>CM051235.1:58671936-59927769 GCA_027917425.1 Gastrophryne carolinensis
CTGCTTGCTTTTCCCACTGCCTGGCTACACTGTCCACTCATCTTGCAGCTATCAGTAATCAGTATCCATAAATCTCTCTTCTCCGAGGTCCTGGCTAACACAGTGCTGCCCATACGGTACTCAGAGCAGGGATTCCTTCTACCCAAGTGCATGATTTTACATTTAGAGACATTAAACTCTAGTTTCCACAGTTTTGACCATCTATCCAGTAAAGCTAAATCATTTTCCATGTTGCAGACACCTCCAGGAATATCCACCCTATTACTAACCTTTGTATCCTCAGCAAACAGACAAACTTTTCCTACCAAGCCTTCTCCTATGCACACGATCCTTCAGCCAGTTTTGAATCCAGTTACAAACTGTGTTTTCTAATCCTGAAGATCTCAATTTCCTCAATAAGCATCTATGGCGGGCAGTGTCAAATGCTTTTGCAAAAATCCAGAAAAACTATATCCACAGCCGCCCCTCTGTCCAGGCTTCTACTCACCTCCTTATAGAAGCCAATCAGGTTAGTCTGACAGCTTTTAGCCGCTTATATTTGTTACCCGTAGGAATACATTTTGCAACGTTGCTACTCACAATTGATTTAGAGCACTCCCATTTAGCATCTGTATCCTTATTCCTGAACAGATGCTCCCAGTCAATGTCCTTGAGTGCAGCTCTGAGCCTGGGGAAGTTGGCCTTTCTAAAATTTAATGTTTTTGCCTTCCCAGGCAGAAAATCTTTCTTACATTTTATGTTAAATACAATTATATTGTGGTCACTGTTACCAAGATTTTCATGGACTGTTACTGTCCCCATCAGGTCATCATTATTTAATATTACAAGATCTAGAATAGCATCACCCCTAGTGCCTCCACAAACTGATTCATATAATTATCTTGTAGCAAGCTGAGGAATGCTCTCCCCCTTGTAGTGGAAGCAGAACCATGTCTCCAGTCGATTCCTGGGTAGTTGAAGTCCCCCATCACCACCACTGTACCAGCCTGTGACGCCCGCTCTATCTGTTTATGTAGTTGACACTCTATTTCCTCAGTTATATTTGAGGGCCTATAGATTACACCAAACTGTATTTTAGCATTGTTTACATAGCCCCCTACTTCTACCCACAAGGATTCTACATCCTCACAATCTTCTGCTAGTATCCCCTCATTAATATATGCTTTGAGTTCTTGCTTTACATAAAGGCACACGCTGCCCCTTTCCTTTTTGCTCTGCCTTTACGAAAAAGAGCAAAACCTTGTAGATTGACAATCCAGCCATGTCTCAGCCACACCAACAACATCAATATTCTCTGCCAGCACCAGAGCCTCAAGCTCCCCCACTTTACTTGCCAAACTTCTGGCATTTGTGAACATACACTTTATGTTTCTATCCAGTTTGACACATTGGGGTATAGTATTAGTTCCTGCAGTAATGCATCCGTCTAATTTTTTACTGCTGGTTTGCAACTCATGGATCTCCTTATCCATCATAGCAGTCCTCCCCCTTCTAATTCTCCACCCATCATCATATGCTGTCCCCTAAGTAACCTGTCTTCACTTTTGTTTTCACTCTTGCCCTCCCCCCTCATCTCTAGTTTAAATAACTCTCCACCCCCTCTAGTATCCTCTTACCCAACACAGCAGCCCCCCTTCCATTCAGGTGCAAATTATCTTTAGAATAAAATTTGTACCCCAATGAAAAGTCAGCCCAGTGCTCTAGGAACCCAAATCCCTCTGCCCTGCACCAGGACTTGAGCTGGCTGTTAGGGAGAGCAGTATCCGCTAGGGCTGCCATTTCTGAGACTGACATCATTACCCAACTTGGCAATTTTGCTAGGGTGCACAGACACAGGTATGACCTTCCTTTTCTGTGCACCCTTTCTACTCCCTCTATCTACATTTACCCAGCTACTTATCTGCTCCTCCTGACCCATTTCTCCACCCTCTGTATCTACCCCATTTACTGCCTGCTCAGTGAGCAGAAAACTCTTCCATATTGTAAATCCTCATCAGTCTTGCATTTTGCTCCTCCAGATCTCTAACCCGAGCTTCCAGGTTTGCAATTTGCTCACATTTACCACAGCGGTATTCACCCGGGAACTGCTGCTCCTGAAGTGTATACATATGACAAACTGTGCACCGAAGTAGACCTTCAATATTGCTGGCCATTATCCTAGTTACAATACAGCAGTAACAACAATTTTAGTGCTCACAGTTGCAGCAACTTTGGCTTTTACCTTCTTATTTTAGCACATAGGTAATTAGAACACTTGAAGTCCCAATATAAAGTCCCTTAATGAAAAGTCCCCTCACTTATAATACAACCTCACTTGAAAATACAACTGGCACTCGCAAAAGCTCCTGAACTCGCTTCAAACAATCTAAATTATAACAAAGCAATACTTCCCTTCACCAGTGTCATGCTCATGCATTTGTGCACGTTTTTTGAGCTCCAAGTCGCGCTGGGGCCTCCTCCTGATTTATGGTTGTTTAAATTTAAAGCGCATTTTTTAGGGCAGAAATTTGTGCCTGAATGGGCTCCAATGCGGAAACTTGCGTCTGTAATTTTCCGCAAGCGCAAACTGATGTCTGATTTATGGGCTGTTCAGAGGGTAGAAACGCGGGTGCAAATGTGTAAATTTCAAGAGTAAACTGCCGACTTCTCTGACTAACAGGCTTACTTCATTCTTAAAACACATGTCGGCAGCACACATCCGGCATGTTTTTTAGCAATGAAAGTGTCAGCCGCAACTTTTTTTTAGTAATTTTCCCTTTTTTATGTTTTGGTGAGAAAAAAATGGTTAAAAGTTGTCAAAGTGACAAAAATTGAGAGTACCGATCTGGGCACACAAGCCTTCACTGCTTGTGTTTGTCTCACTGAATGGATGGGTTAAATGAGGAGAAAACCCTATATGTGCGCAAGCATACAATGGGCATCTATGCACAGAAACATACATCATGATACCCCATAATGGAAAATAAAATTATGATTTTAATATTTCTGCGTTCGCCTTTTACTTTAAGGCACAAAAAGAAAAGCTGCATGAGGAGTTAAAGAAAGTATTGCAACTGAAAGGACAAAGAAACGCAGCAGAAAAAAAGGAGCCCATGATGGAGACAAAGATCAACATCACAGAGGTGAGAACTAATCTTATCTCACCGTGGGCATTTTCCATTGAATAAATGATTGGTTAGAGCAGTCACCATACTGTAAGCCTTTCTTAGTACAGAGGACAATCTCTACAGACTCTTTTCCATCCCACAGAGCGATGCACACATCACATTGCACAGTAAGCTGTCTACATTCCATCAATAGGCTCATGAATGCTTTAGAAAGTATCACAGCTGATTGCAATTGAAATAATTAACATAAATTAATTGCTATTTGGCTTAAATAATTAAAGGAGGGAGCTGGAAGGCTTTTCAGAAAGACTCACCTCTTTGCTATAGTCCCAGCAGTAGGGCAAGATAGCCCATCCCAATGTCTTACTTTGCATCCCAATATATGGCTGAGTTCTGAGTGTGGACTATCGTCTAACTGTAGATTATATTTATTGCTATAGTCACCATTAAAAGACATCAATAGATTTTGTAGAGCGAACGTAATATCTCCAGTGTTGTCCCGATGCTTGGACTTTTATCAATTAACTGGTTCATGAGAAGACAGAAATTCCCCTCACAGTCAGACTCAGCGGGCCCTCACCATGACCCTCCATTACATGTGTGAAAGGGTTTCCCTGACGTACTGATCACATGATATAAGCACATATGCCAATATGACAGAATGCAACATATGGAACTCTTTGATCAAATTTGTGTCTATTTTGTTCACCAACAATGGCTCCCTGGAATGATCTAGATCTTCAGCTCAGACGTTTAACCTCCAACTTTTACATTAAAGTTGCTTTACAAAAATGTGATATTAATAAATGTGCAATGTTTCTGCTGCCAGGAGAAGTTGAGAACCTCAGAGATGGTAGAGGTGATCGTAGAAACAGAAGCTCAGGCTGGAATGAGCGGCATCAACATCTCTGGAGGAGGAAGAGAAGGACTGTTTATATCAGAAATCCTCAAAGACTCACCTGCGGCCAAAAACCTGTCTTTCCAGGAAGGTAACTGATGACTGATTTGGGATTGGATATGTTTTGGGATTGGATATGTTATGGATGTAGACATGGAAATCTATGAGGGGCACTTTTAGTTATTGTCCTAATCAGGGCTGTTTCTAGGAAAGGGCGATGAGGGAGGTCGCCCTGGGCACCAAGGTCATTGGGGCACCTTTATCCCAGCCACTCTGTTTTCTGCAGATAGGTTAGGGCCACTGTTAGTGGTGCTCGCCATACACCAAACCCCTCAATCTCCAAATATTGGGCTCAGTCATGTGGAGGGGGCACTGCTTGCTGATAAAGCAGAGGCACAGCATGTATGGTATGGGGCAGCAGCATCACCATAGAATGGGTGAGGAGGGGGACAGCAGGGGATTCTTTGTGGATACCAATATGCCAACAGCCTATGTGACATTATGCCATATACGACTAAGGCCAACTTGATCGCCGGAAACGCGTCACCTGGCTCGAGGGGGAGCCCACACTTTTTGCTGTTTCTCATGGATGATTTTAACTTTGATAATAAACACTATGTTTTATCCGTCTGCACAGCTGAGGCACCTGGAACTCTTTTCAATGTGACATTATGTCCAGGGCAGTTTCCAGGCAAAATAGCGCCCAAACCTCCCGCACTGGGTGCCTTTTTTGTCTAGAAACTACCCTGGTCATAATGTCACACTGGCTGTTGGTATAGTGGTATCCTCGAAGACACCCCCGCTGTCAAGATTGAACCTGCCTCTCCAGGAAAGCAAATTAATTACTGGTTTGGAGTTGCGATGTAGACATGGTTTGGAGTCCTGATGTAGACATGAGAATCCACAGTATTGGGACATGAAGGCCATTTCCATATTTGTCATAATGTCACATTGGCCTGTTGTTATAATGGTATCCTCAAAGATTCAGCTGCCAAGAACCTGCCTCTTCATGAAGGTAAATGATTTATGGGTTTGGAGATGTCTGTCCTAATATAGACATGGGCATCCATAATGTAGGAACACAAGGACCCTTTTATATTAGCCATAATGTCACATTTATAAAGACATAATGTTTTCTTGTTACTCCACAGTGCCAGGAGAGCACTTTATCCATGGTACCATTGTATTTAGTATCAGTCCCAAGTCCATGCCTGGTTAGTAATGGGTCCAATGATGCCACAAGCATCTGTTAATGATTTCTCATTAGGTGTCGCTTTATATCTAGTATTGATAGATAGTGGCTTGCTATTTGTTATGGTCATCCTGAGCTTTCCTATGGGGAGTTTTTTTTCTAACTGTAGCAGTGCTGCTTTGTATGGCATACAATATCTGCTAAGTTCTCCTCCTATCTCTTCCACAGGGGACCAGATCATCAGTGCTCGAGTATACTTTGAAAACATCAAGTATGAAGATGCACTGACAATCCTTCAGTATGCCGAGCGATACAAAGTGTCTTATTGCCTCAAGAGGACCGTGCCATCCAGTGATGTCACCTTGACGCCCGTCTCCTCCACCGTAGAACTGAAGGGCCCAAAGGCCAAGATGCCAAAAATGGTACGTCATAAAACTTTGCAAAAAGGTGGCTTAAAGATATGCTGGACTTCAAGTCAGCTTAAAGTGGACCAACACCCAGGATTTTGACTATCCTGGGTATTGGTCCACTTCCCCGGGGCACCCCGATCGGGGGTGCCCCGCTGTGTGAAACCCCCCAGAAAGCCCCCAAAACTCACCTCTCCCCGCTCCCACGTGGCCGCGCCGTCCAATCGGCGCCAACGGACAAGCTGATTGACAGCGACGTACAAGCAGCTTGCCCGTCGGCGCCTCCCGCGCGTCACTCTTGGCGTGTGCGCGCCCGCGCCGGCCGGTGCGGGTGCGCGCACGTGTAGAGGAGCGCGAGTGAGGCGGCGGCGGAAGCAGCGGCTGGAGAGGTAAGGTTTGTCGGGGTGTTTGGGGGGTTTACACCCCGCGGGACATCCCGATCTCGGATGTCCCGCGGTGTGTGAGGTGATCGGCCCGGGAATCTTATAGATTCCCGGGCCGATCACCTCAGGGTGTTGGTCCACTTTAAAGAGTGCGTGGGGGCCGATTACAGTCTCCTCTGCTGTGATCACTACTTAAAAATCTTTATACATCTTGGGCTCCTCCGGGCCAAGGACAGAGGTGTGAGAAAGAGGGGGGTTCTTTTGGGACTTAGGGTACCTGACAGCACTTTGTAGAGAGGTATAGTGTGGGGTAAGAAGAGGTGTTCTTACTCTTTAAGTTGGTGTCCAGAGACAACTCAGTTAAGTACAAAAAGATGGAGTCTTTATTTCCAGCTTGGCAGACACTTCAAGTCACGTTGCATCACAACAGTATTCCTCAGTAGTCTGGGCACTACATCTCCATTTGAGATCCTGGTGTCTGCTGGACTTGTTGGTGAGTTATTCAGTCTTCTCCAAGCCAGGCTTCCCTCCAGGCTGCCATAGATGTCCCGTCTCCCACTCTGCCAGTGCTGGCTCTGGCTGACTTCATAAGACTCTCTAACATTAAACAAAGTTTAGGGCAGGGCTTATAAGCCTAATTTACAGAAAAAAAACCTTAATTTGCCCACAGTCCAGCGCCGTTCTATCCGGTCTGTGCCGGGCCTCCCAGAAACACACAAAGCAGCTGTCACCCAGCTCCATGCATGCTCCCGCCCTGGGCACCACCATGACTGGACTTCCAGTTAAAGTTAAATATGTGGGGAAAACTTTGCCTACAATAAGATTTGAGGAAATCACCTGTCTGGCCATTGTGTGCCCCAGACTCTCGCCCTCCCATCTCTTCCTCCCAGTAGGGGGGATAGCACCAGCTATTACCATGCTTCTGCTGGCAAGGATGCTGCACAGATTGGGGGATAACAGTCAACCACAATCTCTGACAGCTTTCCAAGTGGCAGCCACCAGGAATCCAAGGAGAAGCAGGCATCCATGTGTCCCAATTCAGCTGAGGGATAGGTAAGTACTTTTTGCAGGATTTGTGCAAGGGTAGGGATTGGAGGGGGTGGCTTCATCAGAGGTCAACTTTAACGAGAGCTCCTTTTAATACACAAATGGCCACTGCTAAATAGAAAGGCAACCAAACATTTGTTGCATTATGCAGCTAAATGGGAGAGTTAGAGAGAACCCAGATTTCCATTTGTGCCTAGAGTTTCTTCCCTTGCAGCAGCTTCCTGCTGGTCCATTGCCCGAAACCCTCCGTTCCTGAGAATGAGTCCCGAGGAGAGTACACGCCCCAGAATTCCTTGAGCACACCACCAAGCTTCATTGTCAGTCATGGCCCTGCGACAGTCACAGTACCCTTGCCCATCTTCTAATTTGGTGCAGATGTTTTTTTCAGTGAAGTAGAAAAAGGTGGTTTATTGGCACTTTAATATTAGGATATTTTTGTACATGGTAATTATTTTTGTATATGGGAGGATTTGTTTGATGTGTAATAATACAGATTCAATGTTAAGAGGGGCTGTTTGGTCATTGTTATTAAGATTTCATGCTTGATGTGATTACACAGTGCAATGTCCCATACAATATATGGTGTTGGTTATGTGTTATATGTTTTTTAATGAAATTTTAATTGTGTCTTTTTTGTCTGCCCAACCTAAACAATAAAAATTTGTATAGTTTTGGAATTCTACGGTGATTCGGAAGCGTGTTTTTGGTGTGGTTGTGGTGATATTTTGGGCTATCCCCACTTATTTTTTGCTTATAACTGGTATTGCCTTACCATATGACCACACGCATGCTTACCTTCCAGTGTGATTTCCACCGGTGCAGTGGAATTAATTGTGTGCATAATTCATCAGTGAGGTAGAAACATTTTTTAAAAAATGATTAACAGTAGCCACCTATGTGGTTTTCGCTATAGTCTGGGGTAGCAAGCTTGAATTATTATTTCTTTATTGACAGTTCTATGTTTTGTGCATGTAAAAAACTATCCTTATTACCAGCCCTAACAATTAAAGGCATTGTCCAGCCAAGGGTTAAAGGTTCCTACCTTGGCTAGGATGCTGGCGGGATAAAAGCAGCTCCTATGCTGCCACTATGCTGACGTAAGAGCACCCCATGCACAACAGCAGAGAAAGCAGCTACATCCACTGCCCAGGAGATTTTAAAAAGGCAGAATACAGAAATAGTTTTCTCTGCTTTGGAGTGATCGTTGTCAAAAATGTCAAAAGCTAGTAACTTTAGAAACTGTGGGGCTAACTGAAATCAGGGTTCATTGGCCTGCCTGGACAATTACTTTAATGCATATGTTGGACAGATATCAGAGTTATTTTAAGTAATAAAAAATAACTAGTCCAAAGTTTATGTTAATGACTATGCTGGTTTATTTTAGACAGTTAAAAGTCTGACAGCGGTAAAGAAGAAAAAGAAGAAGGCACCGAGTCAAGCAAAGGACTCAGAAGTTTCAGTGGAGGCTGTAAAAGGTTCAGAACTATCTGCTGCTAGTATGGACATTCCACCAGTAGATGTTGAGTTCTCCTTCCCTAAACTTTCAAAGTTTCTGAAAACAAGAGGTGCTGCTGAAGGAGCAGAGGTGGAGGAACAGAAAGGGTTAAAGATGAAGTTCCCACGACTCCGAGCCAAAGATGCTGGTGCTGAAGCTGAAGTGAAAGACAAATCCTCAACGAAATTTGGAATTTCGGTTCCTAAGATGAAAAAGCACAAGGTAGATGTGGCAGTATCAAAGCCAGAGATTGGGGTTTCCGTGCCAAAGATTGCAGCTGAAGCTAAGGAGGAAAGCATTTTTAAAGCACCTCAAGTAGAACTCGACATACCTCTCCCTGCTATAAAGGCTGATAGAACAGAAATATCTGAAAGTGTAAAGATGCCTGCTATTAAAATTCCGGATGTTACAATAAAGGGCCCAACAACTGGCATGGATGTAGAAGCTCCAGAAGCTAAGCTTACCATTCCCAAGCTGCCAAAAATTGATCTCTGCACACCTAAAATTGATATCGAGCAAGACCTCGCCATTCAGGTTGATGGGCGATCAAAGGCAGAAATGAAAATACCATCTGTTGAAATAGCTGCACCCAAATTGGATGTCGATTTTAGTCTGCCCAAAGTTGAAGGTGCTGTGGAAATAAAACCACCTGAAACCACTGGAGAGGGTTTTCAAATAAAATTACCAAAATTTAGCATGTCCAGCAAGGCCACAGAAGCAGAACGAAAAGCTTATGAAGAGAAAATGAAAATTCCATCTATAACAACACCACAAGTTGGTGTCTCTATTCCAAAGGGTAAAATTGAAGGAGATAGTCCAGATGGTCTAAAAAGAAGTGCCATAAAGATGCCATCTCTTGAAATATCTGCCCCAAAAATTGATGTTGAGGCAATTGTCCCCAAACTGGAGACAGGAGACATTGCTGTTGAAAAAGTTGATGTTCCTGATGTAACCCTAAAGATGCCCAAAATAAGTGCCCCTTTGATAGGTGTAAAAGTGAAAGACGCATATGCTGCAAGAGCTCAAAAGATTGATGTAAGGCTGGAAAAACCTGAACTAGAGAGCGCAGGTGATATTTCACTTAAGATGTCTAAAATTAGCCTTCCCAAGGTAGGCCTAACTAGTGAGGAACATGAATTCAAGCTGGAAGAAATAACTACACAAGGAGCAGATGAGGATTTTAAAGTAAAAGGGCCTAAAATAAAACTGCCCACCTTTGGAATTCTGACTTCTAAGGATAAAACAGAGATTGATGCTCGAGAAAGAGAGAAAATAGAAGCAGAAGGAAAATTGAAATTTCCCTCAATAAAGATGCCATCTGTTGATATTTCACTACCAAATGTTCCAGACATTGAACCAGGAAAACTGGAAGTTATAGCTCCTACAGCTAAGGTAGATATTAAAACACCTCATTTAGAAAGTCCAGAATTGGGTTTAAAAATGCCTAAAATCTCTTTGTCAAAATTGGACATTTCAACAAAGCTTAGTAAACCCGATGAATCTCCACCAAAACCAGGAATTCCAATGACATCACCTACAGCTAAGGTAGATATTAAAGCACCTCAGTTGGAAAGTCCAGATTTAAGTTTTAAAATGCCCAAAATTAGCCTCCCCAAGGTAGGCTTAATGAGTGAGGAACAGGAAGTCAAGTTTGAAGAAATAACTACAAAGGGAGCAGAAGATGAGTTTAAATTGAAAGGGCCTAAAATAAAACTGCCTACCTTCGGAATTCTGACTTCCAAGGATAAAACAGAGACTGAGACTCGAGAGAGAGAGCACATGGAGGCAGAAGGAAAATTAAAATTTCCCTCTATTAAGATGCCATCTGTTGATATTTCACTACCAAAAGTTCCAGACATAGAACCAGGAAAGTTGGAAGTTAAAGCTCCTACAGCTAAGGTAGATATTAAAACACCTCATTTAGAAAGTCCAGAATTAGGATTAAAAATGCCTAAAATATCTTTGCCAAAATTGGACATCTCAACAAAACTTAGTAAACCTGATGAATCCCCACCCAAAACAAGAATTCAAATGACTAAGAGTGAAACAAAAATAAAAGGAGATGTGACTATTAAGGAAGAAAAACACATGATCCCCGAACTGGATATTTCAATTCCCACAATTAAAGCAGGAGACTTTGGTATAACATCACTAAAATCTGATGCAGGTATTTCCATTGAAAAGCCAAAAATAGCAATGAAGTCAGATGCAATAGCATTTGATGGGAAAATGGGAGACACAAAAGTAGTCCTTCCTTCTGGTAAACTACCTTCACTTGAAATAGTTGCTCCAAAGATGAAAACTGATACATTTGAAATTGTTTCCGAAGAAGTTGACACACGATTCCAAATGCCAAAGTTTAACCTTCCTAACCTAAGTGATGTAGCCAAGGATATGGCAGTGGAACTCAATGTCCCAAAAATCACAGGGGACTTACCAGATATTGCTTTAGAGAGAAAGGAGCCTGCACTAGAAATAGAAGATAAGGGTGTAAAAATCAGTTTGCCAAAAGTTGAACTTGGTTTAGGCAAAGTCACAGAACAAGAGTTTGGTGCAGGTGGTCATAAAGAAAAGGTTGATGTCCAGCTCCCAAAAGTAAAACTTGAAAAGCCTGATGTAGGTGGTGCTGAAGCAAAAATTAAGTTGCCATCAGTGAAACTTCCTTCTGTTGAAATAACTACTCCCAGTATTCCTGACGTAGACATTGATGCAAGTGTACCAAAAGTTTCAATGGAACTGTCAAGTAAAGAGGATTCCTCAATAGATATTTCCAGTGAGGCTGATGTTAAGTGGAAAGCTCCTAGATTTTCTCTACGTAAACTTGGCATTTCAAGCCCCAAAGGCAAAAAAGGTGGTGAAGCAGAGAAATCAGAGGCGGAGGGGGAGATTTCAGTCAAGGGACCAAAGATAAAAATGCCTAAATTTGGAATGGTTTTCCCAAAAACAAAGCATGATGTTGAAGGTGATATTGATAAAAAAGCTAGTAAGATGAAAGTTGAGTCTCCTAAAGGACAAGCAGATGTATCTACCAATGGAAAATTTAATCTCCCATCAATCGAACTACCCACTGTTGACATCTCTGCTCCAAAATTGGAGGTAGACATTGCAGTCCCGAAAGTTGAAGTATCTGAAATTACCGGCAAGCCATCTGAGATAGACATTGATATCCCAGAAGTTAAGCTGAACCTTCCCAAATTCTCTTTGCCAAAGTTTGGAAAGGGCAAAGGAAATGGTGAAGAATCTGAGAAATTGAAGGCCGAAGGCAAAATTTCTCCATCGAAAATAACAAAGACTACATCTGCAGAATCTCGAGAGGGAAGCGTTGAGATGAAAGGAAAAGGCAAAGAACTAAAAATGAAAATGCCAGCAATTAAGATGCCTTCATTTGGAATATCAAAGAAAGATGTTGATGCCTCAGAAGCAAAAGTAGAGCTCAGCATGTCTGAAGCTAAAACAAAAAAAGTCAAAGCAACCACACTAGAAACAGAAGTAAAACAACCCCAAGAGGGTGATGGGAAGGGGTACTTTATCAAGATGCCTACATTTAAAATGTCCCCTCCAAAAATAAAAACACCAAAAGATGATATAACATTACAAGGTTCAGAAGAAAACATTCAGCTGCCAGATCTGAAAGTCCCCCAGGTTAGCCTACCTTCTTTGGGCTTAAAGAGTGATAAGAAAGATGAAGCTGTAGGTTCAAAAACAGATGCAAAAATGGCAGTAAAATTGGAAAGCACTGAGGTGAATGTCAGCGATATATTAAAGATGCCTTCTCTTGAGATCTCAGCACCAACAGATGTTCCAGAATTGCAAATTTCAGTACCATGTGTTAAACCAGATATTTGCACAAGCTTACAGAAGACTGAAGTGGATGTTACTGATGTTGATATTCTGAAATATGAAGGAGATCTAAAAATACCCCAAATTCCGTCCCTAGGAGTCTCTGTGCCGGGACTAGAATTAGACATTGGATTACCCAAAGCAAGTGTGGATAGCTCTAAAGAACGTGAAACTAGTGTTAGCTGGGAGAAAACAGCTGGTAAGATATTAACACCAAAGGTTGAATGGTCAAAGTATGGTGAGCCAGAAGCCAAGGTGGACACCAGCCATAAAGGGTCAAAAATAAAATTGCCACATATTGACATTTCACTTCCCAAAGTTACATTAGATGAAGAAGATATTCCATTTATTGAAGGTGAAACAAAAAGTGTTGAAACAAGTCTAACTGAAGCTAGATTTAGTTTGCCTTCTGTAGAGCTACCGAAAATGTCTACTCCAAAAATAAAAGCACCAGACCTTGAGCTTGATATAGGCATGAGCAAGGATGACATTAGATCTAAAGATTTTTCAAAAGCAGAATTAAGAGTCTCAGAAGGTGAGCAACATGATCTAAACCTCAAGATGCCAAAAATCAAGTTACCCAAGTTTGGGGCTTCAAGTGCTAGTGCAGAAGAAGATTCAGCCAAACTACATGCCAAGGCCTCAAAACAAGGAGATTTCTCTGACTCAGGGATCATGGGCTTCAAAATCAAAATGCCTAAGCTTCAAGTAGGATCTCCCAAAGTAAAAGTTGATGTGGAGAAAGTAGGTGACCAAAAAGTGTCTTTGAAAAGTGACAAAGAAGTCTCACATCATGAAGAATCAGAAAATGGACAATTTTTTAAAATCAAGATGCCAACATTTGGAGTTTCAACGGACAGTACAGATGCTGCTACTGAGCCACTCCATTCATCTGAGGAAGGTGCTGGACTAAAGATAAAAATTCCAGATATTTCTTTGCCTGAGGTTGGTTTTTCAGTAGGTGAAGGTGAAAGAGTTAAACCTTCTGAAGTTAGTCAACACAGTACTGTTGACAGGCTAAAAGCCACCACATCATCAAGTATTGAGGATTTAGAAATAGATTTAGGTCTAAAAATGCCAAAAATCAAGATGCCTACCATTGGACGGAGGACAGATGATGAAATGGAGATCTCTCTTGCAGAGGAGTCAGAGGCAAAGAAATCTTTGCTGAAGATGCCAGACGTGGAAATATCTGCTCCAAAAATCAAGGCACATGGAGAGTATGATGTGGATAGTGCAAAACTGGATAAACAAAAAAGTGACTCTATGAAGAAAATCACTAAATCCAATGTAGTGACGGATGAGGATGATCCTGATAAAAAATACAAGGTAACACTTCCTAAGTTTGCTGTCAGTTTACCAAAAGTGTCTGGGGATTTAGAGCTTTCTACACCCAAACTAAACTTAGATGCAAAAGATAGTGAAATAATTTTGGGCTCTGATGAAGAACATGAGGCTAAGAAAGTCAAAAAGACATTTTCTCTAGGAAAATCCAAAGATAAAGATTCTAGTCTTGAGGTTGAGGGGCCAGATATGAAGATAAAGTTACCAAAAATAAAGATGAAGCCTAATTTCGGACGGTCCCGAGGCAAGGGAAAGGGGAGTGAAGTCAATGGAGAGTTTGAGACTGATGCAGACGCTGATGTAAGTGCTGATGGCACAGGGAAGTCCATAAAGATAAAATTCCCCAAGTTAGGATTTGCATCCTCAAAGTCCGGAGAGCTCAGTGTTAATGGCACTAGTTCTGGCCATGTAAATGGTGAGAATGCAGAATCTGCCCGAAAGCTAAAACTTCCTAAACTTGAATTCTCATCCCTATACAAGGGCAAGGAAATAGACTCTGAAATGAATATGAAACTGGTAAAGAAGGAAACAGAGGCAGAGAGCTCCGTCTCAGAAAAATCCAAATCTTCCAAAAAAGCCTTCTCTGGGTTTAAGAAAAAAGATAAGGGTGAACATACGGCAACAACAGAACACAGAGTAGAGGGAGATGCAAAATCAGGAAAAGGTCGAATTTCACTTGGGTTCCTGTCAAATAAGTCTAAGGGGGAATACACAGTGGACCATAGCAGCATAGAAAAAGAAACAGATCTTTCTATCGACAAATCAACAAAATATAAAATCCCCAAATTATCTCTGGGAACCAAGTCAGAGACAGAGGTGGACAGTTCAGTTGAGATGCAAAAACATACAGAAGAAGGTTCTCTAGAGGGTTTCAAGATAACCCTTCCACAAGTGAGTTTCACCACTCACCAGGAAGAACAGATAACCAAGGAAGAAGAGACTACTCTGGGCTTCATTAAAGTCACAACAACAAAACAGATCACAACAGAGACTGTCACAGAGAAGACACTGGCCATATAATAGTTTATGTTGCCAAAGACTTTACATGACAACAGTACTTAGTAGTTGCAGGCCTCATTTTTTAAAGGTAATCTCTCCGCTCTAACCTCTCCTGCATCTTTGTTCAAGGTGGGCCAAAGACATCACTGTGAAGATGACCCTTTTCAGTTTTCTTTCTTGAAGTATCTTAGTCTGTTTAATACAAAGTCTATTTAACATGACGTACCGGGGTACAGCAAAAGCAATTATCCTTATATGAAAAATGGGTGCCCTAGAACAAAGAGAAATATTTGCTCTAGTGACACCAGTGAACAGTCATACAGTAGTAAATGTTTGATAAAATAGCGCTGTATATAGCACAGGTATTTGGGTGTTTTTAGCTCCTCCCTATTAAAGACTTCACTTACTTCACGTAGGTTTGCAAAAAAAACTTTAACTTTTTTCTTTGAAGGTTTCAGTTGTTTACCAATGTCTGTTATAATTCCTGAAAATGGGTCATAGTAAACAATGAGGTGGATTAAGAAATAGTGCAGAAAACAAAACGGTGCTAGAGTTGTCAAGTCAAAATCTGCTCAAACATTGAATTTCTGGAGAGTAATACCTTTCTCCAGGGCTACTAGGTCTCCGAAATTCACAGATTTGATGTTATACGTGAAGTCAAATAGAATCACTCATCTTTTTGGTTTTACAGGTCACCTCTATTAGTCATAAACTAGAGCCAACTATTTTCGACTTAGATGTCAAAAGGGTTGCCATTTTCCTTTTAATCTGTATTTGATTTCACAGGGCACCTGATTAAGCCCTAGACAGTTTTTGGAGCCAGCCATTAAATGTTTGTATCTGGTAAATCTTAACAGTGGCACTCTTCCTAAATCTCTAAGCTGACCCTTCATGTTGGATCTACTATAATTATTTGTTCCTCAAACTATTAGACCAATTGCGAAGCTTCCAATTACCAACAGTGCCCCAAAAAGCATAAAAATATGATAGTTTGAAAATTTTAAACCTGGAAACGGCCAACAAATATAATTGGGTTGGTGCAATCAACCATGGAATTGTCCCTCAACGCTATTAGAAAAGGTGTTAGGAGGCATATAGCTAGCTTCTCTTGAAGAAGCTTAAGCTAATATAAAAAGGAAAGTACATACCTTCACAAATGGCCATTGTAAGGCCTTGGTGGTCTCTAGAACATTGCTCCTTAATGCTGTCCTTAAGATCAGGTTTTCTGGATCTCCAAACAAATGCACAGGTGTCACAATTAGCACAGTAGCAGGGCTATAGAGCCGGCTAAGTGGAGATCCACAAAACACAACCTGTTGGTGGTTCTTTAGGAGAGGGTTAGGGAACACTGCTCAAGAAGAAGCTTGAACTAAAAATAAGTAGCAATAAATGACCACCTGAGGGCATTGGTGGTCTCTAGAAATAGCTTTGATTAAACAAAGATGCAAGTACATACCTGAAGAAATGACAACCTAAGGGCCTTTGTGGTCTGTAGGAGAAGCTTAAGCTAAAATAAATAGGCAACTACATACCTCCATAAATGACCACCATAAGATCTTGGTGGTCTCTAGAAAAAGATTTGGTCTTAGACTGTAGTGACCAGCTAAAAAACTACCAGGAGAAGGAGAGTTCTGCCTGTGCACACATCAAAGAGTTTGTCCTCGGCCTTGTCCAAAAGTCACATTGCCTAGAAGTTACAGAGGATGGAGTTATTAATGTAATATGCTTGTTAATACTTTAAGAAATGTAGCTTTGACTTTCTCTGGGATAAACATCCTATGAAATGTTCTTTTTATTATATAAATGCATAATTCATATATACATATGTCTATATACCCTGGCATGTCTTTGTTAATGAAAGCCTGGAAACTGCAGGGAGGGTTGTTGGTCTTCATATTTTACTATGAAGTTCTCTATGCTACAAGAGAGTCATTCTTTATTGATAAGAGTTGCATCCTAAGAACTTAACACCAATTTCCTGTGCCACAAAGCAAAATGTCATTGGAGAAGATGCACTCAACTCATTATTCCTGGTTGGGGCTTATTTAGAACTGGACTGTGTCTAATCCAGCACAGTGCATGGTCAAATAAGTCACAGTCAGCAATATGGTTCTCTTCATAGCTCTCTTCTGCCCCTGGTGAGAAGGTGGAGCAGCCACAGCAACCCTGTACGTCCTGCAGGTTTCTGGTGGTGTCTGCTCTGGCTTTAGATGGAGCTGGTTTAAGTTGGGACATAAGTTACAAGTACTCAAAATCAGGTGAAAGGGACTTGAATTGGGCTTCTAAGGGACCCTACATTGCAAAATAAAAGCCTGACCCTGCAGATGTTAAATGCCATCTCCATAATAGTAATTAACTAGATCTAGAACCAAGCACTTTGGACTTGGTGTAGTCAGATGACTTTGAAATAATTTTCTGCTTCTGCTGATGCCCAAAAACAAAAAAAAAAACATCTGTTAGGTCTGTGATCTTGAGTCTTTGGTGGTCTCTGATGAGAAAAGCATGAGCTAAAGTCAACAGCTGGGGGTCATTTACCAATCCTTGGTGAGCATTGATACTCACTCTTCTCCATAGACAATGATGAAAGTGGTGAGTAGAGTAGAAAGGTTCTCTACACTTAGGGCCCAAACTGCAATGGGAACTTTGGAGATTTGGGGCCAGACAAGGACCAATTTATTGTTCTTTTTGCTTTCTGTGAACCTGTTGGGGAGGTTTACTTTAATGTTGGTCTCCAAACACAGGAAGTCCAAATAACAACTTACCCACGGATATCATGGGACAGGAAGGTGGACCTTGTAACAGCCCTGGCTATTCTGTTGGTTGTATGTCCTGTTTGGCCAGATCTGCCTTAGATAGCAAAAACCCCAATAATTTCCCCTGATTCCTCCTTGACCCTACACAAACCAAAGATCAAAACATGTCTGGTCCCTTAATATCCTGGTCTATAAATCGCTCAGCTAAACGTGTATTATGGAGATCAGAGTGGACATCTAAGCGTGTGTGAGTGCCGATGGTCCTGCATACGGATGTGACGCCATAGATAACTGCATTTGTCATTCTGTGTAAACATATTTGTGAAATTCTAGAAGCTACTACAAGGTGTATAGTGTCTTTTTTTGTATTACCTGTATTGTTAATTATTAAAAAAATATCAAAGTTTATATTTGAAGTGAAAACAACCAAACGTTTTGTAAAGTTTCCACTAACTCCTTTTCCGCTTATGGACCTTATTATTTTTTTATGTGGCGTTTTGATGTAGTAATCAAGCCTTTAATCAAGATGTTTTAATAAACATTTCATTGAAACGTTTTAAGAGCTGGTAGGTCTGTGTCGCTGTTGTGGTTTTCATTGAAGAGTCGCCCCCTTGTGGCTGCTACAGGGATTGTGGCTGATACAGGGATTGGAGGGCGGAGGCAGCAGCCACAAATCTAGTATTCTATTTATCTATTATTATTCTATTATCTATCTATTATTTATCTATTTATCGATTTATTATTATCTATCTATTATTTATCTATTTATCGATTTATTATTATCTATCTATTATTTATCTATTTATCGATTTATTTAATCTATTATCAGTGGGGTGGGGGATAAGAAAGCTGCTGCCCTAAAAAATGGCTTTAAGTCCTCTTTAATTGGCCAGCATTTGGGAACTGCACAGGGCGCCGTCCCAATCTCTCATTAAGGGGTCAGAAGACACCATTCAGGCACCTAGATAGATAGAGAAAGCTCTTAGCTGACCCAGCAGGTCTCATTTTTTTCATCATTTTCTCTTTTTTTTTGCCTCTTCCTCTCTCTTTCCTTCTTTCCTCATCCATCCTTTTTCATCTCTTTTTTATAATCTCTGATTTTTCTCATTTCTACATCCCACCGATTTCACATTTGCTCCTCACCTCACATCCTCCCCTCATTTCATTGTTATACTTTCCTTTCATCTGCCCTTTGTACCCTCCATCTGTTTCTCTTTTCCACATATATCTTCTTTTTCTTTTCCACATTGTTGTTTTCTCTATCTTTTCCACATTTCCTCCTCTCTCTCTTTTATATTCCCTCCGTCTCTCTCTTTTCTACATTTCCTCCTTATCTCCTTTTTATATTCCCTTCTTCTCTTATTTCCACATTACCTCCTTTTCTCTCTATTCCACATTCCTCCCTATTTCTTTTTTTGCCAAATTCCCTTCTTCTCTCTGTTTTTCACATTCCCTCCTTCTCTCTCTTTTCCTCATTCCCTCCTTCTCTCTCTCTTTTCCACGTTTTCTTTTTCTCTCATTATAACATTCTCCTTTTCACTGTCTTTTCCACATTCCCCCTTTCTTTATGTTTTCTATGCTCCCCCACTCTCACCCTTCCTCTTTCACTTTCCACATTCTGTCCTTATATCTCTTTTCCACATTCCCTTCTTGTCTATCTTTTCCACATTCCCTTGTCTCTCTCTTTTTTCTGCCTCTTACTTTTCATTTTTTATTTATTTTTCTTTTTTATCTTTGTTCTCTACATTCCCTCCTTCAGCCTCTTTTCTTCATTTCCCCCAGCTCTCTCTTTTTTTTGCCTTTTTCTTTTCAGCGTTTCCTTTCTTTCTCTCTCTTCAGGGCTCCTTCCATCTACAATCCTGCTTCATCTCTCTCTCTTTTCCACGTTTTCTTTTTCTCTCATTATAACATTCTCTTTTTCACCCTCTTTGCTCCTTCCATCTGCAATCCTGCTTCATCTCTCTCTCTTTTCCGTATTCCATCCATTCTGATGCTTTCGCCCTTTTTCCAAATGACTGACATATATTTCACTCTTCTGCATTCCCTCCATCTCTATCACTCTTCCCCTCATTGCTCTTTTCCCATATTCTGTCCATCTGTCCCTATTGTATGTATGTGCGTGTTATAACCTGAGGCCTGCCCTGTGCTCGCCCCTTCCCTGTGGAGTCAGGCAGGCTGATTCATCACTAACGCCAGGTAGCGACAGATGAGCGTCTGTAGCAGGCATTTTCAGAGCGCCCGCTAGTAGTCGCAGTGCTCGGCCGTGAGTCGCTACTTTATAGCGACTCAGTCGCTGTTCAGTAATGTTGAATACATTGTGAGGAGTCGCTATTTGACCAGTACAGCGCTGTATGGGAGCGCATGGTAGCGACTGCTCATAGCGACCGACTCACACCATATTCAGCAAAAAAACAGCCTCACAAACCTCTGGCGCTGAAAAATACTTGTTTGAAGCCCAGAGCGCAGGAGGCGGTGTGTTTAAAGTCTGTTTTCCAGCATCTATTCACTAGTAACAAAGCGAAAACATATGGAATTACATTGTAACAACATTGTAACATGAACACTTTAATGCCAGACCTGTAATGTCATTTCTGAAGAAATATATAAAAAATGAAAAAATTATGAAAAAACTGCTATTTCAATGCCAGAAGAGGTCACAGAATTATTTGTGATTTTTGTGAAAAAAAAAAACCTGTTTAAAGAGAAGGAATGTATCGTCCATTGAAATTTATGGCAGAGCGTCAGGTAGCGAGAGGTCATACCTGGCGCTGTGCAAGGCTGAACGCTGGCGCTGATTGCTGAGGCTGTGAAAATGATGAATCAGACGCTACATGGCGCTATCCCAGTCGCTAAACAGATTCTGCTTGATAAATGTGTAATTGCGTGCCGTGTCCGGCGTTCACCAGTCGCTATCTGTCGCTACTTCTCATTAACCAGGCGCTACCTGACGCTATCCCTTCTTAAATAAGGGCCTAAGTCCGCCTGTAGGTTGAAAACGTAATCCACAGATTGCCTACACTACAGACGGGAACGGACTGGGGCCCCGGACTAACCTATAATCAGCCTACAATACACTAAGCCCCGCCTCCAAGGTGCTTCCTAACCTGTTCATATGTTCATAAGTGCATTCTTTAGCTGATATATATATATATATATATCTAGCATTGCAGAGACAGATCATGGGAAGGAATGGCAACCCCTAAATAGAAACAACCACCGCCCAAGAGTCTTTATGACTTTAGGGCCGGTGGTCTCCTTCTTTATGGGGGATCCTGAATTGGGGTGCCCTGGGGATCCCTCGGTATACTCGCCTCAGGCCGCACCCTCTGGGCTTACTTTAAACCTGCACCAGGAATTTTGGAATGAGTGGTAAGAGCAAGGCCACAGTTAGAATGGAGCCGGGATGCGGCCGGTGGTGCTCACTTCATCCAGCTTCTCTCTGATTGGCTGAGCCCTGGAAAGAAATAAAAACAGTTTTGGAGTTTTTGGTTAATCCTAAGGAATATACACATCCTTATAATCCTAAATCATGATGTCCCAGGCAGGAGGAACAATAGACAAAGGCAAAGGGATCTGCACAATACCCTATAATCACTCCCAAACCTATATAAAGCTCACCTCAAGAACACAGAATCATAGAGGGAGGCACTCAAGAAATGTATCAAAAATATAATATTTTATTCCATATCACTAAATGAATCACTGCACATAACCACTAGACAATTAAAATCCTTTAAAAAACACATAATGAGACAATACATATAAGACAAACCAACATAGAAGTGTGTAGGCGATGGGGAGAGCACAAATATCAATCAGCATCTATATATATAAAACACATAAACACAAGTGATCTAATCAGTGCAAATAACCTATGATCCGGATCCTATATCATATAAAGTGCAAAGTGCAACCAATCAATAGATACAAATTGTTATTATTATTATTATTGTTTATTTATATAGCGCCATCATCTTCCGTAGCGCTTTACAAGGTAGTAATTACAGACAGGGTAGAGACATATGGTACATGTACTATTTCAAATGCAGTTTTACAGATTTCACAATGGATATTCTGAGTACAAGATACAATAGGGGAGAGAGCCCCGCCCCTGAGGAGCTTACAGTCTAAAGGAAGAGGGGTGAAGACGAGGGGGAAGGATCACAAACAGTCAGTATTGAGCTTTGTGCCCTTTAGAAGATTGGTTAGGCCAGATTATATGATTGTCTGAATAAGTGAGTTTTAAGGGCACCTTTGAGGGTTTTGAGGGTTGTGGAGTGGCGGATTGGGTGCGGGAGAGCATTCCAGAAGATTGGAGCTGCACGTGAGAAGTCCTGGAGGCGGGTGTGAGAGGAGGTGACCAGGGTGGAGGACAGCAGAAGGTCGGCTGAATATTAATTACCGTGGACAGCGGCTCTGATTGGACAAGGCGCCATAGGACCAGGAAGAGGGGAGATTTACTTGTCAATCTGGGGGTTTCATACAGCGAGGCCCCTGAAATGGGAAAGAAATCCCGAGATTGGTCACCGGCGTGCATGTGACCCGCCCAGTGGCCATCAAATATCCGATAAGGTGGCCTCAGCAACCACAAGTGATTGGCAACCAACAAATAGCGCTATTCACCCAAGTAAATTAATCATATAATAAGTTACCGGTAATCAAATCATTACATCAAATGTATTTCCCGGTGGCCAATCACGGGACACCTTTCCCGGTGCTGGCTCGTAGTGAAGGTAAGGATATCTGCCATTCTGGGGGGGGGGGGGGGGGTATATGTGGGGAGGGGGCTCCAGTATTTTGGATGCCCCCCCCCCCCAAGCTTGTTTTTTTTTTTAGTGGTCTGTGGGACCAACACCCGTTAAAGATAAAATGGGTGTTGGTCCGGTTTAAAGATCCTTAGAGAGTCAAAATCAGACATGGGACTGAAACAACTGAAAATACTGCCATTAACCATGTATCCTGCTGCAGGTGTGCACAGCTGTTTCCTGTCCCCCATCAGATGGAGCTTTACTGGGAATGGGTATTTCTCGCATACAGACAGGGCCATCTTTGGGGTTCATGCTGCCCCCTTTTATTGAATTAGATCGTGGTCCATGAGTATAAAAAAATGTGTGGTGGGGGAGAGGGTGCAAGGGGTTAAATGTAGAGAAACAAGATGGTATATTACATGGTAGTAGCTATTCAGCTCCTAACACACAGTCACATGATCATCGCAGTGAAGGGGAGATGCTTCCTTGCACCTTATCCCCTACACAAATCCTATCTGCGTCCTTTAGTGGCTGGGGGGGGGCAATAAAAAGCTCTGGCAACGGGACTCTATTATACATGTAACACCAGCGCCCCCTGCAGGTAGCTGCCCTAGGCACAGACCTATGGTTGCCCAATAGGAAATATGACCCTGGCAGTGTAAGGGGTGGATTAGGTTAGTTTAGTGTCTGTGAGTCCACATTAATGTGCCATGGACATCCTGCACAGGGCGCCATTGCAATCTCTTGTGGAGGGGGCACAGGAGCCTCCATATAGGCACCTCTAGATGCCCCAATTCATAATTCACTTTTTCTTGCCTTTTCCTGTCTTTCTTTTCTTTCCTCATCCATTATTTTTCATCTTTTTTCTATGACCTCATTTTGTCACATGTCTACACCCCATCGACTTCTCTTCCACATTTGTTGTCTTTTCACATCCTCCCTCATTTCATGTTATACTTTCATCTCCACGTTGCACCTTCCCTCCATCTCTTTCTCTGTTCACCTTCTGCCCTGCTTGTTATATTGCACAGCACAGCAGCGGTGCTAGTATTAAAACTCCCAGCGTAAGTTTCATTGTAGGGGGCAACAGAACATTTTTGTTATTCTATAAGCAACACCAGCGCCCCCTGCAGGTAGCTGCCCTAGGCAGGGCTCTATGTGCCATTAGGCAAACCTAGGCCTGTGCCTGGGGTGGCAACCTGCAAGGGGGGGGGGGGGAGGAGGGGTGCTGACATTACTGCCATAGTGAAAAAAAAAGTAGGCAAGTCAATGCCTCCCTATACGTCGTTTCTGCTCTTTTTTTCTATCATTCCTTTTATTCATTCTGTCTCCTCTTCTCTTTTTTTCTGTCAGTCCTTCTATTATTTCTTTCCTTCTATGTTTTTTTTTCTTCCATCCCTTCTCTCTGTCTTACATGATTTTTTTCCTCTCTTTCCAATTTCTTTGTTTCTGTCATTCATTTTGTGCTTTCGTTCTTTGTTTCTTTGCATTTTTTTTATTTTGTTGCATCTATTTTTTTTCTATTTTTTTTTATTCTTTCTTTCTTTTTTGCTTACACTTTTTCTGTCATTCCTTCTATTCTTATGTTCCTTATTTTACTTTCTTTCTGTCATTCCTTCTATTTTTATGTTCCTTATTTCTCTTTCTTTCTGTCATTCCTTCTATTCTTATGTTCCTTATTTCTCTTTCTTGCTCCCATTCCTTCTATTCTTATGTTCTGTTAGGACTATACCAAACACCCGTCTGTCTTAAGCCGGTATCCCCCAATCTCCACCGCCACTTCCGCCTATAGACAAGCCCCCGCTTGTAGGAGACACGGGTAATGTCTCTCCCAGTCGGTTGCCCCCAGGACTTAACAGGCGCAAAGGATAACGGCTTAAGGTGCAGAATGATGTTTGGCAGGGAATCCCGAATGAGGATGCCGGGTGCGAAAGTCCGTAATTCAGGCCGAGGTCAAACCAAGAGGTCACAGGCGAGGTATCCAAGGGAGATAACGGAAGAGTGGTCGAGGGTAGCCGAGGTCAAATCCAGGAGGTCACAGGCGAGGTACAGGAGGGTCAGGCAAAAGAATGGTCGGGCAAAGCAGAAGGTCAGGGCAGGCAGCAGGCGAGAATAGTCGAAGTCCAAATCCAAAATATACACTAAGACACAGCTACGCACATCCAGAACCCAGAGGCTATAACGGGCACTGATGGACGGAGCCGAACCATATTTAAAGGGGAACTGGCCAATGGGAAGGGGGAACTGGTGATTGGTGCAACTGTGATTTGGGGGGAAATGTAGTGTTTGGTGCAACTAGGATGTAGCTCCCTATTGGAGCATCCCCAGGGACTGGACCGCCCTGGCCAGTCAGGCTGTCCAGTCCCTGGGTTCCTTCCCACCCAGGCTATGGACCTGACTGGTCCATTTGAATCTGCCCCCTGCGAATGCGCAGGGAGCAGCGCCGCCGAGGGGCATATAGAACTCGTGCTCGCGCGCGCGCGCGAGCACGTGACAGAGGGCCGGGCGCGCTCCCCGAGATGGAAGGGGAAGACGCGCCGGCCACAGAGGCAGCAGAAGAGGCGGAAGTAGCGGCGGCGGGCGAGACCGCCGCAGCCGCAGCGGCAGCTGACCGGCGAGGCCGACCACCGACTGGAGCTGCGCGCCGCCGCACAGAGACGCCGCGGGACCGGGCGCCAGGAGAAGGTAAGATCCTAACATTACCCCCCCCCTGAGGAGGGGCCACTGGACCCTCCAACCTGGGTTTCTGAGGGTTTTCCCTGTGGAAACTTCTAATCAACCTCTCCGCGTGAACCTCACTGGCTGGAACCCAAGACCTCTCTTCCGGACCGTAACCCTTCCAATCTATCAAATACTGAAGAGAATTTCGGGAAAATCGTGAGTCCAAAATCCGGGCAACCTCAAATTCTTGCTGCCCATCAACTAAAATGGGTTCCGGAAGATTATCAGGCTCAATACCTCTGGCCGGTTTCAAAAGGGACACATGGAAGGAGTTACAAATCCTCATAGAGGGCGGGAGATCCAGGCGATAGGTAACCCGATTAATTCTCTGCAGAATGGAAAAGGGACCAATAAATCTCGGACCCAACTTAGCAGATGGCTGGCGTAAGGCCAGATTTTTGGTCGAAAGCCAAACCAAATCGCCGACCAAATAATCAGGATTATTATATCGCCTACGATCGGCAAAACTTTTTTGTTGGAGCACAGCCTTAGACAGGTGTTGCTGGATCCTATCCCATAACTTCGGCCACTGGGACATCCATTCATCAAGAGAAGGCACTCTGGTAGGCTGGTCCGACAAGGCCGAAAATTTCAAATCTTTACCGTAAACACAACAAAACGGAGATACCCCGGTGGAGGAATGTGTAGCATTATTAAGGGCAAATTCAGCAAATGGAAGAAACAACACCCAATCCGTCTGGACATCAGAAATGAAACAGCGTAAATATTGCTCCAAGGATTGGTTCGTTCTTTCCGTTTGCCCGTTGGAC
Organism: Gastrophryne carolinensis; assembly: GCA_027917425.1. Lineage (NCBI taxonomy): Eukaryota > Metazoa > Chordata > Amphibia > Anura > Microhylidae > Gastrophryne > Gastrophryne carolinensis. Next base: position 58,697,641 of record CM051235.1, read on the forward strand.
TGAGGATGAAACGCAGATGATAGGGAGACAGTGAAGCCCAACTTGAGACAAAAAGCCCTCCAAAAACGGGAAACAAACTGGACCCCCCTATCTGACACAACATCCTCCGGGATACCATGGATTTTAAATATGTGTGTCACAAAAAGTTGGGCCAGGACCTGAGCCGTAGGTAGCTTTTTTAATGGGATGAAATGAGCCATCTTACTAAACCGATCTACCACCACCCAGACGACAGTGCACCCTTGGGAAGGGGGAAGATCGGTGATAAAATCCATGGCCAGATGGGTCCAGGGGCGGGAGGGAATGGGCAATGGAAGTAGAGGACCCTCAGGAGAGTGTCTTAATGACTTACTGCGGGCACAAATCTTACAGGCTCGCACGTACCCTTGTGCGTCTTTTCTAAAGGACGGCCACCAAACCTGACGAGACAACAAGGAGATGGTTTTCTTGACACCAGGATGACCTGCTAACTTAGAGTCATGGAACTGGTGCAAAACCGCAGCCCGATAGGCAGCGGGCACAAATTGGGCATAACTAGGTTTTTCGGGCGGGGCTTCAGACTGGAACCGGGTTAAATCAGGAAGCTCTGGCTGGATAGCAGCTACTACCAGAGCCTGGGACAAAATGGGTAAATTTTCCCCTTCTGGTATAGTAGAAGAAGAAAAACAACGTGACAAGGCATCCGCCTTCATGTTCTTGGATCCCGGTTTATAAGTAATAGAAAAATTGAACCGGGAGAAGAACAGAGACCAGCGAGCCTGTCTTGGGGTCAATCTTTTAGCGGACTGAATGTACTCTAAGTTCTTGTGGTCGGTAAAGACAGTAACGGGAAATTGAGCCCCTTCCAGCCAATGCCTCCATTCTTGAAACGCAAGTTTAATTGCCAATAGTTCCCGATTCCCAATATCGTAATTTCTCTCGGCAGGGGTAAATTTTTTGGAGAAGAAGGCACAGGGATGGAGGCGTTCAGGGGAACCGCTATATTGCGAAAGCACTGCTCCTACACCAAGTTCAGAGGCATCCACTTCCACAATAAAGGGTAATTGGCAATCCGGGTGCACTAACACAGGGGCGGAACTAAAAACTTCTTTTAATTTCCTGAAAGCCAAGACGGATTGCTCTGGCCAAACAGCAGGATACTCCCCTTTCTTGGTGAGATTAGTGAGGGGGGCTACTAGGGTGGAAAAATTTTTAATGAATCTCCTATAGAAGTTGGCAAACCCCAAAAATCTTTGTAAACCCTTAAGATCTTTGGGTTGTTCCCACTCCAGTACCGCTTTAACCTTGGATTGGTCCATGGAAAGGCCGGTATTAGAAATGATGTAACCCAAGAAGGGAACTTCAGTAACCTCAAATTGGCATTTCTTGAGTTTGGCAAATAAATGATTCTCCCTGAGCTTCTGTAAAACCAGACGAACATGTTTACGATGTTCTGATAGCGAGGAAGAGAAAATCAGGATATCATCCAAATACACTACAACAAAACGGCCCAAGTATTCCCTAAAGATTTCATTCACAAAATCCTGAAAGACTGCGGGAGCATTACACAAGCCGAATGGCATTACCAGGTACTCATAATGCCCCTCATGTGTATTAAAAGCAGTTTTCCATTCATCTCCCTGTCGGATCCTAATGAGATTATAGGCCCCGCGGAGATCTAATTTGGAGAATACTTGGGCCCCAACCACCTGAGTGAACAGCCCATCAATTAATGGCAGGGGATACTTATTCTTAACCGTTATCTTGTTTAAACCCCGGTAATCGATACAGGGCCGGAGTCCCCCATCTTTTTTCTCGACAAAGAAAAACCCTGCCCCTGCCGGAGAAGAGGACGCCCGTATAAAACCCTTCTTTAGGTTTTCTGCAATATACTCCCGCATAGCAAGATTTTCGGCTCGTGTTAGGTTGAAGATCTTCCCCCTAGGCGGCATAGTACCCGGGAGAAGCTCGATGGGGCAATCCCAAGGTCTATGGGGGGGAAGTTTATCCGCCGCTTTTTCAGAGAATACATCAGAGAATTCTAGATATGGGCTAGGCACTTCTTCAGGGGTTAACTGAGTGGCTCGCACTGGAAGTTCCAGACAGGAATGAAAGCACAGAGGACCCCATTTAACAATTTGCCTAGTTACCCAATCGATTTGGGGATTATGTTTCTGTAGCCAAGGTAGTCCAAGAACTAGAGGGGTAGAAGGCATTTTAAGAACTAAAAGGGAAATTAACTCAGAATGCCCTGCTCCCACTCTAAGCAGGACTGGTGAGGTTCTGTAATGAATGAGCCCCCCCGCAATGGGTGTGTTGTCAATGGCAGAGACCCGAATGGCTACAGGAAGGGACTGGAGCGGAATTCCTAGGCTTTGAGCTAAATCAAAGTCAAGGAAGTTCCCCGCTGCACCACAATCTAAGAGAGCTTCCAGACTAATACATTTTGGGTCAAGTTTCACCTGGACCGGAATCAAAAATGGGGATAATACACGAGGAGATACCTTACAGCCTAGGTGGGTCCCCTCGATTCCCCCTAGGCTCTGAAGTTTCCCGACGGCTTCCTGGGGCAGGCTCTGACCATGTGACCTGTTCCGCCACAGTAGAGGCAGAGACCTTCTGACAAGCGCCGACGTCTCTCAGCTTCAGTGAGCCTGGTGGCGCCCAGCTGCATGGGCTCCTCAGAGGAGGGCAAGGCTGGAACTTCGGCTCTTAAGCTGGAGTCGGGATGTGACCCCTTTTCCAGGCGTCTCTCCCGCAGACGTCGATCAATGCGAATGGCCAAATGCATAGTTTCGTCCAAGGTCTGAGGAACTGGATAATTCACAAGAATGTCCTTGATGGAGTCAGACAAGCCTAGCCTGAACTGACCGCATAGCGCTGGGTCGTTCCAACGTGAATCGACCGCCCATCGTCGAAACTCTGAGCAATATTCTTCAGCTGGCCGTCGTCCTTGGCGTAAGGTACGGAGCTTTGCGTCTGCTGTGGCCCCCCTGTCAGGATCATCATATAGAATCTCCATAGCTGAGAAGAAACTATCCACAGAAAGACGGGCTGGATCCTGGGGCGACAGACTGAAGGCCCATGATTGTGGATCCCCTTGAAGGAGGGAGATAACGAGACCCACGCGCTGCTCCTGTGACCCGGACGAGGTTGGTCGAAGATGGAAATAGAGCTTACACGAGTCCCGAAAATTTGCAAATTTGGCTCTGTCTCCAGAGAACTTATCTGGAAGTGGAATTTTGGGTTCCACTGATGATGCGGCCGAAGCCCCTTGAGGGCTGATGTTAATCGGAGCTGGACGGTTCTCCTGGGCCGCCACACGATGGGCCAGGTGCTCAACGGCCGCGGTTAAGGCCTGCACCTGTTCCAATATCTGGTCCATTTTCTTGGGCCCGTTATACTGTTAGGACTATACCAAACACCCGTCTGTCTTAAGCCGGTATCCCCCAATCTCCACCGCCACTTCCGCCTATAGACAAGCCCCCGCTTGTAGGAGACACGGGTAATGTCTCTCCCAGTCGGTTGCCCCCAGGACTTAACAGGCGCAAAGGATAACGGCTTAAGGTGCAGAATGATGTTTGGCAGGGAATCCCGAATGAGGATGCCGGGTGCGAAAGTCCGTAATTCAGGCCGAGGTCAAACCAAGAGGTCACAGGCGAGGTATCCAAGGGAGATAACGGAAGAGTGGTCGAGGGTAGCCGAGGTCAAATCCAGGAGGTCACAGGCGAGGTACAGGAGGGTCAGGCAAAAGAATGGTCGGGCAAAGCAGAAGGTCAGGGCAGGCAGCAGGCGAGAATAGTCGAAGTCCAAATCCAAAATATACACTAAGACACAGCTACGCACATCCAGAACCCAGAGGCTATAACGGGCACTGATGGACGGAGCCGAACCATATTTAAAGGGGAACTGGCCAATGGGAAGGGGGAACTGGTGATTGGTGCAACTGTGATTTGGGGGGAAATGTAGTGTTTGGTGCAACTAGGATGTAGCTCCCTATTGGAGCATCCCCAGGGACTGGACCGCCCTGGCCAGTCAGGCTGTCCAGTCCCTGGGTTCCTTCCCACCCAGGCTATGGACCTGACTGGTCCATTTGAATCTGCCCCCTGCGAATGCGCAGGGAGCAGCGCCGCCGAGGGGCATATAGAACTCGTGCTCGCGCGCGCGCGCGAGCACGTGACAGAGGGCCGGGCGCGCTCCCCGAGATGGAAGGGGAAGACGCGCCGGCCACAGAGGCAGCAGAAGAGGCGGAAGTAGCGGCGGCGGGCGAGACCGCCGCAGCCGCAGCGGCAGCTGACCGGCGAGGCCGACCACCGACTGGAGCTGCGCGCCGCCGCACAGAGACGCCGCGGGACCGGGCGCCAGGAGAAGGTAAGATCCTAACATGTTCCTTATTTCTCTTTCTTGCTCCCATTCCTTCTATTCTTATGTTCCTTATTTTACTTTCTTTCTGTCATTCCTTCTATTCTTATGTTCCTTATTTCTCTTTCTTTCTGTCATTCCTTCTATTCTTATGTTCCTTATTTCTCTTTCTTTCTGTCATTCCTTCTATTCTTATGTTCCTTATTTCTCTTTCTTGCTCCCATTCCTTCTATTCTTATGTTCCTTATTTTACTTTCTTTCTGTCATTCCTTCTATTTTTATGTTCCTTATTTCTCTTTCTTTCTGTCATTCCTTCTATTTTTATGTTCCTTATTTCTCTTTCTTTCTGTCATTCCTTCTATTTTTATGTTCCTTATTTCTCTTTCTTTCTGTCATTCCTTCTATTCTTATGTTCCTTATTTCTCTTTCTTGCTCCCATTCCTTCTATTCTTATGTTCCTTATTTTACTTTCTTTCTGTCATTCCTTCTATTTTTATGTTCCTTATTTCTCTTTCTTTCTGTCATTCCTTCTATTTTTATGTTCCTTATTTCTCTTTCTTTCTGTCATTCCTTCTATTTTTATGTTCCTTATTTCTCTTTCTTTCTGTCATTCCTTCTATTCTTATGTTCCTTATTTTTCTTTCTTTCTGTCATTCCTTCTATTCTTATGTTCCTTAATTCTCTTTCTTGCTCCCATTCCTTCAATTCTTATGTTCCTTATTTCTCTTTCTTTCTCTTATTCCCTCTTATTCTTCTGTTCCTTATTTCTCTTTCTTCTCTTATTCCTTCTATTCTTATGTTTCTTATTTATCTATTTATGCCACTTTATCACCATGTATAGAGTCATACCACGCTGCAGGGGGCCACTGATACTCTATCACCCAAGGGCCACATACAGCAGGAGCCGGGCCTGCCTAGGGCAGCATGGACACAAGATACGGCTCTGGCCCTAGGCACAGACCTAGGGTGGTTGCCTAATAGGAAATATGACCCTGATATTGCCGGGGGGGCGGGGTTAGGTTATTTAGTGTCCTTGTGAACCAAAAGCCTGGCTGACAGCTGCATGTAGGTCACTAAAGACAATTTACACTCAAAAAGCAAAAACGCTCCACTCACCTTTTCTCTCACTTGGCCCATCGCTCCTTGTGCAGGAAAGAAGCTGCGTCTCCGCATTAGAGAAGCAGGAAGAAATGATGCCGGGCCGGCGAGGGACATGGATGCAGCACTCAGGAGCCATTGGCTGCAGGGGAGAAAAGGTGAGTATAGCAGTTATTAGAGTGTAAAGGAAAGCTCCATTTTTGTCAGGTTTTTGCTGCTCTGCCTCATTGTTTCCTCTTCTGGAATGTAAAATAATCATTAGTATTAGGATTGTGCCCCCAGACCTGTGATTTACTTACCATGTTCCTGGGAGTCTGTGTTGCTACAGTGGGAGAGGGTTTCATGGCCATAAGTATAGTCGCAAGCCAGTATATGGAGAGACCCATGTTAGGCTTAATATAGGGGGCTAAAGAGATCAAAAACCCTCTACTCAGGTAAAGGAAAAGAGGAGCTTTCCTAGAACAGAAAGTATTTGCACAGTACCCAGTCCAAGAACAGATAGCATTACCCATCAATCCTTGCAGCAGGCGGAGCTATGCAAATCATCTCTTTATGTCTCGTGCCATCCAAGGCCCTTAGAAACGCTAAGGATGCAATGCCAAGGATTAGCTTTAAATTTTACACAGCCATACGTATCCAACTAGTGGACATGTGTTTCGAGCTTGGACTGGGTACTGTGCAAATACTTTCCGTTCTAGGAAAGCTCCTCTTTTCCTTTACCTGAGTAGAGGGTTTTTGGTCTCTTTAGCCCCCTATATTAAGCCTAACATGGGTCTCTCCATATACTGGCACCCACCAAGTCTCACCCCCCCCCCCCCCCATACAGCCAGAAACATCCAGCCTAGTGCTGATGAGAGCCTAAAGCTTGAATTTAAAGCTAATTCTTGGCATTTCTAAGGGCCTTGGATGGCACGAGACATAAAGAGATGATTTGCATAGCTCCGCCTACTGCAAGGATAGATGGGTAATGCTATCTGTTCTTGGACTGGGTACTATGCAAATACTTTCCGTTCTAGGAAAGCCACTCTTTTCCATGGCCATAAGTAAAAAACAAGGACTACATGTCCCACAAGTTTTCCAATGTAACAGACAAGCTCTTTAGCAGCTTTGGCAAAGTCTAAGCAGCCTAATGATCTATCTAGCTTAGAACCCAGCCATTAACCCTTCTGCTACTGAAACACAAGACTGTGATCTTTCCAAACAGAAGAAGCTGAATTACAGCAGAATGGGTGAAACCTGTCACTCGCGCCAATGAGATGATTAGCAAGCTGGAGTGAGGACGTCTAGGATATGGCACATAGCTAAGGGAAACACATTGCTGCTATGAATTTTTTTTTTAATAACAGATAAGCTTTGCACATTGAAGACATCATTTTGCCACACAATAATGGAAAATGGAATTACCCTTTAAACCGGACTTTCCCCATGATTTATTGAAAAGCCCAAACCCTTAAACTATTCCCCAGCATCTAAAGTTAATATATTTTAAGTTTTTAGTCACTTACTTATTATTCTTTCCTCCACTGGGCTGCAACTCTGTTCAGGACTTTAGGATACAGGCACCGCTATTTTGATTCAGAAGCATCACACACTGAGGAGAGTGGGATAAAGTACAGCGGGGCGGCTGTTGCTCAGACAGAGAAGTGCTGGGGTCAGGAAAAGGTCAGCAGTCCCAGAATGCAGAGCGGCACAGTCAGAAGACACTTCCTGTTTGCAGGCTGCCTGATGCTCCATGAGCCGCCATCTTGGATGTTTAAAGGCTCATAACATGCAGTAGATGCAGGTAGGATGATTTGTAATGTGAGCAATCTGTATGTACAGGGTGTGGGAAACATATAAGATAGACTCTTACTCAGGGTGAAGGTCCGCTTTAAGTTTGGTCCCATAGCTCAGGGGACCCCAAGCCTGTCCTCAAGGCCCACCAACAGGCCACGTGTTGCAGATCTCCACACAGATGCGCGGGTGGAGTAATTAGTGCAGTAGCAGAGCCATAGCGCCGGCTATGTGCAGATCCACAATACATGAGCTGTTGCTGGGCCTTGAGGATGGGGTTGGGGATCACTGCCATAGGCCTTCAGCATTGTTCTAGGCTGGCTTGTGACTCACCTGGCTTATGGACATTTGCCTCCTAGCTCCCCCCCCCCCCCACTCATTAATGACTCCTTATCCTTAAAGTGGACCAACCACATCCTATGGAAGGTTACATTAAAAAAAACACATATGAACTTCCCTTAGTGTCCTGGTAATTAATTGGATAAAATGCTCAACCGACTTGGGCTTCAGAGGAAAAACTGGGGAAAAAATTAAGGAAAAATTAAAATCTTCTTTTGGCTCATATCTTCCTTCTGGCACTATTTTCAATAGGCTGTAATTGCCCACATCATGATATTACATGGAGGGCAGCATAAAGTGGACCAAAACCCATGCCGATCGGCCAGGGAATCTAAGGTTCCTGGGCTGATCGATTCCCTCCCTGGGGCATCCAAACCGCTGTGTGAGACCCCCCAGGTCGCCCCATTCACTTACCTTGTTTCCTGGTCCAACAGCGCATGCGCGAGCCACGGGTGCATCCCCGCTACCCATCTAGCAGGGCGCATGCCCGCGTCAGGCATTTCTGGATGGCCGGTGTGGGCACTCTCCCTGTTAGAGGGAGCGGCTCCGAGCGCGCTGATTGGACGAGCGGCCGCGCATGAACTGTAGGACCAGGAAGAGGTGAGTTGCCTCTGAGGGGTTTCATGCAAAACCCAGTATAGTCAAAATCCTGGGTTCTGGTCCACTTTAAAAAACTAGTTTAGAACAATGGTATCCTGTCAGAAACCAGTGGCATACAATGGTATACCTGAAGAAAACTAAGGGGGTTATTTAAGAAGGGATAGCGGCAGGTAGTGCTCCGTAGCGGCAGGCAGCGTCTGGTGAACGCTGGGCGCTGTAAGCAAAACCACATTTATAAAAGCGAATCTGGTGAGCGACTCTAACAGCGCCATGTAGCGTCACATGTATTATTACAGGCGGCTCAGCGTATAGCGCCGGCGCTCTAGGCTCAGGAGCGCCATGTAGTACCTGTCGCTCAGTGTCGCTCTCCCATACATTTCAATGGGCTTTCATTTGCTTGTGTATAAATAGCGTGTTATACATTTTCTTTTTCTCCTGGCTGCAAACAAACATTTTTAGAAACTTTTTTGACTTTTTATATTTTTATGCAGAATTGTCATTACAGGTCTGGCACTAAAGTGTTAATGTCACAATGTTACAACAATGTCATTCCATGTGTTTTTTTGCTTTGTTACTGGTGGATATGTGTTCAAAATCAGACTTTAATCACACAGTGTCTGGCGCTAAGCTTTAGAGCGCCTACGCTGTGTGTGTGTCTAGTGTTTTGTTAAATATGGTGTGGAGCGCAGAGTGCCAAACACACTGAGCTGGCGCTACCTCTTGCTCGCTGCAGCGTTATACTGTTGTTACAGCGCCCAACACACGTCACATTCATCAATGCCGGACAGGTTACTACAGCGACTGCAATGTTATGTTACAGTGCCCTATATCCGCTTACAGCCACTCATCTGCCGCTACCTGGCGCTAGTAGCGAATCAGCCTCTAAAACAGGAAAACCAAGCAGCACCGAGGGCAGAAATCATCCAAACGGTAATGTATCTGGGGTGGGGGGAGCAAAATAGATTGAAGGGGTTTGGGTCAACTTTAAACCCTGACAAGACAAGAAAAACAAACATAAAGGAGTTCACCGAATTTATTGACTTTTTCACAATGTTATAATACAAATACAGAAGATCTTTACATACAAAATCTCGGCAATCAGTATCGGCTGTTTGGATTTTTTTCGAACAAATTGCAATGACAAATAGAGAGAAGCCTTTCATGTTGGTAGAAACCCATCGCACCTTTATAAAAGATCCTTAAGAACGGCGGCTGGAGGAAGCGTTCCATTGGCAGTGTCATCACCAAGACCCCAAGGCGACGCGCTATCAATACCCAGCAGCCCAGTGACTGATCCGAGCCGCCTCCCGCACCCGAAAATTGTGCATAGCGCCATTGAAATGTAATCACCTGTAAGGTCTGCAGACAAGGAAAACCTCCCATAATGTGGGAAAACACCCGTTCCAAGCTTTAAAATAGGGCCCAAAAAATCTGCCCCACTTTAGGTAAATGCAGCCCCTTCCCCCAGGAAACCTGGGATCCCTTATGATTTAAAGATTAGTATAAAGAGCAAAACTGGGCGTTATAAACTTTCTGGGTCACCAGAATGGCATTTCTCACGTCACCCCACCGCTGACCAATCAGGTGCATGCCCCAAGGACTCCATTGGCTGTCAGCAGTCATGTGGGGCAAAAGAGAAAACCAGAAGCCCAGACGGGGTGAGTAATCCAATTTTCAGACTTAAACCGGACCAATAGCCTGACACAGTTGGAAAATAAAGACAGCAGCCATTTTGGAGCTTCCACTCCCAACTGACAATGCACAGTAACAGGAAGCCCAGCAGCACTTCCTGTTTGCAGGTGGCCTACAAAAGCATGAACCGCCATGTTCTTTTTAAAGTGGACCAAACCCCAGGATTTTGACTATCTTGGGTTTTGGTCCTTTACCGATTGGGGCTGCTCCGCTGTGCGAAACCCCCGAGATCGCCAGAAGAAACTCACCTCATCATGGCGCTACGGCCGCTCGTCTAATCAGCGCGCTCGGGAACGCTGCTGTCACGCCACCTCAGACGGCGTCTAAGGCCAGCACCTCCGAGTGCGCCAGCGCCCGCCTCCCCCGCTTCCCTCTAGTAGGGAGTGTGCCATTAACAAATGCCTGGCAGGGAGATAGCGGGGATGTGGCCACGGCCCACACATGCATAGTTGGACCGGGAAGAAAGGTAAGTGAACGGGGCGACCTGGGGGGGGGGGTTCACACAGCGGAGAATCCCGATTTTGGATGCCCCGGGGGAAGGAAATTGATCGGCCCATGAATCTTATAGATTCCCGGGCTGATTGAGGTGGGTTTTGGTCCACTTTAAAACTGACCACAGCAGTAAATTAATTTGTATGCCCTGGCGGATGCATATGAGCGCTGCTTGTTGTGTTGGAATGGTTTAATTCATTTTTGAATGTTGGTCCACTTTAATACTAATCTCTAAATGGGGCCGGGGGAGGCAGCTGCTACTGGGCCATTGGGAGAAGGGGGCCGCAGTGCCTGTAGGGGGGCAGATGCCACTGGACAGACTATTTCTTCTAAAAGAAATCATGAATATACACAAAAGATGGATGTGCACTGCCCCAATAGCTACACAATTATTAAAGGTGCTATAGCCCGTGTGGTCAAGACAACAATATATATAATGAGCGGATCCTAGATCAATCCCCAAGGACAACCCCCATACAAAGGCCGCACTCAAAGGAGTAAAAAATAATTATTTTATTATTAAATAAATCCAAAATAATTTAAGAAGAAATGTCACATATACAACACATTACACAATTAAAAGACATATACACAAAAAAACAGTTTTAGTGTAATGTGTTGTATATGTGACTTTTTTTTGTGTATATGTCTTTTAATTGTGTAATGTGTTGTATATGTGACATTTCTTCTTAAATTATTTTGGATTTATTTAATAATAAAATAATTATTTTTTACTCCTTTGAGTGCGGCCTTTGTATGGGGGTTGTCCTTGGGGATTGATCTAGGATCCCCTCATTATATATATTGTTTCTTCTAAAAGGTCTAAAAGGAATATGTGCAATGAGCCTTTTTGAGTTTAGACCACCGGGTTTGGGTCCACGTTCCTGTGGCATTTTGGAAGCCCTGCTGTGTGCCCCCCCCCCGAGTCCTTTTCACTGGTCACATGATGCATGCGCAGGCTCTGATCCAATCAGCGATGCAGCAGCATTCAGTGGAACAGAGCGGCAGCTCCGCATCCCCGGCCTCCCTGAGTTGCCCCTCAGCCTATGTGATTGGCTGGGGCGGGAGCGTTCCTCAGCCACAGGGAAGCCAGAGATGCATCGCAGCATGGGAGCCCCGAAAGGTGAGTGTTTGTGGGGCGATCCAAGTGGGTTGACACAGAGGGGCATCCCAAAGAAGCAGTTAACCGTTCGCCAGCAACATACGCGGTTGGTCCTCTTTAACACCACCTGACTAAGGCAAGGAGCCCAGTGCAGTGCAGGATCATCTCTCTGGGGGGAGGAGGGGTCAGGTGAGTCTTTTTTTTTTTATTACATTCTACAATTGCGCTTCATAATAAAACAGTTTTGAATAAAAGTTATAGATAATTTTGTGTAACTTTCTGAGCTGCTGGTGCAGCTTTGTCGGTCGCGCGCCAGCGACTCTCACAAATGGCATGTACACGTGATATGTATGAGGTGAGATAAATGGCGCATACGCGGCCGCTATACACACGTAGATGTGAGTTCTGCATATAATCTATGATGGAGTCATTTACACTTTAAACAGACACCTGAGTTAAGTCTTCTGGGCATGTGCAGCTATAGGTGTGTCTATATACATGGTATCCATGGTAACAGCCTAGAGATAGGTACATCCCTCATCATCAGCCAGGGACATACACACAATATACACATTCATTATCAGCAGAGGGGTGAGGGGGGGGGGGGCTTGTGTCATGGCACAGCCTGTCCGTGTGTTTAGTGCCACCCAGAGAAAAACCGTGAGCAAAACCTCATGTGCATGAAATGAAAGAGCTCCCAATATGTAAAACACTCCCTCCTGTCATAGGAGATGTTCATGGGCGGCCATTGCTGTTAAAGCGGACCTTCACTCTGAATAAGAGTCTATCTTATATGTTTCCCACATCCTGTACATACAGATTGCTCACATTAAAAATCATCCTACCTGCATCTACTGCATGTTATGAGCCTTTAAATATCCAAGATGGTGGCTCATGGAACAGCAGGCAGCCTGCAAACAGGAAGTGCCCTCTGACTGTGCTGCTCTGCATTCTGGGATTGCTGACCTTTTCCTGACCCCAGCTCTGCTCTGTCTGTGCAAAGCACAGCTATTACCCCAGCCCCTGTACTTTATCCCACTCTTCTCTCCTCAGTATGTGTGATGCTTCTGAGTCAAGATGGCGGCGCCCGTATCCTAAAGATACGAGTTGAAACCCAGTGGGAGAAAGAATAATAAGTGACTAAAAACTTAAAATATATACATTTTAGATGCTAGGGAATGGTTTTTTTAAGGGTTTGGGCTTTATAAATCACGGTGAAGGTCCGGTTTAAGCTATACTAGTCCCCTGGCTGCCATGCTCCGATTGCACTGACCTGGAACAAGTAAGCCGCGAGCTGCTTCTCAGGTGTGGTTCAGGATTAACAAATGCAACAAGCCCAAGGTGACCGGCAATGGTGGCATTTCCCTCTTTAACCCCTTTAAACCCTTTTTTATCTCCCCCGTGCACCCCACCCCCTGCACCAGTACCTTGGGTGATGCTGACGGCTCAGCGCCCCCCCGCGTTTTCCCACCACCAATGCCATGCCCTCTGGTCTGATCTCAATGCTGCCGGCTGGCCACACCCCTGGTTTCCCTTTTGAGGACACGCTCCCGCTCCACCGGCCTATCAGAATGGTTGGGCGTGGGAGTGCGCACAGCTGCAGGGAAGCGGGGGATGCTGCAGGGGCTGCTGGTGAAGGTGAGTTTACAGGCGACCCCAGGAGTTTCACATAGCAGGGAATCCTGTTATAGGATGCCCCAGGGGGCATCTTGATTTGGGATATGCTGAATCCCTCGGGACCCCCCTATGTGAACCCCCCGGGATCATCCTCAAAACTCACCTTTCTGGGATCCTGCAGGGCATGCTCTTGTCCAATCAGTGATGTACGCCGTGCATATTAATGCCTGCCATAGAGCTCCCAGCATAGAGAGAGGGGAGTGGCCACATCCCCACGCTCCCGCTTCAGCCTATCTGGGTGGCTGGGTGCCAGGGATCTTAACTACGAGATTAGATCAACAAATCAGGATGCCCCAGGGGTAGGAAAATGGGTGGCCCTGTGTATGCCAGGCCTGGCCTAGACCAGGTGAGTATAGCAAACACCTCCTGCTATCTACAGCCTCATATTTGCTTATACTTACCTGGACACCAGGATTTGGGGTCCCCCACTTTTAATTTCACTTAGGGACACATGATGCTTTCACTTAGTGTGTGCTGGTAGCCAGGCCTAGACAAGGTGAGTATAGCCATTCCCGTAGAGCCTCACATTTGGCTATACTCACCTGGTCTCTGTGGTGAGAGGGGACCGGCAGCTGCAGCACGACCTGTAATCACTAGCACCTCCTATATCCTGGTTCCATCAACTTAATCCAGGTGGACAGGCCTAGACCAGGTGAGTATAGCCAACACCTAGAGCCTTACATTTGGCTATACTCACCTGGTCCCATATCCTGTTCTCTAGCTTCCATCACCTTACTCCAAGTGGCCAGGCCTAGACCAGGTGAGTATAGCCAACACCTAGAGCCTCACATTTGGCTATACTCACCTGGTCTCTGTGATGAAGGTGGGCCGGCAGCTGCAGCACTGTTATCACTAACACCTCCCATATCCTGCTGTGTTCCATCACCTTACTCCAAGTGGCCAGGCGACCAGGTGAGTATAGCCAACACCTAGAGCCCCACATTTGGGTATACTCACCTGGTTTGTGATAAAAGGGGGGGCTGCAGCATCTCCTATATGCTAGTGTTTTCTGGTGGCCAGGCCTAGACCAGGTGAATATAGGCAACACCTAGAGCCTCACATTTGGCTATAATCACCTGGTCCCATATCCTGTTCTCTAGCTTCCATCACCTTACTCCAGGTGGCCAGGCCTAGACCAGGTGAGTATAGCCAACACCTAGAGCCTCACATTTGGCTATAATCACCTGGTCCCATATCCTGTTCTCTAGCTTCCATCACCTTACTCCAGGTGGCCAGGCCTAGACCAGGTGAGTATAGCCAACACCTAGAGCCTCACATTTGGCTATAATCACCTGGTCCCATATCCTGTTCTCTAGCTTCCATCACCTTACTCCAGGTGGCCAGGCCTAGACCAGGTGAGTATAGCCAACACCTAGAGCCTCCCATTTGGCTATACTCACCTGGTCCCATATCCTGTTCTGTAGCTTCCTTCACCTTACTCCAGGTGGCCGGGCCTAGACCAGGTGAGTATAGCCAACACCTAGAGCCTCACATTTGTCTATAATCACCTGGTCCCATATCCTGTTCTCTAGCTTCCATCACCTTACTCCAGGTGGCCAGGCCTAGACCAGGTGAGTATAGCCAACACCTAGAGCCTCCCATTTGGCTATACTCACCTGGTCCCATATCCTGTTCTGTAGCTTCCTTCACCTTACTCCAGGTGGCCGGGCCTAGACCAGGTGAGTATAGCCAACACCTAGAGCCTCACATTTGTCTATAATCACCTGGTCCCATATCCTGTTCTCTAGCTTCCATCACCTTACTCCAGGTGGCCAGGCCTAGACCAGGTGAGTATAGCCAACACCTAGAGCCTCACATTTGTCTATAATCACCTGGTCCCATATCCTGTTCTCTAGCTTCCATCACCTTACTCCAGGGGGCCAGGCCTAGACTAGGTGCTTGGTGGCCATTGGCTCCCTCACTATAAACCCCTCTTAGATCCTTATTTATGAAGTGTCAGCCGCCCTCAGTGTGAGATTTAGTCTCAGGTGGAACTGAACAAACCTCCAGACACATTGGGACACTGTGACCTGCTTTGCCAGGAATCACCAATTGAACTTTCCAGGGTATATTATTTGGTCAATGAACTATTATATCATTTCAAAAGAATAAAACAGAACTAAGAAAATATATATATATTAAATATGTCATACATTTGGCATTTAAGTTACAAGAATTAAAAAAAAAAAACTACATTAAAATTGAAGGTATATGGTCACAATGGCCGAGGTCTGTGGCAGTGACTGAGTAACCTTGAGATGGAAGTGGAATTTGGCACAGAAAACAAAAATGAGATGACATGCTGTACTTCTCTTCTACCATCAGGTGGCAGCAGTGAGGCATGGTCGCTTACATAGGCATCATTTATATGAAAGCCGCTATATATATTTATATACAAATAAATAATAATAAAAAAATATGTGCTGATACCCTGGATAAACAACCCGAATAACACCACCAACACTAATGTCATGGAACAGGGTGGTGGAGGAATAGGCTTTACTTCTCTTTGTGACCCGCAGTGAGTATCTGTTTGTAGGGCGGATGTTCGTTCAGCAGAATAGTCCTGGGTGTCATTTAGAACCAAAAGGTTGTGCCCAGCAGAAAATACGTCTTTCTAGTTCCTGATATTTCTGATAAATAAACCCCGTGTTATATATACCAAAGCTCAGGATCCCAAGAGAACTAGTGTGGAATCAGCTGAGCAAATCCAACTGCTTAAAGTGGAACAAAACTCAGAATTTTCACTATCCTGGGGTT
Organism: Gastrophryne carolinensis; assembly: GCA_027917425.1. Lineage (NCBI taxonomy): Eukaryota > Metazoa > Chordata > Amphibia > Anura > Microhylidae > Gastrophryne > Gastrophryne carolinensis. Next base: position 58,713,515 of record CM051235.1, read on the forward strand.
TAATGTTTTCACTGGGGGCATACAGATTTGGGATGCCTGCTAAGTTAAACACCCAGATCGCCCATAAAAAAAACCCTATCCCTGATCCTATGGCGCATGCACAGGCTCTCATCCAATCAGAGCAGTATGCCGTGCATATTAATGATCTCCATGCAACTTTGTTTAGACGCAGATCTCATCCCAGTTCTAGATGTGGGAGCACTCCTGTCTCCAGCCAATCTGATTGGCTCAGTGCGGGAGCGTGCCTCAGCCCAGAGATGCTGGGGATGTGGCCGGCGTTTACGTGGAAGCCAGGACAAAGCTGAGTTTTGTGGCGATCCAAATGGGTTTCACACAGCGGGGCATCATGATTTGGGTGAGAGGCCTTTGGCCTGCCCTGGATTCTTTTAGACTCCGGGATGGCCCAGCAGGACTTTGTTCCATTTTAGTGGACCAAAACCCAGCTGGATCGGCTCAGGAATCTATAAAATTCCCGGGCCCATCCATTCCCTCCCCGTGGGGCATCCAAAATCGTGATGCCCTGCTGTGTGAAACCCTCCAGGTCGCCCGCTACACTTATCTTAATCCCGGTCCAACAGCGCATCTGCGGGCCGCAGCCATATCCCCACTATCCCTCTAGCAGGGCGCTGTTAGAGGGAAGTGCGAGATGCTCCCGCCAGCACGAAACAAGACGTCGCTCAGACGCCCATAGCTCAGCGGCTCCGAGCACGCTGATTGGAAGAGTGGCAGCGCATGCGCCGTAGGACTGCAGTGAGGTGAGTTGATGCGGGCGATCTGGCGGATTTCACCCCAATCGGGGTGCTCCGAGGGAGTGGATCAAAACCCAGGATAGTCAAAATTTGGTCCACTTTAACGAGGAATTATGGTAAAGAATGACGATAGTCCCTCTTTAGTATACAGCAGCGGCGCAGTGTGACGCAGTGTGACTAGGTGCATCAACCCCGGAAAAATAAACGCCTGCCTGGGAACTCACCTCTTCTGGGTCCTCTTCTACAACTGCCGTGAAGCAGCCTATTAGCCTCCACCCCCAGCACGGATAGGCTGAGGCGCTGCCCGCGCTGATAGGCTGCTCGAGGGGACGCACTCACATGACTGCAGCAGCCATAGAGGAGGGGCTGGAAGAGGTAAGTTTTTTTATTTTACCAGCACCGGGAAGCCCGGGTCGCACTGCCCCGCTGCTTTATAGTAGAGGGACTATGGTCATTTTTCACTATAGTTCCTCTTTAAACCCCGACACAATTGGGATAATATAAACTAGCAAAGTATTATCTATATCTGTAATTGGACCTTTGAAGACACAGGCCTGGTTCTGCATGGGATCCAACCACTGGCAGATGCTCCTGAAAAAAGTCTGAGTGGAGATGAGGGATAATATAAACTAGCAAAGTATTATCTCTATCTGTAATTCACTGCAGCTACCACTGATTTCTGCTGAAATAGCAAGTTTCGAGGAGGGGCAATGGCAGCCCTGGTAAAGCACATGAAGTGCAGACGTAGATAGAATTTTGCTCCCTTATATTATCCAAATGTGTCAGTTATTTGGGGAAACTCTTAAGGACTTCTGCTTCTTCTCCAGTAATTTCTCACGGAAGGAACGTGCCTATCCGGGCATTAATCAGGGCATTACTATGTTAGACATATGCACCATCAAATTCACATTCATGATAGTCCTTCAAGATCACTTACCTCTAGCCTTCACCAAACCTACCCAACCCTCGTGCAAAGACAGGCTCTTATACCTGTCTCACCTCTCCCTGATCCATGTTCCACCTGTGCATAGTTCTCTCCCAGAATCCCTTCTTTAGGAAGAATAGTTCACTTCCAGGATCACACCAACAGACAGCCCTCCATCACTTGTACTCCCTAGTATTAGATACAAGCTGCATTTAGGATACATCGCTATGATTTACATCCATCAGTACAGATGTCGTCATCGTGGTCTCCTGATCTCAAGCCACACCCACCCACCCCCATCGGGAATTAAGACCTTTGAAGACACAGGCCTGTCAGGTGGTTCTGCATGGGATCCTACTGGCCAACCGCTGCCAGATGTTCCTGGAAAAAGTCTGAGTGGAGATGAGGGTGCAGAAAGTCAGCTACAATTCTATCTGGAAGGTCTTCTGCAGTTCACCGGAAAAAGGGTTGGCCAGACGTTGTTGAGACTTGGATTCCAGTGCTGCCCACTGAGCTTCAAACTGGTCCACTTCCTGGGTGGTGGAGGCCAGTCGGAGCTGGCTGGGTTCAGGGGGCCAAGTGCCATTGGCAGTGCTATTTGGCTTTGGTCCTGACTGGTAAGACTGGGTTTGGACAGGGTTCTGGCTGCTTGCGGCAGTAGAGTGCATGATATTCTGAGGGAAAGGGTTGCTTTTATTTGCCAGGTTGGACGATGGCACTTGAGTGGCAGAGCAAAATACATTGGCCACCATCTGCGATGGGGTGATGCCTACTACAGGAACACTTGGTGTAGGGTATGGTATGCTATTGACCATGGGTGGAGCAAAACTCGCTACAGGAACGTAGGCAGCCTGCATATGAGGGGCAATGAACATACCAACAGGAGCCGGGCTGGCATCATATGAGACAGGATAAGCCTGCATTGTGGCGGGTACCGCCATGGGTACAGCCACCATAGGCTGCGACACAGGCTCTTGATGGTGCTGCTGGTGTTGATGCTGTTGCTGTTGAGCTTTGGCTGCCGTCGCCACCTCTTCCAGCCAACGTTCAGCCTCAGATGGAGTACGCCGATGACCCATGTGGAAATTAGAAGGAGAGGATGTTGTCACTGCTTGATCGGGCCATACTGGAATGCCTGGAAAAAACAGAGGAATTGTGAGCCTGGCTAGTATACATGACTGGACTTTGCTAGGACTAACTTGGGAGGTATAAGGAATAACCACATTGAAAACAGGGCCATGAATTAGACCCTTATGCACTCACTTGGAGCAGCCTGTCGAGGAGGAGGAGGAGGAGGAATCACAACCGCGTTAGGTGGGGTCATAGTCCCATTCCCATTCACAAAGGGATCTTCGATTGCTTTGTTGGTGAAGGAGGTGTTGATCTGGTTGCACAGGTCAGTAATTCCATCTGGGTCAGGAGGTCCTGTGGGATCCATTTCTGGAACTAAAAGAAAGGAGCTTAGATCAGGTAACTTGCTTTGAAATCAGTTAGGGGTACAGCAGATATTAGAGGGGGGTTTATAATGCGTTAAACCAGACATAAGGCCATATTTGCTGCTGTTTCAATTTTTAGTTGTCTAGTTGTATATATTTTAGTTCAATTGACAGGAAAAGGGGAACTGTACGAGCTATAATGGGGCCCCATTCAATTCATACTGGGGCCCGCTCACATTTAGTTACGCCACTGAGAACTCTTACATCTCACCCACCCTAAGCCTAATGGGTGAAGATATTCTGAGCTTAGGAGGGTGCTGAGAGCTTGGAATTTTAAAGGCTCATCATTAAATCACTACTGTGGCCATGGACTGTCGACTGCAGCGATTGGGTAATGAAACCAGTGGCTCGACAGTCCCAGAGGCCAAGACTACATTGCTCGCTTCATAGCATGGGATCAGGCAAATTGCTAGGACCAGCTGGGACCAGGTAAGTCTTTTAAGCGTATTAATCTCAAAGCATAGTTAGCAGGGATTAAGATGGCCTTTAATGGAGGAATGTCTGGGGAATGTCTGGGGAATGTCTGGGGGGGGGGGGGATGCAGCTGCAAGAGGTTAGATTGGGAGTCTGCATTACAGTAGACCTACACTCAAATGATGCCTGGCTAACACTTAAAGAGGCTCTCCAGTCTGTTTATAAGTGTCCCATCTGCCCAAGCCACCCCCCAGTAACGACAGATTTGAAAAGTTAAATGATTTGAAAAGTAAAATGCTATTGTCTGTAACTTTTGTATGTAAATTGCTTTATTCTATTAGTTTACTGCACAATGCACTTTGAGACCCATATTGAACATTTGGTTTTATGCAAATTTTGCACTGCTTTAAAAGCAATTATTTCTTGAAGCTCTGCTTGAATTGTCTTTTGTACCCTGTATTGTGTATATTGTATATAGCAAGGATGAGATTTTTTGTATACTCTAATGTTGTGATGCTACTAAAGGAAGTTTAAATAAATGAAGATATATATTTTTCAACAAATGAACTGTTTTTGATTCACTTTGAGTGCGCTCCTAAAAAATTCTTTATATAGATTCAGTGGAGAAGGGCAGTGTTATGGACAACCCTTTACTCAAGGAAGCAGCACCTGTTCTTTATATTCCGAAATAGGATTGGGAATTTATTTTTAGGAAGGTGTGCTGAACCATTGTATAAGAAAAGTTAAATGAATAAATACTTTTGTCACTGCAATTCTCCAGCAATCTCAGCAGGGGCCACTGCCAGAAGAAGGGAAAGGACCTGCCGTAGGAAGCAATAGAGTGTTGTGTAGAGTAGAGTCTCAACAAGGAACCAGCTCTGGCCGATCGGCCCGGGAATCTATAAGATTTCCGAGCTGACTGATTGCCTCCCCCTGGGGCATCCAAAATCGGGATGCCCCGCTGTGTGAAACCCCCCAGGTCGCTCCATACACTTACATTGCTTCCCGGTCCAACGGCACATGCGCAAGCCGCGGCTGCATTCCCGCTATCCTTAGAGAAGAACGCGTGCCCGCGTCAGGCATTTGCCAATGGCGGCACGGGCACACTCCCTGTTAGAGGGAATTGGGGGATGCGGCCGCCAGCGCGCTCTGAGCCGCTGGCCTTAGAAAACGTGATGCCAGCAGCTCCAAGCGTACTGATTGGACGAGCGGGCGCACATGCGCCGTAGGACCGGTGTAACAGGCCAGAGTATACCCTCAGGCCAGACTATACCCGGGGTTAAAGAGGCCTAGGCTAGATTATACCCCGGGTATACTTTGGCCTAGGCCAAATTATACCCCCGGGTATAAAATAGCCTAGGTCAAAGTATACCCCTCCAGGCCAGATTATACCCCCGGGGTTAAACTGGCCTGGGCTAGATTATACCCCGGGTATATTTTGGCCTAGGCCAAACTATACCCCGGGATGTAAAATAGCCTAGAATACACCCTAGGTTTATTTTTGCCTAGGCCAATTTATATCCCAGAGTATAAATGAGCTTAGCTCAATTCATACCTCTCAGGTCATATTATACCCACCTGTGATCAAATCGGCCTAGGCTAGTTTATACCCCGGAGTATAAATTAGCCTAGGCCAATTTAAATTCACAGTTTGCACAAATATGTGTGCAAAAATGTGAAACCTTGCTATAGTTTGGACCAGGCCATAGTATACCCCGGGTAATACACTCTACACAGGGAGTGGAAAATAGCTTAGGCCAGACTATATCCTCCCGCCTTATCAGGCGCAAATTTAAAAAAGTCGCAAACAGCAAGTAAAAATTCTTGCAAGTAACAAGCCAAGTGCAAACCTTATGATTGCACCAAATTATCATCTAAAAAGTAACTGGTGCAATTATTATATTTGGGGCAGGGATTTATGATTGGAGGTTTGACTTGGCAGTTATAAATGCATTGGCAAGTTTACTTTCATTGCTGCAAATGGATTGAAAATATCGCAATCCCTGTTTAAGATAAGTATAAATTAGCCTAGGCCAATTCAAGTTCACAGTTTGAGCAAAAATTGGCACAAACGTGAAATCCTGGTTTAGTTTAGCCCAGCAAAGTATACCCCGGGAGATAAACTCTATACCTGACGAATGTAAAATGGCTATGGCTACACCTTCTACGCTATAATGTTATCATGCGCAATTTTACCCCATGCGCAGAAAACGAAGGCAATGATACATTCCCCTCACAGACACAGGATGAAGCAACTTCTCCGCCACCCCATTCCCATGATGATTGTCCCAGTGACTCTGCCACACTGAAACACAAGGAAAGTAAGACTTTCAACCTACTACCAAGTTCAAGAAGGAAGTATCTTAGCACCACTCTTGGCCTTATGTTTAATAAGGTTGTATACTATGGATGCAGAAGGGACCTTGGACAACCACGGCGTACATATAAAACCAAAGGTGATGGGAACTGCTTCTTCCGGGCCATCAGCTACATCTTGACAGGAACAGAGGACAACCATGCCCTTCTCAGAGATAAAGTCATAGGCCACATGAAAACTGACTTGACAAAAAAACTATAGGACTACTTGAACCAAAATGTGAATGAATATGTAAACATCTCTGGAATCTGTCGTGACGGAGTCTGGGCCACAGCGAATCTGTTGAGCTGCGACATAATCATCTACACAAACGTCGGTGACTCCATGGATTGGTTGACATATCCTGCAAGCTTCAATCTACAGTCAACATCGGAACATGCACTGTATCTTGAAAATAAGCATGATCATTTCAATGTTGTTATCAGTGTTTAGCTGTAAACATTAATATTGTTGCAAGGACTTGCTAGACTAAAGCATGTCCTGGTCCTCCTCCGTCCCTCCTCCATGTCTCCGGAAGCCACCATTTATCGCTTCTCTGGCTGCAGCTTTTGAATTTTATGCAGTTTCCTATCTCTGACCTGATCAGTGCATGACACATCATGCACTGATCAGGTGAACCATAAACATTCGCCCCATGTAAGACCACCTTAACAAGTTTACGTTCCGGATGTTTTAACTTTTGTTATAATATTAGCGTTCAAGTTTTTCTGGTTAAGGTAACAAATCTATGGGGGGGGGGGGGTGGATCAATACCCTCCCTTAATTTCTACACCTGGTGTACACTGGAAAAATTGTGCAATCTTCCCCATGAAGAGTTTAAGAATTAAGTCAGTTTGGTTTCTCAATAAAATGTTGAAAAAGCAATCTTCCCCATGAAGAGTTTAAGAATTAAGTCAGTTTGGTTTCTCAATAAAATGTTGAAAAAGCAATTCTTGTGTATATCACTCAATGATTTCATTGGGGTATAATATGACCTGAAAGGTATAAATTGGCCTAGGCCACTTTACCCCCAGGCTCCATGATAGAAAGGTATAATCTGGCCTGGAGGGGTATAGTTTGGCCTAGGCTATTTTACACCCCGGGGTATAGTTTGGCCTAGGCCATTTTATACCTGGGTATAGTTTGGCCTAGGCCAGTTTACACCCCGGGGTATACTCTGGCCTAGGCCAAATTATACCCGGGGTTAATCTGGGACAGGGTTATTCTGGCCTGTTACACCGGGAAGGGGTAAGATGGCATCGGCAATCTGGGGGGTTTCCCACAGCGGGGCATCCCCAATCAGAGTGACCCGGGGGAAAGAACCAAAACCCAGGATAGTCAAAATCTTGGGTTTTGGTCCACTTTAAGAGGACAGAGAAGGTCCATACTAGGGGCCCAAAACCCGTTATGAATATTCTTCATTTAGTGGAACTGTTCGGTTTTCTGGACTGTTGAACTTCGTGTCCTCTTAATTAACACACATATCCCCTCAGAACGCCTGTTAATCTTACCTTAACCTCGGTCCTCCACCTGAGCTCACGTGGGTGAGACATTCCAGCGCATGCAGCATGCAAAGTGTAATTATTAGGCTTTACACACAGCTTTATTGTTAGAATGCTATAGTGAGCCCTTGAATGAGGCCTTTAGTTGTACAGTTCCTGTGGTTAGAGGTTTTCCAACCCTCTATCAGCTGTCAGAAGTTCCCTGAACTATGGCTCTGTCATCACCTTACCTTGGCCCTTGTCTTGGAAATTAGTTTTGCGCTGCAGAGTGGATGGAAGCTCGTTGAGCCTCAGTGACAGCTGCCGTTTGAAGGGTGAATTCTTCTGGCTCAGAGCAGGGAAGCCTCGGAATGATCCTTGTCTCACAAGCTGTTCTATGGGCGCATGTCTGCGAGGGATGGCATGTTGGCCGCCCCCCTCCCCCTTCTCAGATGTGACTGCTGCCCCCTGCTGGGGAGAGGAGTTTTCCGGCTGCGCTGGGATTCCTGTATTGGGCGATGCGTTCTGGGAAGATGCACTGGAGGACTGGCTCTGTGCTGCTTCAGCTACGAAAGAGTAAGAAAATAATAACATTAGATAACAATGTCCACACCTCTGCTACTGGATAGATTCAGGTCTTACTTTTATTTATATCATTTACACATTTATTCAAAAGATCAGGTCAGCTTAGGAACCTATGAACGAAGAGTGAGCGCTCCTCTGTCTTAAATGCGGAGGGAGTTACGTCATCGGATCCAATATTAAAAATCACTATAATACTAATCATGTATAATGTGCTTATTATGACCAACGTATGCTTGTGCACACATAAGAGTTAGACCTCCCATTCGTACAAACACACACCTGTGTACACACACTAGAGGGCAGTAAGTGCACACGGACCCGGAGCGCAGGGATGCCCAAACCATGGCACCTGGAGAGCAGTGGGGGAGGGGGGGTTAGCTGCCTTATTCAAGAGCACATCAGTCATATGCAATCTGGGAAGTGAACCTGCAACCCTATGGTCACAAAATCGGTTCCTTAACCAGTAGGTTGTGGCTGCCCCACAACACATAAAAACGTTGTGTGCTCTATGTGTGTGTGGTTGCATTGTGTTGTGTGTCCAGCTCTCTGGGGGAGGGGTGGATGGATTCTGGACACTGGCTGTAATGAGGGATGCCCCTCAACTGGCTGTAATGAGGGATGCCCCTCACTGTCTGTAATGGAGGGATGCCTCTCACTGGCTGTAATGAGGGATGCCTCTCACTGGATGTAATGAGGAATTCCTCTCACTGGCTGTAATGAGGGATGCCCCTCAACTGGCTGTAATGAGGGATGCCCCTCACTGTCTGTAATGGAGGGATGCCTCTCACTGGCTGTAATGAGGGATGCCTCTCACTGGCTGTAATGAGGGATGCCCCTCAACTGGCTGTAATGAGGGATGCCCCTCACTGTCTGTAATGGAGGGATGCCTCTCACTGGCTGTAATGAGGGATGCCTCTCACTGGATGTAATGAGGAATTCCTCTCACTGGCTGTAATGAGGGATGCCCCTCAACTGGCTGTAATGAGGGATGCCTCTCACTGGCTGTAATGAGGGATGCCTCTCACTGGCTGTAATGAGGGATGCCCCTCACTGGCTGTAATGAGGGATGCCTCTCACTGGCTGTAATGAGGGATGCCTCTCACTGGCTGTAATCGAGCGATGCCCCTCACTGGCTGTAATCGAGTGATGCCCCTCACTGGCTGTAATCGAGCGATGCCCCTCACTGGCTGTAATCGAGCGATGCCCCTCACTGGCTGTAATAGAGCGATGCCCCTCCCTGGCTATGAACACCCACTAGGGGGCAGTGAGTGCATACTTGCCTGGAGCGTTGGGATGCCCAAACCATGGTGCCTGGAGAGCAGTTGGGGGGGGGGTTAGCTGCCTTAATCAAGACCACATCAGTCATATGCGAGCTGAGAAGTGAACCTGCAACCCTATGGTCACAAAATTGGTTTCTTTACCAGTAGGTCGTGGCTGCCCCACAACAAAAAACATGCAGTACTAAAGTTTCAGGACTTTCAGGAGCGACTATATTTAGCCCTACCACTAATCTGTCCCTGCAATGCTATAGCCTTAGCTGGGGCATGGACTCCAGATCTGAGAAGCACATTGGTTGGGTGAGGGGGTTACATGTTGTGGGCTAGCGAAGGGGCCAGTAAAATCTTGGGCTCATTTTTAGGCCCAGGTGTGTAGTGAACTTCCTTCCCCCTACCTTTCTTTTTTTCCTGAGCCTGCCGCATGGTTTCATCCCGTTCATTGTGGCTGGAGGAGGCAGAGGTGACGCGAAACGATCCTTCACGGGCAAAGCTGGTCCGGCTTGCGTCAAAAGATGCCGTCACTCCACACTCCTTCTCTCGCTTTTGCTTCCTCTCCAGGCAAGCGGCAAAGGCACAGCCAACCGCATGGCTCAGACGCTCCCCCTGTTGGTGGTGACAAGATAAGGCACATGAGAGTGTCTGACTGCTTAGGTACTACTGATTACAATTTCTGATAACATGACCTAAAATGGTACAATAATAATATAGAATAAAGTCCTGTACAAACTGTGTATATTGCGATGTATAAATTAAAAGCTGGAGAATGAAAATTCTTCACATAAGGGACCTGTCATATAACGCAGATGCTGTCCTTGTAAATAAGTATATTTTGATTTCAATTGTTGTGGCCTATTCTTTCACCATTGATCTCCCCAAATGCATGGTTATCTATAAATATATCCATGATGTTGCCATAGGAGACACATGGCTTCCCTACTTACTGCACCTTAATTTGGTCCTGTAGTGCTAATGTATCTGTATCTGCAGCCGGCAGGTGTACTGTACTGGACGCGTACAAGCTCATCCAAGGCACAGACAGTAATGGGCAGCCTTGGTCTTGCCTCTTACACAGGTCATCCCCACCTGCAGCCTGGGAGGTAGAAGCATGGCACCCAGCTTCAAATTATGGGGCTGCAGTGGGTGATTAGCACCATGGGTCATCATGGTCACTTCGTCCCTGCTCGCCACCAGCCCCAAGTGTGCAGCTGAGTGCTCACACAGCTTCCCTGGGGCGGCACTGGCTGATGCTTTTTTTTGCCTATTTCATTGGTGGTCCAGTGGGTGGGTGGGACTCCAGAGAAGAAGAGGAAGAGAAGGAGCCTGCTTGTGCCTGAGGGGAGGTAGGAGCGATGTTTGTGTGTGTGGTTTATGTGTGTGTGGTTATCTTGTGTTGTGTGTCCGGCTTTCTGGGGGAAGGGGTGGAGGGATGCTGCTCCCTGGCTGTAATGAGGGATGCCCCTCACTGGCTGTAATGAGATATTCCCCTCACTGGCTGTAATGAGGGATCCCCCTCACTGGCTGTAATGGAGGGATACCCCTCACTGGCTGTAATGGAGGGATACCCCTCACTGGCTGTAATGGAGGGTTACCCCTCAGTGGCTGTAATGGAGGGATACCCCTCAGTGGCTGTAATGGAGGGATACCCCTCAGTGGCTGTAATGGAGAGATACCCCTCAGTGGCTGTAATGGAGGGATACCCCTCAGTGGCTGTAATGGAGGGATACCCCTCAGTGGCTGTAATGGAGAGATACCCCTCAGTGGCTGTAATGGAGGGATACCCCTCACAGGCTGTAATGGAGGGATACCCCTCAGTGGCTGTAATGGAGGGATACCCCTCAGTGGCTGTAATGGAGAGATACCCCTCAGTGGCTGTAATGGAGGGATACCCCTCACAGGCTGTAATGGGGTAGCCACTTACTGGCTGTAATGTGGGATGCAGCTTACTGGCTGTAATGTGGGATGCCGCTCACTGGCTGCAATGGAGGGATGCTGTTCACTGGCTGTATTGTGGGATGCCTCTCACGGGCTGTAATGGGAGCTGTCGCTTACCGGCTGTAATGGAAGCTATCGCTTACTGGCTGTAATGGAAGCTATCGCTTACTGGCTGTAATGGAAGCTATCGCTTACTGGCTGTAATGTGGGATGTTGCGCCGCTCACTGCCTGTAACGTGGGATGCTGCTCACTATCTGTAATGGGAAATGCCTCTTACTGGCTATAATGTGCGATGCCACTCACTGGCTGTAATAGAAGGAAGAACCTCACTGGCTGTAATGGATGGATGCCGCTCACTGCTTGTAATGTGGGATGCTGTTTACTGGCTGTCATGGAAGATGCCACTAACTGGCTGTAATGTGGGGTGCCGCTCACTGCCTGTAATGAGTAATGCTGCTCAGTGGCTGTAATGGTGGGATTTTGCACACTGTCTGTTTGGTCCAGAATATTTTTTTTCTTATTTTTGTCCTATAAACTATGGGTGCATCTTATGGAACAAAAAATAAGGTATATGTATATTTATGATGCAACATAAAGATACTATACTCGGCTAAGAACAGTACAGCAGGGCCAGTGTGCCGCAAAAAGTCCTGGGCCAATTTTTACCCCAGTCCACCCCTGGTTGGGGGCTTGCCTGCATGTGTGTATGGGGGGTGGGGAGGGGGAGGTCTTGCCTGCATGTATCTGTGTGTGGGGGGGGGGACTTGTTTCCCTTTAAAGTGGACCAACACCCAGGATTTTGACTATCCTGGGTTTTGGTCCACTTCGGTGGGGCACCCCGATCGGGGGTGCCCCGCTGTCTGAAACCCCCCAGAAAGCCCCAAAAAACTCACCTCTCCCCACTCCCACGTGACCGCGCCAGCCAATCACAGCGCTCAGAGCCGCTGTGGTATGCGCGTCCAAGGCCGCCTGGACGCGCATACCAGCTCAGCTGGCTCTGAGCGCTGGAGGCCGCGTCTCGCGCTTCCCTCTAACAGGGAGCGCGCCTGCACCGGCCATTCACAAACGGCCGGCGCGGGTGCGCGCCCTGCTAGAGGGAAGCGCGAGACGCGGCCGCGGCTCGCGCATGCGCCGATGGAACGGGGCTGAGGTAAGGTTTGTGGGCCTCCTGGGGGGTTCCTCCCCGCGGGACATCCCGATTTCGGATGCCCCGCGGGGAGGGATCTGATCGGTCCGGGAATCTTATAGATTTCCGGGCCGATCCCCCCTGGGTGTTGGTCCACTTTAAGGGCATGGATAGGGGGTGGTTTAATTACAAAGCTACTAGCGCCATTGCACGTGTCCCTCTTCCACATTTTTAATAATTGTGAGGTATGTTGTATACTGAGAAGGAATACGATGACATCAAACAAGATGCGCATTCTCACATGTCTCTTTTGGAAAGCAAGGCAAGAAACTTTGTTATCCAGTTATAGATGATTGCGATGGACCTTCACAATACACTTACAGAATCTTTCAGGGCCATAAAGCAGTGACAGATCCAGCGGCGGGTGGTGCCATCCCGACAGATATAGGAAAAAGCCTTGTCAAAGTTGCGATCCGGAGCACAAAATGAAACTTTTTCGATGGTCTGATCCACAATGAGATCCTGGGAGTGGAAACAAAGGTGAGCAGATGAGAAAAAGGTCTATAATGACTGTTTCTTCCAAACTTCTTTAAAGCAGAATTCCACCCAAACATGCCCCCCCCCCCCCCCCCCGGGCCTGCCACCCTATTCTGGCGCTGAGGCAGGATGGGGGTTACAAAGGAAAAACCCTTTACCTTCACCTCGCTCCAGAACCACTCTCCCAGTCTCTGTGCGGCCACACAGCAGCATCCCCTGGCTCCACGTCCACAGAGCCGGGGGATAACGCTTAGTGTCTCTTTGTGCCTTCCGGTCCCCCCCACAGAAAGACACAAAGTGGCTTCGCACACATGCCCGCCGCCAATTCAATTTAAAGCGGACCTTCACTCTGAATAAGAGTCTATCTTATATGTTTCCCACACCCTGTACATACAGATTGTCCACATTAAAAATCATCCTACCTGCATCTACTGCATATTATGAGCCTTTAAACATCCAAGATGGCGGCTTATGGAAGCCGCCATCTTATCAGGCAGCCTGCAAACAGGAAGTGCCTCCTGACTGTGCTTCTCTGCATTCTGGGACTGCTGACCTTTACCTGACCCCAGCTCTGCTCTGTCTGAGCAAAGCACAGCTATAACCCGCCCCCCTGTACCTTATCCCACTCTCCTCTCCTCAATAAGTGTGATGCTTCTGAGTCAGGATGGCGGCGCCCGTATCCTAAATTCCTGAACAGAGTTGCAGCCCAGTGGGTGAAAGAATAATAAGTTAGTGACTAAAAACGCAAAATATATTAATTTTAGATGCTGGGGAATTGTTTTTTAAGATTTCGGGCTTTTCATTAAATCACGCTGAAGGTCCGGTTTAAAAGGCGACAGGGACAGGCACAGAGCCGGGGATGGCGCTTTGTGTCTTTCTGTGCGGCGGCTGCACACGAACCGAGGGAGCTGCATCGGACCATGTCTCAGCACCAGGAAAGGGTAGAAGGGCCTTTTTGGGTGAAATTCTGCTTTAATATGCAATTGTTTACACATTAGAGCCTCCATGAGGCTAGTCATGCATTGTAAAGGTATAACCAGTAACAATTACTAATGAAATCCCAGGGGCATAGCTAGGGAGCAGGGGGGGGGGGCACATGTCCCGGGTTCAGCAGGTCATGGGGGCACCGACGGGGGGCCTAAGCGCAGGTGAGGGGCGCCATTTCGAATCTTTGCCCCGGATGCCAGAAAACCTAGCTACTTCTCTGTGAAAGCCAATAATAATAAGTGTCTAGTAAATTATAAACTGAATCGCTTTTGCAAGAAGTTATGAATGTTGTACAAGGCAGTAAGATGTGTGGTCACCATGATTGATTCCAACCTCTGCAACACCTCTAACAACAGTTACACAGTGTGAAGGCTTATACCACCACTGTCCAACATGTTATGGTGGGAAAGAGGGACAATTGTTAAATTAAGCCACGCCCCCTCATTAATTGATGGATAGGAGATAGGATGTAACAGTTACAATATAAACACTTTGAATAGGCAAATGAATCTATTATCGATGCAGATCTGCATGTTACACCTCAAAGAGGGACAAAGGAGAACAACAAGGGACAGGGGGACATGGACTCCAATGAGGGACAGTCCCTCCAAAACAGGGGCAGTTGAGGGGGGTATGGTTTATACAGTAGCTACTATTTCATTCCTTTCAAATTTTCAGGGTGGGAAAGAATTATAATTATTAAATTAAGCCACGCCCCCTCATTGAAAGAGGGATAGGAGACTGGTTGTAACAGTTACAACAATCGGCGAATGAATCATTTATTGTTGCAAATCTGCATATTACATCTCAAAGAGGGACAAATGAGAACAAGGAATAGGGGGACATGGACTCAAAAAAGGATAGTCCCTCCAAATGAGGGACAGTTGGGATGTATGGTATTTTTTATCCTACATTTATTTAGATAGGCCTTGTTGTTATACACTTTATTAGAACCATGTGCTCAGTAAGTAAACACTACTCTTAGGTCCCACAATCATGCGGGTATATCATTATGTAGAAATGTCATGATGTCCCCCGGGGCCTATGTCTGCTTTCGTCATACCTGGGTAAATGCTGCGGTCTGTGGGATCTTCATGGGCTCATTAAAGCTAAGACTGGGACAAAATGATTCTCCAGTAGGCGAGAAGATGTAGAGAAATGGAGGGTGATTAGCAGTTGATCAGAGGGTTGCAAGGACCTGAGGACTATTGGTAGCAATATTGGCACCCTCAGAGACAGCAAGGACTGACGGATAATCACCAGCAGCAATAAGGACTGAATGGTCGTCAGAGGAGAAGTTGCGATTAGTGGCAATGAAAAAGCTGGCAAGGATTGAAGGGTGGTTGATTGAAGCTCAGAAGCTGGTGAGACACACCTTCCAACTTTTCAGTAAAGGGGGACAATTTGTAAATTAAGCCACACCCCTTAATTAAGGGATGGATAGAAGATAGGGTGTAACAATTACAACAAAATAAATACATTGAATAGGCAAACAATTCATTTATTGATGCAGATCTACATGTTACACCTCAAAGAGGGACAAACAAGAACAAGGGACAGGGAACATGGACTCAAAAGAGGGGAAGTCCCTCTAAATGAGAGACAGCTGGGAGGTATGGAAACTAGAGGATGACAGGCAGCAATAATGGAGGATGATCACCAACAGCAGTGAAAGCAGTAAGAACTGGAGGATGATAGCTGCAGAGGAGGGCGGGATGACTGGTGGAGGAGGAGGAACCATAAGTAGCAGTGGAGCTGAAGGGTAATGTGATACAATGACACAACACAAAGGGGCCCAGTGAGACTCTCTCGTTCAAG
Organism: Gastrophryne carolinensis; assembly: GCA_027917425.1. NCBI lineage: Eukaryota > Metazoa > Chordata > Amphibia > Anura > Microhylidae > Gastrophryne > Gastrophryne carolinensis. Next base: position 58,729,199 of record CM051235.1, read on the forward strand.
GGTCCACATAAACCTGGAGCCAGCCCTGATATCCACCTACAGGGTCCACATAAACCTGGAGCCAGCCCTGATATCCACCTACAGGGTGCACATAAACCTGGAGCCAGCCCTGATATCCACCTACAGGGTCCACATAAACCTGGAGCCAGCCCTGATATCCACCTACAGGGTCCACATAAACCTGGAGCCAGCCCTGATATCCACCTACAGGGTGCACATAAACCTGGAGCCAGCCCTGATATCCACCTACAGGGTGCACATAAACCTGGAGCCAGCCCTGATATCCACCTACAGGGTGCACATAAACCTGGAGCCAGCCCTGATATCCACCTACAGGGTGCACATAAAGCAAGACAGAATGGAGTTGTTGGCAGAGACACGTTGAAACTTAGATGGCAACAGACTTGCCTTTCATAGAGGAAGTCTATATAGGTCTCTGCTGAGGAGGCAGTGGAGCACCCAGGAACTTTACCTTTTGTGGGGTCCGGTAGGTAGTGGTCAGGTAGGGGTGGCTCACATCAAAAGAAGGGATGCAGTAGAATACATAATGCATGCTGGATACCCCACAGTACTGAAATACTCACCTTTTCCCAAATTTTTGCAAAATTCCATATGACAAAGGGCAGCAGGAAACAGCTACACCTACCTCTAGTAATAGTTAAAACACAACACTGCAGTATATAGCCACAGGTATGGAGCTTCTGGGAGGGGTCTGGTCCTCTTGCAACACTCCCAGAAGATCCATCCCTGTGCCCAGGAGTGTGCCCCCAATTGAAGGAGGGTTTCTGTAGACATATCTGTATTTAATAAGAAACAAAGCATCAATTCACAAACATTGCCTCCGATCTACACCCCCCCCCCCCAATTTCTGCTGTGCCTATGGGCCCGCTATCACCTTTAGAGGAAACACCCACCAGCCCCCTGCTCATCACTCATCTAATAGTGTCAGGGAAACACGTTACTATTATCTAACACAACTTCCTCCTGCAGTTGCAGATGATGACGCGTTTCGTTTCCAGTTGGGTGTTAACAGATCCATTGAGCATAGGATACACTTTACAAGGTGATACGACTTTATCTTACCTTTGTTTTATCATCCACAACCCGTAATCCATCAGCCGAGACCCATAAAATGGCCTTTATGGACTTCTTCCCAAGCTAGAAGTGTAAAAAAGCAGCTTATTAATAAATGTCATTTCATCTGACACCAAAAGGACGGTCATGAGGAGAGAGGAAAAAGACATGATATTGGCTGCTGGGATAGAATGATTAAATCAATACTGGATTTCACCAGACCCCGACCCCACCTTTTGTTTTTTACTCTCACCAAACCGAAAAAGGTTTAAAAATAAATTCACCACATGGGACCTTTATAGACACCTTCCCAGAGGATCATAAAATGGAACTAAACCCTAGCGATATGACCAGCCGCTGGCCTTCCCCCATGGCATCCCAAATCGGCATCCCCTGCTGTGTGAATCCCCCAGGGCGCCCTAACACTCGCCTCCTTCATGGCTCCCTTGCCGATGGAAACAACAGCGGCCGCATCCCCACATATTTGGGCTGTTTTCGCGCTCCTGCACCCAGCCATTGAGATAGGCTGGTGGAGGGAGCGCTCGTGCTCCAGAGGCTGCGCCCGCTATCACCCCTTTTGGCGAAGCCCTGCATGTAAACAGAGCTCTGGTTGGACGAGAGCATGCAAATGGCAAGTTTGTACCAGCATTCTGGGGGGTAACACACAGCAGGGTGTCCCAATTAGGGATGGCCCCAGGGCATGTAACAAAACCCAGGATATTCGAATCTAGGGTTTTGTTCCGCTTTAGGCAAAAATTAATTTCTTTGGGCCGATCTTAAGGTACCTCTATAATAACTATAGCAGAGGTGATTCCTATATGAGTCTTAAAGCGGCATAAAACCCTTCCTGCTAACCCCTGTGCGCCCCACCTGTCCTCCCCACCCAAGTACCTCGGGTGGCACAGCTGGCTTAGCAGCCATGTAGTATGGGTAGCGTTCCCGCCCATATTCGAATAGCTGGGTATGGGAGCACCCCACTGCTACAGGGAAGCCAGGGATGCAGCTACCAGACAGTGCCGTAGCAACCAGTGGAAAAGGTGAGTTTGCCGATGACCCTGGGGGGTTTCGCATAATGGGACATCCCAATTTCATTTTCTAGACTCTAGGTTTTTTGAGCTGATATAAAGGAAGTAGAGTTTCCGCGATATATATCTATTAATAATATAAATATACTTGTAATATGTTACACTCCCTAGCCCTTTAACGCAGATAATAACGGGTGATTTGTAGATGGGGAAGATATATTGGGGCGCTTTAAAACAAAAAAAAGGAAAAATCTGATTGGAATATTCACTCCTGTAAATAGTTCACTTTTGCACAATTTAGTGACCCTGTCATTTTTATATGGTGATTAAGTGGATCAGGTCTGTGTTTTCCCCAGCCCATATTTAGGTGTTGTTTTTTCATATCTCAAATAAAATAAATAATCGAAATAAACTAGTAAAAATAAAACTTATCAGTTCTAAAAAAACGCGCTTTTAACCAATTAATTTAATTAAAGTAAAGCCTTTCGCTCCAAGCCTTTAGGGTGGTGTCAATTCAGCCTCCAACGTTAGCATATATAAATATATACACAGCCCTAGAGCTGTGTATAAGGCTCAGCGAAGCAGTGTTAACACCACAGGAGTGAATAAATTAGTGACACTCCTAGCCCCGCGCGAGCCCATGAATAAGTCTTGACGACGAAACGCGTTGGGCGGAGCTAAGGAGTGTCACGTGAGTTGTATCCTGACGAGCAGCGCCGCGGACTACGGCCGGAGAAGGCGGTGAGCTGATACTCGTTCATTTCAGCATTGTGATGTGCGCGTCTATGCTGGAAGGCTTAGATGACGCCTGCCCCACTGCTTTTTAAAGTTGAATGCGCATTTGTTTTAATATCTGGTGAGCGTCTTTTTAAAGGGCCAGTGGCCATATAGTTGATTCCCTTTGTGTGGAACGTACTTACGCTATTGGAGCATTTTATGTTTATGTCTTTGTAATATGTTACAATAAATCCGGAGCAAGCTGATTTATTCCTGTGTGGAGATTGGAGTCCTTTGTGCTTTGCCTAGTGAGGTGAAAAACAGGCACCTAAATAGATAATTGTTTTCCTCTGGTCAAAGGAGGAAACTAAAGGGAGATCATATGTGCAAATTACCAAGAATATATCTGGTACGTTATATATAAGAAGGTGGTGGTGGAGTGAAGTCACCGGATTGATTTGAAGAGCACCTGTGGTGTTAACACTGCTTCGCTGAGCCTTATACACAGCTCTAGGGCTGTGTATATATTTATATATGCAATCGAAATAAACTGATTGTCATTGTTTCTTTCAGAGTAATCTCACTTTTTGTCTGTCCTGTGCCATGAGATAGACTAATACTGCCATTTATAAAACCTATTAGTCCTTCATCTAGATTAGCTAATGAGATTAGGCAGTGAGCGCTGCAGCCAATGCTCCTAAACCCTGGCTATGGGAGTAAGCTGTAACATGATAAACTGCTGTTGTGCAAACATTGTAGTAAATTGGCACAAAAGGAAAGCTAGCGGGAAGTAGAATAAAGATGTCGATTAAAAAAAAAAAACATAAAATGTAAATCTGATTGGTGGTTGTGATCATTATTGAGGTTGTATCCCATCAACACTATAACAATACTGCACTTTTAATGAAGGGGAGGGAAGTACATATAAGCATACTGCAACACAAGCACCCACACACAAGGGGGTTTAAAGTGTACCAAAACCCTCCATGGAGCTTATGAGACTCCAGGGCAGGCTTATTCACTCCCCCTGGGAGAGATCATCATACAGCTGCTGGGGTCTTCAGACTTTAGCCTATCAACCTTTGGGGGGGGGGGGGGTAAGTATTAGCTGTTTTTATTAGATTTTTTATTAGATTTTTTTGTAGCTGTTTAAAGTACAGGCGCCATTATCCTCTAAAAGTAACTCTTACTGCTCTTCATGGCAGAATAAATATTTACGCTGGAGTGTTGGCTTCTTCTTCATCACATTTTGGGCTATTCCCTAATTCCCCGATCACAGAGAGCCTTTCATCTTATCTTCAGAGAACATGCAGCTCCAGATTTCCTGGCCTGGTAATTCCCTCCACGCAGCCCACACTACTTATGCAAATACTTCTACTGGTGTCACTTCAGGTTCTTTGAAGAACTGGCTGAGAGCAGACACAGGTTCCCTTCCAGGGTGTCTGGCCCGTCCTCCATCAGTCAGTCTCTCCTTACCATAATCAGGGCCCGCCTTAGGGCCAATGTCGCTCTATACAGGATCCCCCCAAACACATCCATCACATTCACATCCAGAAAATAGAGGAGGGACGAGAGTATGTGAAAGAGAGAGCAGAAGAAAAGCAAATAAAAGGAAAGAAGTTAGAAGAATTCTGATAACATTAAATAGAACATGAAACATGATGGAGAGAATGCAGCAAACAGAGAAATGGATAGGGTAGGAAAAAAAGAAGGGAACATTAAATATAAGAGAAAGACTGAAAAAAGAGAAAGAAATTATGAGAAGTGAAAAAAAGAGAGAACAAGGAAATGTAACAATAGAGAGAAGGGGAAGGTGAAAAGCAAAGAAGATGTAAAGAAGGTGAAAACAGAGGGAGATGGAGGAAAGGTGAAAAGATAGAGAAGAAAGATAGAGATGGAAGGAGTGTGTAAATGGCAGATGAAATGAAGAGATCATGTGGGAAAGAGGAGAAAAGGGAAGGAGGGAGTGTGGAAATGAAAGTAGGGAATGCAGATAAAAGATGAAAATGGGGGGATAAGACAAGGAAGAAACTAAACTCTCTACTGCCTGAGCAGAACTAAAGAAAGGCGTACCCCAGATAAACTACTGAACCTGTATATGAAATATCATTGGTGGCTTAGCGGCCCATCCCCTACCTCCCGCACTAAGTCCCAGCTTCCTAAGGGGGGGGGGGGGGGGGGTAGTGTGCTGGATCACTACCTTAATTGAACGTATTAAAAAGACAACAACACGGCGTGCACCAGTATATATGAACTAATAAGTATATACCAGTATATATGAACTAAAACACAGGTTTAGCAATTGCTGTCCCTGCTAGATGGTGCTATCAGAGGTGACTGCCTCATCTGGCATCATTATAGGTGTGGCCCTGAGCAGAAAGAAAGATAAAGAGATTGTGTACATAAAGAGATATGTAAAAGAGAGAAAGGCAGAGCCAATAAAATATAGCCTAATATGGTGGAAAGAAAAAGAGAGAGAAATGCCAAAAAAAGGAAGAAAAAGAGAAAGAGAGAAAGATGGACACAATGGCCTCGATTCAATAAAGGTAGACAAAAATTCTCATGGTAGTAAAAAATTCAATTTATGAGAAAAAAGCCTGAGAATGTCACTGTTACTGAATCACTAGATAAAAAGACAATGAAAGTCAATGGCAGCTTTTACTACAGTGTAGAAAGGAGGAAACAGTTCTCTACTTTTCTTAGGAGTAAAAAAGTGCCATTGACTTTCATTGTCTTTTTATCTAGTGATTCAGTAACAGTGACATTCTCAGGCTTTTTTCTCATGAATTAAATCTTTTACTACCACGAGAATTTTTTTCTACCTTTATTGAATCGAGACCAATGTACTAAAGAGAGAGAGATGGGGAAAAGACAAAACAAACCTGAGAGCTTTCTCTCTAAAGTGTTGTAGGTCCCCTGGCAGCCCAATACATAGAGATCAGGATGGTGCCCTATGTGATCGCACATCCCAAAGGCCATCCATGATCAGAATGAATAATAATAAACCTCAGACACACTGTCTGTTCTAGTTTCTTACCAGTTTAAGCTTTTTGACAGCTTCCTCGCATACGTGCATGCCACGCGACTCGTCCACCTCTACGTGCCCCAGGTACTGTAAAAAAAAAAAAACAGGAGAGACACAATGAAGATCAGTGAATTAGGAATAAGCCAGTGTTTTGCAGCAACAATGCATGGCCACTAGAGGGCAATACAGACCACACGCAAGATATTTAGGATAAGTTGACCACAGCAATGACCACATGTCCGCTGCTAAGCACAACACAATATACATCATGGGGCACACAAGCTTCATTTCAGAGGGCAGAGGCCTCACCCATGATAAATTGCCAAGTGAAGCCAGGCGTCACAGGTTTGTCACGCTGTATGAGGAAAAAAGAACAATGTGTCTAAAACACGTCTTGCTCAAAGAAAAAAAAAATGAATTCTGGCTAAAGGCCACTTTAAAATAGCAGGCCTGTGAGCGAATGCCTCGCCCATTGGGCTTGTAAAATATCTCACGGCCTTTGCTGACACGGAACAATCATCCATGAACACAGTGCTGGGGCCTCAGAGGCTCGGGCCTTGCTGAGAACATATCGATGAAGCCTTGTGGAGCAAGACATGATGCTGAATAAAATGGGGGTCTCGTACCAAGCACCTGGAAAGTGCTTCTAAAAAGAAGACATGGCTTTCTAGAAGCAGACTGGGGCCATAAATCAAATTTTTAAGGAGTGCGAACCCACTCTCTTTATCCTTTTGGGGCCATAAATCAGCCTGGCATTTTATTGGTTGTGGTCAGCCCACAGGCCGCTAAGCACCCCAGACAGACAATGAGGAGGCTCCATGGCAGGAAAAGATCAGGGTCAGGTGTAGATATGGCCACAAGCTTTGTACCAAGGTTTTAGTGTTGCTGGGGCTGATGCGTGGCAGGGGTGTGTATGGGGTCATGATGATGGGGCTATTGCATTGTGGTAAATGCAGAGATGCCAAGTCACCCTGTTTGCCAGGGAGTTGTCCAGTTTTGACCCCCCATCAACTGGTCAACCTGTCAAACTATGAAATCACCCTGCAGAACATGATTTCTTCCTCCTTCCTGCTGTTTGGCTGATTGCCATCTCCAATCTGTGCGCTATTGGCTGGCAGATGCCTCTAAATGATTGGCTGGCCATCCATGCCCCTCTCTATTGGTGGCTTCTGACTTTTTCTTAGCGTCTGTTAGGCTTATGGCAAGGATACCCTGCCAGCCTTAGAGCTGGAGGAACAGTGTGGTGACTGCTGCAGTGAATGGGGTAGGGGATATCACTTCTTAAAGCGGACCTTCACTCTGAATAAGAGTCTATCTTATATGTTTCCCACACCCTGTACATACAGATTGCCCACATTAAAAACCATTCTACCTGCATCTACTGCATGTTATGAGCCTTTAAACATCCAAGATGGCGGCTTACGGAAGCCGCCATCTTATCAGGCAGCCTGCAAACAGGAAGTGCCTCCTGACTGTGCTGCTCTGCATTCTGGGATTGCTGACCTTTACCTGACCCCAGCTCTGCTCTGTCTGAGCAAAGCACAGCTGTAACCCGCCCCCCCTGTACCTTATCCCACTCTCCTCTCCTCAGTAAGTGTGATGCTTCTGAGTCAAGATGGCGGCGCCCGTATCCTAAATTTCTGAACAGAGTTGCAGCCCAGTGAGGGAAAGAATAATCAGTTAGTGACTAAAAACGTAAAATATATTCATTTTAGATGCTGGGGAACCATTTTTTAAGAGTTTGGGCTTTTCATTAAATCACGCTGAAGGTCCGGTTTAACTGCTGCAGCATCAGTCAACCAGGGCCAGTGCCAGGACCCGGCAAGGTTGGCCAAGTGCCGGGGCCCTGGCACCTTAAAAGGGCCCAGCGCCACCTCCCGCAGAAACCTTTTCTATAGCCGCAGCGGGATAAGGACTGCAGAGAGTGTGAGCAGAAGGTGTGCTGTATCCTCAGAGCCTGCCCGGCTCCCATCTGTACGAGTTGCGCTGGTTTCTGTTACATGACTAAGCTTATGTCATCGTGTAGAGACCAGCGCGACTCGTACAGATCAAAGCTGAACAGGAGGATACAGCGCACCTTCTGCTCGCGCTCTCTGCAGTCCTTATCAGCGCCCAGCATCCGCCGCAGCTATAGAAAAGGTTAGTGTTTTTAATTACTAACCTGTCTGGGGGGGGGGGGTTGGCAGTAAGCAGGTGGGGACTTGTGGTTGTCTTACAGTCAGTGATGCTCCCCATGCAAGGTGGCTTGGGGGGTTGCCCTACGTTCAGTGCCCTGGAAAAGACTAGCCATAGGGTTCCACAGAGAATTCATGGTGGGCCGCCCTGCTTTGGGGACAGTTGGGGTGCTGCTAACACCCACATATAATCCCTGCCCCCTTCATCTCCTTCTCATTGCCCCCTGTACCCAAAAGCCGAGAAACCCCAGCCCCCCAATGCTATAAACCCAGCATCGTGAGTGAGGGTTCAGCAGGGACTGGTAAGATCCTGGGTCCAAAAAATCCAGCATAATCTGCTCCGTTAATAATAAAACTTAACTTTTACTGTTTAGTGCCAAAATCATTCAAGATAAGTTGTGCTTTACATATGGGCAACCATCCAATCCCCAATCCAGTCAGTGCAAAATATTTTCGGGGAAACCCCTTTATCAAGCTATCAGCCGACAAGACCTTTCGTCAGCTAAGAGAAGCTGAACAGAGCTGAGCGTGCTCATTGGCTGCACGCCTGCACATGCGCTGTTGGATTGGGCGTCAGGTAAGTTTTACAAGTCGACCAGGGCGGTTTCACACAGCAGGGCATCCCAAATCAGGATACCCCAGGAGGAAGAACCAAAACCTGGGATAGTCCAAATATCATGTTTAGGTGTATTTTAATAAGTGAGGCGAGTATACCAGTGATCCCGGGAGGTTTCCCACAGCGGAGCTTGTGCGGTGACTCAAGAGGCCCACTCACACTTTGTTGCATAGGGGCCCACAATAACCTGGGTCCGGCCCTGCTAGGGACCCTCTATAAGCCGGGGGAGTGTAGCTAACTGCTGCTGGGGAGAAGTGACAAATGGCTAAGATGTGAGAAATGTAGGCTTTATACAGCCTTGTCTCGCCTTGTTCTTTAGTAAGAACTACAACAGGATTTCAGTTTCAGTTATTGTAATTGTAAAAGAATGCGGACAGAATTACTATGTGAACATTATATTATATATTTAAGATCCTTATATACCTGCAAACTGCAAAATGGGAGTGATAAACAATTTCACTTTCCTGGGGGGAGGCTACTACAACTATTAGATTCATGCCTGCTGCTGGGGAAGGTTATTGACTTTCCAATGCAGCTCCGCACCTCGAAAACACAGAGGCCACTTAAAAATTAGACCTTCATCCTGAATAAGAGCCTATCTTATAGGTTCCCCTCACCCTGTACATACAGATTGCCCACATTAAAAAATCATCCTAACTGCATCTACTGCATTTTCTGAGCTTTTAAACATCCAAAATGGTGGCCCATGTAGATGCAGGCTGCCTGCGGACAGGAAGTGTCTTCTGACTGTGCCGCTCTGCATTCTGAGATTGTGGTCCTTTTTCTGACACCAGCTCTGCTCTGTCTGTGCAAAGCACATGGGGGTGATAATCAATTTTACTTCCCTGTGTGTTGTTCCTCCATGCGGTGGCATCCCAAAATGGGATGCCCCACTGTGTGTATTCCCCCAGGTCACCTGATCAACTCACCTTCCAGTCGCTCTCACGGAGCAGACTCGAGCTGAAAGTGAGCGTGCTGATTGGCTGAGCGGCCCGCTCGCTGTCACTCGGCCTGGGCGGCTAAGCACCCGAGCGGCGCCGAAGGGAGCCAAGAGCACCGCCAGCCGCATCCCCCGCTCATCTTGCAACAGAGATGCTGCTCATTCAGAAAGGCGGGGCATGGGCACGAGCATGCGCACGGCTAGAGGTTTGCAGGGGTGCGGCCGCAGCGCATAGACCCAACAAGGGCTCAGGAGAAGGTGAGTGGATCTGGACATCTGGGGGGTTTCACGCTGTGGGGCATCCCAATTCAGGAAGCCCCAAGGAGAGGAGCTCAGACAGCCCAGGAGTCTTTTAGACTCCAGGGCCTCTGAAGTTCCTCTTTAAGTCTGCAATTAAGCCATGCCCCTAAACCACACACCTGCCACGCCCAGGGCTGTATTTACCATTAGGCAACCCTAGGCACGTGCCTAGGGTGGCAACCCGGAAGGGGGGAGGGCGCTGTTTATACTACTAGTAAAGAAAAGAATTTAAAACTTTCATAGCTAGAACATTAATGCCTTCTAACAAGCACCTCCCAGCCACAGAAGGATGCAGAGTGTATTTGTGTGAAGGGGAGGGCAATGGGTTCAACGCAGACCAGAGCATCTTCCCTCCATTGGTGTGGTCATGTGACTCCTGTATGTCAGAACACAGTAAAAGAATCACCATGCTTCCCTGCTTCTCTGTATTCTGCCTCTGTGCCCATTGCACCCTACACACTTTTTTTATGGGCCGTGACCTAACTTAAAAAAAGCGGGAGCAAGCACTTAAAGTGCCTAGGGCACCATGAACACCAAATTCGGCCCTGGCCACACCCATCACCATTTAAACTGGGCTCCGAGGTTGGCATCTCTGTATATAGGGTGGGATGTCTTGGCAGGGAACATACAGGGGGGCCAGGTATGGTAAGGACAGACAGGTACAGAAGGAACAGGAAGCCAGTTCCAGGTAACATGACAATAGGGTTTGATACCATCACTTACCCTGACAGGGAAACTACACTTCCCCCTCCGCACTGCCTCCTCATCTGCCCCCCACTGATGGGGGCGACTGGCTTCTGGCACATATGTTGGTTTTTTCCTCCTCAGGCTCTGCCGCAACTTGTTCATCTCAGGAGCTGCCAGGCTGGAGACCAAAACAATTAAAAACAATCAATGTAATCCTAAATCCTTCTATTTAGGTCACAATAATACACTCAAATAGAACAGGACTCCTTTTTTTGCTGTAAGATTTATTCTTACTTTAGGTTTCAATCATTTTCACACCTCCCAACATTTCAGGGTAGAGAAAAGGGACAATTGTTAAATTAAGCCACGCCCCCTCATTGATGGATGGATAGGAGATAGTATGGAACAGTTACAAGAATATAAACACTTTGAATAGGCAAATTAATCATTTATTGATGCAGATCTGCATGTTACACCTCAAAGAGGGACAGAGGAGACCATTGAGGAACAGGGAGACATGGACTCAAAAGAGGGACAGTCCCTCCAAATGAGGGACAATTGTGAGGTATGCATTTTTATTGAGTTTTTAACATTTTATAAATGATGAAAACAAGACAGGTACGAGTTACAATTCCCATATACATATCATCAGTACATTGCATAACCAGGACATGATGGAAAGATGAGTCAGTGATCAGTCTGCATTGTGGTACACATACAATTACATATTGTGTCACCTCTTCGGGTTGCATTTTATTCAGGCTCTTAGTAGCCACCATTTCCTGATACGTTTTTATTCTAGATACATATAGTGATAAGAGAGGGTCTGTCTTTTACCTTCCCACCTGGGGGGAGGCTACCACTATTAGATTCATCTATACTTCGGCCGTGGCCAGCCACTGAGGAAGATAGTGGCTTCCTAGTGCAGCTCTGCACCTCGAAAACACAGAGGCCACTTAAACCGGACCATCACCCTAAGAGCCTATCTTATAGGTTTCCCCCACTTTGTACATCCTATTCCCACATTAAAAATCATCCTACCTGCATTTTATGAGCCTTTAAACATCCAAAATAGCGGCCCATGGAGTTCCAGGCTGCCTGCAGGCAGGAAGTGTCTTCTGACTGTGCCGCTCTGCATTCTGGGATTGCTGTCCTTTTTCTGACCCCAGCTCTGCTCTGTCTGTGTAAAGCACAGCTATAACCTGGCCCCCCTGTGCCTTTGCCCCGCTCTCCTCTCCTCAAAATGCGATGCTTCTGAGGCAAGTGGGGGATAGAATAATAAGTGACTAAAACGTAAAATATATTAAATTTAGATGCTGGGGAATTGTTTTTTTTAAAGGTCTGGGCTTTTCATTAAATGATGCTGAAGGTCCAGTATAAATTGTGCCTATTTCAGGACATTTAAAGTGGATCAAAACTCATCATAGATGGCCCTGGAATCTATAAGACTCCAGGGTTGTCTCATTTCTTCTCTGTGGGGCATCCAGCACTGGGGCATGTGTGAACCTCCCCCCCCCCTCCCGAGTCCCCTGTGTGCTCAACGATCCAGCAAGGCACAGCTGCACTATGCCATACCGTTAGCTGGGCATATCCTGGGCATATCCTGCTACAGGGTATCGCTTTCGTGTAGATTTACCCCTTAGCCGATTCTTAGCTGAAACTGAGGCGTGGAGCTTAGTGCGCTGATTGGACAATAGTCTACGCATAGGACCAGGACCAGGGGAAAGGTGAGTTTTAACGGACCACCTGGAGGGTTTCCCACAGCGGGGCATCCTACATTGAGGTGCCCTGGGAGCAAGGACTAAAACTGGGGATAATCAAAATCCTGGGTTCTGGCCCACTTTAAGTCCAACCTTAGATCGCTGAAAACTCTCAGAATCGAAGCTCGAGATGGCAAAAAATTTGACCCAGGTCACGACGACAGAAATCGGGACATTTGCACACACCTCCCCCCGTGTTCCCAGATTCATCATTACTTTAGAGGTACCAGGTTTGTAGGACAAGAGGGTTGTCATTGGCTCAGGAACTTCATAGTCTCTGCTGGTTATTCCCTTTTGTCTATGTGACACCCATCGATGGATTGCTGGCATATTACACAGCTCTGGTTCCTCTACCTTTAATGTTACAAAAAACTCGATCACATATGTGAGTAGTAAAAGACGACTTGCATTTGCATTTGATTTGCATTTGAAGATTTTTCAACCAATGGTTGCTAAAGAAATTGTAATTAAGATTTTGAAGCCGGAGTCGGAGCTTAGCTCCTCATGCATGGACCCTGGACACCCCCCCCCCCCCCCCAAATATTTACCTGCACTTCGATTCGCCTGGCCGCTGGTGGCAGTCACATGCTTTTTCTTTCCAGACCCATGTGACCATCACAGGCCAACCGCTGGGCCACATTTCGCCAGCAGAACGAGATTTGGGTAAGGATTGTGGGGGTCTATGCGTGCAATCTGGATGCCCCCTAAGACTATCATAATGTGGCCCCAAAGCCATTATGTAGAAAATGAGCGTGGGACCGCTTTATAGTAAACCAAAACCCACGATTTTGGCTATCCTGGGTTCTGGTCCGTGCCCCACTGTGTGAAACACCCGAGGCCATCCAAACAAACTCACCTCTTCTACGACGCATGCGCTGCCGCTCATCCAATTAGCGCCCTCGGATCTGCTCGAGCCCCTTTGTCAAGGAGCTTGTTTAATGCGAGTGGATTCGAGCATGCTGGCAGTGGCATCCCCCGCTACCCTATAACAGGGAGCATGCCTGCGCTGGCCATTCACAAATGCCTGGCGTGCAAAAAGGATAGCGGGGATGCGGCAGCTGCTGTCGCAGACCGGGAACGATGGTGAGTTTTTTCGGGCGACCTGGGGGGTTTCACACAGCTTGGGGTGCCCCGGGGGGAGCGAGTATGCTTGCCCTGAAGTCTCATAGAATCCAGGATGGGTTTTGGTCCTCTTTAAGGTATTGTATAGTCCCATACCGACGTTAAAGCCTTCAACGAGAAATTTTATGTCAGCCAAAACGATACGACGCTTGACCAATGAGCAAGTTCTTGTTGATCGCTTGATTGACGCAGGCATTTCCACGGGTCAATTATTGCTTGATTGCATTCGCTTTAGCCATTATTCGTTCTCTAATTATTCCATGAAAATGGCCATTAGGCTCCGGATGCTCTCTCATGCTGGTTGCGGAACATTTCTTACCAGCAAAGCTCAGATAGGAAAATTCAGCATAGCTGTGTGTATCCCCCTTCTTCCAGTCAGCAAATTAGCCTCTTTCCTTGGCCCACATGGTCACATGACCCCGGAGCTTTACCTTTCTGTCTTAGGTGACCACACAGGATGTTAGGCTAGATGTCGCTTTATGGGAACAAAGAGATAGATCAGCTTCAGTTTTTAGAAATAAATAATTGTAACAGATCAATCTCAGTGTTGCTAGTCAGGTTCAGGTACAGGGCTTGATTTTAGGCCTTTTCATAACTTGCCCAATGACATGGTGAAAATATTTATTGATTTTGCAGCTCAGGTTGGGTTTCTAAAGAAGAGAAGACCAAAAGCACCTGACATATAGGGCTGAGGCTACAAGACTTACTAGTAGACTTTAACCAACTTCTGCATGTTAATGAGCTGGGAGCTGTGTTGAAGGGAAATCAGTCCCTAGTGGATAACTTGCGTAGAATTTTATATTTTGGACCGGATTGATATACCTGCCAGATCTGACATCTAACACAACAGCACCTACATAATCCTCCTAAAATAGCCTATTTCGTCTCCATAATGGTGCATACCTTCTTTTAAAGTGGACCAAAACCAAGGATTTTGACTATCCTGGGTTTTGGTCCTTGCCTCCAATCGGGGGGTTGTCCCGCTGTGTGAAACCCCCCAGGCCGCCAAAACCAACTCACCTCTTCCCGGTCCTACGGTGCATGTGAGGCCACTTATCCAATCAGCGCGCTCAGATCCGCTGAAATCACGTTGTCTAAGCCTTCGTCTAAGGCTCCAGTCGCGCTGATGGCCGCACCCCCCGCTACCGTCTAACAGGGAGTGTGCCTGCGCCGGCCATTCCCAAATGCCTGGGGCGGGCACATGCCCTGCTAGAGGGAAAGCGGACATGCGGCCAACGCGCGTGCATGCGCCGTTGGAACAGGAAACAAGGTAAGTGTATAGGCGACCTGGGTGGTGTCACATAGCGGGGCATCCTGATTTTGGATGCCCTGGAGGGAATCGATCAGCCCAGGAATCTTATAGATTGCCGGGCCGATCGCCGTGGGTTTTGGTCCACTTTAAACCTAAGGCCCTTCTCATTTAAACAGAGTTGTTGGCTACATATTGTTTATGTTAGGGGTAATTGGGCTCAGTCATTCCTGGGTAGGGGGCACTGCCAGCTGCTAAGGTAGAAGCATAGCATGGCACACGTCAATAGGCAACAGCAGCAGCACCTTAAGATGAGTGGATGGGTGAGGAAGGGGCAGAATTATTTCCTTCTCACACTAATTTGCCTACAATCTACCCTGGAGGGAATGTAGCATTAGTAATAATTCAAAGGAACAGGACATACTGTGTTTGTTTCCCTCCATTTCACCTACAAAAGGCCTTTTCAGTTTCCTGATTCAGATGAACCTTCAAAGACCTTGAAAGGATGGTTTTGAAATACCAGCAAGTAAATCGTTAATCATTCCCAGAATTCCAAGCTCTCCCCACCCTTCCAGACATATGTGGTTAAAATGAAAACATATGGTGAGCAAGAATTTTTCCGGAAACTGATAGATCCAGGAGAGGAAGTGAACACATGTGAAAAAAAAAGCACAAAAACAATATAAACAATGGTCATCCTTCCTAAGCACCAGTGTTTACAGCGGGCCCCAATCCCGGCGCTCCACTAATCTGCTGGCAGAAACGGGAATGTCGCAGCCACCAGGCCGCTAAATGAGCAGCTAAAGCCCGTGACCTGACTGATTGATTTGAATTAACCCCGCCATGAAATGCAATAAACACACATACTCCAGCAAATCTGTAGGCAGGCGCTAAGCTGAGGATGAGGCCGGCGCGCCGTCTATGAGATCGCCATCTTTCCAGTTTAGAGGAAAAATCTGGAAAATGATTTTCCTTTCACATTTTATAGCATCTGGGTTATACTGCCAGTAATGAAAAGAACACAAATCCGTTCTGGTTTCTCTGCATTCTCCGAGCGCCGCAGACTGACAGATAAAATTAGAGGTGAAAAGGCGTCAGAGCGACACAACGTGACAGAAGGAGAGCAACATCTGATCGAAGTAATGACCTGAAACCCTAGCCAAAAACTTGAAGATGCCAGGCAAGCAGACCATTGATAAGGCTGGTCATACCCCGGCAAGATGGCTGAGCTATCATCAAAGTAATTACTTTGGATTTTCAATCCAGGTAAAGGCAAATGCAAAGCATACATCTTCACCCCTTTGAAGCTATGTGGCAGACCACGGAGCAAGGGGGCGCTCTATCCTTATCACTGATGATATCCATCCTTTTATATTATTGATTGTCTCTTGGTATTCCTATTCATTTTTCTTTACTATTTGTATAGCTATTTTTGCATATCCCATATCATTCACTGCATAAAATTAGTTAGGGCTATCCAGGGCCGGCGTCAGCACCCGGCAAGGGGGGGGGGGCCACTGACAGGGCCGGCCTTTGGGGTGTGCAAGGTTGCTTGACTGGCGGCGGACTGGGAGGGCACCGCCACAGCTGGTACCCACATCTCCTCGAATGGCGGGGTTCCACACAACGGGGCATCTCTTTAGATTCCAGGGGAGGACGTGCTGGGTTTCGTTCTGCTTTTAAGTTGCCCACCCCAGCTGATTTCCTATCCCTGGAGCATCCCAATCTGTGATACCCTACTGTGAGAAACCCCCTGGGCTCGCTGGCATACCCACTATGGACCACTGGGGTTTGGTCTGCTTTGCAGGGGCATCTGAATTTCTACCATTATAAAGAAATTCTTTTGCTGTCGCAGATGGTAGTAGTGTGAGAATACTTTGGCTTCCCATGTGTGGTACTTTGCCCCTCCTTTCCTTATCACCAGTGGGAGACATGGCAGCGTGGAGCGGCACCAACCAGTCTCTGCTGAACCACCAACAACATAAGAAAAATAATTAAAAAATAGATCAAGTAATTGCAACCTTCCCAATGGCAATTGCAATGGCACCTCTGGGTAAACTTCCAACAGAGAGCAGTTTAGGGGCTTATGAAAGGCGCAGACATGTAAATGTAACTATTATACCCACAATTGCAGTGTTCTAACAATAAAATGGTTGGCCCAGATTCTACATTATACCCATGAAAAGAATTCCCTAGTGTAAGGCCAGTTTTCATATCTCTTTTTTTTTTAAATATAACCCACATCTCGAAGCCCCTCCTTTCCTTATCATTTTTCTTTAAAAACACTCCAAATGTGGTCGCACGGCAGCACATGTCCCACAGTGAGACCAGCAATCAGAAGTAACTGCACTTGCTGCTATGGTGGGGGGCACTTTTGAAGGTGGTCATTGAGGAATGAAACAGAAATGCTACAGAAAATGGCTTCAGATGAGCCTTATTATTGCCATTGTCTGGATGGTCCCTTTAAATGTTATCCCCCTTTCTCTCCATGCCAAAAAAAGCATGTTCCAATGGTACCAGTACCATTGGTGATACTCAAGCTTCTCTCTGGCGACATTTAAGGATAACAAGAGGGAATGGGGGGTTAAAAAAGAGGGGCATGAAGTACTGCAGACAAGCTACTGCTCTGTGAGGAGGAAAGACGGGGGACTTTGACACAGGCAGAGGAGAAGCTGGGCTTTCTGGCACCCGGTACAAACATTTGAAATGGCGCCAACACTTGTGCTCAGCCCCGCCTTTGGCCTGCTGCACCCAGGGCACGTGCCCTCTGCTCCCCCCTAGCTATGGCCCTGGACTCAGGCATTGCAGAATTTGACTACAGAAGTCGATCCTGAAGCAGCGCATTCGCAGTCTGGGTGCATGGCTGCAATTCCAACTGTGGGTTAGAGGAAAGCTGCTGTCCTGACAGGTGAAGCATTAGATGATACAATTATGGCTAGTATTCCAGTATAAGTAATAGAGCAGGTAGGATTTAGCAAGGGACCCCTTGTTTAAACAGTGTTAGAGAGGAATAGTTAGCCCAAGGGAAATCACCACTATCCCCCCTGGGGATTTTAATGTCAGAAGCAGCCAGTGGAGCAGCCAGGAAATTTATAGGAGGGAGGGTAGGGAGTGTGAAACACATGGGTCCTGGCTTCTGCTATGGCCAGCTGCTGAAGTACTGAACATGAGGATGTGACTGCTGCAGGAACGTCAATGGTTATTTTGCAGGATTTTTTGGGTGCTCCTGTTGAACTCTTTATGACCAGACATGCACTCCCCGTACCTTCTACTCCTGAGATGTATCCTAAGCCTCATGAACTTGTGGCCCCCATGATCCATCTCTCGTCTCCTCCTCCCAGTCATGACTGCTGCTCTCACTTGTTACATAGTAATTGCCTGGCCGCTCATTGCCACTATTTATCCACTAAGGCAAACAATGTCACTGCTGCTGCAAAAAGGTAACTTAAAGTGGACCAAAACCCAGGATTTTGACTATCCTGGGTTTTGGTCCACTTCCCTGGGGCACCCCGAACGGGGGTCCCCCGCTATGTGAAATTCCCCAGAATGCCCAGATCAACTCACCTCACCCCGCTCCTACTGCGAATACGCGGCCGCTTGTCCAATCAGTGCGCTCGGAGCCGCTGAGCTATGCACGTCAAAGCGACGTCTTAGCTCAGCGGCTCCGAGCTTGCTGGCGGCTGCATCTCGGGCTTCCCTCTACCAGGGAGTGCACCCGTGCCGGGCATTCACAAATGCCCGGCGTGGGCACATGCCCTGCTAGAGAGAAGCACGAGATGCATCCGCAGCTCACGCATGCACCGTTGGACCGGGATTCAGGTAAGGTTTGTGAGCGGCCTGGGGGTTTTCACAAAGCGGGGCATCTCGACTTTGGATGCCCCGCGGGGAGGGAATGGATCGGCCCGGGAATCTATAGATCCTGCTGGGTTTTGGTCCACTTTAAAATGGATATGTGCACCTACAGGTCTGGGGGGTCCAAGCTCCTGGACCACGCCCTTGGGTGCTCCCCTGAAAGCCGCTATATTGGGATCTTAAGGATTACCTACTTACCTGGTAAGAGTTCTACAGGAGCCCTGTGCCTCCTATGCAAAAGGTTCATAAAATGTAGCTGGAAGGGATTTAAAATGATTTAAAGCAGGTTTCTGGTTAGAACCAGTTGATTTGTTTTGGTAGTGCAACTAGAGAAGTCGTGTGTGCAGGAGAACAGAGGTTTAAGCAGCCGGAGCAGTTGGCAAAGCAATTCGAGAGGATCTGAGGAGGAAGCTTAAGGCCCAGGTGTCATCACTATGGTACTGGTGTGACCTCTGGACTGTGACCTCTGGATCAGTGCAGGAAAAGAGGTACATTCCTGGAATGGAAAGTATTTACACAACGACCAACACAATAAATGTACCCACTTAAAGTGCAATGCCAATGATTCGCTTAACGTGTCCACTTGGAGACGTGTTTCTTGTGTGTATGCCTTTCATTAGCACAAGGCTGAAAGTATTGGGCTGTATGGGGGTGAGCCGTGGTGGCTGATTCATTACTAATGCCAGGTATCGGCAGATGAGCTTCTGTATAGCGGCCCTTAGAGCGACCGCTAGTAGCCGCTGTAAGCGGGTATCGGGCGCTGTAACAGAGCGCATCAGTCACTGTAGTAACCTGTCCGGCACTGATGAATGTGACGTATGTTGGGCGCTCCAACACCAGTACAGCACTGCAGGGAGCGAAAGGTAGCGCCAGACTCTCGGCGCTCCACACCATACTAAAAGGACACACACAGAGTGTCGTCACTCTAAATCTGGTCGCTATAGCATAGGGCGCCAGACGCTGTGTGATTAAAGTCTGTTTTTGAACACATATCCACCAGCAACAAAGCGAAAACACATGGAATGACATTGTTTTAACACTGTGACCCCTGTAATGACAATTCTGCATAAAAATATAAAAAGTTTCTAAAAGTGTTTGTTTGCAGCCAGGAGAGGTCACACAATGATTTGAGCAAAAAATAAATAAAATAAAAATGTCAAACACGCTGTTTATACACAAGTAAATGAACGGCCATTGAAATGTATGGGGGAGCGACACTGAGCGAAAGGTAATACCTGGCGCTCTGGAAGCTAGAGCACCGGCGCTATACACTGGGCCGCCTGTAATAATACATCGGACGCTACATGGCGCTGTTAGAGTCGCTCACCAGATTCACTTTCATAAATGTGGTTTTGTGTACAGTGCCCGGCGTTCACCAGACGCTGCCTGCCGCTACGAGGCGCTACCTGGCGCTATCCCTTCATGAATAACCCCAATAGTACATGCAGGTAATGGAAGGAAGTATTATCCTGGAACTGCTGAAGGGAAGAAGTGTACAATGTTGTGACTGAAAACTACCCGTTGAGTTTGACCCTAAAATAAAGTGGAACAAGACTGGTCTGGGACTTTATGCGTTGCTCCACCAAAGTATCTGAGAAAGGTGGGACGGCACCCACCACCATCCCACAAATGCCACAGAGGACACCGCAGAGGCCACTACCCTCACTTTTTGCTACAACCCTTGGAATGGGGTCATGCTTGCAGCAGTAAATTTAGTGAATTTGAATTGATACGTATGTTAAGTCGGAGTGCCAATTCTACAATATTTAATAAGGAACAGAGGTTTTACAAACTGATTGTAAAGTCTGTACCCAACAAAGGACATAACATTTCACCCTCTCCGTCTGTATTTACAGGGCAAAGGATTAATGTTATCCCATGGCTGGCATATCTTGTTTTCGTGTTCTGTTGATTGCGTATTGGCAGAGCAAAATGTTTCAGATTGGCCATAGTAACCCTGTGGTGAACTTCCACCCAAAACAGATGGGGAGAGGCACGATAGTAAATGAAGCTTGATGACCAGTCTTTATGAATCATCCATTCAGAATGATGTCATTCATTGGCCGGCTTTCCCCACTAGTGAGTTACCCATATGACTCAAACCCTCCACGTGCCCTGCAAGCTGGGTCATGTATAGATACATGGGTGAGGGTGGCAGGGCATGCTGGGGGTTGGAGTTTCAGAAAACCCTGGGAACAGCTCCTCATTGTATATATTTGTATATGTGTAGCACACAGCACAGGCACAAAAACAGTATCTATGTAAGGTGGACATTAAATGGTTAAATAAGCAGTGGAAAGACATTTACATTTTTTTTTCTAGCTGGCGAACGAGCAAAAAAGGGGGACAATCTGTCACACTGTGCAGGGAAAAGAGGTTATAACCCCATTCAGTATAAAGTCAGATGCCATTCGAGGGAAAGAGATTTCCCGGGATACGACAGACTTTCAGAAATGTCTTCCTGCTCTACAAGGGCTTCAGAGAACTCCACCAAATAATTACTACTGGCGCTCGCCCTGTGGAGTGAGGACAGGGCTTCATATCATATATTCAGTTTGTTTCACTCTAAAGTTGGTGTAGACTCAGGGGTAAAGCAAGCATCTCCGCTGACTGAGGTCAACCATAGAAAGGTGCCCCCCCCTCCCCGAACATGCTGGTACAGAGCAATGCACCACTGCAGGGGGTGGGGTGAGTGGCCGTAGGTTGACTGTAAAGATATGGCAGCGTGGAGCGGCACCAACCAGTCTTTGCTGAACCACCAACAACATAAGAAAATTAAAAAAAAAACGGGTCAAGTACGGTAATTGCACCCCCCCCCCCCCCATGTCAATTGCAATGACACCTCTAGGTAGACTTTACACATCACAACTCACTAGAGTAGTTAGGGGCTTATGAAAGGTGCGAACATGTAAATGTAAATATCACCCCACAATTGCAGCCTTCTAACAACATAATTCTACAATGGTTGGGCCAGATTCTACATTTCATTATACCCTTGAAAATAATTCCCTAGTGTAGGGACGGCTTTCATCTCATAACTGTTTTTTTTTTTTTTAAATATCACCCACATTTAGAAGGTCAGTATTTATGTCAAGGATCTGCCTATAAAAATATCTCCCAACATAGCAAGGGATTGTCCTTCAAATCCTATAGCACTTTTTAAAATATCACTTTAGTTGAGTGCCATATCAGAACGCTTCTAAAAAATATCACCCTACAAAATGAGGGTCATCTTAGAAGGCCTACAGCTCAGAACTTTCTTCCAAAAAATATCACCCTACAAGATAAGCGTCAGTTTTTATAGATCATAACTCTCTTCTAAAATATATCACCCTGCAAGGCTAGGGCCAGTCTTTAAAGCTCATAATAACTCCCTTGTTAAAAAAAAATAGCCCCCTACAAGCTGAAGGCCACCTTTTACACCTAACATCGTTTATAAAAAATATTACCCTACAAGATGAAGGGGGGGGGGGGGCAGCCTTTAGATCTCATGACACTTCTAAAAAATATCACCCTAGAAGACAAGGTCCAGCCTTTACATCTCAGAACACTCCTAAAAAATAGGGGGGGGGGGCAACATTTACATCTCATATCGGTTATAAAGATATCATTCTACAAGACAGGGGGCCAGCCTTTACATTTCATATCACTTCTAAAAAATATCATCCTACAACACGGGGGCCAGCCTTTACATCTCATAACACTTCTAAAAAATATCACACTAAAAGATGGGGGCCAACCTTTACATCTCCTATCCCTTCTAAAAAAATATCCCCTGACAAGACGGGGGCCAGCTTTTACAATTCATATAGCCTCTAAAAATTATAAAAGAAAGGTTATCAGTCACCTAATTGAGCTTGCTCAGACTCCAAAACACACAATTGTGCAAGAGCAAAGTATGAATAAATCGTTGAGTTGTAGCCTATCCTGGGGCAGACCTTCTTCTCTACTACTTTCTAAAAAATATCACCCTACAAGATGAGGGCTAGCCTTTAAATCTCATGACGCTTCTAAAGAATATCACCCTACAAGATGAGGGCTAGCCTTTAAATCTCATGATGCTTCTAAAGAATATCACCCTACAAGATGAGGGCTAGCCTTTAAATCTCATGATGCTTCTAAAGAATATCACCCTACAAGATGAGGGATAGCCTTTACGGTATATCTTATAACGCCTCTAAAAATATTACCCAACAAAACGAGAGTCAGCCGTTACATCTGGTGGTGGTGATAGTGATTTTGGTGGGTGGTGGTTACATTACGTCAAGGTAAGAAAAAATTTGGGTTTAATTTTCTATTCCCAGGGAAAAGACTATTGGCGGGGAGATGGGCTAGTTTGGTTTTGCATCATTGGTGGGTTTTGACCAGCTATAAGGCTTTCAAAATGAGCTACCTTTAAGTCATTAGGCAGACTTACATCCAGTTAGATGCCAGGGTTAAGCCTGTAGCTGTCGGCCCAACTGCCACTGGTCCATGCCCAAGTTCTTCTCATGGTTGCTAGTGGGGGGGGGGGGCGTACGCCACAATCTGTGCTGCAGCCAATGGTCTCCAGCCTGACTGAGCTCAGAGATAAAAAAGTGCCCCTTTAGGGGGTGGTGGGACAACTGGAGGAGTGGTTGGGGTAATGTGAGGCACACTGTAGTGTTTGTACAGTGTCTTTCGTTCTTCCCCTATGGTCCCCGTAACTAGAGATTGCAGTGTTAAAGCAGACATCAATAAGTGCACAAGCTAATTACCAGGCACTGGATGCAGTGCTGTGTGTGGTCCCTATTTAAAGCTGGGTTTCAAATTATAAAACCCCTGCTGATATAGAAAAAAGTGGTAGCCGGGACCTAGCAGTCAGGCAAGTCAGATGAAGCTTTTTTATGGAAGATGGTTTTGTTTAATGAGCTGCTAATTAACAGAAAATCATGGAGGGAGAAAGGGCTTTCTGTGGGCATTTCTTTGTCGGGTGGAATTCTATAGGGCACATTGTGGAGAGCTAGATAGAGAATCCATCAGCACCCATCACCCATACAAATTCACATAGCTCTGCCAATTGTTCCTGTGTCATCCCAACAATAAGACATGTCCCCAATTGTACCATACTGGCACCACGGACAATGTTTACATGCAGGAGGCAACTACTTATAATGATGGAGCTGCCCTACACACTGGTGACTATGAATTGGTCCTTGACCATCAATAATACTGAAAGGCTGCCAGGAGAAAATATAAAAAAGCCCCCTAGTTCCATAATAACATTCATTTTAATTTTTTTATCTATCTATTTCACTGTTTCGACTAGAACCCTGTCTAGTGGCTGGTTGTATATTAAATTGAAAGATCACATTAAAAAGGAGCTACCAGCCAACCCTATAAAATTATGGGGGTTATTCAAGAAAGGCTAGGTAGTGCTTCGTAGCGTCAGGCAGCGTCTGGTGAATGCTGGGCGCTGTATGAAAAAACACATTTAAAAAAGCGAATCTGGTGAGCGACTGTAACAGCGCCATGTAGCATCACGTCTCTATTACTAGAAGCAGCTCAGTGTATAGCGCCGGCGCTCTGGGTTCAGGAGCGCCATGTAGTGCCTTTCGCTCAGTAGCGCTCTCCCATACATTTCAATGGGCTTTCATTTGGTTGTGGTTAAAGAGCATGTTTGCCAATTAAAATGTACCGAATTTGCCGGCGTATAAGACGACCCCCCAACATTTCCACTCAAAATATAGAGTTTGTTATATACTCACCGTATAAGACTACTCCCTCTTCCGCACACCTTCCACACACCAAATAAACAACAACCAAAAAAACAACCTGAGCATGTTAGCAGGGCTCACCTGAGTAAAGTGTCATGGCGACATCCATTCCTCTCCTCTGTGCTGGAAGCAGAAAGCCATTTAGCTGTCCCCGGGTCACCTTCACTCAAATCCCATCTACCAATAGGAAGAGGCAACAGCCCGTCCGCGCTGTCTGCTGGGATAGGGAGTGGGGGCGGCGAGAGCACTCCTGCGGAGGATGCATAGCTGCATGGTTCTTTGTGCAGAGCACCACCTGCAAACAACCCCCTGACCAGTGGTCTACAGCAGGGGTACTCAAGAACTTTTAGTCGAGGTCCGTTTACCGTGGTCTGCGCCAAGTCAAAGGTCCGTGGAGGGGGGGGGGGGGGGGTGTTGTAGATCAGCGCATCGGAGAGATATATATCCTCATGAGCAAACCTAAAAAATGGCTGTGCCCCCCCCCCCTCCCCCAGCAGTATCTGTATTGGGCACTGAGACATCTTTTTTTTAGTTTGGCCCTGTGGAACCTACAGCTCTGGTAACAGGGGTGGGTTGACGGGGGCAGCTCTGAAACAAGAGGGATGGATGGGAGCAGAGCTAGGTATAAGTGGGATGGATGAGACAGAGTTGGGAATAAGAGGGATGGATGGGGATAAGGGGGGTGGATGGAGGCAGTGCTGGGAATACGAGGAATGGATGGGGCAGAGCTGGAAAAAGAGAGATGGGATGGGACAGAGCTAAGAAAAGAGAGTTGAAGCGGGGAAAGGTGGGTTTTTACAGTTGCCCGGGGGGGGGGGGTTCACACAGTGGGGGCATCCCGATTCAGGATGCCCCAGGGAAAAGCTGACTGGTGATAAAAGGCGCGCTCAGTCATCTGCAACTATCCCAGGAGGCTGAGCAACGCACACTCATAAACGTCCTGCTTCATGCACTGTTTTATATCCGTTGGGCAGCTGCAAACAGAACTATGCAGGGCCAAACTAATACATAGTCCTGCTTGTTGCTGCCCAGAGAATATTGAAAAGTGCCCTGCAGAACTTCTTTTAATTGAGCGCCGCTCAGCCTCCTGCGATCGAAGCAGACAGCTGAGCCGGCCGCTCCTCCATAAATCACCCACCTGCTGTCTTTCCTCCCGGCCGGCCGGCCCCGCCCGCTGCCTTCCATCCTTGCCAACGGCCCCGCCCACTGCCTTCCGTCATGGTCTCTGGCCCCGCTTGCTGCTTTCCTTCACGGTCTTTGACCCCGCCCGCTGCCTTCCCCTCCACCCGATATCCACCGACACCCGTCTCTGCTCCCACCCTCCTGGCCATGGGGTCCGGAATCCTAGCGGCCGCGGTCCACGGGTTGAATACCCCTGCCTTAGAGGGAACAGTGCCGTGCACCCGGCGTATAAGACGACCCCCCACTTGGAAGCATGTTTTTCAGGGGCAGAAAGTCGTCTTATACGCCGGCAAATACAGTAAATATTTTTTGCTCAAATCATTGTGTGGCCTTTCCTGGCTGCAAACAAACACTTTTATATATATAGTTTTTTTTTTATATTTTTATGCAGAATTGTCATTACAGGTCTGGCACTAAAAGTGTCATTGTCACAGTGTTAAAACGATGTCATTCCATGTGTTTTCTCTTTGTTACTGGTGGATATGTTTTCAGAAACAGACTTTGATCACACAGCTTCTGGCGCTCTATGCTATAGCGACCAGATTTATAGCGCCGACGCTGTGTGTGTGTGTTTTTTTCTTATATATGTTGTTGAGCGCTGAATGCCGGACGCACTGAGCTGGACCTATCGCTCTCTGCAGTGTTGTCCTATTGTTAGATGTGGTGTAGTCTTGGACGCTTTGACCTTTGGACACCACCTAGTGTTCTCCCTTGGCTCTACAGTGAATCAGGGAGATCGCTTCTACAGCACCCACCACACATCACATTCATCAATGGCGGCAAGGTTACTACAGTGACCGATACGCTAGGTTACAGCGTCCGTCACCCGCTTACAGCGTCTACTGGTGGATGCACTAAGCGCCGCTATACAGACACTCAACTGGCGATACGTGGCACTAGTAATAAATCAGCCTCCAAGTCTATAAGATTCTAGTGCCAATGGTCTCCCTTTTTTTTGTGACATACTGATTTGGGATTCCCTGATGTGTGAAACCCGAAGGATGGCGATAAAAAGCACCTTTGTGGTGAGGCGGCATCCCTATGGCTGCTGTGCACCATGTACATCTGACGGGCCAGCGCAGGTACACGCAGTCACAGGGGAGCGACCACAGGATGTCCTATGAGACTCATAATATGCAGGGCATAGAATACTGATTAGAGTCTGTACATGAACATTGGGATAGCCAGCAAAGTAAGAATTTTTGCATTCCTGAAAGATTTCACAAAGCAGGGCATTCCAAATTGGGATTCCTCCTAAACCTGGAACAAAACCTGCAATAGTGGAGGTGTTTGTTCTCTTTTCTATGTATGTGTACTATTAAAATATTTAAAGAGGACCAAAACCCATTTGGCCTAGTCATAAAGGACTGTAAAGCTGGGCCAATCTCTGTCCTGGGGGTATCTTGAACCACCCCTGGTTTCCTCTGTATCCTTACATTGAATTCCAATCCCATGGTGCATGCACAGGCCTCCAGCACTCTCTTGGCAAACTTCAAAAAGACCAAGCCCTTAAAAAACTCCTCAGCATCTAAAATTAATATATTTTAAAGTGGACCAACACCCAGGGGTGATCAGATTCCTCCGCGCGGGGCATCCGAAATCGGGATGCCCCGCTGTGTGAAACCCCGCAGGAGGCCCAGAAACCTTACCTTATCCCCGTTCCAACAGCGCATGCGCGAGCCGCGGCCGCATCTCACGCTTCTCTCTAGCAGGGCGCGCTCCCTGTTAGAGGGAAGCGCGGGATGCGGCCTCCAGCGCGCTCAGAGCCGCTGTGGTTGTCCATCCCTTGTACGTGCATACCACAGCGGCTCTGAGCGCTCTGATTGGACGAGCGCTCGCGTAGGAGTGGGGTGAGATGAGTTTGTTAGGGCGATCTGGGGGGTTTCACACAGCGATCGGGGTGCCCCGCGGAAGTGGACCAAAACCCAGGATAGTGAAAATCCTGGGTATTGGTCCACTTTAAGTTTTTAGCCACTTACTTATTATTCTTTCCCCCTCTGTGCTGTAACTCTGTTCAGGACTCTAGGATACGGGTGCCGCCATCTTGCCTCAGAAGCATCACACAAGTGCAGGGGGTGGTGTTATGACTGTGCTTTGCACAGACAGAGCAGAACCAGGTTCAGGAAAAGGACAGCAGATGTAGAACAATGTAGAGCATTCAGAAGACACTTCCTGTCTGCAGGCTGCCTGATGCTCATGAGCCGCCATTTTGGATGTTTAAAGGCTCATGACATGCAGTAGATGCAGGTAGGATGATTTTTAATGTGAGCAATCTGTATGTACAGGGTGTGGGAAACATATAAGATATGCTCTTATTCAGGGTGAAGGTCCGCTTTAATTTTTGCAGGCGTATGCAGACATGACACAAGGTGTGCAACTAAGCAGAGCATGGCTTAGTTCAATGGTCCCTTTGCTTTGGGGTATTCCCAGCTGTGTAACACCCCCTGGAATCGCCAGCAAACACCCACCTTTCCCAGGGGTCCCACGTCACCTTTGCTTGGCGCGTCTGAATCCCTGGAATCTGGGATTTGGCTTTGACCCTGTAGGCCAAATCTGCCAGTGTTATGTGAGTTTGGTTTGTGTCACCCCCTGACATCCTGTTTAAGGTCTCTCTTTTTTCTAGTTTGACTCACTGCAAATCCATCAGTGTATCTATAACAAATTCCATTAATCATATTAAAGAGATTTCCTGTTGCTGCAACCTCCATGACGTTTCCCACATATACCACTACCATACCTCCCAACTGTCCCTGATTTGGAGGGACTGTCTCTCTTTTGAGTCCATGTCCCCCTGTCCCTCATTCTCATTTGTCCCCCTTTGAGGTATAACATGCAGATCTGCATCAATCAAGGATTCATTTGCCTATTCACAGTGTTTATATGGTTGTTACAACTTATCTCTTATCTGTTACAACTTATCTCTTATCCATCTCTCAATGAGGGGCATGGCTTAATTTACAAATGGTCCCTCTTTCCCACCCCGAAAAGTTGGATGGTATGCACTGCTTTCATATGGGACAGTTTCCCTGCAGGCAGCACATTGTGCAGTTAGTAAATCACGCTCAGGATCCCCCCGCCATAAATCAGATCACTTACTGTGCGGGTGGGAGCGGCAGGGTCGTCTGATGTGGGCATCCAATAGCCAAAGGTCTCTGCCGGAAGCTTCTTCCAAGCGTGCAAAGATTAGACAGCGCAATGATTGCCAAAGTTACCGCAGCACAGGATAGGAGAAAAGGTGGCCTGCAAGAGAAGACCAATATATTTGTGCTTCTATATTTTTTAACAAAAAATATAAAAAGTATAACAACGCTGTGAGATATTGTTTCCATATAGCCATTGTATATATATATACCCAGGGGCAAAACTATAGGGTGTGCAGTCGGTGTGACTGAACTGGGGCCCACAGAGGAGGCATAATTGCTGCTCCTCTACCTCATTTATGACATTTGTGGTCACTTGGCATCATTTAGAGCAGGGGTACCCAACCACTTCTTTAAAGGTCCATATACAGTCATCCGGATAGAGGTGAAGGTCCGGGCAGGGTGGGGGGGAGTTAGAAATCTGTGCACTGAGGGGGCTATAGATTCTACAGGCAAAACTAAAAAGGCTGGGATGGATGGGGCAGGGCTAGGGGGGCAGCAATGGATCTGGCAAAGCTGAGGGGGGGGGGACAGGATGGTTGGTCAGGGATAGATGGGGCTGGGGCAGCGGGACAGGATTGGATGGGGCAAAGAGACAGAGAAACAAAGTTTGTGTGCACCTTGCAATGCCCCTTCCCATCTGTGCAGTACTTCATATTGCAATGCTAGGTGCAAGGGAGCCATGACACTGGCAGGGAGACTAAGCATTACATAGCCGATCAAGTACAGGGGGCAGCTCTGAGCACAGCAACACAGAGCCAACTGAGTGCAGGGCTGTCAGGACAGGGGTCCAGAAATCTGGCATCGAGGTCCACATTCGGACCCCGGTCTGCCAGTTGAATACCACTGATTTAGAGAAAGGAAGCATCATGTGCCTCTGCTGTTCCAATCTTTAGTTGTCTCTGCATCCAGTGTGTCAGTAGCGATAACATGTACAGTCAGCGCAATAAGCCAGAATAGAAGGAGATCAGAAATGATGGCTGACTTCAGACTGAAATGTGAAAAGGTCATTTTTAATAAAGTGGACCAAAACCTGTCTAAAAGACTTCATGGCCAGGAGATTCCCTGTCCTCGGGGTATCCAGATTCTCTATACCCCACTGATGCCCCCATAAACTCGCCTCCTTCCATGATCCCACAGCTCATGCGAGGCTCAGCTGGAGAGTTGAGATGCCACAGCCGAGGCCGAGCATTGCGCTGTTGAGGGACCTATAATGGCCTCATTACATAACATATATCAAAATTACTCCAGCAAAAAGATGTATTGGAAAAATAATCCAAATCAAATTTCCAAAGTGCATTCAGGTCCTTTGCCATCAAAGAGGCCACTGTGCCATTCTGCACACTTTCCGACACCACCCTGCTGTCAGTAACAACATACCATCCAAAGACAATGCTACCTACCCTGTTTCTCTGGAAATAAGACAGGTCTAATACTAATTGTAGCGTTTCTTGGCATTCCAGCTGCTCTCTTCTATGTTCCACTGCATTGCAAGTGTAGCGGTTTGCTCCCCCCGGTAACCAAAAGCAACGACAATGCTCTCATATATGCTCAGAAGAAGAGGCTCCAGTGGGACTACTTGATGTCTGTGTGTTTTTGTGTGTGTTTGAATGTGTCATGCTAGGGTGTTATTTTCAGGATACTTCTTATTTTCAGGGAAACAGGGTATATAAGAGCCTCCAAAAATACAATTCTGTGATTACTCACCTGTAGAATTGGTATTATGAGTATACAGTATGTCCTGCTCCAAATATAATACTTACAATCGGGTAATACTCCGCCAGATGGCGCTGGACTGCAGAGACATCGAAAATAGGCTCCTCCTGGCCCCTCAAATACCCAGGGACCTACCACAAATCCCCAGCATTGAAAAGCAGTTAACGAGAAGCCGGGAGAATTAAACAATCCAAACTATCAACTATAACAATGATAACAATCACCATACAGGGGATCCAAGAAAATGCAAACCAAGGGTGGGTTGGAGCAGGACATACTGTATACTCATAATACCAATTCTACAGGTGAGTAATCACAGAATTGTATTATTCTTAGTATCCAGTACGTCCTGCTCCAAATATAATACTTACAATCGGGACATCCAATAGCAGTGTCCATAAAGTAGGGTGGGATCCCCAAGAAGAAAGGCAGCAGCAGACAGTTTAAACCACTGCCGCCTGCAGAACTTTGCGACCAAAAAGCAGCATCGGCTGAGGCCCTAACATCATCATTGTAAAACTTTGAAAAGGTATGAACAGAAGACCAAGTAGCGGCCTTGCAAACTTGGTCAACAGAGGCTTGGTGCTGAAAAGCCCAAGAGGCACCAATAGCACGAGTAGAATGAGCAGTGAGGCGGAAGAGAGGATTCTTCCCCTTAGCAGAGTAGGCCTGAATCACAGCCTGACGAATCCACTTGCTGATAGTAGACTTGGCAGGAGCCAAACCCTTCCTAGGACCAGAAGGGACCACAAAGAGAGCATCAGTTTTCCTGAAAGGTGCAGTAGCCACCAGATAGTACTTCAGACACCTAACCACATCTAAAGAGTGCAAAACCCTCTCCTTAGCATTGCTAGGATTAGGGCACAAAGAAGGAAGAAGGAATGTCCTGATTCAAATGAAAGGCAGACACTACCTTTGGCAGAAAGTCAGGTTTGAAACTAAACACCACCTTGTCCTGGTGCCTCTCATAGTAGGGGGGCTGAATGGAAAGCGCCGCCAACTCAGACACACGCCTGACAGAAGTGATAGCCACCAGAAATACAACCTTGAGCGTAAGAATGGCCAAGGCAGCATCCTGCACAGGTTCCAAGGGAGCACCCTGCAAGGCTGACAGAACCAAGTTCAGATCCCAAACAGGCACCATAGGTTTGAGTGGGGGACGCACATGAGTGACCCCCTGGAAAAAAGTCCTGATCAGAGGGTGCTGAGCAAAGGACTTCTGGAAGAAAATAGCCAGGGCAGAAACCTGACCCTTCAGAGTACTGAGTTGGAGCCCCATCTCCAACCCATGCTGCAGGAACTCCAGAATCCTGGGAATAGAGAACACACGACAGGGAAGAGACTTAGACTCACACCAGTCAATGTAGGCATGCCAAACCCTGTAATAAATGCAAGAGGAAGACTTCTTCCTAGCTTTAATCAATGTATCCACAACTGAGGAAGACAGCCCCTTCTCCATCAAGATGGAGGTTTCAGCAGCCAAGCCGTCAAAGCCAGAGTTTGTAAATTGGGATGGCGTAGTGAGCCCTGAGTGAGCAGATCTGGCACCAAGGGCAGAGCGTACTGATCTACCGCGAGCTGCACCACGTCTGCGAACCACACTCTTCTTGGTCACCTGGGGGCCACCAGAATTGCTGGCACCCCTTCCCGAGCAATCTTGCGCAGAACCCTGCCCAGCAGGGGAATTGGGGGGAAGACATACAGGAACTGAAAGTCCTTCCATGACATTGCTAGCGCATCCGAGGTCAGGGCCAGAGGATCCCTGGACAGAGAGACAAAAGCTGGGAGCTTGTGATTGTGGTGGGACGCAAACAGATCCACATCTAGTTGGCCCCAACGGTGACACAGAGATTGAAACACCCTGCTGCATAGGGACCATTCTCCCTGGCGAGAGGTCCCACTGCTCAGAGAGTCCGCCAGGCAATTTTCCACCCCCGGGACATACACAGCTGAAATGCAGGGGACATTGGCCTCTGCCCAAGTCAGGATCAGAGACGCTTCCTGGAGGGCCCCCTCCAGGTCCCTCCCTGATGATTGATGTAGGCAACTGCCATCTGGTTGTCTGAGCGCACCTGAACAGGCAGGCCCCGAAGATGAGTAGTCAAGCGAGCCAGAACTAACCTGATCGCCCGCAGCTCCAAGACATTGATAGGAGTGTGGGCCTCCTGAGGGCCCCACTGCCCCTGGAACCGCAGGGACTTCCAGAACCCCCCCCCCAACCTGACAGACTGGCATCCGTGGTGACCGTCTCCCAGGAAGGGGCAAGAAAGGATCTGCCCCCCAAAAGGTTCCTTGAGTCCATCCACCACAAGAGGGACCTCCTGACTAGGGGGGAGAGCATACAGACCCTGTCCAGGGACGCTGGGTCCTTGTCCCATACTGACAGGTGAAGTTGCAGAGGCCTCAAGTGGAACTGAGCATAAGGGACCGCTTCGAAGCACGCCACCATCAGGCCCACCAGCTGCATCCCCTGCCTGATGGAGGGATGGGGACAAGCTAGGAGGGACTGAGCGTGTGCAATCAGACTGTCCACCTTCTGCTGAGGAAGGAAGATCCTTGCCTGAACTGTATCCAGATTCATTCCTAGGAATGGAGTTACCAAGGAAGGGGACAGTGAGGACTTGGGGTGGTTGATCACCCATCCAAATGACTCCAGAGTGGACACCACCAGCTGAGTATCCAACTCTGCCTAATGTGGAGACTGGGAAGGGATGAGGATGTCGTCCAGATAGGAAAGCACGCGGACACCCTGAGCAGAGACATCACGCCAGCCAGCACCTTGGTGAACACCCTGGGAGCTGAAGTGAGGCCGAAGGGCAAGGCCACAAATTGGTAGTATTGATCCATCAGAGCGAACCTGAGGAACCTTTGATGACCTGGGAACACAGGAATATGAAGGTAAGCATCTTTGATGTCCACAGAAGTCATGAAATCCCCTTGGTGCAGGGAACTGATGCAGAGCGCAAAGTCTCCATGCGAAAGCGCCTGCCCCTGACAAACTTGTTGAGAATCTTTAAGTCCAGGATGGGCCTGACAGAACCATCCTTTTTGGGTACTGTGAATAGGTTGGAATATAAGCCCTTGCCTTTTTCTCTTAAAGGGACCTGGCAGATGACCCCCAGCTCCAGGAGGCCTTGCACTGCTTACACTAGCTCCTGAGCTGCCACAGGGTCCTGAGGAATCCGGGATCTGATGAATCTTGAAGGGGGATCGGCAGCAAACTCCAACTTGTAATCAGAGGACACTACCTCCTGAATCCACCGGTCTGAGACATGAAGCCTCCAGACGTGAGCGAAGTGCTGCAGCCGTACCCCCACCCGGATGGGTGAGGGTGCCCCATCATGCCCGATGGGGCTTGGGAGAGGATTTAGCTTTGGTACCCCAGGAGGAGCCAGGATGTCCACGTCCTCTGCCTCTACCCCAGAAATCTCCCCAGGCCCCAGGGAAAGACACCCCCCTTCCCTGTCTTGCACCACAGTAAGGGGAGGAGAAGGAACCCTGACCCCGAAAGGGCCGAGATTGCCGCCTGCGCTGGGGTAACCTGCCTCCCTTAGCAAAAAGGTCCAGGCGGTCCCCAAACAGGCGCAGTCCTTTAAAGGGAAACCCAGTGAGGGCCTTCTTGGCAGCGTTGTCAGCAGCCCACTGGCGCAGCCAAACCGAGCGGCGCATAGCCCCCACGAGGGCAGAAGTTCTGGCACACATTCTGATGGTGTCATCCAATGCTGAGAGGACAAAACTGGAGAGTGCACAAAAAACAAGGCAAATCATCAGTGGCACTATCAAGCATATTTCTGATAAGGGTTCTAGTGGCCACAGCAGTAATGGCAGAGGCACAGACCGGGCGCAGCACCGCCCCCGCACATGCAAAGGCGTGGGATGCCAGCTGATCAGTACGCCGGTCTTCGGCATCCCGCAGGGTAGTAGAATCAGGGGAATGCATGACAGAGATGTTAGACAGCCCTATGATCGGGGCATCCACCTCGGGGGGGGATGACCAACATTTAACCACCTCAGCAGGAAAGGGATACTTCCTATCCCAAATCTTTGGAACACCGGGAAGTTTACTGGGGTGCTCCCATTCCTTAAGCACAGGGTTATGGAAATATGCCTGCTCTGGAAATTCCAAACGTGATTTTGCTGTATGGAAAAGCTCCCCTCTTTGTCTGGGAGCTGCAACAGGGAGAGAGATAGACAGAACCTCAACAATCTGGATCAATAATCTGTCAGTGTCATCCGGGGCCCAGGGGTCAGAGCCAGAATTGTCATGACCCCTCGGTCTCTCATCAGATGAGCCTGAATCAGAAAAGAGCTCCCCTTCATCAGACGGGGTATAGCCACAAAGATTCATAAACTCCTCAGTTCCCATAGGGAAAACAGTGACATTAGGCGTCAAGTGCCGCTTCTTAGCAGGGGCCTTACACGCTAAGGACTTAGCAATCAACTGCTAAACAGTAGCCAGTCTAGAAGACACATCAGGCTGAGTATCCCCACTAGTATGCAACTCAGTAGGAGTGAGATTTAAGTTTGGGGGAGTAGACAAAGTGAAACAAGGTGCAGCCACTGGCAGGCCAGATTGCAATGCAAGCACCTGCTCAGCACAGGGTACACAGACCCGCGCCTTGTCAGCGTCAGTATGAGGCTGCCCACACGCTACACACAGCCGGTCTTGTCTCGAAGGGACCCCGGTCACATTATCCTGGGATGCCTCCATATGGTGATTATAGCGGCGCTATACGCCACTAGGGAATATCGCTATGTAGCAACCCTGGATGCCCCAATAACCCGCTAGGGAAGTGGGAGTATAATTTTTACAAGGCCTACAAGTAATATACTAAAAACAGGGCCGGGAGAAGCCAAGAAGGGTTCGTCCCGCCTGAAAGACATAATCAGACAAGACCTTAAGTACATCATAACAAACGTGAAGGAGATAAGCCGCCCGCGAAGGCACTTACGGACCGCGGTAGGTAGGAGTCTGTCGCGCATAGGCCAACCAAGTAGGAAAGATGGCGTCGGTATACCTCGAGGGGCCCCGCCCCCCCCGAAGAGCGCAAAGTCAGGATGGCAAGCAGCCAATGATGGCGCACCAGCGTCTGAGGTAATGCCGCCGCCAAGCGCGGAACGAAGTCAGCGCGCGGCGGCAAATTTAAAAAAGCAGTAAAGACAAGTCAGTGCGGCGGCTGACATACGAATAAAAGGCATGTGAAAAGAGAGTGTAAAACACAGAATGCATAACATACATATCTATACTCATATACACATACACCCCCCCTCTTTTCCCCCGAAGACTACAAGGAGGATGAGGGAGGACGGCGGCCACTTAAATAGGGCCCACTGATAGGCAGGGGCAAGGGGCAATAGTGCGGGAGGGGCATCCCAAATAGGCTCACCATAAGCCTGAACCGCCTACCCTTTGGTGGGGGATTGCGGTGGAGCAGCGCTCCTAAGCACCTAACAGCGGTGCTGCCTACCCTCACCCGACCAGCGCAGCCAAGGCTGGGAGGCATATTTCTAGTGGAACGGGTGGGAATGATCCTACAGGGCCGCAGGTTAATAACCCCGCTCACCTGCGAGTAGAGAGCCAATTTCTCGTCCTTCGCAGCCAGACTGCAGAGAAATTCTGGGGATTTGTGGGAGGTCCCCCGGTATTTGAGTGGGTGGGAGGAGCATATTTTCAATGTCTCTGCAGTCCAGCGCCATCTGGCGGAGTATATCCCCAACTGTAAGTATTAGATTTGGAGCAGGACGTACTGAATACTAAGAATATAGACATAAGGCTATTACAACTGACCCATACCACTTATATTGACTTAGGCCCCAGGGCAATCTTTGGACATTCAAAGACTCCATTCACCACCATACCCACACATATGTTTCTGGGTCCCAATAACCCATAACAACACAAAATACTGATCCATAGAGGAGCATAATATGACATTTAGTAAATGTTTGGTACCAGAATGTGGCTGGTGATTGTGAGATCTAAAAAAGTATCAGAAATTTGGCAGATGGCAGTGGCTTTCTACTAAGAAAAGGAACAAATATCAAGGTCATGTATTGCCAACACTAGGGTATCCCAACTATTAGTACTCAAGCTTCTCTCTGGTGTTACTCAAGGCCACCAGGGGTCAAAGGTGGGAGACATGAAGCACTGCAGACTTCCAACAGTATGTTGGAAGTCAACAAACTGCAGGCATGGAATATTTTGGGATGATGGCATTGCTGGTAAAAGAGCTTGCACCACTGGTCCACGTGGAGTGCATATCTTCAGAGAAGACCTCTTGGGCGTGTTGTGGGGGTAGTTGGTACTGTACTTACTGGAAAGTAGTAGGTGGTACGCTATGAAAAATAGTTGGGAAACCCTGGTCTACACCTATTTCTGTTTACGGTTGAGATGGAAAATACTAACAGTAAATGACTAAAGATTAAACACACACAGGAACATGTCTGTATTCCAAATACTAACTCAGCAACACAATGAAATGAAGAGACAGCATATATGAGTCTGAAAACAGCATGCATCTGTGTTCATTCAAATGAGAGCACTTACATACCAGCCCAGTGATGTCTACGCTTGGGCCATGTTTTAGTGGCAGCAGCCATTGACATTTCACAGTAAGCCTTGGCCAGACTACATCCCAGAAATCTCTGTGGATTTTACCCAGCAGGTCGTGTTGTTGGGATTAGCTATGGCTCTCAGATGTTCCCTCCTGAATGCGGAATAAAAACCTTCCAATGTGACAGGGGGTGAAATGTAGTAGACAAGCAGAGCAATCGTCTTATCAACAGAGAAAAACACCTGCAGTGGCCATTTTTAATCCCAACATGCTCCATTATAAAGGTTTAGACTTAAGCTGTTATAACACAATTATTGAAAGAATAGAACAAACAAACATATTTTGGAGCAGTGCTTATAAGCTTTCATTTCTAAATGCAAAAATTTAAACCTTCCCCCAGAATCACTAGACGTAAAAGCAACGGAAGTACTATTTATGGGTATCCAATTTAACCCTAACTGTTACAGATGCAGCTCTTCACAAGAAGTTGAGTCAATGCCACGCTGTGGAAGCAGGTCTTGCGTTTTTACCATGTTTTTTACTTTTTTTATCCAATTCAACATTGCTGATTTGTCACAAGAGAGAAGAGGCTAGAGAAGCATCCTACACAAATGGAGGGATCACAAAGAATATCTCTCTAGAGAATTTTATTCTTGGACCGGACAGAACCACGACACAACAGACTTGGGAAAGCTCTCAAGATGTTCCAGCCACACATATTAAGAGCAAGCCAAGAACATGCTTTCAGAATAGCACATTGTATCATGAAAGAAACCTCTCCCACAATAGTTAAAGATTAACAAGGTGCATAATCATCGGTCACTTGGTGTTATTCCTTGGCAGAGATTATTTGGGCCGTATGCCCGCACCCGCCTGTTTTATTACACCGTAACCAGTTATTCAGTCTAGCAAGGCTCCATTTCCCGTAAGGCACAGTAGACCTGGAGGTCTGATACGACCTGAACCCAGAACCAAGCACTCTTCTTACAGGGTACAGGATGCACCAGGGAGTGCCATGACCTCTATGCATGTCAACATAAATACCACCCCCACTCAACAATCATGACACTAGACACTGAATAAATCTTTGGAATGATAGTTTATTTATTGGCCACAGCTGACCAAAAACCATGAACAATCTCCCCACCACCGTTCCGAATCTGAGTGGCATGCCCACGATCCCAGTGAGTAGATGAGGGGAGGAGGAGGGGGAAGGAAATATTTCTTCCCGCACCAATCAGAGCTGACCGCACTCCCACCATCCCAACAGGACTAACCGCCCAAGTGTGGCAATCATAGTATCATTGACTACCCCATAAGTGTAGCCATCCTCCCATACCTCGTCATCCCGCTGACACTCCTGACTCGTTTCAGTCAACTACCCAAGACACATGCATAGAGCCTTTTGTTATCAAGGAATTGGGGGCGCACAACAAATATTCCTGTGCTCCTGGACCCATAGTATTTGCATGGTGTATTATGGTTATAGTTAAACATTGGGTTTGACTACTTTTTGTTACCAGTTTTACTGCTAATATGTTCTTTCAAGACTGGAAGAACAGTCTCTCGGTTTGACAGAGAGAATAATGGGGTCTGTAGAAGGTCTGTAAGGCAACGGGGATTGTGCATGCTTATACATTTACTGAAATACTCTCCCCAAAAGACACAAAAGTAGTTACAATAGCTATAGCTAGCAAATAGGCATTTACATTGAATGTATAACCTGTAGCAGAGAAAGACTTACAGTGGCTATAGCTTGTATTTTTTCCATTAGTATGAATGTCAATTAATATTAAACAGAAACCATATAAAACCTCCTACTGATCCCTGGGCCTGTTCTGCTATGTCAGTATGATGTTGCCTCCTACATGTCATAGGAACACTGTCTCCCTGGCAATGATTGTGTTAGGATACAGGATTCTGAGGGGAATAGGAATGGCGGAAATAATGCAGCAGCGGTGACTGTTCTCATGACAGAGCCGTCTGCCTATATCTGGATACATAATACAGGGAAGGGAGGCTGTGACGTCTCTAAAGACAGATGGGAAGATGCCGGGGACACCGGGGGAAGGCTCCTCCAGCAGCCACATTAAGTCTCAGTCATGTGAGAAGGATGATGACAGAGAAATAGTCGAGTTAAGAAAAGAAAGTTCCCAACCTGCATGTTACATGCTGAAAAGGCAGAACAAAACCCTGGGTTTAGATTATTTTGTTTTTCAAAATGCCCAGAAAAACTCACCTTCTCCCAGTCCAATGGCGCATGTGCGGGCTCTTGTTCAATCAGAGCTGCTGGCTCAATCAGAGCTCATGACTTGGCGAGAGTCAGAAAGTTCCAGTAAAGGATGTTCCGAAAAATGGAGAGACGTGCCTTGGAGCTAAGTGAGACAAGCAACCAGAGGGAAAGACAAAAGATGGCCAAGAGCAGTGCAGAACCTGCCGAGCGAGGCGAGTAGAGTACTCGGACGCTCACCTGATCGCCCGATCCAAGTCCTGGGCCACCACCACCATCTCATTCCCCCACTTACGTCCATTCAATGCCCGTGCACCACTCCGCACCAGTAATCACAGGCAATATGGCATGCCCCTCCACTGCTGTAAATGGAGGGGGGCGTACCATAGTTCCTGTGACAATGGCGTGAGACAGTCTATCAGTTGTTTAATGGACGCGAGATGCTGAATATGGCGACGGCATGGCAACATAGGACCTGGATCGGGCAATTAGGTGAGTGTAAGAGTGCCGGACTAGCAGCATTGGTTTGGGGTGGATTTTTTTTTTTTTTTTTTTACTATAGAACGACTTTCATTTAACAGATTGGAGCATACTGGGGACACTGATTTTTGAGTGGTGTTGTGGAAAATAAAGCATTTTCTCAGCTGCTGGGGCACCATCTTCTTTTTTTGGAGAACACTCTACACCAGGTCCAACCAGATCTGCTGCCATCTATGCTTAGAGCTCCGTTTCCCCAGAACCCCGCATCTGCTTTCAGCTCTAGCAATTCCATGACCGACAACCTACCGTGTCTCCCTGAAAATAAGCACTAGTGTGATTTTTTTAGCATTTTCACAAATGCTTTAATATATAAGACCTACCCCAAAAAATAAGCCCTAGTTACAGAGGGTCGCCGGTGGCTGTGCTGCCCCCGTCTCTCCCAATCTGTGCCAACAGCTGCAGAGGGATTGGGGCAGCTGGGCTGTCCATCTGCCCAGCTATCTATCTATCCCACTGTTTATGTATCTATCTATCTATCCATTCATACCTCTGTCTATCTATCTATCTATACCTCTATCTATCTATCTATCTATCTATCTATCTATCTATCTATCTATGTGTTGTTTATGGAGAAAAAAAATACATCCCCTGAAAAAAACTGCCTTTTTGGAGCAAAAAATTAATACAAAACCTGTCTTTTTTGTGGGGGAAATGGGGAATATGGACCACCCAGGTTGTATCTAAGATACCCCTGTTCTACATCCATCATCAGCACTTGTATCAGTGCTCTTCTGAGCATACATAAATAACTAAAGGAGGGCTACAGAGCTAGTTAACTGTTTTTTTCAAATGTAGGAAGCCATTCTACCTTATTGGAGAGTCCTTCCACTTTATGGTTGTTACGGTTTATGGTTGTTATTCATTGATCTGTGGAAAAAGGTTCTACCTCACTGGAAACCTTTACCTCAACCAGACAAGATCTCTGTCTCAAAACCTAACCAGGAATATGGGATATGAAGTGGTGTAGTGAGTGAAGTGGAGAAGCTCCCTAGTCCCTTCCCTGGTACCACAATTTTATCACCCCTATGTACAGAAGATGGCTGGACATGACATGTCTTGTCTACATACTGCTTAATTTTCTTTGTTTGAGTCTGTTTGTTTCACAGTAGACTAATTTAGAAGAGCATAAGTGGTCACATCAGGTATACGAATGCAAGGGCTTCTATCAAAAAGCAGTTGCGCAGGGGAAGCATTCGTTGTTGAATGTGGCACATTTCTGTACTGTTTCAGTGTAATGTTCTCCAAATGAGCTCCTTTGACTCTCTTCCCTAGAGTGCGCATGAATCTTTCCACAATTCAATTTGCTTGTGGCCAGCAGGGTGTTATTTTCCTGTGGGTCAAACAGAGATACTGAGAAAATTGTACAAATTTATATCCATGACTTGGTGCCTCTGGGAATGAAGTGCTTCTCTGTGACTGACAAATTTCTGCTCTTACACTTGAGAATGATTTTAGCTCCTTGAGGTTTATTTCAGGATTTGGAAACTTGGCTCTCGGAATTTCATGCCATTTTCTATTCTGGATAATGTGTATGAGAGCACAAAGTGACTTGTCATTCGTGGTTTCTGTCACAAACTGATCAACTGAAATTGCCTTTGGTATGGATTGTAAAAAGGTTGATTTAGTCTTCATTAGACAACCGAGTGGTTTGCTCCACCTCTGTAGAATGTCTCAAAATGTAGTCAGCTGGATTGTTGTATTTGCCTGACCGGTGAACAATTTTGTATCGAAGACCTCGTTCAATTCTTGCTGGCATCTTAGCTATTGGGTTTTCAAAGATGGTAAGGAGATCTTGGTGATCTGTTACAATGGTAAAAGGTGCTCCATAGAGAAACAGATGAAAACGATCACATCCCCAGACAACTGCTAAGCTCTCCTTTTTAGGCTGAGAATATTTTTTCTCTGTACTTGTTAAACTTTTACTGGCATAAGAAATGATGTTCGGATCTAAGCTTTTGGCTTTGTATTGAGCGAGGATTGCTCCCAGTCCCACTGGACTCGTATCTACAATCAAATCGGTTTGTAAAGTTGGATCAAAGTAGTTCATTGTTGTAGAACATGTTTAATATTATCAAAAGCAGATTGGCATCCTTGAGTCCACTTGAATTCACAGTCTTGTTTAGTGAGTTCTCCCAGTGGCGCACTAATTGTTGAAAAATGTTCAATGTATCTTGCACAGTAGCTGGACATTCCAAGAAAAGAACAAACTTCACTAACATTCTGATGAACGGAGACCATTTTTTAATTGCATGTACCTTCTTTGGATCAAGCTGTATTCCAGCTGAAGAAAAAATATAACCATAGAACTCCAAGGAAGTTTTGGTAAATTCACATTTCTCTTTGTGTAAGATTAGTCCATAAGATGTTAAGCACTTAAAACATCAAGTAGTGCTTGGTTATTTTCAGCTTGGGTTTTGCCAAATACTAGGATGTCATCACTGTCGTTGAAAGCATTGGGAACGTTTGAATTACATTTCTTATGGCATCCTGAAAGATTTCTGCTGCCAAACAGTTTGTATCTCCTGAAGCATGCATGCGTAGAAAATGTTGTCAAATATCTTGGACTCAATACTAGCTCACGGTAATTGGATTCAATTTTGAAAGTTGCTCCATTTAGCAGATAGATATTGTCATTAATTAATTGAGATGTGTCTTTCTAGCTGAATGGCAGCATTTGGAAGGCATATGTCAAGGCAAAGTCTTACTTGTCGGGGTTTTTTGGTTTTGGAATGACCACAATTGGAGAGATCAATGGGATGGGACCAGTAAAACGTTCAATTATATCTTGCTCCTATAAAGTTTGGAGCTCTTCCTCCACTTTTTTCCTCAGGTGAATTGGAATGTGCCAATGAGTTTGTGCAACTGGACGGACATTTTCATCCACATGGAGATGCACCTGAAGGTCTTTCAGTTTTCCAAGAAAGTCAGTTTTCCAAGTCCAGTGGACAAAGAAGAAAATTCCTTCATAATAGTGTGTACCTCCTTATCATCAGGATCAGTTATTGTATGAATAATTTCAAGGTTATGGCAGTATGGCAACTAACAAGACAACTCCCAGAGCCTTGTAAAATGTAAAAACTTGTTTTCTGCATTTTATTTTTGTATGTAAAATTTTCCCATTGTAGGTAGTGGGATTTGAGATCCATATGGAAATATTTTAGTGTGATGCATCTCCAGAACAGGCTTCATTTCCAATAGCTTAAATGTATCATGGTCTATGATATTCACTGATACTCCAGTATCAATAGTAAATGCAATGTCAGTATCACATAACAATTTTAACACTTGGAGAATGTGCAGATTTACCTGTGGAGCTAATGAAAACATAGTCTTGTGCTGTGGAGAGTGTCCCCAGGGACGTACATAGCCCTGATGGGTCCCCATCAGCAACCCCCCCCCCCCACCAGACAGACACTCACCGACTGGTCTGAGGCGCATGTTGGCGACAGAGATTCAAGAGACACGCAGCAGTGATGCGAGGCACTTACAGTGGTGATGGCAGTGACTGTGGTGATGGAGACAAGGACGCATGTGCACCGTAGGAGCAGACGCAAGCGCATGCAGCAAAGGAAACATCAGATGCACACGCTGCTGAGGAAGTCACATGTGCACGGTGGCAAGGAAGTTGGAGGTTTTGCAGGAAGGAGGTGGTATGGTTGGGTAAGCAGGGCCGGATTAAGTGTGGTGGAGGCCCCTGGGCCCAAAATCTCAGTCTGAGTTTATTACCATCACTATGTAAATCACAACCCCCCCCCCCCCCCTATGCACAACTGTTAAAAAGTAGGAGCAAAATTACCAGCTCTGAGTCTAGCAACAATAGAAAAGCCTATCCATAAACCTTAAGACTATTATAATTATTATAATGAATCTTATTACTTATTACATGTGCAAACCTATTACATAATGTTGAGGTGGACTATAATGTCCTGGACCAAAACCCAGGATTTTGACTGTCCTGGGATTTGGTCCTTTCCCCAGGGTACCTCAATCGGGAGTGAAACACCCCAGGTCACCGAAACTCACCTCTTCCTGGTCCTACGGCGCATGTGCGGCCGTTCGTCCAATCAGAGCACTTGGATCCGTTGATGTCACTTCGTCTAAGCCTTTGTCTAAGGCGAGTGGCTCCCAGCGTGTTGATGGCTGCATCCCGCTACCCTCTAACAGGGAGTTTGCTCGCGCTGGACATTCACAAATGCCTGGCGCGGGCACGCACCCTGCTAGAGGGATAGCGGGGATGCAGCTCGCACATGTGCCGTTGGACTAGGAAAGAAGGTAAGTGTATGGACGACCTAGGGGGTTTCCCCACAGTGGGGCATCCCGATTTTGGATGCCCCAGGTGAGAGAATCGATGGGTGTGAGTTTTGGTCCACGCATATGACCTAATGGCACACCAAAGAAGTGATGAGTACAGGAATAAGGTATAGAAAAGTATTGTGGTGGCATTCTTGATAGCTGTGAGAGTTATTTAAAGACCAGTAGAACACAGCAATTGTTAGATTGTTAGAATGTTAGATTGGTTCTTTCATATCCCTTCCCATCCAATCGATTTAGGATGCTCCACTCCCCATTTAGGATACCCCACACCAATACCACCAGCACCAATAGGGTTGGATTTTCCCCCAATTCTTAACTTCCATATTACACTTTGCAACCCCCCAACTCAGTGGAACAGGAGAGGACCTGAAGACTTTGTTGATGGTGGCAGCAGAGGAAAAGCTGAGGTTCAGAAATCCTACAAATAATCAGATCAAATC
This sequence comes from Gastrophryne carolinensis, assembly GCA_027917425.1. NCBI lineage: Eukaryota > Metazoa > Chordata > Amphibia > Anura > Microhylidae > Gastrophryne > Gastrophryne carolinensis. The sequence goes on from CM051235.1 coordinate 58,773,591, forward strand.
TTTAGTGGATGGCCAACCTTTGTCACTTTTAGGCCGCCTAATAACCAAAAACTTAAAAAACAATCTGGTTTACTAATCTCTGGGCATCCTAGACAAAACTATGTAAGCCAAGTTCATCTCTTGAGTGAATATGAATTGAATAGATTGATTATGTCTGTGAAGGTTTGCATTCATAAAAGTCATGGTATATCTGTAGTAATAAATCAAGAATAGAGAAAGCCAGTCCAATGACTAGCAAACTGCCTACGAGAAATGGACAGTTGTCTTGATTTATTACTACAGATAAAAGAGTGATTAGTTTTGCCGGGATAACCCAGGAAACAGATCACCAAATGAATGGCCAGTGTTTCTTTCTATATGGTAATTTACTAAGATAAGATTTTCTTGGTAGGAAAATTCATAAGAGTTCAGTGACAACCGATATAAAGTAACACCATCCAGAAAACAAAACTGAAAATCATAATTAATTATAAATAATATCAAATAAATAATCCTAATTCATTATGATATAAATAGTTCTAAGTAAAAAAATAATAAGATACAGAATGTTTCTGCTTTGATGGTAGTTTACGGTAAGATGAACATGAAATATTAAAGAAGCACTATCGCGAAAAATGTCCCAATGATAAAAATCAATATAAATTTGCTGAGGAGGAGGGGGCACTTATATACCAGACATCAATACATTTTCAACCAGGCTTGTTTTTCTTTCTTTTAATGCAAGGAAAGGGACATCCGGGGTGACAGGCTCTGTCACCCCTGATTGACTAAACTTGTCACCCCTGGATTTTATTCCTGCCATGAGAGAATGAACTACAAACTTGGTGGGAGCTTTATTAAGTTCAGATGTATAAGTGACCCCTCCTCCCATTAGCCGACGTGTTTATATGTATTTTTATTATTACACAATTTCACAATAGTGCTCCCTTAAAGTGGACCAACACCCAGGATTTTGACTATCCTGGGTTTTGGTCCACTTCGGCGGGGCACCCCGATCGGGGGTGCCCCGCTGTGTGAAACCCCCCAGAAAGCCCCAAAATCTTACCTGTCCCCGCTCCCACGTGACTGGACGGTCCAATCCCCGCCAACGTCCAGGCGGGGATCAGGAACGTCCAAGCGGCTGCCGCCGCCGCCGCCTCCCTCGCGTCACTTTCGGCGCGCGCGCGCCCCCGCCGGCCATTCGCAGACGGCCGGCGCGGGCGCGAGCACGCCTACAGGGGCGCGAGGGAGGCGGCGGCGGCCGGCCGCCGCCGAAGATTAGGTAAGGTGTTTGGGGTTTTTTGGGGGGGTTTCACCCCGCGGGACATCCCGATCTCGGATGTCCCGCGGGGTGGGAGGTGATCGGCCCGGGAATCTTATAGATTTCCGGGCCGATCACCTCTCGGTGTTGGTCCACTTTAATGTTATATTTTACACAGCTATAATAGGGGTCCCAGGGTTTTTCTGTTACAGACCAGCCCACAGCTGGTTTTAGTAAGGTGGTGCAGGTTATTTTTTTCATTTTTGATGGTCATATTTTACATAGTTTAAAGTGGGAATAAAATTGTATAAATTAGATTAATAAAAAGATTTAAAAAATTGTTGATAATAGAATGAGCTTAACCTTTTTTAAGCAGACCACTTTATCCTGAGCTTTTCTAATACCCATAGTTAGATGTTGTTAAATCCAGACCCCATGCTGTCATTATCCAGTGTTTCTTGTACTTTACTTTTATTTGGCCTGGTGCTCTTTTCAGATCGTCTGTTGGTAAAGAATAAAGCGCATAATAAGGCACAGGCGCGAGTGTTTTACAGATGGCCGGTGCAAGTCACTTAATTCCACCATGCAAATAATTAATATAAATGACCTTTCACTCACTGGGGGGGTGAAGAAAGTGCCGGGTGGAGGGATAGTACAGCGTGTGCCACAGACAATACCCATCTCCCTTCCTTTTATGCCTCCTGAATAGGTCCAGCACGAGCGTCTGAATAGGACACAGATGCTGTGACAACAGTAATTCCTCCCCAAAACAACCCCCCTTCAACAACTAAAAGCTCATTTATGGCATCCGTAGCCCTTCCAGGGACATGCAGGGCCTGAAAGCAGGCCGAGGGTGGTTGCCTCAGAAGGCGTGACCGATGGCCCCCTTCCCTTCCATTGTGTATCCTCGTTTTAATTAAGGCCAAGAAAGTCATAGTTGGCAACAGCTGTGTGTAGACGAGGGGGGTGTTGCGGAGGGACAAGACAAAAGATCCGGACAGTGGAGCGGGTATGGCAAGCAGCTGGGGAGTAACGGAGACACAAGAAATCAGGACAGCTGTTTGCTTAAGTTTCTTCCCCCCACCCAGGTCCACAGAGCACAGGCAGTTGGCCTGAGTTAGGTGGAGGTTCAGCCATAGCAGCCTGAGGACAAAATCAGTTTTGGAACTTGAGCCGTATATATAACAGTGCTGCATTCTTGGTTATCTAGGTCAGTTTTACACTTGCAATAAGAAAGATAAAGTGGGCCCAGGGTTTAAAGTTTAAGTGGGCCCATGGCCCTAACTAGTGTCGGGCAGGAGCACATTGGGCCAAACCCCTATTTATAAAACTACTGTATTCAATCTTATCTTAAAGAGGTTTTACACTTTTAAAAAGAAATAGAAAAACCTTCAAGCAGGCCCCTGGGTCGTAACTAGTGACAGACAGGAGCACTTGGGCCCAACCCCCATTTATAAAGGAGCAATATTATAGCTTATCTCAAAGACGTTTTAAACTTTCAAACAGGAAATTGAAAATATTAAGTTAAAGTAGTCCCAAGGCTGTTACCAGTGTCGGGCTGGAGTCCCTCCAGAGGTAACCTTCTTAGAACCCACCCTTCTGCTATATAGAAATGATGCAAGGATACCTTTAATTACACTGTTGCACAATATAAAATGTTTATTAATTAAAGAACAAAAGTAACTGTCACAGCCTGGCACAGTGAAAGTACAATGGGGCAGAGGTAGCATAAAAACTCACCTTTCTCCAGTCCCCTGGGACATGCACTAGCACACAGCCAATCAGCGTGACCATCTCCGTTCAGCCATCTAAGAATACGCTATGGGCCAAATGGCGTTAAATGCAGCCAAATGGAGCCAAGCACGTCAATGGCCGCTTCTTCACTAGTTTCTAGCAGGGAGCACGTCAGTGCAGGCCATTCACATATGTCTGGCTAAAGGTATAGCCTCTTGCTTACGTGGCCCGTGCACGTACCATTGGATGTGGATCAAGTAGCTTTTACTGCATATTTGGGGGGTTGCACATAGCGGGGCATGATACCCCCGGCAGAGAAAATTTGGCAACCCCTTATAGATCCCAGGGCTACCCTGATGGTTTTTGGTCCACTTTAGCAAGCCCTAGGATGCCCAGTGCATTCTAAGCACCACTCCATTGCTGGTGGCCAATGGGTATGAGAGATGAGAGAATGAGAGAACCAGTGTGTGGTGCATGCTTGACCAGTGTAGAAAATTTACCACTATTCAACCAAAGAGTCAGAGAAGTTTTAAACCCCCAGACATCAAGTATTTTGTATTTGGTGGGACAGTCTTCACCATGTCAGCGAAGTGGGACATTTAGGTGTCCCCAGAGTTTTTGGATGGACAGTGGGCCTCAAAGTTGGACAGTCCCACTGAAAGTGAGACATCTGATCAGTTTTTTTAAACCTTAACAACCCCTCATATTAAAGTTTCTGTATCTGGATAGCACCCCCGGGCTATCCAGATTGCTGCAAAAAATTGGCTCACCTTTTTTTATTAACGTGAAACATCTATTTTTGCACGATAATGGGGACCCCCAGAAGCTCAGCTCTATAGCAAGCCCCGCTGGTTCTGACAGCGCTAATTGTGCATGCCAAGAGGGGCAGACCTGGTGCGCGAGCATTTTCTATGGGCTGTCAGAGCCAGCGTATACTCAGGAGCTAATCTGTGCTTCTGCTTTGCCGGCAAAAGCAGTTTCCCCTTTGTAGGCCACCCCAGGGGCTGCCATTATAGTGCAAAAAATAGATTTTTCTAGAGAATATAAATGGTTAGCCAGCTTTTTTGCAGCACTCTGGTTAGCGCATCTAATACTCATATGAGGGTGTTGTTCCAGTTTAAAACTCAACTATTCAGACCTGGCTTAACCAACCCACCCTACAGTCTTGTCACCCTTCCGAGCACCTACCACCATGCTTGGTACATATTATTTGTGACCTAACCTTGTTTTCTCCCTTATCATTTAGAATGTTAGGGCAAGGGCAGGGCTTTCTTCCCTAGTGTATTCCTGTATCAGTGTGTTTTTGTTGCACCTCTGTCACTTCAGACCCCTAATACTGTGCATTACTTGTCTTGCCCTCCTGTAATTTTTATCCTTGTACAGTGCTAGGGAATATGTTGGTGCTCTATTAATAAATACTAATAATATTAGATTAAAGATGCAAGCGTTTAAACACACTGTGAGTCTTATTTATGTAGTGCGCCGTTTACTGGTGTGCTGCCCCTATTTATATATCGTCGCTGTTATTTTTACAGCGTTGCTCTGCAAGTCACGATAAGATGAGAAGTCAGCTTGGATTGGAGCACTAGATATTGGCCACATATTACAGTGCCACTCTGTATCGCCATCTTTTGGGCGCTGCACACTGTACTTATTAACTTATTAACAAACAGAAAAGGTTGGCGCTGTATGTAATAAGGTGCTGGTCAGCGTCTCTTCATTACAGTTACAGGATGCCATTGCTGTGAACAATGCCGACAAACTTTACATTGCGTTTAGGATGTGTTTTAGTTGTTGTCCTCCAAAGTACACACTGGTAACAAGAATAAGCCTTAAAAAATGATTTTACAAGAAAATAATAAAATGACATTTAACAACATCCCATCCTGCGTTTACATGATTGACAAGTCACCAATGCAAGTTCTGTACAAATACTTGTGATTAATATTAATTATAAGCAAGAAACAGTACAGTTCTGCCTATTGTGCCCTATGAAACTAAGAGGCTGATTCATTACTAACGTCAGGTATTGCCAGATGAACGTCTTTAGAGCAGCGCTTAGAGCGACCGCTAATAGTTGCTGTAAGCGGGTATCGGGCGCTGTAACTGAGCGCCTCAGTCGCTGTAGTACGCAGGCCGGCATTCCTGAATGAGATGTACGTTGGTCACTGTAACACCAGTATTACGCTATAAGGAGTGAAAGGTAGCGGCTGCTCAGAGCGACCGACTCTCAGAATATTCATCAAAAAAACATCCTCACACAGCTTCGGCGCTCAAAATTGCTTCGCTATAGCCTAGAGCGCCAGACGCTGTGTAATTAAAGTGATTTTTTGAACACATATCCACCAGTAACAAAGCGAAAACACATTGAATGTCCTTATTTTAACATTGTGACATTTCTGCATAAAAATAAAAAATAAAAAACTTTTCAAAAATGACTTTTTCGAGGCCAGGAGATGTTACACAATTACTTGAGATTAAAAATTTGATAGAACGTACATTGAAATGTATGGGAGAGCTAACGGTAGCGACAGGTCATACTTGGCGCTCTGGACGCTAGATTTCACTATACGCTGAGCCACCTGTAATGATGAATCAGACGCTACATGGCGCTGTTCCAGACGCTCACTAGATTCGCTTTCATAACTGTGGTTTTGCGGACATCGCCCAGCGTTCACCAGATGCTGCCTGTCGCTACGAGGCACTACCTGGCGCTAGACCTTGATGAATAAACCCCTAAACCTACAGCGCTAATTTATGATGCAGCTTTGAGAAGAACTATATGGTGCCTGTGATAAATAAGATGCCAGCTGGAGGACGCATCGGCGCTGACTATTTTATGTAAATTGCACACTGAGTGATGCTGAGGTTAGAATATTGGTGCTGACGCTTGATAAATGAGGTTTTTAGGTTTTTTCTTCAGGCATCATACTAAGAAGAAAAGCAGGAACCCTAGCTTTTTATTCAAGCTGCCTAACTCTGCATTAACCCTATGATCAGGGCTGGCAATGTCTGACCTGGGGCACTAGGTACCCCCTCAGCCTGCAGCACATCGTCCCTTGTAGACATCCTGTGTGGCATACAGCAAAGAAAGCAACACGTCCAAGAGCAACATGTGGCTCCCAAGCTACAGTCGGGGGGCTGTAGAGCAATAAATCTAAGGACTGTGAACAACTCACATAGTCATGTCCATCATTTATTTACTGGAGTTATAGTAATGCTTACCAAACACACTCCTTACCATGGTTGTACGATCATTTTACATTCCATTACTTTAAAGTGGACCAAAACCCAGGATTTTGACTATCCTGGGTTTTGGTCCATTCCCCGGGGGAAACCCTCCAGGACGTCGAGACCAACTCATCTCTTCCCGGTCCCACAGTGTGTCTAAGAGCAGCGGCTCTGAGCACGCTGGCAGCCGCAACCTCCACTTCCCTCTAACAGGGAGTGCGCCTGCGCCGGCCATTCACAAATGCCTAGTGGGGGCATGCACTCTGCTAGAGGAATAGCGGGGAGGATGGACCGGGAAACGAGGTAAGTGAATAGGGTGACCTGGGGGGTTCCACACAGCGGGACATCCCGATTTTGGCCGAACAGCGTGGGTTTTGAGCCACTGGAAGTAAATGGTAAGTGCCCTAACTGAACAACCAAGTGAATGTTTAAGCAATGATAGCTTTTAATCTACAAGCTTATATGAAAATTGTACAGTTGTGGGTTAGATCCATGAACTCTACAATCAAATTGTACAATGCTAATGAAACATTGACAATGTTAAAACAAAAATCTAAAGGAGTAAAAATAAATACATTCAGGGTGTGGAACTTCCTCGAAACATACAAACTCTCCAACTTCCTTCCTTGATCACCATCATTCAGCATCTCGAAGGGTGGACTCCCCTCAGACAGCTTGGGAGACGTCAGGGAGGGTCTCCATTCTTACATCAACAAAAGGATTTCCTTCCGTCAAACTAAAGGAAAAATGTGTGGAAGTTTGACCTCAGTGGAGGAACTACAGTTTCAATGTTAACCTCTTACTGACTGAATCATCTGATTGCAGCGACCTATTCTAAAAAAACAGAGAGAGAACTGAGAAGACTGCAGGGCCGAACTGGGGGTTGGACGGCATCATTGTTAACGGCCTCTAAAAAACAGATGATGCTTGTGTAGTAAACAAAACAGGAAACCTCTGGGGAGCGCTCTTTATCTAGCTCAGGACAGCCACCCATCAGGCCACTAAAGCCCTATTTGGGGCTCAGCCATGTTTGGTGAAGAACTCTTGTCTTGTATCCCTGATGAAGAAGCACATACAAGGCAAAGCATCCTGACACCAGCAGTATGATGTATAGCTTAGGCCATTAATACAAAAAGCAGGTAAAGTAGCAGCACACACACCAAGGGAGCACATGGCATGCAGCGCAGGTCATAGGGATCATCGAAGATCAGACACTACTTGATATGGAGGGTCAAGATACTGGAGTAGATGCAAAAGAAACTAGGGGGCCCTAACTTTTAAATTCTATGGGATCCAAAAATGATTATAGCAGTCATGATGCCATGCAAAGAAATGTCAAGACATTACATGACTAACCTCACAAGATTAGCTATGATAGATTACATTTTATCTGAATTGTTGATCCTCAGAAAAAAGGAAAGGCCTATTACGAGAAGAACTACATGGAGCATTAAATGAAGGAAGCTTAGGAACTATGAGTAGATATCACCACCACTCACTAATTATTAGGCTATAGGAAACTCTATTCTATGGGTTCCAAATTGATAAGTGTTTCAGTGGAAGCAACCTTAAGCAGCCAATAACAGAAGTCCAGGGCACAATTACAAAAATAATTCAAAGGGAAATAATTCCAGGCAATGGCAATAATAAGGCAGCAAGAAGCTCAATTCAAGCCTGTTTCCATTCCATTCCTGCATGACCATACACTACTGCTGCCCGGACATTGTTGGGCCGGGCCCACCAGTGAGATTATACACACAGACATGCTGAACTGTAATTACACCAAACTCCTGCTATGGAACAAGGGGTGGACTGGGGTCAAAAATCAGCCCAGAAATGTATGGGCCATCATGACCAGCCCAAACCAGCCCTTGGGCTCCTCAGTCCCACCTCCAAGGAGCGTATTATCTGATTAATTCATGTGTTTAGCAGCTGATGCTATAGCATTGCAGGAACAGATCATGTACAGGGTGAATATAGTAAGGTACTGAAGCTTTAGTGTTGTAGGGTATGAAGCTATAGCATTGCAGGAGCAGAGCATGGTCGGGGCGGGCTACGGGGGGTTACAGTGGGGCTAGGTTGGATCTTGGGAAGCAGGGAGTGGAGTTGGGGTTAGAAGAAGCAATGAATTGGCAACAACGAAGTGGGCTGAATACTGGAAGCTATACCCAGCCCCGAGTGGCCATAAAGCAGTTCTGCCCACTGGGAATTCTCACATCGTGCTCCATCAGTACAGGATCCACTGAGCACAGAAGGGCCGTACCTGAAAACATTATGTTATGCAAGCCTACACAGCAAACCCAGTTGGTTAACGGCAGTCATATGATTGGCAGGCATACAATGAATGAGAGAGTTGGATGACTTGACTATAGTGCTGCTTCAAAAGTGGAACAAAACCCGTAATTTTGACTGTCCCGGTATGGGATGCCCCACTGTGTGAAAACCCCAGACTGCTGAGTCTAATTTCCCTTTCCCGGTCCTACGACGCACGTGTGGCCTCTTCTCTAACCACATCTGTTTGTCGTATATATGTAATGCTCTGTTTGTGGCAATCCGAAGCACAAGCGGCACATCCCCAGCAGTGGGCGGACCTCTAGCCTATCTGAATGGCTGGGGGCAGGAGTGCGAACACAGCCTAAAGATGCTGGGGATGTGGCTGTCGGTGTTTACATTGGCGAGGGAGCCAGGAAGAAGGTGGGTTATGCGACACCCTGGGTGGGGGTTTCACATAGCTAGGCATCCTGATTTTGGATGCCCCAGGGGAAGGCCAGCGGAATTTTTTAGATTCCAGGGCTGGCCACGTTGGGTTTTGTCCTGCTTTAAAGCTTTATGAATTGCAGCTAGCCTCCCTTCTTATACAGAGCCTGTATGATGCAGCAGACCAGGAAGGTAAGGCTAGCTTGGGATTCAGCACACCATTTGTGGGATAAACCAAAGAAGCAGTCAGGCACTATTATAAGCCTCCTCTCTGCCTGTCATTCAATGTAAATATTCGGCAAGTTTACGGCTGTCAGCTGTTTCTGCAGCAAATCTCACCATCCTTTAGCACCGTGCCACTGCGTACCAATATCAGGGCTGAAATCAGTCATCGCTCTGGCCCCAGCGAGGCAGGATTCTCCTTATATGTAACTTCTGGTTGTCAGTTTTATAAATTACAAATTAACTTTAGGTTCATTTGTTCAATGCAAATTAAATATATTCAAGGACATACTTTAATGTTGCTATGTATATATTAATATTCTAAAATGTAATAAATACTTCCCAATTGTCTAATTTGCAGAAACTGTTCCTTTTTTGAGTCTGTGTCCCCCTCTCCTTCGTTGTTCTAATTTGTCCCTCTTTGTCATGTAATATACAGATCTGCATCAATAAATGATTCGTTGTCTGTTCAGAGTGTTTATATTGTTGTAACAACCTATCTCCTATCCTTCCCTAAAGGGGAGTGGCTTAATTTAAATATTGTCCCTCTTTGTCTTACCCTGAAAAGTTGGAAGGTATGATAGACAATATATATATATATATATATATATATACATAGAGGTGGGATTCAACATTTTTAACTACCCTATACATAAAGTTGTAAAGAGCTTCACATATTTAGATTTTTATAATACATATTTGCATACAATCTAATGAACAGCAAACTATTTAGTATTAAAATGTGTCTAAACAATATTAAGGGATTGGATAACTAATTTCTACCAGTTCTCCTGGGTTCTGAGAACTGCTACAATTTTAACAACTGGTTCCGTAGAACCAGGGAGAATCTGCTGAATCCCAAATCTGCCAGTATATAATTCTGCTACCCTTTCTTCGGGGGTGTTGCTAGGGGAGACAGGGGGCATGTGCCCTGGGTGCAGCAGGTCAGGGAGGGGGTTAAAGGGGGGGTGCAATTTTCAATCTTTGCCCGAGTTGCCACAAAGCTTAGCTACTTCTCCACCAAAGAGGGGCCTGAGCGCGGGTGACGGTGCAATTTAGATCATATGGAGGGACATGCAATAAAAAAAAAAGCAATTTAATTAAAATGTCATCCCTGTAGTGCTGCTTTTAGAGACAGTTAGCATCAGCTCCAAAGCTGAGAACGTGGTCTTGAGTGCCCCCTGGCATTAAGGGGTGCGTCTGCAATTAGGCCACGTGAGGCAATGCATGGGGTGGCAGTCGCTAGACATGTTTTTTTAATAATTATTTTATATTCAGGGGTTTAGTAGAGATTGGGGTTTTTTACAGTCAACCATTAGTGGTCACTGCCCCAAACCGCTACACCCCTCAGTCTGCTAATGTGCATGATCCTTGCTGAGCCAAGAGAATTCAGTAAAGAAATCAGCATGGCAGTCATGCATGAGATCAGGAAACCAGGGGCTGCAGCATTTTCTCTGGGGAACAACCATGACAGTAATGGCCCGTTTAGACGGAGCAATTATCGAGTGAAAAATTGCTAAAACAACCACAATTTTGCGATAATCGCTCCATGGAAGCGGCCACTGCGACCAAGCGATGTTTTGCTTGGCGAACAAGCACACGAGCGATCGCATTAGCTATCGCTGTAGCGACTGATTGACCAACAAATCTGAACACGATCACAGAAGATTTGTATGCTCGGTAGCTCACTGAACAAACAGCCTATTTATCGGATCATGTAAACCTGGCACCCCAGGAAAGCCCATTACTTGCCTACTTTTTATATTCCATGTTGCATCACAGCCCATGTGACTGCCAGCAGCCAGTAGGTAATTGTAGAGCGGGTGCACATATAGCTCTGGATGTCATGTTGGGACACAACCTGGGGGATGGTAGGAGTGATCCAGGATAAAGGTGAGTATCTGGGTTGGGGCATCGGACCTCTCTGGCTGGTATGTGGTGCATCCAGCAATACAACATAAGTGTTTTTCACTAACTTGGGTTTTGTTGTCCTGATTTGGGATGCCCTGCTGTGTACATCACCCAGGACCACCTGTACACTCACCCTTTCCTTGTTCCCTCGGCGCGTGTCCGGACACTCAGCCAATCAGGGGTGCGTATTTTATTCATATTTTCTTTGCCGCTCTGAGGCTAGTGCGCCAAGAAAATCTAAATAGAATGAGGGCCGCCTACCACATTCCCACTCGCATTTAGCTGTGGGCATGTCCATGCCACCAGGGGCGGGCTGGCCATAGGGCATACCGGGCAAAATCCCGGTAGGCCGACGGCAGGGAAGGCCACAACAACGTTAATGACATGATGCGGAAAGGTGGGTGGCGGCCGGTCTGCCGGTTGCTGCTTTTCCCAGGCCGACACACACACTTCCTGGTTGTTGTGCGCTGGTCAGTGGGCGTCTATGGACGGCGTCCATTGTTTTCATTGGGCGCTGGCCATCAGGGGCACGCCCACCGACCAGCACGCAACAGCCGGAATGAAGACAATTGCAGCGGTCCAACCTGAAATAAGGGGAGGAATGGCCGCGGAGGACGGCGGCGGAGAATGCGGCAGTAGGAGGGAACCTGGCAGACCGCAGGCAGGGCCATGACTGGAGGTGATTATACAGCTTGTCATCTGGGGCAGCATTTGGATGGCGCCTCCCCAGCTGTAGCGTGGGAATACCCCCCTGCGGATAATGGCAGCGCCTGGGGGCGTTCCCTTCTCTACATTGCTGAAGTGAAGATGGTGGCCTGAGGTGAGCGGGGTAGTGGGAGATCGGCAGCATCGGGCTCCAGAGGGACCAGGGTGGGAGGGTAGGCAGGGGTGAGAGACAGCCGGTGATTGGGTGGGTGCGCTCTATATCGAGACCAGTGTTCCGGCCTGAGGTTGAAGGGGGGGGGGAGTTGCTCTCGTTTTGTATGTGTGTCTCGTTCTGTGTGTGTGTATGCGTCTGTGTGTGTGTGTGTGTGTGTCTCTTTCTCAATTTCTGTGTGTGAGTGTCTGCACTGAGGGATGCCCGCAGTGGCTGTAATAGGATATGCCGCAACATGCCTCTGTAGGATGCTCCTCATTCGCTGTAATGAGGGATGCCCCTTACTGCCTGTAATGGGAGATGCGGCAACATGCCTGTGGGATGCCCCTCACTCGCTGTAATGAGGGGTACCGATGACTGCCTGTAATGGGGTGATTCTGTGAACTGTCATGTCAACTGTAATGGGGGGATTCATCACACCATTTGGTTCAGAATATTTTCTAATTTTTGTCCTCCTGGATGCGTGTTATGGAACGGAAAAAAAGGTGTATATATAATGTGACATTAATATACTATACTGGGCCAGGAAGAGTACAGCAGGGCCGGTGTGCCCCAAAAAGTCCCGGGCCATTTTTTAGCCCCAGTCCACCCCTGCATGCCACCCATTCAGAAATGCCTACTGTGAGTACGTGCCCCAGCTAAAGGCACGGCCGCGCACCGAGAGACGTTGTGGTGCTGAATCATAAATCGAGTAAGTGTACAAGACTTGTCAATAGAGCTTTCAATCCCCCGCAGAACTTCATCACTAAATCTAAAGAATATGCTAATGGGAAGTTTTGTGTGAAGCCCTAGGAGAAGACAGGAAGGGTCAACATAACAAACCTTCTTTCCTGACAGATGAAACAATGAGCCAGTAGGGTGTACCCCTCAGCAATGGGAAAGAGCAGAAGACAGATAGGAGGGGGGGTAGGTATTTCCTTTACTGTTCTCCGGATCAGCGTAGCACACTAATAACACATTGTCATTGAAACATGGAAGACATTAAGCGGAGACTCCTCGCACATGAGGAAGCTGATATTACATGGCGTAACCTGAGTGCGATTCGCCATACAATGTGATTCATGCTGCAATTATCTCCCGGCTCCGCCCCGGCCTTTGTATTCTTTAGGGAAATTGCTATTTTGATTCTTTGGTGTGAACAGCAAGAGAAATAAGCAGCAGAGGATCTCTCTAATGGGAAATGTTTAATTAAACTCAATTACAGACCTGCTGGGGAAGACGCATCAGATACAGGCACAGCCGATAAGCCCTTTAAGAGGCTTTCAAGTGAATATAGTAAAGCAGCGGAAGGAGTAGAGAGCAGAGAAGACCTAAAATGTACAATGCCGTGCACAAACCTACAGCAATTTTACTTTAGTGATTTAAAGCGGAACAAAACTCTGCGCGGTTGGCCCTGGAATCTAAAAGATTTGGATCATTTGTGTGTGAAACCCCCAGATCGGCAGTAATAGCTTACCTTTCCTTGGTCCAATGGCACATGCGCGGGCTATCGCCCAATCAGAGCCATTTGCCGTGCCTATGCCATTTGGCAAATGGCTCTGATATTTTGCAATGGGGAGTACAAGCAGTTGCACCCCCAGTATATTCGGCCAGTGCGCATGCTCCCATTGGCGTGCATAGCCACCGCGCAAACCATGCAAATACATGGGACCTCCACGTACCAGGAGGCCCCCAGAGGCAGGGTGAGATAAGTGGGTAATTGGCGGACATAATGGCATTTAGCGGACGGGCAATGACGCTTGAGGTGTGCGGTCTAACATGATGAAGAGTGTGCAGCAGATAGAAAGGCACTGTACACTTACTTGAGGCCATTCACCTTTAGCTGGGGGTGTGCCCGGGCTGTCCATTTACAAATGGCTGCCCCTGATATGCGTTTAGCTAAAGGTATAGCGGGGACGTGACCTGTGTGTCATTGGAACAAGGTTAGGTGAGTGCGGCGATTTAATGGTGTTTCACACAGTTGGGCATCCTAGTTTGGGATGCCACAGGGAGTAGAGATATGGGCTATTCCCTATGCCATGGATAGACAATTCCAGGATGCCCCTCTGTCTGGAACCATTTGGGTTTGCATCCCCGACAAGGTGCGTTAATATGGTATTTCACTATACAAAATTTGTCTTTGATTATGGCCCCCAGACACAACTTTGCATGGGATTCCGTCCCTGCTCCTGCCTCAGCCTTTCAAATAGGCTGGGACGGGAGCGTGCATGCCGCTGGGGCTAATGCTGCTTGCGCACCCCGTTGCAGAATTTTAGAGCTGTTAGCCAATGACATAGCCATGGCAAATGGCTCCGATTGGACGAGAGCTCTAGGCATGTGCCGTTAGACTGGGAAGAGGTAAGCGGTTACTGACGATCTGGGGGGCTCCACACAGCAGGGCAAATCGAGATGCCCCCAGGGTGCAGAACAAAACCTGGGATAGTCAAAATCCTGGGTTTTGTTCCGCTCTAAAGAGGAACAACACACAGGAATTTCACTTTCCCAAGTGTTGTTTAGGGGGGCATCCCAAATTGGGATGCCCCTCTGTGTGTATCCTCACAGGTCGCTGTAGAAACTCTCCTTCATGTCGTTCCCACGGGAGCAGGCTCAGCCAAAACCAAGCCATAACCAGCACACTCTATATCACTCGGCTCCCTCTGGGTGTGTCAGCAGCTAAGCCGTCAAAATGGCTAAGCAGCCGAGCAGAGCTGAGTGTGCTGGTGGCCATTCAGAAAGGCCTCTCGCGGGCGCACACACAGCTAGAGGCGCAGAGACGCAGCGAGGGCTCCCAGAGAAAGCGAGTGGAACCGCAGATCCTGGGGGGTTTCACAAAGTGTGACATCCCAATTCGGGATGCACCAGGGAGTGGAACTCGGATGAATCCAGAGCCTGCAAAGTTCCTGGACAGGGGCCGCATTGGCCGGACAGGGGAGTAAGAACACCCAGCCCCACACATTTCCACTAGGTTTAAAGCAGTTGGGCACCCCATTCAGGGGGTGGGGGACACAGTAACCCTAAGTGCTTCAATTACAATGTAGGGAATTGATTGAGGAGTTTGGGTACTCTGCTGGGGTAAATTTTACAAACAAAATGGCGTCCCATGCAGCTGTAGGCCATCTGCAATAAGGAAATGCTGCTGTGCATTGTGAGTTAGTCAGTTGATTTCAGGCACCAGCACAGCTGGGAAAGGAAGCTACAAAATGGCCGCTACCAGGAGAAAATCAGCAAGGCAGTGTTTGGGGGACTGGGTGCAGGAGCAAATGTAAGTGCTGACAATGATTCAGTATCATGCATGCAGTTTTTTTTCCCAAATTTGCAAGGTTATTGGTCCGGTTTAAGGTATCACACAGGCACAGCTCTGTACCAGCAATGTGGCTGCCTGGCTGGGCAAACTACAGCAGTGGTCCACTTTAATGTCAGCAAGAGAGTGTGCCAAGCTAAACAGTGATGCCATTTGGAACAGTAAATCAGCTGGGCACCACTACCAGGACCAGATTAAGTTAGGTGGAGGTCACTGGACAGAAAGCCTTGTGGAGGCTCCCCATAAGTAACTGTGGATCAATCTCTTCCCTGTTAACAAGTGGTGGAGACCCTGGGGTAGGAGCCGTGGTTTGCCCACCCTGCCTTTCATCCAACCAGAGCATTACATTTACATTTTATACAGCTGTCAGTTGCCTAGAATCTGGTCTAGAAATTCTATGAAGTCAGCCACAGACACTAGCTGAGGAAATGCATTATCTTAGTCAAATACATTTTGTACATGTAGTAACTATGATCAGCGCTGTATATATCCAAAAAAGATATATATATATATATATATATATATATATATATATATATATATATAGCCAAATCAGTGCAGTGCTCCATAGCAAATATTGCTTATCAATATTTCGTCTGCAATAAATCCCTGGAAGCAGATTTTATTGGCCACCATGGATAACGCCACATCACAGTCTTGCACGACTGGTCATTTAATAAAGCCCTCGAGACGCCTGCTGCGTATATAATATTGCTTTGTGATTCTTCGTATCTACAGCAACAGATGAATCGGTCAGTGTCCCCCCGCACAGAGAAGAGGATTCAGAGCTTCCCGAGTAACTCCTCCCTGCCAGGCTTCTAGGCGCCCATCCTGCCAGGGCAATGCAGGAGACTCCAGCAGAAAAGCAGCAAAATAACAGCAGCAATATCCTGCCAGTGACACACATGGCATGCCATGCTAATGCAGAGACAACGCAATAAGGCGTATGAGGACAGGCTATTACTGGAGACATCAAGCTGGTACTGGAGAGGCAGAGGGTACGTGGGATGTGTGTCCAGATCTCCAAGGTCACATCCAAAGGCTGATGATTTCATATTTCATTTTTCCTTATTTATAACTGTATAGATTTTTTGCAGCCATTCGAGTACATAACAAACCCTCTGGTCCCTGGTTCTCAGAAAAGCTCACAGCCCAATGTCCTTATGATATGAACACATCATGGTCAGCTTAGTCGGATGCAAGCCTAAGGCTAGTTCTGAGCAATGGCAATAACATCCTTGCCTGTACCCTAATCCGCTGGTGGGCAGGTGGGACAAGTAGCCTGCAAGCCGGGACTCTGCACCCTTCCTCTGTTCCTGAGAGCCAAGTCACATAATAGTGACACAGCTCTTTTTCCGATCAATGGAGTGTACTGAATAGTAGGGCTGGTGTCCCCTATGCTGGCATTATATTTCCGCTGTAATAAGCAAGTATTCCTGGATAAGACGGGCTATCTATTTGGCTTTTCAAGTGATCAGACCAATTGCAGACCAATTGCTACCTCAAGCTAAACATGGACAAGACAGAACTGGTCATTTTCCCACCATCTAACTCCCCTCCCCTCTCTAACACGTCTATTTCTGTCAACAATTACACAATAACAGCAACTCCCCAAGCTCGGTGCCTGGGAGTCACTCTGGACTCTGCCCTCTCTTTCAAACCACATATTCACTCCCTGGCCACCTCCTGTCGCCTCCAACTTAAAAACATCTCCCGCATCCGTCCTTTCCTCTCACCTGACACCACTAAAATGCTAGTGCATGCCCTGGTCATATCACGTCTGGATTACTGCAACATCCTTCTTTGTGGCCTACCAACTAACAGACTGGCACCCCTCCAATCTATCCTGAACTCTGCTGCTCGCCTCATCCATCTCTCCTCTCGCTACTCTAGTTCTGCGCCTCTCTGCCAATCCCTACACTGGCTGCCAGTCCCACAGCGAATCCTGTTCAAAACTCTAACTCTTGCCTACAAAGCTCTCTCCAACCAGGCCCCTCCCTATATCTCATCTCTAATCCAACAGTATCAACCTAGACGCAGCCTCCGCTCTTCTGCCGACCTTCTCCTGTCCTCCACCCTGGTCACCTCCTCTCACGCCCGCCTCCAGGACTTCTCACGTGCAACTTCAATCTTCTGGAATGCCCTCCCGCACCCAATCCGCCACTCCACAACCCTCAAAACCTTCAAAGGCGCCCTTAAAACGCGCTTATTCAGACAAGCATATAATCTGGCCTAACCAATCTTCTAAAGAGCACATGCCACAAAGCTCAATACTGACTGTTTGTGATCCTTCCCCCTCATCTTCACCCCTCTTCCTTTAGACTGTAAGCTCGCAAGGGCAGGGCTCTCTTCCCTATTGTATCTTGTACTCAGAATATCCACTGTCAAATCTGTAAAACTGCATTTGAAATAGTATATGTACCGTATGTTTCTACCCTGTCTGTAATTACTACTTTGTAAAGCGCTACGGAAGATGATGGCGCTATATAAATAAACAATAATAATAATAATAATAATAATAATGTCTACCAATAGTGATTCCTAGTGATCAGGTGACCTCCCCCTTTAAAATTAAATATACAATTGGTTCAAATGTTGGGCTTGAAATAACACTTTCATTTCAGCCTAGCAGCTTTCTCAATAACCCATAACTGTGCAGAAATAATAATGACACATCTTATTTCATGATCACATGTGCAATAGCATCAATTAATACAATAATCCAGCTAAAGGAATTAATTAAGCAATTGGGAGAGGAGGTGAGTAAATAGATAGTACCTGGTTTATACATCAAATGTGAGCTTTGCACGTTGAGAGGATGCAGGTTTAATCGTATAGAAGGTATTTTCCTCATCTCTATACACTGTAACTGAGGTTTCCAAATAAGGGGAGCGCAATTGACACACGCTGCGCAGACTGCGCTCCCCTTATTTGGAAACTTTAGGAAGGGTCAGTCTTTTTGCCACACAAGTTTTCTGTAAGCAGATAACATCAATACCAATCTTCATGAATATTTAGAACTGCACAAACACAATAGCCGTTTTCTTTTCAATTGTTACAGTGTATAGAGATGAGGAATATACCTTCTATACAATACTATATAGCACTGGGGGGTCAGAATATAGGATGGGGTATCTTGGCTGGAGGAGGGGCAGGTACATGGAGCTAGGGGCCAATTAGGAAGGCAGGAATAGGATAGAGTTGTTGGGCAACAGATAGTGGACTCATTATAAATTCTCCCGGGTCTCCCTATGGCCGTACGCCCCTGCTTAGCACCTATGCAGGAGTATGCAGGATCTACAAACACTGCTCTTGTCCGTAGCTGTTAACTTTTATTGGGCAAATTTCAGCCCCACATATGTTGTGGCTGATTCAACATAAATGGACACATTCAACATAAATGGGCAGATTATACTAACAATCATTATTAAAAAAATTATTAAGGCACAATGGGGAAAGAAATTTTTTTTAGTTAAAGCCTATCTTTAGCTAAAATAATAACCAGTTTGTACTAACCTTTCTCCAGGTTGATCAATACTATCTGTAATCAAAACAATATGTCTATACCCACCTTAGCCACAGGCTGGGCTGATCCAACCTATCCTGTAATCAAAGTAATAAACTCCCTATACACATATTACCACCAGGCCATGCTGATTTAGAGGCCGATTCATTAATAGCGCCAGGTAGCGACAGATGAGCGACAGTAGCGTTATTTTCACAGCGCACACTAGTATTCGCTGTGCTTGGCCGTTGTTCGGCTGTTGACAGCGACCCCGTCGGTGTGCGGTAATGTGGAATACGGGGTTAGGAGTCGCTGTTTGACAGGTTCCGCGCTGTATGGGAGCGCATGACAGCGAATGGCCATAGCGAACGGCTCCCAGCATATTCATTAACAAATCACGCTCAAAAAATTCTCGCGCTGTGAAATGCTTGTTTAAACCCCAGAGCGCTGGCGGCGATGGGTTAAAAGTTTTTTAACCCCCAAACCACCATATTTTTGGAAAAAAAAAAAACATGTTTTTCAAAACATTATGTAATATGAATACATTAATATCAGACCTGTAATATCAATTCTGCACAAATTTTTTTTTTTTTTTACCTTAAAAAAAATATCTAACATTGCAGAAGTGGTCACAGAATTTTTGACATTTAAAAAAATAAAAAAAACATTAATAGCAATTAATTATGAATATTTAAAGATTGCTCCATTGAAATGCATTGGAGAGCGCCAGGTAGCGAGAGGTCATACCCGTCGCTGTTCAAGGTCGCTCGCTGGCGCTGTGGGGTGAGGCTGGAATAATGATGAATGATTCGCTATCTGGCGCTCTGTCAGTCGCTAAGCAGGATCGGCTTGATAAATGTGTGATTGCGGAGGGGAGCCGGCGTTCTCGTGGCGGTGAGCGTCATTACCGTTCGCTCACCATTCGCTACCTGGCGCTATCCCTTGTTAAATTAGGGCCTGAGTGCTGAACTAGTAATAGGTGAGGCTCCTTCTTCTGTGGCCAGCTATTCGTCAGCAGTGTGTGAGCTCCATTGCTAGCTCCACTATGCTCCAGACAGGCAATGCTGAGATAAGAGCACTCAGTGTGTCAGGTTCTTGGCACTATCCCACTCCACCAATCAGCTTGGGAGCCAAATATCTAAATCAGACATAATTTTTCCTAAGCTCAGCACTGACTCAGCATAGCCTGGAGGTTAGGTGTGTAAAGGCTGTTTAATATTTCCACTATAAATAGGCTCTGTCTGGCCAAAAAATAAAAAAGCCTATACTGCGCTTCTTCATATTATAAGCCTGCAAGGCCAGGGTCCTCGCTAATAGCGTATTTTGATGTCAAAATAAATTTGTGCTTTTGTGTCATATCTGACTCTGGATAACATCTATGTACTAATAGTATATTATTTGTTTTATCATCTTTGTAATAACCACAGGCTAATTAACATTATGCAATGTCAAGCAGCTGCTTCCAAGGTGACCAAGATATTATCATGCATAAAATGTGGCATGGAATCAGGGGATAGGTAAGTAATTTTGCCTCTTTACAAGGCCTGGTCTGGAATATGCAGTCCGGTCCTAGGCACCAGTTCATAGAAAGGACGCCCTGATTTTTGAATGGGTGCAGAGGAGAGCCACCAAACTGATAAAGGGGAATGACGGGTCTTATGAAGAAAGATTACAGGAATTACATGTATTAAGTCTTGAGAGTAGACATGAATAATAAATATATACAGCATACCATCCAACTTTTCAGTGTGGGAAAGAGGGACAATTGTTAAATTAAGCCACACCCCCACTATGAGGGATGGATTGGAGATGGATTGTAACAATATAAACACTTTGAATAGGCAAATGAATCATTTATTGATGCAGATCTGCATATTAAACCTCAAAGAGGGATAAATGAGAACAAAGGACAGGGGGACATGGGGGAAATCTATTTCATGTGATATCTTCTCTAAAGACAAGGATACATGCCCTCCCCATACAAGTGCCTAAAGACAGGACTCCCGCATTTCGTCTAGGAGGTGGTATGTGGTCACCTGAAGCAGCACTATTGTTGTCAGATATTATTTGAGGGTAACAACAGAAATTGATTGGGAATCTTCTATTTAGATTGTAAGTTTAGATTCCACAGTCATTCTGTCCAAGGGCAGCTAGCGTCTGGCTACTGCCCTATAAAGATCAGGGAGCATACACAGTTTCACTCCAATGCACCCCCCTGATTGCTGGAGGTGTCAGAACGCAATTCAAACCCTGTGCCACATTTTCTGGGAGTGCCCAAAACTCATCTCTCTTTGGGACTTGGTGTCCTCAACTATAGCAAAAATACTACAAGAGGCCATTAAGAGGGAGCCGGCTCTTTTTCTCTTGCGTTTGGCAGACATGACGGTAGAGAGCCTACAAGAAGTCATTGTTAAGACACTAGGTTAATGCAGCCAAGGTGGTTATACCGAGGTTTTGGAGATCGGAAGCTGTCTGGTAGACTGGGTCAAAGAGATTCAGTATATCATGGAGATGGAGGAGCTCACGGCAAACCTGCATGACAAAACGCTGCCGTTCTTGCTTAGTTGGATGCCCTGGTACTTATTCAGGGATACAGCTTGTTACAAGCAATTAGCAGCTGCATAGCCATAGAATTGATCCTGTCTGTGGTCGTCGGGAATGGAAGGTAGCAAGGTGGCGTGGTCGCTATGGAGTTTCCCCTGACCAGGAGCCTCCCATGGGGGGTCCCGGGGAACACCCCCCCCCCCCCCCGAGCCCTCTTGTGTGTTTTTCCGGTTTCCCTTTATCTCTCCCTCTTCTTCTCTCACTTCTGTCTCCTGCTGACAAGGAACGCGGGACAGGGGTAATACAAGTTGTTGTGGGCTGTTTCATGGTTGTGGACACTCCTCAAGGGTACCTCAAGCAAGCAGCTACAATACAGGGGGGTGGCTTGTGGCCTCGGGGGGTACAGGGGTCCGTAGCATATAACCCCACGGTAAGGCGTTGTTCTCCCGGTGGGGAACGGCGCCTGCCGCGGCCCATTAAAGGCCTAAGACATGGGGTCTGGGTTACCTTTGAGGAGAAGTATTGGTTGCTATCCAGAAAAGGACATAGATACTGACGCATTTATCCTTGTTGCAGAGACTGTTATTAGTTATATGCTCTTGTGTGTATGTCTGTGTTATTTTTCTTAACCGCCCTGCAAGGCGGAATATTCTGTACTATTGTAAACCTTCTGAGAAATAAAGAATTATAAGAAAAAAAGATCAGGGAGCATTATCATTAGTTCCTCTACCGATTCATGGTTTTAGTCACTTGCCAACTCCAGGCACCCAATTCTATGGAAATGAGACACTCCAGAGATGTATGAATGAGAGAGGATGTGAGGGGAGGGGAGAAAGGGAACAACCAAGGGAGGACGCACTCCAGATGACACACAGCCATTGAGAAAAGGATGGAAGAGGAAAGAAACATGCAGAGGCCTCGTAAAACAGCGGGGCTGGGAATAAAATGTGGTCTTGGCGTATAAGACACTTGAGCTCACATTTTTTAAGAGCCAACAAGAACACAGATGTTAGAATAAAGCGACGTATGGGCGAGATCTGATGCTAGCAGCAGCTCGGTCTCACTATTTATAGCGCACATTAGAGAACATATTAAACTGCCTACACACTGCCGATCAGCTCCCCCCCCCCCCGATCCCTCCTTCTTGTCTCATCTAAAGACTGGGCCACCAATGGAAATTGAAAAATTAAAACATTTACCGGTAAGTGGCCCTGCTGAATGGGCACCAAGGCCTCGATTCAATAAAGGTAGAAAAAAATTCTCATGGTAGTAAAAGATTCAATTCATGAGAAAAAAGCCTGAGAATTTCACTGTTGCTGAATCACCAACTAAGAAAACAAACCCCTAAGAAAAGTAGAGAACGGTTTCCTTTCTACAATGTAGTAAAAGCTGCCATTGACTTTCATTGTCATTTTATCTAGTGATTCAGTAACAGTGACATTCTCAGGCTTTTTTCTCATGAATTGAATTTTTTACTACCATGAGAATTTTTTTCTACCTTTATTGAATCGAGGCCCAAGTGTATTGTTTAGCATGAATCAGTGTTTATCCAGCTTCCAATAAAACTGTGTAGAAAATCAAATACATCCAGTTTCTAAATCGAGCCCAGGCACCACTGCAGTCCGCAGCTATACCGTAGTAATGCATTTCGGGGCGCAGAGGCCCTTAGTCATGGTTATCATAGTTAAGACTAAGGGTCTCTGTGGCCCGAAACGCGTTACTATGGCATAGCTGCGGACTGTGGTGGTGCCTGGGCCCAATTTAGAAAATGGATGTATTTGCTTTTCTACACTCTGGCGATTTTTACTTTTTTGTGCATTAAAAGTTATGTTTTATTGGAAGCTGGATAAACACTGATTCATGCTAAACCTGGAGGAATGCCAAGTGGATCTCCTTTTCCGGGCTTCTCTGTGGATGTGGTGAGCTGGCTTGATTTTCTCTGACTTTTTGTATCTTTAACCACATGTATTGTTGTCAGGAGAAAGTGAAGGACAAGCTCACCCCCTGCTCGCAGGAGATAAATATCTTCACACAATCATCCCTAGCCATAAGTTTTCCATCAGAGAGGAGATGTTTAAAAGAAAAGCATTAAGTAGATGCTTCCAAGTCTTCATTATTGTTATTGATTTATACAGTGCCATCATTTTCCAAGGCAATTTGCAAAGTAGTATTGACAAAGAGCAGAGAAAATGGAAATGCATAGGACAATCCAAATCATATGTCTCCACAGCAGAGTAAAAGTTCCTGTCTGGGCTAAAAAAAGACCAATACTCACCTACTCTAACCAGCAGTAGTCTCTTCAGGGTCCAGTGCTTTAACAGTTGCTTATACAGCAATTTTGTATTTAGCTCCAGCTTGGATTGCCAAAAAATACCAAGGAAATAGCAAATGATCCTAGCAATTGCTTCAGAGGCTGCCCAGATGAGGGCTTTCCCTGTGTGGAGGTATTGCCCTAACATTAGAGGTTTTCGGGCAAGGTTCTTCAGCTTCCAATCTGATGAACACCGTGCACTGTAGGCCAAACCACATTTATGAAAGCGATTCTGGTGAGCAACTCTAACAGCGCCATGTAGCATTACATGTATTATTACAGGTGGCTCAACATATAGCGCCGTCGCTCTAGCTTCCAGAGCGCCAGGTATTACCTTTCGCTCACTGTCGCTCTCTCATAAGTTTCAATGGACGTTCATTTGCTTGTGTTTAAACAGTGTGTATGGCAATTACGTTTTTTTTTTCTCAAATCATCGTGTGACCTCTCCTGGCTGCAAACAAACACTTTTAGAAACCTTTTTGGCCTCCAGAATTATAGACACTGTCTACGAACAAGCATGAAGTTTGCTTGTATGCAACCCCATATGCCGCCAAAAGAAAAACCCACTGCCACATACTAAGAATCCCCCTCCCCCAAAGAAGTCATTCATTTATTGAGAAGGTTAGGGTTAGGTCTAGGCTTGCAGTAGTCTATCGTTCTCCATTCTGCCTTTCAATACAGATTTCCTATTCTTGAAGGGAAGTCAGGACACAAATGTTCTCACTCGACATCTTGAATTTTTGCCTCTATAGTGGCCAAAAGCTACCAACCACACCAGACTTATAAAAAAATGTGGCAAGCTCACTAATTATTATACACTACTGTGAGCTAGTGTATTTATGGTAGTTTTGTGCAAAAAAGATGGCGTCCATAACATAGTTTGGAGAATAGTTATCACAGGTCTGTCTCGTTATAATACACAAAAATCTTTGTATTCCAAAGACAAGTTCCAAAAGCTTCTGTGCACTAGTGCATTGACAGGAATGTCAAACACAGACATGATCCACTGGGAATCATTAGAGGATGCCCAGATTCACTGGAAAATCATGGTGAGTGCCGGCCAAAGACGTAACATGTCTGGACATTCCAACAGATGTCCACGGAAACCAGCCAAGACATTCAATCAATATATCGACCCAATCCAGTTACTGGAACTCTGAGGGTTACATTTTCCATCCCTCCTCCCTGTCTCTTTAGAATAGATTTAGCCAACAGTGCAGATTTTCTCTGTCTGTTAATCAATAGAACATGGCATTGTGTTACACACAGACTTCTGATGCGTTCGCTATTGGGGAAATAATTAGGTATTTTCAGCTAGTATATCATTTTGGGAGATCATTGTCAAGTCTGTGTGAATCTCTGGTTGTAATGGTCTGGGGCAACACTGCAGGAGGACAACAGTGGAGGATGCTACAATGCAGCAGACATATTCCACTCTGACGGAAAAGGTTCTCAGCCTGCAAAATAATGATAGTCAAGGAACTGATGGCAAAGGAAGGTCTATTCTTTTTGTACAGCAATGGAAAAAATCATCAGTTCAGAAATATCATTCCAAAGGGCTTTATTTTTCATCATCAAACCTGAGTACAGGGCTTATACCCTAGATATCTACTATGTTCTATAATGAATGATAAAATAAAGTTTAACTAAAAATTGAAAAATATATTTCACTTCTGAGCCCCAGATAAATCTCAGGCCCTCAAAGTGAATGTGTCTACCTCTGGCAACCCCAGGACCTATTTTACCCCTTACCTCGCCAAATGACTACCATATTTATACCCTATAAGACACACTTGCCAATAAGCCATACCTAGGATTTGGAGGAGGAAAATAAGCACGTCAACTCCCAGGTTAGTTATAAATTGGGCTGCCACCCCTCCGCTGTACCCACTGTGGTGCAACTCGCACTCACGGCTTCCGTGTTAGATAAACTTCCTGCCATACTGCTGATAGGAAGTGAGGCTGTGTCACCCTGAATAGTAAAATAAGTGGGTTTGAAGGCTTCAGTCTTACCATGCACTATAGACAGGGCTGGCTCCAGGTTTATGTGGGCCCTCGGGCGGCATGGTCTCAGTGGGCCCCTTTGTGGTGAAGAGTCGTGTCACATGACCGAGGGCCGTCCCAAATCTGGATGACCACTAAGGATCATGCTATTTGGATCAAAACTCTAGTTTTGGTCTACTTTGAAGTGCACCAAATCCCTTTAAACCTGACCTCGGAGTCTAAACGAATTTAGATTCTATTGATTTTGGATGCTCCTGTTTGTGTACTTTCCTCAAACTGGTGAATGCACTGTAGGATCACCAGTTTGAGTTAACGGCCAAACCAAGGGGGTTCTTTCACAAACAAAGCGGACCAAAACTCAGGGGTGGAATTGCTTGCATAGTGGGTATGCCAGCGATCCCAGGGGGTTTCACACAGTAGGGTATCACAGATTGGGATGCTCCAGGGATAGGAAATCAGTTGGGATGGGCAACTTAAAAGCAGAACAAAACCAAGCACTTCCTCCCCTGGAATCTATATCAAAATGCCTCGTTGTGTGGAACCCCGCCATTCAAGGTGATGCCGGTCAAGCGCCGTTGCACACCTCAAAGCCTGGCCCTGTCAGTGCCCCCCCTGGAGGGTGGGGGTCC
Organism: Gastrophryne carolinensis; assembly: GCA_027917425.1. Classification (NCBI taxonomy): domain Eukaryota; kingdom Metazoa; phylum Chordata; class Amphibia; order Anura; family Microhylidae; genus Gastrophryne; species Gastrophryne carolinensis. The sequence goes on from CM051235.1 coordinate 58,799,776, forward strand.
CTGGCAGCTGCCCCGCCTTGCGGTTGCTAATTCCGGCCCTAACTACAGATACAAGCTATAGGCAAGCACTATCCAATAGACTTACTCTAGTTGTTTTCACCACATAACTCCATAACATTATTATGGATATGGGAGGAAGGTTTCTATCAGCAGGAGTCAGCTTTTGACACTGCTCTCAGTTACAGCTTCATATGCAGTAATCAGAGGATCTCCTTACACGCACAGAATTGGTAATGAGTACACCTAATGAAAACGTGATTGTTCACCGCCTAACCATCATATTCCCTTGTGACTAGGGAAATTTAGGATGTCTTAGGAAGCCCTGCCCATGCCTGAAGCACCGCTGCTTTCATTCTGTATATGTTATGCGACATGTTCAGCAATATGACCATAAATCTCTTCCAGTCTGCCTGTACGTAATGTTACAGTGCTTCACGGAATGTCAGACACCTAGAAGATTAATAGCAGAGCAGGCAAATTGCAGCTCATGGGTGATCCGTCACATCTGCTCCTGCTTCCAGCTAGAGGCATTACTTACCACGCACGGCATTAGCAAGGAAAAGCTCCAGGATGAAATCACACAGAAAATTGGCCTCATGTATGATTTGTCTCAAAATAAAATGTTTCTGATTGCTCGCGGGCCACCAACAGTGTTCAAACTCTACTGGAAAATGCCATCAAATTGGTATCTTTAGGGTGGTGGAAAAATTACCAGAACCTAAGCAGGGCCGGCGGCTGGCCTTCTCCTGGGTCATCTCGAATAGGGACACCCCGCTGTGTGAATACCCCCAGATCGTCAGTAAAAGCTTACCTGCTCCGGGTCCAACGGTGTATGCACAGGCTCTCGTCCAATCAGAGCTGTTTCTTTACCATGGGTAGCAATGAGTGTCCGCATCCCCTGCATCTTCAGTCTGTGCACGTGCCCCCAGCCATTCAGGTAGACTGGGACGGGAGCGCACGCACAGATGGGGATGTAGGCATTTGCACTTCCCTTTGAAGAACATCAGAGCTGTTTGCCGAATGACATAGTCAAAGCAAATGGCGCTGATTGGACGAGAGCCTGTGCATGTGCCTCTGGACCGGGAAGAGGAGAGTTTTACCGGCTGTTCTGGGTTTCACACAGCAGGGCACAGAACAAAACTCTGGATAGTCAAAATCCTGGGGTTTTTCCACTTTAAAGCAGAACTGAAGCCAAAATGGCTCATATGGCTGATTTATCCCACGCTTCTCATATTGTACTACTTTAAGCAGACCAAAACAAGCATGGCCTGCCCTGGAATCTAAAATATTCCAAGGCTGGCCTCTCCATGGGGCATCCCACATCAGGATCCCCCGATGTGTGAAACTTCCACAGGGCACAGCACAACTCACCTGCTTCCTGGCGCAATAGGGTTGATTCAGTGCCCCTTTCTCAACATTTTTTTGTGTGAAAATTTCTGTTCTCGTCCATTTTTCCACCTCATCTGATTCAACAAAGCCTTTTTTTCTGCAAGAATTTTTATGTGAAATGTTTTCTTTTTGTGTGTTTTTTGTTTGGCAGTAATACCTCCAAAAAAATGTTGAGAAAGGGGCTCTGAATAAACCCTAATAGTCGTATTCCCGGATCTTTGGGCTGTGAGTGTGTTCCTGACTCCAGCCATTCAGATCAGCGTGGGGTGGGAGAGCGTGCAATGCTAGGGATGTGGCCCTTCTCACTCCCAATTGCCACAAGCAAAAGCCATTTGCCGAACATTAAACATGCACAGCAAACAGCTCTAATTGGACGAGAGCCGACGCATGTGACATAGCGGGGGATCCCAAATCAGGATGCAGGGGGCAAGGAACAAAACCCAAGCTAGCCAAAATGTTGGTTTTGTTCTGCCTTAACGTATTAGGTCTCATAAGCCTATGTCTTTTTGTAGCATTAAATCTTTTGTTTAAGTGCTTTGTAGACAATGTTTTATTTGAGCAAAACACTTACAACACTTTTAGTCTGATATAGTAAAACAGAGTCACTGACTGTGAAACTTAAACCGGTCCAACGGTCAAAAAAACTCACTTGCCCATCTGCATGCATGACACTGAATCATTTTCAGCAGACCAAAACCCACATTTTTAACTAGCATCCCCTGAATTGCCAAATGTCATTGCCACACCTATGCAATGACTGACCATCTGTCATCTCACACCAAGGGACAGCAAAAATCAGTGTTCCAAGACAATTCGAAAAATGAAAATGTGCATTTCTAGTTCTACACCCTAAGTAAGGAGCATCAACAGGGGGCTTTGGCCAAATCGACCCCTAAATTCATGAATTTTTATGTACCGCAGTGTGAATTGCCCTGGAGAGGGATGCATATGAGCATGGTTCCTTGTAACAGTGTTGCTCCCCCCGATTTTGGATGCCCCACTGTGTGAAACCCCGCAGGTCACCCCATACACTTACCTTGTTTTCTGGTCCAGCAGGGCATGCGCAAGCCGTGGCCGCATCCCTGCTATCCCTCTAGCAGGGCGCATGCCCGTGCCAGCCATTTGTGAATGGCCGGCGCGGGCAGGCTCCCTGTTAAGAGGGTAGCGGGGGATGCAGCCGTCTGCTCGCTCAGTGCCTCTGGCCTTAGACCACGTGATGTCAGCAGATCCAAGCGCGCTGACTGAAGGAGCAGCAGCGCATGCGCCGTAGGACCAGGAAGAGGTGAGTTCGTTTCGGCGACCTGGGGGGTTTCACACAGTGGGGTGCCCCGGGGGCAAGGACAAAAACCCAGGAAAGTCAAAATCCTGGGTTTTGGTCTACTTTAAATGGGACCGTGTCATGGCTCATACAGTGCCCTTCCTGGTATTTCAACTCAATTGAATACAACTAAACTACTAGAGCCAACACAATTACATGATTTCTAAGGAGCACAAATATTAGAAATAAGGTGGAGGAGCAACAATCATAGGACCCCTGACGCACCCCTGGCACCTCCTATAGTTATGCCCCTGGCTGTCTCTCTAGCTACTTCTCATGTGCATCTGTGTGGAGATCCACAAAACATGGCCTATTGGCAGTCTTGAGGAGGAGGGTTGGAGACCTCTGCCATACAGAACTGCAGTAAATTGAACCAAGAAAGGCTTCCCGAGCTCACACACCTCCATCCTTCAAGAGTAACTTTACTATGTTTAGCATTGTTCCAAACCAAAACTTTGAGTCTGATTAAGCTTAGGGCAGCAAAACCATAGGGTGGGGTGGAGCAGAGGCCTATCTAAGCGCCACAGGCCCCGCGTAGGAGCTACACTTATAGGATGAAAGAGAAAGAATATTACTAACAATTCCTTCATGTGTATGCAAAAGATAAACGCGGCAAACAAATACAAGTGTATTATATCAGTATTGCAACACTGTAATGTGTTCTAGAGAAGGCATGGAGTTACCAGCTTGACAGATTCAGTAAAAAAAGAATACAGCTTGTACATCTGTGTGGATAGAGACAAGTGGATAAAGCCTAGCTGTCCACCATTCTAGCAATCAGTCTGGGCATTTGCTACATTTATCAACGCACATGAATAAAAGGTACAGACATATGTGCATTTTTATTGTAATGGGGGGGGGGGGGGGGGGAGCACAGCAATTTAATGCCTTTAAAGTGGCTCAAAACCCTGGGAATCTATAAGATCAATTCCCCTCCCCCGGGGCATCCAAAAATGGGATGCCCCACTGTGTGAAACCCATCCCGCTATCCCTCTAGCAGGGCACGTGCCAGGCATTTGTGAAGCTGTCGATGCGACTGTCAGGGCACCCAGCTGCTGCTCTTAGACGCGCCGTGGAGGCTTAGGTGTCTTGCTCAATAGCATTTCAATCATGTCCCAACTGGGAATTGAACCTGCAACCCTGTGGTCACAAGATTGGTTCCTTACCACTAGTCCATGAGTGCACCTAATATTTTTAATATTCTGGGTCTAGTTAATTTTGCCTCAGGCATCTTTAAGTTGTCAGTCCAATATTTCTACTGGAGTTATCATTCAATTTGTCTACCTTAGGGCTGATTCAGAGCTAGGTGAATATTTACACCAGGTAGACAATGAAAATGAATGGCAGTTTTCTCTCCTTAAAAAAAGTGAGTGTTCCCACCAGGCTCTGAATCACCCCCATTGACTTTTGAGATCCCCAGCTGTGTGTAACCCCCAGGATCACACTTAAAGTGGACCAAAACCCAGGATTTTAACTATTCTGGGTTTTGGTCCTTTCCCCAGGGGCACACTGATCGGGGGTGCCCCACTGTGTGAAACCCCCCAGATCGCCACAGCCAACTCAACTCTTCCCGGTCCCATGGCTGCAAGAGCAGCGGCTAAGACGCCCCATCAGAGCCTTAGAGAGCCTTAGAGAGCTCTTAGACACACCATGGGACCGAGATAAGGTGAGTGAGATCGGGCGATCTCTTTAAGAATCCCGGGCGAATCAATTCCCTTCCCCGGGGGCATTCAAAATCAGGATGCGCGCTGTTTGAAACCCCCCAGGTCGCCCCCTTCACTTACCTTGCATCCGGTCAAACGGTGCATCTGTGGCCACATTCCCACTATCCCGCTAGCAGGGCACGTGCCAGGCATTTGTGAATGGCTGGCGCAGCCACGCTCCCTGTTAGAGGGATGTGGGGGATGCGGTCACCAGCACGCTCGAAACCACTGGCCTTAGACGAAGGCTTAGTCGCAGTGACATCAGCGGCTTTGAGCGCGCTTATTGGACGAGCGGCCACACACGTGCAGTAGGACCAGAAAGCAGTGAGTTGGCATCAGCGGTCTGGGGGGTTTCAGACAGTGGGGTACCCCCGATCGGGGTGCCCCTGGGGAAAGGACCAAAACCCAGGATAGCCAGAATGGGTTTTGATCCACTTTAAGCTCATCTTTCCCTTGTTCCTACAGAACATGCGCAGGCCACTAAACCAAACAGTAGCATGCATTCCAGTTCCATTCCATCCCCAGTGCGGGGGCCTGGCAAGGGTGCGCACCTAGCTAGAGGTTTGCTGGAAATGCAGCAACGGTGCTGGCTTGTGGAAGAGGTGATGGGATCGGGCAGTCTAGGGGGTTAAACATAATATAAAGACCTCCCAAATTATAGATTTAAGCAATACAGTTTGCCTGGTATGTTGACTAATTAGTCACCTAGGATTGCTCTGCTGCCGACTCATTAAAGCAATACACAATGTTTATCCCCCAATAATGGTTCCTAGTCCAGCTCTTTTATACCAGTTCTTACCAGTATAACTGATACCCGTTATACCTACTGTAGCCCAAGGAGAGCCGCATCCCCCACCTGTGGGTGTGTAGAAAATGGGATGCCCATCATATTGAATCAGACTGAAATATGGAAAAATGAAGGAAGAACGTGACACCAGACCAATGGGGGCCAATCGGATTCGTCTCCAGTTAAATCCAAAACCCAATGGAGTTTTGTCCAGTTTCAGAAATCACAGGGGCATCCCAAATCAGGATAAATGGAAAGTGAGGTGTTAAGGCAGATTATTTTTCACTGGGAGTCGACTAAGATCCTGGTCCCAGAACCAATCCTACTGGTACAGTGAATGTAACCACTCACTCCAATCACTATGACTATAAGCCGAGGGTTCCATCCAATGATTTAGCCTAACCCGCCAGAGCCAAGAACACTGGGCTGAAAGTTCATAAAAAAAGAGTATAACAGACCTGAAATATAAGCCATAGACAACAAAGGTGAGTACAGCTATTTTTCATGTTTAGCCCAAATAGTGCCTTAAGGTGGACCAAAACCACTTTTTTTGATCTCCGGGCGATCAGCCCGGGAGATTGATTCCCTCCCCACACGGCATCCAAAATCAGGATGCCCCGCTGTGTACATCCATACACTTACTTTCTTTTCTGGTCCAATGGTGCATGTGCAAGCCGCGGCTTCATCTCCGCTACCCCTCTAGCAGGCTGCATTCCCGCGCTAGGCATTTGTGAATACGCAGCGTGAGCACACTCCCTGTTAGAGGGTAGCAGGGGATGTGGCCATCAGTGTGCTCAGAGCCACTCGAATCCAAGCACGCTGATTGGACGAGTGCATGTACCGTAGGACTGGGAAGAGGTGAGTTTATTTTGGCAACCTGGGGGGTTTCACACAGCGGGGCATCCACGATTGGGGGGATGGGGGCAAGAGCCAAAACCCAGGATAGCAAAAATCATGGGTTTTAGTCCACTTTAAAGTGCTGCTAATATTTCTCACAGGTCTACTGATTCCTACTGATTATTAAGCTTTTTCAATTAATCTATAAGTTTCCCAGGACGATCGATTCCCTCCTGCTGTGTGAAACCCCCCAGGTCGCCCACATACTTACCTTCCTTTCCGGTCCAACGACGCATGTGCGAGCCAAGGCCACATCTCCGCTATCCCTCTAGCAGGGCGCGTTCCCATGCCAAGCATTTGTTAATGGCCGTCGCAGGCACGCTTTCTGTTAGAGTGTAGCAGGGGATGTGGCCATCAGCACACTCGGAGCCACTCGCTTTAGACGAAGGGACGCCAGCAGATCCACTGATTGGATGAGCGACCGAGCATGCACCATAGGACCGGGAAGAGGTGAGTTGGTTTTGCTCATCTGGGGGGTTTTACACAGCGGAGCACCCCCGATCGGGGGAGGATAGTCAAAAGTACTGCTAATATTTCTCACAGGTCTACCGATTCCGGTCAATGAATCAGCTCAGTGTGATGGACTCATCATATCGGAAGAATGAGATATGGGGCGTCATGTATACATTTAGGCTAAGGTTCATGTATGAGATATGGGCCGTCATGTATACATTTAGGCTAAGGTTCATGTATGAGATATGGGCCGTCATGTATACATTTAGGCTAAAGTTCATGTATGAGATATGGGCCGTCATGTATACATTTAGGCTAAGGTTCATGTATGAGATATGGGCCGTCATGTATACATTTAGGCTAAAGTTCATGTATGAGGTATGGGCCGTCATGTATACATTCAGGCTAAGGTTCATGTATGAGATATGGGCCGTCATGTATACATTTAGGCTAAGGTTCATGTATGAGATATGGGCCGTCATGTATACAATCAGGCTAAGGTTCATGTATGAGGTATGGGCCGTCATGTATACATTCAGGCTAAGGTTCATGTATGAGATATGGGCAGTCATGTATACATTCAGGCTAAGGTTCATGTATGAGGTATGGGCCATCATGTATACATTTAGGCTAAGGTTCATGTATGAGGTATGGGCCGTCATGTATACATTCAGGCTAAGGTTCATGTATGAGGTATGGCCCGTCATGTATACATTCAGGCTAAGGTTCATGTATGAGATATGGGCCGTCATGTATACATTCAGGCTAAGGTTCATGTATGAGATATGGGCCGTCATGTATACATTCAGGCTAAGGTTCATGTATGAGATATGGGCCATCATGTATACATTCAGGCTAAGGTTCATGTATGAGGTATGGGCCGTCATGTATACATTCAGGCTAAGGTTCATGTATGAGATATGGGCTGTCATGTATACATTCAGGATAAGGTTCATGTACGAGATATGGGCCGTCATGTATACATTCAGGCTAAGGTTCATGTATGAGATATGGACAGTCATGTATACATTTAGGCTAAGGTTCATGTATGCGATATGGGCCGTCATGTATACATTTAGGCTAAGGTTCATGTATGAGGTATGGGCCGTCATGTATACATTTAGGCTAAGGTTCATGTATGAGGTATGGGCCGTCATGTATACATTCAGGCTAAGGTTCATGTATGAGATATGGGCCGTCATGTATACATTTAGGCTAATGTTCATGTATGAGGTATGGGCAGTCATGTATACATTCAGCCTAAGGTTCATGTATGAGATATGGGCAGTCATGTATACATTCAGGCTAAGGTTCATGTATGAGGTATGGGCCGTCATGTATACATTCAGGCTAAGGTTCATGTATGAGATATGGGCAGTCATGTATACATTCAGGCTAAGGTTCATGTATGAGATATGGGCCGTCATGTATACATTCAGTAAGGTTCATGTATGAGATATGGGCAGTCATGTATACATTCAGGCTAAGGTTCATGTATGAGGTATGGGCCGTCATGTATACATTCAGGCTAAGGTTCATGTAGAGTGCAGGTTCATAGATGCACCCGGGTAGGTTTGGAAAGTTCTGCAGCCACAGCTATCACAACATCATGGCATCTGTGTGGAAACGGATCTGTCAGCAATAAAGCCATAAAGTATAACTTATTGGAAAAGAACACAAGAACACTTCAGCGCGAGCCAGCAATTATGCTCAGGGGTCACTGAAATGAATACAACGTAGGTGTAAGCTGATGAAGGAAAATACTTTTAGAAGGAAACATATGAGTGACTTACATGAAATAAAGATCACAAAGCGGTCAAAGCTAGTTCTTAATAATTGGCTTTGCAGATGTTGCCTTTCCAAGATGCCGCCATGTCTGATGGGGCAGTTTCTGGTTACTTCCATCTGCTTTACTCCTTCTTGCACTTGAGAGCCCTGTCTGGCCTTGGTGGCTTCTTGGTCATGTCAAGTTCTGAAGGGCAACCATGTGCTGGTGCACTGCAACTAGTCCCCCAAGGCTGAGCTGGGGCTCCCTGGCACACTGTGGGGTCCTGGACAACGGCCAATGCTTCTTTAGATGTTGAAAACCCCAATAGAAATCCAGAAACTTCACCTAAGGCTGACATTTCTGGATTTGGATTTCACATCTGAAGAAGCATTAGCATTTGACCAGAGCTCCACAGTGTGACAGTAAGGTTACAACCGCTTCTATAAAGGAATTCTGATAGATATAAGATGACCACTGACACGTGGAACCTGGGCCAGCCTTAGGCTAAGTGTCACCCTGTGCAAGATTTCAGGATCCCACCTCCTAGAGAGACACACACAAAATCAAGAGCGGGTAACAGAGGAAACATGGAAAAGATGGAGATGGAGATAGAGAGAGAGAGAGAAAGAAAAAAAAGGAAGTGTGGGAGAGAGAGAATGAGAGAGAGAAAAAAAGAAAGAGAGCAAGCAAGTGTGGGGGAGAGATAATGAGAGAGAGAAAGAAAGAAAAAAGCGTGGGAGAGAGAGAATGAGAGAGAGAGAGAGAGAGATAGAAAGAAAGGGAGATAGAGAAAGAGGGAGGGAGAAAGTGTGGGAGAGAAAAAGAAAAAAGGAAGAGTGGGAGAGAGAGAGAATGGTAGAGAGAGAAAAAGAAAGAAAGAAAGCGTGGGAGAGAGAGAATGAGAGAGAGAGAGAAAAAGAAAGCGTGGCAGAGAGAGAATGAGAGAGAGAGATAGAAGGAAAGGAAGCGTGGGAGAAAGAGAATGAGAGAGAGAAGGAAAGGAAGCGTGGGAAAGAGGGAGAGAGAGATAGAAGGAAAGGAAGCGTGGGAGAGAGAGACATAGAAAGAAAGGGAGAGAGAGAGAGAGAGAGAAAGAAAGAAAGAAAGAAAGAAAGGGGGAGAGAGAAAGAGAAAGAAAGGGAGAGAGAGAGAAACAAAAAAGAAAGGGGGGAGAGAGAGAGAGATAGAGAAAAAAAAAGAAAGAAATTGGAAAAGAGAGATGGAGTGGAAGATGTAAAGAAGCTGAAAAGAAAGGCAGAAATGCGCAAGAAAGAAAAGAGAGAGATGGAAGTATTTTGAAAAAAAAAAAAGAGAGGCCTGCTGTTCTAGTTGCAAGCTCCTGGCACCCGCGTTACAGGGAGGTTGGGATGGTGGCCTGTGCAACAGCACACCTTGCACACCCTAAAGGCCAGCCATGCTAGCCTGGAACCAGAAGACAATGATCTACTGTAACACAATACATTCATAGATGTAGTCATCAGTCTTTCTCCAGCTACATATTCCTTCCACGCTGATGTATGGAGCACATAGATCTCCCTTCCTTTCCAAACCATTATAAGCATTAGTCCCTTGAGAGCCAACATCCTGTTCTTCCCTTATACAATGTGGCAAGGTCTGTTAAGAAATAGGCCAAGCTCCAGGGTCCAGTCTCATTAATAAGCAATATGTCGTCCTTAGCATTCTGTCCTTCAAAAAGACGCCCCCTCTGCCCTGCGCGCTCCAGAAGAGGGGAAATAATAGCGGCTTAGGTACCACTAGGGTCCATTATTAGCTCAGGGATCTGGAGAGGGAAAGTGCTGACACCTTACTATAAAGTCATTTGCTGAATCTTGAAGAAAGATCAACGTTATATGAGCATTTTCCGTTTCCCTTTGAAATATGAAGCTATATATATATTATACATATACACACAGGGCTGTATTTACTATTTGGCAAACCTGGGCCTGTGCCTAGGGTGGTCACCTGCGGGGGGGGGGGGGGGTTGCTGACGTTGCTGCTATAGTAAAAAAAAATTTTGTTGGCCCCTTAATGCCTCCTTACAAATGCTCCCCCACAGAGTGTGTGTGTGTGTGTGTGTGTGTGTGTAAATATAGAGGGGGAGAAGGTGCAACGGGTTAAAGGCAGCCTCATCCTCTCCCCTTTATTGCTGTGGACCATGTGACTCCTATGTGTCAGTAATCTATAATACAAGTGCATGCTCCTCTGCATTTCGCCCCTCGAAACCTCTGCTCTCTACACATTTATTTTTTATATTGGCGGACCGTGACGTCCAGGCAGGAGTTAGCATTGGGCATACTTCCACGGGTACCATGGTAACATGGTATATATAAATAACGATTGGTTCCTTACCACTAGGCCATGACTGCCCCTACTATCAGTGTACACATGCTGAGCCCTTATTCCAAATGGTTTCTGTAAGTGTACACATGCTGAGCCATCATTCCAACCTGCTCCTACTAGTGTACAAATGCTCAGCTTTTATCACCACCTGCTACTATCAGTGTACACATGCTGAGCCCCTATTCCGACCAGTTGCCATCAGTATACACATGATGAGCCCTTATTTCAACCAGATTCTAACAGTATTTACATGATAAGCCCTTATCAGCCAGAATGCATCAGAATACACATGCTGAGCTCTAATTCTAACCTGCTCCTATCAGGGTACACACGCTGAGCCCTTATCCTAAACTGTTTCTATCAGTGTACACACGCTGAGCCCTTATCCTAAACTGTTTCTATCAGTGTACACACGCTGAGCCCTTATCCTAAACTGTTTCTATCAGTGTACACACGCTGAGCCCTTATCCTAAACTGTTTCTATCAGTGTACACACGCTGAGCCCTTATCCTAAACTGTTTCTATCAGGGTACACACACTGAGCCCTTATCCTAAACTGTTTCTATCAGTGTACACACGCTGAGCCCTTATCCTAAATTGTTTCTATCAGTGTACACACGCTGAGCCCTTATCCTAAACTGTTTCTTTTAGTGTGCACATGCTGAGCCCTTATCCTAAACTGTTTCTATCAGTGTACACACGCTGAGCCCTTATCCTAAACTGTTTCTATCAGTGTACACATGCTGAGCCCTTTCCTAAACTGTTTCTATCAGTGTACACACGCTGAGCCCTTATCCTAAACAGTTTCTATCAGTGTACACACGCTGAGCCCTTATCCTAAACTGTTTCTATCAGTGTACACATGCTGAGCCCTAATCCTAAACTGTTTCTATCAGTGTACACATGCTGATCCCTTATCCTAAACTGTTTCTATCAGTGTACACACGCTGAGCCCTTATCCTAAACTGTTTCTATCAGTGTACACACGCTGAGCCCTTATCCTAAACAGTTTCTATCAGTGTACACATGCTGAGCCCTTATCCTAAACTGTTTCTATCAGTGTACACATGCTGAGCCCTTATCCTAAACTGTTTCTATCAGTGTACACATGCTGAGCCCTTATCCTAAACTGTTTCTATCAGTGTACACATGCTGAGCCCTTATCCTAAACAGTTTCTATCAGTGTACACATGCTGAGCCCTTATCCTAAACTGTTTCTATCAGTGTGCACATGCTGAGCCCTTATCCTAAACTGTTTCTATCAGTGTACACACGCTGAGCCCTTATCCTAAACTGTTTCTATCAGTGTACACACTCTGAGCCCTTATCCTAAACAGTTTCTATCAGTGTACACATGCTGAGCCCTAATCCTAAACTGTTTCTATCAGTGTACACATGCTGATCCCTTATCCTAAACTGTTTCTATCAGTGTACACACGCTGAGCCCTTATCCTAAACTGTTTCTATCAGTGTACACACGCTGAGCCCTTATCCTAAACAGTTTCTATCAGTGTACACATGCTGAGCCCTTATCCTAAACTGTTTCTATCAGTGTACACATGCTGAGCCCTTATCCTAAACTGTTTCTATCAGTGTACACATGCTGAGCCCTTATCCTAAACTGTTTCTATCAGTGTACACATGCTGAGCCCTTATCCTAAACAGTTTCTATCAGTGTACACATGCTGAGCCCTTATCCTAAACTGTTTCTATCAGTGTGCACATGCTGAGCCCTTATCCTAAACTGTTTCTATCAGTGTACACACGCTGAGCCCTTATCCTAAACTGTTTCTATCAGTGTACACATGCTGAGCCCTTATCCTAAACTGTTTCTATCAGTGTACACACGCTGAGCCCTTATCCTAAACTGTTTCTATCAGTGTACACATGCTGAGCCCTTATCCTAAACTGTTTCTATCAGTGTACACATGCTGAGCCCTTATCCTAAACGGTTTCTATCAGTGTACACACACTGAGCCCTTATCCTAAACTGTTTCTATCAGTGTACACATGCTGAGCCCTTATCCTAAATTGTTTCTATCAGTGTACACACGCTGAGCCCTTATCCTAAACTGTTTCTTTTAGTGTGCACATGCTGAGCCCTTATCCTAAACTGTTTCTATCAGTGTACACACGCTGAGCCCTTATCCTAAACTGTTTCTATCAGTGTACACATGCTGAGCCCTTATCCTAAACTGTTTCTATCAGTGTACACACGCTGAGCCCTTATCCTAAACAGTTTCTATCAGTGTACACACGCTGAGCCCTTATCCTAAACAGTTTCTATCAGTGTACACATGCTGAGCCCTAATCCTAAACTGTTTCTATCAGTGTACACATGCTGATCCCTTATCCTAAACTGTTTCTATCAGTGTACACACACTGAGCCCTTATCCTAAACAGTTTCTATCAGTGTACACACGCTGAGCCCTTATCCTAAACAGTTTCTATCAGTGTACACACGCTGAGCCCTTATCCTAAACAGTTTCTATCAGTGTACACATGCTGAGCCCTTATCCTAAACTGTTTCTATCAGTGTACACATGCTGAGCCCTTATCCTAAACGGTTTCTATCAGTGTACACACACTGAGCCCTTATCCTAAACTGTTTCTATCAGTGTACACATGCTGAGCCCTTATCCTAAATTGTTTCTATCAGTGTACACACGCTGAGCCCTTATCCTAAACTGTTTCTTTTAGTGTGCACATGCTGAGCCCTTATCCTAAACTGTTTCTATCAGTGTACACACGCTGAGCCCTTATCCTAAACTGTTTCTATCAGTGTACACATGCTGAGCCCTTATCCTAAACTGTTTCTATCAGTGTACACATGCTGAGCCCTTATCCTAAACTGTTTCTATCAGTGTACACACGCTGAGCCCTTATCCTAAACAGTTTCTATCAGTGTACACACGCTGAGCCCTTATCCTAAACAGTTTCTATCAGTGTACACATGCTGAGCCCTAATCCTAAACTGTTTCTATCAGTGTACACATGCTGATCCCTTATCCTAAACTGTTTCTATCAGTGTACACACGCTGAGCCCTTATCCTAAACAGTTTCTATCAGTGTACACACGCTGAGCCCTTATCCTAAACAGTTTCTATCAGTGTACACACGCTGAGCCCTTATCCTAAACAGTTTCTATCAGTGTACACATGATGAGCCCTTATCCTAAACTGTTTCTATCAGTGTACACATGCTGAGCCCTTATCCTAAACTGTTTCTATCAGTGTACACATGCTGAGCCCTTATCCTAAACTGTTTCTATCAGTGTACACATGCTGAGCCCTTATCCTAAACAGTTTCTATCAGTGTACACATGCTGAGCCCTTATCCTAAACTGTTTCTATCAGTGTACACATGCTGAGCCCTTATCCTAAACTGTTTCTATCAGTGTACACATGCTGAGCCCTTATCCTAAACTGTTTCTATCAGTGTACACATGCTGAGCCCTAATCCTAAACTGTTTCTATCAGTGTACACATGCTGAGCCCTTATCCTAAACTGTTTCTATCAGTGTACACATGCTGAGCCCTAATCCTAAACTGTTTCTATCAGTGTACACATGCTGAGCCCTTATCCTAAACTGTTTCTATCAGTGTACACATGCTGAGCCCTAATCCTAAACTGTTTCTATCAGTGTACACATGCTGAGCCCTTATCCTAAACTGTTTCTATCAGTGTACACACGCTGAGCCCTAATCCTAAACTGTTTCTATCAGTGTACACATGCTGAGCCCTTATCCTAAACTGTTTCTATCAGTGTACACATGCTGAGCCCTAATCCTAAACTGTTTCTATCAGTGTACACATGCTGAGCCCTTATCCTAAACTGTTTCTATCAGTGTACACATGCTGAGCCCTTATCCTAAACAGTTTCTATCAGTGTACACATGCTGAGCCCTTATCCTAAACTGTTTCTATCAGTGTACACATGCTGAGCCCTTATCCTAAACTGTTTCTATCAGTGTACACATGCTGAGCCCTTATCCTAAACAGTTTCTATCAGTGTACACATGCTGAGCCCTTATCCTAAACTGTTTCTATCAGTGTACACATGCTGAGCCCTTATCCTAAACTGTTTCTATCAGTGTACACATGCTGAGCCCTTATCCTAAACTGTTTCTATCAGTGTACACATGCTGAGCCCTAATCCTAAACTGTTTCTATCAGTGTACACATGCTGAGCCCTTATCCTAAACTGTTTCTATCAGTGTACACATGCTGAGCCCTAATCCTAAACTGTTTCTATCAGTGTACACATGCTGAGCCCTTATCCTAAACTGTTTCTATCAGTGTACACATGCTGAGCCCTAATCCTAAACTGTTTCTATCAGTGTACACATGCTGAGCCCTTATCCTAAACTGTTTCTATCAGTGTACACATGCTGAGCCCTTATCCTAAACAGTTTCTATCAGTGTACACACGCTGAGCCCTAATCCTAAACTGTTTCTATCAGTGTACACATGCTGAGCCCTAATCCTAAACTGTTTCTATCAGTGTACACATGCTGAGCCCTTATCCTAAACTGTTTCTATCAGTGTACACACGCTGAGCCCTTATCCTAAACTGTTTCTATCAGTGTACACATGCTGAGCCCTTATCCTAAACTGTTTCTATCAGTGTACACATGCTGAGCCCTTATCCTAAACAGTTTCTATCAGTGTACACGTGTTGAGACCTTATTCCTACCTGCACCCATCAGTGTACTTATGCTGAGCTTATTCCACCCAGCTTCCATTAGAAGCTAAAGCTTCATTCTAAACAATTTGTGTACATGACCGAGATTATAATTTCATTGGTATAGAGCTCAACACAGGCATCTTATCCAGTACACAGCTCTGTTTAAGATCAAGTTCTGTACATGAGCCGAACCTCGTCTCACCAGTTCTGTCCATGTGCAGACGTGTCTGATGGGCTGATGTTGCCCTGTTAAACCTCTCTTGTTATTCTTGGCCAGACTCAGCATAAATAAAGAAATGATGCCATTAGTTCCTTTTATTGTTGCCCCATATAAATATTTCCTGGTCTGTGTACAACACCTGGAGCACAGGAAGGTTACAGGTACATGTTTCAGGGATAGGTTAGGCGTGGCATGAAGGACTGAGCGTCCTATAACAATATCCTAGAGCTCCACTTTTATCACTCTGAATGGAGATGTACAATACAATCATACAATACATATAATCGGGAAACTTTAAATAAAAAGAAGCCAAGCCTTAATATTCAAAGGAAATGCCAGACATGATCACTCATCCCCTCTGTGTCCCTGTGCTGCACCCACTGGACACAGTCTCCCCACTATCTGGCTTCATAAAAAAACATAGCCCCCAACATTTCAGGGTGGGAAAGAGAGACATTGGTTATATTAAGCCACGCCCCCTCATTGGGGGCAGGATTGGAGATACTTTGTAACAGTTACAACAATAGAAACACTTTGAATAGGTAAATGTATGATATATTGATGCAGATCTGCATGTTACACCTCAAAGTGGGACAAATGGGAACAACGAGGGACAGGGGGACATGTACTCAAAAGAGGGACAGTCTCTCCAAATCATGGACACTTGGGAGGTATGTAAGAGCTATGCCTGACTTGGAAGTAGAGTACATTGCTCAAAACAGGAAGTGAAGCTAAATTTGCAAAATTTACTTCAGCTAAACTGGCTCAGTATTAGGCCTGTGCTCAATTACATTGCAAATTCAGTGTATCGTCCAGCCGTTCATTAAAAATTAACTTTTAATTCATCCGATTAAAAAGCTCAGACCAAATGTGGAGAAATAGGTAATGACAATGACAAAAAGTGGCCCAGTTGCCTGCCATCTGCAGCAACTTTTCCAGCTGCCTGATGTGGGGGTGATTCTCCGGTACATGGGTTAAAATGCTGGCTTTGCTCATTTACACTGGAAATGGAATCATGTCAAAGAGAAGTACACCCATAAAGGCTGGTGGTCAGAATGAGGAATCAGGTAGTGCACACTAGCATTAGCTGATTGGAATAGGTGATGTGCTGTGTGCCTTGGTCTCGATGGTTATGGAATAAGTGCTGCTCTTATGTTCACTGGCAGAAGCTAGTTAGAATAGGTGATGTGCTTGCAATAGGTGCTGCTCTCATGTTCATTGGCAGAAGCTGGAAGGAATGGGTGCTGTGCTTGTGTACCTTGGTCTCGATGGTTGGAATAGATGCTACTTTCATGTTCACAGCAGAAGCTGGAAGGAATGGGTGCTGTGCTTGTGTACCTTGGTCTCGGTGGTTGGAATAGGTGCTGTTCTCATGTTCACAGGCAGAAGCTGGTTAGAATGGGTGCTGTGCTTGTGTACCTTGGTCTCGGTGGTTGGAATAGGTGCTGCTCTCATGTTCACTGGCAGAAGATGGTTAGAATGGGTGCCATGCTTGTTTACCTTGGTCTCGGTGGTTGGAATAGGTGCTGTTCTCATGTTCACAGGCAGAAGATTGTTAGAATGGGTGCCGTGCTTGTGTACCTTGGTCTCGGTGGTTGGAATAGGTGCTGTTCTCATGTTCACAGGCAGAAGATTGTTAGAATGGGTGCTGTGCTTGTGAACCTTAGTTAAGGTGCTTGGCATAGGTGCTGCTCTCATGTTCACTGGCAGAAGCTGGTAGGAATGGGTGCTGTGCCTGTGAACCTTAGTTAAGGTGCGTGGAATAGGTGGTACTCTCATGTTCACTGGCAGAAGCTGGTAGGAATGGGTGCTGTGCTTGTGTGACTTGGTTAAGGTGCTTGGAAAAGGTCCTGCTCTCATGTTCAAGGGCAGAACCTTGTTGGAATGGGTGCTGTGCTTGGCTACCTTGGTTAGGGATGCTCCCAGGAGGCGGTTTCTCCCAGGAAACAGCGGGTTCAGCAGCGAGTGCGTAGAGTCACTTATGCTGTGGTAAGATCAGATGATTTTGTGCTTCTACTCGACACGTTATTATGGTGCTGCTAAAAGGGACATCTGCCCTATTAGTGGCTGTGCTCAGCACATTTATCTGTGGATAGGTGGAGGCAGAGTTATTATTGATTGAATAATTGTTAATATTGCTGCTCTTTAGAAATAATTTGCTGTATGATAGTTAGTCTTTGTATGTGTTTTAATCTATCTGTGCTGACCTTTGTATACATAATAAATTGCTTTGTATATTTTTTCTAAATATAGTCGTTGTTTATTGATAGTCTCTATTGAAATTGGATTTCTTTTTGGGGTATTTAGTGATATTATAGATTGTAGGACCAATAGGGGACTATTTTGGTGTTTCATTTCCCACATTATTTTGGATTTTGGTTAGGGATGCTTGGATAAGGTGCTGTATTTATGCCAACTGTCAGAAGCTGGTTGGGGTGGGTGCCGTGCTTGTGTACCTTGGTTAAGGTGCTTGGAATAGGTAATGCTCTTATGTTCACTGGCAGAAGCTGGTTGGAGTGGGTGCTGTCTTTGTATGCCTTAGTTTAGGTGCCTGGAATAGGTTTTGATCTCATGTTAGCTGGCAGAAGCTGGTTGGAATGGGTGCTGTGCTTGTGAACCTGGGTTTAGAATTCTTGGAACTGATGTTGCCATCATGCTCACTGGCAGAAGGTGGTTGGAATAGGGACTATATCAATATACACTGGCAGAAGCTGATTGGAATAGGGACTATATCAATGTACACTGGTAGAAGCTGGTTGGAATAGGGACTATATTGATGTACACTGGTAGAAGCTGGTTGGAATAGGGACCATGTTGATGCACACTGGCAGAAGCTCGTTGGGATAGGGACCATGTTGATGTAGACTGACAGATTCTGGTTGGAATGGGGACCATGTTGATGTAGACTGACAGATTCTGGTTGGAATGGGGACCATGTTGATGTATATTGGCAGAAGCCTAAATACAAGGAAGAATATTTGCAAATGCTGTAATGATACAGGGGCTAGTGTGCACTGGCTCTAGCTGGGGGAGGTTTCTGTGCTCATGTACCTGTCCTGTAAAAAAAATACATAGAAAAACAGCTGGATGTGCTGGATATATGTGTGCACTGGCAGGAGTCTTGATGTTATAATGACCATGGATGAGCGTGTGCTCTGCGAGAGTCACACTGGAGCCAGTCATGCGATTATGTAAACTGCCAAATGCAAACTGGTGCTCGGGCTTTGCTTGGGCACTCTGATGGAGCGGAGCAACACATCAGCTTTGCATAGGTTAGTTGGCAGAAATGAAAAGTACTTAATTTTGTCTATTCCTGGCCTCCTGAGTCCTCTGGCTGCAAAAATCTTAGGTACCATCTGCGAAACACCAACTGGTTGGGAGACTCTGGTTTGATAGTTTTCTATCATACCAAGCACACAAAACCATATGGTCTTACTTGGTTTGATAATTATGGTTTGGGTAAAGAACAGCCAACTGCCAGCCTGGTACATACATTCACAGGATACATACATAGGTTTTTATTCATCAAGGGTTGAACAAAAATTCTCATGGTAGTAAAAAATTAATTTCATGAGTAAAAAAGCCTGATAATGTCCCTGTTACTGAATCACTAGTTAGGAAGACAATGAAAGTCAGCGGCACTTTTTTACTCCAATTAGTGAACTGTTAACTCCTTTTTTACACTGTAGCAAAAAGCGCAGTTGACTTTCGTTGTCTTCCTATCTGGTGATTCATCAACAGTGAAAATCTCAGGCTTTTTTCTCATTAAATAAATTATTTACTATCATGAGAATTTTCTTCAACTCTTGATGAATCAATGCCATGGACCTTAATTGGGATTTGAAGGACACCAAGTTTCCAGAAAGTAAATATGAGCAATATTGCTATACACATTCTAGCATCACGTTTGTATACTAGTGTTAGTATGTAGCACATATAGTACACATATAGACAATGTGTATGTGATGATAGTGTCACTACAGCAGGCACATACAATATAACAGGGCAGCCTAGATGAACTGGAAAAAAATACTTTATGTGGCTGAAACAGATGCCAAAATTTTCCCAGAGCCAAATATTTTGGCAGCTCTGAGGAATGGAGAAGCCAGGCTCCCTCTCATCCTTGGAAACATGATGCCCACCATGCATGGTTATGGGCTTATATAAGGCCACACACAGATTGTGTATGTTATTCCCAGCTGCATATTCACACTCTGTTATGTGGTATAGCTGCACACATTGTATGAAGAAGGACAGAAATACACCATTTACTGTATACTAGATTGTGTGAATGCCACGTACATATACTGTATGTGTACTAAATGCCACAAACTAGTGTGCCAAAAGTCCTTAGTGCCCCCTATTGTAATTTATAAAGTGCCATCATGTTCCGTGATGCTGTACTGGGTAGACCCCTAGCAATTGGTTTTCTTCCTTCTAGTTCCCTCCTACTCTTATTACTCACAGGTGAATGTTAGAAATATATCATCATTGGTGGACTGTGGTCAAAAATCAGCCTGGGATTCTATCAGCCCCTGACCAGCCTGCTGCATTGCCTCTGAGCCCCCCACCCCAATGTGTCTCCCAGCCAGGTAAGTTTGTTTTAAGGCTGATGCATTGTAGGGGCAGATCATGGGCAAGGTAGATATGGGGGCAATCTTAAGGTTAAGTACTGAAGCTTTTATATTGTCGGAGCAGATAATGTGGCAGGAGCAGGTATGGCTCTGAACCGCTATAAAGATGGGGTCATGAGGGGCAGACCATAGAATGATGTACAGGGACTGAGGAGGCAATGATTGGATGCGGGTATTAGAAGCAGTAACCCAACTCGCCCCAAAACAGTGTGGTCCACCGGGATCTGTCCTGGGTACTATACAGATTTGTACAGATATGTGCAAAGGGAGCAACATTGGACTGTAATCCTTCTAAAATAGGAACATTTGAATGACTGTAAAGCCAATATGGTTCAGCAGACTACCTGAGCTGTACCCACAACCAGTGACACGAAACCCTACAGGCTCCACTCACATATACCCTAAAATGACCATTTTTTTTTTTTTGGGGGGGGGGGGCATAAAGACAGCTTAACCCAGTTTGTGGGTGATGGGGAGTGGGGGGAGTGGTTTAGGGGTGTGGCTTATTTATGGGCTTTTGAGTAACATATATCCACAGCATTCAATGGTTCCTGTGTATAAGTAGTCTGTCCCCCAGTCAGGGGGCTTCGGTCCATAATCCTTGCATTTCATTACCAGCCAAAGAGTCAGCAGTTGTAAACTGGCCAGACACCCTGCATTCGGTGGGACAGTCTTCCCCATAATGTCAGTAAAGTGGGACATTTAGGTGTCTCCAAAGACTTTGAAGAAAATGCCTAAAAGTGGTCCTGTCCCACCGAGAGCAGGACATCAGGTGAATTTAATATACCCACACCCCAACCCACCCCACAAAGTTCATCAGGGGTCCGATCCAAAATCTAAATCAGATCTCTGGCCAGTTTAATATACACACGCCCCACCCCACAAAATTTGTAGGGGGGTCCTATCCAAAATCTAAATCAGACCTCTGGCCAGTTTAACATACCCTCAACCCAACCTGCCTCACAAAATTTGTCGGGGATCCTACCCACAATCTAAATCAGACCTCTGGTCATTTTACTATACCCACACCCCAACCCGCCCCACAAAGTTTAGCAGGGATACTGTCCAAAATCTAAATCACACCTATGATCAGTTTAAAATAACCAGAGCCCAACTCAACCCACAAGGTTTGTTGGGGGTCCTACCCAAAATCGAAATCAGACCTCTAGTCATTTTACTACACGCACACCCCAACCCGTCCCACAAAGTTTAGCAGGGATACTACTCAAAATCTAAATCACATCATTGATCAATTTAAAATAACCACAGCCCAACTCTCCCCACAAAGTTTGCTGGGGGTCCTCCCCAAAATCTAAATCAGACCACTGATCAGTTTAATATACCCAAATCCCAAAAAGAGTTCTGAATCAGACCCTAATGGCAGATAGCACTAGAACAAGGCC
Organism: Gastrophryne carolinensis; assembly: GCA_027917425.1. Classification (NCBI taxonomy): domain Eukaryota; kingdom Metazoa; phylum Chordata; class Amphibia; order Anura; family Microhylidae; genus Gastrophryne; species Gastrophryne carolinensis. The sequence continues at coordinate 58,821,375 of CM051235.1, forward strand.
TGGAATCTAAATTCTTACCCTACCTACTGAACTAAATGTAATGGGTACACAATGTGCTGCTAAAATATGCCGGTGCAATATATATGCGTCAAAGCTATAAAAACATTTGATGTGTTTTCATATACTGCTGATCTACATAAGCTACGGATTTGGACAATTTACTGTATACATATATCATTATATATATATATATATATATATATATATATATATATATATCCTTTAGTGATATAGAATCTATGGTAATTATTGCTGCATTTGCAATGGCACATACTGTAGACGTGGTGCTGCAGCGGTTTTCCATACCCTGAGGCTACGAGATGCCATTTAGCTCTATTTAACCCTGTTCATCCCATGACATGACACAGCGTACACCTGCAGTATATGAGGATCTGGGGAGATCATATACCCACGTCCTCCTCCGCCAGGTTCCTAGGCACACAATCCAGCACCCGCCCACTCTCCTTTCCTGCAAATCCAGATTAAATGCCACTCTGACTCATTCATTGAGACCCAGGGCTGTAAGCTCCCCTATGCAGAGACAATGAAAGCAGCGGAGCATCAGTGTGTACTCACTGGAGGAGGCGACAGATCCCCGGGTCCGGAGGCTTTACCTTCCCCCTGCAGCACAGACAATTCCAGTTCAGTTGTTTCCAGGAGGAGAACACCCAATGCAGTGACTGTGGCTTTGCTTTGTTACCAATGATTCCACGCATGCTCCTTAGAATGATACAATCATTGTGGCCACGCCCCCCTGTTACCTCATTGGCCCACGCTGCAAGGATATGTAAATATCTCTCCCCTCTGGTGGTGCCCAACAAGCTGCTGCTTCTCCCTCCTCCTGTTGTGGTTTCAAATTCCTTCTTTCCTCTTACAAAGTATCTGGAATCTGACAAAATTCTTCCCCTCCCTAAATTTAGAAAAGCGGAAATGAACTCAAAGTAAAGAAAATGACGGGATGTTCACATCAGGCTTTGCTGCCCGGAGTAAAAAAATAGAATAGATGCAGTATGTTCATTTGTATTAAAGGCACATAAAGCAGACCTAAACCGGCTATCATTAAAGTGGACCAAAACTCAGGATTTTGACTACCCTAGGTGTGGGTCCTTTACCCCGGGACACTCCGATCGGGGGGTGCCCTACTGTGTGAAACCCCCAGATTGCCAATGCCAGCTCACCTCTTCCTGGACCTACGACGCATGAGTGACTGATCGTCCAATCAGCGCACTCGGAGCCGCTGATGTCACGTCGTCTAAGGCGAGCGGATCCAGGCACACTGGCGGCCACATCCCCCGCTTCCCTATAGTAAAAAAAAAGGAACATAAAGCAGACCTAAACAGGCTATTATTAAAGTGGACCAAATCCCAGGATTTTGACTATCCTGGGTGCGGGTCCTTTACCCCGATCGGGGGGGCTCCGCTGTATGAAACCCCCAGATTGCCAATGCCAGCTCACCTCTTCCTGGACCTACGACGCATGAGTGACAGATCGTCCAATCAGCGCACTCGGAGCCGCTGGTGTCACGGCGAGCGGATCCAGGCACACTGGCAGCCACATCCCCCGCTTCCCTATAGTAAAAAAAAAAAAATAGAATAGATGCAGTATGTTAATTTGTATTAAAGGAACATAAAGCAGACCTAAACAGGCTAATTTTAAGGTGGACCAAATCCCAGGATTTTGACTATCCTGGGTGCGGGTCCTTTACCCCGATCGGGGGTGCTCCGCTGTGTGAAACCCCCCAGATTGCCAATGCCAATCGTCCAATCAGCGCGCTCAGAGCCACTGACGTCACGTCATCTAAGGCAAGCGGATCAAGGCACACTGGCGGCCGCATCCCCCGCTTCCCTCTAACAGGGAGCGTGCCCGCGCTGGCCATTCTCAAATGCCTGGCACACGCCCTGCTAGAGGGATAGTGGGGATGCGGCCGCAGCCCACACATGCGGTGTTGGCCCGGGAAGCAAGGTAAGTGAATTGGCTGGCCTGGGGGTTTCACACAGCGGGGTATCACGATTTTGAATACCCCGGGGGGGGGGGGGGATCGATCAGCCTGGGAGTATTATATATTGCCAGGCTTATCAGCATGGGTTTTTATATAACATCAGATTCCTTCACAAGTTACAAAGACAAAGTACAGAACCAAAACAGCAGCTTATCTATAGTAATCATGCACAGTAAATGCAAGTAATGTAAGTCCAGTTGCCTTGATTTATTACTATAGATATACCATGGCCTGGATGAATGAGAAAAGTAGCCACACAATCATATCTGTGAATCCAGGAAAGCACCTCTTACTGTTGCTGACAAACTTATCTGCTGTCAGATATTCAAGAGGACCAAAACTTATATAAATGTATTGGTCCTGTCTGAAGTGCACAGAAACCCTGGTAACCCAGCCCTAGAATGTAAAAGACTGCAGGAATGGCCGGCCCTGGATCTGTGTGAAACCTCACTGGTCGACTGTATACTCAGTTTGCCATTTGATTCATTTTAGTGCCAGCACACAGTGGGGGGGGAGGGGGGGGGGCGCGGAAGGCATCTAGCAATCAGTTCCATCCAACATATGCCCAAGCATAATTATGCACAGCTGTGAGTTCTGATTGGACGAGAGACTGTGGGAGCATGGATTGAGGTGAGTAAACAACTGATCCCAGGGGCTTTACACACACGGGGGCATCCCAAATCAGTATGCAGACCAGAACCAAGGTAAGTGAAAAACTTGAGTTTTGGTCTGCTTTACAGCAGACTAAAACCCAGTCCTGCTGGACCGGGAGTTTAAAAAACCCCAGGGCGGGTAAAAGCTCTCTTCTGTGACTTCCCAATATGAGATGCCTGTTGTTTGAAACCTACTGGAATCGTCAGATACTCACCTAAGACTCGTTCCCACTAGCGGCATCCCCAGCGCTCCTCCATGTGATGAGCACACCCCATCAGCATATCTGAGGGGCCAGCGGGAGGCTGTTCATTAAACCTATTGCCAGGCAAGAATATGCACATCTTCAGTGGGTTAAGGTGAGCAAGTGGGAATGATAAGTAAAGCAGACCAAAACCCAGGTGAATGAAAATCCCAGGTTTTGGTCCACCCAGTGTAATACTCTTGGTTTTGCCATATAGTCACCATGCTCCTCAGCATCCCTGCATGCTCCCTGATCCCTCTGCTTTGCACAGGCAGGACCCGCAGAGGCCAGGATACCACTGCTGAGCCACACATGCTCCATGGGATAGATAACTTAACAAGGGAGGTTTAAAGCAGGACAAAATCCTAGCGGCATCGGCTACTTTTGTCGAAGTATTATGTGGCAAAGATTCGAAATGTCGCCCCCCCCACCAGTGCTCAGGCCCCCCTTTGCCACCCCCCTGACAGGCTGCACCTGGGGCACATGCCCCTCCTGCTCCCCCCTAGCTACACCCCTGTATGTACAGAAAACGGCTCTGATTGGACAAGAGCCTGCTCATGCATTGAAGGACTGACGGAAAGGTTTCACACAGCAGAGCATCCCAACTTGAGATGCCCCAGGGGCATGGAACAAAACCCAGGACGGTCAAAACCCCGGATTTCGTTCCATTTTAGGAATCATATTCTGCCACTGTCAGCCACACAGTGAGCAATATTCATGTGGATCTCCAACCGACAGCAGATTGGAATCTGCAGCACACAATATAGGAGACAAAGCTTCCTTCATTAAGAGGAATTTATTTATGAAATGTTGAATCCTGGGTTTTGGTCCTTCCCCTGCTGTGTGAATCCCCCCAGGTCGCCCGAACGACCTCACCTTTTCCCAGTCCTACGACGCATACGCGGCTGCTCGTCCAATCAGCACACTCAGATGTCCTTAAGACCCTGCGTCCTGGAGCTTGTCTAATACAAGCAGATCCAAGCGCGCTGGTGGCCGCATTCCCCGCTACCCTCTAACAGGTCATTCACAAATACCTGGTATGGGCACGCACTTGCTAGAGGGATAGCGGGGATGCAGCCATGGCTCGTGCATGTGCCATTGGGCCGGATAAGAAGGTAAGTTTATGGGCGACCTGGGGGTTTCACACAGCGGGGCATCCCAGTTTTGGATGCCCGGGGGGCATCTCCGTGGGTTTTGGTCCTCCTTAAGGATGTAGGGCCCCTTTAATAACAACTATCTAATAAAAGGGACACCAGAATAGCCCTCATACTCACAGGATTAAAACTCGAAAGTATGAAAAATGTTTTCCTTTTTATAGTCAGTTACTCCACGCATACCGAAGTCATCCATAGTTTTTTTTTTCTATTCATTTGTTGTTTTATATTGCTTTATGCTGCCTGTGATGCTAGACAAAGAATACAGAATAGGTAAGTATAATGTATCAACTATTTTAAATTATTTAGAGCATAACCCAGAAATGCAAAGAATACACATTGGTAATACGATGCAGGAGGAATAACAGCCATGGCCAGATTAGTTTACAATCTAGAGAATAAGGTATAGAAACCATCGTTGGAGCAACTCAACATACTTACCAGATCCTCAGATACTCCCATTATCATATAACAAGAGACAAATTGGTGATGGCACCACTAATAGCAACAAAGCCAAAATAATATAAATAACCAAAAGGTGCACCCCGGGCCCCTTACATATATATAGCAAATAGCTAGAAAAAAGACCCAACCAAGGAGACGGTATAAAGCCAGCGCACTCAACTAGGTAACATGTATAACAATAAGTTTATTATGTACATTGAGCCATCATATAAAAAACAAGCAACAAAATAACAAGACAAATTAAAAACATGACTATAACATACCCGGGAGGTATATGATACAACAAATATATAAAGCTGATACGGATCTAATCAATCACAATGCAATTAAACCGGACCTTCACCATGATTTAATGAAAAGCCCAAACTCTTAAAAAAACAATTCCTCAGCATCTAAAATCAATATATTTTACATGTTTAGTCACTAATTTATTATACTTTTCCCCACTGGGCTGCAACTCTGTTCGGGAATTTAGGATACGGGCGCCGCCATCTTGACTCAGAAGCATCACACTTACTGAGGAGAGGAGAGTGGGATAAGGTACAGGGGGGCAGGTTATAGCTGTGCTTTGCTCAGACAGAGCAGAGCTGGGGTCAGGGAAAGGTCAGCAGTCCCAGAATGCAGAGCAGCACAGTCACTTCCTGTTTGCAGGCACTTCCTGTTTGCAGGCTGCCTGCAAAAATGGCAGCTTCCATAAGCCGCCATCTTGGATGTTTAAAGGCTTATAAAATGCAGTAGATGCAGGTAGGATGATTTTTAATGTGGGCAATCTGTATGTACAGGGTGTGGGAAACATATAAGATAGACTCTTATTTAGAGTGAAGGACCGCTTTAAGATAATAAAAATAGTTCTTATAAGCCAAAAAAATATATATAATACATGCGGGTAATCAAAAAATATACTCCAATGATGTAAAATCCCTGAATATTAAATTCTTAAACCATATAATAATAGTATACTAAATTAATTTACCAATATCTTCCAAAAACTAGTGTATAAAGTGACCGTGCTCTAATATTGCTAATAACTACAATGTGCTAAAGAATTAATATATAACAAGATACAATTCATGACAAAAAACCTCTATGTGTAGTGGTATACACATATAAGTTAAAGTGCTAGTGGAATAAATACACTATGAAAAACTAAAGTAAAAGAAAGTGGGCTAAGATCTCTAAGCTCCAGTGGTTAACATGCCCCTTGGGGCGGCTTCATATACCCTGGATGGATTAGTATTTTACTTGCAGTACTTTACCTCAATTCTCTTTTATTTCTGTGATCTGTTTGCTTCTGTGATATAAACGACCAGCTGGTGCTGGCTTTCATATGGTTACTATCACATCCCATGTTAACCATTGGAGCTTGGCCTGGCTCTTGTGATTCTTACAGTATAAAGCTCTTTGCTGTAGGATGTATACTTTTTAAGCTACAGCCATTTGAATATGGTACCCACCAGTGCATTAGAAATGTGCATTCTCTGGTTACCTCAGTGTGAATTGCCATAGCAACACACCTGCAGCCTGGCTCGTTACATTCATTTTACAGCTGCTCCGCCCACACAGCCAGTCTCAGGAAAACTCCCCATGAAAACATGTTATGGAAAACAGCTTAGACAAATGACATATCCAGTCATTTAGCAAGATAGAAATACTTCATCATTTAATGCCTACTATCTTTACTCACTCCAAACAATCCATATAGTTACTCTGCCCAGTCACACCTTTCCACAGTTACTCCAGCCCCTCCAACCACACAACAATTACTCAAGTCACTCCACCCAGTTACTGTTAATAGGTAGGGCCGCCCCTGGCTTTTTTTTGTTTGGTTTTTAGAAATGTATGTTTTAATGTAACTGTTAAGCACTTTGAGCAACAACATTGCAAATAAATGTGCTATATAAATAAATAAAAGTTGAAATGCATTTCTCACTCTATGAAGCCTGCCATGTGCACTCTTTAAATTTGATCAATCAATTGGTTAATTTAGTGCTTACTATCTTTACTCACTCAAAACAATCCATAAAGTTACTCTGCCTACTCCATATAGTTACTCTGCTCAGTCAAACCTTTCCACAGTTACTCCAGTGACTCCAACCACACAACAGTTACTCAAGTCACTCCACCCAGTTACTCCGCCCACTCCACCCAGTTACTCCGCCCACTCCACCCAGTTATTCCGCCCACTCCACCCAGTTACTCCGCCCACTCCAGTTGTAGAGAACTGGTGGAGATAAGAACACTTCACGCAATTTCCCCGGAAATTGCACTTTGTCTAGTTTAGTATACTATTATTATATGGTTTAAGAATTTAATATTCAGGGATTTTACATCATTGGAGTCTATTTTTTGATTAGCCGCATGTATTATATATATTTTCTTGGCTTATAAGAACAATTTTTAATATCTTAATAGCATTGTGATTGATTAGATCCGTATCAGCTTTATATATTTATTGTATCATATATCTCCTGGGTATGTTATTATTATTATTGTTTATTTATATAGCGCCATCATCTTCCGTAGCGCTTTATGTTTATGTTATAGTCATGTTTTTAATTTGTCTTGTCATTTTGTTGCTTGTTTTCTATATGATGGCTCAATGTACATAATAAACTTATTGCTATACATGTTACCTAGTTGAGTGCCCTGGCTTTATACGGTCTCCTTGTTTGGGTCTTTTTTTTAGCTACTCCCATTATCAGTCTATACATTTTACACAATCAGTATCACAATACATTACAATGAGGAATCCAATGGATGCTGAATTAAAAAAATAAGAAGCAGTATTAAAAACGGTTTTAAATGTCTTAAAGTGCCCCTATACTCAGAAAGGTATATGGTCATCTTACTCCCCAGCTCTGTGCCCTAAAACAGCCTGCGTTTCTTTTTTTACCTCTGCCTTTGCCCAATATCCATAAAAACACCAGGAAAAAACAACAGGAAGTAGTATTATGGTGAATGGTAGCCAAATGCTAATTAATTCAGTTACAACCAAACTGTCACAAAATGGTAGTTAGGTTGAAGTGGTCCCCAATTCTGAGCTGTGTTTACTCTGATTGCATCATCACTGGGGGTGGGGCTCCTCCGCCAGGGAGCAATATAGCCGAGTGCATCCAGTTCATGCCCATTCGTTATGAATAGTGGGCAAAGGCTTTAGTAAAATAAAGAAACACATGCTGTTTTGGGGCACTGGGCTGGGGATAGAAGGTGCCTATATATACTTCCCTCTGAGTATAGGTGCACTGTCACAGTGGGGGCAGAAGGGCGCGCCTTTTAAACATGGAAGACGGATAGATAGATAGATACCCATTTACACAACAAAGGTAAATACTTTACAAGAAGTATATTGTAAAGGAAAGTAAGGGAGGAAATAAATGCAGGGCAGCCATCAGGTCAGCACAGGCATAACTCCTGTATGGGTCCCAGCCAATATTCTTTTCATGATTGTGGCCTAGAAATTGCCAATAATATCCACCGATGCTACTATTATTTTTTTTTTTTAAATGTTTTTTGGTTGGTTGTATAAGGGACCCTGTGTGAAACCCTCTTGTATCACCGGTATACCTGGCTTGCTGGTGATCCCACTACACACACATGGGCTGCATCCCTGGATTTTCTCGGCTGAAGCGCGCCCTTAAATCCCCCCCCCCCATACTACTATTCCTTTTTTTTATTTTTTATGTTTATTTTAGGTTGTATAAGGGACCCTGTGTGAAATCCTCTTGTATCACCGGTATACCTGGCTCGCTGGTGATCACACTACACACACATGGGCTGCATCCCTGGATTTTCTCGGCTGAAGCGCGCCCTTAAATCCCCCCCCCCATACTACTATTCCTTTTTTTTATTTTTTATGTTTATTTTAGGTTGTATAAGGGACCCTGTGTGAAACCCTCTTGGAGCGCCAGTATACACAGCTCACTGGTGATCCCACTCCACACATATGGGCTTTTCTCGGCTGAAGCACACTCAGATAGGCTGGACATGGGAGTGCGCACGTCAGCTGGAGGGAAACCAGGGTTGTGGCTGTTCCCTGCTCTCTATGCCGGGCTCTGTTATAGAGCTCTGATTGGATGAGAACCTACACATGCACTGTGAGATCGCCATCAAGGTAAGCGTACTAGGAATCCCAGTGAGTTTCACACAACGGGGCATCACAAATCAGTATGCCACGGGGACATGGACCAAAAGCCAGGATGGCCAAAATCCCTGGTTTTGGTCCACTATAGGTAGTATGATAATCCCTGGGGATAACGGGACCCTTGCATATGGAAATCTTTGAAGGTACTCTATGGTGCCAGAAAGGAGAGTGGGCAGCCTATGGGTTAAGGCTTTTGCATGACATGTGGCACCTTTTAATGGTATGAGGAAAACTAGTGGGTAGCTTAAAAGAGGAGCAACCACTAGCCTAGAGTCTATAACATTCAATGGCCGATGGTCTCCCTCTTTGTGAGGCATGCTGAATTGTGATGCCCCGATGTGAGAAATGCCCATAACCTCACCTGGCTGGTAAAAGTACACGAAGGAGCAGGGGATGCTGCCATTGGCACACACTCAATACAGCTTTGATTGCCACACCAACCACCATGCACCATGCATATGTACCATGGGATCAAAGAAAGCTTTAGGCTGATTCACGGGGGATACACACACCAATTTGGGATGGTGTAAGAGGGAGAACAAAATCCAGGATAGTGAAAATCCCAGTGATCATCTTTAAAGTGGACCAAAGCCCAGGATTTTGACTATCCTGGGTTTTGGTCCTTTCCATCGGGGCACCCTGATCAGGGCTGCCCTACTGCGTGAACCCCCCAGATCGCCAAGACCAACTCACCTCTTCCCGGTCCTACGGCGCATCTGAGAGCAGCAACTTTGAGGTGGCTGCATCCTCCGCTTCCCTCTAACGGGGGGCATGCCCGCGCGCCCAGAATTTCTCATGACGGGCCTCAAAGAGAGAAGCTAAGGCAGAAAGGAGAAGGAAAGTTAGGGGAAAAAAATACTATGGAAGGAAGATTAAAGGACGGAAGGAGGGATAGATAGATAGATAGATAGATAGATAGATAGATAGATAGATAGATAGATAAAATAACAAGGCAGATAAAGGGATAAATGAAATAAAATGACAGCTGGAAAATGGAGATAAAAGAAAAAAATATGTGAAACGAAGGAAGGAAAGGCAACGTGAGGAAGGAAGATGAAAGGAAAGTTACTTCCCTGATAATGCAACCTACTGTAGCTGATCCAGATTGACGCACCTGCCTTGTATGTTGGGCTTTCCCTTGTTTCTCTGTTTAAATGGAAAATAAATAAAGATATATTTGCAAAAAAAAAGAGGGACAGTTCCTCTAAATCAGGGACACTTGGGAAGTCAATGGAACTTTCCTTATAGCTGCAGAGATCTGGGCTGGAACATGTCTTACCTTTCCTATAGGGGAGAGATTTTTCTGTATTTGCTGCAGCCTGAGGAAAGAAAGGTTACATGAGAAAAGCTGATACACTGCTGCACCTACCTCTGAAACATGCTGCTGTCATAAACATCTGCATACACTATATATATATTATATATATTATTAATAAGCCAATGGCAGCTCAGTCAGAGACCCCTCAAACCCGTGTACATTCATGGCTGGTCATGGCCAATGAGAGGACATCATTACCAGTCGCTCATCTATTATAGAGTCACTATGGGATGGTAGGTTACTGCTTTGGGGAATAAACACAACTGCAGCGCCACCTAGTGGTCGTTCAAACACCGTAGGAGCAAGTTGAAGACACAACCTGCACTAAACATGACACAACCAATGGCCACCACAATATGGCAGCCAAACAAACAGGTACATTTTGTTAATTGTGTCTATCATGTTGGTTAAAGCGGACCAGGATTTTGACTATCCTGGGTTTTGGTTCTTTCCCCCGGGGCACTCCGCTGCGTGAAACCCCCCAGATCGCAGATGCCAACTGACCTCTTCCAGGTCCTACGACGCATTCGCGGCCGATCGTCCAATCAGCGTGCTCGGAGCCGCTGACATCACGTTGTCCAGGCCTTCGTCTAAGGCCAGCGGCTCTGAGCGCGCTGGCGGTCGCATCCCCAGCTTCCCTCTAACAGGGAGCGTGCCTGCGCCGGACGTTTCTATGCGCCATTGGATAGGGAAACAAGGTAAGTGTATGGGGCGACCTGGGGGGTTTCACACTGCGAGGCATCCCGATTTTGGGGGGAGGCAATCGATCAGCCCAGGAATCCTTTACATTCCCAGACGATCGCTATGGGTTTTGGGCTACACTAAACAGAAGCGTATAGGGCCCCTGTTGCATACATAAAAGCAGACACCATTAAAGAAGCACTATCGCGAAAAAATGGCCCAATGATAAAAAATCCATATAAATATGCTGGATGGCGGGAGGACAGGTCTCTTATACACCTGACATCAAGAAATATCCAGCCAGGCTTGTTTCTTTTATTTTAATAGAAGGAAAAGGACATCCTGGGTGACAGGCTCTGTCACCCCTCATAGACTAAACCTGTCACCCCTGGATTTTGTTCCTTCCATGTGAAAATAAACCACAAACTTGTTAAGAGTTGTATTCAGTTTGGGTGTATAAGTGACTCCTCCTTTCATTAACCGGCGCGTTTATATAGATTTTTAACCTTACACAATTTCGCGATAGCGCTCCTTTAAGGTAATAGCAGCAGATTTACTCTCCTTTCACTTCAATAGAGAGGGACATACCATAGTCCCTGTGATGAGGGGGTGCGCCGATGCTGGTAGAGGAGGAGAGAGCAGCGCAGGACTGACCCCGGGCGATCCAATAAGTGTCTTCGCACCAAACTAGCAGTGATAACCTGTGTGGGATGGAAGGTGAGGATAGTGTTTTTTGTGTTTTGACTATAGTATAACTTTAATATAGTATAACTTTAAAGTGATTGACCCCAATAAAAAAAATCAAAAGGTTACTTGCCTTTTGTCCCCAGCAGCTGATCGGTCTGAGACTAGCAATCAGCAACTCATCTGATCTCTGGATCCATAACTATAGAGGGTTCAAGGGTTGCGACCAAACCGCAGCCCAGATGATCGGGGGGCCCTCATCATTGTTGCTCCATTACCTAATTTATCATATTTGGCATCATTGAAAGAAAGGAAGCGCTATTTGTCTCTGCTGTTTCAGCCTTTAGTTTTCTAGTTGCATCTGTTTACTGTGTGAGCCTTGACAGAGCCATCTAATGTTTGCACCATGGCCCCGTCACATTTAAAGCGGACCTTCACTCTGAATAAGAGTCTATCTTATATGTTTCCCACACGCTGTACATACAGATTGCCCACATTAAAAATTACCCTACCTGCATCTACTGCATGTTATGAGCCTTTAAATATCCAAGATGGCGGATCATGGAGCCTGCAAACAGGAAGTGTCTTCTGAATATGCTGCTCTGCATTCTGGGATTGCAGACCTTTCCCTGACCCTAGCTCTGCTCTGTCTGAGCAAAGCACAGCTATAACCCGCCCCCATGTACTTTATCCCACTCTCCTCTCCTCAGTATGTGATGCTTCTGAGTCAAGATGGTGGCGCCCGTATTCCAAAGTCTTTAACAGAGTTGCAGCCCAGTGGGGGAAAAAATAATTAGTAAGTGACTAAAAACTTCAAATATATTAATTTTAGATGCCGGGGAATCATTTTTTAAGGGTTTGGGCTTTTTGATAAATCATGATGAAGGTCCAGTTTTATTATAGTATGATTTTAAGGTGATTGACCCCAATTTAAAAAAAAAATCAAAATGGTACTTGCCTTTTGTCCCCAGCAGCTGGTCGGTCTGAGACTACCAATCAGCAACTCATCTGATCTCTGGATGATTTTTAATGTGGGCAATCTGTATGTACAGAGTGTGGGAAACCTATGATAGGCTCTTAATCAGGGCGAAGGTCCGCTTTAATCTGATGATTTTTGGCCTTGGTATCTACTGGGATGGGTGAACTGGGTTTTGGTCTATTTTAAAGCGGACCTAAAAGTAAACAAGACTGTGGCCCTTATTTAACAAGGGATAGCACCAGGTAGCGAATGGTGAGCGAACGGTAATGGCGCTCACCGCCACGAGAACGCCGGCTCCCCTCCGCAATCACACATTTATCAAGCCGATCCTGCTTAGCGACTGACAGAGCGCCAGATAGCGAATCATTCATCATTATTCCAGCCTCACCCCACAGCGCCAGCGAGCGACCTTGAACAGCGACAGGTATGACCTCTCGCTACCTGGCACTCTCCAATGCATTTCAATGGAGCAATCTTTAAATATTCTTAATTAATTGCTATTAATGTTTGTTTTTTTTTTAATGTCAAAAATTCTGTGACCGCTTCTGCAATGTTAGATATTTTTTTTAAGGTAAAAAAAAAAAATTGTGCAGAATTGATATTACAGGTCTGATATTAATGTTTTCATATTACAAAATGTTTGTAAAAACATGTTTTTTTTTTTACCAAAAATATGGTTGTTTGGGAGTTAAAAAACTACTTTTAACCCATCGCCGCCAGCGCTCTGGGGTTTAAACAAGCATTTCACAGCGCGAGAATTTTTTGAGCGTGATTTGTTAATGAATATGCTGGGAGCCGTTCGCTATGGCCATTCGCTGTCATGCGCTCGCATACAGCGTGGAACCTGTCAAACAGCGACTCCTAACCCCGTATTCAACATTACCGCACACCGACTGAGTCGCTGTCAACAGCCGAACAACGGCCAAGCACAGCGAATACTAGCGTGCGCTGTGAAAATAACGCTACTGGGGCTCATCTGTCGCTACCTGGCGCTATTAATGAATCGGCCTCTTCATGTTTACCGAATATCCTCCTTCTCAGACATTGGCCTTGATTCACAAAGGGTTGAAAAAAACTCTCATGGTAGTAAAAAATTCAATTCATGAGAAAAAAGCCTGAGAATTTCACTGTTAGTGAATCACTAGATAGGAAGACAATGAAAGTCAATGGCACTTTTTTACTACAGGTAAAAAAGGGGTAATAAGTTCAATACTTTTTCCAGGAGTAAAAAAGTGCCATTGACTTTTATTGTCTTCCTATCTGGTGATTCACTAACAGTGAAATTCTCAGGCTTTTTTCTCATGAATTGAATTTTTTACTACCATGAGAATTTTTTTTCAAGCCTTTGTGAATCAAGGCCATTGTGTTTTGGGATTCCCCTTCCTTAACGTCCTATAGGGAAGCAGAAAAAAAAATCAAAACTCATTCTTACGATGACTATCTTGGCCTCACCACGAGGCCAGACACGGTGTCTAAAAGCCTCGATCTTTGGTAGGTGAGTATTTTGAAATCCATACAGTAGAAGTAAAATGAAGCAGCTCCAGGCTGTTGTGCGTCTTGTGATCATATCAGAGGGATGTGATACGGGAAGCGGCATCCGGGTGCCAGCAGATCAGACGTCGCTGCTGATCAAGTCTAATCTGCACTTCTGAGGAACACAAACTAGATTCCTACATAAAGATGACAAACAGAAAACCACAAGATGAGGCATAAATATTACAATACAAGGTCGGCTCCGCGCTGGGGAATTTCAAAATGGAAATCTATTCGCTGGATTATTCTGGCTGCAGATACACAGATAAGGAGTAAACCATCCAAAGCATATCCATTATTTGTTACAGTATCAGACATGACCTGACCTCCTACTGGGCTCCCAGCCCATCTCTGCACATAGTCACATTGTCTCAATATACAATATTCAACAGTGTCGCCCCAAATGACACCTAAAAGAAAGGCAGAATACAAGTGATGCTTGTATAGCACTACTATCACCACGGCCGTATTTACCATCAAGCAACCCTAGGACCGTATATATATATCTTAAAGAGGACCAACACTCAGGAATTTCCCAAATTGGTCACGCTTAGCCAATCAGCACGCTCGTTTTCGCTCCACTGGCCACTAAGTCATCTGGATGGCTAAGCAGCGGAGCGGCGCTGAAGGGAGCCTGGTGTGCCACCTGCCACATCCCCTGCTAACCTTCTAGCCGTGGCCCATTCAGAAAGGCCGGATGCGCGCGCCTAGACGTGAGCGGAGATGTGACCGCAGACCAGAGTGGGCTCCGAGACAAGGTGAGTGTTCCCGGGAATTTTACACTGTGGGGCATCCCAATTCAGCATGTCCCAAGGAGTGGAACTCGAGCAGCATTATGTAAATATATTAATATTCCTGAATGGCACGTGCCAATTTATGTACTAACTAAATTAAACTATTAATAACTAAAATATTAACCTCCCTGGCGTTCTGATACCAACAAATGCAATGGCAACGAAAGCGTTGCCATTGCATTTGTCTCTGACGCACGGCTCCGCCCCCATGAGCCTCTGCGGCTCACAGAGACGGAACCCGGAAGCAGAGACGGACGCCGCAGCCGCGGCTCTCACCTGCGATCGCGGCGGAGACATCGCTGGATCGCAGGGAGAAGGTAAGGAGGCTGCGCCGCCCGCTCCTGCTCCCTAATCGATCCCGAGCGTGACTCAGGGTCACCGCCACTTACTGCGCAAATTGACCCCGAGTCACGCTCGGGATCACCGCCAAGGGGGTTAATAATATTATGTATATGTCTATCCTGCCCGGCTCGACTAAAATAGGCAAACACATATACAAATATTATCAATATCTGGCCAATGATAACACAATGGATACATGCATAAGACTGTAAGACTGTAGGTTCTTTTGACTTCTGGTATATGCAGAGGACACCAAGACAAGTAGTAAATAAAGAGATATATTGTTGACAAAATAACACAATAATGCAATCAAATCTTTCAACACAATACAATACAGTTCTGGGACTGGCCTACATATATACAGAGATTAAGGTAACATTAAAAGCATTACCCTCCTGAAATAGGCATCCACAAGCAGACCTTTTCAGCTGGCCGCCTTCATTCCTCCTTTCTCCTTGTCTCGCTCTCCTGCCTCTCGCCCGGCCCTTCTCATGTCCAACCCGTCTCCTTCTTGCCTTCCTCCCTGCCTCAGGTGCAAGCCGTCCCCTTCTTCTCACCTTCCTTCCTTCTGCCCCCCACTCATCTAAGGATCCCCCCAATTATACTCAAAGGGGGCTTTCATCTCTGGTATTTCTTTGATCTTTTATGACCCTAGTTGCGGGTTTTACTCTTCTCCTAATCTGGCTTCTCAATCTTGTTCCAGCCCTGCTTTATTGTCGCAGGATGCTGTCCTATCTGATTGAAATACAATTCCTGCCCGGCCACCTGTACATGCTGGTATTGTAAACTATTTTGCTGTATATTCCTATATTTAAATATGCAACATTATTAACAATATTGATTTTCCATAAAGGCCCCTTATTTACACCTAGACATCGGTGCCTTCCCCTAAGGACTCATGATTTAAGGTCAGACTCCCCTTACGTCGTAAGAAGTACTAACCCACCAAACCTTTGGGAATAACCTGCTATATACTCTTTAGTTCATAGAGATAGATAATCTTTACATCATAGAGATGAGATCAATCATAAATAAAAAATCAGGTAAAATAGGATGCTGTCTAGTGGATGGAGCTTATTACAACTAGGTAATAGAAAATCATAGCTGCCAGGATCTAGCTTACAGTGGACCAGAGCCAGCCCTGGAGTCTATGAGACTTCCAGGCCAACTGATTCCCTGATAACCCCCCCCCCCCCCCCCGATTCGCCTGCAATTCGTAACTTTCTGTTGAGCCCATGGTGCATGCTCAGCCCGCCACAGCATCACTTGTGTGCGGCTGGGGATTCCACTCAGCTTCTCCAGCCACCCATTAATATATGCGTCCAGAGAAGCCGATTGGACAAGTGGCTGTGCATGCGCAGTTGGACCGAGAAGAGGTGCGTTTGCTCGGCAAACAGCAGGCTTTCACTACCCTACCTGCACCTATTACGTTTTCTGAGCCTTTTAACATCCAAGATGGAGGCCCGTGGATTCTCAGGCTGCCTGCAGGCAGGAAGTGTCTTCTGACTATGCCGCTCTACATTGTGGGATTGCTGTCCTTTTCCTGACCTCAAATCTACTCTGTGCAAAGCACAGCTATAACCCCCCCCCCCTTCGTTCTTTTCACCCCTCCTCAATATGTATAAATACAATTAATCACCGCGCTGCACAAAACAAATCTCAAACAACACTAATAAAATGCTACAACGTGCTAGACTCCTTATTCCAAGTAAATGTCCAAAAGCAGATTAAAAACAATATCAATGCACAGAGCAGTCCATTAAGGTGAACAAGCACAGCTTCACTGGCAGTGTAGATAATAGGAAATCCCCAGAAGCATGCACACTTCAACACGTGCCCTCCACCTCTCTTATATACTCTTACCAGCAAGAATATAAAATCATGCCTCATAATCCATTGTGATCTCCACCACGGATAATAAATGCGTGTTTATCTAGAACTTTCTCTTGTAATCCCAGATTATTAGTGGATAATCAGAAAAAATCTTCTCATCAAAGAACAATGTCTGATGATCTCATTCATTAATATCCCAAAAGAAAGAAGAAAGCAAATCTAGTGCACCTCCATAAAAGCCTTTGATAAAGTTGTTGTATGACAACGAAACGCGTCAGGCGATAGGACACGGGGAACTTGCACGGCATGCTGTTTTAACTTGTGGATCCTTCCAGCTTTACCCTGCTAGCGGCCACGGTGGGGAAGCTTTGGGACACCATTTACATTACTGTATGTTTACATGCGCTGAGATCAACAATAGGTTTGTGAGTAATTCTTAGTATCATTAAAGTCTTTGTGATTTTATGGAGGTGCACTAGATTTGCTAGTGCACCTCCATGTGCATGCTTCTGGGGATTTCCTATTATCTACACTGCCAGTGAAGCTGTGCTTGTTCACCTTAATGGACTGCTCTGTGCATTGATATTGTTTTTAACCTCCTCAATATGTGATGCTTTGAGGCAAGATGGTGGCGCACGTGTCCTAGTGTCCTGAACAGAGTTGCAGCCCAGTGGGGAAAAGAATAAAAAGTGACAAAAAATTTAAAATATATACATTTTAGATGCTGGGGAATAGTTCTTTAAGGGTTTGGGTTTTTCATTAAATGATGCTGAACGTCCGGTTTAAAGAGACGATGGATCCCCCGCCTGTTTGCATCCTTTTTTGGCATGAGGACCCACAAGGTCGCTGGCAGAGAAGGGAACCTGCAGATTTGGCTGCTGCAGCACTAGGACTACGGATTGTTAAATATCACTGCCTGATGTTAGGCTTTCCTCTAGGCCTGCTTTAGGGTTTCAAACCATTCTCTTGTCTGACTTCAACTTTAATGGAAGAAAATGTGGTCCAGCCTTTCTTACGTGCTACACCTCCTTGCTTCCATTACTGAGACCCTAACAAACAAATGTCCTAACTGCTTTGCTTTCTGGAAAATGGCGAGTCCATCCTTCAGCACACAGGAAAGCTGGTTAATCAGAGGCAGCCAAATCTGAACCACTGCGGGCTTTTTAAAGTGTTTATTTGCTGAGTGAATTCTAAATTTGCTGTTACATCAACTGCCTCTTTGTCTCCTGGTCATAATGGAGAACTCAGATCTCATCACCTGCATCTATGGATGACACAAAAGCCTCTTCTCTCTATGGCAGAGCTGGAGAACTACAGTGCAGATGACTTCCCGGGTTTCTTTGTGTTTTCTTCACAGCCAAGTAAGCATGAACATACCTAAAAGGGGTTTGGCCTTAAACCGGACCTTCACCCTGAATAAGAGTCTATCTTATATGTTTCCCACACCCTGTACATACAGATTGCTCACATTAAAAATCATCCTACTTGCATCTAATGCATGTTATGAGCCTTTAAACATCCAAGATGGCGGTCCATGGAAGTGCAGGCTGCCTGCAAACAGGAAGCTTCCTCTGACTATGCCGCTCTGCAGTCTGGGATTGCTGACCTTTTCCTGACCCCAGCTCTGCTCTGTTTGAGCTATATCCCTGCTCCCCTGCACTTTTGACCCCTCTCCTCACTATGTGATGCTACTGAGCCAAGATGGCAGCGCCGGTATCCTAGAGTCCTGAACAGAGTTGCAGGTCAGTGACTAAAAA
Organism: Gastrophryne carolinensis; assembly: GCA_027917425.1. NCBI lineage: Eukaryota > Metazoa > Chordata > Amphibia > Anura > Microhylidae > Gastrophryne > Gastrophryne carolinensis. The sequence continues at coordinate 58,839,950 of CM051235.1, forward strand.
TAAAAAGTGACTAAAAGCATTAAATATATTCATTTTAGATGCTGGGGAATAGTTTTTTAAGGGTTTGGGCTTTTCATTAAATGATGCTGAAGGTCCGCTTTAAAGGAAATAGCCACAGATCTTCCCCATTATGTAGCTGCACAAGCATTGAAGGGCAACTACAGGTGTGTGTGTGCTTATATGTATATATATATATATATATATATATATATATATAGAGAGAGAGAGAGAGAGAGAGAGAGAGAGAGATCATTTTCACAGGAATGACTTTATGATTTTGTCAGGAGACAATAGGTTAACATATTTGGGGGTTTGATTGGAAAGAAATCTAGTCTATTCAAATTGTGCTTTAAAGTGGACCAAAACCCCGGATTTTGACTAACCTGGGTTTTGGTTCTTGTTCTTTGGGGCATCAAAACAAACTCATCTCTCACCTCAGTCCTATGGCGCATGTGCGGCCGCTGGTCCAATCAGCACGCTCGGATCTGCTCACATTAGCCCGTCTAAGCCTTAGTCTAAGGTGAGCGTCTCTGAGTGCGCTGACGGCAACATCCCCAGCTACCCTCTAACAGGGAGCGTGTCCGTGCCGGCCATTCACAAATGTCTGGTGCGGGTACGCGCCATGCTAGAGGGATAGCAGGGTTACGGCCGCAGCTTGGCATGCGCCATTGGACCAGAAAAAGAAAGTAAGTGTATGGGCGACCTGGGGGGGGGGGGGTCTCACACAGCATTTTCGGATGGCCCGGGGGGAGGGAATCAATTTTGGATTCCCGGGAATTGGATTCCACAGGGCAAACCTGGGCAATTGCCGGGGCCCCGGGCATCTTCGGGGGCCCACTCAGGCTCACACTTGATATTATGGTATTATTGATATTCTATGATATTATTTCTCAGCAGACCTGAACCACTGAATGCCAGGTGCTGTGTGCAGACCTGCTCATGGCCGGCCTCAGCAACAGGGGATGATCAGCAACACTGGAGAAGGTGGCATGGAATGGAGGGCAACTAATGGAAGGCAATAAGGACTGGAGAGCGATCAGCAGCAGGAGATAACCCATTTGTGGCAGTGGAGCTGAAAGGTGACATCACTACTTTGGGGCCCACTAAGACTCTCTTGCCCAAGGGCCCCCACAAACCTGGAGCCGGCCACCATGGGTTTTGGGCCACTTTAAAGTGCCAAGAACAACATTCCTGAGACACAAATGGATTTTAAGCTTTCTTTCACAGCAAAGAATTCAGTCGCCGCCATTTGTTTAGTATGAACATCTAAGCCATTAGCAACAGATTACAGCAATGACAGCGCTCACATTTATCTCGCCACACACTTATTTTAAATCTGAACTCCCGGCATAACTCAATCTCCTTATATTGTGCAGCTGCTGCAGCCTGGAGTCCAGCTTCAAAGGAGAACTATGATTAATACTCAGGAAAATTAAATGCTATTATATGATAGGCTACAGAAAAAAATATTTGACAATAAAAAAAAACCCTTTGCCTTTGTAATTTTTTCCTCTTGAAGTTTAAAAAAAGCTGATCATGAGAAGATTGCAGGGCATAAATATAAACTACTTATCTATTTTTTCAGATGAGAGCCCATGCAGGCGGCGCCGGAGCGGGAGTGAGGTAGGAGAGCTGACAGCTCCCAGCTTTACAAACCAAGGGGGGGCAGATATGTACATGTACTATTCTGCTATTAAACATTCACCCTGAATTAGAGTCTATCTTATATGTTTCCCACACCCTGTACATACAGATTGCCCACATTAAAACTCATTCTACCTGCATCTACTGCATCTTATGAGCCTTTAAACATCCCGGATGGCGGCCCATAGAGCATCAGGCAGCCTGCAAACGAGAAGCGTCTTCTGACTGTGCCGCTCTGCATTCTGGGATTGCTGTCCTTTCCCTGACCCCAGCTCTGTTCTGTCTGTGCAAAGCACAGCTATAAGAGTGGCAGCCCAGTGGAGGAAACAGTGACTAAAAATGTAAAATATATAATAATTTTAGAAGGGGAATAGTTTTTTAAGGGTTTGGGCTTTTCATTAAATCATGCTGAAGGTCCGGTTAAAGGGCCGGTCTCCTGAGTCAGCCGGTGCTGGGATAACAGCTCATTGCTACTGCAGTTCATCACATGTGTATAGATGGGTTTATCTATCACGCAATGGTTTGCACAGGTATTAGATTGGTTATTGCTACTATTTCTCAGTCTGGCTCAGGAGATGGGAAGACAGAGCAGAGCTGGGGTCAGGGAAAGGACAGCAATCCCAGAATGCAAAGCGACACAGTCAGAAGACACTTCCTGTTTGCAGGCAGCCTGATGCTCCATGAGCCACCATCTTGGATGGTTAAAGGTAGATAACATGCAGTAGATGCAGGTGGGATGATTTTTAATGTGAGCAATCTGTATGTACAGGGTGTGGGAAACATATAAGATAGACTCTTATTCAGGGTGAAGGTTCGCTTTTGGCCTTTTCAAATTCTGTTTTATATTTTTTTTGTAATGTAATTGTTTTTTGTAATAAGGGATACCCCTAAAATGGATTGTTTGTGATATATATGTATATATTTTTAAAATGTGTGATTTTTAATGGATAATACTCAATAAATATGAATTCATGAGATCTGATTGAACTTATTAATTGTGGTGGAGGTGGTGCTGCTTTTTGGAACTGTTGGGGTGGTTGCTGGCACCACCATTTCTCTTGATGCATTTTTTTGTAATGTACGTGCTGCTGTTTTAGAGGATCAGATTTGGGGGCCTTTAAAAAAAAGAACTGAGAGGAACAGCAGAGCTGGCGCGACTTTTTGGAAACCGAGGGATGGCTGGAGTTTAAACGTCATTTACTGGGTGAGGTTTCTCACATTCCAGACAGACACAAACCTGATGTGCGTCCAGTATACCCGTAAAAAACGCCCCCACGCTGCTTCCCTGCAGCCATGAAGGGGTTAAAGGATATGCCAGACACCACAGAAGACGCCTGCCAGAGAGTAAGCTCGGGACACTCTCTGCTCCATTCAGGGTGTGGACTCCATGACTCACCTCTCCAGAGCTCGGCCTCAGATCCATCCGAGGAGCAGACATCTGGAAAAGGCATAAAGCCGGAATAAAGGATTTTATTTAATTAAACTGTAAAAGAATCGAAGTCAAGATCTCATCACATGAGTGGCCATACTAAAAGGAATTGTCCAGGCTAAGTGTAAGAACGCTCGCTCGATCTATCCTTCCACTGTGCATGTGTCGACTCCTGTCCAATCAGAGCTCGCCGCTGTGCATATTCATACCTGGCAATGAGTTCTGAATATCCTGCCATACAAAGGATTCATTGTGATTGACTGCTAGCTGTTGTTTTAGATTTAGCCTTTTTCCTGTAGCCCAGCCTTATATATTGATTTATGACCACCTTTTTAAGCATTGAGAGGTGGACCTATCCCACCCCCCTCCCCAGACTGTGTGGAACACACCAACACTTGTGTGCACAGGGAAGGATAAGTGGCCTCTGCTTTCCTAGTCTGTCTTTTCCCTGCTTGTTCGCTTTTCAGTGCTCCAAAAAAAAATCTAATATAAATAAAATCTAGGGGCGGGGATACAGGAAAAGAGCTAAATCGCAACAACAAAAACTTTATTCAGAAGCAAACTAGGGTGAATATTTATGGCTGGACATTCAGAACTCAACTCGCGGGTATGAATATGCACAGTGGTGAGTTCTGATTGGACGGGAGTCGTGCATGTCCTGTAGAATCCTGGATCGAGGTAAGTAAACAAGCGATCATGGGGATTGGCTGCTAGCTGTTGTTTTAGATTTAGCCTTTTTCCTGTAGCCCAGCCTTATATATTGACTTATGACCACCTTTTTTTTAGCATTGAGTGGTGGACCTATACCACCCCCCTCCTCAGACTGTGTGGGACACACCAACACTTGTGTGCACAAGGAAGGATAAGTGGCCTCTGCTTTGCTAGTCTGTCTTTTCCCTGCTTGTCCACTTTTCAGTGCTCGAAAAAAATCTAAAATAAATAAAATCTAGGGGCTGGGCTACATGAAAAGAGCTAAATCGCAACAACAAAAACTATTCAGAAGCAAACTAGGGTGAATCTTCTGCATGGCTGGACATTCAAAGCTCAGTTGGTGGGTATGAATATGCACAGTGGTGAGTTCTGATTGGACGGGAGCTGTGTATGCTCTGTAGAATCCTGGATCAAGGTAAATAAACAGGCGATCCTGGGGGTTACACCAGAGACGTAACTATAGACGGTGCAACTGCATTAGGGCCCAGAATGTTGGGGGCCCCATCATTGTTGCTCCTCCACCTTATTTTAAAGGTTTTTGATTATTTTAAATCATATAATGGAAAAATAAGCACCGTTTGTCTTGTTTGTTTGAGTCTGTAGTTGTTTAGTTGTATACAACTAGAGTTAAATTAAGTTAAACTTAAACAGGAAAAAAGGCACTTTATAAGCCATGATAGGGCCTCATTTAATGTTCACACCACATAGCATTTATTCTTGTAATTAAAAATCCATCCACCGGAAAATGGGGTGGGGCTCCTCCAAGAGCCAGGTGACGCATTTCGGCATTGGTGTTGACCGTAATTGACAATGGATTTTTAATTACAAGAATAAACGCTATGTTTTAACAGTATAAATGTGAAAGGTATGTGCTGGAACTTCCTTCAAGTATTTGCCACATTGAGGAGTCCAGACTTCCGTCAGTGCACTGCCTTCCCTTATTTTCTGCAGGGATGAGCTGTATTTTTTGCCCATGACTTCCTTGTGGAGCATCAGCTTCTTTTGCACCTTGATGAATAGGAAGAAAAGAAAAACAGAAAGATAGAAAGAAAGAAAGAAAGAAAGATAGAAAAAAAAAATAAAACCAATAATGAAGAAATGAGAAAAGGAGTGACCAAAAAAATGGAATAAAGGGAAAAAAGTAAGAAAATGATAAAAAGATTAAATAGTGAATAGATGAAAAGAAATAAAAAATAAAAAGGCAAGTAAGAACTAAAGCATATAATGAACGATAGAAAGAAAGAATAAAAGGAATGACAGAAACAAAGAATAAAAGGAATGACAGAAACAAAGAATAGAAGGATTTACAGAAATAATATAAGGAAAGAAAAAAGAAATTAATGGCAGAAATAATAGCTAAAAAAAAATAAAAATAAAAAGAATAGAAGGACTGTCAGAAAGAAATAAAATCTCTCCCAAGGGCCAATCTGCCCCAGGCTGACGGTCCTTAGTCCTGCTTACTGAATAGCCCAGCATACTGCATCAGGGCTTGCCCTGGGGTAGAGTGAATAAGGTGGGCTCACCGAAGGTGTAGGGGCCCAGGTAAGCCCAGTGCTAATGCCTGCCCTGCCCCGCTCCTATCACTGCAAAATAAGGAAAAGGAGAGAGATTAAAATGTACAGAACATGAAAATGTAAGGTGAAAAGCGCAAACTGGAGGTGTAAAAATGAAACAGAAAAAGGGCAATAAGAAGGGAAGGGATGGTACATAAATAAATGCGTGAAAAAGGAGGGAAATAGGAAGAAAGGACTAGTGAAAAACCAGACCACAGGCCCCACAAAGCTTATTTGGTGCAGCTTTTCGTGATTTTTCTGGGAATAGATCGGACTCCCCCCCCCCCCCCCCGCACCCCTCACAGATGGATTGATAGGTAGATAAGATAGATTAATAGATTGGAAAAATACAATTCTGTGAGTACTCACCTGTAGAATTGTTTTTGACGGTGTCCTGTTCAGGTCGCTCCATTTCTGACATGTGGGTAATCCGCCAGGTGGCGCAGTGACTGCAAGATAAAAATCGTAGCTCCTCCCGGCTCCATATAAGGCAGCTGTCTCCCAAAAATCCCCAGTGGTTCAAAAGCAGTAAAACAGAGACATGCCGGGAGGCCAAGAAACCATGTTACTTCACATAGCTTCAACATGTACTCTCTCAAGAGAAAACCCAAAGGACAAAATCCAATACAACGGTATCACCATAACAGGCAAAAGGAGATAACAAGAACAAGGGTGGGATGGAGCGACCTGAACAGGACCCCGTCAAAAACAATTCTACAGGTGAGTACTCACAGAATTGTATTTTTCCCAGTGTCCTGTTCAGGTCGCTCCATTTCTGACATGTGGGACATCCAAAAGCAGTGTCCAAAGAAGGGTGGGATCCCCAGAGGGCAACAGCATGTAGTTCATGATACTACCGCCTGAAGTACCTTACGGCCAAAAACAGCATCAGCTGGGGCCCTAACATCAGCCTTGTAAAACTTAGTAAAGGTACTAACAGAAGACCAAGTAGCGGCCTTACAAACTTGCTCAACAGAGGCCTGGTGCTGAAAAGCCCAGGAGGCACCAATAGCCCTAGTAGAATGAGCAGTAACACGGAAGGGAGGCTCTTTCCCCTTGGCAGAATACGCTTGCACCACCGCCTGCCTAATCCACTTGCTGAGAGTGGATTTGGCTGGAGGCAGACCCTTCCTAGGCCCGTTAGTGAGAACAAATAGAGAATCCGACTTCCTGAAAGATTCCGTTGCAACCAGGTAGTACTTAATGGCTCTAACCACATCCAAGGCATGGAGGGTCCTTTCCTTAGAATTAGAAGGTGCGGGACACAAAGAAGGCAAAACAATGTCCTCATTAAGGTGAAAGGAAGAAACACAGGGCGAAATACCACCTTATCCTGATGCCGCTCAAAATAAGGAGGCTTCATACACAGCACAGCCAGTTCTGAAACGCGATGCACCGAAGTGATCGCTACCAAAAAGACCACCTTTAAAGTCAAAATGGATAGAGCAGCATCACACAAGGGCCCAAAAGAAGGACCCTGAAGAGCAGAAAGCACCAAGTTCAAATCCCACACCGTTAACACAGGCTTACGCGGTGGACGTACATGAGTAACTCCTTGGAAAAAAGTCTTGATAAGTCTATGATTGGCGAAGGATCTTTGGAAGAAAATTGCCAAGGCCGAAACTTGGCCCTTGAGGGTACTCAGCTGGAGACCTGAGTCCAATCCATGTTGTAAGAACTCCAAAATCCTTGAAAAAGAGAATGTGCGACAGGGGAGACTCTTGTACTCACACCGGGCAATGTAGGCGTGCCAAACTCTGTAATAAATCATGGAGGAAGATTTCTTCCAAGCCTGAATCATGGTACGCACGACCGGGGCAGACAGCCCTTTCTCCATCAAGATGGAGGTTTCAGCAGCCAAGCCGTCAAAGCCAGCGTTTGTAAATTAGGGTGGTGCAGCCCCTGAGTGAGAAGCCCTGGATCGTCGGGCATGAGGTAGCGATCCACTGACATCTGAACTATGTCCGCAAACCAACTCTGCCTCGGCCAACGAGGAGCTACCAGAATGGTTGGCACCCCCTCCTGGGCTATCTTGCGCAGCACTCGACCCAGGAGTGGAAATGGAGGAAAGGCGTAAAGGAGTCGGAACTGCGTCCAAGGAATTGCCAAAGCATCTGTGGCGAAGGCCAGAGGATCTCTTGACAGGGAGACGAACCTTGGAAGCTTGTGATTGTGTCGGGACGCAAACAGGTCCACGTCCGGCTGACCCCAGCAGCGACACAGAGCGTAAAAGATCTTGTTGCTGAGAGACCATTGCCCCAGACGGGAGACCCCCCCTGCTCAGGGAGTCTGCCTCCTGGTTCTCCACCCCGGGGATGTAAACCGCCGAGATGTAGGGAACATTCTCCTCCGCCCAAGTCAGGATCTGGGTCACCTCCTTGAGGGCTTGCTTGCTCCGAGTCCCGCCCTGGTGATTGATGTAGGAGACAGGCGTCTGATTGTCTGAGCGGACCTGGACCGCACGACCCCGTATATGGGGAGTCAAATGAAGCAGGACCAACCGGATCGCTCTCAGCTTGATTGCTCTCAGCTTAGATTGATACGCAAGTGGGCCTCCTGCGGGCCCCACTGGCCGTGGAACTTCTGCGATTTCCAAAAACCTCTCCAGCCAGTCAGACTGGCGTCCGTGGTGACAATCTCCCAACGAGGAGTCAGAAAGGACCTGCCCACTAAAAGATTTCTGGAGTCCAACCACCACGAGAGGGACTGCCTGGCCCGAGGAGACAGCGAGAATTCCTGCTCCAGGGACTCCTGTGTCCGATCCCAACTGGTCAACAGATTCAATTGAAGAGGCCTCATGTGAAACTGAGCGAAGGGCACCGCCTCGAAACATGACACCATGAAGCCCACCAGCTTCATCCCCAGACGGATCGATGGCCGATGGCACGACAATATAGCCCGCGTCTGAAGGCCCTCCACCTTCTGCTGGGGGAGGAAAACCTTGACCTGAGAGGTATCCAACGTCATGCCCAGGAAGGACCTCACCAATGAGGGAGTGATAGAAGACTTGGGGTAATTGATCACCCATCTGAAATCCTCGAGAGTGACCAACACTGTCTGGGTGTCGCTCTCGGCCTGCTGAAGAGATTGAGCAGCAATCAACAAGTCTTCCAGATAAGGAAGAACACGAATGCCCTGGCTCCTCAGGAGGGCCATAACGCCCGCCAGCACCTTGGTGAACACCCGGGGGGCTGAGGATATCCCAAACGGCAGCACCACAAACTGGTAGTGCTGATCCTCCAGCACGAACCTCAGGAAATTCTGATGTCCCTGAAATATAGGGATGTGCAGGTAAGCATCCCTGATGTCCACCGTGGTCATAAAGTCACCTGGCCGAAGGGAACTCACCGTGGACCGTAAGGTCTCCATGCGAAAATGTCTGACTCTGACAAACTTGTTGAGACCTTCAGGTCCAGGACAGGCCTCAGAGTACCGTCCTTCTTGGGTACCGTGAAAAGATTGGAATTGAACCCTCGACCTCGCTCCGGGTGCGGCACCGGAGAAATCACCCCAGACATCAGAAGGCGTTGAACAGCCATTCTTAGACCCTGCGCCGTCAATGGGTTCTGGGATATCCGCAATTGAAGATCTTGGGGGCGGCCAAGCTGACAGCTCTATTTTGTAACCGGAGGACACCACCTCCTAAATCCACCGATCCGAGACGTGCAGTCCCCAGACGTGAGCAAAAAGCAGCCCGAATGGGTGAGGGCGCCCCCTCATGCCTGAGAGGGCTTGGCAGGGGGCTTGGATTTAGTTCCCCAAGAGGGATTGGATCGGCCGCGAGACCTACCTCGCTCCCAGGAATCTCTGCGGCCACCTGAAAAGGAAGAGCCTCTTCCCCCTCGAAAGGAGCGATAGGTAGACGAGCCCTGAAAGGGCCGCACAGGCTTCCGTCGCTGAAGGAGTCTCCCATCATTCGTCAGGAGATCCAGACAATGGCCGCGGCACAAACCAGACGAAGGCCAGCACCCACAAAGGTGAAGGCGTGACAAGCCAGCTGATCCATGCGCCGGTCAGCAAGGTGGCGCAAGGAAGCAGTATCGGGTGACGGCATAACCATGGTATTGGAGAGCCCCTACACAGGGGCATCCACCTACGGGGGATGGGACCAAAGGCGAATCAACTCCTCAGAGAATGGATACCGTCTGTCCAAGCCCTTAGGCACCGACGGCAATTTATTAGGCCTTTCCCATTCCTTAAAAAACATTTTGGAGAAGTGGCCCTGTTCAGGAAAAACAAGTCGCTGTCTCTCAGGCCGAAATAAATCCCCCTGCTTCTTTTTTGCCGCCTTCGGGGGTACAATGTGCAAGGTCTCAAATACAGCAGATAACAACTTCTCCGTGTCATCAGGGAGCCACAAATCCTCGTCCGAGGAAGACCCAGGGTCGCTGTCATAGCCACCCGGACGGTCCCCTGAGGAGTCGGAGTCCTGAAACAACTCACCCTCCTCCATGGAGTTCCGATCACCAAACAACTCATCATTATCATCAGCAGCAGCAGCAAAAAGCGAATAACCCGGCTCAATATGCCGCTTCTTACTCGTGGCCTTGCCGTCAGCCGAGCGAGATAAATGTCTCTCTAGGCTGGCCACTCGGAGCGGCAAATCCGTTTGAGACCCCCTGCTGGCTTCCCCCTCACTGGGAGCTAAATGCAGGCGTGGGGTTGTCGGCGAGGCCATAGGTAAAATAGGGCTGGGGACAGAAGCGCCCGCCCTATCCTGTTCCAGAAGAACGCTCCTGGCGCAAGGTACACAAACTGCGTTGAGACCGCTCAGAGGGCAAGTACCACACATGAGACAGAGCTTAACCTGCCCTGAGGGGGCCCCTAGCTCGCTATCCCCATAGGCCTCCATTATGGTGATTATAGCAAAAAATACAATTCTGTGATTACTCACCTTGTAGAATTGGTATTATAAGTATGCAGCACGTCCTGCTCCAGATAATGATTCATAACAGATGGGATTATCTCCGCCAGAGTGCGCTTGACTGCAGAGATGGCAAAAAGAGGCCCCTCCCGGTCCATATATACCCGGGACCTTCCACAAATTCCCAGTTTATTCTCTGCAGTCGGCTGCGAAGGTCAGAAGATGGCTTCTCTTATCGCAGGTGAGCAGGGCTTAACAGCCCGCGGCCCTGTACGACTATTCCCACCCCTTCCACTTATTACTTATGCCTCCCAGCTTTGGCTGCGCTGGTCGGGTAACGGTAGGCAGCACCTATCACAGGTGCTCTTCCTTGCGGAGCCTGGCTCTGACCGCAATCCCCCACCAAAGGGTAGGCGGTGCAGGTTATGGTGAACCTGATTTGGGATGCCCCGTCCGCTCTTGCCCTTCCTTGTCCTGGTCATTGGTGGGTCCTTTATTTGACATCCACTCTCCACCCTCTCGTTATCCCGTTTGGGGGGGGGGGGGGTGTATGTGTGCTTACTGTCTTTTGTGTGTATGTGTTTGCACTTCGCGCTCTGTCGTTCACTTGTCACTTCTGGCGCCTTCTGGCGTCCGCGGTCAGTGGCGGCATCATCAAGAATCCCTGCGCGCCCATTGGCTGTTGTGTCTGGCTGGCTCTTCGCTTCTCGGAGGGGGCGTGGCTTACTCTGTTGACGCGTTCTGCGTCGGACCCTCCTGCGGCCCGCCCCTTGAGGTTCCTCCAGCGCCATTTTGGTCCTCTCCTAGTGTGATTGCTGGCTTCCCACCGCGGTCCGTGAGTGCCCCTGCGGGCTTGACTCTTGTTCAATTGTCATTTCTGTGTGCTTATGGGGGTGTCACTATTATGTCTTTCAGGCGGGATAACTGTGTTTAAGAGGTTTCTCCCGGTCCTGTCCCCTCTATTAGTTTTAATAACTTTATTAGAGGCCTACACTGTTAAATCCTCGCACTTCCCTGGCGGACATTTGGGGCATCCTGGGTTGCTTATACGGCGTAATTCCTATTGGCCAGTTGTGCCACCTTAATCACCATATGGAGGCTTCACAGGATATTGCGCTTGGGGTTCCCTCGGGACAAGCCTGGCTGTGTGTAGTGTGTGGGGCATCCCTTGTGAGTGATGATGTGCGGGTCTGTGTACCCTGCGCCCAGCAGGCGCTTGCGCTGCATTCTGGGCTATCTGTGACTGGGCCTGCGCCCACTATGCCCTCACCCACTCCCCCTCGCCTGATTATGACCAGTGAGCTAAATACTAGTGGGGAGTCTCAGCCTGACGTGTCTTCCAGGTTGGCTAACATTGAGAGGCTGATTGCTAGCTCTGCGGCCCGTAAGGCCCCGGCTAAAAGACGGCATGTAGTGCCTTTTCTGTGGAAACTGAGAATTTCCTTGATTTGTCTGATTATACCCCGCTTGAGGAGGGGGAATTATTCTCGGATTCAGAGTTATCTGATGATCAGCATTTCAGTGGGGCTGACTATGGCTCTGATCATAGGGATGCTGATGACACCAATAGACTGATTATTGATGTGCTTTCTATCTCCCTTCCTGCTGCGGCTCCCAAGCTACAGGGGGAACTTTTCAGTACTGCTAAACCACGTCTGGAATTTCCAGAACAGGCCCATTTCAATAACCTTGTTCTCAAAGAATCTGAGCGTCCCGGCCGGCTTCCCGGTATCCCTAAGGGCTGGGATAAAAGGTACTCTTTCCCCACTGATGTGGTTAAATGTTGGTCGACCCCCCCAGGTGGATGCAGTATTGGGGTTGTCCAACACGTCTGTGGTCCATTCCCCTGATTCCACTACCCTCAAGGATAGTGAGGACCGGCGCATTGACCAGCTGGCCTCCCATGCCTTTGCCTGTGTGGGGTCTGCCTTGTGCCCTGTCTGTGCTTCTGCTATTACTGCTGTTGCTGTTAGGACTCTGCTCAAGGGTCTGTTGGGAGGTGCCCCTGATGAGACTTCTAGTGCCGAGTTCAGGGCCTTGTCACAGTGTGAAATGTTCATTGCATATGTCCTTTCTGCCTTAGATGACACCATTAGGATGTGTAGTAGAATCTCTGCCTTGGTGGTTGCTATACGCCGCTCTGTTTAGCAGCGTCAGTGGGCAGCTGATAATGCTGCTAAGAAGGCCCTCACGGGGCTCCCCTTTAAGGGGATGCGCCTATTTGGTGACTGCTTGGACCTGTTTGCCAAGGGGGGTAAGTTGCCTCAGCGTAAGAAGCAGCTGCGGCCCTTTCAGGGTTCGGGTGCCTTTGTCCCCTCCTACCGTGAATCCAGGCCTGGGAGAGGGGTTTCCTTTTCAAGTCCTAGGGGGGGACTTCTGGGGCAGGGGCAGAGGTCGTGCTTGGGGGTCCAAGCCCAAATCTATCACCAAGCTTTTCAGCCATGAAGGGGCGCCCTCACCCATCCGGGTGGGGGAACGGCTGCGGCTCTTCGCTCCTGTCTGGGGGCTACAGGTCTCAGACAGGTGGATTCTGGAGGTTGTGTCCTCCGGCTACAAGCTAGAGTTCGCTGCCTGGCCGCCTCCAAGATTCCCCAGGTCTCGGATTCCTCTAGAACCCCTGGCAGCTCAGGGTCTGTTTCTGGCTGTACAAAACCTATTGGACATGGGAGTCATCTGTCAGGTCCCTCCTGGGGAGAGAGGTCGGGGTTTTTATTCCAATCTCTTCACAGTACCCAAAAGGGATGGTTCCATCAGGCCCATCCTGAGCTTCTCAACAAGTTCATCAGGATCAGACCCTGCGCTCCGCGATCAGCTCTTTGCGCCCGGGGGACTTCATGACCTCCATAGACATCAAGGATGCTTACTTTCATGTACCAGTCTTCCCAGTGCATCAGAGGTTCCTCAGGTTCGCATTGGAGGACCAACACTACCAATTTGTAGCACTGCCCTTTGGTCTCACCTCGGCCCCCAGAGTCTTCACCAAGGTGCTGGCAGGTGTTATGGCTCTCCTCAGAGCTCGGAGCATTCGCATTCTTCATTATCTGGACGACCTCCTCATCACTTCTTATTCTTTCCAGCAGGCGGAATTGGATACCCAGCAGATGGTGACTGCTCTGGAAACATTCGGATGGGTGATCAATCACCCCAAATCCTCCCTGTCTCCGTCTCTGGTGACCTCCTTCCTGGGCAAGAATCTGGATACTAATCAGGCCAGGATTTTTCTTCCTCAGCAGAAGGTGGATTCTCTTCAAGCTCTGGTTCATTTCCTTCTGTCTTGCCCTCGCCCTTCCATCCGGCAAGGGATGCAGCTTGTCCGTCAAATGGTGTCCTGCTTCGAGGCAGTTCCTTATGCTCAGTTCCAAATGAGACCTCTTCAACTCCATCTTCTATTAGTCTGGGACAAGAGTCCCCTGTCTCTGGATCAGGCCTTTGTTCTGTCTCCTCTGGCCCGGCGGTCCCTCTTGTGGTGGCTGGACTCGAGGAACCTGTTGGGGGGCAGATCTTTTCTGGCCCCCTGTTGGGAGACGGTCAACACGGATGCCAGTCTGTCGGGTTGGGGGGGCTTCTGGAGAACCCTTCAATTCCAGGGGCTGTGGGGCCCTCAGGAGGCCCATGCCCCCATCAACGTCCTGGAACTGAGGGCGGTTCGGTTGGAACTGGCCCAGTTGACTCCTCACCTTCAGGGCCGGCTGGTCCAAGTTCGTTCAGACAACCAGAAGGCGGTTGCCTACATCAATCATCAGGGAGGGACTCGGAGCAAGAGTGCCCTCAAGGAGGTGTCCATGATTCTGTCCTGGGCGGAGGACAATGTTCCTTGCATCTCGGCAGTGTACATCCTGGGGGTGGAGAATCTGGAGGCGGACTCTCTGAGCAGGGGGACCTCTCGCCTGGGGGAATGGTCTCTCAGCAGCGAGGTCTTCCTGTCCTTATGTCACCGTTGGGGGGTACCGGAGGTGGATCTGTTTGCTTCCCGCCACAATCACAAGCTCCCAGTCTTTGTCTCTCTGTCCCAGGATCCCCTGGCCCTTGCGGTGGATGCTCTGACTCTATCCTGGCAGGGGTTCCGTCTCCTGTATCTTTTTCCTCCACTACCCCTGCTGGGCAGGGTTCTGCTAAGCTGGCTCAGGAAAGGGTACCAGCAATCCTGGTGGCCCCCGGTGGCCAAGACAGGTGTGGTTCGCGGATATCGTTCAGCTGGCGGTAGATCAGTACGCTCTTCAAGGGCGGCTATGCCATCCCAATTTACAAGCGCTGGCTTTGACGGCCTGGCTGCTGAAACCTCCATCTTAAAGGATGAGGGACTTTCTGAGTCTGTGGTTAACACTCTAATTAGGGCTAGGAAGAAATCCTCTTCTACCATCTACTATAGGATCTGGCGGGCCTACATTGACTGGTGTGAGTCTAGGGTCCTTCCATGTCGGGTGTTTTCCATTCCTAGGATTCTGGAGTTCCTTCAGCATGGTTTGGATCTGGGACTTCAGCTCAGCACGCTCAAGGGTCACGTTTCTGCCTTGGCTGTTTTCTTCCAGAGATCCTTCGCTCAACATCCTCTGGTCAAGACTTTCTTCCAGGGGGTTGCTCATGTGCGTCCCCCTCACAAGCCTCTGTTGCCAGTTTGGGACTTGAATTTGGTTTTGTCTGCCCTTCAGGTTCCTCTATTTGAGCCTGTGCATGAGGCTGTTCTATCTATTCTTACTCTTAAGGTTGCCTTTTTGGTGGCTATCACCTCGGTCAGGTGTGTTTCGGAGTTGGCGGCCCTTTCTATTCAGGCCCCCTACTTTGAGAGACACCAGGACAAGTTGGTTTTCAGATTTAAACCTGATTTCTTGCCTAAGGTTGTCTCTGCCTTCCATCTCAATCAGGACATTGTGCTTCCTTCCTTGTGCCCTAATCCTGGTAATTCCAAGGAGAGGGCCTTACATTCAGTGGATGTGGTCAGGAATTTGAAGTTTTACTTGGTGGCTACTGCAACTTTTAGAAAGACTGATGCTTTGTCCCTCGGGGATTTTTGGGATACAGCTGCCTTATATGGAGCCGGGAGGAGCTACAATTTTTATCTTGCAGTCACTGCGCCACCTTGTGGCGGATTACCCACATGTCAGAAATGGAGCGACCTGAACAGGACACTGGGAAAAGAGGTATAGAGTCATTAAGACCATGTGTCGCGACGACTCCTTGCAAATAGTTATAGGGAACACATTGTTAAACTATTAAATCCCACTCCTGGATAGACTGACCTTAAAGTTAAAGTTGACCTAAGTGTTTAAACTCTTAAAGCACTACTGGGCATGAGATGTCTGGTGAGGTCAAGTTAAAGCGGTCCTTCACTCTGAATAAGAGTTTATCTAATATGTTTCCCACACCCTGTACATACAGATTGCCCACATTAAAAATCATCCTACCTGCATCTACTGCATGTTATGAGCCTTTAAACATCCAAGATGGTGGCTCATGGAACAACAGGCAGCCTGCAAACAGGAAGTGCCTTCTGACTGTGCTGCTCTGCATTCTGGGATTGCTGACCTTTTCCTGACCCCAGCTCTGCTCTGTCTAAGCAAAGCACAGCTATAACCCACCCCCTGTACTTTATCCCACTCTCCTCTCCTCAGTAAGTGTGATGCCTCTGAGTCAAGATGGCGGCGCCTGTATCCTACAGTCCTGAACAGAGTTGCAGCCCAGTGGGGGAAGTGACAAAAAACTTAAAATATATTCATTTTAGATGCTGGGGAATCATTTTTTAAGGGTTTGGGCTTTTCAATAAATCATGGCGAAGGTCCAGTTTAAGCAATGTGCTATGGGGCCCTGTAAAACCTATGTACGCCTCTACTTCAAATGTGCAAAAGCACCTCTCATAAGTTTGTGTAACATAAACAAGGACAAGGAAGGGTTGTATTCTATGTGATGTTCTCTTTGATGTAACTCTTTGAACTTCCTTTCCATAGGGCAACAACTGGAAGTCCGTCTTATGGAAGAGCCCTGGATGACAGTGAAAGAGAACATTATAGTAACAGCATGGCCCTGGCAGATCGTTGGTGCGACCAGCTGCTCTGCCACACAATGGAGACATCTGCAAGCCATTCATCCAGTCTAACTATACGGGGATGTCTAGCTATTCTTATATCATTTGAGTGACAGCTTCTTGCCAGCGTAAGACACCATTGCCTTGCTAGTCACCCCCCCCCCCCCCCCCCCCCCATACACACACACACCTGTTGTCCTGGTGGCACTTGGGACTCGAGTGTGACATTAACATCCTGCTTTGACACCATGGACAGCAATGGTGGCACATTTCCCCAGTGACCAAGGAAGATAACGTGAAGCAGTATTTTAGTAACTAGCACACTGCATTAAGATTTATGTCTTAATATCTCTATACCTCTTTTCCAATCTATTAATCTATCTTATCTACCTATCAATCCAAACATTGCAGTGCTGGGGGCATCTCTCAAAAATGTCCAACTAGAGAAGGTATAAAGCCAAACCAAAATGGAGTGGACGTGGAAAAACCACACCTTCCTCCCAATGAGGAGCACCAGACAAATGTGAATTGATTACATATTTTATTAGCAATTAATTGTACTCGAAAAACACACAGTATGGGCTAAAAATACATAAATGACAAGACACTTTAAAAACACTGCTGCTAAAACTCCCTATAATCTCCACAAAAAAATTTGCAAACCTGCTGTATTTTATAGAAACATAGAAGATTGATGGCAGAAGGAGACCATACAGTCCATCTAGTCTGCCCTTATGTGTATACTGAGTGTTCTCTTTATCTTAGGATAGATGTGTGCTTATCCCAGGTTTAAATTCAGTGACTGTTGATTTTTCAACTACCTCTGCTGGAAGTTTGTTCCATCTACTACTCTTTCTGTAAAATAATATATTCAAACATTGGTCCTGATCTTCCCTCCGACTTGGCTGTGCCAATCTGGGGCACCCTGGGGGAGGCCAGCGGCTCCGTGCTGAAGGGGCGCATCCCAGCTACCCTCTAACAGGAAGCATGCCCATGCTCGCCATTCACAAATACATGGAGCGGACATGCACCCTGCTAGAAGTATAGCGGCGATGCACCTGCGGCACTCTCATGCGCCGTTGGACCAGGAAACAAG
Organism: Gastrophryne carolinensis; assembly: GCA_027917425.1. Classification (NCBI taxonomy): domain Eukaryota; kingdom Metazoa; phylum Chordata; class Amphibia; order Anura; family Microhylidae; genus Gastrophryne; species Gastrophryne carolinensis. The sequence continues at coordinate 58,857,266 of CM051235.1, forward strand.
GTAAGTGTATGGGGTGATCTGGGGGGGTTTCACACAGAGGGGCATCCCGGTTTTGGATGCCCCAGGGGGAGGGAATCCTTCGGGCCGGTAATCTTATAGATTTCCGGCCAGATTGCTGTCGGTTTTGGTCCACTTTAAAGCCACAGTTTTTTTTCTCCTAGAATTAGGCTTTAAAATGCCTCTGAGTCAGCACATTATAATGAAAGGAAAAAAAAATTCTTCTGATGATAAAGTCTATTGTGCAAGTGATGGGAGCCAGACAGAGGGTGAATGGAGATAGGGGAGACACGGGCACACAAGGAGCTCTGCAGTAAATGAGTACAGATTCCCCTCCGTGAGTCAGCGCTGACCCCGGGCTCCCCTTTGCTCAGTCACTTCTTTTTCTTACAGTTAAATAGGTTTTCAGACCTTTTTCAGAAAGTTAGCTTCTGGGAATTGAGTTACAGTAAATCCATTGTGCCTTGGTCATTGACCCTCGCCAAGTGAACTTCACTACCCTGCAGGGTTTTGTGTGCAGCGTTCAGCCCTGCCAGGCAGAGGCGGCGCGGTGGCCATCCTAAATCACCCCCCACCAAGGCGACACACACAATTCCAGGCTGCTCCGTGTAACCATTTCTGCTCATGGGTTAAAGGGAAACCGGAGTAGATTCCCAAAGAATGCTCATTCCAGGTTATTAACAGGACAAGCAAGAAAAAGTGTCACAATAGCAAATCACCAATCATTTATTACTATGAGGACTTCAGCCAGGGACAGGGCTGTATTTACCATAAGGCAAACCTAGGTCTGTGCCTAGGGTGGCCATCTAAAGGGGGGGGGGCGCTGACGTTACTGCCATAGTAGAGAAAAAAGTAATGTTATTACTTCTTTACAAATGATGCTCCACAGTGTGTGTGTGTATAGAGGGGGAGAGGGCGCAACGGGTTGAAGACAATCTGCAGCCTCATCCTCTCCCCTTTATTGATGTGGTCATGTGACTCCTGGGCAGCCCCTCTGCAGGGCCGTGCAGTAACCAAGACTAAGGACTGTCAGGGGGAAATTGGCCATTGGGAGAGCCTCTTCCTTTTTCAGTTCTTCTATTTTTTGTTTCTTTTGTTCTGTTCTATCCTTTCCTTCTAGTCTTTTTCCTTCTTTCTATATATTCATTGTTTCTTTCTTTCATCGGTTATGCCATTCCATTTTTTTCCTTTTAATCTGTCTTTTCTGGTTTCTTTTCTGTCAATCAGACCTATTCCTTTCCTTCCAGGTCTTTTTTTCTCATTCCTTCTCTCCGTCCTGCCTGCTTTTTCCTCTTTCAGTTTATTATTTTTGTTTCTGTCATTCATTCATTCCCTTTCTTTGTTTCTGTCATTCATTTTGTACTTTCATTCTGTTTATTTACATCAATTTTTATTTCATTACATCTATTTTTTTCTTTTTATGTGATTCCTGCTTTTCTGCTTACATTCTTTCTATAATTTTTTTTCCTTTTTATTCTTTAGCAGTATTTACCATTCATGCTACTTTATCCACGTGTTTGGAGTCATACCATACTGCAAGGGGCCCACTGATACTCTATCGCCCAAGGGCCCGCATAAATCTGGAGCTGGCCCTGCTCAATGTTATTTATCAAAAGGGGGTGCCAACTTTTGAAGGGGCCAGCATGAACACCAAATACAGCCGTGGCCAGGGACTGTCTCTTCTATATGTTTATAGTTATACATTTGTGAATGTATGCACAAGTAAGCCAGTTACACTTCCTCATTCATTGTATGGCTGCCAATCATGTGACCACCAGTAATAATTCAGGTTTGCTGAGTGGGCTTGCACATCAAACCTAAATAGTTACTGGCAGCCACATGCTTGGCTGCAATACATGTGAATAAGGAAGCGATGACTTTACTTCCTCTTTAAGATCAGGCATGGCAAAGTATTATGAGGCTCCCTTCGCCTGGTTTCGCGGTGGTGCATTTGAAAGTGGCATGTTCCGCTGTGCCAACCCCCCCCCCCCATGGTCGCTGGTACACTTCCTGTCGGCTCCCACGACTCTGCTGTTGTTGCCGCTGCAGCATCCGGACTTCAGAGTAGCGGTGCGCCCTCTCCTGTCCATCCTATTCGAATACAGGGCACAGGAGCGCGCCCAAGCTGAAAGCCGGGGATGCGGCCAACCCGCTACACCTCATTGGCAGGCGCGTCAGGCCTGAGATCCACCCATCAGCTATCTAAAATCTGCTACAGGACGTGGCTTTGGAGGTGCTAAGACCCATTTTTGTTTAAAACAAGGCCACCAACGAGCTGGGGGAAAGCAGATCCCGGAAAACTGGGATTTGGTCCACTTTAAGCCTAAGTCTATAAGACTCAAGGTCCAGTTAAACCTATCACCAGGATTTTCACTATCCTGGCTATAGGTTAATTTTCCTAGTGCAACCCAGCTATGGGATGCTGTGCCTTGTTACCCCCCTCCCCCTAGATTGCCCACAAAACTCACCTTTGCCCGATTCCCATGACGCATGCTCAGGCTCTCGTCCAATCAGAGATTTATGCCATGCATATTAATTCATCCGAACAGTGCTCTCAGGAAGACCGATGATTTAACTGCAGAGTGCACTCACCCCCCATAAATTATCTGCATTGTGCTTGCACTTCCCCATAACGCATCCCCACTGCCCCTCTAGCAAGCTGCGTACCCGTGCCAGGCATTTGTGAATGGCCAGTGCGGGCACGCTCCCTGTTAGAGGGAAGGCGGATTCGAGTGCGCCGATTTGACGAGCAGAGTTTCGGAACGGAGGTGTTTCACACAGTGGAGCATACCCAATCAGGGTGCCTCCGGGACAAGCACCAAAACCCAGGATAGTCAAAATCCTGGGTTTTGGTCCACATTAAAGGGATTGTCCCAGTGAAGTATAGAACATATTTTTGTGTACTTGCCATGCAGAAGATTCTTCCTGGCGCGTGGCTGAAAAAGTTTAGGTTGCTGAGATTCAGCCCACAGATTTAATGCATGATGACTTCTTTTTCTAGCACTGAAAGGTTGACCTATACAAAGAAACAGGAAAAAGACAATCAACTGATTCAGAGCCAGGTGAGAATTCTTACTTACTTTTTAGGAGAGAAAACTGCCATTGACTTTCATTGTCTACCGGGTGTAAATTTTCACCTGGCTGTGAATCAGCCCCAAGGTAGACAATGGCAGTTCTCTATCCTAAAAAAGGAGTGAGCATTCTCAACTGGCTATGAATTGACCTCTCAATGCTAAACGGAAAGGTGGTCATGAATTAAAAAAAAAAATGGGACTGGACTGCAGGAAAGGCTTTATTCAGCAGCATATCAGGATGCATCAAATCAAACAATGGGGTCGATTCAGATCCAGGTGAGAATTCCCATTCCTTTTTTAGGAAAGAAAGCTGCTATTGACTTTCACTGTCTACCTTGGGGCCGATTCAGAGCCAGGTGAAAATTTTCACTGATAGGGTCGGCCTTTAGGGTGTGCAACGGCGCTTGACCGGCAGGGCACTGCCACAGCTGGTGCCCACATCTCCTTGAATGGCGGGGTTACACACGGCCATTTCTGCTTCAATTTAAAAAATGAAAACTGTTTAAAACAGTGCCAAATGTAGCCCGATGCAATGGTGTAATAATTACCTTTGCCAACAGTATCACTTTAAGCCCTCCCAAACAACATATGCCACTGATCGTCAAAGAAAGGGGAGGCTACAGGGGAGCAAAATACTAAACTTTATTTTCTTGACTGGAGGTACATTAAAAGGAAACATGTAATATATTCCTGGAGGGGGGGGGGGGGGGAGTTCTGCAAGCATTTAGATGGAGTTATGTACCCGCCCGACCTCGTGAAGCATTACAATCCATTGGTGAGGGTGACATATTTGAAAATAGAGGTAGGTGGAAACTGAGTGCAGTTCTCCCTGGTCCAGAATTGGACTTTTCCAGAGGATAAATTAAGGAAAAAACAACTCCTCCTGCCATATCATTTTTCAGGGAGCAGGTTACAACAGTTTTCAGTCGGTTTACAACTGGTCTGACTCTTTGACTGAATGGCGATAGTGGAATGCATGGTTTGGTTGAGCATTGGCTCAATCACTAACATCTTTTATGGGCCAAAGATCCCTGGAGCATGTGACTGGGGCCGGAGCTACACCTAGTTATCCACAGATTTCTAAACTTGTGTATATTTATTCTTCAATAGCCTGTAAATTCGCCACGCCCATCATCCATAAACTGGTTGAAAGTGTTTGGCAAGTCAAAAGTAAAAAAAATTAATATCAGTAGCTTACCTTATATTAAGTGATTTCAGTCTTGCCCTTCCTCTTCTGTCTGTCTCTGTAGTTATAAAATCACTTTCTCATTCAGCTTTTAATCACCAGCCCACTGATCTGGTCCTTCAATCAACCTTCAGTGGACAGAATGGAAACACCCCCCCTTCCTCTCCTGACATCCTGATTGGCTGCCTCTCTCTGTTCTAAGCGTTCAGACGTGGCTCCAGTCTTTGATCAGGCTGCCAGCAATCAACAACCTGCCCACCCTGTATTCCAGCGTTTTCCTCTGTTTGCCAGCCTTGCCACAGGTCAGACACCCGACAACCCCCCGCCATGCACACTAGTTTCTAACAGGTTGAAGACAATCTCTCTGCCTGCAGCATGACTCTCCATGAACTACCTTTATGTACAAGCTGTGACTTTCAGCACACTTATCCAAGCATGGCCCATTATAAATATTCTAAGCACACAGTGTGCTTACATCACATCACTGTTGCCACAGCCACTGTTTCTCTCCATTTTTTCTATGAATCTCCAGTGATCTAATACTTTTCAAGATAACTCAGAACTACAGGGTCTTTTTAAAAACAGATTGGAGTTCAGGACATGTAGCCCGAGGCAATGGGGCAATCGGCTTTAGTGTAACTTTAAGGCGCCTCAAAAATGGTCAGTTTAGTTCCACATCCCCTTCTTAGGTGCATATGACACCCTTCTCAATCCATTGTACGAAGATCCATGACTGCTGCTATGCTTATGCTAATAGGTATTTAATATATACAGATATTCAAGACATTGCATGTATATATGATTCAGCAGCCTGGCTCTAGTTTAGCTATGCACACAGAGCCCCCTGGAATGGTTAGGTAGGCGAAGCTGCTGTCAGGCACTGTAAATATCTGCTGTAAAGTATCTTTAATAGTTGACATTAGTCTTAGGATGAGACTGGCTTTTAAGGTGTTGGGAGGAGACAGACTATTGCCAAATAAGTGGGTATTTAAAGCAGCAGGGGGGGTGTAGGTGCTGAAGCATTACTGGCATAAATCAGGACAGTACACTGCCATCTATTTAGTGTTTAATCACCAGAGTATATGTGGGTTGTGGTGAAGTGCTATTGTACAAGCCAATCAGCGCCTGAGATTTAGCTTATCTATTTTACATTGTTCCCGGGGGTCCTGTGATGAACCAGAAATTTCATGGAGAATCCTATCTTCCTGAACAACCAGGCAGCTTCAAAGGATGCGGAATGGCGGATTAGGCGATTAATTAAAACAGTGAAATGACAAGTCAGGGAAAGGCAATCCTCCAAGTTTGGGGGCAGGCCTGATGTCCTCCAGGCTGCTGAAAACATTGCCAGTTCATCTAGAAAATACAATTTCTGTCATTTTACTCATTCCCATGCCTGCTGTCAAATAGTATCCAAATAGGATGCTCATCGGTATGAGAGGAGATCATGATTGAATAGATGACCTGCTCAGCAATTACATTATAAGTAACCTAGAGCCTAAATCGTTTTCAAACTACCAGAGCACCCTGCTTATGCTGGACAGTCATGCTTTGAGGACCATTTAAGTGGACCTACATTGATAATAAAGCCAGTGGGACAGGCTTACTGTTGACCCTGTAACCCTCCTTGTGAGATATTCCCTTATTCACCACCGGGTCCCCATGTAACTGGGACCTGGGAGTTGCAGTGCACACTGCAGCAGCCAGCACCTCCTATTGATAAATGTATTGTGATGTGGCCCAAATCACCGAGAACATACACTATGCAATATGCAAGTATGCTTTACTATAGGGCAGAGAGAGGTAGGCGTTAAAAGACCCTAAAGTTTGGTGACTTTAGGATCCCTTCCCTTAGAGCTTAGTTAGTGAAGGGGGTTAAAATAAAAATACAATTCTGTGATTACTCACCTGTAGAATTGTTTTTACGGTGTACAGCATGGCGTGCTTCATTTCAATTCTTTACATGTGGGTAATCCGCCACAGGTGGCGCAATTGACTGCATGAAGTCTTGTGGCCCCTCCCGGCCCATAAAAGGGCCAGAATTACCCAGAAGACCCCAGTGTTTAAAAGCAGTAATGCAAGAAGCCGGGAGGCAAGGACCATGTTAGTAAAACACAGCCCACTACAAGGAAACTCTCTCAACAAAAATCACCATAACAAAGCAAAAGAGAATGACGATAACAAGGGTGGGATGAAGCAAGCCGTGCTGTACACCGTAAAAACAATTCTACAGGTGAGTAATCACAGAATTGTATTTTTCCAGGTGTACAGCACGGCTTGCTTCATTTCAATTCTTTACATGTGGGACATCCAACAGCAGTGTCCAAAAAAGAAGGGTGGGATCCCCAGAGAGCAATGGCAGGCAGTTCAAGCCACTACCACCTGAAGCACCTTGCGGCCAAAAACAGTGTCAGCTGAGGCCTTAACATCAACTTTGTAAAACTTGGAAAAAGTATGAACCGAAGACCAAGTAGCGACCTTACAAACCTGTTCAACTGAAGCCTGGTGCTGGAAGGCCCAAGAGACACCAATAGCACTAGTGTAGTGAGCTGTAACACGGAAAGGGGGTTCCTTCCCCTTAGCAGAGTATGCTTGCACCACCGCCTGTCTAATCCACTTACTGATAGTAGATTTGGCTGGAGGCAAGCCCTTCCTAGATCCGGAAGGAAGGACAAAGAGAATCAGACTTCCGAAATGACTCAGTGGCGACCAAATAATACTTGAGTGCCCTGACCACATCCAGAGAATGAAGGTTCCGTTCCTTGGAATTAGCTAGCAGGGGCAGGACAATGTCCTCATTGAGATGAAAGGCAGAAACAACCTTGGGCAAGAATTCTGGCCTGAGACGGAACACCACCTTATCCTGATGCCGCTCAAAATAAGGAGGTTTCATGGAAAGCCAGCTCAGAGACGCGACGCACTGAAGTGATAGCAACCAAAAAGGCCACCTTAATAGTCAGAATAGAAAGAGCAGATTGCCAAACTACTCCCCAACCGGTCAGACTGGCATCTGTGGTGACAATCTCCCAGCATGGAGGCAAAAAGGACTTGCCCACTGGAAGATTCCTCGAGTCCAGCCACCACGAGAGGGGATAGAGCGAATTCCTGCTCCAAGGACTCCTGATTCCGATCCCAGACGTTCAAGAGATTCAACTGAAGGGGTCTCATGTGGAACTGAGCGAAAGGGCCATGACACCCGCCAGCACCTTGGTGAACACCCGGGGGGGGGGGCGAGGTGATGCCGAACGGCAAGGCCACAAACTGGTAGTGTTGATCCCCAGAGCGAACCTCAGGAACCTCTGGTGTCCCAGGAAGACAGAAACATGCAGATAGGCATCCTTGAGGTCCACAGTGGTCATGAAATCGCCTGGCCGAAGAGAGCTCACCGCCGACCGTAAGGTCTCCATGCGGAAGTATTTGAACCTGACAAATCTGTGGAGACCCTTTAGATCCAGGATGGGTCTCAGGGAACCGTCCTTTTTGGGCACAGTGAACAGGTTGGAGTAGAACACCCGCCTCCGTTCTTGAAGAGGCACATGGCAAACCACTCCTGATGACAGAAGATGTTGAACGGCCAGCCTCAGGCCCTGCGCCGTCACAGGATTTTGGGAGATCCAGGACCGAATGAATCTTGGGGGCAGCCAAGCTGCCAGCTCTATCTTGTATCCGGAGGACACCACCTCCTGAATCCACCGGTCCGAGACGTGTTGCCTCCAGACGTGAGCAAAGAGCCGAAGCCAACCCCCCACCAGGCTAGGTGAGGGCGTCCCCTCATGCCTGAGGGGCCTTGGAAGGGGGCTTAGGCTTGGATCCCCAGGCAAGGCCGGGACGACCTCGGGCTCTACCTCGCCCCCATGAGTCTTTGCGGCCACCAGAAAAGGAAGTTCCTCGTCCTCCCCGAGAGGGATGAAAGGAAGAAGAGCCCCGAAAAGGCCGTACCTGCTTCCGGCGTTGAGGAAGTCTCCCGTCCTTAGCCAGGAGGTCCAACCGTTCCCCGAACAGCCGAAGTCCCAGGAAGGGAATACCTGTGAGAGCTTTTTTGGCAGCAGCATCCGCTGCCCACTGTCGTAACCAGATAGAGCGACGCAGCGCAACCATCGCAGCCGAAGCCCTACCACCAAAATGGACGGCGTCATCCATGGCCGATATAACAAAGGCAAGGAAGTCCATACAAGCCAAAAGCTCCCCATACTCCTCCGCTTGCTTGTGAGATTTGGCAATATCCGCGAGACAACTTACCTTCTTCTTAATGGCTTAGGAGGAACAATGTGCAGATTATCAGGTACCGCCGACAACAGCTGCTCAGTATCATCCTGGGGCCACTCGTCCTCGTCAGATGAAGACCCGTGGTGACTGTCAAGGTCCCCCCGACTACCCCCGAAGGAGTCGGACGCCTGGAGCAACTCACCCTCCTCATCTCGGCCACCGAAGGACTCATAATCCTCATCATAATCTGCAAAAATGGCACGAACCGACTCCAAATGCCGCTTCTTAATCTTGGCCTTGCCAGCGGCCGAACACGCCAACTGACGCTCAATGCTAGCCAGTCTGAGCTCAAAATTACTACGCGAGTCCCTGCTGGCCTCCCCCTCACTAGAGGCCAGAAGCAGGCGCAGGGGAGTCGGCGAGGCCGGAGGAGCAATGGGATTGGGGCCGGCAACACTCGCCCCATCCTGATCCGCAATAGCACTCTGGGCGCAGGGCACACAAACCACGTTGCGACCACTCAGCGGGCATGTACCACACACAAGACAAAGCTTAGCAAGTCCCGGGGGGTTCCCAAGCCCGCTACTCCCAGAAGCCTCCATTATGGTGATTATGATAAGAAAGACGGGTCTCAAGGCACTAAGACGGCCCAGAACCGTACAGAAAAAAACCCAATTTGACTCTCAGAACCCTAAACCACAGTGCAGGAAAGGGTGGAGGGTGGGGTGGGCGGGTGGTGGTGTATGGATCGGGAGGAACCACAAGAATCTCCATATGGGACTCTGAAATAATAAAGGTACCAACAAGAAAAGACCGGACTTCAGGTACCAAAAGGGAGCCAGTTGAAGAGCCTGTGCAGCCTGTCAGCAGACCAAGGAACGATGGCGTGAGGTAAAAAATTGGAAACTCTGTGAGGAGAATGGCGTCGGCCGGCCCAAGCAGCACCTCAAGGGGTGGGAGCCAGTTGAAGATCCTGGGAAGAGCCTGTGCAGCCTGTCAGCAGACCAAGGAGCGACGGCATGAGGTATAAACGGGAACTTTACCTCAGGAAACTCTGTGAGGAGAGTGGCGCTGGCCTGCCCAGGCAGCACCTCAAGGGCCCCCCCCCCCCCCCGACGCCATAACGTAGAGGAGGCAAGAGGAGCAGGAGCAGGGAAAGTAAGTATATTGTGAGGTGCAAAACCCCCACAGCATAAAATGCACAAGAATAAAGCACGTGGGACACATAATGAAAAGGGAAAAAGGATGGTTCCTCGCCTCGCCTATAGGCTCACCATAGCCTATAGCCGGCTTACTCTGAGGAAGAGTCTGCGGCCCAGAGTGTAGCTCTGCCGAACGCCTGACCCTCGGCGTTCCCCTACCTGCACCTGATCCGCAGCCATGGCTGGGAGGCAAGAAGGGTCCCGGAAACAGGTGGGAATAGGGCTTGCAGCGGCCGACGGGCTAGTAATGCCCCGCTTATCTGCGAAGTCCATGGAGAGAGAGAAAGAGACCATCTTCGCAGTCAGACTGCAGGAGAAGACTGGGGTCTTCTGGGTAATTCTGGCCCTTTTATGGTCCGGGAGGAGCCACAAGTCTTCCTTCAGTCGATTGCGCCACCTGTGGCAGATTACCCACATGTAAAGAATTGAAATGAAGCAAGCCGTGCTGTACACCTGGAAAAATAAAATAATTCACCCTGTCTAAGAATCCAGCAAGGGGATTCTGATCAGTGCATCCTTGCTGCCACCGCTGCTGGGAGGGCTATGGGAATGCCCTGGATGCTGAGCCAGGGTGAGTTAATTTTTTATTTTAAGCATGGGTGAGTTTATTTTTTATTTTAGACACCCCACAATGTCTTAGCAGCTTTAGTTCAGAAGACATATCTCCCCAACAGGGTCACACAGTGCAAAAAAATACATAAATAAAATGAACCCCTATATCTGTCTCAGTGGCATTGGGCATTTCTGTAAATGACCGTCCAGTTTAGTTACAACATACAGGAAAGTGAAATCAGCTCTTCCCAATGACACTGGCATACAATTTTTTTATAGTTCTATTCCTGTCCCGCTGTATTGAAAAGTTCCTTACAGCCCGAAGGAGCGGGGAAGCGCCCTTGTTTACATCAGCGAGGAAGCGCCAGGAAGAGGCGAGTGCTGCCGATTCCGATCTAGGATGCCCGGAGGAAGGCCAGCAGCCGGCTCTGGAATCCTTTAGATACCAGGACTGGCCAAGCTGGGGTTTGTTCCACTTTGAAGTTGCCATATAATATTTGCAGTAATAAATTATAGGTGGACCCCAGCTTGGGCCACCATATCCTGCATGTGACCTCCAGCAGACTATGGGGTGAGCACACATGGGGCACTTGGAGAAACTGCTGAACCTTCAGGATCACAGAATGCTGAGCAGAATGGCAGATTTTTCAGCCAATTTCCAGAGACCTGATAAGGGACCGGCATCCTAAACAGAATGACAGGTACAAGGACATTTTTGGGTTTATGTCCACTACAGATTTGTAATCATTAAATTGCACTTTGAAATGGCAGCATTAGCACCTGGCAGTTTAGCCTACAGTATATGGGGGAAGGGCTGTGACAACATGGAGAAGCATGACAAACTGCACTAGCGCAGTGGTTCTCAGAGTGTGTCCTGGGGACCACTAGTAGGCTGACCAGGTCATCTAGTCACTAAAGTCTAGGCATAAGTGGAACTTTGCATTTGTTAGCTGGCTTTAAGGTGTCCTAAGGTTAAAAGGGACAGGCCAGCCAATGGCAATAATTAGTTAATTAATAATTAATGCATAGATGGCCATAGGAGTTCGTACTCGCATTTAACCCATGGGTGCAGTGAGTGTACACATGCCGGGAGCGGTGGACTGCCCTAATTACGGCGCCCGGGGAGCAGTTGGGGGGTTAGGTGCCTTGCTCAAGAGCACTTCAGTCATGTCCCAGGACCAGGATTCGAACCTACCACCCTCCGGTCACAAGTACGCTCCCTTACCTCTAGGCTACAACTGTCCTTGTGACCCATGTGCCCCTCTACCGACAATCAGTTTTGGAACGCCCCTCTGTGTACTTACCCCAGGATCACCCATAATCTTACTGCGATCCCCATCCTGAACGGGCATGAGCAGGCCTCCGGCATCATTACAAGCAACCCTCCATTCGATTAACACACCCTTGTCTGGCATATTTGAATGGTTGGCCAGCGGTAGGGGGAGCAAATGCATTGATTGATCAATCCTGATCGGAGGAGAGCTTGTGCATGTGCCATTACAGCATGGATCGAGGTAAGATTTTGGCCAAAAAAACAGTTTTCACAAACAAAGTCAGAGCCCAGAAAGAATTTCACCAGCAGCACCATCAAGCCTTCCTATTGCAGCCAGGATCCCCAGCACACTTAGGTTGAGAGCAACATTTTACAGGCAGTCCTTGTCAGTGTGGGATGCCCCCGTGTGTGTTAACATCCATCTGCTGTAAAGCAGACCAAAAAGTGGGGGGAAAATCCTGAGCTTTAAAACATATAGATAGGATTCAATAAGGAGAGTGAATTGTCGGTTTAAAAACAGAAGAGGCAGCAGTTAGTTTTTTCTCTGCATCAGTTATGTCATTTAGATTGCCAGGTATTACCCCAGCTTTATATTACTTTTATACTAAAGCACCACGTAATAAGATGATTCTGTATAAAAATAAACAATTGTAATGGTAATAATAAATAAAGCGTACATGTCCACATTGTTTTTATGGATACATATAACATTTTAAGGCATCTTGGAATAAACGGAGGTTTTAGGACGTCATTGCTGGGGCATTTTAGCATCTAAGACATTGCGGCATGGATGCCACCTCTGTGCAACAAGGTATTAGAGTGAGTGCAAGAAGCGAAGTCGATTTTTCTTGGTACAAGCTTCCATGATCTACACACCCACAAGTAGTGTGGTTTGATAGTGGATGAGTGGGGGGCGATTCTGGAGATGTGACGACAACATAGCATGTCTACATTCAAGTATATTTTATAGATATAAGTGCTAAAGAAAAATAAAAAGATGCACAGACACCTCCTTTCACTGTGCTTGAGTGACAGATGCATACAGTCACACTGCTGCACGTGATTGATGACTGACCTGTCACTCAAGGTCAAAGCTTCAGCTTCCATGCAGATTGCCTTCCCTGCAGCGAGTTCTTTTCATTTGCTATTGCCAAAATCAGGACTGGTGGGTAGGGTGTAATAAATCCTTTAAAGTGGAGCAAAACCCAGGATTTTAACTATAATGGCCTTTGGTCCTTTCCCCCGATCGGGGGTGCCCTGCTGTGTGAAACCTCCCAGATCAGAACCAGAAGAAACTCACCTCTTCCCTGTCCTACGGTGCATGCGCGGCGACTCGTCCAATCAGCGTGCTCGGAGCCGCTGACGTCACGCCATATAAGACGGTGTCTAAAGCCAGTGGCTCCGAGCGTGCTGGCGGCCGCATCCCCCGCTTCCCTCTAACGGGGAGCGTGCCCACATCGGCCATTCACAAATGGCTGCTAGATGGATAGAGGGGATGCGGCCGCGACATGCGCATGTGCCGTTGGAGCAGGAACAATGGTAAGTGAACGGGGCAACCTGGGGGGTTTCCTGATTTCAGATGCCCTGGGGGGAGGGAATCGATCGGCCAGGAAATCTTATAGATTCTCAGGCCGATCGAGCTGGGTTTTGGTCCCTTTAAGGAGGAACATCAGCCCCTAGAGTCTATAAGAACCTGGGCTGGTGGTCTCTCTCTTTATGAGGAATCCTGTATTGGGGTGAGCGTCTGTATGAAACCCCACGGTTGCTTGATCCACTCATCTTTTCTCCAATCCCACGTCACATCTTGGCTGACGCAATCCTCCATATATATTTTGCTTGGCACATACCTACGGCAGACATTTCTGTCATGGCCACACCTAAAGCTACAGGTAAGAGGGGATGCAGCTGGCAGCGCACACAAATGCGAACCACTGATTGGCTGAGCAGGCACGCATGCATGTGGGAGTAGGGAAAAGGGGAGTTTATGGCCGATCCTGGGGATACACTCCACCCCCCACTCAGGAGGAACAAAACACAGGATAGTAAAAATCTTGTTTTGTTTCCCCATCACAATCTCTGTGAAGACCTCGGCAGGTATAAGACCAGCTGGACAGTGCAGAAGGCAGTGAAGGAAGTCACATGTTCCCTTGGTACGCACCAGAATACCCTCCAATATATTACCCAAAAATGGCATTAAAAAAATATTTAAAAGGTTCTTTCAGTTCTTAAACATTGTGTCTTTTCTCATTTTAAATTGAGTATAGATTAAGAACCCGCTGGGGGGGTTATTCAGGGGAGGATCTATTTGCCTCCTGTCCATGTTTGGCCCAATACTCCCGGTAGATCCCATCAAAGAGCTCCTTGCATGGCATGATGGCCTTGAGCTTGGCACAGATCAGAAACGCGCCGGCCATTTTCCGGTGCAAGGAGTACGACTCTTCAGGGGGAGGGGTCAGGCGGTGCTTTAGCATTACCGGGACTAAATCGTGGATTCTTTTGGTTGTGTTCTGTGTGCCAAAATTAAATGGCTCCTTAGAAGCAAAGGCCTCCCCCAAAATCATCACTGCGTCCACATGGGCTTCTTCAAATACCTATAGAAAAAAAAAAATAATCAAAAAAAAAAATTATTTACAATGTATGTGTGTATAAAAAAGATACAACTGAAAGACAAGGAGCTGCCCAAGTGGACCAATACCTAGGAACTTTACCCTCTTTACACGGGGCATCCCGAAGGTTCATCCAATAACTCATCTCGATCCCTGCTGCCATGGCGCATTAGGGACACTCCACCAATCAAATGAATGCTGACTGAATCAATAGAACCCCCCTGCTGGGGCCACCCCTATGTGTTGTCCTGCAGTGTAATAATAAAATGGAAGCCCCAAAATGGATTGGAATGGCCCGCTGTGTGAAACCTCCCAGATCGCCAGTATTCCCTCACCTCTCCCCAGTCCAAAGAGGCATGGACGGGCTCTCGTCCAATCACAGTCGTTTGCTGTGACCATGTCATTCGGCAAACAGCTCTGATTGTTTGCAATGGGGAGCTGGTCTAATACTGTATGTAGGAATAAAAAAAAGTGACACAGATGACAGGGGGGGGGTCACAGACAGGATTACGGAATATGGACAAGGATTATATGAATTCCAGTGATTATTTATTGCTACACCAATATATTCATCTTTCTATTGTTCTGCCAAGGTTCCCAAACTTTTAGAAAAAAGTATCTTCTGTCTCTAATGAGGCTGGAATTCTGTTCTTTAATCATGATCCAGTGCATCTTCTTCAGCACTAGATCTTTAGATATTGTTGGAAATTTCCAGGAGGCATTTTGGCCGCTAGAAATAGGAAAGCGATTAATTGTTGTATCTGGAATGGATGTCTGTCCCTTGTAGCTCTCTTTATACTCTCATTGCCGCCTATATCCTGATGTGAGCCACAATAACCTAACCCACCACTGGGTCTCCTCATAAGGGACTGGAGGCTGCAGTGAGGGGTTGGTTACTGATTGATTCAGTAAGAGCTGAAAAAATTCTCATAGCAGTAAAGAATTCACTTGAGAAAAAAAGCCTGACAATGTCGCTGTTGCTGAATCACCAGCTAGGAAGACAATGAAAGTCAATGGCACTTTTGACTACAGTGTAAAAAGGGAGTAAAACATTCACTATTTTTCTTAGAAGTAAAAAAAATCTACCATTAGCTTTCATTGTTTTGTAAGCTGATGATTCAGCAACAGCGACATTCTCAGGCTTTTTTCTCATTAAACCAAACCTTCATCATCATTTAACGAAAAGCCCAAACCTTTAAAAACTATTCCCCAGCATCTAAAATTAATATATTTTACTTTTTATTCTTTCCCCTGCTGGGTGCAACTCTGTTCAGGACTCCAGGATACGGGCGCTGCCATCTTGCCTCAGAAGCATCACATATTGGGGAGAGGAGAGGGGGCAAAAGTACAGGGGGGTGAGTTATAGCTGTACTTTGCACAGACAGAGCAGAGCTGGAGTCATCAAAAGGACAGCAATCCCAGAATGCAGAGCGGCACAGTCAGAAGACACTTCCTGTTTGCAGGCAGCCTGAGAATCCATGGGCCACCATGTTGGATGTTTAAAGGTTTAGAAAAAGCAGTAGATGCAGGTAGGGCGATTTTTAATGTGAGCAATCTGTATGTACAGGGTGTGGGAAACATATAAGATAGACTCTTATTCAGGGTGAAGATCCGATTTAAGTGAATGTTTTACTGACATGAGAATTAGTCTCAGCTCTTGCTGAATCAAGGCCAAAGTCTCCAAAACATACATACACATGAGCAATACTGTATGACAGGTGGGCTCAGCCAAATTGGTATGGGGGGGGGGGGGGGGTGTTACAGCAGCAATACAGGAAAGATGGAAGAGTAAAGTGCCAAGTAAAAGGTCCAAGGCCAAGGCCCCTGGTGTTAAAGAGATCCACTACCATTAAATTAACCAGAAGGGGTTCCGCATATATCCTAAAAGAGGGCATCTTCTGTTATCGTATACTACAGTAAAGGGATGGAGAGGGGGCCCTTTCTCATCACATATATGGGCAAAGTTTATGAAGAGGAAGCCAGGTTCACATCATGCCCTGAATCATGTCACAGGCTTTTGTGCAGCATCCAATTATTAGGCTGCTCTAAAACTTAATGGCAGATAAAAAAGGGATGGAGAGGGGACCCTTTCTCATCACATATATGGGCAAAGTTTATGAAGAGGAAGCCAGGTTCACATTATGCCCTGAATGTCTCATGTTTTCTGTTACATCATCGGCACTAAGGACTGGGGATATTTTGAGTGTAAATGTCACTTGCTGTCTTTGGCCAGTAAGCGGACTTAGTAACATTTTCCACGTTCAGATGTAATCCAGGAGGAACTCCATACTCAGCTGCATGGGAGAAGGTAGCCATAGAAGCGTAAGCTGTAATATAACAGATCATCACTATACGGGACGTCCAGGCATTTCCACACACTAAATCCCTAAAACTCACAATAGCTGCGGGGAGCCGGGTGTCTTATATGTCCTGTGCTCGGGAACATCTAACAATAAAAACAGAGCACAGCAATGTTCTGGACACGGTGTCTGACTGTTCAAACGACAAGTTCCTAACAGCACAAACTGAACTGAAATGTTTTAACCCTTTCACTGCCAGCCTACCTGGAGATGTAGCCAGGCCATTTTTCAACATTTTGTGATGTATATGTTTAGCTGTAAATTTTGCAGGAATTAAACAATTATATATTGTTTTTTTTAGTCAGTTTGGGCTTTAACATGGGTAAACAGAAAATTATATTTTTTAAACTTTGTCCTGTTTTTTTTTTTTTTTAAATAAAAAGAAAACCATTTATCTACTCCTGGCGGCCAAAAAGACCATCGCTAGAGCATGGAGGAAACAGTTCACCCCCTTGGCACTGAACTAACCGCAATTAACGTGGTGGCAGAACACGGGGAATCCCCTCCCCCTTCCCATTTTCTTGCCTCTCCAGTTCCTTGTTCTATTCACTCTGTCTTAGGCCCTTATTTAACAAGGGATAGCGCCAGGTAGCGACTGGTGAGCGAACGGTAATGAGGGTCACCGCCACGAGAACGCCGGCTCCCCTCCGCAATCACACATTTATCAAGCCGATCCTGCTTAGCGACTGAGCTAGCGCCATATAGCGAATCATTATTCCAGCCTCAGCCCACAGCGCCAGCGAGCGACCTTGAACAGCGCCAGGTATGACCTCTCGCTACCTGGCGCTCTCCAATGCATTTCAATGGAACAATCTTTAAATATTAATAATTAATTGTTAATAATTTTTTTTTTTTTTTTTTTTATGTGAAAATTTCTGTTACCACTTCTGCAATGTTAGATATTTTTTTTAAGGTAAGAAAAAAATAAAAAACAAATTTGTGCAGAATTGATATTACAGGTCTGATATTAATGTATTCATATTCCAAAATATTTTAATAAACTTGTTTTTTTTTTTGGTTTCCCAAAATATGGTTGTTTGGGGGTTAAAAAACTACTTTTAACCCATCGCCTTCAGCGCTCTGGGGTTTAAACATGCATTTCACAGCGCGAGAATTTTTGGAGTGTGATTTGTTAATGAATATGGTGGGAGCCGGTCGCTATGGCCATTCGCTATCATGCGCTCCCATACAGTGCGGAACCTGTCAAATAGCGACTCATCACCTTGTATTCAACATTACTGCACACCGACTGAGTCGCTATCAACAACCGAACAACGGCCAAGCACAGCGACTACTAGCGGGCGCTGTGAAAATACCGCTACAGTCGCTCAACTGTCGCTACCTGGCGCTATTAATAAATCAGCCTCTTAGTACGTCTTCCTCTCTAACCTCTATTGCCATTAGCTCTGCACCGGGCTGCAGCCGCAGTCCATGGTCCACCAAATTCCACCAGTTTATATTAATCAATGTGCAGTGAAGGCGAGCAGACAGGCTAATATGCGTTGAAATCTGTACGCACGATGGGAACAGAAGACACAACTTCGATTGTATTTACCATGTACCATCTTTCTTACATTTTATTGTTGTGCAACTAAAATCAACCTGGATTTGTAAGTTTGTTCATAATCACAGATTGTCATATGCCTCCCCTGCGTGGGTTGGTTAGCTTTGACTATGATGAGTGATTATGCCTGTACTCCTGATTATAAATAAATAAAAATATTGAAACTGAAAAAAGAAAACCATATTCTGTGTAAAAAGCCCCATTCCCCCCGATTACAATAGTACCACATATGTCAGTAGACACCCGTTCCTGCCCAGGAGACACCCCCCAAACCAAAAGAGTGCTTTATGACATTTTCAAATAAAGTACAACTACAATGTGCAAAAATACCATTTTGTGAAATACTCACCTGTAAAATGGGTATTATAAGTATGTCACACACCCCGCTTCAAGATATCCATAACATGTGGGTAATACCGACCTGAAGGGGCGTTCCTGCAGAGATGATAGCAAAAAAGAAAGCCCCTCCCTGATCCATAAATACCTGGGACCTCCCACTCATCACCCAGTATATAGAAGCAGTAAGGTAAGGAACCAGGAAGAGGCAAATATAAGTCATAACCACGCAAAGTTCACAAAATAAAGGATCCCGAATACAAGAAGGGCGGGTGAAGCGGGGTGTGTGACATACTTATAATACCCATTTTACAGGTGAGTATTTCACAAAATGGTATTATTCTAAGTATGTCACACACCCCGCTTCAAGATATCCATAACATGTGGGACATCCAATAGCAGTGTCCATAAAAAGGGCGGGGATCCAAAACAAGGCAACAATGCACAACTCAAACCACAACAGCTTGCAGAACTTTGCGGCCAAAAACAGCATCCGCTGAGGCCCGAACATCAACCTTGTAAAACTTGGAAAAAGTGTGAACAGAGGACCAAGTAGCGGCCTTACAAACTTGCTCAACAGAGGCCTGGTGCTGGAAAGCCCAGGACGCTCCAACCGCACGAGTAGAATGAGCAGTAACACGAAAAGGGGGACTCCTCCCCTTGGCAGAATAGGCCCCAATGATGGCCTGACGAATCCATTTACTAATGGAAGATTTGGCAGGAGCCAAACCTTTCCTAGGTCCAAAGGGCACCACAAAAAAAGCATCAGTCTTACGAAAGGAAGACGTAACCACCAGATAATATTTCACAACACGAACCACATCCAAGGAATGCAGCGCCCTTTCCTTGTCATTGCTGGGATTAGGACATAGAGATGGCAGAACAATGTCCTGATTCAGATGAAAGGCAGAGACCACCTTAGGAAGAAAATCCGGCTTGAAACGAAAGACAACCTTGTCCTGGTGCCTTTCAAAGTACGGAGCTTTAATGGATAAAGCTGCCAACTCAGAAACACGCCTAACCGAAGTGATAGCCACCAAAAAAGGCCACCTTTTGAGTAAGTGAAGACAAAGCAATCTCATTCAAGGGTTCAAACGGGGGACCCTGAAGAGCAGAAAGAACCAGGTTCAAATCCCAAACTGGAACAACAGGCTTCCTAGGAGGCCGTACATGCGTAACTCCTTGGAAAAAGGTCTTGACTAAGGGATGAAGTGCAAAGGACCTTTGAAAGAACACCGCCAGGGCAGAAACCTGCCCCTTCAAGGTACTAAGTTGAAGCCCCAGATCCAGACCATGTTGAAGAAACTCCAGAATTCTGGAAATGGAGAACTCCCGACAAGAGAAAGACCTACCTTCACACCAGTCAATATAGGACCTCCAAGTCCTATAGTAAATAGTAGAGGAAGAGCGCTTCCTGGCGCTAATAAGAGTCTGAACCACCGCGTCAGAAAGACCCTCCTCCTTCAAGATGGCGGTTTCAGCAGCCACGCCGTCAAAGCCAGCGAAGGTAAATTGGGGTAGCGCAGCCGACCCTGAGTGAGCAGGTCCGGCAGTAGAGGCAGAACGAACTGATCCTCTGCCAGTCTTACTAGGTCTGCGAACCAAACCTGCCTTGGCCACCTTGGTGCCACCAGAATCGCCGACGCGCCCTCCAGGGCCAGCTTGCGCACCACCCTGGCTACCATTGGAAACGGAGGGAACAGGTAAAGAAACCCCAGATCCCTCCAGTTCAGAGACATGGCATCCACCGCCAGAGCCAGAGGATCCTGCGAGAGAGACACAAAGGCTGGAAGCTTGTGATTGTGACGAGAGGCAAAGAGGTCCACCGCTGGGAACCCCCACCTGAGACAGATCGAACGAAACACCTTGGGACTGAGAGACCACTCCCCCTGACGAGAGGAGGCCCTGCTCAGCGAGTCCGCCTCCGTGTTCTCCACTCCCGGAATGTAGACTGCTGAGATACACGGGACGTGGCTCTCCGCCCAGTCCAGAATCAAAGACACTTCCCTGAGGGCACTCCTGCTGCGAGTCCCCCCCTGGTGATTGATGTAAGCAACCGCCGTCCGGTTGTCCGACCGGACCTGAACTGGCAGGCCCCGCAACTGATGCGTCAAGCGAAACAGAACCAACCTGATGGCTCTCAATTCCAGAACATTGATGGGCTCGTGAGCCTCCTGCGGGCCCCACAGACCCTGAAACTGGAGGTCCTTCCAAACACCCCCCCAACCTGACAGACTGGCATCCGTGGTGACTGTTTCCCAACACGGGGCCAGAAAAGATCTGCCCTTCAACAGATTGACCGACCCCAGCCACCATTGCAGGGATCGACGAACTCGGGGAGTCATCAGGAAGGACTGATCCAACGATAGAGGGGACTTGTCCCAAACCTTCAACAGATGAAGCTGAAGCGTCCTTGTATGAAACTGCGCAAAGGGAACTGCCTCGAATGAGGCCACCATTAACCCCACCAGCCTCATCCCTAGGCGGATGGCCGGACGAGGGGCCGACAAGAGAAGCCGAACCAATTCCTGAATCAAAAGAATCTTGGCCTGGGGCAGAAACACCCTGGCCTGCGAAGTTTCCAGAGACATTCCCAGAAAGGTCACTACTCTGGACGGAGAAAGAGAAGACTTGGGGTGATTGACCACCCAACCGAACCTCTCCAGGGTGGACACCACCACTCTGGTGTCCAACTCCGCTTGGTTGAAAGAGGAGGCCATGATCAGAAGATCGTCCAAGTAGGGCACAATGCGGATACCCTGAACCCTCAGCAGAGCCATCACCCCCGCTAGCACCTTGGTGAACACCCGAGGAGCCGAGGTGAGACCGAAGGGGAGTGCCACAAACTGAAAATGGCGATCCTCCACCACGAACCTGAGAAACCTCTGGTGTGCTGGAAAGATTGGAACGTGTAAATAAGCATCCTTGATGTCTATGGACGTCAGAAAGTCTCCCTGATGAAGAGAGTGAATGGCCGAACGCAGCGTTTCCATGCGGAATTTCCGTGGCCGGATGAACCTGTTGAGAAACTTCAGATCCAAGATGGGTCGGACCGATCCGTCCTTCTTGGGTACCGTGAACAGATTGGAATAAAAACCCCTGCCCTGATCCGAAGGAGGCACTGGGCAAATGACAGCCATGTCCAGAAGGTTCTGCACTGCCAACAGAAGCCCCTGCGCCGCTAGAGGTTCTGACGGCATTCGAGACCTGAAAAATCTGGAAGGGGGGCGGAGCTCGAACTCCAGCTTGTAACCGGAAGACACCACTTCCCGGATCCATCGGTCCGAGACCTCTTGATCCCAAACCTGGGAAAAGAGTCGCAGCCGTCCCCCCACCCGCAAGGGTGAGGGCGCCCCCTCATTGCTGAGCCGGCTTGGCAGCCGGCTTGGGCTTAGAGCCCCAACTGAATCCTGGACGGGCACGTCCTCTGCCCCTGCTCCCAGAATCTCCTCTGGAAGAGGGGAATGCAAATCCCCTGCCAGATCTGGCCCCACGAAAGGAGGGGGGAAAGGAAGGGGCCCCCCGAAAGGGGCGGCGTTGTTTCTTGCGTTGAGGTAACCTACCACCCTTGGTAACAGAGTCCAATGTCTCTCCAAAAAGCCGTAATCCAACAAAGGGTAGAGCCGTTAGTGACTTCTTGGACATAAAATCTGCCGCCCACTGGCGCAGCCACACCGAGCGCCGAATAGTGACCAGCAGCGCCGACGTTCTACCACACATCATCAAAGTGTCGTCCAAGGCTGTCAACACAAAAGATAAAAACAACTCACACCGTTTAAGGCTAAGGAACTCAGCACTACCAGGACGCAGCCCGGAAGAGGTCAACAGGTCCCTAACCACGGACCTGGCAGCCAACACCATTAGTGCCGATGCGCAAACAGGCCGCATGGCTGACCCAACGCTAGCAAAACCATGACAAGCCATCTGGTCAATACGTTTATCCTCTCCATCCTTGAGAATGGAACAATCAGGTCTATTTAAACCCGAGGAATTGGACAACCCCAAAACCGGCGCATCCACCTCGGGGGGAGATGCCCAGCGCTTAACCGCCTCCGAAGGGAAGGGATATTTCCTATCCCATCCCTGAGGGATGCCAGGGAGCCGAGCCGGCCTGTCCCATTCCTTGGCAATAATTTTGTCAAAATGCCTTTGTGTAGGGAACTCCAAGCGCGGCTTGGATTCCTCAAACAATTCACCCTTCTGCTGTGACACCTCCTCAGGAGGGGAAATATTCAATACCTCTAACATCAGAGCCAGAGCGTGGGGAGTATCAGAGGATCTCCCCAAGTCACCCAGCTCGGCTTCAGCGTCAAAGGACTGCTCATCGTCCGAAAAATCAGAATCCTCATAAACTTCCCCTTCCTCTAGCTGGGAATAATCAGACCAATCCAGATTATTAACATCCTCCTGGTCCTCCACCAGCGGAGCCGGCGACAAATGCTTTCTCTTAGTCGGAGCCTTACGGGCGACCGAGCCAGAGATAATTTTTTCAAGGTTAGCCAATCTGGCGCACATCTCAGATTGCAGCTCCCTGCCCATGACGACGTCACACGGGGTGCGTGTCAAGGCGGGAGGTGGAGATGAAGCGACCAGCGGTGCTGACCCAGACGCCTGTGGTTCGGACTGCCGCGTGATGGTCTGCTGTGCACATGGTATACACAGAAGTACATTGTCCCCAGAAATGGATACCCCACATAACATACACTTTTGGGGATGCCCCGAAGGGGCCCCGAGCCCAGTATCCGGGAATGCCTCCATAAGGTGAACTTTTTATATATATAGTCGCTATGACCCAGGGAATTACGCCGTTAGACAACCCGGGATGCCCCTTTAATGTCCCGAGTGGGAGGATTTATGGCAAAAAATTAACCCAGTGATAAAGGATCAGGAGGGACCCCCTAAATGCTACTGGCGAACCTCCTGAACCACCATCTGAAAGACAGAACAGAAGGACTAATAAGGCTAATGAAGACATGTCAAATCAACCATACAGTGAAAAAAGAAGAATGGCCAGAGGCCACTTACAAAACCGATAGACAGCAATGGCGACCGTGAGGGATTACTTCCAGACGCTCCTCATCAACACCAGAGCTGCAGCCAGAAAGGGAGAAGGGGGCGTGGCCAGCGCGGGACGCGCGCGAGGCAGGGCAACGCCCCCCTTCTCCTCTCCACAGAGCTCCGCAGTGGCACCAGCGAAGGATGGGGGCGGGGAGCGGTGACGCGCCGTCACACCGGCCCCGCCCCCCTAGTCAGCGTGAGGTGAATCACCTCAGAAGATAATGGGGCCCAGAGCCGGCCGGCGCCGCAGAGCAAAGAGCAGTCGCCGGCCCAGCCAGTTACAGAGAAAAACACGTCTCACACACACACAAACACATGTGAAAACGGGAGGGACAAGTCCCAGCCCCGCCGACGGTCCGGACCCCCCCCCGAAGCACAGTAACATGGCGTGAGGTGAATACCTCCGCCATTAATAAAAGTGAAGGGAAGATGGGGGGAAGAAGTCAGGCCAGCACCGCACAAGCCCTGTAAAACGGCTGCGGCGGTGAATACAGTTAAAGAGACACTACACTCAAAGTATGCTGTCCTGTGAAAAGGATTGATTAAGAAGGGACCCACACTCCCCAACCCCACCTATGGAAGGGGATCCTGGGAGGGCCATTGGAAGTCAAGTAAGGGACAGGGCATCCCAAACCGGGGTCACCAACCCGGAGTAACCGCCTACCCTCTCATATAGGGTCTCACGGTGGAGCATAGCTCCTGAGCACCTAAGGTGCCGATATACCCTCGCCTGGACCCTCAGCCGAGGCTGGGAGGCATATAGAGTTCTGGGGAAAAAAGGTCCAAACGGAAATAAATGAAAAGCGGGCCGGGAATCATTCCGGCTACCTGAAATCCCCCTGTGCAAGGAGGAGCCATCATCTTCTGACTTGCTCGCCGTCTGCAGAGATGGAAAACTGGGTGATGAGTGGGAGGTCCCAGGTATTTATGGATCAGGGAGGGGCTTTCTTTTTTGCTATCATCTCTGCAGGAACGCCCCTTCAGGTCGGTATTACCCACATGTTATGGATATCTTGAAGCGGGGTGTGATACATACTTAGAATAGACACAGGAAAGTGAAATTCCTGTGTGTTTTTCCTCTTTAATTGTGATCACAATGCTAATTAGGATTGTTAACGCAGAACAAAACCCAGGGTAGTCAGCTGGCCCTGGAATTTAAAACAAAAAAAATTAAAAATGGGTCCACTATTTCTAGTAAAAACAGCCCGGGAACCAGCTATGGGGGCTGGCAGACCAGGGCACGGAGGCCGACCCTGAAGGCTACCAGCTGCTGGATCCCGAGGTGAGCGTTTTTTTTGGGCGCACAGCTTGTCCTATGAGCCTCTCCTCTATTTCCTGCTAAACACTGTAGATGCTGTAGCAGGTACCTACAGTTCATTCCATTCCTTTATGGATATGCTCCAAAATGTGTTTGCACTACTGCTCCTGTCCCTTAGCCCTTCCAGCATGAATGAACCTGGGAAGCGTGACCATTGAGGCTTGTTGGTCTTGCTCAGGCTGGGAGTGCTGTGAAATAGGAGCAGCCCTGCAATCACATTTGGAGTGTGATCGTATTATTGCCTTTGTCTTTTTAAAGTGGACCAAAACCCAAGATTTTGACTATCCTGGGTTTTGGTCCTTCCCCCCAGGGCATGCCCCGCTGTGTGAAACCACCCAGATCTCCCACATCAACTCACCTCACCCTGATCGTACAGCAAATGCATGGCCACTCGTCCAATCAGTGCGCTCAGAGCCCCTGAGCTATGGACGTCTAAACCAACCAAAAGCATGCTGGTGGCCGCATCACATGCTTCCCTCTAACAAGGAGAGTGCCATTCACAAATGGTCGATGCGGGCACGCACCCTGCTAGAGGGATAGCGGGAATGTGGCCTTGGCCCGTGCATGCACCGTTGGACCAGGATTAAGGTAAGTGTATGGGGCGACCTTGGTGGTTTCACACAGCGGGCCATCCTGATTTTGGATGCCCTGAGGGGAGGGAACGGATAGCCCCGGGAATTGGCCGGGGCCGGTCCGCCACGGTTTCAGTCCACTCTATGATGTGATCCTATACCCAGAAAGGAATGTCTTCACTTTCCTTCCCCAACCCAGTAGCCCTAACCAGCCCATGTTAATTTTCTTACTAAAGCATTTTCCCAATATTCAAAAAAACACAAACTGGATGCAGTCAGCAATATTACTCCCTGGACGAGCAGCCCCACCTTCTGGTGCTTCCCAGTGATGATGCATTCAGTTACAGTACACACAGCTCAGCATTGGGGAGAACTTCAACCTAATTGTCATTATGTGACAGTTTAGTTGTAATTAATTAATTAGCATATGGATGCTTTCCGCACATTATACTGCATCTGATTAGTATTTTTATGAACATTGGGCAAAGGCTTTAGGGGGAAAAAAAACACGGGCTGCTTTGGCCCACTGGGCTGGGGCTAGAAAGTGACAACATAAACTTCCTTTCTGGATCGGCCTGGGAATATCGATTTCCTCCCCCCGGAGCATCCAAAATCATGATGCCCTGCTGTGTGAAACCCCCCAAGTCGCCCCATACACTTACCTTGTTTCCCGGTCTAACGGTGCATGCGCGAGCCGCGGCCGTATCCTCGCTTTGCCACTAGCAGGGCACGTGCCCATGGCAGGCATTTGCGAATGGACACGCTCCCTGTTAGAGGGAAGCAAGGGATGCGGTCGCCAGCATGCTCGGAGCCCCTGGCCTTAGACAAAGGCTTAGACGACGTGACATCAGCGGCTGATGTGACCAGCACCGTAGGACCGGGAAGAAGTGAATTGGCATCGGCAATCTGGGGGGTTTCACCGGGGGGGAAAGGACCAAAACCCAGGTTAGTCAAAATCCTGGATTTTGGTCCACTTTAAAGCACAAGTACCATTTGCCAAATGCCCTGGCTATGTGCTGTGTGTTGTTTTCATTAATGGCACTTCTCTGCCTCTCAGCTGATAGATACATTACTTCTAGTGCAGGAGGAGCTTGTTACATTTAGATATAGTTGGCAGTTAGTTTCTGTTACATTTGTACCTAAGTGTAAAAAGCTAAAGATAAAACTTAGTCTATATCTGTCCTAGAGGCGAAAGACCAACATACAGGCAGTGCACCATCATACTTTGCTAGACGTTGCCTAGCCTTTTAAATCCTTTATAAAAAGCTCAAGTGGGGGCACTGGGGAAAGCTAAAGGAGTGCAGATGGTCAATAAATAAAGATGCTCCATAACTAGTCAAAATACATCAAAACAAACTAGTTATTTCACAACTTACCAATTGGTGCCCTCTGTTGGAGGAGCTGGGGAATACACGAGGCCTGCCTATTCAGAGCTTTGCTAATTTCCATAAAACAAATACTAAAGGGACATGGAGGCCATCTGTACTTTGTTTTCCCTCCGTCCTCCATCAAGCTACTCTGATTTTTTAAAAAACAGTTGAGGTTTGGCTTCTAGTAAAGGGATTGCAGTCACAGGCTTTTGTGCAGCATCCAAGTGCCCTATAAGAATTATTAGGCTGCTCTAAAACTTAAAGTGGACCAACACCCAGGATTTTGACTGTCCCCGCTGTGTGAAACCCCCCCGATCACCCTAAAAACTCACCTCTCCCCGCTCCCAGCGCAGACAGACAAGGGATTTGACAGCCACGGACAAGCGGCTCCTCCGCCGCCGCCTCCAGCGAGTCCCTCTTGACGCACTCGCGCCCGCGCCGGCCATTCCCAGACGGCCGGGTTGGGCACGCCTAGAGGGGCGCGAGGGAGGCGGCGGCGGCCGGCCGCCACCAGAGATAAGGTAAGGGGGTTTGGGGTGTTTGGGGGGGTTTCACCCCGCGGGACATCCCGATCTCGGATGTCCCGCGGGGAGGGAGGTGATCGGCCCGGGAATCTTATAGATTCCCGGGCCGATCACCCTAGGGTGATGGTCCACTTTAAGGGCAGATAAATAAATGAAAGTCTAGGTATCTTACATGCCAGACAGTTGATGATCTGAGTTGTGATGAGATGTGTTTTAAGGGAGTTATGTACAGTAATGGACAAGCCATTATTTCTAATTTAGATTGCTGCACATAAAAAATTAATTTACGGTACCTTTTTCTAACTCCTGCAGTAGTACATTTTAGAAACAAAATGATGACTCATGCATTTGCAGGCCACCTGCAAACAGGAAGTACTGCTGGGCTTCCTGTTACTGTGCATTGTCAGTTATGTCAGTTGAATCCAGACAGCAGCATGGCTGAGATGCTGGGGGAAGATCCAAAATGGTGCTACGTTTTCTAACTGTGCCAGGCTGTTGGTCCGGTTTAACAGTAGCACTCAATGCCAGGCAGCAGCTGCCAAGGCAAACAGAATCATGGGGTGCATTAAAAGGGGCATAGGTGATCATGACCAGAGCATAATTTTACCCCTGTATAAGTCACTGGTCAGATCCAATATGGCATATTGTTTACTCTGGGCACCAGTGCATAAGAAGGGCGTATCAGAAATGGAGTGCGTTCAAAGGATGGGCAACTATTTAGTTTGGAAAAGAGATGCCTGAAGGATGATCTAATACCTATGTATAACTATATTCGGGGTCACTACAAAGACCTACCGTATCCCATGAGCTATTTAAACCATGGAGTGTAACCATAACCCGAGGGCATCCACTAAGGTTAGAGGAAAGCTGCTTTCTCCAGAGACATAGGAGGGGATTCTTCTCTGTAAGAGCAGTGAGACTATGGAACTCTCTGCCAGAGGAGGTAGTAATGAAGGATACACTAAAAGAGTTCAACAGTGTCCCGGATGCCTACCTTCCATGTAATAACATTACCATCTATGGCTACTAGACCACGGGAAGAAGATAAACAGGCTGAACTGGATGGACTAAAGTACATACTATGATTTCTCAGAACAGGATGGAATGATTTTATGTCTCCCATTACACAGCCATGGTGAGAGCTTCCTTTAGCAGGATGACAAAAAGACTGCAAAAGTTCCATTCTGCAAGTCTGTGTACACGTTTCTCCTTCTCACTCTTACACCAGCAAAGAAAAATCCCTGTTAGTCTTACCGTTAACGGTATTTCTACGAGTCCTTCAGGACGGCCACAGAGAGAGCGGCTCCTCCCCCTAGAGAGGAAACACAAACTGGGACAGGTTGTTTGGGCTTTCCTGAAGGACTCCTGAGCCCCCCAGGAGGGGGAACTTTCATGCAAGAATAGGTGAGCGAAATACCCTGCCTAATCCATCTGGCAATGGTAGATTTAGAGGTGCCCAGGCCGCTCCGCTTTCCTGAGAAGGATACAAACAGGTTATCAGCTTTGCGAAAATCGTTGGTGTGCTCCAAGTAGAGAATTAGGGCTCTTCAGACATCTAGGAGATGGGAGATGTCACCAGGAACCGCAGGATCAGGCAAAAGGGATGGAAGAATGACTTCCTGTGAGCGATGGAAGGCTGGTGCTATTTTTAGAAAATATAACGGGTCGGGCTTTAAAATGACCCTGTCTGCCTATCTAACCGAGAGGCCTTGTAGGTCATTCACTCTTCTAGCAGAAGATATCACAGCAAACAAAAAGCTAATCTTAAGGGAAAACATCATTGCCACACAACAGCAATGATAAGAAATTGAGGAGGCGGGGCTTTACAGCTAAAACAAGGGCCATTATCTGGGATTAGAGTAAAGCAGGAGCACTAAAAATTGGCAAATGGTAATCCTCATGGGGGGAGCAACTTAGGGGATGCTAGTTAAAAAATACAATTCTGTGAAACTCACCTGTAGAATTGTTTTTGTATCCATCCAGTCCAGGACGTCCTGATATCTCCACGATTGGGTGTTCGCCCCTAGGGGGCGCTTGACTGCAAGATCAAAGATGTAGCTCCTCCCGGCCCCCTATAAAGGCAGCTGCCCCTCTATCATTCCCCAGTGGTTTAAAAGCAGTACTTAATAAAAGAGGGCAGGCTGGGAGGCCTAAGAAAAAAATAAGAAACCATGTTACTTCACATAGCTTCAGCTTGTACTCTCTCTAATGCAAAAAACTAGAAAAGAACTAGTGTCCTTTGAGCAAAAATACCATTTTGTGAATACTCACCTGTAAAATGGGTATTATAAGTATGTCACACACCCCGCTTCAAGACATTCATTACATGTGGGTATACTGACCTGTAGATGGCGATCTTGCAGAGATGATAACAAAAAAAGGTAAGACCCTCCCGGCCCATAAATACCTGGGACCTCCCACTCATTCCCCAGTATAAAGATAGCAGTAAGATCAAGGGACCAGGAAAGCCAATTAAAACTAACAAATGTTCACCATATAAAGGATCCAGAATACAAAAAAAGCAGGGTGAAGCGGGTGTGTGACATACTTATAATACCCATTTTACAGGCGAGTATTCACAAAATGGTATTAATTATTCTAAGTATGTCACACACGTGTGGGACATCCAATAGCAGTGTCCATAAAGGGCGGGGATCCAAAAACAAGGCACAAACTTAAACCACTGCAGCTTGCAGAACTTTGCGGCCAAAACAGCATCCGTTGAGGCCCGAACATCAACCTTGTAAAACTTGGAAAAAATGTGAACCGAAGACCAAGTAGCAGCCTTACAAACCTGCTCAACAGAAGCCTGGTGCTGGAAGGCCCAGGACACCCCAACAGCACAAGAAGATTTCTTCCGTGCCTGAATCATTGTATGAACAACCGTGGCTGATAACCCTTTCTCCGTCAGGATTGAGGTTTCAATAGCCAGGCCATCAAAGCCAGCGTCCGTAAATTGGGGTGCCACAGCGACCCCTGTGTGAGAAGACCTGGGTCATCGGGCATGATGTAGTGATCTATTGACATCTGAGCTATGTCTGCAAACCAACTCCTTCTCGGCCAGCGAGGTGTCACCAGGATGGTTGGCACCCCCTCCTGGGCTATCCTGCGCAGAACTCTGCCCAGGAGCGGAAACGGAGGTTCAAATACAGGAATTTGAACTCCATCTAAGGGATCGCCAGAGCGTCTGTTGCTATGGCCAGAGGATCTCTTGAGAGAGAGAAACGAACCTTGTAAGCTTGTGATTGTGTCTGGACGCAAACAAGTCTGGTTTGGTTGACCCCAGCGGAGGCACAGAGCCTGAAAAGTCTCGCTGCTGAGGGACCATTCCCCCAGGCGCAAGGAACTCCTGCTCAGGGAGTCTGCCTCCTGGTTTTCCACCCCGGGGATGTAGACTGCCGAGATGCAGGTAACATTCTCCTCTGCCCAAGTCAGAATCCGGGTTACCTCCTTGAGGGATCTCTTGCTCCGAGTCCTGCCCTGGTGGTTGATGTAGGCCACAGCTGTCTGATTGACCGAGCGGACCTGGATCGCATGGCCTTTTAAATGGGGAGTCAAGCGTAGAAGAACCAACCGGATTGCTCTCAGCTCTAGGAGATTTATGGGTAACCGGTTCTCCTGCGGACCCCACTGTTCCTGGATCTTCTGGATCTGCCAAACGCCTCCCCAGCCTGTAAGACTGGCATCCGTGGTAACTATCTCCCAACGGGGAGTCAGAAAGGACTTGCCCACCAGCAGGTTCCGGGAGTCCAACCACCACAAGAGGGACTGCCTGGCAAGGGGGGAGCAAAAATCCTTGTTCCAGAGATTTCTGCGACCGATTCCAGCCGGTCAACAGGTTCGATTGTAGAGGTCTCATGTGAAATTGGGCGAAGGGTACTGCCTCGAAGCATGACACCATTAGGCCCACCAATCTCATCCCCAGACGTACTGACGGCTGTTGAAAAGTCAGCAAGGCCTGTACTTGCGTCTGGAGTCCCAAAACCTTCTGCTGTGGCAAAAAAACCTTGACCTGAGAGGTGTCTAACGTCATTCCCAGGAACGATCTCACTGTTGAAGGAGTGATAAACGACTTGGGGTAATTGATTACCCAACCGAAAGCTTCCAGGGTTGACAGCACCATCTGAGTATCGCCCTCAGCCTCCTGAAGGGACCGGGCCGAAATCAGCAAGTCGTCCAGATAGGGTAACAAACAAATACCCTGACTCCTCAGGATAGCCATTATGCCCGCCAGCACCTTGGTGAACACAAGAGGGGCCGAGGATATCCCGAATGGATGAGCTACAAACTGGTAATGTTGGTACTCCAGAGCAAACCTCAGGAACTT
This sequence comes from Gastrophryne carolinensis, assembly GCA_027917425.1. Lineage (NCBI taxonomy): Eukaryota > Metazoa > Chordata > Amphibia > Anura > Microhylidae > Gastrophryne > Gastrophryne carolinensis. Next base: position 58,888,788 of record CM051235.1, read on the forward strand.
CTTATGTCCCGGGAAAATCGGGATGTGCAGATAAGCATCCCTGATGTCCACTGTGGTCATGAAGTCGCCGGGCCAAAGCGATCTCATCGCCGACCTCAACATTTCCATGCGGAACTGACTCTCACAAACTTGTTGAGACCCTTCGGGTCCAGGATCGGCCGCAGCGTTCCGTCCTTCTTGGGAACCACAAACAGGTTGGAGTAGAACCCCTGACCCTGTTCCTGCCGGGGCACAGGGCAAATCACACCTATCCGCAGGAGGTGTTGAACAGCCATTTTCAAAGCCTGAGCTTTGCCCGCCAGGCCTGGCCGCCAGCTCTATCTTGAATCCACCGATCCGAGACGTGACGTCTCCAGATCGGAGCAAACAGCAGAAGTCGTCCCCCCACCCGTATGGGTGAGGGCGCCCCCTCATGCCTGAGTAGGCTTGGCTGGGAATTTGGTCTTAGCTCCCCAGGAGGGGTTGGACCGGCTGCGGGACCTACCTCTGCCCCAGGTATCTCTGCGGGCACCGGGAAATGAAGAACCTCTTCCTCCCCGAAAGGACTGATAAGAAGAGGGGTTCCAAAAGGACCGAGCAGGCTTTCTTCTCTGAGGGAGCTTACCATCCTTGACCAAGAGGTCCAGGCGCTCCCCAAACAGCCGGCTTCCCACAAAAGGTAGACTTGTGATGGACTTCTTGGCAGCCGCATCAGCCGACCACTGCTCCAACCAGAGCGAGCGGCATAAAGCAACAAGCAAGGCCGAAATTCTGGCACCAAGCCTGACCACATCATCCATGGCAGTAACAACAAAGCCAATGAAATCCAAGCAGGTCTTGAGTTCCTTATACTCCTCCGCCCACTTGCGAGCCTTAGCCCTCGCCACAAGGTGTCTCACCTTTCTCCTGTTGTCTAGTGAAACGATCGCCGAGGCACACGCAGAGCGAAAGAGAGCACCCGCAAAGATAAAAACATGGCAGACCAGCTGATCCATGCATTTGTCTGCAGGTTTACATAATGAAGCATTGTCAGGTGATGGCAAAACAGTGGTATTGGACGTGCCTGACACGGGAGGGTGACACCATAGCCGAACCAATTCAGCAGGAAAAGGGTACTGCCTATCCAGGCCCTCAGGGACCGATGGTAATTTGTTGGGCCTTTCCCATTCCTTAAATAATCATGTTAGAAAAAATGAGGCTGCTCAGGGAAAACCCGTCTTTGCCTCTCAGGCCGAAATAAATCACCCTGCTTCCTCTTAGCCGCTCTGGGAGGAACAATATGTAGGGTATCAAACACGGAAGAGAGCAAACCCTCCGTATCATCCGGGAGGCAAGAATCCTCGTCCGCGGAGGAACCAGAGATGCTGTCGTCACCAGTGGAGAACTCCATAGTTGAACGTGAATCATCTGGCAACTCACCTTCCTCCGCAGATCCCAAGCAATCATAGAAATCATCATCCGAGTAAATCGGCTCCAGATGCCGCTTCTTACTCGAGGCCTTTTTAGGGGCTGTCAACGAGATCTGCTTCTCGAGAATGGCCAGCCTGTGCGCAAAATCAGCATGAGATCCCTTGCTGGCTCCCCCTTCACTAGGGGCCGACTGCAGAAGCGGAGGGTCCAGAGAGGCTGATGGTAATACAGGGCTAGGGTCAGGAGCGACCGCCCGCTCATGGTCCAAAGCAATGCCTCTGGCGCAAGTGTGACAAATAGTGCTGAATCCGCCCAGAGGATTCCTTCTGCACAAGGGGCAGAGCCTGTCCTGCCCAAATGGGGCGCCCGGCTCACTATCCCCTGATGCCTCCATTATGGTGATAATGAATAGTAATATTCAATAAGGCTACAAGACGCTAACGGCCTAAGCCTAATAGCCAATCCCTCTAATTAATAATGGGGACCGGGAGGAACCACAACCCTCAACCTTAGCCCACGATCTAAAACAAAAAAGAGAGAAAGAGCAATTACAAAAAGACCCCATGTCATGGGTGAGGGCGCCCCCTCACTGCATTCAGGAGTGCAAGCAGCCGCATACCCAGCAGCAGGCACCTTGCCCCCAGCCCCATCAGAATGGCTGAGAACAGGAGTGGGCGCATATCCAAAGATGCTGGGGATGCAGTCGCAGGTAGTAACGTTAACAAGGGAGCCATGAAGGTGAGCTTTGTGGCAACCCTGAGGGGGTTTCAAACAGCGGGTCATCCTGGTTTGGGATGTTCCAGGGGAAGGCCAGATTCCTGGGCCAGCCACATCGGTTTTTGCCCTCCTTTCAGTTCAGCAGAAGGTAAAACATTTATACCATTATTTTTAGCTAACTTAACTGGACCTTCACCCTCATTAAGAACCTTGTATAATTAAGAGTCTTGTACATACAGATTGCCCCCCTTAAAACATCCTACCTGCACCTAGTGCATTTTCTGAGAATTTAAACATCCAAGATGACGGCCCATGGAGTCTCAGGCTACCTGCAGACAGGAAGTGTCTTCTTCTGCTGCTTTGCATTCTGGGATTGTTGACCTTTGCCTGACCCCAGCTCCGCTCTGTCTGTGCAAAGCACAGCTATAACCCTGCCCCCTCTCCTCAGCATGTGAAGCTTCTGGCGGAACACGTATCCAGGAGTCCTGAACAGAGTTGCAGCCCAGCGGAGTAAGAATAATAACTGAATAACTAAAAACTTCAAATATATTAATTTTAGATGATGGGGAATAGTTTTTATGGGCTTTCTATTAAATCATGCTGCAGGTTCGGTTTAAATACTGGAATAACCTCCAATCTATGGACTTAGCACATCTCTTACCTTGGTTTCATACCCAGTCAGGAATTTAAGAGCTCGAGATTTCTGTAAAACTTTAGCTCGATCCCCTTCTGCAGCCCCTTTCACCACCTGTGTGGATCACAAAACAATGCTAATAAATATTATTATATATTTAAAATGAATCCTATACACAATTCATCTTCAGTGCATTGAAGTGGACTAACACCTAGCCGGATCGGCCTGGGAATCTATAAGATTCCCGGGCGATCCGATCTCTCCCCGCGGGGCATCCAAAATGGGGATGCCCCGCTGTATGAAACCCCCCCCAGGACGCCCGCTGCACTTACCTGATTGTCGGTCCAATGGCGCATGCGCGGGCCGCAGGCGCATCTCGTGCTTCTCTCTAGCAGGGCGCGTTCCCGTGCCGGCCATTTGTGAATCGTGCGTGCTCAGAGCCGCTGAGCTATGACGCCGCTTAGACGAGCATAGCTCAGCGTCTCAGAGCGGGCTGCGCCGTAGGAGCGGGGTGAGGTGAGTTTTATCAGAAATCTTGGGGGTTTCACATAGCGGGGCACCCCCGGACAGGGTGCCCCGGGGAAGTGGACCAAAATCCTGGGTGTTGGTCCACTTTAAGCAACACGATCCAGTAGGTTAAAGAGGACCTAATTTGAGGCTCAATAAGAAGACTAGAAATAAAAAAACACGCACAATGGCTGCTGCTCATGTGATTACCGGCGGCCAATTTGCTTCGCCAGGTGCAGTGTGATGTGCAAACCCAATAGGCTGCTGCCGATCATGTGGTGTAGAGAACCAATCTGAAATGTACATCATGTAAATCAGCATCAGGCTTTCTGGCAGGAGGAAGTAGAGCATCTGAATTGGAATGTCCTTGTGTTTCAAAGGTTGGATCACCTCCAATCCAGACTGGAGGTTCTCTTTAAAGGCTAATTCCACTCTCAATGGCATTTTTAAAAAGTTTCCATTATTGTGTGCCAAAATGATGACTTCAAGCTGCTGAGCTTATCTGTAATTTTTGTTTTCTTCTTTATTTGTCTGCAACTCTTTGTTATAAAACAATTTCCTCTAGCAACAATGTGTAGACCTTAGCAATGTACACTAACTGGCATGTTTAGTGTACATGGCAGAAACTTCACAACTCTGGCGATTTGGCGTTGGCTACAGCGGCGGAAAGAAACGAGCAGCTACCAAGCCAGCAGCATGGGACGAGGTACTGGGTGGATAGAGGGTTTTTAACGCAGTCCGCAGCTGAAGTGCCTTTGGTGTCAACAGGACCCGATTTGCCTGCCACCACTGCTGTATGCATGCATGTGTCCGAAGCTTGTAAGATCTATATGCTCACCTGCCACAATGTATTTAAAGTGGATCAAAACCCGGGATTTTGACTGTGAACCCCCCCCAAATCGCCGATGCCAACTCAACTCTTCCCGGTCCTACGACAGATGCGCAGCCGCTCGACCAATTACGTCGTCTAAGTCTGGCGGCTCAGAGCGCGCTGGCGGACGCATCACCTGCTACCCTCTAACAGGGAGCGTGCCCACGCTGGCCATTCACAAACGCCTGGTGCCGGCATGCGCCCGGCTAGATGGATAGCGGGGATGCGGCTCCGACTCCCACATGTGCAGCTGGTCCGGGAAGCAAGGTAAGTGTATGGGGTGACCTGGGGGGGGTTTCACAAAGTGGGACATCCAGATTTTGGATGCCCCAGGGGGAAGGAAACGATCGGCCCGGAAATCTTATAGATTCCTGGGCCGGTTGGCAAGGGTTTTGGTCCACTTTAACCCCTTGCACCCCCACACCCACACATATTTTGGGTACACATAACCTGTAAGTTTATGTTAGGCACTGAGGGGCAGCCTGTGTGCATTCTGTGGGGACAGCCAGGGATGTGGGATTTTTTTCTTTAGATCACGAAAACCAAACTCAACTCAGCTAAAAGTTTTGAGGGCAGCCTGGACAACCTAATGCACTGAGTGGATCCCCGGATACTTTGTCATAGCTGAATACATAATATTTTGCTCTGAAACCTACTGAGCAGCAGCCACACAGAGAGAGGTAAGGGAGGCAACTCCAAAGCTATGAAAAATAGATGAAAATAGATGAAAAAAAAACATGCAGAAGTCATGGCTTCCTCAGTGCATTGATGTTGGCCAGATCAGGTCAGACATGCTGGCACCACAGATAAACAGAAGAGGTAACGTTCACCTTTACTATTTAAAACATATCCAGTACCACAATGGGCTGAAATATTTACTGAACTACCTACCTACCTCAATATAATCATCAGTAAAGTTCTCCCCAAATCCTCGGCTGGCTCCAAAGTCCAATAGCATCACCTAGGATAGAAAAGCCAGGTTAGACTGCGAGAAAAGGATTTCAGTATCCTCACTGTAAAATCTCTCACTTGTTACTCACTTCGGTACACAGCATGGAAAATGATGCCAGTTAGTGCTGTGCACCTAAGTAAATTGATAGAGAAATAGGATACAGGTATCAGCTATATTATCAATAAACCCACAAAAGCTTGCATCATCCCCCTATTCAGCTAGTAAACGGGTGCCACTCCCAAAGCTATAGAAGCAATCTCTATTAGAAACCAGCAACATAAAGGGAGGCACACCAACATCCCTATCATTATATCATTTTATTTTTTCAAGATGTCCGCAACAACATACACCAAAACATATTAAAAACCATTAAAATGCATAAACACAATAACACACAAGACAAACCAACATAAATAGATGAGTAGGTGGTGGGGGGGGGGGGGGGGGAGAGCTATATATTAAAACTATAAATTAATAAACAATGTACAACTACATGGACCAACAAAATTCATCCACCCAAGTAAGACCATGCTATAATCACTTAATGATACCAAAATATAAACAGTATCTGCCTGTGAACTGGATCCTCCCAAAAATACTATATATACGTAAAGCGCTGGTGCAAAACAGTACTATGAATGTGCAATAGCTTAAAATTGATAACCATCAACCACCAATGTAGTTAAAAACAAAGAAATTACTTTAGCAGTGAACCATAGCCAATAGTGACATAAGCAATAAACATCTCCAACAAAAGCATATAACAATAGTAGCAAATAACAATAGCAGTAATATCAATTTCAATATCGATAAGGTCTCTGTAGCGATAACCCTTATCGCCGGAGGGCTTCACCGCCCGAGACGTCCTTTTCCCAATCGTAAGAGGTGCTGCAGGAATCCCAGAGTCGTCCGTGAGGAACCAGGAACAGCCCTTACAAGGGCTAGTGAATTGTAGTATAGCGTTTCCCCCAATAAGAGACAGAACTCAGTATTGAGGGTGAAGGTGAAGACAACTTTATTAGTGCCACACTGTGCCTTATATGCCAGGCTCCATGCAAGGGGACCTCCCCCGTGGACCTGATGGAAGACTGCATGACAAACACACGGACCAATGGGAGCAGGGCACACAATCCCTCAACTCTGCCGGTGACGCAATCAGCAACACAATAGACGTCTGTAATACACTCAATCAGAACAATGGCATTGTCTGTGACGTAATCAATCAATACAATGGCAGTCAGAACAATGAATAACGTAATCAATCAATACAATGGCAGTCTGTAACATGCTTAAGAAAAGGAAAGTAATGAACCTGTGTAAAGTCCAAAGGGCAGAGAGTCTGTCACAGTCTCCCTGCCGCCTACCACCATCAAAGAGCCGCACGTTCCGTGGGTGCAACACCCAATTCTTCAGGCTGCCGTTGTTGCACCCACGGAACGTTGGGCTCTTTGATGGCGGTAGGTGGTATTTTGTGACAAGGAACTATGCCACGCCCCTCTCCATTCACTCCAATCCAGTCCCATTTTGCACATCGGTGTCGAGGTAGCGCAGGAGGAGGGATCTGTGCCCCTCGTGGGGATAGCAGTAGGCAATACGGTTAGTGTCTTTACACCCCACCAGCAGCGACGCTGGATGAAATGCGAGTATAGCGTTTCTATTTTTTTTTTGAATAAAGTATGACTTAAAGGGGCACTATCGCAAAAATTGTCCCAATGATAAAAATTCTTATAAATATGCTGCATGGTGAGGGGAGGGGTCACTTATACACCCAGCATCAAGAAATATCCTGCCAGGCTGGATTTTGTTTTTCTTTCTGTTAATGGAAGGAAAATGATATACGGGGTGACAGGCTCTGTCACCCCCAGATTTTATTTCTACCCTGAGAGAATAAATTACAAGCTTGGCGGTGTATAAGTGACCCCCCCACTCATAAGCCGACGTGTTTATATGTATTGTTAATATGACACAATTTCGCGATAGTGCATCTAAGCGTATTAAACTCACCTTGTTGGCGTCAGCGTCATAGAAAAAATTTGACCAGTTCGGGTCAGTTTGCATAAAGCGAAACTGAAAGACCTCTTGCAAACTAAGTCTCAGGATGTTGTAGGAAATCTAAAAAAAAAAAAAGAGAATAAAAAAGGGCAAAATACAATACACCAAACATACCTACCAATACATAGGCAAAGCAGGAAGCGTTTCATTTTCATTATGTCCAGGAGAAACAAAAAAAAAGAGAGAAAATGAAAACGATATTTACCTTTTGTGTCGCCTCCCCCCCGTTCCTCCATGAAGGTCCGGTGTGCCCGAGCCGCTCCTCTGTGTAGCGCTGGCATCTTCATAAGGTGGGGATACAGTAATTCCATCTCCCGACACTGGTGGCCTAGTATGACAGTGTTTGCAGGCCCTTGTTTAGGCCTACTCCACTCATTCAATCATTCAATGGAGGGGGTGTGCTAAGGTGGGTTCAGCCTGCCCCCTCCATTGCAATGAAAGGAGTAGGCGTGTTAGGGGGAGTGAACTTAGCACTCTGTTGTCTGAGGTGAACTATCAGCTGAGGAAGGGGTTGCTGGCCGCGAAGCGTTCCACTACTAGAGCAATCACGAGCCTGACGTAACAATGCCTAGGGCAGACTAGATGGACCGTATGGTCTCCTTCTGCCGTCAACCTTCTATGTTTCTATGCTTCTTTTGCATTTACCTTGTTGAACTGATTTTCTGTGCTGTGATTGGATGCTATCTGTTATACTGTGTACTGACAAGATGAGATTGTAATACTGCTAATAGTGTGTCATAGCTTTTAAACTAATTTCATTGATTGAGCACCTGCAATAACCTGCAATAACACTTTACTGAAATGCACACATGCAGTATAGTTAAAGCGGACCTTCACTCTGAATAAGAGCCTATCTTATATGTTTCCCACACCCTGTACATACAGATTGCTCACATTAAAAATCATCCTACCTGCATCTACTGCATGTTATGAGCCTTTAAACATCCAAGATGGTGGCTTATGGAAGCCGCCATCTTATCAAGCAGCCTGCAAACAGGAAGTGCCTCCTGACTGTGCTGCTCTGCATTCTGGGACTGCTGACCTTTACCTGACCCCAGCTCTGCTCTGTCTGAGCAAAGCACAGCTATAACCCGCCCCCCTGTAACTTATCCCACTCTCCTCTCCTCAGTAAGTGTGATGCTTCTGAGTCAAGATGGCGGCGCCCGTATCCTAAATTCCTGAACAGAGTTTCAGCCCAGTGGGGGAAAGAATAATAAGTTAGTGACTAAAAACGTAAAATATATTAATTTTAGATGCTGGGGAACCGTTTTTTAAGAGTTTGGGCTTTTCATTAAATCACGCTGAAGGTTCAGTTTAACAATTGTAGAGGTAACAATGCCTTTTGCATTTACCTTGTTGAACTGATTTTCTGTGCTGTGATTGGATGCTATCTGTTATACTGTGTACTGACAAGATGAGATTGTAATACTGCTAATAGTGTGTCATAGCTTTTAAACTAATTTCATTGATTGAGCACCTGCAATAACCTGCAATAACACTTTACTGAAATGCACACATGCAGTACAGTTACCATAAAGGACGTTGTGATAATTATTGACCACTAGGTGGCAGCAGATTACTGTTTTCACATACCTGTACACAGATAGGCACTACAATGGATGAATCATGCTATATCTCCTATATAAGCTATACATATCCTTATACTAATGAAAAGAGATGTTCTCTGATGCACATTAAAAGGCTATACTTCCATTACATATGTAATTGTCTCACAAAGACATAAATAGTTTCTATACTGTTTCTGGTTAATTTAAGCCTAGGAGGTTACTAATGATCTTATAGACAGTTAGGCTCATGTAACAATTTGTATATAAGTTCTTGACTGGTTTATTCTGTATATAATTGAAAATAACATGTAAAAAAGCAAGAGAAACACCCTATAAAGCACCACCTAATTAATTAATTAATAAAGGGATAAGTAGTGTGCCAAATCTGTAACCCAAGTTGCTACCACAATACATATACACAATTTCTATAGTTCCAGCCTACTACAGACACAGTTACTTAAGAGGCACCACTCCAACCCACAGTAAATCAATCAATAATGCCAACTGATCTAAATATTCATTTTAATTAGTCAATTCATCTACAATAAAAAAGACATACAACAAATCTATATAACATCATACCATACATTTAAAAACATATATATACAACATATCTACAATATATAGCACCAGCAGGAGCAAGCCCTATATCCCATGTTACCCTATATATCCAAATATGCCCCGATGTTAAAAGAAACCTATTCCTAATGTAAAGTGCCAATCTCTAAAGTGACCAGTGCAAAATATAATCTATAAACAAATTATTCAAATTGATAATAATTCACCTCTGTATGTGCAGCAAAGACTCCTGCTGGGCCAATCAAATCACCCATAATAATTGAAAATAACACGATACTTGTTTGACCAAACATTTTGGTGTGGTGTGCGTTACTGACTTTGGACACTTGGAACTATAGAAGCCCCCCCCCGCCCCCCCATCTAATCAAATCGTAAACTACTTGTATATCAAATACGATTGTGATCATGTTTTGTTTAAACTTATTCAAACATTGGTGACCTAGTGGCCCTGTCTTAAAGCGGAAGAAAACCCAGCTGGGCCGGTACTGGAATCTAAAAGATTCCAAGACCGGCCCCTGGCCTTCCCCTGCTGTGTGAACCCCTCACCTCAGGGGTGCCGCAGTACCTTTTCCCGGCGCTCCTTTGGGCTGTTTGTGCGCCTACCATTCAGGTAGGCTGGAGACATGAGCATCTGCTGTAGGAGATGCGGCCGCTCTGGTTCCCATTGCCAGGCTCCCGAGCAAACGCCTGCAGGGTTTCGTTCGGTTTTAAAGCCTAAATAAAATTGCTCAGTATACCTGGTTGCGAGTTTCTTGGTGCATTCCCACACATTGGTCCAGTGGTACCCCGGACAACAGTTCAAGAGTCAGCACTCTCTTAGTAGTCAGGTCATCTATTACTTGGGGGACTTTGAAAAAAGGATCATCGGCCAGTAGCTGCCTGCAGAGCAAGTGATGAGCAGGATTAGAACACAATATAGAGTAAGCAATGACAGACAGATGTTTGGGGACAAAATACTGGTTTTGGTTCACTGGTCAGCAGACTGCTGGTCCATCCCCCTAGCATCCTGCCTGATACAGGAGGAACATCTGCATTGTCTTCCCACCGGCTGCCAGTTCAACACCTCAAATTTGAATTCACTTGGGACAGTGAACTGGCAGCCAATGGCTAGGGAACGCTTAATGTTAGGTTATGGACAGGGGGCTTCCAGAGAGCCCCAGTGGCTGCCAGCAACCAGTTGGGTCAGTATGCTGGTAGGTAGGAAGTGCAGCGTTTTAGGGGGGCGCCATCCTAGGTCGCCTTCCATCCTCAGGCCGTCCCTGAGGTCAGACACTTTCAGAGAACAATGGAGCCTAATTTACAGCTGTGTTGGAGGGGAGGGGGGTGGTCAGGTATAGGGTCTGTGAAGCCAGGTATAGGGTCTGTGAAGCCAGGTATAGGGTCTGTGAAGCCAGGTATAGGGTCTGTGAAGCCAGGTATAGGGTCTGTGAAGCCAGGTATAGGGTCTGTGAAGCCAGCTATAGGGTCTGTGAAGCCAGCTATAGGGTCTGTGAAGCCAGGTATAGGGTCTGTGAAGCCAGGTATAGGGTCTGTGAAGCCAGGTATAGGGTCTGTGAAGCCAGCTATAGGGTCTGTGAAGCCAGCTATAGGGTCTGTGAAGCCAGGTATAGGGTCTGTGAAGCCAGGTATAGGGTCAGTGAAGCCAGGTATAGGGTCTGTGAAGCCAGGTATAGGGTCTGTGAAGCCAGGTATAGGGTCTGTGAAGCCAGGTATAGGGTCTGTGAAGCCAGGTATAGGGTCTGTGAAGCCAGGTATAGGGTCTGTGAACCCAGGTATAGGGTCTGTGAACCCAAGTATAGGGTCTGTGAAGCCAGGTATAGGGTCTGTGAAGCCAGGTATAGGGTCTGTGAAGCCAGGTATAGGGTCTGTGAAGCCAGGTATAGGGTCTGTGAAGCCAGGTATAGGGTCTGTGAAGCCAGGTATAGGGTCTGTGAAGCCAGGTATAGGGTCTGTGAAGCCAGGTATAGGGTCTGTGAAGCCAGGTATAGGGTCTGTGAAGCCAGGTATAGGGTCTGTGAAGCCAGGTATAGGGTCTGTGAACCCAGGTATAGGGTCAGTGAAGCCAGGTATAGGGTCTGTGAAGCCAGGTATAGGGTCTGTGAAGCCAGGTATAGGGTCTGTGAAGCCAGGTATAGGGTCTGTGAAGCCAGGTATAGGGTCTGTGAAGCCAGGTATAGGGTCTGTGAAGCCAGCTATAGGGTCTGTGAAGCCAGGTATAGGGTCTGTGAAGCCAGGTATAGGGTCTGTGAAGCCAGGTATAGGGTCTGTGAAGCCAGGTATAGGGTCTGTGAAGCCAGCTATAGGGTCTGTGAAGCCAGTCAAGGATTCTGCAGATTCTCTTAAGAGAATTCCATGACATGATTTCTGTTAGATGGTTGGGTCACTGCCGACTGGAAGTGGAAGTAGGTTTATATGAGGAAAAAACAGTTTGACTTTAAAGTGGACCAAAACCCAGCTCAGCAGCTCCGAGTGCGCTGGCGACAGCATCTCGCCCCGCTAGAGAGAAGCGCGAGATGCAGCCCGCCCATGCGCCGTTGGACCAGGATTTAGGTAAGTGTAGCGGGTGTTGAGTTTTGGTCCACTTTAAAGAGTACACAGAAGCATCGCTGCCAATATACTCTGTATATTGCAGCACAAATCATTCCTTTTATGGGGTTAAATAGGTCCTAAATCCTCTTGATAGGTAGGGTCCAGATCTAGGACCGTAACCCACCTACTCCAACTGTGAGGCCTGTGAGCCTCCATTTTTTTTATGGAGCTCTATATGATACATTCCAGGAAACACTACAGTGACGCACCTACTAGTGGAGGAAGTGCAGCTGCTGCACATGTGGGCGGCCATTTTCTTTTCCCCAGCAAATGGGGAAATCTCCTCCAGGAAAGGTAAGTTTCCTCTAATGCAGGGTTCATGGATGGTGTGAGGAGGTAGGTTAGGTTTGTTCAGTGTCATGTGAATCGAGACCTTTGATGGTTCAGAGCAGCAAGGAAGTGTTATGTTGGCATTAAAGCGGACCAAAACCCACTGAACTTATGAAATACAGTTAGCCAAAGTCCCTGCTGATACTTCCTCCTTAGGGTGTAGAACTATTAACGGATATTTTCGCATTTTGAATTGTCCTGGAACACTAATTTTTTTTGCTGTCCCTCTCTGTAAGATGGCAGACGATTAGTCATTGCCTAGCTGTGAGCAAAGGGGGTGGGAGTAGCTCCATCACTATTTATACAAAATTATTATTATTATTCAGGGCCTGGGAACTAATTTACCGCCCAGTTTAACCCTCTCATCAACTAAATATCAAGCAACAAACATGTCTAGCTATGTGGAAAGACAGAGATTTGGTTGCATATATCTGCAGATACATGTGGAAGTCACACTGCCCCGGCAAGGCACTCTGTGTTTAGTGTGGTCCCTACTCTTATTTTTGAGTCCCCAAAGTTGGGACATACAATGCAGCCAGAGCTACTCACCTGGGAAGCTGCCAGCCTCCCTTTAGAACACTTCACAGGGAGAAATCCATGGTGGCTGAATCCCTCCCTGTGTGTGTTCATGGCAATTCAAATTGAGCAAAGGGGGTGGGAGTAGCTCCATCACTATTTATACAAAATTATCAACATTATTATTCAGGGCCTTACCGCCCAGTTTAACCCCCTTTATTCATTTGACTTGCCATAAGCACAAGCAGGGAGGAATTCAGTCAATATGGATTTCTCCCTGTGAAGTGTTCTAAAGGGAGGCTGGCAGCTTCCCAGGTGAGTAGCTCTCAGATATTGGTCTGCATTGCATGTCCCAACTTTGGGGACTCAGAATTTAGAGTAGGGACCACACTAAACACAGAGTGCCTTGCCGGGGCAGTGTGACTTCCACATTTATCTGCAGATATATGCAACCAAATCTCTGTCTTTCCACATAGCTAGACATGTTTGTTGCTTGATACTTAGTTGATGTGAGGGTTAAACTGGGCGGTAAATTAGTTCCCAGGCCCTGAATAATAATAATAATTTTGTAGAAATAATAGTGATTGAGCTGCTCCCACCCCCCTTTATTCATTGCCTAGGTGTGGCAATGATATCATTGCCACACACAACAGTGACAATGAATGGAGGAGGCGGAGCTTTACATCTAAAACAGGCGCCATTATCTGGGATTAGAATGAAGCTGAAGCAGTGAAAATTGGCAAAGGATACTCAACATAAGGAGAGCAATTCAGTGGATGCTAGTTAAAAATGTGGGGTTTGGGGCTCAGCACAAACCATGAATGAATAGCAGACTCCCCCGTAATTATTTTACCACCCACACTTCTTCAGGCTAGTAGCATTCTCCTAGAATCTGTCAAACCAGGATTCCTCCAGCACTGTTAGGTGATGTACAAAAATAGTCCATTATTAAAGCGGATCAAATAGATCTGAGCATAGGAAGGAGGGGGCACCCCAATTGAGGATTACCCCACTCCACCAACATGCACAGTCACCAGCCCCAGTTCTTTTTTTCCTTATCTGCACCAATCTCCCCAAGCATGGCGCCGCACACTCCTGCCTAGAGAACCCCACTGAGAGCTGGGTCATTAGGGACTTGAGTTCCAGTTAAAGATTTATTTTAGCCCTGGTAAAAGTTTCCCCAAAAAAACGTATGTTCTGGCACCAGCACCCCCACGAAAGTGTTTTCTTTTAAAGCAGAACAAAACCTGGGAATTTGACTTTATCACATTGGTATCCCCACTGTGTGAAACCCCCAGAAAGTCCAAACAACTCACCTCTTCCACGTTCCAAGGGCCCATGTGAGGGCGCATATCCGCTGAGAGCCGTTTACCTCCTACGAGAAACATCCCTCATTAACGCATGTCACTGGAGATGCAGGGGATGTGGCAGCCTTGAGAGGGTTATGGTTCTCTTTAATACTTCATAAACATCTTCCTAAGCAGCAATTTAATCTTACCTAAACTTTTTGGCACTTTCGGCCTCTCTCAAGTAGTTGCACTCCCAAGCCAACTCTTTCTGCAGGACCTTGACAGCAGTTTCAGGAAACAGCCCTGTGCAAGAAAACAGAAAGCATTTAAAGCCAATACACTCATTTCCTACCTGATGGGTGTGGGGGTGCATTTTGACAGACTCAGGGGGAAGGGGACATCCAGATTATTGGAGCCCCTCTGTGCATCGATCACCCCCATCCCCCGCAATTGGCTGCCGGTGGTCACGGGGGTTGGGGTTCTATACTCATTTCCGGATGCCAAGGGGGGTTACCCACCTGACTGCCAGAGGCCAATCGCAAAGCTGCATTATGGCCGAGAATCCAGGTTCTGGTAAGAATTGTGTGTGCTTTGGGGGTTGATGCGCAGTGGGGCTCCAGAAATCTCGATGCCCCCTGAGTCTGTGACAATTAGGTAAGTAATGGGTGTGGGTCTGCTTTAAGGATGGTAAACAGGATAGGACACAAGAAGCTATTCAGTCTTATAATATACACACATCCCCAAAGACGCTGGTTAGCAAAACAGTTTTTCCCTACATCCAGTCCAGGCCGTCCCAATATCCTTACGACTGGGTGTTCGCCCCTAGGGGGCGCTTGACTGCAAGATCAAAGATGTAGCTCCTCCCGGCCCCCTATAAAGGCAGCTGTCCCTCTATCATTCCCCAGTCGTTCATCTTGCAGTCTTGGCTGCAGAAGATTGTCTGACACTCTCTCAGAGAATGGCAGCAGAGCGGGGCCACCTAGCCCGTCGGTCGCTGTGAACTCTATTTCCATGGATCCCTTCTGACCCATCCCTGCCTCCCAGCCTTTGGTTGCTACGGGATCCGTGACAGTAGGGTGAACGCCGGGGTCTGTGGCATTCGGCAGAGCTTAGGCTCTGGGCCGCAGACCTTATACTAAAAGGTAGCTGGCCACAGGCTTATGGTGAGCCTGAGGGGGAACCACTATATGTATATATTTTTTGTCCCTCCCTGCCCACAAGCTTTATTTTCTGTGTATTCACTGCTGTGAATACAGCACTGTGCTCCTCGCTGGCTGTGAATACACTGTGCTTTTACTGTGCTCCTTGCTGGCTCAGTGAGGAGCGGTCTGGCTTCATACTCACCTCCCTGCGCTCCCTCATCGGCTGCCCGGGACGCGTGCCTCTCGGCTGTCGCGTTCACGCGGGCCTCCGCCGCATCGCCGTTGTGCGGCGCTGTCTGTGGAGAGATGGGGGGGCGCTCGCTCTGGCTGAGGCAGTGGTCGGCTGATGCGGCTGCCAAGAAGTCTCTCACAAGTCTCCCTTTTGTGGGAAGCCGGCTGTTTGGGGAGCGCCTGGACCTTCTTGTCAAGGATGGTAGACTCCCTCAGAGAAGGAAGCCTGCTCGGTCCTTTCGGAACCCCTCTTCCTATTGTTCCTTTCGAGGAGGAAGAGTTTCTTCATTTCCCGGTGCCCGCAGAGATACCTGGGGCAGAGGCAGGTCCCGCGGCCGGCACAACCCCACATGGGGAGGGGGGGGCGCCCTCACC
This sequence comes from Gastrophryne carolinensis, assembly GCA_027917425.1. Lineage (NCBI taxonomy): Eukaryota > Metazoa > Chordata > Amphibia > Anura > Microhylidae > Gastrophryne > Gastrophryne carolinensis. Next base: position 58,904,529 of record CM051235.1, read on the forward strand.
CATCCGGGTGGGGGGACGGCTTCTGCTGTTTGCTCAGCTCTGGAGACGTCACGTCTCGGATTGGTGGATTCAGGAGGTAGAGTCCTCCGGTTACAAGATAGAGCCGGCAGCCAAGCTGCCCACAAAATTCCTCTGTTCAAGGATATCCCGAGAGCAGCTAAAGACTCAGGCTTTGAGAACGGCTGTGCAACACCTCCTGCAGATAGGTGTGATTTGCCCTGTACCCCCGCAGGAACAGGGTCGGGGATTCTATTCCAAGCTGTTCACGGTTCCCAAGAAGGACGGAACGCTAAGGCCGATCCTCGACCTGAAGGGTCTCAACAGGTTTGTGAGAGTCAGACAGTTCCACGTGGAAACGTTGAGGTAGGCGCGGCGACTTCATGACCACGTGGACATCAGGGATGCTTATCTGCACATCACGATTTTCCCGGGACATCAGAAGTTCCTGAGGTTTGCTCTGGAGGATCAGCATTACCAGTTTGTAGCTCTTCCATTCGGGATATTCTCAGCCCCTCTTGTGTTCACCAAGGTGCTGGCGGGCATCATGGCTATCCTGAGGAGTCAGGGTATTCGTGTGCTACCTTAATAATGGTGGCCCAGTCCCTTCAGCAGGCCGAGAGCGATACTCGGACGCTGCTGTCAACCCTGGAAGCCTTCGGTCATTTATCATTCCCTCAACAGTGAGATCCTTTTTGGGAATGACAATAGACACCGCTCGGGTCAAGGTTTTTCTGCCACAGCAGAAGGTTTTGGGTCTCCAGACACAAGTGCAGGCCTTGCTGTCTTGTCAGCAGCCGTTGCTGCGTCTGGGGATGAGATTTGTGGGCCTAATGGTGTCATGCTTCGAGGCAGTGCCCTTCGCCCAATTTTACATGAGACCTCTTCAGTTGAACCTGCTGACCGGCTGGAATCGGACTCAGGAGTCCCTGGAACAAGCTTTTTCATTGTCCCCCCCCCCTGGCCAGGCAGTCCCTCTTGTGGTGGTTGGACTTCCGGAACCTGCTGGTGGACATTTCCTTTCTGACTCCCCATTGGGAGATAGTTACCACGGATGCCAGTCTGACAGGCTGGGGAGACGTTTGGCAGATCCTGAAGATTCAGGGTCAGTGGGGTCCGCAGGAGAACCGCTTACCCAGAAATCTCTTGGAGATGAGAGCGATCCAGTTGGTGCTGCTATGCTTGACTCCCCATTTAAGGGGTCGTGCGATCCAGGTTCGCTCGGACAATCAGACGGCTGTCGCCTACATCAACCACCAGTGTGGGACTTGGAGCAAGAGATCCCTCAAGGAGGTAACCCAGATTCTGACTTGGGCAGAGGAGAATGTTCCCTGCATCTCGGCGGTTTACATCCCTGGGGTGGAAAACCAGGAGGCAGACTCCCTGAGCAGGAATGCCTTGCGCCTGGGGGAATGGTCCCTCAGCAGCGAGACTTTTCAGACTCTGTGCCTCCGCTGGGGTCAGCCAGACGTGGATCTGTTTGCGTCCAGACACAATCACAAGCTTCCAAGGTTCGTCTCCCTCTCAAGAGATCCTCTGGCCATTGCAACAGACGCTCTGGTGATTCCTTGGACGGAGTTCAAATTTCTGTATGCATTCCCTCCGTTTCCGCTCCTGGGCAGAGTGCAGCCAAGAAAAATTTCGGTTTAGGTTATTGTCACTTATCCTGTGCTCACTTACTCATAGGTGTTCATGATCATTTTTCTCTAAGTGATTGCATTTATGTGTATACACTTAGCAATTTCACTTTATTAGATAGTATTGCAGTGTTATGGATGTTTTATGGAATTTTTACTGTTGTATGGTTATGCACTGTCACTTTACAATTATATACATATTGGTATTAGCATAGTTTGTAGGGATTACTTGTGCCGGCACATTAGGCAGTTTTATTGAGGGGTTGTATACGTGTTTACATTAGGAGTTTGCCCAGGTATTTATGCTGTATTTACAGCACTGGATGTCACTTTTGGGGATTTAGCAGTGTTTTTAATTTGTTTGTCTTGTATAGTGTATCGTGTAGAGTATGTTGTATGTTTATTTTCTACTAATAAACAATATGAATTTTGAATATTGTGTGGTGCTCCTGTCCTTAGACTCATGGGGTTATACTCCATGTGCCTAATTGTTCTTTGCAGTTCCTGGGCAGAGTGCTGCGCAAGATAGCCCAGGAAGGGGTACCAACCATCCTGGTGGCTCCTCACTGGCCGAGAAGGAGTTGGTTTGCAGACATTCTTCCATGATATACTACAGAGTTTGGCGGGCCTATATCGCTTGGTGCAAGGCCAAGAGCCTTCCTTGCCAGATATTTTCTATTTCTAGGATTCTGGAGTTTTTACAACACGTCTTAGACTTGGGTCTCCAGCTGAGCACCCTCAAGGGTAAGGTCTCGGCCTTAGCCATTTTTTTCCCAGAGATCCATTGCCAACCATAGGTCGATCAAGACCTTTTTCCAGGGAGTTACCCATGTCCGGCCACCGCGTAAGTCAGTATTACCGGTGTGGGGCTTGAATTTTTTTTTTTTTAAAGTTTTTATTTTGCAATAAACAGACAAACACGACAGTACAAGACACGTCATTTTGTAGGAACAAGACAATCATTTATAAGAATTTAAGGTGCCGCAGGCACCCAACTTCATAACTGGCATATAGGTGACAATATTAACAGCCATTCACACAACTTTCATACCGGACCTCTGGTAATTCTTGCTGCTCTCTCGGTGCTCTAGCATACATGGAAACTGATGTACCTTAGTTATTGGTCAGGGCTTACATTCTCTAGAGCCTCCTACATTATTCGCTGGTCAGGCTCCAGCTCCCCCTCTCATCCCTCCAAATGTCACTCAGATGGCTCCCCTGATCCATAGGCTCCCCGCCAGGCCCTTCCCCCCGGTATCACTCGGCATCATATGCTGATTCTTGGCTCTGAAGCCATGGATCCCAAACCTTCTCGAACTTATCAGGCACTCCTCTTGCTGCATACGTCAATTTATACATAGTGAGTTTCTGATTAATGAGTCCTTTCCAATATTGTACTGATGGTTTAGCCGGGTGTCTCCAGTTCATCAGGATGCATTTCCTGGCGTAGAAGAGCAGCAACCGGACGAGCGCCTTCAGGGCACTCTGTTCCGAGAGCGACTCCACCACCCCAAGAAGGCACAGTGAGACCGACCCTTGCAGCTGAAAACCCACCACCCTACTAGTCAGACCCAGCACCCCCTTCCAAAAGGCCATCAGGACCTCACATGACCAGATCATATGTATCCATGAGCCACTACTCTTCCCGCATCTAGGACATACATCCGTATCTGTTAAGCCCATTCTGTGCAGACGAACCGGGGTGATGTAAGCCTGATGAATCCATTTGGTTTGGATGAATCTGTCCCTAGCTTCTACCACCGACGAGTGCAGGTTCTCCATTATCTCCTCCCATTCGTCCCGATCTAGGCCTGGGTCCAAATCCTGCCATTTAGCCTCAATCTTGCCCCTGGGGGATTCCAGCTCTCCCATCAAACATCCATACAACACGGACACAGGCTTTTTAAGGTTCCCATCTCTGAGTACGTATTCAATTTTGGATTCCGAAATCCTTGGGCCCTCTCTACGGAATTGGGTTTGCAATGCGTGCCTGAGTTGTAGATATCTAAAAAAGTCTCGGTTGGACAGCTGGAACTCCGCCCTAAGTTGATCGAAGGGCACCAGCACCCCCCCTCTATATAGCTGCCCAAGCTGCTGAACGCGTTTCCTCACCCAGAACAATGGGTCCTGCATGCTACTCGTTTCTGATAGCCTGGGATTATCCCATATGGGGGTATGTGGGGACCACGTCGGAGTCTCCCCTGCCCTCATCCCCAGCTTCGCTGCCCTCTCCCAGATGTTGCATGTCGCCCTCATACATGTGGTCGCCGTTTGGATCCCTTTCGTACCCCTATATACTAGAGAGGCCAGCTTTTCCGGGGAGCCCAAAAGCGCCACCTCTAAGCATACCACAGGGTTGTCCTTCGGCTGGCATAGCCACCAGTGGACAAACAAGAGCTGCGTTGCGTAGAAGTATATTTGCATGTGTGGCACCGCCAGGCCCCCTTCACCTACCTGCGCCTTCATTATTTGCCGATTTAGCCTTGGGGGGGAGTGACCCCATATAAAGCCAAAGACAATTGACTCTAGTGCTTTAAAGTGGGAGACAGGAAGCATCACCGGGGAGGCCTGGTATATGTACAGGAATTTGGGGAGGAAAATCATTTTAAATATGTTGATTCTGCCCATAACCGACAGCGGGAGATTCGCCCACTGGCTGACTCTTTGCTTTAATTTCGCCACTACCGGGGAGATATTAAGGGAGACAAACTCGTCGGCCCGCCCACTGACCACAATCCCCAGATACTTAAATTGTCGGACTCTCTTTAGTTGAGATCTTGGGGAGACATCCCGAGGGTCGGTCCCATCAACTTGCATCAGACTGGATTTGTCCCAGTTAACCTTCAAACCGGAAAATCTCCCAAACACCCCGATGGTATCCAGGGCAGCCTCCAGAGACTCATGGCTATCCGCTAGGTATAGTAGGGTATCATCCGCATAAAGCGAAATTTTTTCCTCTATCCCCCCCAGCCTCCATCCCGCGATGGTAGGAGAACTTCTAATCATTATTGCTAACGGCTCAATGGCCAACGCGAAGAGCAATGGCGAGAGTGGGCAGCCCTGCCTAGTCCCCCTCTGCAAGACAAATGGGTCAGAATAGCAGCCATTGACCCGTACTCTGGCCGTCGGGCGATCGTATAATAGCCTGATATATGATATAAAACCTGCAGGGAGCCCGAATCTGGCCAGCACTGCCCAGAGATAGACCCATTCTATCGAATCAAAGGCCTTCTCATTATCCAACGAGGCTATCGCCCGACTGCCACAGTTGTCGTGCACTATCTGCAGGTTGGACATCAGTCTACGCAGGTTTATCCCTGTTGTGCGTCCCGGCATAAAGCCTGACTGGTCAGGCCCAATCAGTTGTAATATGACTCGGTTTAGCCTCATAGCCAGGATTTTAGCCAATATTTTGGCATCTTGATTCAAGAGGGAGATGGGTCTATATGATGCACAAATATCGGCCGGTTTCCCTTCCTTGTGGATAAGGACCACATGCGCATCCCGGAAGGAAGCTGGAAGACCTCCACTATCCATTGCCTGCTTCAGAACCTCCCACAGTCTAGGGGCGATCCTGTCCATCCCTTGCTTATACCACTCGGCCGGCAGTCCATCGGGTCCTGGCGCTTTCCTACTGGGGAGTGCTCTCATTGCATTCCTGACTTCATCAGTAGTGATGGGAGAGTCAAGAGCTTCCCGATCAGCCGGAGCCAGTTCAGGGAATTTAATTTGATCAAGATAGCTCTCCAGCTCCTCCATCCCGTAGTTTACCCTGGAGGAGTACAAGGCCGAGTAGTATCTGAGGAACTGCTGTGCAATGTCCTCTGCTGCTGTTACCGTCTCTCCTGCTCCCGTTATCCTAGCAATACTGTTTGACTTGTTCTCAGCTCTCGCCAGATAGGCCAGAGTCCTGCCATTTTTGTCCCCCTTGTCAAATATCGTCGCTTGTTTATGTAGCAATAGTTTCCTAGTTGAGTCAGATAATGATAGATTATACTCCCTAGTAAGAGACAGCAGATTCGAGTGGGCCCTGTCGTCCGCTGAAGTAATGAACTCCTCTTCCGCGTTCGCAAGTTTACGTTCGAGGTCTGCCCTCTCCATCCCCCTCTTCCCTCTGACCGCCGCTATAGCACTAATGGCGCATCCTCTCGTAACCGCCTTAAAGGCGTCCCATCTCACTTCCGCGGACGTTTCATCCGTGTTACACTCCCAGAAGACTTCCGCAGCCGAGGTTAGACTATCCCTAACTTCGGGAGTCTCTATCCATAGGGGGTTCAGGGTCCATCCCACACGGCTCGTCTGTGAGCGCAGCCACTCTCGCCAGTAAATCAGGTGATGAGAACGCGAGGTCTATCCTGGACAGTGACCTGTGCGTGGCCGAGTGACAGGAGTAAGCCTTAGCAGCGGGGTGTTTCCACCTCCACAGTTCCTGGAGGCCCATTGCCTCTGCCCAGGACGCCAGTTGTGTCCTAGGGCCCGGCCACCTGTCCAGTCTATCCAACGCGGGGTCCATTACCATGTTAAAATCTCCCACCCATAGTGTCAGAGCCGGGGGGTAAGTCACTATCTTCTCCATGATCCGATGCAGCACATGTATATTGAAAGGCGGGGGGACATAAATGCCTATTATAATAACATCTGAGTCCATAAGCTTGGCGTGGAGGATTATGTAGCAACCCTCCCGGTCCGTCTGCACAGAATGTAGCACAAATGGGGTTCCCTTGGAGATCAATACCGATACCCCCCTAGAGTAGGACGAGAAGAGAGCGTGAAAGGAGTCCTGGATCCAGGGTCTCCTGAGAGCGAGTCCCCTCCGTCCAACCAGGTGGGTCTCTTGCAGGATCACCACATTGGGTCTGTATCTCTTAACAAATTGGAGGACTGTAGACCGTTTGATTTTATCGTTTAGCCCCCTGACATTCCAGGAGAGAATCTTGCAATCACCCATTCTCAAAGATTAGAGTGCTAATCTTGTGATCAACTATCAAACTGCACCAGGTGTTCCGCACCTCCGTCCATGATCGACCAACTTTTAGGGTCCGTTTGCCATTCATCCCATGCATACTAACATAACAACACAACATACACAAACTATTACTAAACATAGAAATACCCTCCCCAACCACCCCCTCCCCGCTCCACCATATCCCAACTTTGGCGAGCTTCATTCCCCCCCAACAATGCAATACAACAACGGTTTAACTAGTTGCACCGGGGTGCAGTACCCACTGTCTGTGGGCTCATAACATACCATTACCCAAACCACGTACAGGTTGGTGACAAAGTCACCAAGGGTTCCCAGGGGGCGATTGGGGGTAAATGGGGGCAACAGGCAGGAATGACTAGGAAGGGGGGGAAAATATGTGTCGGGGGGGGAGGAGGATAGCCCGGGCAAGGGAGGTTAACAGGAGTAATAGGAAAGTAAGGTAGGGGGTGGGTCAAAAAAGGGGGGGGGGGGGGGAAGGGGCGGGGCTTCACTCCGTGGGAATCCAGAGCCGCAGCTCTCCTGTAACGATCACATCAGGATATGGTGCGACTAGCGCAGCCAGAACAATTCTCAACAAATTACAACAGATTGCAACAGGTTTAGCAGCCATCAAACAAACGAACTAAACAGGATGGTTCTGTATTGCCGGGTGGCATTTAGAGACCAGGCCCCCGGACGCCAGCCGGACCGCAACAAAGGGGAGGGCCCCGGGCAAAGGCAGCACTATCAATTTCAATAATACTAGGTTTAGAGGGACGCTGTCCCCACCCCGAGCCCAGGCCACTAGGCCCCCGGCAAAGAGTCCAGCCATGCATTAGCGTCCTCAGCCGATGTGAAAAATCTGGTCGTTTCTCCATCCTGCACGCGTAAGCGTGCTGGAAACATCATGGCGTATTTGATCCCTCTCCGCCTGAGCCTCTCTCTCACGCCATTGAATGAGCGCCTCAGTTTTTGGACCTCCGAGGTGAAGTCCGGGAAAAAGGACAACCGGGCGTTGTCGAAGGTTACCGTCCCTTTCATTCTAGCCGCAGCCAGGATAGCGTCTCTGTCCCTGTAGTGGAGGACTTTGAAGATAAAAGGCCTTGGCGGAGTCCCCGGTGGGAGGGGTCTCATGGGGATCCTATGCGCTCTCTCCACCGTAAAAAACTTGGTCAGGTTCACAGGTGCCAAAGTCTCCCTTATGAGATTTTCTACGAACTGCTCTGGGGAGGCTCCCTCTGCCTTTTCGGGTAGTCCCAGGATCCGGACGTTGTTCCTCCGGTTTCTATTTTCAGCGTCCTCGGCCCTCCCCATGAGGGTGGTCACCTGCCTCCGCAGGGTAGCAATTTCCCCAGTATGAGTGGACAGACGATCCTCAGCTTCTCCGATCCTCCTCTCCGCCTCCCCAGCGCGGTCACGTATTTTATCCAGGTCATGGCGGAAGTAGTTAAACTGTTCCTGGAGGGTATCAAATTTGGCTGTGAGGGCACTCTGACATGAGGCGATAGCCGCCATAATAACTGCAGTATCAGGGTTGGAGGCTCCCAGCTCAGCCCCACTGGGGGTCTCCATGGTTTGCGTACTACAGGCGACCAGAATGGTTCTGCGTTTCTTACTGCCTCTCATATGTATAGGGGGGCCCTCGGGAAAGGACAGCCCCGTCGGGGTATGATCCAAGGGTGAGGGTCCACCAGCCCCTCCGAGCGCTCAGGATTCTCCTACGAGGGGATACAGCGAACAGCGGAGCGTCCAGGGAGTCTCAGATCAGCCCCACAGACAGAAAGGGGGATCCCCGCCCCAGGGCAGTGGCTTATGTCCTCAGCCCTTCTGGCTTGCTTCCAGCACTCAGGACGGGTGCTGCCCCTGTTCCGGTTAGGAGATGCCGGCCAATCCACACTGGCGTTGCGCAGCAGCAGTTAACAGTGGGTTCCTTCCCCCAGGCTTAGCAATGTGGGGTTTATCATCCACCGGTGGCACGTCTAGTTTGTCCCAAGGAGCTCAGCCCGGCCTATGGATATGCTCTCTGTGATCTTGGAAACACGCCACTTCAGGCACACATTAATTGTCCCCCAGTGACTGGAGCAGGTTCTGTGGCTGATATTGCCCAAATGAATGTGCCACTGGGAAAGGGCCGGGGGGGCAGCAGGATAGGAGGGGGGAGAGAAAGGGAGACCCAGCAACAGGTTTGAAAGATGAGCTTAGGAAGACGGATGGTATGGCCAGCTCCCTCCTCACCTATCCCCTCCAAGATGGCGGCTGCCTGCTTCTTCGCGCCCTCCCCTCAGCTCTCCCTGTACCTGTCACTCTCGGCGCACGAGGTGTCTTCAGATTTCGCCCCTCCACGTGGGCCCGCCGCCGCTCGTGTCCTGCTGCTGCAATCGCCTCCCCGCAGGTGCGCAGCTCCCTCCTCGGGCGCCCCGCTCTCAACGCCGTCCCCTCCGCTCACCGTCAGCGCGAGGCCGCCTCGTCGGGTCCGGAGCCCCGGCCTTCCTCCGCTCTCACGTCGGCCGCCGCTTCACCGACTCACAGCCCGGGGACGGCTCGCTGCCTCACACTCGTCGCAGCTCGTCCGGGCGTCTGTCACTCCGCCACCGCCGCTGCCCAGATCAGGATGGGGGCCGCCCGGTCTCCTCCGCTCCCACAACGCCACCTCCGGTCTTCACGTGCGCCCCGCCGCCACTCCGACACGCTGATGGCTGCCTCCGCTGCCGCAGATCTGCCTCCAGGCTCAGTCCCTAGGACAGGGAGAGCCTCCACAGGGGTTCTGGCCGTCTAGTCTGCCCAAAAAAAGTGAGTATTCAGGATTCTTGCAGGAAGCCCCTTTCAGACACGTCTGCTCAGGTCGCCATCTTGGCCACGCCCCCGTGGGGCTTGAATTTAGTACTCTTCAGGGTCCTTCGAGCCATTGTGCGATGCTGCTTTGTCTATGTTGACGCTCAAAGTGGTCTTTCTGGCAGCGATCACCTCGGTGCGTCATGTATCAGAGCTGGCTGCGCTTTGTATGAAACCACCCTACTGAGCTGCATATGGATAAGGTGGTTTTTCGCTTTAAACCTGATTTTTTGCCTAAGGTCGTTTCTCCCTTTCACCTTAAAGTGGACCAACACCCAGGATTTTGACTATCCTGGGTTTTGGTCCACTTCGGTGGGGCACCCCGATCGGGGGTGCCCCGCTGTCTGAAACCCCCCAGAAAGCCCCAAAAAACTCACCTCTCCCCGCTCCCACGTGACCGCGCCAGCCAATCACAGCGCTCAGAGCCGCTGTGGTATGCGTGTCCAATGCCGCCTGGACGCGCATACCAGCTCAGCTGGCTCTGAGCGCTGGAGGCCGCGTCTCGCGCTTCCCTCTAACAGGGAGGGCGCCTGCACCGGCCATTCACAAACGGCCGGCGCGGGTGCGCGCCCTGCTAGAGGGAAGCGCGAGACACGGCTGCGGCTCGCGCATGCGCCGATGGAACGGGGCTGAGGTAAGGTTTGTGGGCCTCCTGGGGGGTTCCTCCCCGTGGGACATCCCGATTTCGGATGCCCCGCGGGGAGGGATCTGATCGGTCCGGGAATCTTAATAGATTTCCGGGCCGATCCCCCCTGGGTGTTGGTCCACTTTAATGAGGAAGTTGTCTTACCTTCCTTGTGTCCAGCACGGGCTAATTCCAAAGAACGGACCCTCCATGCTTTGGATGTGGTCAGAGCCATAAAGTATTACCTGGCTGCGACTGAATCCTTCAGGAAATCGGATTTGCTCTTTGTCCTAACAGAGGGATCTGGAAAGGATTGCCACCAGCCAAGTCCACACTCAGTAAGTGGATCAGACAGGCGGTGGTGCAAGCATATTCTTCCAGGGGGAAGGAACCCCCTTTTTGGATCACAGCTCATCCTACCAGAGCTATTGGTGCCTCTTGGGCTTTTCAGCATCAGACATCGGTGGAACAAGTTTGTATGGCCGCAACTTGGTCTTCTGTTCATACTTTTACAAAGTTTTACAAGGTGGATGTCAGGGCCTCAGCTGACACTGTTTTTGCCCGAAAGGTGCTTCAAGCGGTAGTGAAATGAACTACATGCTGTTCCGCACTGGGGATCCCGCCCATATGGACACTGCTTTTGGATGTCCCAGTTGTTAAGGATATTGGGACGGCCTGGACTGGATGTAGAGAAAAATACAATTCTGTGAAACTCACTTGTAGAATTGTTTTTGGATACATCCAGTCCAGGCCGTCCCACCCCATCCTTGTGTTCATTATGTCCTGTATGCCTGTTATGGTGATCAACCATTTTTTGTTCATGGACACTGGCTTTTAGAGTTTTTTTGCTTAAAGAGAGTACAAGCTGAAGCTATGTGAAGTAACATGGTTTCTTAGACCTCCCGGCCTGCCCTCTTTTGTTGAATACTGCTTTTAAACCACTGGGGAAGGATAGAGGGACAGCTGACTTTATAGGGGGCCGGGAGGAGCTACATCTTTGATTTGCAGTCAAGCGCCCCCTAGGGGCGAACACCCAGTCATAAGGATATTGGGACGGCCTGGACTGGATGTATCCAAAAACAATTCTACAGGTGAGTTTCACAGAATTGTATTATTCAAAGAAACAGAGTTGCCAGCAGAAGGAGACCATATGGTCCATCTAGTCTGCCCTTATGTGTGTATCTTTATTACATAATAGATAGATGGAGGCTTATCCCAGAAATGTTTACATTCACTTACTGTTGATTTTTCTACCTCTGCTGGAAGTTTGTTCCAAGCATCTACTACTTACTGTAAAATAATATTTCCTGACATTGATCCTAATTTATCTTCCGATAGGTCATGTTCTCTTATTCTATCGTAAAGTTTCTTCTCAAAAACATTTCTCTTCTGAACCTTATTCAGTCGTTTCACATATTAATCATGTCTCCTCTTCTTCATCCTGGCTGTAAAATTTAAACTGAAACACCCATTTATGGAAAAATGGGTGTGGTTCCAAGTGCAGCGGAGCATCCCGATTGTCGATGCCCCCCTGCACCGAGTGCTGGCAACCCTGTGACCGCGGAGTCCAATCAGAGAGCTGAATTTCTCCGGGGAACGAGGTAAGATTTCTCCCGATTACCGACATTAACATGCACTCGGAACACACGTTTTTTTTTTTTAAGTTCTGGTATAAAGGGATTAAATTGTCCAGGCCAATACATAGACCATATAATCACATAGCCCTAAAGATCCTAATGTTCCCAGTTTCTTTTTTTTTCCAAAAAGAACCGCCCAAAGTTGAGAAAACTTATTTTGAAGTTTATATTTGTTTTTGAAACTTCCAGCCAGTGGGTGTAGCTGCTCTTCAGTACAAGAGCAGATATCCCCTTTATATCTGCACCAGCCAACCATAGGAGAGAGCAAGTAGTCAGAGCCAAGTCTCTGCTCCTAGGTGCTGCTGCGAGGCTAAAGGAAAGGCAGATATCACCAGGTAAGCTGCTGAATCAGGTTTTTTATATTTTCCCCTCGACAGTCCCTTTAAAGCGGTTCCACACCCATTTTCTACATAATGGGTGTGGAGCCGCATCATGACAGGCTGGGGGGTGGGTCATCCAGATTGCTGGAGCCCCCTGCCCCCCCCCCCAGCAATCCTTACCTGAATTTTTATCTCCTGTCAAAACGCAGCCCTGCGATTGGCCTCCAGCGATCACATTGTCCGGGCTTGTGGGGGTCGATGCCCAAGGAGGGGGGGGGGCTCCAGAAATCTGAATGCCCCCCGAGCCTGTCACATTTCAGACTCACACCCATTATGTAAAAATTGGGTGTGGGACCGCTTTAGGTGTTTTCATTCTAAAATTCACTCCTAAAAAAAGATCTATGCAGCATTAATAGTGACCAGAAGAAACAGATTTGTGGAACAATGTGTGCTCTGATTTCCATACAACAGCCATGGCTGGGATTAAGTTTTGCCAGTCTTACCATCGGGGAGCACGACGCTCATCTTGAGAAGTGAAAGAAGATTTTCGACATCACTGTTAATGCTCTGAGAGATTCCCGGATACTAGAGAACAACAAAGGAAAATAGAACCTGTGTTCAAAGCAACATTCACATAGCGCTAACAGAAATGCAAAAATACAGTCCATGCTGTCTGTGGCATCATTATGGAGACTGGGATTCAGAAAAAATGGGAGGTATCACCCGGGAGAGAAACTCTGCCGCCTGCCCCCCCCCCCCTTTCCTTGGCTGATGCCAGCCACAGGAGAGTGACCCAGCTGTCTTCCCCTTCAGGCGCCCCCAACGATTACAGAGCAGCAGCTGAAAATGGCGCTGCAGGTGCCCCCTCCTTCCATCCCTTTCCTCCACCACTAACACATGTGGCAGAGGGAGAAAATAATCACCCCGTCCGATGTCTCTTCCCCTCCAGTGGTAGAAGAGAAAATACCATTTTGTAAAATACTCACCTGTAAAATGGGTATTATAAGTATGTCACACACCCCGCTTCAAGATATCCATAACATGTGGGTAATACCGACCTGAAGAGGGCGTTCCTGCAGAGATGATAGCAAAAAGAAAGCCCCTCCCTGATCCATAAATACCTGGGACCTCCCACTCATTACCGCAGTAAGGTAAGGGACCAGGAAGAGGCAAATATAAACCAAAGCAACGCAAAGTTCAGAATATAGAGGATCCAGAATACAAGAAGGGCGGGTGAAGCGGGGTGTGTGACATACTTATAATACCCATTTTACAGGTGAGTATTTCACAAAATGGTATTATTCTAAGTATGTCACACACCCCGCTTCAAGATATCCATAACATGTGGGACATCCAATAGCAGTGTCCATAAAAGGGCGGGGATCCAAAACAAGGCAACAAGGTACAACCGCTGAGGCCCGAACATCAACCTTGTAAAACTTGGAAAAAGTGTGAACAGAGGACCAAGTAGCGGCCTTACAAACTTGCTCAACAGAGGCCTGGTGCTGAAAAGCCCAGGACGCCCCAACAGCACGAGTAGAATGAGCAGTGACACGAAAAGGGGGACTCCTCCCCTTAGCAGAATAGGCCCCAATGATGGCCTGACGAATCCATTTACTAATGGAAGATTTGGCAGGAGCCAAACCTTTCCTAGGCCCAAAGGGCACCACAAAAAAAGCATCAGTCTTACGAAAGGAAGACGTAACCACCAGATAATATTTCACAACACGAACTACATCCAAGGAATGCAGCGCCCTTTCCTTGTCGTTGCTGGGATTAGGACATAGAGAAGGCAGAACAATGTCCTGATTCAGATGAAAGGCAGAGACCACCTTAGGAAGAAAATCCGTCTTGAAACGAAAGACAACCTTGTCCTGATGCCTTTCGAAGTACGGAGCTTTAATGGATAAAGCTGCCAACTCAGAAACACGCCTAACCGAAGTGATAGCCACCAAAAAGGCCACCTTTTGAGTAAGTGAAGACAAAGCAACCTCATTCAAGGGCTCAAACGGAGGACCCTGAAGAGCAGAAAGAACCAGGTTCAAATCCCAAACTGGAACAAAGGGCTTCCTAGGAGGCCGTACATGCGTAACTCCTTGGAAAAAGGTCTTGACTAAGGGATGAAGTGCAAAGGACCTTTGAAAAAACACCGCCAGGGCAGAAACCTGCCCCTTCAAGGTACTAAGTTGAAGCCCCAGATCCAGACCATGTTGAAGAAACTCCAGGATTCTGGAAATGGAGAACTCCCGACAAGAGAAAGACCTACTTTCACACCAATCAATATAGGACCTCCAAGTCCTATAGTAAACAGTAGAGGAAGAGCGCTTCCTGGCACTAATAAGAGTCTGAATCACCGCGTCAGAAAGACCTTCCTCCTTCAAGATGGCGGTTTCAGCAGCCACGCCGTCAAAGCCAGCGAAGGTAAATTGGGATAGAGTAGCCGACCCTGGGTGAGCAGGTCCGGCAGTAGAGGCAGAACGAACTGATCCTCTGCCAGTCTTACCAGGTCTGCGAACCAAACCTGCCTTGGCCACCTTGGTGCCACCAGAATTGCCGACACACCCTCCATGGCCAGCTTGCGCACCACTCTGGCTACCATTGGAAACGGAGAGAATAGGTAAAGAAACCCCAGATCCCTCCAGTTCAGGGACATGGCATCCACCGCCAGAGCCAGTGGATCCTGCGAGAGAGAAACAAATATCGGAAGCTTGTGATTGTGACGAGAGGCAAAGAGGTCCACCGCCGGGAACCCCCACCTGAGGCAAATCGAGCGAAACACCTGAGGACTGAGAGACCACTCCCCCTGACGAGAGGAGGCCCTGCTCAGAGAGTCCGCCTCCGTGTTCTCCACTCCCGGAATGTAGACTGCTGAGATACACGGGACGTGGCTCTCCGCCCAGTCCAGAATCAGACAAGACACTTCCCTGAGGGCACTCCTGCTGCGAGTCCCCCCCTGGTGATTGATGTAAGCAACCGCCGTCCGGTTGTCCGACCGGACCTGAACTGGCAGGCCCCGCAACTGATGAGTCAAGCGAAACAGAACCAACCTGATGGCTCTCAACTCCAGAACATTGATGGGCTCGTGAGCCTCCTGCGGGCCCCACAGACCCTGAAACTGGAGGTCCTTCCAAACACCCCCCCAACCTGACAGACTGGCATCCGTGGTGACTGTTTCCCAACACGGAGCCAGAAAAGATCTGCCCTTCAACAGATTGACCGACCCCAGCCACCATTGCAGGGATCGACGAACTCGGGGAGTCATCAGGAAGGACTGATCCAATGATAGAGGAGACTTGTCCCAAACCTTCAACAGATGAAGCTGAAGCATCCTTGTATGAAACTGCGCAAAGGGAACTGCCTCGAATGAGGCCACCATTAACACCACCAGCCTCTTCCCTAGCCGGATGGCCGGACGAGGGGCCGACAAGAGAAGCCGAACTAATTCCTGAATCAAAAGAATCTTGGCCTGGGGCAGAAACACCCTGGCCTGCGAAGTGTCCAGAGACATTCCCAGAAAGGTCACTACTCTGGACGGAGAAAGAGAAGACTTGGGGTGGTTGATCACCCAACCGAACCTCTCCAGAGTGGACACCACCACTCTGGTGTCCAACTCCGCTTGGTTGAAAGAAGAGGCCATGATCAGAAGATCGTCCAAATAGGGCACAATGCGGATACCCTGAACCCTGAGCAGAGCCATCACCCCCGCTAGCACCTTGGTGAACACCCGAGGAGCCGAGGTGAGACCGAAAGGGAGTGCCACAAACTGAAAATGCCGATCCTCCACCACGAACCTGAGAAACCTCTGGTGTGCTGGAAAAATCGGAACGTGTAGATAAGCATCCTTGATGTCTATGGACGTCAGAAAGTCTCCCTGACGAAGAGAGTGAATAGCCGAACGCAGCGTTTCCATGCGGAATTTCCGCGGCCGGATGAACCTGTTGAGAAACTTCAGATTCAAGATGGGTCGGACCGATCCGTCCTTCTTGGGTACCGTGAACAGATTGGAATAAAAGCCCCTGCCCTGATCTGAGGGGGGCACTGGGCAAATGACAGCCATGTCCAGAAGATTCTCTACTGCCACCAGGAGCCCCTGCGCCGCCAGAGGCTCCGAAGGCATCCGAGACCTGAAAAATCTGGAAGGGGGGCGGAGCTCGAACTCCAGCTTGTAACCGGAAGACACCACTTCCCGGATCCACCTGTCCGAGACCTCTTGATCCCAGATCTGGGAGAAGTGTCGCAGCCGCCCCCCCACCCGCATGGGTGAGGGCGCCCCCTCATTGCTGAGCTGGCTTAGTAGCCGGTTTGGGCTTAGAGCCCCAACTGTATCCTGGACGGGCACGTCCTCTGCCCCTGCTCCCAGAATCTCCTCTGTAAGAGGGGAATGCCAATCCCCTGCCAGATCTGGCCCCACGAAATGAGGGGGTAAAAGAAGGCGCCCCCCAAAAGGGACGGCGTTGTTTCTTGCGTTGAGGTAAGTGCAAGTCCAATGTCTCTCCAAAGAGCCGTAATCCTACAAAAGGTAGAGCCGTCAGTGACTTCTTGGACATAAAATCGGCCGCCCACTGGCGCAGCCACACCGACCGCCGAATAGTCACCAGCAGAGCCGACGTCCTACCACACATCATCAAGGTGTCATCCAAGGCTGTTAACACAAAAGATAAAAACAACTCACACCGTTTAAGGCTAAGGAACTCGGCACTACCAGGACGAAGCCCGGAAGAAGTCAACAGGTCCCTGACCACAGACCTGGCAGCCAACACCATGAGCGCCGAAGTGCAAACAGGCCGCATGGCTGACCCAATGCTAGCAAAACCATGACAAGCCATTTGGTCAATACGTTTATCCTCTCCATCCTTGAGGGTGGAACAATCAGGTCTATTTAAAACCGAGGAGTTGGACAACCCCAAGACCGGTGCATCCACCTCGGGGGGAGATGCCCAGCGCTTAACCGCCTCCGAAGGGAAGGGATATTTCTTATCCCACCCCTGAGGGATGCCAGGGAGCCGAGCCGGCCTGTCCCATTCCTTAGCAATAATTTTGTCAAAATGCCTTTGCGTAGGAAACTCCAAGCGCGGCCTGGATTCCTCAAACAATTCACCCTTCTGCTGTGACGCCTCCTCGGGAGGGGAAATATTCAGAACCTCCAACATCAGAGCCAGAGCGTGAGGAGTATCCGAGGATCTCCCCAAGTCACCAAGCTCGGCATCAGCGCCAAAAGACTGCTCATCGTCCGAAATATCTGAATCCTCATAAACCTCCCCTTCCTCTAGCGGGGAATAATCAGACCAATCCAGATTATTAACGTCATCATGGTCATCCACCGGCGGAGCCGGCGACAAATGCTTTCTCTTAGCCGGAGCCTTACGGGCGACCGAGCTGGAGATAATTTTTTCAAGGTTAGCCAATCTGGCGCACATCTCAGATTGCAGCTCCCTGCCCATGACGACGTCACACGGGGTGCGTGTCAAGGTGGGAGGGGGAGATGAAGCGACCAGCGGTGCGGACCCAGACGCCTGGGGTTCGGACTGCCGCGTAATAGTTTGCTGTGCACATGGTATACACAGAAGTACATCGTCCCCAGTAATGGATACCCCACACAACATACACTTCCGGGGATGCGCCGAAGGGGTCCCGAGCCCAGTATCCGGGGATGCCTCCATAAGGTGAACTTTTAATAGTCGCTATGACCCAGGGAATTACGCCAATAGACAACCCGGGATGCCCCTTTAATGTCCCGAGTGGGAGGATTTATGAACAATAAAATGAACCCAGGGATTAGGACCGGGAGAAACCCCCTAAATACTACTGGAGATCCTCCTGATAAACCTCCGCCTGAAAGACACAGAAAGAACATATGAGGCGATAAGGGACAAAACACACATGCAAACAAGCAGGATGGGGGAGAGGGGGCCACAGGCCACTCACAGTACCACAGGAAATTGTAATGAGGACCAGACCGTGAGGAAGAGGCTTTTCTGACTGAGAAGGGGGCGTGGTCAGCGCGGGACGCGCGTGACGCCAAGCTCCGCCCCCCCTCCTATGCAAAGCATTAGCTCCTCAGCGGCGCCAGAGATAGATGGGGGCGGCTGCGGTGACACGCCACAAGACCGGCCCCGCCCCCAAGAGGACAGTCGTGAGGGAAGATTCCCCTCAGGAAAAGAGGCGCCAAAACCGGCCGGCGCCGCAGCGAATGTGCGGCTGCGGCGCTTGGCCCATTAAAGTGATGAAAAGTAAAACATGTCATCCTGCTCAAACAACTCACCCTTCTGTTCAAATCACCGCAGCACACAATACAAGGAGGGACGGACCCCGGCCCCGCGCCGAAGGACCGGCCCCGCCCCCCCCACTACATTCCATACAGTGCGTGAGGTAAACTACCTCCGCCATGATGAAAGAAGGAGAAAAAGCCCAGCACCGCACAGAGGCCTCCTCAAGAGCGGCCGCGGCGCTGACAAGAATGACAGTTAAAGAGACACACACACATAACTGTAGTAAAAGACACAGAAGATTCCCCTCATGATAGAGAATAATAAAGAGGGGACCCACACCCCCCATCCCCACTGTGGAAAGGGATCCTGGGAGGGCCATTCCAATGTTAAAACTAAGGGACAGGGCATCCCAAGCCGGGGTCACCAACCCGGTGTAACCGCCTACCCTCTTGTATAGGGTCTCACGGTGGAGCGTTGCTCCTGAGCACCTGAGGTGCTAATATACCCTCGCCTGGACCCGCAGCCACGGCTGGGAGGCATATGTATTCTAGGGAAAAAAGGGATCCAAACGGAAATAATTAAGTAGCGGGCCGGGAATCATCCCGGCTACCTTAAACCGGACCTTCACCATGATTTAATGAAAAGCCCAAACTCTTAAAAAACGATTCCCCAGCATCTAAAATTAATATATTTAACATTTTTAGTCACTAACTTATTATTCTTTCCCCCACTGAGCTGCAACTCTGTTCAGGAATTTAGGATATGGGCGCCGCCATCTTGACTCAGAAGCATCACACTTACTGAGGAGAGGAGAGTGGGATAAGGTACAGGGGGGGCAGGTTATAGCTGTGCTTTGCTCAGACAGAGCAGAGCTGGGGTCAGGGAAAGGTCAGCAGTCCCAGAATGCAGAGCAGCACAGTCACTTCCTGTTTGCAGGCACTTCCTGTTTGCAGGCTGCCTGATAAGATGGCGGCTTCCATAAGCCGCCATCTTGGATGTTTAAAGGCTCATAACATGCAGTAGATGCAGGTAGGATGATTTTTAATGTGAGCAATCTGTATGTACAGTGTGGGGGAAACATATAAGATAGACTCTTATTCAGAGTGAAGGTCCGCTTTAAATCCCCCTGTGCAAGGAGGAGACATCATCTTCTGACTTGCTCGCCGTCTGCAGAGATGGAAAACTGGGTAATGAGTGGAAGGTCCCAGGTATTTATGGATCAGGGAGGGGCTTTCTTTTTGCTATCATCTCTGCAGGAACGCCCTCTTCAGGTCGGTATTACCCACATGTTATGGATATCTTGAAGCGGGGTGTGTGACATACTTAGAATAGACGCTACCGTTGTCCCCAATATTCTAAGTATGTCACACACCCCGCTTCAAGATATTCATAACCTGTGGGTATACTGACCTGAAGAGGGCGATCTGCAGAGATGATTGGAGGAAAGAAAGCCCCTCCCGGTCCATAAAAACCTGGGACCTCCCACTCATTACCCAGTCTTCATCTCTGCAGACGGCGAGCAAGCAGAAGATGATCTCTCCTCCTTGCATAGGGGGTCTGTCAGGTAGCCAGGACTACTCCCGGCCAGTTAATTTTTTATTTCCGTTCGGACTTACCTTTTCCCCTTTTTAATCCTTATATTCGTATGCCTCCCAGTCTTGACTGCTGTCCGGGCGAAGGTATATTAGCACCACTGGTGCTCAGGAGCCATGCTCCGCCGCGAGACCCTATATAGAGGGTAGGCGGTTATACCGGGTTGGTGACCCCGGTTTGGGATGCCCTGTCCACTTTGAAAAATGTTATTCCCTCATGACATATTTCCACCTCACTGGCTTGGGCTGGGTCCTCTCCTCAAAGCTTGCGGCTTTCTTATGGAAGTCTTTCCCCCAAAATGTATTGGTGCACTGCTGTACTTTGTAGCGTTACTGTATTACCAGGTGGGAACTTCATTAGGAGGGAACTTTACTACTACAGACACCGCGGCCACCATTGCCGCCGCGGTGCTGCTTTACCTCAGAGAGCTGAGGGGAGGTCTCTTGTGTGTCTTATGTGCGTGGCTCGAGCGGGGCAGCGGCTCCACACTCCGTGCGGGCCGCTACCGCTTGGCGTTTTATTATCACCGCGGCACCGGCTTTCTGTCACACTACGGTGGAGGGGAACCTTCCCCTCACGCGTTCTATTGGGGGCTGGGCCGGACTTGCGGCGCGTCGCCGCGGCCCGCCCCCTCCAGCTCTGAGCACCACCGAGGAGCTTTATCCCACTCTCTTACTTGCGGCGGGGGGCGGAGCTGGTAAAGCGCGCGGTCCGCGCTGGCCACGCCCCCCCTTCTCCGTCTCCAGCTCTGCATTTTACCTCAGGCCGGCGCGGACGCTGCACCTGGTTTACACAGGCTCTGTGAGTGGCCCTGTGGGCCTTTTCTTCCCAGTTTTTTTTGTCTCTTATTCTATGATTAAGGTTTTTCTCATTGTGTCCATCTTGTTTTTTAGGCGGAATCTTCTGGGATATTTTGGGGGCTTCTCCCGGTCCTAGGGGTTTTTTTCTATACATATATTTTACAAATCCTCCCACTTGGACACTATAAGGGCATCCCGGGTTGCTTAATAGCGTAATTCCCTTGGTCATAGCGACTCACTCAAGTTCACCTTATGGAGGCATCCCAGGATTCCGGGCTCCCCTCGGGACAATCTCGGAAGTGTTTGGGTTGTGGGGTATCCCTAACTGGGGATGATTTCTTTTTATGTATATCATGTGCATCAGTCCAAGGTTCTTCTGATTCAGGAGTTGGTTCGGTCGCTTCTGTCCATTCCTCGACCGTCCATCCGGCTAGGGATGAGACTGGTGGGTTTGATGGTGGCCTTCTTCGAGGCAGTCCCCTTTGCTCAGTTTCACACAAGGACACTACAGCTCCATCTGTTGTCGGTCTGGAACAGGTCTCCTCAGTCACTGGATCAATTCTTTCAGATGTCCCCCCGGGTTCGCCGCTCGCTTCAGTGGTGGCTGAACGCAGCCAACTTGCTGAGGGGCAGATCCTTTCGGACTCCCCAGTGGGAGATAGTCACCACGGATGCCAGCCTCTCTGGATGGGGGGGGCTTCTGGAAGGATCTGCCATTTCAGGGTTTGTGGGGTCCCCTGGAAGCCCACGAGCCTATCAATGTTCTGGAATTAAGGGCCATCAGGATGGTTCTTTGTCATTTGACTCATCAACTGCGAGGCTTGCCGGTCCAGGTCAGGTCGGACAATCGGACGGCGGTGGCCTACATCAATCACCAGGGAGGGACCCGCAGCAAGAGTGCCCTCAAGGAAGTGTCTCTGATTCTGGACTGAGCGGAGAGCCATGTCCCGTGCATTTCGGCAGTTTACATCCCGGGAGTGGAGAACATGGAGGCGGACTCCCTGAGCAGGATGTCAGCCCGCAAGGGGGAGTGGTCTCTCAATCCCAAGGTCTTTCACACGATTTTTCGCAGGTGGGGGTCACCGGTGGTGGACCTCTTTGCCTCCCGTCACAATCACAAACTTCCGTCATTCGTGTCTCTAGCGAAGGACCCTCTGGCTCTGGCAACGGATGCCATGTCTCTGAATTGGAGGGATCTGGATTTTCTGTACCTGTTTCCCCCGTTTCCCATGGTGGCCAGAGTAGTGCGCAAGCTTGCTCTGGAGAGAGCACCAGCAATACTGGTGGCTCCAAGGTGGCCAAGACAGGTCTGATTCGCAGACGTGGTAAGGTTGGCAGAAGATCAGTTCGTTCTGCCCCTGCTGCCAGATCTCCTCACACAGGGTCATCTTTGTTACCCCAATTTACCAACGCTGGCTTTGACGGCGTGGCTGTTGAAACCGCCATCTTAAAGGAGGAAGGCCTTTCTGATGCTGTGATTCGGACTCTTATTAGTGCTAGGAAGAGGTCTTCATCGTCTGTGTACTATAGGACTTGGAGGTCTTATATTGATTGGTGTGAATCTAGGGGCTTCCATTGTAGGGAATTCTCTATTTCTAGAGTTTTGGAGTTCTTACAACATGGTCTGGACCTAGGGCTCCAACTCAGTACTCTGAAGGGACAGGTGTCTGCCCTGGCGGTGTTTTTCCAAAAGTCTTTTGCGCTTCATCCTTTGGTTAAGACTTTTTTCCAGGGGGTTACACATGTGCGGCCTCCTAGGAAGCCTTTGATTCCGGTTTGGGATTTGAATTTGGTTCTTTCTGCTCTTCAGGGTCCCCCTTTTGAGCCTTTGCATGATATTCCTTTGTCTTCGCTTACGCAGAAGGTGGCCTTTTTGGTAACTATCACTTCCGTTAGACGTGTTTCTGAGTTGGCGGCTCTGTCTATTCAAGCTCCGTATTTTGAAAGACATCAGGACAAAGTGGTTTTTCGTTTTAAGACGGACTTCCTTCCTAAGGTGGTTTCGTCCTTTCATCTAAATCAGGATATTGTTCTGCCATCTCTGTGTCCTAATCAGGGCCGTATTTAGGATTTGTGCTGCCCTAGGCACTTTTTGGTCACCGACCGCCCCCCCCCCCCCGATATTTAAAGCGAAACAAAACCCGGGAACTAGATTTTCCCGGGTTTTGTTCTGGTCCCTCAGGGGAACCCCAAATTCAGATGCCCCATTGTGTGAAACCCCCAAGAAAGACATTTTCCACTCACCTCTTCCTCAGCGATGCACATGTGCGGGGTCTTGTACAATGAGAGCCGCCTGTTATGACTATGTCATTTGCCAAGCTGCTGTGGATGGGCAGCATGCGCACGCTCCCCATTCTACTCAGTAAGAGCTGTTTGCAGAATGACATAGTCACGGCTGGCGCCACACAATGGACGAGAGCCCGCGCATGCACTGTTGGACCGG
The DNA here is from genome assembly GCA_027917425.1 of Gastrophryne carolinensis. NCBI lineage: Eukaryota > Metazoa > Chordata > Amphibia > Anura > Microhylidae > Gastrophryne > Gastrophryne carolinensis. Next base: position 58,927,588 of record CM051235.1, read on the forward strand.
CAAGAGATGAGTGTATATGGGTGTTGTGGTGGCTGGCTTCTGACCTTACCCCCAGGGCATTCCGAATCGGGATGACCCTGGGGAATGCCAGGGGCCTGACCCGTGATCTCTAGATTCTCTGAGTGTTTTGTTCAACTTTAAAATGGACCACAACCCAGGATTTTTACTATCCTGGGTTTTGGTCCACTCCCCCAGGGCACCCTGATTGGGGGTGCCCCACTGTGTGAAACTCCCCCCCTGCCACCCGCCACAGCGAACTCACCTCACTGCGGTCCTACGGCGAATGCGTGGCCGCTCCTCCAATCAGCACGCTCAGAACCGCTGAGCTATGGGCGTCTAAGCGTCGTCTAAGCTCAGCGGCTCCGAGCCCACGGGCGGCTGCATCTCGCGACTCCCTCTAAGAGGGAGCGTGCCTGTGCCAGCCATTCACAAATGAGTACGCACCCTGCTAGAGGGATAGCGCATGCGCCGTTGGACCGGGAAAGAAGGTGAGTTTATGGGCGACCTGGGGGGTTTCACACAGCGCTGCATCCCGATTCTGGATGCCCCGCGGAGGACTTTAAAAAAAAATCAACTGGATGGGTGAGCCCCCATTGGTCAAATGTCACGATCACTAATCCCCATTCATTCAAACGCACACACACACAGTCACACTCACAGACACACACACACTCACACAGACACACACACACTCACACAGACACACACACAGATACACACACTCACACAGACACACACACAGACACACACACTCACCGGAGCCTCTGAGACGCGGCTGCTGCGGGTGGCAGAGCATCCTAGATGGGGGGGGGGCTGCGGGCGCCGGAGCAAGCCTCGCCAGGCGGGTGCGGAATCCTCCGAGGCGGGTGCAAGTGCTGGAGCCGCCTCCCCAGGGCGGGTGCGGGCGGGATCCTAAGAGGCAGGGAGGGGGGGTGCGGGCACCGGAGCCGCCACGCCAGGGCGGGAGAGGCTGGTGCGGTATCCTTCGAGGCGGGGAGGGGGGTGCGGGCACCGGGCGCTCCTAGGTTTCCGGAGGTAGCGAGCAGGCCTGCAGCCCGCATGGGGCTTCTCCTGCGCCTAGATTATGATGTCACGGCAGGAAGGCGGAGCCAGCCGGCCGGCCTGGTAGCTCTCATATGCACTGAGGTGGCCCGCAACATAACGGGGCATAGCAGATGGCGGGGCGGATAGGCCGAGAGCTGACAGGGAGGGGGGTAATGCGCGCGATGCGGCACGCTGCGGTGCAGTGCAAACCGGCGATCAAGGGGGAGCGTGGCTCAGGGACTCAGACAGGAACGAAATCATTTTTTTTTCTGCTGCGGTCACAGACAGGCCGCCCCCTCCCACACGGGCGCCCTAGGCACAGGCCTAGGTTTGCCTTGTGCCAAATACGGCCCTGGTCCTAATCCCAGCAATGACAAGGAGAGGGCCCTGCATTCCTTGGATGTGGTTCCTGTTGTGAAGTATTATTTGGTGGTAACGTCTGCCTTTCGCAAGACTGATGCATTCTTCGTGGTGCCATTTGGGCCCAAGAAGGGTCTAGCGCCCACAAAGTCTTCCATCAGCAGGTGGATTCGTCAGGCCATTGTCGGGGCCTATTCTGCTAAAGGGAGAGATCCTCCCTTTCGTGTTACAGCTCATTCTACTCGTGCGGTTGGGGCTTCCTGGGCTTTTCAGCACCAGGCCTCTGTTGAGCAAGTTTGCAAGGCCGCTACCTGGTCTTCTGTTCACACTTTTTCAAAGTTTTACAAGGTTGATGTTCGGGCCTCAGCGGATGCTGTTTTTGGCCGCAAAGTTCTGCAGGCTGCAGTAGTTTAAGTTGTGCTTTATGCCTTGTTTTGGATCCCCACCCATTATGGACACTGCTATTGGATGTCCCACAGGTTATGAATATCTTGAAGCGGGGTGTGTGACATACTTAGAATAATACCATTTTGTGAATACTCACCTTGTAAAATGGGTATTATAAGTATGTCACACACCCCGCTTCAACCCGCCCTTTTGTATTCTGGATCCTTCATTTTGTGAACTTTGCGTTGTTATGACTTATATTTGGCTCTTCCTGGTCCCTTACCTTACTGCTTTCTTTATACTGGGTAATGAGTAGGAGGTCCCAGGTATTTATGGACCGGGAGGGGCTTTCTTTCCTCCAATCATCTCTGCAGATCGCCCTCTTCAGGTCAGTATACCCACAGGTTATGAATATCTTGCAGCGGGGTGTGTGACATACTTATAATACCCATTTTACAAGGTGAGTATTCACAAAATGGTATTTTCTCCGCCAAGAACGGCACTGCAGTGCCCGAGGTATCTCCCCCTCTGCCACACAGGGGACCAAGGTAATTGTAAGAATTATGTGCAGGGGGGGGCTCCAGCATTCTGGATGTCCCCCCAACCGATCTTATAGTGGCACAGGTGTTGCTGCTTTAACAACTTTCGGAGCAGTGATGAATCATTACAGCGGACCCCTGGCTAGAAGTAAAAAAATATTTCATTGAGATTTAGGGTAATTTTGACTGGGACCAGGTTTTTCCGAAGAAGTGCTGTCAAAATTGCATCAAAATGTCCGCTTACAGATTAGAAAGGATTTTTATAAGAGTGCAGATTAAGAAAGAGAACATATAACCAGCTCACCTGGATCTTCATTGCCACCTCGCGCCCATCCAGCAGCCTGGCAAAGTGTACCTGGCCAATGGAAGCTGCTGCAAAAGGTTTATCCTCGAAATAGGCCAGTTTGTCCCTCCAGCCAGGGCCAAGCTCCTCCTCCAGCACTTTCTAGGGAGGCAAAGAGACACATCAGCACCTATTACTCTGGAAATAAACGTCCACATTTGCAGGAGATTCCGTGGCACTTACCGCCATTTGCCAGGACGGCATATAATCGGCACTTTGCCTCACCCTCTCAAAGATCTTCTGCAGTTGAGGACTAAGGAAGCTGTTATCTGTGAGAACAATCAGAAGGGGCTTCATTGCCACATGCATTAATCACATAAATCTGAATTAAACTCTTCACATTAAACACCCCATAAAAGAGAACCAGCCAGAAAGGTGTTCTTGCCACACTTATAGCAGACCTAAATCCTGGTCTGTGCCACCCTATCCAACCCCCTCTCACAACTCAATCTACATAATTAAGAGATACTTACCTCTTTCTTTCAGAGATTCATCTGAATAGGGGAACCTGGTAACAGATGCACACTGCAGTGCTGCACATCCCCCTTTAAAAGAGGTGCAAATACCACACTTACATGCAGCAGTTTCCAGGTCTTCCCCAGCTTAAGTGGCACAAGATATTATAAGGACATCTTAAAGCAATAGCCATCTAGCTGGTGATGACCCTCGCACATACAATGCCACCAGCCCCAGATACTTTTACCGCCCCACTGGTAAAAAAGCAGCCTGTCAATTTGCCCTGTGATCACATGTTCCAGCCACTATCGGTGGACCACATGTATGCTGGCAGCCAATCACAGGGCCGAATTTTGCCAGTGGAAGGAGTAGCAGGGAAGATTATCTGGGGCTGGCACAGTAAATGTGCAGGGGTGGGGGTGGGGAGTCTTCAGCAAACGGTATGCCCCCCCTTCCTGCCAACCAATACCCATTTAGTGTAAAATAGGTATTGGTCCATTTTCATTGCTGGACTTATTGGCAGTGGCTGGGTTAGGATGCCACAGACTCAATACCTCCTTCCAGTTATTAAAATAATCCTGAAGTAAGTCTCCAATTAGTCCGACATGCATCCCTGCCTATGGCCACCACAATAGCAGGCAACAGCAAGAAATTAATCAAGTGAGGGATGAATTCTTAGCGGATTGTAAAAAAGCAATTCTGTGAGTACTCACCTGTAGAATTGTTTTTGTTCTTGCATGGCAGGGCCCGCTTCGGTATTCATAACTGATGGGTATTCCGCCACCAGGTGGCGCAGCAGCACTGCAGAAAGCTGTGGCAGCTCCCGGCTCCCTATAAAAACGGCACCAACCAACAAGTTCCCAGCGTAGACGAGCAGTGAGACAAGAAGCCGGGAGAGAATAAAGGTAAGAATGTAAAAAAGGTAAAAAAACCCAATTTAATGCATGGCACGGCCCGCTTCGGTATTCATAACTGATGGGACATCCAAAAGCAGTGTGCAAAGTAGGGCGGGATCCCCAATGAGTAACAGCCAGTAGTTCAAGTCACTATCACCTGAAAACCTTGCGGCCCAAAGCAGCTGAGGCCTATATATCAACCATGTAAAAAAGTATGAACATAAGACCCAAAAAACGGCCTTACAAACTTGTTCCACAGAAGCTTGGTGCTGACAAAGCTCCAAGAGAGTCCAATAGCACGCATGGAAAGAGCAGTCACCCAAAAGGGAGGAGTCTACCCCTTAGCAGAATAGGTTTGATCCATCACCTGATTTATCCACTTACCGACAGTGGATCCAGCAGGAGGCAAACCATTCCCAGTCTCAAAGTGAAACAAACAGAAAATTAGACTTCCCAAAAGTCCCCATAGCACCAAAAAGAACATCAGAGCCCAGACCACATCCATAGAATGCAGAGTCCGCTCCATGGAAGTAGCTAGAAAGGCATACCCAACCATAGGCCGAAATCTGGCCTAAGTCTAACAGCACCTAACTCTAAAGACACTCAAAATAAGCATTGATGAAAAAAACACAGCTAATTCAGAACTCGCCTTACAGAGGCGATAGTCATACAAAAAGGGGGGCTACTCTAGGAGTCAACAAAGGGGCAAGGCGGCCTCACGGATAGACTCAAAAGGAGGCAGGATCCCATATTCAGATCCTAGACAGATAGCAAGGCTACCTGGGGGGACGCACGTGAAAAAACACCCTGGAAAAAAACCCATGCACCAGCAGATAATGGCAAGGGCCTGTTGGAAAAACGTTTCCAGAGCTACAAACATGGCCCTAGAGTGTACTTAAGATGAAGGTCTAAATTCAACCAAGTTGCAAGAATTCCAGAATCCTGGGAATAGAAAAAAAACAGCCTACAGGAAAGAGACTTGGAGTTCTACCAGTCAATGAAAGCATGCCAGACCCTGTAATAGGCGAGGCACGAGGACTTCCTCCTGGCCCCAATCCTGGTATCAACAACAGAATCAAGCAAATGCTAGACCATAAGATGGAAGCTCTCAACAGCCAAAAAGGCCTCCAGGGTGGCAGGTACCTGCTCTTGGGTTATGGAGCCCTTAACCCTGCTCAGGAGAGGAACAGAGGGAACTCATAGAGAACCCGAACTCCGTCCAAGGGAATGCCAAGGTATCCAAAGTGAAGACCATAGGATCCTGAACCAGAGACATATTCTGAAGATATATGATTATGGCGGGACACCACCGATCTATGACCGGATGATCCCAGCGGTGAAACAGGAATAAAAGCTCCCATTAGTTGCGGGACCATATCCCCAGCTGAGGCAGCCCCCTATCTCAGGAAGTCCACCTCCCAGTTGTCCGCCCCTGTAATGTAGACCTCTGAGATGCAGGGAACATTCTGTTCCGCCCAAGAGAGAGTCAGGGAGAATCCCTTGAAGGCCAACTTGCCCCAAGTAACTCCCTGACGAATGAAATAGGCAACACCCTACTGGACGTCTGAGCGGACAGAACAGTCTAACCCTGAAGGTGAGCGGACAGGAAGAAGAAGAAGCAACCTGATCGTCCTCAGTTTCAGGAAGTTGATGGGAGCCTGGGCCTCCAGTGAGCCCCACCGTCCCTGGAACCTCAGGGATTTTTCAGAAGTCTCCCCCAAATGGCAGACTGGCATCTGCGGAGACCATCCCCCAACATGGGGGCAGAGAGGATATAACCCCCAGAGGTACCAGGAGTTCAGTCTCCACCAGAAGGGCCATCTGGCCACAGAAGACAGATCAAAATCCTGTTCCAAGGACACAGGGTCCCGATTCCAAACATGAGAAGCAAAGAGGATTACCTGAAGCAGGACACCAACAGACCCACTAACTGCATCCCTTGACAATGTAGGGGTTAGGACACTATAGCAGAGCCTAAGCCTGCAACTGAAAAACCATTCCCCTATTACTGAGGAAGGAACACCCTGACCTGGGAGACAGCACCCAGGACGGGAACAGATAACACTAGGAATGGCAGATTACCCAGCCGATGGATTCTAAAAAGAAGATAACCAGCTGAGTGACTTGCGCAACCCGAGAAAGGGACTTGGCCACAATCAGACTGACGTGCATGTCAGGAATAGTGAGGATGCCTTGGATCCTTAACAGAGTCATCACCCTTGCCACTGTCATGGTGAACCATCTGGTGACCCTAAAGGGCCATAAACTGGAATGCTAAGTTTCAAGCGCTAACCACAGAATTTCTGACAACCCCCAAAAAATAGGCACCAGAAAATAAGCCGCCATGATGTCCACAGAGGACCTGAAAGCATCCAGATGAAGGGTACTGACAGCAGGCTAGTGGCTTAAAGCAGAAAAACTTTATGAATCAAACAACTTTGTTAAGGCCCTTCAAAGGCCAGAATGTGCCTGAAAAAGCCTTTTTGTTGGGGGACCATGAAAAGACTCCTGACTCTAATAGTCAAGGAGCCAGAAGAAACATCCCTTAATAAGACATGGGATTTAAATGACATCCAGGATCAATGAATTCTGGGGGCGGCCAGGCAACAAACTCTATCTTGGAACCAGAGGATACAAGCTCCGGAATCCACCGGATTAAGACGTGAAGTCTCCAGATATGAGTAAAAAGCCAACGCCATCCCCCCACCCCTTCATGCCTGAGGGGGCTTGGGAGAGGGTTTGGTCTTGGTATTCCAGGAAAAACCGAGACGACCACAGGATCTGCCACGGCCCCAAGAATCTCTGCGGCCACGAGCTCCTTTGGGAGTACGAAAAGAAGAGAGGGGGACGGAAGACCCCCTAAAAGGCCGAGACTGCCTCCTACGCTGAGGAAGCCTGCCATCCTTAGCTAAAGCATCAAGACGCTCCCCAAAAAGCTGCAGCCCCGCGAAGGGGAGACCAGTGAGAGCTTTCTTGGCTGCAGCGTCAGCTGCCCATTGGCGCAACCAGACAGAACGGCGCATAGCCACCAAAAGGGCAGAGGCCCTACCACACAGCCGCACAACATTATCCATAGCGGTAAGGATAAAGACCACAAAATCAGAGCAAAGTAATAGGGTCCTATGTTCCTCCCCTCCGCTACCAGCAGTAGCACCATCCTGTAGAGGCTTGAGAAGCCTCTTAAGGGCAATAGCAGTGATGGCAGCAGCACAGGCCAGGGGCAAACCAGCCCCCACACAGGTAAAGGCATGGCAAGCCAGCTGATCCATACACCTGTCCTCACTGTCCCTCAGTGTGGTAGTGTCAGGGGAAGGCACGACCGAAGTATTGGACATACCTAGCACAGGAGCGTCCACTTCAGGAGGAAAGAGCCACCTTTTGACAAGATCAGAAGGAAAGGGATACCTTTTATCCAGCCCCTTGGGCACAGCAGGCAGTCTGTTGGGACATTCCCATTCCTTAAGCACAAGGGAGGTGAAGTGTTCCTGCTCAGGGAACTCTAGACGCTGTTTACCAGGGCGAAAAAGCTCCCCTTGCTTTCTCTTAGCAACCTCGGGAGCAGCAATGTGCAAAATTTTAAAAATATGTGACAGCAGATTATCAGTGTCCTCAGGGTACCATGAATCCTCTCCGGACGCAGAACCAGGGTCACTATCGCAACCCTCCTGCTTGCTCCCAGAGGAGTCAGAATCCTGGGAAAGCTCCCCCATCTCAAGGGGGTGACATTCACCAAATTCATCAATCCCCACATACATTTCAGGAAGAGGGGAGGATCTGGGATCCAGGTGCCGCTTCTTACCAGAAGCCTTCCTAGGAGCAGAGCAAGTTTTTTCTCAAGTTTGGCCACTCGCATAGCCAAATCAGAGCTGCTCCCTGCTAGTGTCCCCTTTATTGGGACCCAATTGCAGGTGTGGGGGAGTAGGTGAAGCTGAAGGAGGCGCAGAGCTGGGAAGCGAAGCAGGCAAACCAGCTTGGAGCGCAAGGAGACTCTCAGCGCACGGCACGCACACCGTGACACTGTTACTCACAGCCGTGCTTGGCCCGAAGGACACCCAAGTCCGCTATCCCCAGAAGCCTCCGTATGGTGATTAATACAGGTTCAACAGGCCAGCAGTGGGCAAAGGCTATACAAAGGCAGCCCCGGGATGCCCTCCCACGGGATACCCTCAGAAATAGTGAAGGGGGATGAGGGGAGGAAAGGATTGGAGCCGGGATATGCCACAACCCAATGCTATCCCGCCTGAAAGACATAAGTAAAGAAACATATAAGTATCCCGCAGCATATGTACTCTGAATAAAAAAAACCCCAAGGGGGAGTTACGGACCAAAGACACCGTTCGGTCACTCAGGCCCAGACCGCAGGATAGGCAACACACCGGAGGAAGCAGCACCGCAGCCGGGAAGGGAGAAATCCAGACACGCAGTTCTCTCAAAATGGCGCCGGCAGAGGTACCTCGAGGGGCGGGCCGCGGGGAGACGAAAACGGCGCTCACGTGACCCGGCCGGCACCATGACAAAGCAAAATCACCTCAGGTTATAGCGCCCACAGCCGCGGAGCGTAGTACAAAGCGGCGTAGCAGCTACCACCCCCCCCCCCCCCCCCCACGAACAAGTCAGAGCGGGAGAGGGACAAGGAGCCAACGGCGAGCAGCCATGGCCAGGGAGGGGGAGGGGGGAGGAAAATGGAAAGGAAAATGGAAAGGAAAGGAAAATAAGGGGACACAGTCCCCAACAACTCACCCCCTCAGAAGCTAGGGCAGGAACTCCGCATCCCAAGAAGGCTCACCATAAAGCATATGGCCGGCTCCCCTTTGTGGCACAGGGTCTGCGGCTTGGAGCTGCGCTCCAGGAGCACTTGACCCTAGTGCTCTTCTACCTTCACCCGACCTGTCAGCCAAGGCTGGGAGGCAAGTAGGGTCCAGAAACGGATGGAAATAGACTTGCAGGGCCGCAGGCTTGGTTGCCCCGCTCACCTGCGCAAGAGAGATAGCCATCTTCTAACTTCGCAGTGTCACTGCAGAGACAACACTGGGAACTTGTTGGTTGGTCCCGTTTTTATAGGGAGCCGGGAGCTGCCACAGCTTTCTGCAGTGCTGCTGCGCCACCTGGTGGCAGGATACCCATCAGTTATGAATACCGAAGCGAGCCGTGCCATGCATTAAAGAAAAATACATACACTTTTTTTTGCTTAATCTCCACAGATGGCTTTCAAAATAGACCTAACACTAATGTATTCTTTTCACCCTTCTGACCACCCATCTCCAAAATGATAACCCGCACCCTGCAACCCTCTGCATGCTCATTCATGGAATTACCTTGTATACTGAGCATCTGACCAATCTTCAGTGCAGCGCCTCGTACTTTACACAGTGTGTCCACAATTTTCTCTGCATTCTCCTCACTCATAAATGTGTTTCCTTCCAGGACTGCTTTGCTGGCTGAAGAAAAAGAAATGTTGCACCGCAAAGTGTAAAAAATATCAAAACTAACTATTAACGTACATGCCTCTAATGCAACCCACCTTGAATATAGAGGTTAGAGCATAAAGTGTGACAGCTACATAGACTGGCCATAGGGAGGACTACATACTGGGGTCAGTTGGGATGCTGATTATTGCACCGCCAGAACCCTTGTACCCGGCCCACTGTATCCCCCCCCCCAGCCATTGTCACGTTCCCATAGCTACAGCCTCAGAATCTTGAACTGTTGTGAGCCACACCCACCCCTTCCACGTTATCGGACTACACAATGCTAAAGCTTCAGTACCATCAAGTTGTATTCATCCTTGTTCATGGTCAGTCCCTGCAATGCTATACATTTAGCCTTGGATTTTAAAGCCTTAAATTGAAGAAGTGGTAAAGATATCAAGTTTTAGCTCATGATTTCTCTTCTGAAGCATGTGGGTGTGGCCCTTGGAGCTGTGATGCTGCATAATAATCAACATAATGGGTGGGGCTTGCTAGGAGGAGGCTGGGTGGGGAGGAATGAGGGAGGGGATAGCTGGGCTTGAATAGCAGTCCTGAGAGTGCCATTCAAGCCATAAATAGAGGGGCGTGGTCTGGACTAGCTCCTCAAGCTATTATTGGTGGCCCACATCGGCAGAGGGGCAAATCAGGAAGTGTATTTCTGCATTTACGGCACTAAGCGGAGAGGAAGGATAGTGCAGGAGGAACACTTGGCAAGGTAAGCTGCTATTTATTTTTTTTTAATCTTTTGCATGAAAAAATCCTGTTAGGGGCTACTCATATGCTGTCTGGGCAAATCCTGTGCTGGTTTTTGGCCCCAGTCCGCTACTGCCCATCACCCCAACTCAGACTAGTCCAATAGCTTACCCTTGATAGGACAAAGTCTAGTGTCACCCATGAAACAAAGTTCCAAACATTATTTTTATCTAGAACCACTTGTACAGTAGTTGTAAGTGCTGTAGTGAGTCCTTTCAAGTCAATATCTCCACAACCACCCTCCAAATGTGGTTTCACGGCTGCCCTGGTTCATCAGCGCTCTCAGCGTGAATGAGACCAGCAAGCCACAGTGGTGTGGCTGATAACATAGCGAGTCTTTATTTGGACACCTGCTACGGCATCTACTGTGCGCTGCAGGAAATGGAGGAGAGGCTTCAGGTGAGCTCCTTGCTGCCCTAGAATTGTCCCTGTCTGAACAGCAATGCAGTTTGTTTTCAGCACCCTTTGAAGCTGTTTTGTACTGAAAATAAAACAAAACCCAGGAATTTGACTTTCCCGGGTTTGTTTAATTCCCAGGGGCATCCCGATTTGCGTTCCAAAAGCACATGTGCGGGCAAAGGAGAGCCGTTTGCTGTATTTACCTCTTTCTGCAAACGGCTCTCATTGGCCGTATTCCTGGCTTCATGCGGGCACCCACCCCAGCCTGAATGGAATGCAGCAGCACAAAGCTCCTTAAAGGAGCACTATCGCGAATATTTGCATTAAAAAGGCAAATGTGTGGCGGCAAAAGGGGTGTTTTCCTTTAACAGATCAATGATTAATGCTACCAAAATAGGTCTTGGGACTTGTAGCACTTGAATTAAAGGAGCACTATCGCAAATTTCTGATGAGGACATACATTTAAATGATACTTGTAATGTATATAAATGGTGTAATGATAAGCATGTGGTGGCAAAAGAGGCGTACATTGTGCTCTTGTGGAGAGGCGGACTGCGGAGGGAGACCACCCCTCACCGCTGCATTGTGAGTTATGCACTGTAGAGTAGTGGAGGTAAGTGTGGACACTAGGTGGGTAAGTAGGTGGAGAGGCACCCCCTCGAGCGATCTGTTGGATGGGTTTATCGGAATATCGGTAGGACGGGTTGATCGGACAGGCAGGTTTAGTAGGCGATCTGGTTTATCGGGCAATTGGGAAGATCAGGCGGGATGGCTGGACAGGTCAGTCGATCGGGCTGGAGGATGGAGAGGAATGAAATGATCGGGCAGGCGGGATGATCAGGCAGGTTTAGTAGGCGATCTGGTTTATTGGGCAATTGGGAAGATCAGGCGGGATGATTGGACAGTTCGGTTTATCGGGCTGGGGGATGATCAGGCAGGTTGACTGATCAGGCCAGGGGGATGATCGGACGGCCAAGATGATGAGGTGGGTTGCTCGGGCCGATCCGGAAGACTGTTCAGTGGGTGGGTTGATCTGGCTAGCAGGTTGATTGGGTGAGCCAGTTGATCAGGCAGGTCGGTTAATCTGGGGGACAGGCGGGTCAATTGGGTGGGCAATCGTGCTGACGGTTTGATCGGGCTGGCAGGTTAATCGAGCGAGTGGGCGGAATGATAGGCAGGCGAGTGATCTGCCATGGGGGAATTAGGTGGGTTGATCAGGTGGGCGCACTGATTGATCGGGTCCAGTTGATTGGGTGGGCAGGCTGGCTTATCAAGCTGGCCAGTTGATTGGATGGGCAATCGTGCGGTTTGGACGGGCAGGTCGGTTAATCTGGGGGCCAGGCGGGTTGATCGGACAGGCAATCAGGCCGTCAAGTTAATCGAGCAGGAGGGTTGATCGGACTGGCAATCATGCAGATGGGTTGGTAGGTGGGACAATCGGGATGGTGGGTGTTCGGGATGGCCAGTCGGATAGGTGGGCAGGCCCTTGGAATGACCGATCAGGTGGGTGGCTGGGCGGCCTCTTGGGGCAGCCGATGGCTTGGGTGGACAGGCTCTTGGGCCGGCCAGTCGCTTGGGTGGGCTGGCCCATTGTGTGGGTAGCTAGGACGGCTGTTCAGGTGGGAGGGTGAGCAGTGCTGGTCGTATGGGTGTGCGGGCTCTCAGGCCAGCAGGCTGATCGAGTTGGTGGGTTGGCAGACTCTTGGGCCAGCCGATCTGGTTGCTGGGTGGCGGGGAGGGCTGGGCTCCAGGGCCAATCGATCCGGTGTGTGGCCGATCAGGCAGGCAGAGCAGCAGCTAGCAGCTCACCCGTCCATGAAAGTGAGGGGAAAACTCTCCCCTCCTTGCTCCCAAGTTGTCAGTGAACATGGAGGGAAGTAGCGGGGAGAACCTTCCTGCTCCCCACAGAGGGAAGGAGCCGGCCAAACTTATGAACAAGCCTAGTGAAAGCTGATGTGCTCAGAGTAAACAAAGATACCAACACAACTAATTGGCTCACTGAGAGGCTGCAAACACGGGGCATGTTTTCCTGTAGGCACTGCAGTTAGTGTAGCTCTGTTATGAAAGGAGATACTTTCAGGGAAAAGATACGCCATTCCTTGATTCTTCATTTGTTCCAGTACTTTTGTAAACAAAGCACAACACCAAAGCACAAAACCAGCAGAAGCGGCATGGGTAGCCGCGTGCACAGGTGCTTCCTGCTGCTTTCTTTCCCTCTTTATTCCTGTTGGAACGGTTGTGCTGCTAACCATTACCATTTTGGTAACATTGTAATTGCATATCATGTACATTGTATTTGGTTCTCATATGCACTTAGCACTTTTGTGTGGAGACATGTGGGAGACATGATCTGACTTCACCCCTAGCATATTTTGGAACATGACCATCGGGTCAATCAATTCATATTTGTGATAACCCCAAGACATGCAGGGGACAGGGAGAGACTGTTACTACAGAGAGAATTACAATAGATTAGACACACAATCTCCACATGGTCTTAAACCGGACCTTCAGCATCATTTAATGAAAAGCCCAAACCTTTAAAAAACTATTCCTCAGCATCTAAAATTAATATATTTTAAGTTTTTAGTTACTTCTTCCCCCCACTGGGTTGAAACTCTGTTCAGGACTCTAGGATACGGGTGCCGCCATCTTGACTCAGAAGCATCACATACTGAGGAGAGGAGAGCGGGAGAAAGTGCAGGGAGCGGCGCTATAGCTGTGGTTTGCACAGACAGAGCAGAGCTAGTGTCAGGAAAAGGACAGCAATCCCAGAGTGCAGAGCGACACAGTCAGAAGACACTTCCTGTTTGCAGGCTGCCTGATGCTCCATGAGCCGCCATCTTGTATGTAAGCAATATGTATGTACAGGGTGTGGGAAACATATTAGATATTCTCTTATTCAGGGTGAAGGCCCGCTTTAATAAAGAACTTGACTACTCTGTATTCATTTAGCTCCAGTTACCCACTATTATAGTCTCATATATACTGAAACACCATTACCATATATATTTTTATATACTGCAGGAAGCGCAGCATATGAGAGGCAGCCCTTTCCAGCGGCATTAAGCGGTTTGACCAGAAGTGAGAAGGTTTGCTCGGCTCCTTGCTGCAGCAATCAGCATGATGTGGTACAATTCAGTGGGGAGCAGAAGAAGGTTCTCCCCGCTCCTTCCCTCAGGGTATAGTGGTGGTGTGTTCAGCGCTCCCTCCCCTCAGCGACAGCTCCTAGCAGGGAGGGGGCGTGGCTCAGTTTCGGACCACAACATTTCATTGGTGGACCGCATTGGCAGGGAGTGGCCAAAACCTTATTCACAGTGCCGATCTGAGAGGAGGGACAGAGCTGGAGCGACGTTTGGCAAGATAAACTGCTGTTAATTTTTTTTTTTTTTTACTTATGCCTTGAGCATCCCTTTAATTTTCCCCTAATTTTTCCTTTGAAGCTACAATCGTTTGTGAGTATTTTTATCCAATTCATTACCAGAACATTGAAGGGTGTGGATACATGTTTTTTTTTCTTTTTGAAATGTAACCTTTCATAGGATGTGGTTAGTCTGCTTTAAAAGGTTTCCCGTGGCAGGTGAGGCAATATGTCAAAGCATGGGTCCAATCTCCGTTCCATCTTTTCTCTTCAGGGTGCAGTGTAAGAACGCACCTATTTAAAGTGGACCAATCCTGGGTTTTGGTCCTTTCCCCCGGGGCACCCCGTTCGGATGTGCCCTGCTGCGTGAAACCCCCCAGATCCCCGAGCCCAACCTCTTCCCGATCCTACAGTGCATGTGTGGCCGCTCGTCCAATCAGCACGCTCGGAGTCGCTGACGTCACATCGTCTAAGCCAGCGTTTAAGGCCAGCGGCTCCGAGCGCGCTGGTGGCCGCTTCCCCCTTTTCCCTCTAACAGGGAGTGTGCCCCCACCAGCCATTCACAAATGCCTGGCACGTGCACCCGCCCTGCTGGAGGGATAGCAGGGATGCGGCCGCGGGCTGTGCATGCGCCGTTGGACCGGGAAACACGGTAAGTGTATAGCCTGAACTATGTTGTTATACATGTATATATTTTTTACCTTTTTTACAGACCGACTGGGGTCACAGTTTTGAGACCCAGCCAATGCATTCCCCATTGTGTGCCGTGTTGTCACCTTGCCATTAAGAACACTTCCTATATATATATATCAGGTACAGGTTTACATAGAGTTGATTTAAAGCTATGTGCCATTTTACATATCAATGACAACATAACATAATTGTATGATTTTCAATTCAGATATTGGAGAAAAACCTGAAGGACGCTGAGGAAGCCTTATAGGCAGAACTAGTTCGCCCGCGTTTCTTAACAGCTTGCGATTGGAAGAGTTTTTTTGTCAATCTCACTGATGCATTACTTGTGAACTAACTGACGTGGCACATATCAAATGTGTTCAATGGTTGCTTTTTTAAACAAAATTTAGATGCTTTTGTTTTTAATATGATTGATGTAAGACTTGAGTGACAGACACAGTCACTGAATCCTAGGAGCAGTGTGGCCGTACCGATCTACGGATTAGATGACTGACCTGTCACTAAAGTTCCCAGCTTCAGGACTGAGTACTCGCCCACCAGCAATTTGCTTATGCTATTGCCCGGACTTGTTGGACTTATTACTTGTAACCCCCCTGCTGCTGAGGCGGAAGGGCTTACAAAGAAAAAGTTACCTCATCCCAAATTCCAACACTGTTATCGGTATTCAGGCTGTGGCCTCCCCTGCTCTGTGCAGCCTCTGCAAGATGGAAGCCCAACAGGCCCAGAACACTGAGGAAGCACGCTAGATGTGTAAGATCTGTGTAAGGTAAGCCATTTTTGACCCCCCCCCCCCCCCCCCACTGCCCGGGCAGATGGATTACCTATTGAAAGGACTTCTATTCGTACACACTTTAGCTAAAGGTAACCCACACGTCCCAGTCTCTAAATGTTACCACCAGCACACAGTTGCTTATCCATAGCACTGGAGCAGGGCCGGCTCCAGGTTTATGTGGGCCCTCGGGCGGCATGGTCTCAGTGGGCCCCTTTGCAGTGGATAGTCACGGGTCTATATAGTGTATGGCCAAAACTAAGAAGGGCTGCTTGCCCTCAGACCCCCTATTGGAGCTATTGTTTAGTTTGGCCCCACATGAATGGGGAAGTATTGAGGAAGAGGGAGGCTGAGGGAACATAGATGAATGGGACAGAGCTAAGAAAACAGGGATAGATGGGTCAGGGCTCAGGGGATAGAGAAGGATGGGGCAAGGCTGAGTGGATAGGGAAATATGGGTCAGGGCTCAAGGGATAGGGATGAATGGGTCAGGGCTCAGGGGATAGGGATGAATGGGTCAGGGCTCAGGGGATAGGGATGAATGGGTCAGGGCTCAGGGGATAGGGATGAATGGGTCAGGGCTCAGGGGATAGGGATGGATGGGGCAAGGCTGAGTGGATAGGGAAAATACCATTTTGTGAGTACTCACCTGAAAAATGGATATTGTCAGTGTGCCACACACCCCGCTTCCCCTTTAATTCTTCACGATTGGGTTACTCACCTCCAGGTGACGCAGTTGCAGAGAGGAAGTCTTGTAACGAGCCCCCTTCCGGCCTATATATACCTGGTACCTCCCACTTAACACCAGTGATTTAAAAAGCAGAAAGACAAGGTACCAGTAATCTAAAGGTAACCTCAAAATAAAGAAAAGCTTCACCATATAAAGGATCTGGGATACCGAAAAGGGCGGGGTGAAGCGGGGTGTGTGGCACACTGACAATATCCATTTTTCAGGTGGTATTATTCTCAGTGTGCCACACACCCCGCTTCCCCTTTAATTCTTCACGATTGGGACATCCAAAAGCAGTGTCCACAAGGGATGGGTATCCAAAGGCAAAAATGAAGCATAACTTAAATGACTGCAGTCTGCAGAATTTGCGGCCAAAAACAGCACTTAGAAAAAGTATGAACAGAAGACCAAGTGGCGGCCTTACAAACTTGTTCAACAGAAGCTTGGTGCTGAAAAGCCCAAGACGCTCCAACAGCGCGAGTAGAATGAGCAGTGATACGAAAAGGGGGAACTTTCCCCTTAGCAGAATAGGCCGCAATAACGGCCTGACGTATCCATTTGCTAATGGAAGATTTGGCCGGTGCCAAACCCTTCTTAGGCCCACAGGGCACAACAAAAAAGGCATCCGTCTTACAAAAAGGAGACGTAATAATCAAATAGTACTAACACAGCGTACTACATCCAAACAATGCAAAACCCTCTCTTTGTCATTCTTAGGATTAGGACACAAGGAGGGAAGAACAATATCCTGATTCAAGTGAAAAGCAGAAACAACCTTAGGAAGAAAGTCTGGTTTAAACTGAAAGACCACTTTATCCTGATGCCTCTCAAAGTAAGGCGCCTGGATAGACAAGGCCGCCAACTCCGAGACACGCCAGACCAAAGTGATAGCTACCAAGAAGACAAATCTTCTGAGTCAGGGTAGACAAAGCAATATCTTGCAAAGGCTCAAAAGGAGGAGCCTGAAGAGCAGAAAGAACCAAATTCAAGTCCCAAACAGGAAGTAATGGTTTCCTGGGGGGCCGCACATGCGTAACCCCCTGGAAAAAAGTTTTAACTAAAGGATGAAGCGCAAAACGCTTCTGAAAAAAAATAGATAAGGCAGAAACTTGCCCTTTCAACGTACTTAGCTGAAGACCAGAGTCTAGGCCAGATTGTAAAAACTCCAGAATCCTGGAGACCGAAAAGACCCTACAAGGAAAAGATCTAATCTCACACCAAGCGATATAGGCTTTCCAAGTCCTATAGTAGATGATAGAAGAAGACCTCTTCCGGGCACTGATCAGAGTCTTGACGACTGAGTCAGAAAGACCCTCCTCCTTCAAGATGGAGGTTTCAGCAGCCAGGCCGTCAAACCCAGCGCTGGTAAATTGGGGTAACACAACCGGCCCTGAGTGAGCAGATCGGGCCGAAGAGGCAGAACGAACTGGTCCACTGCCAGCCGAACGATGTCTGCGAACCACACTCGCCTTGGCCACTTTGGGGCCACGAGAATGGCGGACACCCTTTCCAGAGCCAACTTCCGAACCACCCTGCCCAGCATGGGTATCGAAGGAAACAGGTACAGGAACCCCAGATCCCCCCAGCTCAGGGACATGGCGTCTACTGCCAGAGCCAGAGGATCCTGGGAGAGCGACACGAAGTTCGGGAGCCTGTAATTGTGACGAGAGGCAAACGGGTCCACCTCTGGCGTCCCCCACCGGAGACACAGTTCTCCCAGACGGGAAGAGCCCCTGCTCAACCGATCCGCTTCCTGGTTCTCCACCCCTGGAATGTACACCGCCGAGAGACAAGGAACATGGGCCTCCACCCAGGTCAGGATCAGGGACACCTTTCTGAGAGCACCCAGACTGCGGGTCCCTCCCTGATGATTGATGTAAGCAACCGCTGTTCGATTGTCTGAACGAACCTGGACCGGAAGGCCCAGAACGTGTAGAGTCAGGAGAGCAAGAACCCGACGGATGGCTCTCAGTTCCAGAACATTGATGGGTAAGTGGGCCTCTTGAGGTCCCCACTGCCCCTGGAACTGAAGCTCCTTCCAGAATCCCCCCCCCATCCCGAAAGACTGGCGTCCGTGGTGACAATTTCCCAAAGAGGGGTCAGGAAAGACCTGCCCTTCACGAGATTGTCCGAGACCAACCACCACTGGAGGGACTGCCGGACCCGGGAGGACAACTGGAAGGGCTGATCCAGCGACCGAGGCTGCCGGTCCCAGGACGCCAACAGATAGAGCTGAAGCGTCCTCGTGTGAAATTGAGCAAAAGGAACTGCCTCGAAGGAGGCAACCATCAACCCTACCAGCCTCATCCCCCGACGGATGGACGGCCGAGGATTGGAAAGTAGGACCCGAATCAGATGAATTTTGGACTGGGGGAGAAACACCCTGTGTTGACAAGAGTCCAACTGCATCCCCAGAAAGGACACCACCTTGGCCGGAGCAAGGGAGGACTTGGGGAAGTTGATCACCCAGCCAAAGCTTTCCAGCGTGGAGACCACCATCCTGGTGTCTGTCTCCGATTGATCGAGTGACGGAGCCATGATGAGAAGGTCATCCAAATAAGGTACGACACGAATGCCCCGAGATCTGAAAATGGCCATCACCCCTGCCAGCACCTTGGTGAACACTCTTGGAGCCGAGGTAAGGCCAAACGGAAGTGCCACGAATTGAAAATGCTGATCTTTCATCACGAATCGAAGAAAACGTTGATGAGTCTGGCAGATGGGAACATGAAGATAAGCATCCTTGATGTCTATGGATGTCATGAAGTCCCCCTGCCGAAGGGAACCGACGGCCGTGCGCAAAGTTTCCATGCAAAACCTCCGAACACGGATTAACTTGTTGAGTAACTTCAGGTCCAGGACGGGACGAACCGACCCGTCCTTTTTGGGGACTGCGAAAAGATTGGAGTAGAAACCGAGGCCCATCTCTAAGTGCGGTACCGGCCGGATGACCGCCATTTCTAAAAGATTCCTTACCGACGCCAGGAGCCCCTGTGCGGCCAAAGGATTGATGGGCACCAGAGACCGAAAGAATCGTGAAGGAGGGCGAGACTCGAATTTCAGTTTGTAACCGGACGACACCACCTACCGGATCCACCTGTCTGGAACCTCCTGGTCCCAAACCTGGGAGAAGTGTCGTAATCGTCCCCCCACCCGCACGGGTGAGGGCAGCCCCTCATTGCTGAGCGGGCTTACCGGCAGGCTTGGGCTTGGCGCCCCAGGACTGAGTGGGGCGGCCACGGCCCCTCCCCCGGGTCCAACCTGCACCTCTGGTAGCGAGAAAGGAAGCCCCCTTACCCGCTCTGAATCCCCGAAAGGAAGGCCTAACGGTAGTTGCACCCCGAAAGGGGCGACGAGGCCTCTTGCGTTGAGGCATTTTACCACCTTTTGCAACTGAATCAATTTTATCACCAAACAGTCGCAAGCCCAAAAAGGGAAGTGCTGTGAGCACCATTTTAGAAACTAAGTCCGCCGACCACTGGCGTAGCCATACTGACCGACGAATAGCCACCAGCATTGCCGCTGTCCTGCTACTCATTGCCAGCGCATCGTCCTGGGCGGTCAGAACATAGGAAACAAAAGACTCACACTGCTTAAGAGCACTAAACTCATTACAAGCGGGATCAAGATCTGCGCATAGATCCTGAATAACGGACCTAACCGCCAATAGAAGAAGCGCCGAAGCACACACCGGCCGCATCGTCGATCCGGCACTAATAAAACCATAGCGAGCATACTGGTCAATCCGACGATCCTCACCATCCTTAAAGTGGACCAACACCCACGGGTGATCGGCCCGGGAATCTATAAGATTCCCTGGCCGATCACCCCCCACCCCGCGGGACATCCGAGATCGGGATGTCCCGCGGGGTGTAACCCCCCCAAAACCCCCGAAAAACCTTACCTGATCTTACCTGACCTGATCTTCCTCCCTCGCGCCCCTGCAGGCGTGCGCGCGCCCGCGCCGGCCGTCTGCCAATGGCCGGCGCGGGCGCGCGGGCGTCAAAAGGGACGCGCGGGAGGCGGCGGCGGCGGCAGCCGCTAAGACGTCCTGGAACAGAGCTTGTACGTTGGCGCTGGGAGCGCAGAGAGGTGAGTTTTTCGGGGGGTTGGGGGGGGGTTTCACACAGCGGGGCACCCCGATCGGGGGTGCCCCATCGAAGTGGACCAAGACCCAGGATAGTCAAAATCCTGGGTGTTGGTCCACTTTAATGGCAGTGGTCTCAGAAGACTGTACCATAGCCGTGCTAGAGAGCCCTAGCACAGGGGTATCAACGTCAGGGGGAACCGACCAAAGCTTCACCAATTCCGGTGGAAAAGGATAGCGTTTATCCCAACTGGAAGGAATTCCAATTAAACGTGTGGGATGTTCCCATTCCCTAAGCACAACCCTCTCAAAGTGTTGTTGTCTGGGAAACACCAAACGCAGCTGAGGCACATTAAACAACTCACCCTTTGGCAGGGCGACAGCCTCAGGCGGATCTAAATTCAAAATTTCAAACATTTGAGCCAGAATGGAGGGGGTGTCAAGGGAAACCCCCGCAGCCAGATCGCCAATAGCATCGACCTCAAGCTGGTCTGCAGGCTCATCTGACTCCACAAGGAGATCCCCCTCCTCGTCCAGGGAGTGATCAGACCAATCCACAAGTTCACATCCCTCATCCTGTGAAGCAGGAGCTACAGGAGAAAGGTGTTTCCGTTTCGCAGTAGCCTTCTGACCTACTTTGATGGAGACTATCTTCTCGAGGTTGGACAATCGTGCAGACACCTCGGATTGCAAATCCCCACCTTTGACAATGTCAAACGGGGTCCGGAACAGGGAGGGGGGGTAGGAGATGATGGAAGTTGCGAGGAGCCAGAAGCCGGAGCGACGGACTGACGCACAATATTCTGCTTTGCACAAGGAATGCATAATATAACATCATCGCCTGGGAGCAGAGTCCCACAGCCCGCACACAGCCTGGATGGCCCAGAAGAGCCATTTCCGGTATTATCGGAAGCCTCCATATGGTGATTTATGGTATTCGCACAACCGTGGGTTTAAGGCATAAGCCACCCGGGATGCCCCTTTACATTAATGTCCCGGGAGGGAGGATTTAATTTATGACTATCCCTTTTTTTTTTTTTTTTTTTTTAAATATACCAATATATATATATATATATATATATATATATATATATATATATATATATATATTTATATTATATATATATATGTCCCAATTTAGAATAATAGGACTAGCCAGGTATAATAGAACCGGGAAGCCACTGCATTGAGGGAATCCCAGGATCTGTGGGGAAAGAACAGTAAGATCCCCAGAAAAAAAGGAGGCAGCATGCAGTACAACATTCATGCAACAGCATATACCAACACATAGTAAAACACATAGTAAAAACACCCCAGAGTGTTTAAAAAGGTCAAAAAGAATTTGAACCAGTTTTTTTTTTTTTTTTGTTATAAAACAATCAAGAATATAACAAGAGACTGCCCCACACGAGGTGAGGCCGCTTACCTGCCCAAGGCCGAAAGCAAGGACAGGTAGCAGCAGCCGAGATATTCACTTCCTGCGGCTGAGTGCCCCGCAGCTGACTCCTGATAAGAGGGAGGAAGTGCGGCTGGGGCCGAGCTGCATATCGACACGTTCCAGCCACGCCCCCTCTAACATCATCCGGGTCCCGCCCCCCCCCCTCTAGATTCAAACAGTGCGGCCCGCCAAATGGCGGTGCCGCAAAACAAGAGGGCGCCCGACGCCCTCAATAAACGGAGGGGAAGGGAAGCCTTTACCAGGGAGATTGAGGCCATGCGCCTAAAGCGCTGACAGTGCGGCCCGCCGAACGGCGGTGCCGAAACGAGAGGGCGCCCGGACAATGGGAGGGGAGGGGAGGGAAGGGGAGAGCGTCTCGAGAGGGCTAATCAGTGTGGGCAATCTGTAAAAGAGAGAGTGTTAACCGGTCAGGCCGTGTGCACCCATCCTGCAGTGCTGACCTGAAAACTGACAAAGGTTATCCATACAAGTAAAAACACACAAGTAAAAACACCACATGCATATACACATCCCCCAACCCCCCCCCCCCCATAGTGAAGGGAGAAGGGACCGTAACGGGAGAGAAAGGGGCCAAGGGGAACCTCGGGACAGGGGCATCCCAAATCCGGATCACCATGCCGGATAGCCGCATTGCCCCCAAGCAAGAGGTCGAGCGGAGGAGATAAGCTCCTAGGCACCTATAGTGCCATCTACCAATTGCCCAGTGAGCAGCCTGGGCTGGGAGGCTTCCATTTAACCATATAGGTAAAAAACAATCAAACTGGGCAGAAATAGACCAAAAGGGGGTGCCGGGGTAAGACCCCGGCTACCTGCATGCAGGAGACTTCAATCTTTTGTCTTGTCGTCATGCAGAGAGAAAAACACTGGTGTTAAGTGGGAGGTACCAGGTATATATAGGCCGGAAGGGGGTTCGTTACAAGACTTCCTCTCTGCAACTGCGTCACCTGGCGGTGAGTAACCCAATCGTGAAGAATTAAAGGGGAAGCAGGGTGTGTGGCACACTGAGAATAGATGGGTCAGGGCTCAGGGGATAGGGATGAATGGGGAAAAGCTGAGTGGATAGGGAAATATGGGTCAGGGCTCAATGAATATGAATGAATGGGTCAGGGCTCAGGGGATAGGGATAGATGGGTCAGGGCTCAGGGGACAGGGATGGATGAGGCGGAGGTACATACAACCAATGGGGCAGAGCTGAAGAGACAGGAATGGATGGAGCAGAGAGACAGAGAAAGAAAGTGTGTGCAGTTCTTTAACCACATTGTGCCAGCTGTCAGTGGGCCCCCCTAATGGGTGGGGCCGTCGGCAGCTGACCGGGCTTGCCGGCCCTGCACTGGAGCATGATGTGTAGTATAGGTATTGAAGATCAATATCAGACTTCCTACTACGTTCTTATTCGGGATGCCACAAATGGAGGGGTTTTCAACAGACTCGCATGCAGTTTGATCCCCCCACGTTGCAGGAATGTAACAGCAATGTGCAGATTTGCAAAGTGACAGATGTACATTAAAGTTTGCCTGTAGTTACAAATCGAGAACATGGCGATGAAATGCTGCTGCCCATACTCACCCCCCTTCGGCTTCTCCCCTCTTAGAGACTGTTTTGCTACCTCTGTAAGAGCACCAATTCCGAGACTGACAGCTAGGCCTGCAGGGGCAGGGATTGAGAGAGAAACAATTAGACTGGGGTGAGGTGGCAATGGACAAGAAGTCATTTCCGCTTAAAAATATCAATTACCGCCAAAGTTTGCCAAGCGGCTGATGCGAGATGCTGGAACTTTCCTCTCCTGGGCTCTCTCACTGAGCTGTGAACAAACAAAGCAGCCCAAGCAGGGCATGGTCAGTCAATCCTGTGTAACACAAAAATCGTGTAAGTATTAAAGAGACTGTAAACCCAAATAGAAAAACAAACAGGAACTTTCCTTCTCTCCACCTAAGCAGATCCCGGACCATCTGCCGATCAGAAGCCTTCCGGTTTTCAAGATCTATGGGCAATGCGAGCATGCGCCACAGAACTTTTTGGGCCAGGACCAACACTTCCTGCCAGTCATTGTGCATAGCCCCCCCTTATTCATTGCAAAAAATGGAGGGAGGCCGTGCACAGACCCAATGACTGATGTGAGGGGCTGGAACAGTGCACGAGGTCACAGAGCTAACCAGGAGGTTTCTGACCAGTGGCTGAGGGGGTGCATGTTTTTTTGTTTGGGTTTACAGACTCTTTAAAGCCCACCTTGTGGGCAGGTAGTTTGCCGATCCCTTTACAGAATTACCTGCACCCCTTCTGGGAAACAAGGGTGCAAAAAAGGACAGTATTGTTGCAGGGGTGCCCATTGTTGGGGGTATCCCGGCTATGCACAAGCCCAATGTCAAAGGACATAGGGTTTCCCTATATGATTGGGGGCTGGCCATGCAATATCAGAGCCATAAGGATCCCAAGGGGTTGGGGGGTTAACTAAAAGGGGCACGCCAAATCAGAAATCCCCAGGCTTCTATGGACCTCATCTTGCCCATATTTTCCAGTCTCGGATAACCCCGCCCCTGTCCTACATAGTTACATAGTTAATGCGGTTGAAAAAAGACATATGTCCATAAAGTTCAGCCAAGGGTGTTGGGGTAGGGGAAGTTATTATTTTTTTTTTTTTTTTATAGGGGAAGCTATTTATTTTTTTTGCTGATAGTAACTGTTAATGGTATTTTCTTCTAAATAAGCATCTAATCCTTTTTTGAAGCCATCAGCGGTTGATGCTGTAACAAGCTTGTGGGGGAGGCTATTCCATAGATTTATAGTTCTTATGGTAAAAAATGATTGTCGCCTCTGGAGACTAAATTTATTTTTTTCCAATTGAAGGCAGTGCCCCCTTGTCTTTAGAGAGGATTTTACCTGGAATAGTGTTCTCCCATATTTTTTGTATGGGCCATTTATATATTTATACAAGTTAATCATGTCCCCCCCTCAGTAGTCTCCTCTCAAGACTAAACAGAATTCATTCTCGTAATCTTTCCTCATAACTAAGATCCTACATTCCCCTTATTAGTTTCCTACCTCCCTCCCCTGACACTGAGAGGTTGTAACCCACCCCCTGGATCCAGCGCCAGTCACCAGTGCTCCTGTGGTAGAAGCTGGGTCGCGCACATAGCCAGGGAATTCTCTTCAAGATGGCGTTGCCCATCAGTCGAAGCACCGGGCAAACAGCGCTGGCTCCTGCTCCCCGATATCTATATCTATATCTCTATATAAAACTGCATATAAAATGACCCCCCCCCCCCAGATATAGATTGTTAAAAAAGCTTTTCTATCTGTGTGCTTTATCCTGTAACAACCAGAGTCATAGCAGCATTGGGAAAATCAGCCGGGGTAAAGGTGAGTTTGTATGGGCAATGGGGGGAGTTTTACACAGCATGGCATCTAAAATCAGGATGCCCAGGGGCAAGAAACAAAACCCAAGATAGTCAAAATCTCTGATTTTGTTTTGATTTAAAGTTTATGTCTGTATGTTGACCCCCCTGCCACTGAGATGGGAGGGTTTACAAAAAAAAATAATCTTATAAAATCTTATATTGTCCGGAATCCATTGTGGTTATCGGCACTCGGGCAACGGCTTCCCCTGCTTTGTGCCCAAAACACTGGGAAAGCACGCTGGATTCTGAGCAAGGTAAGTCGTTTTTTTCTTTTTAACCCCCCCCCCCCCCCCACCTTCAGCACCAGGGATCCATTAGAGATTTTAAATAGGGGGGTACATACCTCCTAACTGAACATCCCAGAACAAAAAGGAGACACAAGGGAGCTTGTCCGCTTTATAGATTTATTGCCAAAAACTGTGTTGTGCCAAACATTTAGACACATGACTAGGTTCAAATTATAAAAATGACCCACTCAGACGACCTGAAATGCATTGTGGGACACCATCTATACAAACGCAGGATGAATACACCCCCTCTGCATCCAACAGTGCAAAGGCCTCTCAGTATGTTCCAGAGATAGCAGCACTTGCATTTCTCTGCAGGGTGTCTGACAAGGTCATTATATTAAAGGGACTACGGCTACAAGAATCCATATACAGGGCACATGTAGAATAACCTAACATTCTGACTGCTTTATTTTTGAAATACATCTTCCACCTTCTGTCGCTTGGGTCTCCCATGATCCTCTGCTCCATCCTGGACCTTGGCCTCCCGGGCTCTCTGCAGCTCATTGGCAGTCAGGCCTCGCACAGTGCTGTAGCTTCTGACCTGTCCCATCCCGTTTCCGGCCTGTCCTGGGCCAGTCTTTTGGGACCACGGAGCAGAAGCCGTCTTGGGATGAGGTTCCTCTTCTGCTGGAGGGAATTCGGAAATGACACTCCAGGAATCCGCACCAAGATCAGCAGATGGGGGGCGCACTCTGGAGTCAGTCTGACGGACCTGTGAAAAGGAACAAAGTGTGAGCCAAGTGACCAAAAGAAACAAGTGCAAATGCACACCGGAAAAAATATATATCAGGGTGCTCGGCCCATGACTATTGAAAAATAGTAATGATAAATGCTAATAATCAATGAAAGAATGATGTCAAATTCACCAAGCTCACAATATATATATATATATATATCAGGACAGGTTGTCATATTGATTGCATCTATAACAGAAAAAGGGGGAGAAGAAATTTTTATATATAAACATTCAAGTATTATTTGATAAAGTTAAGTAAATACAAGCATCTTGAAAAAAAGGGAAGGAAAGATGCGTGACCCTGTATCCTATAGGTAAAAAGTCCCAAAATGTGGGTGTTGGTTCATTGATCATGCATATTGACTCTAGTTTGTTTCGGGTTAAAGCGGACCTTCACTCTGAATAAGAGTCTATCTTATATGTTTCCCACACCCTGTACATACAGATTGGCCACATTAAAAATCTTCCTACCTGCATCTACTGCATGTTATGAGCCTTTAAACATCCAAGATGGCAACTTATGGAAGCCGCCATCTTATCAGGCAGCCTGCAAACAGGAAGTACCTCCTGGCTGTGCTGCTCTGCATTCTGGGACTGCTGACCTTTACCTGACCCCAGCTCTGCTCTGTCTGAGCAAAGCACAGCTATAACCCGCCCCCCTGTACCTTATCCCACTCTCCTCTCCTCAGTAAGTGTGATGCTTCTGAATCAAGATGGCGGCGCCCGTATCCTAAAGTCCTGAACAGAGTTACAGCCCAGTGGGGGAAAGAATAATAAGTAAGTTACTAAAAACTTAAAATATATTCATTTTAGATGCTGGTGAATCATTTTTTAAAGGTTTGAGCTTTTCAACAAATCATGGTGAAGGTCCGGTTTAAGGCTATTCCCGATGCATTCTACGTTTGCATTTGATCATGACCACACAAATCATTATTTTTGTTATAAAATATATATATATTTTTTTTCCCTAAAGCATACAATCGGCAGCCCGATTACAGGAGAAGCGGGGGAAGGCATATAGCGCGGAATAACCGTGAACTGCATAGACCCCAGGGTGGTTCTCAAATTATCAGTGTGCCTATGAACACTCTCCCTAGGTGAATTTGAACTGCCAATAGTGGGGAACGGATATATTATCTTCTCACAGGAACAAGGGCACATACATAGCCTCAGCATTGCACCATGAAGTGTTTGCCATGTCTCTCCTGGTAATTTGATGACTGACTGTTATCGTGAACTGATGAAAGACGGCGTTACTGCGCTGACACAGGGCATTGAGAAAGCCACTGAGGGGTGGCGAAACATGTCTGCCCGATCAATGAACAATCTATGAAGAAGTTCCATCTAAGCTTATGAAATGCAAACAGGAATTTATATGTTAATTTTATTGTGATAAAGGCATTAATGGAAACTAACACAACAGTGTAATGTAAAGCACAAAAAAAGTTTTGTACGATAAATACAAGCATAGTATAAAAGGGCAGATATAATATCCAATGGTAGACAGGCCATCAAACACATGATTGTTGGGCATGCAGCCACGTATTATGTAGGGATATAACTGTAGAATAATTAAGAAACATATATGTATTAATCACAGATCAACATGAGAAAAACCATTATGCTGACCAGTTCCTAGATTGGGTGAGCGACTCTCCGGCCGGCGTCACAGCCCTTTCCGACACAGAGCACCAGGCGGCGGGAGGAGGGTAACCACAAGGTAAGTTTATTCAATTAACTTATTATAAATTGTTGGGTTTTGCTCAGTCCTATATCTATGATTAAGGGCCAGCCTTGAGCCCGAAACGCGTCAGAGGACGACATTACCATTCTGCTCTGGATCTGATTTAATGTTTTTATGGCTGAGATACTACATGTACTGGATGGAGATGATTTTACTATGAATCAATAAAGCTTTGGAATTTTAAGGAGTGCAGACCCTTCACCGATTTGCGACTAAAAGAAACGGCTTGTGAGGGAGTAAAAAGTAATACTGACCAACTACAGTGCAGGCGGCCGTATGCAATGTCCGTTACGTCTATACAGAACAACCAGCTGAAACTGCATTTTAAAGTGGACCAACACCCAGGATTTTGACTATCCTGGGTTTTGGTCCACTTCAGGAGGGCACCCCGATTGGGGGTGCCCCGCTGTGTGAAACCCCCCAGAAAGCCCCCAAAACTCACCTCACCAGGCTCCCACGTGACTGCGCTGTCCAATCCCCGCTGACGGACAAGCGGGTGACAGCGACGGACAAGACAGCGCGTCCGCCGCCGCCTCCCGCACGTCACTCTGACAGGGCGCGCGCCCGCGCCGGCCGTTTGTGAATGGGCACGTCTAGAGGGGCGCGCGGGAGGCGACCTAAGCCCTTCCTGGAAACGCTGCGCCGGGACCCCCCCAACCTGCACTACTAATGAGCCCCAAATGTAGGAGATACTCCCCTTTATCTCATGGAGCTCTGTATGATGTGACTACTGTAAACACGTGCAGCTGTTTCTCATCCCCATGGATAGAGCTTCACTAGAAAAGGGTGATTATCTCTCCAATACAGAGCTCACTGCTGGCTGGCAGGAGGAGGTAGGTTAAAGCAGACAAAAAAAATATATTTTTACTCACCTGGGTTTAATGCTGCTGCTTTAATGGTGCGTCCTGACTTGGGATGAGCTGGGGTGTGAAATCCCCAGGAAAACGACCTAGCTGATGATCCAACAGCCATGCGCATGCTTTGCTCTAATCAGAATAGATTGTCATGCTTTGTCAATCTATTTTAATTGTGCCAGACAAATCCCCTACAGGTGAAGTGCGCCATTCAGAAATGCATGCGCATCAACTAAGGTAGGCCGGGGCCTGCACATGTGCCATAGGAGCCGCAAAACGCTAAGTATACCAGGGAGAGGGGGGTGGTTCACAAAGCGGGGCATCCCAAATCAGGAGGCCCCTGAAAAAAGGGAATTGTCCATTCCAAGGATTCAAGCCTGCTTTAAAACCTACCCTTTAAAACGGAACGAAATCAAGCACGGCCAGCCCTGGGGCATGCCAAGTGGAGATGCCTTGCTATGTGAAACCCCCCTCGTTGTAAATACTGGGGGTAACATCCCAAGCACATTTGGGCTGTGCATGTGCTGGAGACAAATGCTGCTGGGGATGCAGCTGCTTCCGCTCCCGATTGTAGTGTAATACAAAATGAAGCAATACTCCGCACCACCGTGCAATTAGTTGTTGGGTGCAGGCTTAAATGCAGGACCCCCCCACAACTCTCACGGGAACAACAATATCTACCAATATTTGGGGCCGTCAGAACAGCCCCACCCAAGTCCTGCAAATAAATACAGCCACACTGCCTAGATAAAATAAATGACCCTTTATTAAATATTGTGGGTATACACAGTTTTTAACATGTATGTAGTGTGAAGTTACATTTATAAACATTAAACCGGACCTTCAGCGTGATTTAATGAAAAGCCCAAACTCTTAAAAAACAATTCCCCAGCATCTAAAATTAATATATTTTAAGTTTTTAGTCACTAACTTATTATTCTTTCCCCCACTGGGCTGCAACTCTGTTCAGGAATTTAGGATACGGGTGCCGCCATCTTGACTCAGAAGCATCACACTTACTGAGGAGAGGAGAGTGGGATAAGGTACAGGGGGGGGCGGGTTATAGCTGCGCTTTGCTCAGACATAGCAGAGCTGGGGTCAGGTAACGGTCAGCAATCCCAGAATGCAGAGCAGCACAGTCAGGAGGCACTTCCTGTTTGCAGGCTGCCTGATAAGATGGCGGCTTCCATAAGCCGCCATCTTGGATGTTTAAAGGCTCATAACATGCAGTAGATGCAGGTAGAATGATTTTTAATGTGGACAATCTGTATGTACAGGGTGTGGGAAACATATAAGATAGACTCTTATTCAGAGTGAAGGACCGCTTTAAAACATGCTGGACCACTGGATAAAGTAATAGCTGGCTCTCTAACATGAATCAACGGGTTCCTTTCAAAAATATGTGCACAAGTGCAAACTCCATTAATAAAACAATTTTGTTTCCCCCAACTCAATTACCTAATTTAAGAAAATGATGGGGTAAATAAACCCACATAAAGTGACAAGTGCTAAAAAAAACAGTGCTATGCAGCTATTAACCCCAAAGTGATAAGTTCCATTAGCAAAACAGTATCCTATAATAACCTATTATAATAGTGCATTTGTATGAATAGCAACGGTGCTGCCCACTAACCGCAGTGAGTAAATAGTACAAGCAGGAACTAATGAAATAATCAAAAAGTTATATCACCAGGTATTTAGAGCCATGATGGAGCGTCCGTGCGGACGCTGGGGAAACAAAATTGTTTTATTAACCGAGTTTGCACTTTTGCACATATTTTTGAAAGAAACCCATTGATTCATGTTAGAGAGCCAGCTATTACTTTATCCAGTGGTCCAGCATGTTTTAATATGTATGTAGTGTGAAGTTACATTTATAAACTGTGTATACCCGATTGCAGTGTAAACACAGCTGTTTGCCGAAAATTACATATGCACGGCAAACAGCTCTGATTGGACGACAGCCGGCACATGTGCCAAAGGAACCAGAAGAGGCAAGTCCTACTGGGCAATTTCACACAGAGAGGCATCCCAAATCAGGAGGACAGGGGGGCAAGGAACACAATCCAGGGTTTTGTTCAATTTCACCTTTACAGTAATCAAGCAGATCTTCTTCCCTCTTCTTACCTCAGGCTGGCTTCACCCCATGCAATCACAGGGGCCCTCGTGCTCAGCGGGTGGAGGGAGTTTGGTCTAACAATTTCCACTCACATTGAGTGAAATCGCTAGCTCAGCGCCCCCCTGACGCTGCGGGCAAGGCTTTTGTGCAGCGTTGTGATCGCTCTCCAAATGCAAACAAGAAGTGAAAGCACCCACAGAATACTAAGGGCAGCATTTCACTGGCGATAGCAGGGCGATCACAAATGCCCCGCAATAACCCTGGTGTGAAACCAGCCTAAGGGAGCGCAATTCCTCACCGATTTGAGGAAAGAACATGTGCCTTTACCCCTCTTGCTAGTCTGGAACATGCAGGAGCACTTAGGCTGAATGAAGAGGGCGGAATAGCTGGAGGCAGAGCTGTGACGGATCCACTCTCCAGGGGGTAAGAAGAGTATACATCTAGAAATTCTCATTTATTCAGGTCACAGCATAGCTATAGTAATAACTCTTCCTGAAGAAAAGTACAGCAAGTCCAGGTGCCTAGATTTATTACTAAGGAGCAGAAGGTAAGCAGAAGGTCTTCAAAGTCCCTCAAAAGATGATGTTCTCCAAAGTGTCTGAGCTGTCAGTTTATTGGAAGTTAACAAATGTTCCATAACTTTATCATGATCAAAGCTTTTATTTGCCCTTTGGTAATGTAATATCAATTAGACCTGCAGCCTAGACAGGGGAAGACCTGGGCTCTCATGTACCCCCCCCCCCCTGCACCACTGGCTTACCTTCTCCAGGGGACAAACTGTGGTAGCACTTGGTCACTAGCTGAAATGAATGCACAGGGCAGCAATCCTCCAATAGGAGGCGCCATTGGTCAGAGTCTTTCTTTCAAGAAGTGCACCAGCAGCCAAAGCCTGTGAAGACCCCATGCTGCCAAGGTTCCTAGGCAAGCCAGCAGTTGAGGTAATTGGAGTTGAGAATTCTGCTGAGCCACAAGCTTCCCCTATAGCGGATTAGAAGGCATGTCCTGTCCATATGACCCTGCAGAACACTTGAGAAATCCAATTACCAAGGTTGCAAAAAGTCTTTAGTGCCAATCGGGATACCATGCTGGATTTTCACCATCCAGGGTTTTGCTCCTCTTTAAAGTGGACGAAAAAACCACTTCACTCTGCCCTGGAATATATTAGATATAAGCATGCCGATTGGACGAGCGGCCGCGCATGCGCTGTAGGACCGGGAGGCGCGTTAGCTTCAGCAATCGGGGGGCGGGGGATGTTCACGCAGCATCAGGGTGCCCTGGGAGAAAGGACCAAAACCCAGGATACCGGGGGGAGGATCGGGAGTTACCTCAATTTTGTAAGAAGTGGGAGGAGGAGTTGGGTCAGACATTTGAGGTGGGTGATTGGGAGAAGTCCTTCGCCCTGACTCACAAACTGTCCATGGAGTGTAGGGCGCAGGAAAGAAACTATAAAATACTCTCCAGATGGTATAGGTGCCCGGCAGATCTGGTGAGGTTCGGGGGCGCGGAGTCGGGGTTGTGCTGGAGATGTAACGAAACTGAAGGGACCATGGCACATATTTGGTGGGGATGCCCGGCGGTGAAGACCTTTAGGAAAGGGGTTTTGGGAATTTACGAATCTCTGACGCTTGAAAGTATCCCGAACACACCTCAGACGACCCTTCTCTCAATGGTCCCGGGGTCGGTGGCGTCTTGTTGAGACACATGCTTATGGCTGCCAGAACCGTGATACCGAGGCATTGGAGGACTAATGTCACACCTTCCCTGTTAGAGTGGTACGGGGAGGTGGAGAACATAAAGAGGATGGAGGAATTATCACTAGACAGGGTTGAGGGGGGGCCGAGAGGTTCTCCAAAACGTGGACCTTGTGGGAGGTATTGCGGGTCTCCCCGGGCTTTCGGGCCCTACTGGAGCATGACTCTTGAAGCCTGACTCGTGTTGGAATTGGTTGGATGGGTTACGGGTGGGGCAGGGGCTGTGGGTCCCGGGGTCCTGGAGCTCATGGCCTGGGTCTTTCTCACTCTCACTTTCTTACCCTCGCTTAGTTCTTATCTGTATGAGTCTTTATGTTACTATTCTTTGCCTTTCTTGCTTTTTCTTTTTGTTCGAGAGATAGGCAGGGCGGCGAGGCCGGCATATATTGCAGTTTTGTGCCCGCTGGGGCTGCTTGGGAGCGGGCCCTCCCCCTGTAGATGTATGGTCAAGATTAGTCTACCTGCCCTGGCGTTGATGGGCCTAATTTGGGGTTCTGGGGAAGCCCGGGGCTCTAGGCGCTTATAGGATATCATTAAGCGGCTCCCAGTTGTGTTGTCAGGATGCAAAGAGATGTAATGTGTCGGCGAGTCACCCTGTATACTTTGTCTCTGCTTTGTCTTTTGGATCTTATGCCTTACTTGGTTGCAAAATGTCAAAAACATATTTAAAAAAAAAAAGTGGACCAACCATCCGTTCTGGCCCCCCTGGAGCCTTTAGTGGCCAATAAAGTAACCTTGGAAGGTGTGTGAGCCTCCCAGATCACCCTGCATTCACACCTTTCCTGAGTCTCCCACGCCCACCAGCCGCAGCTTCAGCACCCCTGTAGTTGAGGTGCGCTCCCACGTCCAGCCATTCAGATAGGCTGGGGGTGGGAGCATGCTGTATACCACAGAGAAACCTAATGCCACGATCTGTGTTTTAAAGTGGACCAAAATCCACAAAGATCGGTCCAGGAATCTATAACATTCCTGGGCCGATCGATTCCCTCCCCCCTGGGCATCCATTGTGGGAAACTCCACAGGTCGCCCATAAACCCACCTTCTTTTATGGTCCACAGCGCATGTGCGAGCATCCCTGCTATCCCTTCTTGCAAGGCGCGTGACCGTGCCGGCCAATCACAAATGCTCCCTGTTAGAGGGCAGCGGGGGGTGCGGCCCCCCGTGCACTCGGATCTGCTCGCATTAGACAAGCTCCTGGACGCAGGGGCCCGAGCATGCTGATTGGATGAACGGACGTGCATGCGTCATAGGCCCAGGAAGGGGTAAGTTTGTTTGGGCGATCTGGACAGTCAAAATCCTGGGTTTTGATCCACTACAGGGCCATATACTGATCATTAATGTGAATGGCATAATGGCATACAGCACTGATTGGAATCGAAGCAAATTTTTGGGGCAAACTGGGGGGGGTTCCCAGACTGGAACATCCCAAATCAGGATGCCCACGGGGCAAGGACCAAAACTGGGGATGTCACTATTCCAGGCATCCTGATTTGGGATTTCACTACTGTGTAAAAGCCCACCGCACCCGTGCTGCAGGTACGGCTCTGGAACCCATCAGCTTTTTTGGCTGTTCATATAAATGACCGGCTAAAGAAGCTGAATGGGAGCTTAGCCACTCTCAAGATCTGTGACATCACCCCTTGCATCCCTCCATGGCTGCGCACACCCACGCCAGCCAGTCAGTCAGTTACGGTGGGCGCAACTGCGATTCTGACTGTGCTGAACCCCAAACGGAGGAGCCCACAGGAACAATCAGTACCTCCCTTCAATGAAAAAAAAATCCATATTTGAACATATCAATAAACAGATAGTATCAGCAGGGGCTTTGGTCAAACGTGTTCCACAAATTCAGTGGGTTCTGGTCCACTTTAAATAAACGCAGCGCAACCACATTGTGTGACCTAAACTGATGACAACTGAAGAAAATGAATTATTCACTTATCAAATCACCACGAAACCCCGTTTTTTTTGCTGTCCCTCTCTGTAGGATTGCAGGGGGATCAGTCATTGCATACGTGTGGCAATTACATCATTGCCACAGACAGCAATGGAAATGAATGGAGGAGGCGGAGCTTTACAGCTAAAACAGGCGCCAATATCTGGGATTAGAATGAAACAAAAGCAGTAAAAATAGGCATAAGTTACAATTCGTGGGGAGAGCAATTCAGGGGATGCTAGTTAAAAATGTGGGTTTTGGTCTGCTTTAAAGCTGACCAAAACCCACTGAACTTGTGAGATAAATTTGACCAAAGCCCCTGCCAATACTCTCTTCTTAGGGTGTAGAACTAGAAATGAATATTTTCGTTTATCAAATCACCCTAAAACACTGTTTTTTTGCTGTCCGTCTCTGTCAGATGGCAGGTGATTGGTCATTGCATAAGTGTGGCAATTACATCATTGCCACACACAATAGCGGCAATGAATGGAGGAGGCGGAGCTTTACAGCTAAAACA
The DNA here is from genome assembly GCA_027917425.1 of Gastrophryne carolinensis. Lineage (NCBI taxonomy): Eukaryota > Metazoa > Chordata > Amphibia > Anura > Microhylidae > Gastrophryne > Gastrophryne carolinensis. The sequence continues at coordinate 58,962,677 of CM051235.1, forward strand.
GGCGCCATTATCTGGGATTTGAATGAAACAATAGCAGTAACTGGTAAGGGACAGACAGGGCTGGACAGAAATCTGGGATGGGATCAACAACTGTTCCATAATATAACTACACAGGAGGCAGCGTATAAAATGCTCACAAGATGGTACTTAGTACCAACACGCATAGCCAAGGCAGTCCCTGGATACCCGGCGTCCTGCTTCAGGGGCTGTCCCGTAGAAGGTTCGGTCATGCATATCTGGTGGGAGTGTCCGAAGGTTAGAAGGTTGTGGTCAAGGGTCTTTGGCTTGCTATACACCCTTTTGCACACTAATGTGCGCAGGGACCCTTGGGTGGCACTGCTGCATGTAAAACCGGATGGCATTACCAAATCCCAACACGCCCTATTGACCCAGGTCATGTTGGCCGCAAAACTGACGACTGCAAGCTCCTGGAAGAAGGCCAGTGTTCCGTTTCAGGCGGTAAAAGAACGGCTGAACGGGATCTTTATCAATGAAAAACTGACTAGTATCTTAAAGGACTTGCACATAAAATTCATGAAAGTTTGGGGCCCGTGGGTGGAATACTCGTTCCCAGATATAGGGAATGCCCTGCTGCAGTGAGGGATGGCTCTAGCCTCCTCTGACCTTAGATCCCTCCCCTTTTTTTTTCTCTCTTTCTCTCTCCCCCTCTTATTCCCTTCCTCCTTTTCCCCTCCCCCCCTCCCTCGTCTCTATTCCCGACCCGCGCACCCCCTCCCCCTCAAATTGAAGAAGGGGGCGGTGATGCGCTAAATCTGAGATTGGATGGGACGGGGCTTCTCCCCCGGCCCACTGGTCTGCGATATGACCATCACGTAGTAGATAGCGTCAATCCGATCTCTTGGATGACAGCATTTGCTACTGATTAATAGCGTTGATAATTGAGGGAACGTGAGCGTTGACAATCGAAAGTAGATAAGTGTGACTGGAAACCTCTAACAGAACCGATGCTTGTATCTCAAGTTTTTTCTTTGTGACACTTTATTATGTTGTACAATCCAGTTGTTATAACAAAAATTACAATAAAAAGATTGAAACTAAACAATAGCAGTAAAAATAGGCATACGTTTTGGTCCGCCTTAATGTCTTTTCTTACCTGCAGGTTGGTGAACGCGGTCCCCACGCAGCGCTCAGTGGCCGCCTGTACAGATTTCATTGCAGCTCCCACGGTGGAGGCAGCGGTGGCCATGCGCAGCTCCTCACATCCCATCCTTACCACGGCCTGCGCCACACGGGACGCGCCCTGCAACACCGGGAGCAGCTCGCCCAACATCGTACCCGTCTGCAAGACAAAATGTCACCATCAGCAGGGCTTTTATATCCCCATGAGGAGACTTTATGAGCAGGTCGTTGTGCCTGAAGGGGACTAAACCAGTTTATGCGAGGAGCTTATACAGCTGCACAGTGGAGTATGAGAGAAGGAAGGTGTGCAGCATATTACACGCCATTACACCATTTACACAGGATGACTCATCTGTGCCAAACATCATTACAGGCACTTTTTTATTTTTTTACAGTTACTTATTTATTATGTTTGTAAAGGTTTATTTTAGGATTCAATTTTCATCTATCCGTTACAACAGAGGGGATCCAGTATAAGCTGACTCCACACACACACACCCTCTGCCCACTCAAAAGGCAACACAAGCAGGCCGATTCATTACTAACGCCAGGTAGCGACAGATGAGCATCTGTAGAGCGGATTTCAGAGCGCCCGCTAGTAGTCGGCCATGGATCTTTGTTTCAGAGCGCCTCAGTCGCTGTCCAGCATTGATGAATATGATATGCGAGTCGTTGTACGTGAGCGAACCGTTACGCCAGCTCAGTGCGACTGACTCACGCCACATTCATCAATAAAACTGCCTCAAACAGCGCCAGCGCTCAAAATCATGTAATTGTAGCCCATAGCGCCAGAGGCTATGTGCTTAAATGCTGTTTTTGAACGTGTATCCACTAGTAACAAAGCGAAAACGTATGGAATTACATTGTTATAATATTGTAACATGAACACTTTAATACCAGACCTGTAAGGACAGTTCTGCATAAAAATATGATTAAAGTGGACCAACACCCAGGATTTTCACTATCCTGGGTGTTGGTCCACTTCTGTGGGGCACCCCGATGGGGTGAAAACCTGCTGTGTGAAACCCCCCCAGAAAGCCCCAAAAACTTACCTGATCCCGCTCCCGCATGACTCGCTCCACCAATCACCGGCGACGGACAAGCGAGGTCTGTCGAAGGACAAGGTGAGAGCTGCCGCCACCACCGCCTCTCATGCGTCCCTCTTGCAGGGAGCGCACCCACGCCGACCATTCACAAACGGCCGGCGCAGGTGTGCGCCCTGCTAGAGGGATGCGCGAGAGGCGGCGGCGGCCCGCGCATGCGCCATTGGAACGAGGAGAAGGTAGGATTTGTGGGCGTCCGATCGGGGTGCCCCGCAGGCAGGGAGCTGATCGGCCTGGGAATCTTATAGATTCCCGGGCCGATCAGCGGTGGGTGTTGGTCCACTTTAATCCAAAAAGTTTTCAAAAATTTCATTTTCTTGCCCACGATACATGGAAAAAAATCAGAAAGAGATTTAAGGATCGTCCATAATAATGTATGGGAGAGCGCCAGGTAGCAACAGGTTAGACGTGGCGCTCTGCCAGGCTGAATGTCAGCGCTGTAGGCTGAGCCTGGGATAATGATGAATCGGACGCTACATGGCGTTGTTCCAGTCGCTCACCAGATTCGGCTTCATAAATGTGGAATTGCGTGCTGTCTCCGGCGTTCATCTGCCGCTACCTGTCGCTGTACAGGCACTACCTGGCGCTATCCCTTCATGAATAAGGCCCTTATCTATAATTGTCAGGAGTGTGGAGATTAGCTGCTAGAATTAGGGGTCAGATGCAAGAACAGTGGACCAAAACCCGATTATCTCAGGCTGGCAATTCCCTATCCTAGGGGCATCCCAACACAAGTGTCTCCTTATACTCACCTTGATCTGGGATCCCAAAGCACATGCACAGTTTGGCATCGTCAATTAAAAAAAAAAACAAGGTAAGTTTCTCTTTTTTCTAACCCCCCATCATGCCTCGGGTGGGGACATCCCATTGTGAGTTTAGGGGCACTTTTGATTATAAGAACAACTGCGTATCAGAGGCATGTTTGGGGAACAGTTTAAAGCAGACCTACATCAGGAGGCTCTTGTTCACAGGGACACTAAACTAACCTCCCCTCTCAATCATGAGTGTGCCCTGCATTACTGAGATATCCACCTTTTTCTTAGGGGACTGGGGACAGGAAACAACTACACATGTGGCAGCCACACTGCGCAACCTTTTCTTGTCCCCCACGTTACAGATCTCCATGAGGAAAAGGTGACACAGGTTCACTTTAAACCGGACCTTCAGCATGATTTATTGAAAAGCCCAAACCCTTAAAAAACTATTCCCCAGCATCTAAAATTAATATATTTTACATTTTTGGTCACTTATTATTCTTTCCCCCACTGGGCTGCAACTCTGTTCAGGACTCTAGGATACGGACGCCGCCATCTTGACTCAGAAGCATCACATACTGAGGAGAGCTGGATAAAGTGCAGGGGGCGGGGTTATAGCTGTGCTTTGCACAGACAGAGCAGAGCTGGGGTCAGGAAAAGGACAGCAATCCCAGAATGCAGAGTGACACAGTTAGAAGACACTTCTTGTTTGCAGGCTGCCTGATGCTTTATGAGCCGCCATCTTGGATGTTTAAAGGCTCATAAAATGCAGTAGATGCAGATAGGATGATATTTAATGTGAGCAATCTGTATGTACAGGGTGTGGGATAAGATTTGCTCTTATTCAGGGTGAAGGTCAGCTTTAAAGTGGACAAAACCTAGGATTTTGACTATCCTGGGTTTTGGTCCTTGCCCCCGGGGCACCCCAATCGGGGGTGCCCGACTGTGTGAAACCCTCCCAGGTCACCAAAGCAAACTCACCTCTTCCCGGCCCTATGGCACATGCGTAGCGAGTCATCCAATCAACATGCTCGGACCTGCTGACGTCCCTTCGTCTAAGGCGAGTGGCTCTGAGCGCACTGACTGCCGCATCCCCCGCTATCCTCTTACAGGGAACGTGCCCGTGACGGCCAATCACAAATGCCTGGTGCGGACACGTGCCCTGCTAGAGGGATAGCGGGGATGCGGCCATGGCTTGTGCATGTGGCGTTGGACCGGATAAGAAGGTAAGTGTATGGGCGACCTGGGGGTTTCACAAAGCGGGCCATCCTGATTTTGGATGCCCCAGGGGGGAGGGAATTGATCAGCCCGCCAATAGCAGTGGGTTTTGGTCCACTTTAAAGGAGATCTGTAATGAGAAAGTAATAAGGCAGTCACCACTGTCCTACTGAAGTTCCTTCCTGTTCACCTTTCTACCCCTCCAGGGTGGTCACAGCCCCGGAACAAGCATGGTTGGTAAGGTCATAGCTCCTGGTCGGGGTTAGTTCTCAGAACTAGCCATGCAGCCGCCATTTTTCATCACCTCACCATATAAAGCTTAGCAGTCTTCCGCCACCCGCATTAAACATTCCATCTATATCCCCACCGAAGCCATTTACAAACCTGGATTCACACTCTGCGGGTTGCGCTCGCTTTTCTCTCTTCTGCCCTCAGTGAGCTGCTGTCATCGCCATCTTTGATAAGGGCAACTCTTTTTCTGTCAGATTTTGGATGCAATTCTTCTGACGCTAACCGGGCTTCTAAAGCGATAAGAAGCCCGAGATAGTAACAGGCATCATACACTCGGGTCACATCGATTTACCGGCTTGTACACCACCGACCAATGACTGTACGTGTTTCTGCTGAGCGCCTCCGCTCCTCGCATGAAAGAAGCGCTGCTATTGGCTGGTGGCGAGTGAAGGTTATGTATGAGTGTATGTGTCCCGGACATGTGAGTGCGGAGGGGTCACGTGGGCTGAGGTATTACGTCTATAGTATGGGCTCACCTTACTCACCCCGACTCCTCATCAGAGGGTTTTTTCTAAAGTTTTAGTCTTCCGGATTTTTACCTCCTGTCCTTGTTTTGCGTCCATGTCCCCCTGTCCCTCGTTGTTCTCATTTGCTCCTCTTTGGGGTGTAACTTGCAGATCTGCATAAATGAGTTATTTATTGGCCTATTTAAAGCGGTCCTTCACTCTGAATAAGAATCTATCTTATATGTTTCCCCCACGCTGTACATACAGATTGCTCACATTAAAAAGCATCCTACCTGTATCTACTACATGTTTTGGAGCCTTTAAACATCCACGATGGAGGCTCGTGGAACATCAGGCATCCTGCAAACAAGGAAGTGTCTTCTGACTGTGCTGCTCTGCATTCTGGGATTGCTGACCTTTTCCTGATCCCAGCTCTGCTCTGTCTGAGCAAAGCACTTTTATCCAGCTTTCCTCTCCTCAGTATGTGATGCTTCTGAGGCAAGATGGCAGCACCTGTATCCTATTGTCCTGAACAGAGTTGCAGCCCAGTGGGGGAAAGAATAATAAGTGACTAAAAACTTAAAATATATAAATTTTAGATGTTTGGGAATAGTTTTTAAGGGTTTGGGCTGTTCAATAAATCATGCTGAAGGTCCGATTTAAAATTGGAGCAGCGAGGCGTGGCCTGGCCATGAAGGAGTGAGGACGTGCGGCTTCTAGCTCTGCTGTTACCCCTTATCTTATAGCCGATCCAGGCTCCCGAAATCCCCTCTGACTTGGCGCGATGGGGAGTGGGAGGAAGAAGAAAGCCCCCAAAGAAGGATATTGGAAGCTTTTTCGGCCGCCGGGATCCGACGGGGCAGAGAGCCCAGCCATCCAAGATGGCGCCCAGCCAGCCTTGTGCAGGTGAGGAGCGCATGGAGACCCGCCGTAAGGCTGCAGGAGCGGTGTTGGAGCGCGTGGATCCCCCTGACCATGTGAGCCCCTTGCCTACCTGTACACCCGGTGCTGGATGTGCAGCCGGAGCAGCGGCCATGATGTCCTCGGGACCCGCCGTGATGTCACCGGGCGGCTGCGCTGAGGAGGCTGAGGTGAGCGGAGCGGGGCCTCGCTGCGGCCTGGAGGCTGCCTCGCTGATGGCGCGCCGGGCTGGATCTGTGTTGGCCCGACCGGAGACTGCCATCCCTGCAGCTGGTTCCTGTCCGTCGGAGGCGCTGATAGAGGTTGGTGCAGTGGTTGCAGCGAGGCTGGAGCCTCGGGGACCGGACTGTGTGAAGCCCCCGCCCTCCCCCTTGGGTGTGTCAGCTCCCTCTGCGCCCTCCTTGCCACGCAGTTGTCTGCCATCTCAGGGCGCCCTGGATAACTCAGGGCAGAAAGAATTAAAGGGGCATGCCAGTGAGTCACCATCCCCACAGCTTAACCCCTCGGCCCCTGAGTGGTTGTCCCCAGCCCACTCTCCGCTTGCAACCCGTGCATGGGGGGATGGTCCGTCCCGGCCGCCACCTACTTCTCCTGCCTGGGGAGACGGTTCTGCACGGAGCCCTCGGATTGTCAGGGCGGATATCCATCCAACTCCTAGGGGCGCTGGGATTACCTATGCACCTCCGCATGCCTCTGTGGAGAACTCACCTTTGGGCTGGTCACCTGGCCCTGACATCGACATGCCAGATGACGAATCCCTGTTGTGCACTCATATGGGCGGATCAGGAGACCCAGATCGTGCTCAGCGACCTGCTTCTGTAATGGGATCTTGCGATTCTCGATTTGGGATGCCCTCGGCTCGGGCTCCGGCTGGCCAGCTATTCCCACAGTCTCCTATTGATCCTAGTCTTAGGGATCTTCTACACTGTCTTCCGACGAAAGCCGAGCTCAAAGCTGATTTGGAGGCTGTGGCTACAAGAATTGAGCGAGCCTTACGCAGAGAAATAGAGGACCTTCAGCAAAAATCTTCTGCTTTGGATACTAAAGTGGCATCACTGGAGGAGTCCCGTTCGGACTATGATGCGCGTTTGGTGACCCTTGAGAGAAATCAGGTGGTGCATCAGCAACAGTTGGTCGATGTCAGGCTCCAGACGGATGACCAGGAGAACAGAAACAGACGCAATAATTTGAAGCTCCGCGGCATACCGGAGTCCGTTAGATCGGAAGACCTGTGTATTTGGGCGACAGAATTATTCAACGGCCTGCTGGGAAAGCCGCCGGACGCTGAACTGATTATTGATCGAATTCATAGGGTGGCGGGGCGCCCGGCCGGGGATCCTCAAGCTCCTAGAGACGTTTTATGCAGAATTCATTTTTTTCATGTCAAAGAGGAAATCCTGCGCTTGGCCTGGGAGAAAGGGAAGATTGGATTTCGGGGCTTTCAAGTTACAATTCTACCAGACGTGTCGCGTCGCACCCTGCAGATGAGACGCTTACTGCGGCCTCTCCTTGACCGGATACTGGAAGTCGGCGCATCCTACAAGTGGGGTCACCCATTTCACCTTGTAGTCCGCAAGGACAATTCCACATATGCCCTCAGAAGCAAGGCGGACCTTCCGGGTCTGTTTATTTTCTTGGAGTTAGACCCCTTCCCGGTCCCGGACTGGCTGGTGTTCGATCCCCCTCCTCCTATGCCACAGCGGGCGCCTCGGAGACCCCGGATGATCAGGGGTCGTAGGGGTGATGCCCCTGGACCGATTCGTGGTCGTTAGCCCCGCTCATTCCCTTTTTGTTTTCACATCTTATCCACCATCCTCATTTTCTCCTGTTGCCGTTTTGATACCTCTTTCACCCTGATGACTGATCCCCTCCCCCGGCGGCCCTTTGTATGCCGCCCCTGCCCTCATGGAAGTGACTGTTTCTCATAGCAACTTTTATGATAAGGACTTATGCAGTGACTTCTGCGCTTTGCTTTGATTTTCTGATCGGGCTGCAGGTCGGTGGGCGGGTGTGCGCCTAGGGGAGGTTTATTATTGTTTATTGCCTGCTGTTTTATTTTTGTCTTCCTCCTCCCCCCTCCCCTTGGCCCCTTGGGTGGGCTGGCTCCCTTCTCTGTCCTATCCGCCGTATGTTGTGGCGGGGGATGGGGGGCGCTGCTGGCCTGCCCGCGGGCCGTGGGGTGGGGCGAGGTGGATACGATATGTCATTGTATTTGGGGTTTTCTTAGAGGGAGGGGTGACCCAGAGTTGTTCTACTCTTGTTGGTGGGTGGTTTTCCCCTGGGGCTGTTTTGAACTGTTGTTTGCATGTTACCCAGTCCTGGGTCTGTCCTGGGCTTTTGGGGGGAGGAGGGGGGGATGTTGGAGAAATATGGTGGGCACCCCCTTGATGTTATTAGAGGTTCAATGTTCTACGGATAGTTCGGGGCTGGGGAGCCTAATTAATACTTTGAGCATATTGGGGTGGCTCCTGAGTGGTTAGGCTACCTCCACAACTACTGTTCCGCGCCGTCCTATTGGACCCCGTCCGGTAGGTACGCGTGGTTTTGAGGGCTTGCCCTCTACTCTGTCTTTGCCCTCCTCTGTAAGGTAGGGCTTTTTTGGTTTCTCTCCTCTACTCTTTTTTTCTACTTTCTCTTTTGTTTCGTGTCCCACTGGTTTTCTGTATTTCTCTTTGTTTTCTGTGTATCTCTGTTTCCCTGGGGTTCGGCCCTTGCCCTAGTCTTTACAGTCTTGGTCTCTCCCGCCCGTGTCCCATTGGTCCCTGCAACATCTCTTCCCCCGAGTTGTGGTTCTAGTTTTGGGCTGGCATGGCGGGCATTCGGATTTGTACTTTTAACGCTAGAGGGTTGAATGTCCCTGAGAAGAGAGCTAAAATATTATACGGATTTCACAAGGAGAGGGTGGATATCCTTCTGTTGCAGGAGACGCACTTTTGCCGGGGGAAGATCCCGGAGATCAGGAATAGGTATTACGATAGATGGTTCCATAGCTCCAATCCGGAGAACAAATCTAAGGGGGTTTCTATTGCAGTTCATAAGGGTGTCCCCCTGGAACCATTAGAATCGAAAACGGATCCAGAGGGCAGATACATTTTTCTCAAATTTACGCTTTCAGGGGCTAGGTATACCCTTGCTAACTTGTACTTACCAAATCAGGCTCAGGTGGAGGTTGGTCTCGGGATGCTTCGTATTCTAGAGGAGTTCTCAGAGGGCACTTTGGTGTTGGGAGGAGACCTCAATTTGGCCCTTGACTCGCGGCTTGATTCTTCCCAAGGTAAATCGGGGATGCCCTACTCTAAATTGCATAAGTTGCGGGGTGCGTGGAGGGTTCAGCATGGGGGGGCAAGAGATTGCACATTTTTTTCCCACCCCCATAATACATATAGTAGGTTGGACTATATCTTTCTCAGTCACCATGCGCTGTCGCGTGACCCTGATACCTCTATTGGACAGATTCTGTGGTCGGACCATGCCCCTGTCTTCTTGAGCCTCCCGACTCCGGAAGTTGCCCCTAGACAATACAGCTGGCGCCTGAATGATAACTTGTTGAAAGATGCCATGTGTCTAGCTGAAATTAAAACTTCCATAACCAATTTCCAACTTGATCATGAGCATGATCAGACCCCGCTTCCATTGCAGTGGGAGGCCCTTAAATGTGTACTTTGTGGGGTCTTCATTAAGCATGGATCCAGGCTTAAGAGGGAAAGGGCAAAACAGATCGAGGCTGCCCTGGCACGTATTGGGGAGCTGGAGGAGGCGCACAAGACCGCTCCCGCGCAAGCTGTCTTGAGGGAGTTATTGGATGCTAGGCAGGGTCTGAAGAGCCTCTATGACCAGTGTTTCCTCAAGTATCGGGACAGGTTCAGGGCCCGCATTTATGAACACAGTGACAAGTGTGGTAAGATGCTTGCCAGGTCCCTTCATCCCAGACAGGGTTGTACGTTCATCCCCATGATTAGGGGGGAGGGGGGATCAGAGCTCCACAAAACTACTCAGATAGCCGGGGAGTTCCAAACCTTTTACTCCAAGCTTTACAACCTTGAATCTACGTCGCCCAAAGACTCCTGCCAGTCGGAGGGCACCCCGATAGTGGACTATATTAGTGATACAGCCCTCCCAACTCTTTCCTCTGAAGACAGTGACCCGCTTGAGGATCCGTTTGACGTGGAGGAGGTACTTAAGGCTATAGGGGATGCCCCTGCAGGTAAAAGTCCAGGCCCTGATGGGTTTACCCCCAGATTTTATAAAGCATTGGGGGCTTTGGTTGCTCCCTTTCTGGTTAAGATGTTCAATTCCATTTCCGATGACTGTTTCTTTCCGAGACAGGCCTTAGAGGCTCACATCACGGTCATACCTAAACCCGGCAGAGATGCCACCCTACCTGGAAACTACAGACCTATTTCGTTGATCAATGTAGATTTGAAGATATATGCTAAAATTATCGCTCTTAGGATGCAGCCATTGCTCCCCTCCTTGATTAATACAGACCAGGTGGGATTTGTTTCGGGAAGGGAGGCGAGAGATAATACCATCAAAACGATTTCCCTCATACAGTACGCGCGGTCGCGGGCTATCCCTGCGTGTGTGCTGGCAGTGGACGCTGAGAAAGCGTTTGACAGGGTACATTGGGGTTTCCTGAAGGCTACGCTGGAACAGTTGGGCCTGGGCCCGGTTATGTTGGCTAGAATTATGGCTCTATACCAGGACCCCACTGCAAAAGTGAAGGTCAATGGCTCCTTGTCTGGTCCCTTCCGTATTCGGAATGGCACTCGGCAGGGATGCCCCTTGTCTCCACTGCTTTATCTGCTGGTGATGGAGCATCTTGTCAACGCTTTGAGGATTAATTCATCTATCAAAGGGGTCGTTTGTGGGGGAAGGGAGCATAAACTCTCTCTCTTTGCTGATGACCTACTCATGTATATTACTTCTCCTCACATAACCATGCCCTCTGTTTTAGCGGAGTTTAAGCGCTTTGGTGATCTGAGCAACTTCAAAGTGAACCTATCCAAAACGGAGATCCTGAATATCTCTCTGCCTACTGAAACTCAACGTCTTTTGCAGGTAAACTTTCCCTTTAGGTGGTAGAGAGAGGCTATTAAGTATTTGGGTGTTCAGATACCCTCTGACCTGGGGGCACTACATAAAATTAATTATGCCCCACTTTTGCACTCCACGATCTCTAGCCTCAATTCCTATAGTAAGAAGCAACACTCATGGCTAGGCCGTATAAATATCCTCAAAATGGACATACTCCCGAGGTTTTTGTACTTGTTCCAGGCGGTCCCTCTGGCCCCAGAGCGGGGTTTCTTTCAATCCCTCCACAGGGTCTTCTTTAAATTTGTCGGGGGTAGTGGGAAGCCCAGGATTCGGCGGGAGACGCTTTTTAGATCTAAATCGAGGGGGGGACTTGGGGTTCCGGATCTTCGGACATATCACGCTGCCTCGGTGCTGGTCCGCCTCTCAGATTGGTTTCACCATAGAGATGATAAATGTTGGGTTGGCTTGGAGCAGGCCATCTCCCCTCTCAATCTGGTGGCCTTGCCTTGGATTGACCCTTCTTCCAGACCTGGGACTCAGGATTTGCCCTACTTGGTGGGCCCTCTATTAAAGATATGGGATAGATTTTTGAGGCGGGGAAGACTGTCACTCAGGCCAGGACCCCTTACCCCTCTATTTGACAACCTGTTATTTCCACCTGGGATGCATGTTCGGTCCTTCCTCATGTGGGATATGTCTCAGGATGTCAGATTGGGTGATATAGTATCAGGGGTGGTGGGCCCCCCCTCCCTCTGTGACATGCGGGCTCGAGGAGAAACTAGGAGTATCTCTTGGTTTTTACACGCTCAGCTGGTGGCATATATCAAATCTATTACGCCAAACTCTTGCCTGTCCTGCCCTCTTACGCCTCTGGATGGGGTGTTACGAGACCCTTCTCCTCCTAAACATGTGATCTCTCTTCTTTACAAGATTCTTCGGGACAAAGAGGAGGATGGAGAGCTGCCTCGGTATTGTGGGAAGTGGGAGGAGGACCTGGGACAGATATTCGAGCCTGATGACTGGGAAAAATCCTTTACACTCACCCATAGATTGTCAGTAGCTTCTAGAGCTCAGGAACGGAATTATAAAATCTTGGCAAGATGGTATAGATGTCCGTCGGATCTTGTGAAATTTGGGGGGCTGACACTGGGGATTGCTGGAGGTGTGGCGGGGCCCAGGGGACTATGTTACATATCTGGTGGGAGTGCTCGATGATACGGGCCTTCTGGGAGGGAGTATTGGGAATTTATGAGCACTTGACGCTTGAAAAGATCCCTCACACCCCACAGGTTACTCTCCTATCGATGATCCCCGGGTCAGTATCAACAACCAAGAAGGGGCTACTGAGACATTTTCTCACGGCCGCTAGGTCGGTGATACCTAGACATTGGTACGGGGAGGTTGAGAGCATTAAGAGGCTGGAGGAGTTAACTTTGGAGGGGATGGAAGGGGGCACCCAGAGGTTTCTTAAGACATGGACATTATGGGATGTTTCTCGGGTCGCCCCCGACTTTCAGATATTATTGGAGACCGGATGAGCTTTGGGGTAATGGGGTAGTGGGCGCGGGTAGGTTACTGTAATAGACTTTAGCTGGGTGGGGGAGTTTGGATGGACTGCAGGTTTGGAATCCCAGGTGTTCTTGTTCTTCTTCTTGTTCTTGTCCTTGTTCTCGTCTTGTCCTGTTTTGTCTTGTCTTACTTTATCTCCCCTTTTTTCTTTTTCTCTTTGTTTCTATTTTCTTTTCGGATCACTAGGGGATGGCCTAGGTTGCTGTACATCGGATTTGGGTGAAGGGACATGTCTGTGGCAAAAGAGAACCTGTTTCTGAGGGGTGATCTGGTTGATGTACTAGGTGCCCTTGGTGTCTGCTGGTGGACACCCTGGGTCTGGTTCTTTCGTGTACCCTGCCGGGATCGGGACCTACCTATTGTTTTGATCTTTTTATTCTCTCGCTTGTATATTTTCTGAAAAATTTCTTAATCAATAAAGATATATTGAAATAAAATTGGAGCAGCTTCAGGGGGAAGATTTTTTTATTTTTTGTGGGGTATGTCAAAAGTAAGTTACACAGTAAATAACTCACAGAACATTACAGGCAAACTAACAACACTGTGATAGTCTTGGATCACTGTAACAGTCCTGCCCATTTGCTCTTCCTTACTCTAGTCATCCATCCATCCCTCCTTTCCAGCTCATCCCATCCCTCTCCCCTTAGTTCTGCCCATCTATATGCTCCCCCTAGTTCTAGTCAGTCCTGCTCCTCCCATCCATCCCTCCCCTTAGTTCTGCCCATCTATATGCTCCCCCTAGTTCTAGTCAGTCCTGCTCCTCTCATCCATCCCTCCCCTTAGTTCTGCCCATCTATATGCTCCCCCTAGTTCTAGTCAGTCCTGCTCCTCCCATCTATCCCTCCCCTTAGTTCTGCCCATCTATATGCTCCCCCTAGTTCTAGTCAGTCCTGCTCCTCCCATCCATCCCTCCCCTTCTGGTCGCAGCCCAACATATTCATTCTTTCCTCTCTTCTGCGCTTATCCCATCTATCCATCCCTCTCCCCCTCAGTTCTGCACATCTATACCCTCCTCCTAGTTCTAGCCAGTCCTCTATCTTGCTCCTCCCATCCATCCTTCCTGTTCCTGTCCCAGCCCAACATATCCATTCCTTTCTCTCCTCTCTCTTCTGCACTCATCCCATCTATCCATCCCTCTCCTATCAGTTCTGCCCATCTATACACTCCTCCTAGTTCTAGACATTTCTGCATCATGCTCCTCCCATTCATGCATCCCTCCCCTTCTTTCCCAGCACCTCCCATTCATTAATCCTTCTCTTCCCAACTCATCCCATCCATCCATCTCTCCTCAGTTCTTCCCATGTATACGCTCCTAGTTCTAGCCATCCCTCCATCCTACTTCTCCCATCTATCCCTCCTTACCCCTCTTCTCCCAGCCCAACCCATCCATTCCTCCCTCCTTCCAACCTCTTTTCCCAACTCATTCCATCCACCCCTCTCCCCTCAGTTCTGCCCATCTATACACTCCTCTTAGTTCTAGCCATTTCTCCATCACGCTTTTCCCATCCATGCATCCCTCCCCTTCTTCTTCCAGCACCTCCAAATCATTCATCCTCTCTTCCCAGCTCATCTAATCCATCCCTTTCCCCTCAATTCTGCCCATCTATGCTCCTCCTAGCTCTAGCCAGCCCTCCATCCTGCTCCTCCTATCCACTCCTCCCCTTCTTGTCCCAGCCCAACATATCCATTGCTTCCACTCCCCTCTCTTCTACACTCATCCCATCTATCCATCCCTCTCCTATCAGTTCTGCCCACTTCTAGTTCTAACCATTTCTTCATCACGCTCCTCCCATCCATGCATCCCTTCCCTTCTTCTCCCAGCACCTCCCATTCATTCATTCCTCTGTTCCCAGCTCATCCATCTTTTTCCCCTCAGTTCTGCGCATCTATACGCTCCCTCTAGTTTTAGCCATCCCAACATCCTGCTTCTCCCATCTATCCCTCCCTCCCCTCTTCTCCCAGCCCAACCCATCCATTCCTCTCTCCTTCCAACCTCTCTGCCCAACTCATTGCATCCATCCCTCTCCCCTCAGTTGTGCCCATCTATACGCTCCCTCTAGTTCTAGCCATCCCTCCATCCTGCTTCTCCCATCTATCCCTCCCTACCCCTCTTCTCCCAGCACCTCCCATCCATTCATCCCTCCCTCCACCCTCTCTTCCTAGCTCATCCCATTCATCCATCACTCTCCTCTCAGTTCTGATCATTTTTACGCCCCTCCTAGTTCTAGCCATTCCTCCATTCTGTTCCTCCCATCCACCCCCTTCTTCTCCCAGCACTGTTCATCCCTCCCTCCACCCTTTCCTCCCAACTCATCCCATCCAATCCATCCCTCTCCTCTTAGTTCTGCCCATTTATATGCTCCTCCTAGTTTTGGCCATCCCCCTATCCTACTCCTCCTATCCATCCATCTCTCCCCTTCTCCCAGCTCAACCCATCCATTCCTCTTTCAGTTCTGCCAATCCATTCACACCTCCCAGCTCTAGCCATACATCTATCCCTCCCTTATGCCCTCCCCAGCTCATTCCATCCCTCTCTCCCTCCTGCTCCTCCCATTGCCAATGGGCATGACATTTGGCATGGGCTTGTGGCCTTGGTGTGGTGAAGGGGGTGTTGCTTAATTTAAAAATGGTCCCTCTTTCTCACCCTGAAAAGTTGTAGGGTATGCTGATTTCACCTGAGCTCAGAAACAGAACTCATTTGATATGAGTGGAGATGAAATTATTGGTAAGTGCAGGACCAGAATCACTCTGCTGGAGGAGGTAACCAGTGGCTCAACTAAATGTGATGGGGCCCTAGTGTCAACATTAGATGGGGCCCCTTTCTCCCACAGTAAACTTTTTTCTATCTTTTAACTCAGCTGGATGCAACTAGATCACTAAAGACTGAAACAGCAGAGACAAATTGTGCTTCATTTATCTAAATGATGCAAAGTGAGCAGAAATATCATAAATAAGGTGGAGGATTAACAATGATGCCCCCACCGACCGACCTTCTGGGTCCCGATGTAGTCGCATCCCCTCAAGTTACGCCCCTGGAGGTCACCTACTAGCAGTGCTGTATGTATGTTTACATTCAGCCACTAGATGGCGCTCTCTTAGCTGCTTATGTTATCGATTAAGGATTGGGAAGCCCCATTGTGCAAAATCCTCCACCAAGCTGTGTATTTGGATCAGCGGCACTTAACACTGCAGCACAGGCATCCCCACAACTGTCTCCCTTTCGGCTGTGGGCACCTGCATCAACCAAACAGCTAGGGATGCTGCCACACAATCTTATGGCAATACCCGGGGTGTCTTACAGGCTCCAGGCTCGTGGATGCTCCTCTTTAAAGTGGACCAACACCTAGGATTTTCACTATCCTGGGTTTTGGTCCACTTCGGTGGGGCACCCCGATCGGGAGTGCCCCGCTGTGTGAAACCCCCCAGAACACCCGGAAACACTCACCTCACCACGCTTCTACGAGGGCGCTCGTCCAATCAGAGCGCTCAGAGGCGCTGTGGTATGCACGTACAAGCGGCGTCCAACCACAGCGGCTCTGAGCGCTGGAGGCCGCGTCTTGCGCTTCCCTCTAACAGGGAGCGCGCCCGCGCCGGCCATTCACAAACGGAGCGCGCCCTCCTAGAGGGAAGCGCGAGATGCGGCCGCGGCCCGTGCATGTGCCGTTGGAACGGGGTTAAGGTAAGGTTTCTGGGCTTCCTGGGGGGTTCCACCCCGCGGGACATCCCAATTTCGGATGCCCCGCGGGGAGGGATCTGATCGGCCCCCCTGGGTGTTGGTCCACTTTAAACCTGGGATTTTGCATATCTGGATGTGAAAACACAAATCTGTGTGAAGATCCCTGCCCCCCCTCTTCCCCGGCCGGGTTCACCGGGTCTGCTTACTTCTTCCCGCTTACACAGCACATTCGTGGGCTATCAGTGTTCCAATGTCATGAATAAACAAGATTCATCCCTAAACATGGTACTGCACATTTAATAGAGAGCAGCTTTTTTATGCCCCATAAAATAATTATGACCTGTACCTCTCCTGAACCCTAGGTGTAAATCCAGCCTCTATGGAGCACAGTGATGTGCCAAGGCTACAAATGACAAATTTGCAGCTGTAGTTCAGTATAGAAAAAGGTAGGAAATTATAGCAAAGCTATTTATCAAATTTGCATAATTGCCTCATAAGTATGCAATGTATTGTAATTCAATTCAATTCAATTTATTGTTCGCCAAGTACATAGTGAGATGAACAAGGATTTTTTTTTGGCAAATACACAATGCAACTGATATTTACAGTTACATAGAAATTGAAACAGAGATACAAACTACATTGGGTATAGTCGTGAACAAGATATACTGGGGTTCATACATAGTACATAATGTACACGATACAGCAGTGATGGCGAACCTTTTTGATACCGAGTGCCCAAACGGTAACCCAAAGCCTCCGTTATCATCGCAACGTGCCATGACATATATCCTTTGCAGAGGATGTATGTGCCGGTGTCAGAAATTAGAATTAGGGGTGGAAAGGTGTAAATGAACGCCCCTCCATAATCCTGCATCAAAGCATCTACTGCTAATGGGTTTTCCCACGAATTCAGGGAAAAAGAACTGTGGAAGCTTCTCATTGAGTCGTGAGGCAAAGAGGTCTATGGTGGGGGTTCCCCACTTTTGACAAAGCTTATGAAAAATTATTTCCTTTAAACCCCACTCTCCCGGGTGGAGAATGTAGTGGCTTAGGCAATCTGCTTGTACATTCAGTTTTCCCTCTAAGTGTAGAGCCTTCAGGGACAATACATTCCTTTCGGTCCAGGCAAAGATCCTCGTTGCTACCGCAATGACACCTAGGGTAACAGTACCCCCCCTGTCGGTTCACATAAGCCACAACACTACATTGTCCATCAAGACTCGAACATTTTCCTGAAATATCAGACTGCGAATGTAGAAGCACATACCAAATCACAAGCAACTCCTTGTGGTTTGAGGCAAGGGAGGCAAGGGAACCTCCTGGTTCCAAAGCCCTTGAAAGCAGTGTCCCTGGATCTGGCCTCCCCAACCCTGTGCGCTGGCATCGGCTGAGATGCAAACAGAGCCGTAGCAGCCATGAGGTGAATGAGGCACTGGCCTTGGGCGCAGCTACAGCTCTGATGCAAAGGGGCGCGTCCGCAGGTTGTCAAGCAGATCCGATGTACAGCAGTGCACATACCATCTCCAGGCGCCCATGCGCGTCCCCCGGTGCTCCCGCGCGCGTGCCCGCGGGGTTGCCAGTGCGACCAAGAAGTGCCCCCGCCCCAACCGCCCCCCCAATCAGTTGTCAGCTTCTTCGCCGCCCGCCTCCAGGAAGCAATGCCGGCGCGGGACATGCGAGAGAGGCTGTTAGGCTCCACCCACCTGATGAGACTCGTGACTGCAGCAGAGACCAGAGGACCGCGGAGGAGAAGGTAAGGAGAAAATATAAATTGTTATAAAAAAAAAGATGATTTTTTTAGAGGGAGTGTGTGTGTGTGTGTATGTATATGTGTGTGTATATATTATATATATATATATATATGTGTGTGTATATATATGTGTGTGTATATGTACGTGTGTGTATATATATGTGTGTGTGTATATACAGTATGTATGTGTGTATATATATGTGTGTGTATATATTGTGGTAAATTGTATCAAAATGTCTATTTCTTCCCTGCTTGGCTGTATAAAGCTGATTGTTTGCCCCCTTACAATATATATATGTGTGTGTGTATATATATATATATATATTTATATTTGCTTTCTTTTTTTTGCGGGGGGGTGCGGTTTTCGGGGCTTGCCTCGGGTGCAAAAGAAGCTAGCTACAGCTCTGGATGCAAATCACATTTTCTCTTATCCATGGAACTCCCCTTCACATATTTGGTTTAGATCGCCACCAATCGAGAGGATCGAACCAAATCCAAAAGGCAAATCCTGTCGTCCAGAGTCTTCTGCTGACAGTTCCAATTCATAAGAATGGAAAGTTGAAAGATTCTTGAATGAGCTTGTGCCCATTCTACTGCTGGGATGCAGGTCATGAGACCCAGAATCGCTCCCGAATAGTAGGAGCCATAGTCAGCTGGAAATGATGGAATCTGGCTGCTATATATTTTTCATTTTTAGTGGAAGAAAGAATCTCTGGGCTCTTGAATGCAATATTATCCCTAGAAACTTTTTCAACTGGCCCGGGTCAAATAAGCCCAAACAATGATCAGTGGACCCAAAATTGGGTTTCCATCCGCTTTAAGCATGATTGCTTCACAATCTATACAACTTTCATAGCTTTTCATACTTTCCACCATACTTAATACATACATGTGACCCAGCCTCTTGTCTCTGCCCTTATCCGGGGGCATAACTTGAAGGGGTGCAGAGGGTGTGACCCTGTGCATCTGCTGTTTCAGTCTTTAGATGTCTAGCTGCATCCAAATGAGTTTAAAGACAGAAAACATTTTACTGTATGAGCTGTAACAGGCCCCTATTTAAAGTGGAACAACACCCAGGGGTGATTGGCCCGGGAATCTATAAGATTCCCGGGCCGATCACCTCCCTCACCGCGGGACACCCGAGATCGGGATGTCCCCCGGGGTGAAACCCCCCCAAAAAAAACCTTACCTTATCGGCAGCGGCTGCCTCCCGCTCGCCACTCTAGACGCGCCCGCGCTGGCCGTTTGTGAATGTCCGGCGCGGGTGCGCGCCCTGTAAGAGTGACGTGCGGGAGGCGGCGGCGGACACGCTCTCTTGTCCTTCGCTGTCACCCGCTTGCCCGTCGGCAGGGATTGGACGGCGCGGTCACGTGGGAGCGTGGTGAGGTGAGTTTTTGGGGCTTTCTGGGGGGTTTCACACAGCGGGGCACCCCCAATCGGGGTGCCCCCCCAAAGTGGACCAAAACCCAGGATAATCAAAATCCTGGGTGTTGGTCCACTTTAATATTCGCACCAGGGCCCCGTCACATTTAGTTAAGCTGCTACTCTTATCCTTTAGTTTATTGCATTGCATTGTATGTCCCAAATGGGGCTGTCAGAGATTAGAGTTAGGACTGCACCTCACAGGGGCACCTTGGCACTGGTGGTGCAGCTTAAGCATACTCCTGCAGATGTGTGTGACCGAGCCTCTGTTTTTAACCAAGTTTAGAGACAGATTGTAGGTTGGTCAGCAAGCTAACTGGTTTGAGTGCTGTGGCTCCTTTAAGACTTTTTTTATCCTTTAGTTTGTGAGCTCGAATGGGCAAGTCCTCCTCTTCTCCTGTACACCAGTTTGAAGCGGAATAAAACCCAGGATTTTTACTATCCTGGGTTCTCTTCCTTGGCCCATGGGCATCCCGATTTGGAATTCCCACTATGTAAAACCCCCCTAGTTCGCCTGTAAAAATTTGCCTTTCCCCGTTCCACAGCACAAAGTTGCTTGCCAGAGATCAGGAGCAGCCGCATCCCCAGACAAGGGCACGCTCCCACCCTGAGAAAGGAAAAAAGATTGGGAATCCGCACTCCTAAAATTTAGCTTTTATTGCCATCCATTAAAAATTTTTTGTATGAAGAAATCCAAAGCGAAGGTAAAAACATAAGAGCAATCCTGGCGCCTTCTTACGCGGGCATCTATGATTAATCATCTATGATTAAGGGCGTTCTATGTCCGAAACGCGTAAGAAGGCGCCAGGATTGCTCTTATGTTTTTACCTTCGCTTTGGATTTCTTCATACAACATTTTTTTAATGGATGGCAATAAAAGCTAAATTTTAGGAGTGCGGATTCCCAATCTTTTTTCCTTTCTGCTGGACTACAGGGCTTTGGAATACCCTGATTCCTGCACCCAAGGCATTTGCCTAAAACAGAGTGCATCCACATATATTTTCAAGTCCACTCCCACCCTGAGCCTATCTGATTGGCTGGACGAGGGAGCGCACCTCAGCCTAGAGATGCTCGGGTTTCACACTGCCAGCATCCTGATTTGGGATGCCCCAGGGAAAGGCTGTGTCTTTTAGATCCCAGGGCCGGACACGCAGGGTTTTGCTGCATCTCTATAACATCTGACTCCTAATCCCCTGTGTATTATAAGTATTTTATTTGTTTTACTCTGTAACTTCTACCTTGTACATCCCATGGAAGCTGATGGCGCTTTATTTTAAGCTGATCATTGTTTCAGAGGACAAATCGGGCCATTTAAATTGTGACAGCTTAAACCGGACCCTCACCCTGAATAAGAATCTTATATGTTTCCCACACCCTGTACATACAGATCGCCCACATAAAAAAATCATCCTATCTGCACCTAGTGCGTTTTTTTGAGCTTTTTAACATCCAAGATGGCGGCTCATGGAGTCTCAGGTTGCCTGCAGACAGAAAGTGTCTTCTTACTGTGCCGCTCTGCATTCTGGGATTGCTGTCTTTTCCTGACCCCAGCTCTGCTCTGTCTGTGCAAAGTACAGATATAACCCGCCCCCTCCTGTCATCAGTATGTGATGCTTCTGAGGCAAGATGTCGGCACCCATATCCTAGAGTCCTGAATAGAGTTGCAGCACAGTGGGGTACAGAATAATATGTGACTAAAAAACATAAAATATATTAATTTTAGATGCTGGAGAATAGTTTTGTAAGGGTCTTGGCTTTTCATGAAATGATGCTGAAGGTCTGTTTTAACAGATCGCTATGTTAATTTTTTTGATAATCATTTGGTCACACATTATACAATGTTGTCACTATTGAGCATTAACCCAGCAATTTGTTAAGCTGCCACAATTTAAGTGTCCCTCTAAAAATGGTCAGCTTACAATAATAACAAATCATAAATAATCCTACTGAATAAAAGCTTATCGGTGATGTAGTTTGATTAAGAGGCCAGATGGAGGCGCCAATAGCTTCTGGAAAAACTAGCATCTGTGGCATAAACTGCTGTTTGTGCTCTGGTCATCAGACATCTTAGGTGTTATTTTTTTATTATCTTTATATAAAGTGACTAACTAACAAAATAACATGGCAAAATAGCCTACTACTACTGCAATAATACAATACATAAGAATGAAATGAATATCAATGTTCAGCAAAGTAAGTACAGTTTTTATTTTATTCTTATGTAGCGTTATATGTTTTCGCATATTGCCTTCACTATAAGCCGCTGAGTAATATATACTATATATAATTTAGGGACACTTGGGGGTTTATTTAAGAAATGCTAACACCACGTAGTGCCAGATGAGTGACAGGTGAATGTCCAGTCCGAGTGCAAAAGGTGTATTCATCAAGTCAAAATCCAGAGCACCTCTGATAGTGCCGGGTAGTGTCCTATCACTCATCATCGCCTGCGATGGGATAATTGCTGAGTTCCCTACAGTGCCAGATATAACCGGGCATTCACTTGGCACTGTGTGGCCGTATCCCATACATTCCAATGGGCTGGAATGGTAACATAATATGTAAGGCTGAATAAAGACTTTAGTCCATCCAGTTCAGCCTGTTTAACTCCTTCCAGTGGTCTAGTAGCCATAGCTGGAAATGTTATTACATGCCAGGAAGGCATCAAGGCCACTTTTGAACGTTTTTACTGTATCCATCATTACTACCTCCTCTGGCAGCGAGTTCCATAGTCTCATTGCTCTTACAGAGAAGAATCCCCTCCTATGTCGGTGGAGAAAGCACCTTTCCTCTAACCTTAGTGGATGCCCCCGGGTTATGGTTACACTCCGGGGTATAAATAGATTGTGGGACAGATCTTTGTATTGACCCTGAATATATGTATACATAGTGTAAGCGGGCAAACAATCAGCAGTGACGACAACGGATTTGAACGGCAAAACGGCTTTTATTCAGCAAAGTTCAGTAGATAGTCCAAAGATTGCAGCATAAATGCAGTAAGCAAAAAGGGTTACTTCACCAACCAAAATAGTCCTGGGCTGGGTACTCCAGCAAGCTGATCAATTCCAGTCCACTTTACAGGGCGTATCAGCCCTCTTCTCAATGTCCAGTGCTATCCTTCACCACGATGCAGCTCAGCCTGGGCTCACTCCAACAGGCTGGTCATCAACCAAGGAAAGGCCGTGTGCTCTCTTCTTATACAGGCTTCCCCTGTAATCAGCGTGCACAATTGTGGAGGCCTTAGAACATGTAACAACCCGTTATGGAATTGGGGAAGTGACCCGGGTCCTGAAAACCCAAGCCGGATTGTGCTTTATACAACCAAGCAGGGAAGAAACCGTAATTTTGATACAATTTACCACATATCCCCCCCCCCCCCTCTTCTTCAGACCCCTGGTCTGACAACCTTCAGCGGCCATACAGTGGGTTCGGGACACAGCGACTACATTCCCCGGCTTATGTTCCGCTTCAAAGTTCAGTTTTTCAGCCATGGGTACTATTCTCCGCACTCGGTCACCCTGATTACACGCCCTCACCCTGGTCGGCCTATTACATAATGTGTTGGGGACCACACGTCTAACGGACTTAACGGGGAGGGTTACCCGTTCTGCCGGGGGTACTCCATTGTTGGCAGGAGGGATACACCTTTCCCACAAGGGTCAGAACAAGGGGAAATCCCACCCAACCACGACATCATAGCCCAGGCATTTTACTACGCCAACCTCATGGGACAATGTTCCCGCGGTGGTCTCAAACTTACCCACTGCAACAGGGTAAGTCACGATATCCCCGTGGATGCAAAGCACGCTCAGCTTTTTCTTTGGTTTGCAACCACCATGCACCAGGTTGGCCTGGACCAAAGTTACCCGGCTACCTGAGTCCAATAATGCCTTTACTGGGCGACCATTCATCTTTAAAGACACAATCTGCATTTCAGATTTTGACCGCTGACTGGCGGCACAACCGGGGTCTGCCAGCAAGGAACTTCTGCGACCCGCGTCACATTCCATGGGTTCAGGGCCGAGGGGGCAATCCGCGGCTATGTGCCCCCACTCACGGCACCTCCAACACTGGGGACCCCGGAACCTCCTTGCCCGGACGTCTTCCCTAGGGTTAGGGGGCCTCTGGGGGTCAGGGACAGTCTTTTGCCCTCTCACAGCTCTCCACACACTTCCCAGGGGAACTTGTTTACTCACTGGTCTGCCGGTCTTGTCAGGGGCATCCCGAAGTTGGTCCTCAGTCGCGACAAATCGTTCCACGACGTTAACTAGCTGCTCAACAGTCTGTGGGTCGCCCTGTCCAGCCCATTGCTGTAGTTTCGGCGGCAGTGCCCGAACAAAATGGTCCACCACGACTTTTTCGATGATCTACGCAGGGGTCAAACGCTCTGGCTTCAACCACTTTTGGACCAGATGAATTTGGTCATACATCTGCGATCGGGCAGGGTTTATCAACAGAAAAAGTCCAGTTGTGTACTCGCCTTGCCCGAACCGCTGGCGTGACTCCCAGGCGAGCAAGGATCTCCATTTTTAGCTTGGCATAGTCCCGCACATCCTGCTCCCTGAGATCAAAATATGCTTTTTGCGGCTCACCTGACAGGAACGGTGCAATCACGTCAGCCCACTCCGTGACTGGCAGCTGCTCTCAGCCATGCGCTCAAACACCGTGAGGTAGGCCTCCACATCATCCTCATGAGTCAGCTTTTGTAGGACCCGCTGTATGGCTCTCCTCGCACCCTCCGACTCAACTGGGCTTCTCTCCGGTTGTGAAACTTTAGCACCACCAGTCTCTCTAATCGCAGCTATCTGTTCCATCAACAGGCGATTTGTATCCTGCTGCATTTGGAACTGTTGTGCCAGGGCCTGCTGCTGGGCTTGCTGCTGTTGTGCCAGGGCTTGCTGCTGGGCTTGCTGCTGTTCTCAGCCCTCTTCTCAATGTCCAGTGCTATCCTTCACCACGGTGCAGCTCAGCCTGGGCTCACTCCAACAGGCTGGTCATCAACCAAGGAAAGGCCGTGTGCTCTCTTCTTATACAGGCTTCCCCTGTAATCAGCGTGCACACTTGTGGAGGCCTTAGAACATGTAACAACCCGTTATGGAATTGGGGAAGTGACCCGGGTCCTGAAAACCCGGGCCGGATTGTGCTTTATACAACCAAGCAGGGAAGAAACCGACATTTTGATACAATTTACCACAATAGTTATTAGATCACCCCTCAATCGTCTTTTTTCTAGACTAAATAAACCTAACTTGGACAATCTTTCCGGATACTCTAGCCCCCGCACTCCTTTTAGTAACTTTGTTGCCCTTCTTTGAACGTGCTCCAGTTCTGATATGTCCTTCTTAAGCACAGGTGCCCAGAACTGTACACAGTATTCCATATGGGGTCTGACCAGTGACTTGTACAGGGGTAAAATGATGCTCTGGTCATGAGCACCTATGCCCCTCCTGATGCACCCCATAATCCTATTTGCCTTGGCAGCAGCTGCCTGGCATTGATTGCTACAGTTGAGCTTATTGTCAACTAAAACCCCTAGGTCCTTTTCCATTGTTGTTTTACCAAGTGTTTCTTTATTTAGTGTGTAATCATGACACAGATTTCTCCTTCCCATGTGCATAACCTTACATTTATCTGTGTTAAACTTCATTTGCCATTTAACTGCCCATGCTTCCAATTTATCTAAATCTGTTTGTAGCTGCCTGCTGTCCTCTTTTGCTTTAATTACTTTACTCAGCTTAGTATCATCTGCAAAGATTGATACTTTACTGTTTAATCCATACCCAATGTAATTTATATATATATTGAAGAGAATTGGTCCCAGAACTGACCCTTGTGGTACTCCACTAGTAACAGTGACCCAATCTGAGTGTGTACCATTGATAACCACCCTCTGCTTCCGATCATTAGGCCAATTTCCCACCCATCTGCACACGTTTTCCCCCAGTCCAAGCATTCTCATCTTTTGTACCAGCCTTTTATGTGGCACCGTATCAAATGTTTTAGAAAAGTCAAGATATATGATATCCAATGACTCCCCCTGATCCAATCTTGAACTTACCTCCTCATAAAAGCTGATTAGGTTTGTCTGGCAGGAGCGATTCCTCATAAATCAATGCTGATATGGAGTAATAAGGTCATTTTCCCCAAGGTGCTCCAGGATAGTATCCCTTAAGAAACCTTCAAACAGCTTGCCCACCACAGATGTTAAGCTTACCGGTCTGTAGTTCCCAGGTTCCCCCCAGATCCCTTTTTGAATATTGGCACCACATTTGCCAAGCGCCAATCCCTCGGAACAGACCTTGTAGTTATGGAATCTACAAATATTAGAAATAACAGCTTGTCTATTACTGTACATAACTCCCTTAAAACACGAGGATGTATGTCATCTGGTCCCGGGGATTTATCGATTTTTATCTGCTTGAGACGGTGCTGGACTTCTTCCTTGGTTAGACCAGTGACATTTAATGGAGGGTTTCGGTTATACCCCTGCATTTCACTCGGCATGTCAAATTCTTTTGTGAATATAGAAGCAAAGAAGTTGTTAAGCAAATTTGCTTTCTCCTCATTTCCCTCTATAGGGGTCCCCTCCTTGCTTTTCAGGGGGCCCACACCCTCAGGTTTGTACCTTTTAAGGTTTATGTAGCTAAAGAATAATTTGGGGTTAGTTTTACTCTCTTTCGCGACCAGTCTTTCTGTCTCCAGCTTAGCTGCCCTTATCTGTTGTTTACATTGTTTATTTTCTTCTTTGTAGTTTTTTAACGCTCCCGCTGTCCCTTCCTGCTTTAAACGTTTAAATGCCTTTTTTTTGTTGTTTATTGCCCCCTTAACCTTTTTATTTAGCCACATCGGTTTACATGTGTGTCTAATAGTTTTATTCCTGTAAGGTATATATCTGTCACAATGAAAATTAAGGATTCCTTTGAAAGTATCCAATTTAGCGTCCATGCTTTTATTTTTTAGGACATTTTCCCAGTCAATGCAGTGTAGGGCATCTCTAAGTTGGTCAAACTTTGCCTTTTTGAAGTCCCGCGTTTTTGTGGCTCCTTGATAAGGCACCCTAGTGACTGCTAATTGGAAATTAATGATATTATGATCACTGCTTCCAAGGTGTCCCCCAACCTGTACCTTTACTACTTTGTCTGGTACATTGGTTAGTATTAGGTCCAATATGGCTTTCCCCCTTGTTGGAGCTTGTATTTGTTGGGAAAGGTAGCCATCTTTTGTTTTAGATAAAAAAACTATTACTTTTATGCGAAACACATGTTTCAGCATCCCAGTCTATATCTGGGTAGTTAAAGTCCCCCATAATCACTACCTCATTTAGTTTAGCGGCTATATCTATTTGCCTTAGCATCATATTTTCTATGGAATGGTAATAATTATTTTGGCATTTTTGTATAAAGGTTTTTTGGGGGGGCTGATGCATGTGCCCTGGGATTCCTGGGCTATTTTGGATGCATTTTAGGCACTTTTGTGTTGTGCTTGTGATTTGGCCCATGAAAAAGCTGTGACATGTCTTTTAAGTGCCCCCAATGCTATTCCCATCTAAAAAAAAGGAGGAAAAATACTGCCTGACCCTGTAAAATGAAAAAAACTGGGGATTACAACAGATGATGTATGCCTGGAATCACATTTTTTTGAGCACCCCTGCGAGCGCTTTGGATTTGTTTCATACATTTTTACCACTCGCAGTGCTCCCAGCTGGCGCTAGGTGTCGCTAGCGCATAGGCATATACAAGCTGTGTGCTGCAAACACTGGACGCTGACGAGCATCTCAGACGAGGCGTTCAAATGCCGCCTGCACCATTTTTAAAGTGGACCAACACCCAGGATTTTCAACCCCCCAGGATGCCCCAAAAACTCACCTGACCCCGCTCCCACGTGACTCGCTCCACCAATCACCGCCGACGGACAATTGAGGTCCGTCGACGGACAAGGTGAGAGTGCCCGTCGCCGTCTCTCACGCGTCCCTCTTACAGGGAGCGCGCCCGCGCCGGCCATTCACGGTGCACGCCCTGCTAGAGGGATGCGCGAGAGGCGGCGGCGGCGGCGGCAGCTACGCATGCGGCGTTGGAACGAGGAACAGGTAGGATTTGCGGGCGTCCTGGGGGGTTTCACACAGCGGGGCACCCCCGATCGGGGTGCCCCGCAGGCAGGGAGCTGATCGGCCCGGGAATCTTATAGATTCCCGGGCCGATCAGCGGTGGGTGTTGGTCCACTTTAATAAACGACCCTCCTGGTTAGCTATCCATTGTGCGAATATCATATTTTCAATATACCGTTATTTATGATTATATCTATTTCTTGAATTTACTGCACCTTAGCACTTTTTGGATACCCGCCATACGCTAATAATATATATATATATATATATATATGCGCCCCCCCCAACCCCCCACACTGCTTTTAAATGTGTCTTGTGTTGATGTATAATGTGCAATTTGCTACCAATAAAATGGATATTATTACTGTTTGGTTTGCTTTGCATAGTTGAAGTGGGTGAGTTCTCTATTTCTCTCCTATTTTATAACTTGTAGTTTGTTACCCTGTCTAGCGCACTTTCTTATGCTTAGACATTTGTAACTGTGCCAATTCTTATTTCTAAAAAAGAGATAAAATTATGGTTTTAATTTGTGCCAGATGCAGGGCTGTTGGGTCGAAGGCGACTCCAGCCTAAAAAGAAAATCTCTTCCTAATATTGTATAATGATGTAACTTTCATAGGAGATGTAGAAACATTAATCAGAAACATATTTTATTTTCGCCATCCTAGGGACCTTATCTATAACAATCAGTGATAAGCAGCAGCAGCCAGATGTTCTAGTGGTGATAGATAATGAGTTCTCCATCCTCCACTGTACCTTGTATACTCATCTTCATGCTGCCCCAAGGCCCTTAGTTACAATGCCTGATGTAGAGGTATTATCTAGGCAGGATCAAATAAAAGTCACGCGCAGCTCCTCTGTGCCGGTCCGGTGTTCCCCCGCAGCTTCTTCATGCAGTGCCGGGATCCTCATTCTTACTAATGGCGAGGAGCCAGCGATTCCACCTTCTAGCGCCAGTGACCTCTGATGGAGGCGTCCATGGAGTCTTGTTTTCATCCCAACAAGCCTACTCCATTCATTGCAATAGAGAGGCGTTCCAAATCAGGTGCAGCATGCGCCAACCCCTTCCATTGCAATTAATGAAAGAGAAGTTTTAGGGGACATAAAACCATAATGATGGATGCCACCATGTCTGCCCAGCAATGGAGAATAGAATCACTCGTTCTCCCTGATTGGTAAGGATAAGGATGCCAACGCTGCACTGAGAAGCTGCGGGGGGCCAAATGGTGAGTATAGAATTTATTTTATTGCCTGTACAGGAACTTTAGGCAAAGGGTTAAATAAGCCTGTTTTCTGCTCTCTTCATGCTGAATGTAACGGGCTGCATTTTTTAATCAGCCTGTTTTATATTTCTTAAAGTGGACCAACACCCACCGCTGATCAGCCCGGGAATCTATAAGATTCCCGGGCCGATCAGCTCCCTCCCCGCGGGGCATCTGAAATCGGGATGCCCCGCTGTGTGAACCCCCCCGGACGCCCACAAACCTTACCTTCTCCCGTTCCAATAGCGCATGTGCGGGCCGATCGGGGTGCCCCGCAGAAGTGGACCAACACCCAGGATAGTGAAAATCCTGGGTGTTGGTCTACTTTAATAAGACCTAGTGAACTCTCAACCTACCTCCTCAGCAGAAAAGAATGACTTATCTATGTATGTTTCAGTGTGGCAGTCCCCTCCGAATCAAATTCATTTTAGGGACTGAGAAAGAGAGAGTCAGCAGAAAGGAGCAAGTTGAGCAGGGTTTATCAGGGTATGCAAAGTGCTAGTTAATGAAAGCTGCAGCCCCTGACAGACAGCATGGGGCAAGCAGAAAGTAGTTAATTTTACCCCTTGCCTGGAATGTCCCTTTAAAGTGGATCAAAACCCACGCCGATCAGCCCAGGAATCTATAAGATTCCCAGTATCGATTCCCTCCTCCCGGGGCATCCAAGCTTGGGATACCACGCTGGTCGCCCATACCCTTACCTCCTTTCCCGGTCCAACGGCAGATGCGCGAGCCACGGCCGCATCCCCGCTATCCCTCTAGCAGGGCTCGTGCCAGGCATTTTATGAATGGCCGGTGTGGGCACATTCCCTGTTATAGGGTAGCGGGGGATGCGGCCGTCAGCACACTCAGAGCCACTGTGCATGCGCCGTAGGACCCCAATCGGGGAGCCCCAGTGGCAAGAACCGAAACCCAGAATAGTCAAAATCCCTTTGTTTTTGTCCACTTTAAGTTGTTTGTTCAAAAAGTGTATTCCAGTAAATATGCTTTATGTTCCATATAAGGAGCCCTATTGCTTATATAATGGTCAGAAAAGGCCCCATGTTACCATGTTACTACAGGAAATGTATTACTAATTATTGGCTATTTATAAAGGAGTCGGGATCTGATAAAACTGACAAGTCGGAGTTGGACTCCACAGCCCTGGACAGATGCAATAAGCTGGCATATGAGGAAATGATGCTGCCGTTGTTCTGGTGGCTTGTTTGTGGCCCATCAAACACTGAGAGAATGGGCATTCCGGCCATAAGGGATACAGAGGGTCTGGAAAGGCCAACTTTGCACCCTATGAGTTTTAGGGGAAACAATGCATCTGTGGGCAACCCGCAAAATTAGCGGTCCATTGCCAAGTCCTGAACAAAAGACAGTGGGTGGAAATTTGCCCCCTGGGTGTGACAGAGGAGGTTCCCAGGCTCCCCCGCCCCTGAAGAGCCCCACTTAAAGTGGACCAACACCCAGGATTTTGACTATCCTGGGTTTTTGTCCACTTCGGCGGGGCACCCCGATCAGGGGTGTCCCACTCTCTGAAACCCCCCAGAAACCCCAAAAAACTCACCTCTCCCCGCTCCCACGTGACTGCGCGGTCCAATCCCCGCCGACGTCCAAGCGAGTGACAGCGGCGTCCAAGACAGCGCGCCCGCCGCCGCCTCCCACGTGTCACACTCATTCACAGACGGCCGGCGCGGGCGCGCGCACGTCTAGAGGGGCGAGCGGGAGGCGGCGGCAGCGGATCAGGTAAGGAGTTTGGGGTTTTTTTGGGAGGTCTCACCCCGCAGGACATCCCGATCTCGGATGTCCCGCAGTGAGTGAGGTGATCGGCCCGGGAATCTTATAGATTCCCGGGCCGATCACCCCTGGGTGTTGGTCCACTTTAAAAAGGAAAGGTGGGAAAAGCTGTCATCTGATGTACACACCACCCTCCCAGCCCAACTCACCTCTTCCCGGCCCTACGGGGCATGTGCGGCCGCTCGTTCAATCAGCGAGCTCGGAGCCGCTGCTGACACGTCGTCTAAGGCCAGCAGCTCCGAGCACGCTGGCTGCCACATCCCCGCTTCCCTCCCAACAGGAAGCGTGCCCGCGCCGTTGGACCGGGAAACAAGGTAAGTGTATGGGGCGACCTGGGGGGTTTCACACAAAGGGCCATCTCAATTTTCAATTTTAGATGCCCTGGGTGGGGGGGATTCGATCGTCCCAGGAATCTTATAGATTCCCGGACCGGCAGTGGGTTTTGGTCCACGTATTATCTTATTTAAATGTAAAAGCTCATGTTTTAAGTGTTCTCTGCTTAGGTTAAAGGGTAACCCCACCGATTGGCTGATCTCAAGAATACCAGCTGACGTGACCAGCGCTGCCCACATCCCTGGCTTTCCTCTCGTCAGAGAAGCACCTCGTCCCCAGCGTGCCACAGCTGCTGGGATGTGGTCGTGGGCAGCTACAGTGCTGAAAAAGGTGAGTTTCACGGGCGGTTTCACACAGCAGGTCATCCCAATTTCATGTGCGCCGGGGGCTGGTTAGCGAATGGCCCCGGAATCCTTTAGACTTCAGGACCACGGCCGCAGCTTTACCCATGCTTTAATGTGGTGACATTTTCTCAAAGAGGGAGAAATGTTCTCCCAACTTCAAAAGGAACAAAAGTCTATGGGGCATCCCGAATTGGTATGAGCCCAGAGAGGGAAAGGAAATCTGAAAGAAATGAGCGATGCTGATTGGCTGAGCGGAATGAGGAAAAGGTGAGTTTAGGGGCAATCCCGGGACACTCACACACAGCAGAGGAATCCAAATCAGAGATAAAAAAACAAGAAAGCCAAATTCTTGGGGAAATACCCCCCTAGGTGCTGTGCAGCCAGTCCTCAGGCATGGAACTTCTCTGGAGTTTCCCCTATTTAAGCATTTACATGTAGCTCTTGTCTACATATCTCCTGGTTACGTGAAGCCAGTCATGGCGTGTCATATGTGTTATCCGTGTGATTTCCCCTCAGCACAGACAGGAAGAGATTTGAAGGTTTTGTTTGTAGGCTGTGACCACATATTTAGGATTTTGGCTTTCTAGGTGTACTACTCAAGCTGCCATTTTCTCCCCCTGCCCCCCTGTCTTGTTTCCTGTGGGGCGACTGAGATGGAAATTGAAAGGAGGTTTAAAGGGACGGGTTATAATGATCTATTGTTTACTAAGGAAGAAGGAGGGGTGCTGAGGCTTCAGACAAGTCAGCTTATCTAGGCTGAAGGTGCCGATCAGTCATGGCTGACACATGACACAATAAGCTGCTGCTTTTCTCTGCTGATGTGACAAGACGCAGCTCAGAGATGATTCAGGAATTAATCGAGGCTTTGTCACATGGCAATAAAAATGTCGCAACAGCAAAGTAGCTCCCTCACATGGGTGCGCCAAACTATTTTTAGCTTTTGATTAAGTGGGGGAAGGATTAGAACCACTATTGCACGCCATCCAACTTTTCAGGGTGGGAAAGAGGGACATTTGTTAAATTAGGCCCCTCCTCATTAAGGAAAGCATAGGTTGTAACGACAATTTAAACACTTTGAACAGGCAAATGAATTATTTAATAATGCAGATCTGCATGTTAAGGTGGACCAACACCTAGGATTTTGACTATCCTGGGTATTGCTCCACTTCCCTGCGTGAAACATAGAAACATAGAAGGTTGACGGCAGAAGGAGACCATACAGTCCATCTAGTCTGCCCTTATGTGTATACTGTATGTTCTCTTTATCTTAGGATAGATGTGTGCTTATCCCAGGCATGTTTAAATTCAGTGACTGTTGATTTTTCAACTACCTCTGCTGGAAGTTTATTCCAAGCATCTACTACTCTCTCTGTAAAATAATATTTTCTAACATTGCTCCTGATCTTCCCCCCGACTAGCTTCAGGTTGTGCCCCCAGATCTCCTAATAAAACTCACCTCACCCCGCTCCTACGGCCGCTGGTCCAATCAGCACGCTCGGAGCCGCTGTGGTATGCGCGTCAATGAGAGGTCTTACCGCAGCAGCTCCGAGCACGCTGTTGGCCGCATCTCGCGCTTCCCTCTAACACGCGCCCTGCTAGAGAGAAGCGGGAGGTAAGGTGAATGGAGCGTCCTGGGGGGTTTCACACAGCGGGGAGGGGGGATTGGATTCTATAAGATTCCTGGGCCGATCCTTCAGGGTGTTGGTCCACTTTAAACCTCAGAAGGACCCTAAGAAGGCTTCCAGGATGCCCAAGGTGACAACAAAGCAACATTCTCCCCCGGCAGCCACGTAGGCCATGAACTGCGTGAGGCAGGGCACTGGGTGTACCTGGGCAGGTGCCGGGGCCCTAACACCTTGGGAGGGCCCATCTCATTTCCTCTACCTTGGGCAGCCGCTATGCAGGACTCGGGGTCATGCAGTAACCAGGGCTAAGAACTGTCAGCCATTGGCAGATTGGCCATTAGGAGAGCCTGCCTTTCTTTCTTTCTGAATAGTTATTCTATTCTTTATTTTCTTCCCATTTATTCTTTTTTCTTTCTTTCATCTGTTCGTTCTGCCATTACTTTTCTTCCTTTCTTTCCTTCCTTCTGTTCTTTCTTTCAATCTATTCATTCTTTCTTTCATCTGTGTGTTCTGCTATTCCTTTTCTTTCTTCTTTCTTTCTATTATTTTTTTTCTGTCACTCCTTCTCTTTCTTTATTCTGTCACTCCTTCTATTCTTTCTTTCCTTCCATCTCTTCTTTTTTTCTCCCATTCCTTCTCTCACTCTATCCTGATTTTTCCCCCCATCATTCCTTTTATTCGTTCAGATTGGTCATTGGGAGAGCCTTTCTTTCTTTCTTTCTTTCTTTCTGTCATTCATTAATTCTCTTTCTTTTCTGTCATTCATGCTATGCTTTTGTTCTTTGTTTCCATTTATTTTTTATATTACTTTATTTCTTTCCATCTATTATTTTTTTTTGTCATTTGTGTGCTCTTTCTTGCTTTCTTTTTATTTCTGTCATTCCTTCTCTTCTTCTGTTCTATATTTTCCTTTCTTTCTGTCATTTCTTCTACACGTTGTCATTCCATCAATAATTTTTTTCTTTCTATTCTTTGTCAATATTCACCAGGCATGCAACGTTATCACCATGTATGGAGTCATACTGCACCGCAAGGGGCCCATTGAGAATTCATCGGCCCAGGGCCACGGGCAGGCTGATTCATTACTAGCGCCAGCTATCGGCAGATGAGCGCCTGTACAGAGGCGCTAAGAGCGACCGCTAGTATACGCTGTGATCGGCTATCGGGCGCTGTAACAGAGCGCCTCAGTCGCTGTAGTAACCTGGCTAGCATTGATGAATGTGATGTATGTTGGGCGCTCTAACACCAGTACAGCTTTGCAGGGAGCGAAAGGTAGCGCCAGCTGAGTGCGACCGACTCTCAGCGACTCACACCATATTCAACGAAAAAACAGACACACACAGCGTCGGCACTCTGGATCTGGTCGCTATAGCATAGAGCAGGGGTACTCAACTACTTTGTGTGAAGGTCCACTTACCGGAGCCTGGCGTAGGGTGAAGGTCCGAGGGTAGGTGGGGGTGCAGGTCAGTGGCTGGGAAGGAGGGGGTAGGTGGGGTCAAGGTCAGTAGCTGGGAAGGAGGGGGTAGGTGGGGGTGCAGGTCAGTGGCTGGGAAGGAGGGGGTAGGTGGGGGTGCAGGTCAGTGGCTGGGAAGGAGGGGGTAGGTGGGGGTGCAGGTCAGTGGCTGGGAAGGAGGGGGTAGGTGGGGGTGCAGGTCAGTGGCTGGGAAGGAGGGGGTAGGTGGGGGTGCAGGTCAGTGGCTGGGAAGGAGGGGGTAGGTGGGGGTGCAGGTCAGTAGCTGGGAAGGAGGGGGTAGGTGGGGTGCAGGTCAGTGGCTGGGAAGGAGGGGGTAGGTGGGGTGCAGGTCAGTGGCTGGGAAGGAGGGGGTAGGTGGGGGTGCAGGTCAGTAGCTGGGAAGGAGGGGGTAGGTGGGGTGCAGGTCAGTGGCTGGGAAGGAGGGGGTAGGTGGGGGTGCAGGTCAGTAGCTGGGAAGGAGGGGGTAGGTGGGGTGCAGGTCAGTGGCTGGGAAGGAGGGGGTAGGTGGGGTGCAGGTCAGTGGCTGGGAAGGAGGGGGTAGGTGGGGGTGCAGGTCAGTAGCTGGGAAGGAGGGGGTAGGTGGGGTGCAGGTCAGTGGCTGGGAAGGAGGGGGTAGGTGGGGGTGCAGGTCAGTAGCTGGCTGACACAGTATGCCTCTCAGCCGGGGTTGCAGCTGTGGCCTGCACACCTGCCGTGGGATCAATTGGGGATCCCTGGGGATGCACAGAGTCTCAGAGACAGGCCTAGGTCCTGATTTGGGATGCCCCAGGGATGAGGAATTATGCCTTCCTGGGAGGCTGACTTTTCTATTGAAGGTGGAGCAAACGTTTTAAAAGACTCTTAGTCTGCTTAGTTATGCCTCCTTACTTTGGCCCTGTGGGAAATAAACAGGCAGACCATGAGTCTTATGAGACTTTAGATCCACTTTAAAGGTGAAGCACTTGGGGGGGCTAGGAGGGAGCATTAAATAAATGACCCTATCAGAATAACTGTATCCCTAACTTACACTTTGTGCAATCCTGTCGTCCAGCATTGCTCCTCCTGACGCTGCCTGATGCTAATGATGAGTCATTGATGTCAGCACACTGGCCGCTTCTGTGCTCCGTCGCCTGTCTGCTGCCTGTGTGCAGCAAAGCATGACAGTCTTTGTTCCCGCGCCTCCCGGCTCCCCTCCGCTTTGCTCTGTTATCTCCTCTCCAGCCATCCTCCCCCTGCGGCGCTGCCAGTGCACGATGAGGTAGCAGGGAGACAGGTGGCAGGAACTAAAAATATATTTGTGTGTTCCTGTGGGGGGCACTAAAAGACAGTGCACAGCTCAGTGAGAGCTCTGCTGGAAGCGCGGCCGGAAGAAATATCATTCTGTGAAACGGCTCCAGGGACACTACACCAGCCCTGGGCAGCGGTCCGGACAAATGGCGTCTGCGGTCCGGATTTGGACCGCGGTCCGCCATTTGAGTACCCCTGGCATAGAGCATAATGATTAAAGTCTGTTTTTGAACACATATCCACCAGTAACAAAGCGAAAACACATGAAATGACGTTGTGACATTAAAATGGACCAACACCCAGGATTTTAACTATCCTGGGTTTTGGTCCACTTTCCCGGGGCACCCCGATCGGGGGTTCCCTGCTATGTGAAACCCCCCAGATCGCCCGATTCAACTCTCCTCACCCCGCTCCTATGGCACAGCACGCTCGGAGCCGCTGTGGAATGTGCGTCAAAGTAGCGTCAAACCTCAGTGGCTCCGAGCATGCTGGCGGCTGCATCTCACGCTTCCCTCTAACAGGGCGTGCGCCCGCGTGAGATGCGGCCCGTGCATGCGCCATTGGACCGGGATGCAGGTAAGGTTAGCGGGCGTCCTGGGGGGTTAACACACAGCAGGACACCCCAATTTCGGATGCCCCGCAGGGAGGGATTGGATCAGCATGGGAATCTTATAGATTCCCGGGCTGAACCAGCTAGGGTGTTGGTCCACTTTAACACTTTAATACCAGACATGTAATGACAATTCTGCATAAAAATATAAAAAATCATAAAAGGTTTAAAAAATGACTTTTTCAAGGCCAGGAGAGGTGACACAATTATTTGATAAAAATAAATAAATAAATAAAAGAAAACCCTGTTTAAAGTGGACCAACACCCAGGATTTTGACTATCCTGGGTATTGGTCCACTTCCCCGGGGCACCCCGATCGGGGGTGCCCCGCTGTGTGAAACCCCCCAGAAAGCCCCCAAAACTCACCTCTCCCCGCTCCCACGTGGCCGCGCCGTCCAATCGGCGCCGACGGACAAGCTGATTGACAGTGACGTACAAGCAGCTTGCCCGTCGGCGCCTCCCGCGCGTCACTCTTGACGTGTGCGCGCCCGCGCCGGCCATTCAGAGACGGCCGGTGCGGGCGCGCGCACGTCTAGTGGAGCGCGAGTGAGGCGGCGGCGGCGGAAGCAGCGGCTGGAGAGGTAAGGTTTTTCGGGGGTTTTGGGGGGTTTACACCCCGCGGGACATCCCGATCTCGGATGTCCCGCGGTGTGTGAGGTGATCGGCCCGGGAATCTTATAGATTCCAGCGTTCACCAGACGCTGCCTGCTGCTACGAGGCGCTACCTGGTACTAGCCTTTGATGAATAAAGCCCGATCGATTCCCTCCCCCCGGGCCATCCAAAATCGAGATGCCCGATTGTGTGAAACCCCCTGGGTCGCACCGTTCACTTACCTTACTTCCCAGTCCAACGGCGCATGTGTGGACTGCGGCCACACCCCCGCTATCCCACTAACAGGGCACGTGCCCGCGCCAGCCATTTGTGAATGGCTGGCGCGGGCACACTCCCTGTTAGAGGGAAGTGGGGGATGCAGCCACCAGCACACAATCACGATCTGGGGGGTTTCACGCAGCCTGGGGGGGCCCCGGGGGAAAGGACCAAAACCCAGTATAGTCAAAATCCTGGGTTTTGGTCCACTTTAAGACATCATTTTGCCACACAAAAAATATAGACTTTCAAAAATTTAATCGAAAGTGGACTTACACTTTAAAGTGGACTTAAAAACCATGAATTTTCACTATCCCAGGGTATTGATCCTTTCTAGAGGGCATCCCAATTTTGGCCACTGTGTGAAACCGCCCGATTTACGCACCTCTCTGGCAATCCAATGGCACATCCCACCAGCCAATCGGCAGCCTGCATTCTATTTTGTTTTTACTAAGCACTGACATCAGATCAGCTAGTAGTTTCTCTTTATGGAGGACCAAAACCCGATTCTAGAGACCAAAAGACTCCAGCTACAGGTTAAAGGTTTCCAGGTTAAAGATTTCCCATTGTGTGAAACTCCAGCATTCGCCCATTATACTTATTGGCAATCCTACGATGCAAGCATGGACCACCGTGAAAATAAGGAACATTAAAGCGGACCAAAACCCACATTTTTAACTATCATTCCCTGAATTGCTTTGGCCATGAAGAGTACTTTTGACAATTTTCCCTGCAACTGCTTTACTCTGCTTTCAGGTAATGCTGTTTGTTTTAGCTGTAAAGCCCCGCCCCCTCCATGCATTGCCCATGTAGTGATGTCATTGCCGCACCTATGCAATGACTGATATAGGTTGATTCAAAGAAACATGTTAAAGCATTGATTTTGTTGCCGATCATCCTATTATTTCCGAACGCTCGTGCGTACGTATGAACTTGCGAGTGATTCTATAAGCAAATACGTTTCTATCCTAAAATATACGTCCGTTGGTATGTTATCTCCCGAACTTGCCTCAGTCAGTTGACAATCGTAAACTTCACGTTCATGTGCTCACTTGTTGCGGCGGCAGCCTGTTTTTTCTGCTGCTTCCATCGTCCACCTCTTCCAATTACTTGCGTTTGCCTCTGGTTTTCATTGGTTTTTGGCCTCTTAGATTCGTGCGTTCGTATGTTTATAAGATCTTGCGCATGCGCACCCTCAACCAGAAACTTACCTAAACCCCTTAGCGCTTGCATCCTTCTTCATTTCTCGGTCCCTCAAACTTACCTAAACCCCTTAGCGCTTGCATCCAACTTCATTTCTCGGACCATAAAACTTACCTAAACCCCTTAGCGCTTGCATCCTTCTTCATTTCTCGATCCCTAAAACTTACCTAAACCCCTTAGCGCTTGCATCAAACTTCATTTCTCGGTCCCTCAAACTTACCTAAACCCCTTAGCGCTTGCATCAAACTTCATTTCTCGGTCCCTCAAACTTACCTAAACCCCTTAGCGCTTGCATCCAACTTCATTTCTCGGTCCCTCAAACTTACCTAAACCCCTTAGCGCTTGCATCCAACTTCATTTCTCGATCCCTAAAACTTACCTAAACCCCTTAGCGCTTGCATCCAACTTCATTTCTCGGTCCATAAAACTTACCTAAACCCCTTAGCGCTTGCATCCTTCTTCATTTCTCGATCCCTAAAACTTACCTAAACCCCTTAGCGCTTGCATCAAACTTCATTTCTCGGTCCCTCAAACTTACCTAAACCCCTTAGCGCTTGCATCCAACTTCATTTCTCGGTCCATAAAACTTACCTAAACCCCTTAGCGCTTGCATCCTTCTTCATTTCTCGGTCCCTCAAACTTACCTAAACCCCTTAGCGCTTGCATCCAACTTCATTTCTCGATCCCTAAAACTTACCTAAATCCCTTAGCGCTTGCATCCTTCTTCATTTCTCGGTCCCTCAAACTTACCTAAACCCCTTAGCGCTTGCATCCAACTTCATTTCTCGGTCCATAAAACTTACCTAAACCCCTTAGCGCTTGCATCCAACTTCATTTCTCGGTCCATAAAACTTAACCAAACCACATAATGTACATATGTCTATATGTTTTTTAGCGTGTATTTTCTTTTTTGTGTAGTTGTTTTTTGTTGCGCATATTAGAAAAGACACATTTATGAAGGCTTAAAATCTAATTTATTTAAATTATTTAGTTTTTTTCTTTTCAAATAATTTTTAAAACATATTTTTTTTTTTTTGTTTGTTTTGTTTCAAACATATTAAAAATTTTTTTTTTTTTGGGAAACATATTTTTTTTTTTTTTTTTTTTTTGGTTTGTAAAACATAGTATTTTTTTGTTAAAAAACATAAAACTTTTTGATAAAATTTTCAAATTGATAAAACAATTTAAACAAAGTAGCCAGGACCAAGGGCACTATTCATCCTCCTCTTCTTCATCTGTTGGCCCCAACGTCGCCTGTATGGCCAGCAGCTCGGCCACCAACTCCTGGATTCTTTTTTTTTTCTCTGCATTGGTTTTGGGGATAATCCCTGTAAGCAATAGAGAAAAAAACATAAATAGGAGTACCAGACCGGTTGGTATGCTGGAAATAGATTTGTGGTTAATCAAATACATGTAAATGCATGACATATGTCATTCTTCCAAGGGCTAAAGTTAATGCATTTCCAACAGGTAAGTATTTAAACTCCTTAAACCGGACCTTCAACATTATTTAATGACAACCAATAACTATTCCCAAATGATTATGCACCAGATCAAAGTACATTTTGGAGGTTTTTGGATTGCAGCGCCGCCATCTGGACTCTGAAGCATAACACTTAATGAGGAGTGGAGAGTTGGATAAAGTACAGGGGAGTAGGTTACAGTGGTGCGTTGGGAATCCAGAGCATAGCTGGGTTGAGGGAAAGGTCATCACTCCCACAATGCATGGCAGCACCTTACTTTTTTCAATCTGTATCCCATGCTGCCTGTAAATATTGCGCATTCCATATTCCGCAATATGGGATGTTTTCACGCTCCTAACATGCATTAGATGGCTGAAGGCTGTTTTTCTATGTTTCAAATCTGTAGGTACAGTGTGTTGCCTAATTATTAGCTATGTTCTTAATACGAGTTAGGGTCCGCTTTAAGCTAACGAAGTGCCCACATGAAAGTGTTAACTACACATTGGCTACGCCTTTAGTTATGTGTGTGTTATTAGCTAACAAAACATTAATATGAATAATGGCATGGAGACTTACGGAGTTGGTGGCCGACAGATGGCTGGTTGGGGCCAACAGGCTGCCCTTGGTCCTGGCTATGCTGTGAAGAAGTCCCTGGAGAAACATGTGACATTTGGTTAGTAGTTGTATAGAGTCACTATTCCAAACAGATCTGCCTCCCAGGCTGGCTGACATCACTCACCTTCGTCAGGATCTCCTTCCAGCATCTCTGCTGCCTCCTCCTCCACTATCTCACCCGCTCCAGAAGTTTCTACAAATACATAATAAAGGATAACTTAGTTTTTTGCCTGCCATGTATATCTTTGTGCCTATACATGAAGATTGACATACCAGAGCCTTCCCCATGCCTGGCCGGGCATGACTCCACGCCCACGCGGTTGCGCCCCTCCTCTGTGGTAAGGTCCAGGGGCTGGTCTGAGGAGGCCACAGAGGAGGGGTAGGTCCCTCGCCCGGGAGATCCACCACCTTCACTCACAGATGCAGACTCATGCAGCACTGGTCGGCCTGTGCGCCTCCGGGTGCGGCGAATTCTGAAATCCATTTCCAACACTAGCAAAGAGAAGTCATTATAAATAAAGGTATAGCTTATACATTTCCTACATATCACATGCTATCGCTTGGTACTTACTTGGGAAATGGATTCCAAAAAACCTCCGCACCCGGCCCATGTGCAGACGTTTCAGGTCCGACCAATGCTGCATTATCTGGGTGTGAGTGAAGGTGGTGCTGGTCACACGGTGTATTTCCGCGATGATCTCCCGGGCGATGTCCCTTTTTTCGCACACATTGGGTGCGAAGTCATACCGGCGCTGAAGCATGATCTGAAAAACATAATGGACACAGAGCTTTAAATTTTACACACAGACCCATATGTGTTGCATCACAAGTTGAGAATTTCATGTCATTAACACACACATTTAGAGTGGCAGCCATTTTTGGGGAGTGCCTTAAAGCGGACGTTGACTGTGAATGAGAGTCTGGTCTTATGTTATATGTTTCACACACCATGTACATACAGATAATAGCCAACATAAAAAATCAGCCCACCTGCATCTATGGCATGTTAGGATGGTTTAAACATCCAAGATGTAGGCTTATGCTTAGGCTTTTGGACCACGTGTGTGGCTTCCCGTTGTGTTTTTATGGCTTAGGAAAACAGTGTTCCTCAAACATCCGCATCAAGGTCCGAGACACGCCAGGTTTGACAGCTAGCCCCGCTACTCCACAGGTTAATTAACTGGTGCTAAGCCTGAGCAATTGCCCTAATTAGGACATCAGCATAGACAGGTGAAAACGTGGCCAGGCTCGGCCCTTGAGGATGAAGTGTGAGGAGCCAGTTATTAAACATTAAGAGACCCCAAACTAGTTCCAAACGCATCATTTACATTTAGGCCATCATTGACTATTACATTAAAATGCAGAGGCAGGCACTTACCAGCATGAGGATCTCTTCCTGTTGACGGGTGAAGATAGTGGGCGCCATCTTTATGCTTCTTCAAGGCAGCAGATAAGTGAAACCCCAGCGGTTTCCTGGTTCCGCTCGAACGTACGTCCGTACGAGCGCGTAGTCGTGCGCATAGGCGTCACACGCTGGGCTCATTATTTAAAGGTCCCTGCACCCAAAGCTCATTCTCTTTGAGCATTTGTGGAAAATGGCACCTAAAAAGCCAGCGTCCAAACGAGCCCAGCAAAGCCAGACCTCGGAGGGCCCAACCACCAGGTCCCAGCAAGGTAGGAAAAAGCTGCGATCCCAGACGGCACCTACTACCTCTGCCCCACCAAGGGACACTGGACCCTCTGGAAGCC
Organism: Gastrophryne carolinensis; assembly: GCA_027917425.1. Classification (NCBI taxonomy): domain Eukaryota; kingdom Metazoa; phylum Chordata; class Amphibia; order Anura; family Microhylidae; genus Gastrophryne; species Gastrophryne carolinensis. Next base: position 59,004,709 of record CM051235.1, read on the forward strand.
AAAAAAGGGGCCCCAAGGCACGTGCCCCCGCCGCAAAAAAACAGGCAACAGCAGCACCCACCACCTCTGCCCCCAGAAGAGGCCGCCCAAGGGAGCCCACACCGCCCATGGGTTCAAGTAGGGCAGTTCGGCAACCCAGGCCCCGCAGCAGGGCCCGAACCCCATCCAGGGCCAGAAGCCCATCCAGGGCCCGAACCCCATCCAGGGCCAGAAGACCATCCAGGGCCCGAACCCCATCCAGGGCCAGAAGACCATCCAGGGCCCGAACCCCATCCAGGGCCAGAAGCCCATCCAGGGCCCGAACCCCATCCAGGGCCAGAAGCCCATCCAGGGCCCGAACCCCATCCAGGGCCAGAAGACCATCCAGGGCCCGAACCCCATCCAGGGCCAGAAGACCATCCAGGGCCCGAACCCCATCCAGGGCCAGAAGACCATCCAGGGCCAGAAGACCATCCAGGGCCAGAAGCCCATCCAGGGCCAGAAGCCCAGAAAGGCGAGGCCGGAGGCCAAGAACCCCAGCAAGACCGCGAAGCAGGGCCCGAACCCCAGCAAGGGCCCGCAGCAGGGCCAGAAGCCCTTACAGGCCCCGCAGCAGGGCCAGAAGCCCCTACAGGCCCCGCAGCAGGGCCAGAAGCCCCTACAGGCCCCGCAGCAGGGCCCGAACCCCAGCAAGGGCCCGCAGCAGGGCCAGAAGCCCTTACAGGCCCCGCAGCAGGGCCAGAAGCCCACGACCTGCCACCAGCCGGGAACAGAGCCCCCGACCTGGCACCAGCCGGGAACAGAGCCCCCGACCTGGCACCAGCCGGGAACATAGCCCCCCAAGAGGGCCCAGAATGTCCACCCTGACCACATCTACACCTGGAAGTTCGGTGGCCAGCCACGCAAGAACACCCAGTCCCTTGGCCAGTCCAGTCCAGTCATTGGGAAGCCAACAATCCGTCCATTCCCCTACCCAGCCCCAGGCCATAATGTCACCACATGTGTCTGCACACATGGAGGAGCAGCCAAGCCAACCATCTGGTCGCACATTGCGCCGCGGCCAGTTGAGTGGGAGATTCTCCCATGACCAAAATATGGCATTGGCTAGTGGCCTTACATTATACTATGACGAGCTCTATGGGAGCAAATCAAAACACACCACAAAGCAGCGCAAGATGGAATTGTTTGAAACCATCCTACGACAAGTAAATGCAGCGGGGGAAGAGAGGAAAGATGTGTCCCAAATTCAGAAGAAAATCTCGGATCTGAAATATGCTGTACGGCAAAAAGAAATTAAAAGGCATAATTACAGGTAAATAAATGATGTCTCCAAATATAAGGATTAGGATGTACTGTATGCACATTTTCTGAGTACCAAACGATTTTCTCTTTTCAGCATGCAAACTGGAGGTGGATTTCCTACCAAACTGGAGTTTACCCCTGCTGAGGAGATTGTGCTGGGACTTCTCCATCCGGTCGCGGTCGGTGGACATGCTGGTCTAAGGGACACAGACTCACCGACCCGTACCCACGGTGAGTACTCTTAAATCTGCATGTTTGGCTGTTTGGTAAATAATCTAAAGTTCACTAGTACCAAGATGACGGGATGGCCCTATGGTTTGCCTTGCTTGCCCTCGCACTACTGTGCCTGTTTGTGTCCTCTTTTGGTCCCTGTGAATCACACATTTAGGACCACATCCATTATGTCAAAGATCCAATTTCAAATTTTATTGGTCAAGTAATGAAGTTTATCATGAAAAGTGATATATTTGGAATCAATCACAAAACACACATCATTATGGATGGGTTGCCTTTTTGTTGTGTGAGTTGTGTTTGAGTTAACAATGTAATTAGCCACCCCCAAACATATCTGACCTAGAGCAGCGAGACTCAACTGGCGGCCCGGGGTACCAATGCGGACCTTGGCACCAGATTCCAGGACCCCTGGCCAGACAGCCCTGCACTCAGTTACTTCTGTGTTGACATGCTCAGAGCTGCCCCCTTGATCGGCGATGTAGTGGTTGTTCTCGTGGCCAATGTCATGGCTCCCTGAAACATAGCATTGCAATATGAAGTACTGCACAGGAAGTGGCATTGCAAGGTACACAGTAACTTGGTACATCTTTCTCTTGGTCCAATCGTGTCCCGCTGCCCCAGCTCTGCCCCATCTGCCACAGTCCCCCCATGCCCCCCCCCCCCACATAAGCCCCATACATTTGTTACAGATTTGCTCCATCCATCCCATCAACATCAATTAGTGAACTCCCCCCCTTTAGCCATCCAATCCCTGTACCCTCAGCTCTGCCCCATCCAGCCCAGCAAGGGCAAGCAGCCTTTATTAGTTTGCACTTTGAAATCTCCAGCCCCTCCACCAGTGTGTTTATTTCTAACTAGACACCCCCTGCGTCAGCCCCATGGCCAGACATTCACCTCTCACCACATACCTTTAAATGGACCTTTACAAGAAGTGTTTGAGTACCCCGGACCTAGCGAATGGTAGTCTTAATCCAAAAATTTGCGTTGCAAGTTGTATGCTGACTGGGTACACTTCCTGACTTAGAACTGAGGTCAGTTAGCAGTTTTCTCGAGGCATTGCACCTATCTAAAATTGCGTGTCTTTTAACAAATGTCCCCATTGCTGTAGAGTTGCTTAATATTACAAATAGTGGTTTATTTGATTACCTATAAAAAAAATGCTTATGTGTGTGTTTACCTTGTTTGTTTTTCTCTTCTTCAGCCCAGCATGATCCCTCAGCAAGGGTAAACTCACCCCCCAGTTTGCTTATGCCTACCAGGTCCGTACAGCATAGGAGCCCAGATCCGAGATTTCCGGTAAGTTAATTTAGTACCATAAATACTACCAAGTGCTTAAGCATGTGTTAAACTGTGGGAATCCCAAATTTGGACGCCAACTTACACTTTTTTTTTATATGTCCCTACAGACCCGCACACTCATGGAAGAGATCCAGGAAATGGAGGAAGCTGATGTCTCCATGCAGGGCACGTCCGATGACCTCCCCCTGGGTCCCAATCTGGAACTGCTCCATAATGTTTCTCTGGCCAATCCTCAGCAGCAGAGTGAATCTCCATCTATTGTGCATGCACATGGGGAGACTGACACAACAGTCCCCAGTGTTCACTCTGCTGCTGAGGATTTGCAAAGCATGCCTGTTGCTGTTGAGGGGACGACACCACGCGGCAGGGCATGCCCAAGAGCCAGGGTAATTGTGCGGCGGACTCCATTACGCCGCCCCACAATTTCCCAGGGGAGGCAGAGTGCCCTGCTTCAATTATGGACCCAAGAAAGGGACTCTTATGAGGCACAGCTCGCTACAGAGCGTGAGGAAAGGCATGCCGACATGGTCAATATCAATAACACCTTACAGGGCATCCTCGCGGAGTTGCGTACCCTCAACAGCAACATGGTAACTGCAAGTAATGGCATCCAGTCAGCCATGGCTGAGATGACCAATATGCAGAGAAACATTGTGGAGCAGTTTCAAATTCACAATGCTGCCATGGCCCAGGCTAGGTCCCATTCACATGGACCTCCACCTGGGTATTATGGGCAGCCACCCTATTAAGCCATGGTTGTGTGGGACATCTTTTCTCTTAACCCCCACTGTATTTACTTGTCCTTTGAGGTTTCAAACAATCCATTTTGTGTTGCTCATGCAGGTTGTGTTTTGTATTTGCTCCCATATAGCTCCTTAGAGTAATGATTAAGGCCACTAGCCAATGCCATAGGTCTATGTGGAGTGTATCTGGCCACTTATGGCTTTAAATATGTATTTGGTTTGTGCTCCTCCTGTTTGCAGACATGTTTGTGTGACATTATGGCCATGCCCAAATATCCCTTGCCACAGGCAATATTAATGACTGGACTAGGCTGGCCTTTGGACTGGGTGTCCTTGTTTGGTTGTGCCACTCACTTCCAGGTGTAGATGTGCTCGATGTTTTTTTTGTTATCTCATCCATTTGTAACCACAGATGTATGTGGAATGTTTTCTGTTAAGCACAATAATTTTAACTTTACTAAGTAAAAAAATTTTCTCAATTACAATACTTGTGGCGTTTTTAGTGGGAACACATTTTAAACAGCTTGGGCTAAACCAGATATTTTTTGTTTTAAGAGGTGTAACAATGCTAATATCAAGCTAAGGAAACTACATGAAATACATTAGGCAACAATTAAGGGAAAAATGTTTTAATTTTAGGTAATGCCACATTACGGCAAAACAACATATTTAACAAAAAGGCTAACACAGACACACAGAATGTTGATACACGAAATAAAATTAACTAAAATGCTGCAATATCAAGTTTGCTCTAACTGATTGGGCAGACTCACTGGGTGGCCCAACAAAATTATCTCCATCATCCTCTAGGGCTGTAGAGGGCAGGCTATCCACATAACGTGGGACACGTTCTAGTATCGCAAAATTGTGCAAAACAGCACATGCCATGATTATGTCGATCACTTTTTTGGGATCATATTGCAGGGCGCCCCCAGTATGGTCCAAGCAACGAAAACGGGTCTTCAACAGCCCAAAGGCCCTCTCCACAACAGCCCTGGTCTTGCGGTGCGCACGGTTGTACGCTTCCTGAGAGGCATCCTGGGGCCGCAGCACAGGCGTCATGAGCCAGGGTAGAAGTGGGTACCCGGAATTACCTTAAACAGACAATTAAATGTAATAAAAATTAAAAAGGCAACACAACAAACACAAAGAATTTTACATATATCATAATGATGTAATGTAAAGGGCGAAAAAATACACCCAGGGCACATTAGCAAAATAACTATTGCCACTAATGTAGTACATAAATAAAAATGGCACTTCAATATACCAATTAATTAACAAACATCTGCACGGCCAAGGGTAGTTGGAATTTAAATATATTTTTAGTTTTCTGACATGTTACAATTAGGATGCTGCTGAGGGGCTATCAACATTTATATGAAAACTACAATGTATGCAGTTTAAGTCCACTTTGCCATTTAAAGACCAATACTACAAAAGGAGCAAAAGCTAACAGATACTTGGGTATAAACTCCCAACCAATATATTTAGGGACATGGAACTTACAGACATCCTAACTAAAGGGAAAACATTCTGAAGGACAAAGCGAGGCAAGCATTTTGGTTTGGAGTTCATAATATATGACCCAACAAAAATGCAGTTTCTGGCTTATGTAAAGAATACAAATAACAAAATATCAACAAATACAAGATTAATCCCACATTTAATAGCACACAAATAGGACAAACTTACCAAGCAGCCATGCACCCGAAAATTCACCTGACTCAAATCTCCTAAACAACCCTGATCGCCTGAGTATATAGGAGTCGTGCGACGATCCTGGGTAGCCGGCAAGGACACTCATAAAACGCATGTCCGGCCCCACCACGGCCTGGACATTAAGGGAGTGTCCCATTTTTCGATTCCTTAAGGCAAAAGCATACAAAAAGGGTAATTGATATTTGTAAAAAGGAAAAATAAAAAAAAAAAACATGTCTGCACTCTATTGGGAAATACTAATGAAAAGCCTAGATAAAGCAGGTACACAAATGAGGGATAAAAAAATATGCTGCCGCAAAGGAAAACTGGTTACATTACACGTTGGGCAACATAATAACCAATCTCAATACCTATATATATACTCGTCGGCTGCCCTAGGTACGAGTGCCACATGTGTGCAGTCAATAGCACCAATAACGTTGGGCATGTCGGCCACATTATAAAAAGCAAGCTTAATGGCGTTTCTGGCTGCCATATCATCCGGAAAATATATATATTTTGGAGTTATGGCAGCCATGCCTTCCAAAAATTTAGACATCCCCACGGAGAGGGCACCCAGCCTCTGGAACGAGCCGTTCGCCAAAAATTGCAGGCAGCCAAGCATCTTGGTCATACCTGAAATTGCATGCCCCTTCCTTGTGGTGCGGGCTAACCATGGCCGCAGCTCACTATATAATTTATGGAGGGAAGCGTGATTAAGCCTGGTCAGCTCGAACAGCTCAACATCATTCATGCTATCGATGTTCATGCGACGACGCAGGGGCAATCTGCTCTCAGACATCTGGATCAACTCAATGCCAAAAAGCATAAGCCCTTGATGTGCCACAAACTCGCTCCTCTCCATCCTACTCCCGAGGCCAAATAGCTGCCGGCAAACATTTCGTAAAGTAGCTATTTAATGGGCTTCAAAACAATTAGCAATCACCTCTCTGAATTGGTCGCAAGCCCATGTGAATGACGTAAAAAATAGGAACGGACGCAAAAAATACGATTTGGACGGGAAAAAGACACGAACTAACGTAAAATATACGATTTCCTTAAGAAATGCGTATGTTCATATACGTCTAGGCGCGAACGATCGTGCGAATACGAAATGGCCAAAAAAAAAGGAAAAAATGTCAAACACCTACCCAAACTTACGATTTGCGATACGAAATCAATTAACTTTTGCTCTTTCAATCGAGGGGATAGTCTGCAATCTTACAGAAAGGGACATAAAAAAAAAATCAGTGTTGCAGGACAATTCTGTAGGCAAAAATATCAATTTCTAGGTCTACATCCTAAGAAGGGAGTCTTGGCAAAAGCTCTGGGCAAATGTATTTTACAAGCTCGGTGAGTTTTAGTCCGCTTTAACGCATTTTTAACTAGCTTTCCCTAAATTCTGTTCCCTGCGAATGATACCTGATTTAGCTCAAGGTACCGCCTGCTTTGGCCATTGTGGCTGTTGAGTGGCACGTGCGGCACTTATGCAATGGCCCTCTAAGGTTCTCCTCCCAGTCTTCTCATGGCAAAGCCACTGTACATGTGCGAGATCTGGCCAGAGACCAGAATTGCGCAAACTGGCACATGTCAGGGCTATGGGAAAGCATGTAATGATGGGCGTTAAAATGTATTTCCAGTTCTACACCCTAAGAATGGAGAACTGTCAGGGGCTTTGGTAAATTCCGAAATTCAGTAGGTTTTGGTCCGCTTTGATATAGAATAAGTAAATAAAGATAAAACAGGGGAAGAAACCATTTCAGGAGTTTAAAGTGGACCAAAACCCAAGATTTTGACTATCCTGGGTTTTGGTCCTTTTCCCTGTGTGCAACCCCCCAGATCGCCCGAAGAAACTCACCTCTTCCCGGTGATGCCATCTAAGAGGGGTTCAAAGGACAGTGGCTCTGAGCGCGCTGGTGGCCGCATACCGCGCTTCCCTCTAGCAGGGAGCGCGCCCACGCCAGCCATTCACAGATTGCCGGCACAGGCACGCGCCCTGCTAGAGGGATAGCGGGGATGCGATCCACGCATGTGCTGTTGGACCGGGAAGCAAGGTAAGTGAACGGGGTGACCTGGGGGGTTTCACACAGCGGGGCATCCAAAATCGGGAAGGAATAGATCGGCCCAGGAATCTTATAGATTCCTGAGCCAATCGAGCTGGGTTTTGGTCCACTTGAATGAAAATGCTTGAATGTACTTGGCTACTAACAACTACAACTTTTACTCTGATCATACTGTAAAACTTAAAAATTTGGTCACTTTACCTGTCCCAGGATCTAGCGACATTCCCTGCAGCGCCCCCATGCTGTGTGCTCTCCCATCGGCCTATTCAAGTGAATAGGAGGGCGCAAAGAGCGGGCGGTGCCACCCTGTGCATTGTATATCAACGTTAAGGTTTATTACAAATGTACCAAAATTGGATCTAAAGGTCGATTCACAGCCTCTTTTACATGCCCTTACACATGAAAAAGCATGTGTATGTGTCATTTTTAGGTCCATTTTTGAGTTTCTCGTGCATTTTCTTCTTTGTATTAGCGTTTTCGTGGTTGCGTTTAAGCCTTTTCATTAGCGCTTCTAATGTGTAATTGCTTTGTATTTTTTTAGCGTGGATAATCTGTGATTAGTGAGGGCTTGCGCATGATTCAGAGCCCTGATTACAGCAGCGAGAGAGACTAATAAAATAGGAAATTTGGGGCTCCACTTACGCTCGCTATTTCCTGGTGAGTTTGTGCTTTCGTGGTGTGTTGAAAAGCGGAATGGAGGCCTGCAACAGTGTGGCGGCGTGGTCTTTGGCGAGCGTTCCAGCATCCAGCGTTTTTGCCTGGTTGCGGCTTTTGTGACTGCGTTTTTTGCCTGCCATTTATTCCACTTATGAGAAGGAAAATTGCTGAATTGGGGTGGTGCCGGCTCCACTTTAAAGTGGACCAACACCCAGGATTTTGACTATCCTGGGTTTTGGTCCACTTCGGTGGGGCACCCCAATCGGGCTGTGTGAAACCCCCCAGAAAGCCCCAAAAACTCACCTGTCCCCGCTCCCACGTGACCGCTGCAGCCAATCCCCACCGACGGACAAGCGAGGTCCGTCGCCGCCTCCCGCGCGTCACTCTTACAGGGAGTGCGCCCACGCCGGCCATTCACAAACAGCCTGCTAGAGGGTTGCGCGAGCATCGGAGGCGCCGCTGGATCGAGGATCAGGTAGGGATTTCGGGGCTTTCTGGGGGGTTTCACACACCGGGGCACCCCCGATCGGGGTGCCCCGCAGGCCCGATGCTGATCAGCCCGGGAATCTATAAGATTCCTGGGCCGATCACCATCGGGTGTTGGTCCACTTTAACACAGGCACTGGGAGTCTGCCTCCTTCTTTTAAACAACCCACAAATAAACATTCGTAAAAATATATATTTTTTTAAGTACCTATTTTTTATATAGTTTTATTGTTTTTATTTTTTCTTGATTAAAAAAAAAAACATTAAAAATTTTTTTTAAATCATTATGAATAAAAAATAACTGTGTTGTATTTCATTCAATATTAGAAACAATCAGAGTAATGTTTACATTATATCCATGTAAACATCCCAAATATACAACTAGGAAGAAGTAAAGAAAAATGCATGGCAAACGTGGCATGCTAACTACTTTGAAACAGAAGTGACTTGGCACAGCAATAAATAATTAATGGGATAGCAGGGCCAGAGTATGGGAAACAGTTAAAAAAAAGAGGTTTGCATAGTATACGCCACCAAAAAAGCCAGCGTATGCGCATACATTTCACAAATATAAATTTCATAAATATCACATAAATATAATGGAATTTAGGGGCTAAATTAAGGGTAAAACAGGCCTCTTTTGATGAGAGCCAGTAGGATCCTGTTGGACACTTAAACATTTCATTGCAAGGTACGGGAAAAAACACCATAAAAACGCTACGAGATGAGCATTTCGATTCAACCTATACAAAAGCGACATCCGTCCATAGTATAGGCCTTGAGAGAAGTACTCTCAGCATCCTCAACGGCTTACGCAGCTATGAAACACTCCCGATGGAGGCCCTGAATCATGCGAGCGCACGTATACTTAAACCGGACCTTCACCATGATTTATTGAAAATCCCAAACCCTTAAAAAACGATTCTCCAGCATCTAAAGTTAATATATTTTAAGTTTTTAGTAACTTACTTATTATTCTTTCCCCCATTAGGCTGCAACTCTGTTCAGGACTTTAGGATACGGGCGCCGCCATCTTGACTCAGAAGCATCACACTTACTGAGGAGATTGGGATAAAGTACAGGGGGTGGGTTGTAGCTGTGCTGTGCTCAAACAGAGCAGAGCTGGGGTAAGGAAAAGGACAGCAATCCCAGTCTAAAGGAACTTCCTATTTGCAGGCTGCCTGATGTTCCATGGGCCACCATCTTGGATGTTTAAAGGCTCATAACATGCAGTAGATGCAGGTAGGATGATTTTTAATGTTAGCAATCTGTATGTACAGGGTGTGGGAAACATATAAGATAGACTCTTATTCAGACTGAAGGACTGCTTTAACTAAAGACGTGTAATGTTCACACTTAGAAACAAAAACTAAATGGAACATAGAAGGCTCTGAATCAACCCTCTAGTGTCTATAACACACTAGGTCCAGTTTGCACGCCACCCCTGGCGGGATGCCCAGCTGTGTGAAACCCCCCAGGTCACCCAGCAACTCACCTGCTTTCCCTGTCTAATGGCGCATGTGCGAGCAGTGGTCACATCCCCGCTATTCCTTTAGCAGGGCACATGCCAGGCATTTGTGAATGGCTGGCACAGGCACGCTCCCTGTTAGAGGGTGGCGGGAGGTATGGTCGCCAGCGCTCGGATCCTCTTGCCTTAGACGAGCTTTTAGATGAAGGGATGGGAGCAGATCCGAGCACGCTGATTGGATGAGAGGCCGCACATGCGCCCTAGGACAAGGGAAGGGTAAGTCAGATCGGAGGACCTGGGGGTTTCACACAGCCCAGGCACAAGGACCAAAACCCAGGATAGTCAAAATCCTGGGTTTTGGTGCACTTTAAAGAGAAGCATCCACCCAGTCTATAAGATTGTAGAGCCGGTGGTCTCCATCTTTATGGGGCATCCTGAAATGGTGTGCCCTGCTTTGTCTATTCCCGGGGATCACACGGTGTCACACTGCATCCCTGAGCTACAGCTTCACTATACATTTTGGCCCTTATTTATGAAGGAATAGCGTCAGGTAGCGACTGGTGAGCGGCCGGTAATGACGGGCCCCGCCACGAGAACGCCGGCTCCCCACCACAATCACACATTTATCAAGCCGATCCTGCTTAGCGACTGAGATAGCGCCAGATAGCCACTCATTCATCATTATTCCAGCCTCAGCCCACAGCGCCAGCGTCCGACCTTGAACAGCGACAGGTATGACCTCTCGCTACCTGGCGCTCTCCAATGCATTTCAATGGAACAATCTTTAAATATTAATAATTAATTGTTATTCATTTTTTTTTTTTTTTTTTTTTTAAATGTGAAAAATTCTGTGACCACTTCTGCCATTTTAGATAATTTTTTTAAGGGAAAAAAATTAAAAAAAAAATTGTACAGAATTGATATTACAGGTCTGATATTAATGTATTCATATTACAAATTTTTTTTTGGTTTCCAAAAATATGGTGGTTTGGGGGTTAAAAAACTACTTTTAACACATCGCCGCCAGCACTCTGGGGTTTAAACATGCATTTCACAGCGCGAGAATTTTTGGAGCGTGATTTTTTAATGAATATGGTGGGAGCCGGTCGCTAGGGCCAGTCGCTATCATGCGCTCCCATACAGCGCGGAACCTGTCAAATAGCAACTCCTCACCCAATATTCAACATTACGGCAAACCGACTGAGTCGCTATCAACTACCGAACAACGGCCAAGCAAAGCGACTACTAGTGGGCGCTCTGAAAACGCCGCTACTGTCGCTCAACTGTCGCTACCTGCCGCTATTAATGAATCGGCCTCCCCGCCTAGGATCGTACCTGCGGCAGCCATTTCAGATAAAGGGGAGCGGGGATGCGGCCGCCGCTCTGCGCTCCATTCCGATTTCTGAATGATATGCGAGCCAATGAAAATGGTAAATAAAATGTAAAAAACAAACGAAATAAATTGTCACATCTCATTAAAGTTTTAAGGGTAAATCACCCCTCTAACTTCCCCTCTTCTATGAATCACACCTTCATGTCATATTCTGAATCAAAGGGGTTTCTACATCAAGGGATAGCAGCAGGTAGCGAACGGTGAACGCTGGGCGCTGTACGCAATACCACATTTATCAAAGCAATTTCGGTGAGCAACTCTAACAGTGCCATGTAGCGTCTGATTCCAGAGCACCAGGTATTACCTGTTGCTACCTGTCGCTCTCCTATACATTTCAATGGACGTTACTTTTCATTGTGTGACCTCTCCTGGCCTATTAAAAGTCATTTTTATGCAGAATTGTCATTACAGGTCTGGCATTAAAGTGTTAATGTCACAATGTAATAACAATGTCATTCCATATATTTTTGCTTTGTTACTTGTGGATATGTGTTCAAAAATGGACTTTAAAGTGGACCAACACCCAGGGGTGATCGGCCCGGGAATCTATAAGATTCCCGGGCCGATCACCTCCCTCACCGCGGGAAATCCGAGATCGGGATGTCCCACAGGGTGAAACCCCCCCAAAACCTTACCTTACCGGCGGCGGCGGCAGCCGGCGCCGCCTCCCGCGCGCCCCCTAGACGTGCGCGTGCCCGCGCCGGTCGTTTGTGAATGGCCAGCGCGGGCGCGCGCCCTGTAAGAGTGACGTGCTGGAGGCCGCGGCGGACGCGCTGTCTTGTCCGTCGCTGTCACCCGCTTGTCCGTCGGCGGGGATTGGACGTCGCGGTCACGTGGGAGCATGGTGAGGTGAGTTTTGGGGGCTTTCTGGGGGGTTTCACACAGCGGGGCACCCCCAATCGGGGTGCCCCCCCCGAAGTGGACCAAAACCCAGGATAGTCAAAATCCTGGGTGTTGGTCCACTTTAAACACACAGCTTCTGGCGCTCTGGACTACAGCGACCCAATTTTGAGCACGGGCACTGTGAGGCTGTTTTTTAGATGAATATGGTTTGAGTCGATTACACTGAACAGTCGTTACCGTTCGTTCCCATATAGCGCTGTACTGGTGTTATAGCGACTCACACATCGAATTCATCAATGCCAGCCTGCGACAGGCACTTGGTAACAGCGAACCATAGCCGATCACAGCTATGATTAAGGGCTCGGTTTGAGCCTGAAACGCGTCACGTGGGAAGGAGAGTGCTGAGGGGTAGCTCACAACATGTGTAATGAGTTCAATGGACTTTTAATATACAAAAGTAAAGGTTATATTTTAGCTTTGGCTGGATCTACCACTGTCTGCATAGCCGATCACAGCGACTACTAGCGGTTGCTCTGAGCGGTCGCTACAGACGGTCATCCGCCGATACCTGGCGCTAGTAGTGAATCAGCATCAAAGTATGAATGTAATTCTAATTTTCAGGAGATATTTTAAGGAAAGTTTTATGAATCAGGGCCTATGTCATGTTAAAGAGGACCTCTACCTATTTACAGCTTGCCTGCTCTATGACTCGCAGGCAAGACCCGCATAGGAAACGCCTCAGATTTGTATTATTTCCTGAGGTAAAAAGTAGTAGTTTCGCTTCACATAATAAGCAGCTAGATATCTACAACTCTTTCCTCCCCCCCCAGCTGCCTGCAGGCTGCCTCTGACTTGTGTGTTTTTCCCACAGTTACAGGAAGGGTTAATGTCTATTGCGCAACAGGCAGAATGACGAACAGGGTCATGAAAGCATTACTGATTCCTGAGTCATTTGTGCCCTAAAAACAAAAACACAATAAACTTGTGACCGATTCTCCTCCGTCAGCAGTCAGCATTTTATTTGTGCAGCTCAGCGCTCGTAAGCTGCCTTTCGCCAGTCAGATAAAAGAGCCATTTATGCCTTGCAGCTTATCTATGGCCTGGTTCAGTGTCAGGCTGGAGGATCTTAGGCCCACCATTGAAACTGACGCAACGGCCCACGCAATGGTGTGCCACCTCAATTGAGTGCTGGGGCTGTACTCAATTATTATTATTATTATTATTAATAATGTTTATATAGCGCCATCATCTTCTGTAGGACTTTACAAGGTATGATTACAGACAAGGTAAAACATATAGGGGGTTATTCATCAAGGGATAGCACCAGGTAGTGCCTCGTAGCGGCAGGCAGCGTCTGGTGAACGGCGGGCGCTGTAGGCATACCACATTTATGAAAGCGATTCTGGTGAGCACCATGTAGCGTCCGATTCATCATTACAGGCAGCTCAGCGTATAATTCCGGCGCTCTAGCTTCCAGAGCGCCAGGTATTACCTGTCGCTCTCCCATACATTTCAATGGACGTTCCTTTTCTTCTGTTTAAACAGGGTGTCACCTCTCCTGGCCTAGAAAAAGTCATTTTTGAAAACATTTTTTATTTTTTATATTTTTATGCAGAATTGTCATTACAGGTCTGGCATTAAAGTATTAATGTCCCAGTGTTACAACAATGTCATTCCATGTGTTTTCGCTTTGTTACTGGTGGATATGTGTTCAAAAACAGACTTTAATCAAACAGCGTCGGGCGCTCTATGCTATAGCGACCAGATCCAGAGCCCCAACGGTGTGTGTGTCTGTTTTTTGTTGAATATGGTGTGAGTCGCTGAGAGTTGCTCTGAGCTGGCGCTACCTTTCAGTCGCTGCAACGCTGTAATGGTGTTAGAGCGCCCAACATACATCTCGTTTATCAATGGCGGCCAGGTTACTACAGCAAATGAGACGCTCTGTTACAGCGCCCGATAGCCGATAACAGGGCTGTACTCAATTATTATTATTAATGTTTATTTATATAGCGCCATCATCTTCTGTAGCGCTTTACAAGGTGTGATTACAGATAAGGTAATACATATAGTACAGGGAACAATACAAACTAGGTTAGGTGCCACAAGGTTTAAACCATGTGTTGTGAGCACAGGAGACACAATCTTGGGTTTTGGTCCACTTTAAGCCAGGTTATATGCTTGTCTGAAGAAGTGAGTTTTGAGGGCACTTTTAAGGCTTGAAGCGATGAAGAGTGACAGATTGAGCGGGGGAGTGCATTCCAGAGAAGTGGGGAGGCACTGGAGAAGTCTTGAAGGCAGGAGTGCGAGGAGGTAACTGAAGAGGAAGACAGGATGGCAGAGGAGGTTGTGCTTGGGTTGGTAATGTTGGTTCAGGAATCCCTTGACTTAGAAGGCCCCCATCCTCAAAGGGCCCCTCTGCCCTCTGTCTACTGAGCATTTCCTAATTACATAGTCAGGCTCAGACTGCTTCACAGGGGCACACAGGAATCACTCAGTGTGCACTTGGACTTGAAGTCCTTTTGGGGGGATTCCATCCTTAAAGTGGACTAAAACCTATAATATTCCCGGGCCGATTGATTCCCCCCCGTGGCATCCAAAAATCAGGATGCCCCGCTGTGTGAAACCCCCAGGTCGCCCATACACTTACCTTCTTTCCCAGTAGTGCATGCATGAGCCGCAGCCGCATCCCCACTATCCCTCTTGCAGGGCGCATGCTCACAGCAGGCATTCGTGAACGCACGCTCCCCGTTTTAGGGTAGGTGGGATGCGGCTGTCAGGGCGCTCAGAGCGCTCGCCTTAGACGAAGGCTTAGACGATGTGACATCAGCGGATCTGAGCGTGCTGATTGGACGAACGGCCGCACATGTGCATAGGACCGGGAATCGGTGAGTTGGTTTCGGCGAACTAGGGGTTTCACACAGCGGAGCATACCTGACTGCGGTGCCCTGAGGCAAGGACGAAAACTCAGGATAGTCAAAATCCTGGGTTTTGATCAACTTTATTATTATTATTATTGTTTATTTATAAAGCTCCATCATCTTCCGTAGCGCTGTACAAAGTAGTAATTACAAACAGGGTAGAAACATACAGTACAGTAAAGGATCCTTCTGCCTATTGACCACCTAGGAACTACATAGCTAAGCTCAGACTGGCCATCAATTGTACAAGGGAATCTCCCAATAGGCCAACGGACTTGCAGTGGGCTCCCATCCTCAGAGGGGCTCTCTGTCTATTGAGCACCTAATAACTACAGTCAGGCCCAACCTGGCCCAAAGGGGAATCCCCAAGTGCCCCCCTGGACTCAAGAAGCCTTTGGGAGGCTCCCAACCACAAAGTGCCCCTCTGCTCTCTTTATGTTAAGCGGTTAAGGAAGTACACAGTCAGGTTCAGACTGGCCCATAGAGGAACCAGTTTCCCATCCCCAATAGAACACTTTGCCCTTGGCACCCAGGTTCACATTGCTAACAGCCGCCAAACTTTGCCTGTTGAGAAATGAGGAACAGGATTGTCTGTCTTTCTTCGTTTTAGCTTGTGTACAGTGCTCAGCTGAGAGAGCGCAGGATGCTCACTGTGCTGTTACATGTGATGTGTGCACAATGTGATAGTAAGGATTATGCTCAGAGCAGTTTCTGAGATAAATAGCACTTAGGGCAAATAAGAAAAAAAAAATCTCCCCTCATAGACCTCTGCACAGTGCAGGATGGGAAGCGTATGTTTTACTCACCCCGACTTCTGCATTCTGCTCCCCATCATCCAAATCAAAGAGCAGGTGATATAGGCACACCATTAGGCAAACCTGGTCTGGACCGCGGAGGGTGGGAGGCAGATTGCAGGAGCCAGGGTGAGTATGGGGGCATGCTTCTCTGCCACAAACTAGGACATATTAGGGGGAATTTAAAGTACCCAGGGGGCAGTCCAGTACAATACAGGCAGGGCCGTCGCCAGCACCCGGCAAGGTGGGGCAGCTGCCGTGGTCCCCCACCTTCCAGGAGACTTGACCGGTGGTGGACTGGGAGGGCACCGCCATAGCTGGTGCCCAGATTTCCTCGAATGGCGGGGTTCCACAAAATGGGGCATCTCGATTTAGATTCCAGGGAAGGAACTGCTTGGTTTTGTTCTGCTTTTAAGTTGCCCGCCCCAGCTGATCCCATCCCTGGAGCATCCCAATCTGTGATACCCTGAAACCCCCTGGGATCACTGGCACACCCACTATGCAAGTAATTCCACCCCTGAGTTTTGATCCGCTTTACAGGGACATCTCAATTTGGATGCCCCTGTTTGTGAAAGAAACCCTCTGGTTTGGCCTTTAGCTCAAACTGGTGATCCCACAGTGCATTCACCAGTTCTAGGTAAGTAATGAACAAAGGGGGGGGGTCACACACAGGGGCATCCAAAATCAGGAGACTAGATTTGTTTAGACCGAGTCAGGTTAATAGGGGTTTAATGCCCTTCAAAGTAGACCAAAACTAGAGTTTTGGTCCAAACAGCATGATCCTTAGGGGGCATCCAGATTTGGGACATCCCTCAGTGATGTGATGCGGCTCTTTACCAAAAAGGGGCCCCCTGAGACCATCATGCCCAAGGGCCCACATAAACCTGGAGCCGCCCCTGAATGCAGGGGTGCTGTGCTCAGAAACACAAGGGAAGCCTCAGCAGTCAGCTCGGCACCACTTTCCATTCTGGCGGCCAGGGCGATGCCAATGCTCAACCGGGCATAGAATGACATAGAATGATTATGCTGTGGGGTGGGCCCTGGGTCATTTGACTGTTGGACCCTAAGCCACCCTAGAACTCCAGTCTGATACTTGTTGTACTATGGGATGTATATCCATTTAACTGACTAAAGTTTGTGTCTATCATAGTAAGTAAATGCTTATTCATTTATTTTCTCTTTCTTTGACCTTCTCTCCAGAAGTAATGTTGGAGTTCGCTGTTTTTGATACCCCTTCCCTTTTTTCACTTCCCCCTCTCCCTGTCTCTTTTGCCAGTGCAGGTTTAGCCTATTTTGAAAAATAATTTCTCTAACTTTGGCAAGAAGTTGAAGCAGACCTAAAGTCAAAATTATATAACTTCAAGACTTAAGGCGTGGAGGCTGATTCACTACTAACGCCAGGAATCGGCGGATGAGTTCCTGTATAGTGGCGCTTAGAGCGACTGCTAGTAGACGCTGTAAGCGGGTATCGGGCGCTGTAACAGAGCGCCTATGTTGCTGTAGTAACCTGGCCGGCATTGATGAATATGATGTGTGTTGGGTGCTCTAACACCATTACAGCGCTGCAGCAAGTGAAAGGTAGCGCCAGCTCAGTGCGACCGACTCTCAGCGCTCCACACCAGACGCTGTGTGATTAAAGTCTGTTTTTGAACACATATACACCAGTAACAAAGCGAAAACACATGGAAAGACATTGTTTTAACATTGTGACATTAACACTTTAGTGCCAGACCTGTAATGACAATTCTGCATAAAAATATAAAAAGTAAAAAAAGTTTCTAAAAATGTTTGTTTGCAGCCAGGAGAGGTCACACAATGATTTGAGCAAAAAAAGTCAAACTCGCTGTTTAAACACAAGTAAATGTATGTATGTATGTATGGGAGAGCGACACTGAGCGAAAGGTAATACCTGGCGCTCTGGAAGCTAGAGCGCTGGCTCTATACACTGAGCCGCCTGTAATAATACATCAGGCGTTACATGCCGCTGTTAAAGGCGCTCACCAGATTCGATTTCATAAATGTGGTTTTGCGTACAGTTCACCAGACGCTGCTTGCCGCTGCGAGGCAATACCTGGCGCTATCCCTTCATGAATAACCCCCAAAGTTTCCCTACCCACTAACACATTTTAGAGATTATTGCATCTGCAGGTATTTATCATTATATATTGTATTATATATAAAATAGTGTCCCCCTTGAGGCATCAGCAACCACAGCATAGTCATGTCTTGATCCCCCCCCCCCTGCTGTAGTAAAACTGCATTCCCTCTTATTTATTTTGCTATCCCTCCCACTGCCCTTCTCTCTCTCTCTCTCGGCCGTAGCGCTGAGATGTGGCAAGGTCTCTGGGAGGAGGAGGTGGGTGTATCAGGGCTTCCGGGGGGTTTTACACAGTGAGGCACCCCAATTCAGGATGCCCCAAGAAGTAGAACTTGGACGACCCTGGAGTCTTTTAGACTCCAAGGCCTTCAAACTTCCTCTTAAAGCGGACCAACACCCAGGGGGGATCGGCCCAGGAATCTATAAGATTGCCGGGCATCCGAAATCGGGATGTCCCGCGGGGTGAAACCCCCCAGGAAGCCCACAATCCTACCTTTTCCACGTTCCAGCGGCGCATGCACACCCGCTGCCGCCTTTCGCACGTCCCTCTAGCAGGGCGCGCTCCCGCGCCGGCCATTCACAAACACCCTCCCTGTAAGAGGGACGCGCGGGAGGCGGCGGCGGACGCGCTCTGCTTGTCCGGCGCTGCCTCTCGCTTGTCCGCCGGCGGGGATTGGCTGCAGCGGTCATGTGGGAGCGGGAAGAGGTGAGTTTTCGGGGCTTTCTGGGGGGTTTCACACAGCGGGACACCCCCGATCGGGGTGACCCACCGAAGTGGACCAAAACCCAGGATAGTCAAAATCCTGGGTGTTGGTCCACTTTAAAGGGAATGGCAGGCACCGAATTAAAACTTCAGATGGATAGTAGTGATTTGTGTGGCTGAGGATTAAACTTCCAATACCTTTTTACATCCAGCCCTAGAATATAAAAAACTTGAAGAGGAACTCCAGTCAGAAATGACCAGACACTCTCTGTAATATGCAGCAGCTGGGCAGTTCAGATCCGGCTGCCACGCTGTACATCGGTGCCGCTATACTACAGCACGGGGCCACCAGACACTCACCTCTTCCGGGTTGCGCAACCCACATGACCACGAGCAGCCTATCAGGGCGGACCAAGCACATTGCTGTGCAGCTACTGATAGGCTGCTCCATAGCGGTGTTGATGCGCAGTGGGACATCCAGATGCAGGTTGCCCTGCTGCTGCATATTAAAGTGGACCAAAACCTAGGATTTTGACTATCCTGGGTTTTGGTCCTTGCCCCCTGATCGGGGTGCCCCACTGTGTGAAACCCAGCAGGTCGCCGAAACCAACTCACCTCTTCCCGGTCCTAGTGCGCATGCCGGGCCGCTCGTTCAATCAGTGCAATCAGATCCATTCACGTCAGCGCGTCTAAGCCTGCGTCTAAGGCAAGCTGCCAGCCGCATCCCCGCTACCCTCTAACGGGGAGCATGCCTGCGTCGGCCATTCACAAATGGCAAATGCAGGCACACGTCCAGCTAGAGGGATAGCGGGGATGCGGCTGCAGCTTGCACATGCGCCATTGGGGCGGAAAAGGAGGGGGTTTCAGCGGGGCATCGCGATTTTGAATGCCCCGGGGCAAAGGCTGTGGGAGGAGGTGAGTGTTTTGGGCTTATGGGGGGTTTTACACAGCAAGGCATCCCAATTCAGGATGCCCCAAGAAGTAGAACTCGGACGACCCTGGAGTCTCCAGGGCCTTCAAAGTTCCTCTTTAAGGGAATGGCAGGCACCGAATTAAAACTTCAGATGGATAGTAGTGATTTGTGTGGCTGAGGATTAAACTTCCAATACGTTTTTACATCCAGCCCTAGAATATAAAAAAATTAAAGAGGAACTCCAGTCACAAATGACCAGACTCTCTCTTTAATATGCAGCAACTGGGCAGTTCAGATCCGGCTGCCACGCTGTACATTGGTGCCGCTATACTACAGCAAGGGGCCACCAGATACTTGCGTCTTTCGGGTTGCGCAACCCACATGACCATGAGCAGCCTAACAGGGCGGGCCAAGCACATTACTGTGCAGCTACTGATAGCCGGCTCCATAGTGGTGCTGATGCACAGTGGGACAGCCAGATGCAGGTTGCCCTGCTGCTGCATATTAAAGTGGACCAAAACCCAGGATTTTGACTATCCTGGGTTTTGGTCCTTGCCCCCTGGTCGGGGATGCCCCACTGTGTGAAACCCAGCAGGTCGCCGAAACCAACTCACCCCTTCCCGGTCCTAGTGCGCATTATGTATAACAGTGGGCTTTATCTATAACATTTACTACTGATTGCTCATTGCAATTGAATACTGACAAACACACATTTGGCACTTTGGGCCTTATTCATGAAGGGATAGCGTCAGGTAGCGCCTTGTAAATGAGAGGTAGCGACAGGTGAACGCCGGACACGGCACGCAATTACACATTTGTCAAGCAGAATCTGTTTAGCGACTGGGATAGCGCCATGTAGCGTCCGATTCATCATTATCCCAGCCTCAGCGAACAGCGCCAGCGTTCAGCCTTGCAGAGCGCCAGGTATGACCTCTCGCTACCTGCCGCTCTCCTATACATTTCAATGGACGTTCTTTTATTTCTTTTTAAACAGGGTTTTTGTTATTTTTTTTTTTAACTCAAATAATGTTGTGACCTCTTCTGGCCTAGAAAAAAGCCATTTTTTCAAATATTTTCCATGTTTTAGATATTTATGCAGAATTGACATTACAGGTCTGGCATTAATGTGTTCCTGTTACAATGTGATAACAATTTAATTCCATATGTTTTTGCTTTGTTACTGGTGGATACTTTCTAAAAAACAGACTTTATTCAAACAGCCTCCGTCGCTCTGGGCTTCAGAGAAGCACCGTTTGAGCACCGGAGTTTTGTGAGGATGTTTTTTTAATGAATATGTTGTGAGTCAGTCACACTGACCCGTCGCTGACATGCGCTCCCATACAGCGCTGTACTGGTCAAATAGCGACTCCTCACAATGTATTCATCATTGCTGCACAGCGACTGAGTCGCTATGAACTAGCGACCCAAGGCCGAGCACAGTGACTACTAGCGGGCGCTCTGAAATGCCTGCTACAGACGCTCATCTGTCGCTACCTGGCGTTAGTGATGAATCAGCCTGCCCGTCTCTCTGCACCTGGGTCTCTTAAAGGACCCTCCATTTTCTGTTTGGCACTTTAGCACATTGCACTTTATACCCTTTTTATTGCACAAGGCTACCAGTGCACATTATTGTCTTCTCTAATATTTTTTGCTGCTATTAATTGGGCTGTGATTGTATGCCCACACTATCATATCTATTAATTTCTACTGATAGCACCAGCACTTTTTATCTACGCTTGTCAGTACAACATGCATTGATCATCATTAATTGTTTTGGCTATTATTATTAATTTATTTAATACTCATATTAATTAGCCCTGGGTTTCCACCCCACTCTGTTGCTTGTTTTTAATATTGTCTTATTGTTTGTAGTATGTTTTGGATGCTTTATGTAGTGTATAGACATCAATATTTAATACATTGATTGGATTTTTATAATTTTGTGTGCGGCCAATTGTGTGGGATTCACAGTGGGTTAGCTCTAGATTCCCACTATTAAAGTGGACCAACACCCAGGGGTGATTGGCCCAGGAATCTATAAGATTCCCGGGCCGATCACCTCCCTCACCGCGGGGCATCCGAGATCGGGATGTCCCGCGGGGTGAAACCCCCCCAAAAGCCCCAAAAAACCTTACCTTATCGGCGACGGATCAGCTGCCGCCGCCTCCTGCGCGCCCCTCTAGCAGTGCGCGTGCCTGCGCCGGCCGTTTGTGAATGGCCGGCGCGGGTGTGCGCCCTGTAAGAGGGACGCGCGGGAGGCGGCGGCAGCGGCTTATCCCTCGCTTGTCCGTCGCCGAAAAGGTACGTTTTTTGGGGCTTTTGGGGGGGTTTCACACAGCGGGGCATCCTGATATCGGATGCCCCGCTGAAGTGGACCAACACTCAGGATAGTGAAAATCCTGGGTGTTGCTCCACTTTAAACTTAGGGTATGCTAGTGCGCATGCGGGGCCGCTCGTTCAATCAGCGCGATCGGATCCGCTCATGTCAGCGTGTCTAAGCCTGCGTCTAAGGCAAGCTGCAAGCGGCATCCCCCGCTACCCTCTAACAGGGAGCATGCCTGTATCGGCCATTCACAAATGCCTGGCACGGGAACAAGCCCTGCTAGAGGGATAGCGGGGGGGAGGCTGCGGCTCGGGCATGCACCATTGGACCAGAAAAGAAAGGGGATTTCACAAAGCGGGGCATCCCGATTTTGGATGTCCCGAGGGGAAGGAACTCTTTAAGAGTGGGGTGAATGTGCTCCCAGGGGGTATCTGTGATGCCCCAGCTCATTGTGAAATACTGTATGAATAACTGTCACAGTCCATGTTGCACTGGGTGGTGGAAAAGGGAACACTGTGAAAAAATGCACTATTGGTTAGAGTTTGGGTCCTCTTTAAGAATAAAATGCAATCCAGTGTCATGCAGTACACAAGCGGCCTGTGCCTGTACACAGCAGTGCGGGTCCCCACACGTGTTCACAACGCAACACAACCTTAGGCAATCCAGATGTTGCATGTTGTACATTGTGTATCGGCCGCTGTGTTTATCTGCAGATCACACTTCCTTCATTGTAAGAGACACACGTCAAGAACTCCGGCGGCCTGCTATAGATGTAAATGTCTTGTGTAAGAGGGGCAGGAAGTGTGTAAGTCCTCGCTGTGTGTGACCTTTATATTGCATGTAAATATTTGAATCCCCCCCTCCCAACTGCCCATTAAAGCGGACCTACAGTTATTTTTATGTCCCCCTTTACCTCTGGGGCATTCCAGTTTGATGATGGCTCTGGGAAGAGGTAAGTAAATGGGGCGATTGGGGGGGGTCACACAGTGGGGCATTCTAACACTCACAAGAGTCTTTAAAGCAGACCTTCACCCTGAATAAGAGCCTATCCTATATGTTTCCCCCACCCTGTACATACAGATTGCTCACATTAAAAATCATCCTACCTGCATCTACTGCATGCTAGGAGCCTTTAAACATCCAAGATGGTGGCTCATGGAGCATCAGACAGCTTGCAAACAGGAAGTGTCTTTTGACTGTGCTGCTCTGCATTCTGGGACTGCTGTCTGTGCAAAGCACAGCTATAACCTCACCCCCTGCACTTTATCCGGCTCTCCTCTCCTCAGTAAGTGTGATGCTTCTGAGGCAAGATGGCGGCGCCCGTATCCTAGAGTCCTGAACAGAGCTGCAGCCCAGTGGGGGAAACAAAAGTAAGTTAGTGGCTAAAAACTAATATTCTAAGCATACAGTACGTCCTGCTCCATATATAATACTTACACGTGGGTAATCCTCCGCCAGAGGGCGCTGTTCACTGCAGACTTGCAAAAAACAGGCTCCTCCCGGCCCTTCATATACCCAGGGACCTCCCACAAATCCCCAGATTTCTCTGCAGTGCTGACTGCGAAGACATGAAGTATCACTCTCTCGCAGGTGAGCAGGGCTATTACAGCCTGCGGCCCTGCAGGACTATTACCACCCATCCGCTTCGATACAGATGTGCCTCCCAGCCTGGGCTGCGCTGGTCGGGTGAAGGTAGGCAGCACCTCGTGTGCTCACGGAGCTACGCTCCACCGCAATCCCCCACCATAGGGTAGGCGGTTAGGCTGATGGTGAGCCTCTAGTGGATGCCCCTCCCGCATTATTGCCCCGTGCCCTGATTAGCGGTGGACCCTGTTTATAGGGTCGCCTCCCTCATTTCCCCCAGTAGTTAGGGGGAAAAGAAAGGGGGGGGGGGTATGTGTGTGGCGGTCCCAGTGCACTGTAATGTCGCGCTTATGGCCTTATTATTGCCTTTTATTAACATATGGGTGTCAGAGCCGCGCTGCTTGCTCTTTATTCTGTTTTGGCTGCCGCCATACGTGTGTCCTTTCCTTTACTGCGGAACTACTTAGTTTGCTGCGCCGGGCGGCAGTGTCGTCTAGATGCTACGGCGTTTTTCTTTACAAAATGTGTATGTGATTTTATCCTTGCTTTTTTGACTACTACCTCAGATCTTCGCGCTCTTCGGGGTGGGCGGGGACTTGACTCAGCGCGCTCCGCGTCACGGCCGAGCATTGAGCCCGCCCTTCGAGGTTCGCTGGGCGCCATTTTGATGATCTTCGCGCGCGCGCGTGGTGACGGTCCCCCTCCTCCTTTGGTCTGTAAGTGCCCTCGCGGGTGTCTCTTTATTATATGTTTTTTCCAGCTGCGCATGGCCCTGACACCTCTTCTCCCTTTATGACTTTCAGACGCCTAGTCTCCGGTGGCTTCTCCCGGCCTCATATATAGATATATATATAGATATTTAGCGGGCCTACTTACAATTCTCCCACATTAATCAGCGGGTCTTTGGGGCATCCAGGGTTGCCTATTGCGTAAATCCCTACGGCATACTGTGCCTTGATAATCACCATATGGAGCCATCTCAGGATTATGTGACCGGGGTCCCTCGGGGACAAGACCGGCTGTGTGTAGCGTGTGGACTCCCCCATGCCGTTGCTGGCAGAGCACGGGTCTGCACACCATGTGCCGAGCAAGCACTGGCCCTGCAAGTGGCGCCTGTGGCTGCACCTCGCTCCGATACTCCCCTTTCCCCTTGCCTAGATCTCGCTCCTGCTGAGTCGCATATAAGTGGGGAGTTACAGCCTGATGGGTCTTCTAGACGGCCTACGGCTGACCAGATTGTTGCGGGGTGGTCCAAACGCTTGGGCCCCGGCAGGAAGCGGCCCTCGACGCCCCTGGCTTCTGCCTTTGCTATTGGATCGGAGGAGTTCACTTCTCCGCGTGATGGTACTCCGTCTGATGATGGAGAACTGTTCTCTAACCCAGGTTCCTCTGAGGAGAGGCAGAGGGGTCATGACGATTCGGGCCAGGATGACTGGGGCCAGTTTGACACCGATGGTCTGTTGCTTAAGATTTTTAAGGCCCTGTCTATCTCGTTCCCTGGCGCGGTTCCCAAGCCAAGAGGGGAGCGCTTCCATGCGGCGACTGCGCGCTTGGAATTTCTTGAGCAGGCTCACTTCCATGCTCTAGTACTCAAGGAATGGGAATGCCCCACTAAGCTTCCAGGGATTCCAGGGGACTGGGATTGGAAATACCCTTTTCCCCCTGAGGTGGTTAATTGTTGGTCATCGCCCTCCGTGGTGGACGCACCGATCATTGGGGTTCCTAACCCCCCCTTCATTACTGCCCCAGCTTATAGCACCCTTCGGGATGTCGAGGACCGGCGCATCGATAGGCTGGCTTCACACGGCTTTGCTTGTGCAGGAACGGTACTGCGCCTGGTCTGTGCCGTGGCCATCACTGCAGTGGCCGCTAGAACCCTCATAAGAAAGATGCTTGAGCATCACCCTGAGGATCTACCCTGGGAGGTGTTTAATGCACTCTCCAGTTGTGATATTTTTGTCAAATTTATCCATTTAGCTCTGGATGACTCCATCAGAATGTGTGCGAGGACTTCTGCCCTAGTGGTGGCTATACGTCGCTTGCTCTGGCTGAGACAGTGGGGTGCTGACGATGTTGCTAAAAGAACTCTGACTGGGCTTCCCTTTAGAGGGCAACGCCTGTTTGGGGCCCGTCTGGACCTCTTTGGAAAAAAAGGCAATTCACCCCATCGCTGGCGGCCGTCTCGGTCCCCTCGGAGCAGGGATACCCCTCCCCCTCCATACCATAATGTTAAACAAGAACCTGGGGTGCCCTTTCTGGCGGCTTGTGCAGACTCCTGCCCCAGGAGCGGCAGACAACGTCCTGGGCCCTCCGGCCGGGCTAAGTCAAAATCCTTCTCCAAAACCCCCCAAGCATGATGGGACGCCCTCGCCCGCCTGGGTGAGGGGATGGCCGCAGCACCTTGCTCCTATCAGGAGGCGTCTTGCCTCGTTCTGTTGGTTTCAGAAGGTTGTTTCCTCCGGATTCAGGATAGAGTTTGCTGGGCGGTCCTTTCCCGAGATTGTCAGGGTGCTTCTGGTCCCTGTCTTTCTTCAGGTGTTGGTGCAGGCCTTGCTTGGCTTGCTAGGTCTGGGGTCATTTGCGGGATGCCCTTAACAGACAGAGGCTGGGGCCTCTACGCCAGTTTGTTTCCACATTCCCCTTAAGGATGAGGCAGTCTGGCCCATTCTGACCTCCCATGGGTTCGGCAATTGATAGTCTCAGGCAGTTACGCATGCTATCCCTGAGTTGGGCTTCCAGCGCCCTGCACCCAGTGGGCCTCTTGCCGTCTGTGGAATTCTAAGATGCTTATTTTAGCACCCCTGTGTCTCCGGGACACCGAGGCTCTTACAGGTTAGTGTTGGAGAGCCAACACTGCAGATTGTGGCCTTGTTATTGGGCCCCTCTTCTGCTCCCTGTGCTCGCTGAGGCACTGATGGGGGTGATGTCTCTGACATGCCCGTGGGACGTCTTCACTAGGATTTACCGGATCGTGCTTCTTTACTTCCCAATCTACGTCAGGCCGAGTGGGTTAGTCGGCCGGTGGTGTCCTCTGGGAGTTATTTGGATGGGTGCTCAGTCACCTCAATCCCTCATTGTCTCTTATTCGCTATCTCCATTCCTTGGATTCGGTTCAGGCTTGAACTTCTTCCTTGGCAATATGTGGACTCCTGGTTACATGGGCTCTGTCCCTCTTTGCTGTCACCTTACTTTCACCAGGCAGGATTGCAGCTGGTGGGCCCATTGGTGGCGGATCAGATGATGTCCCTTATATACAGAGCCCTTGGGCTCTTCGGCACAGTAGGTTATTGATCCTGGATGGGGTTCCAGCACCCCTGGAGCTAGGTCTGTGCTCATTCCCCCTTGTTACGGTGGTTCCTCTTGAGCTGGTTAAATTCAAGCACCCTGTCAGGGGGCACCCCCTTCTTTGCTTGCATCTTCCTGTGAATGGTCACCTTGGGTACCAAGTCTCGCAGGTTGGCGGGGGGGGGGGGGGGGATTTTCTTCCAAAAACCCCCCGCGGTTCCTAGGTAGGGTCCCTTAGAGGGTCCATCTTACCTACTGATTTTGTTAAAACAGTGAGCCTTCAGTTGGCTCTATCTTGCTGGACTTCTCCTCTTCAGGACCTGTCTATTGGGGACTCTTGGCCTGTCGGAGGACAGTTGCCTGTATTTATTATTGGTCTGGAACTTGAAGCAGGATGATTCTCCTGGAAGGTTTCTGATCCTGATCTGGGTGGGGGTCTACGTTCCCTGCACCTCAGTGGTATTCGCTCCAATGGATGTCCTTCTGTGGCAGGTTGTGCTATCCTGGTGTCCCTCTGAGAGCCAACTAGGGTGACTCTGTTGGGTCTCGTTAATATCACAGGGGCTCTGCCCTTGTTTTTACTGCCCCAGAATATTCTGAATGACTCTGGTCATGGGGGCTTAGTAATTTTATGTCTGGACATTCTATTTTATATGTCTTCTCTTCGTTCACCCTGCCTGGTGGGGTTCTGCGCACGGTTGCGCTGATGAAGAGACCCGTGAGATTGATGGCCCCTGGGCAGCCTAGTGGACTGTGGTTCGCAGATGTTTCTGCTGAGGTGATTGGACCTGTATGCTCTCTCAGGAGTGCGGTTCTGCCCTGGTCGGGCTCCTTCTCATGTCGCCCCAATCTACAGGTTCTAGTCTGAGGGCTTGACAGCTGATTCATTGACCCTTTTGGAGACGGGTTTATCTTCTGGGTGACTTGGTCTATGGGGGGCTAAGAGCAAGCTTCCTTTCTTCTTCTTCCTCCGTCTATTATGGGGTATGGTGTACCCATATTGATTGGCGTGAGTCTTGGTCTCTCCCCTGTTGGGCGTTATCTGTTCCCGGGGTTCTAGAGTTGTTACAGCATAGGTTGGGGCTGGCTCCCCATCTAGGTACTCTGAAGGTTCAGGTTCTATCCTGTCTGCCTTCCAGTAAGAAGTCTTGTTCACTCTTCCTTGTTAAGCATTCTCTTGGGGATTGCTCAGGTGCACCTCCCAAGTAGTTCTATGGTCCCTGTTGGGATCACTTTTTATTCTGTTTGCCTTGCGGGTTGTTCCCTTGGGACTTATTCCGGATGCTGTCTGAGCTGTTTCGTAGGTCAAGTTGCCCTTCCGGGGGCTGTTGCTTCAGTCAGACGTGTGCCTGAGAAGGGGGCTCTGTTTAGTTAGCCTTCGTTCATTATATATATATATATATATATATATATATATATATATATATATATATATACATACCCACCATGATTTGGTGGCATTCCGCCTTACGCCGGACCTTTTGCCCAAGGTGGTGTCTTATGATCATTATTTAAGTCCTTTTGTCTGCCTATGGGCCTTATTCTTAGTAATGCCGAAGTAAGGGGGTCTACATTCCCTCAACAGGTATTGAAGTTTTGTGGGAGGTCCCTGGGTATATGAAGGGCCGGGAGGAGCCTGTTTTTTGCATGTCTGCAGTGAACAGCGCCATCTGGCGGAGGATTACCCATGTGTAAGTATTATATTGGAGCAGGAGGTACTGTATGCGTATAATACCAATTCTACAGGTGAGTATTTCACAGAATTGTATTTTTAGTTGCTGAGGAAAAGTTTTTTAAGGGTTTGGGCTTTTCATTATATCATGCTGAAAGTTCGGTTTAAGGTGATAGCGGCCGCCGGTGCTGCCGCTCTCTGACAGGCTTTGGGGGGACATCCAGAATGCTTGAGCCCCCCCCCCGCACATAATCCCCCAGGACGCCTGTAAATCTTACCTTTCTCTCGCTCCCCTGCACCGAATGTCCTGCCCATGTGAGGGCTGTGCAGCCAATCGCGGCGGGGGAAGGGAGAGAAAGGTAAGATTTGCGGGTCTCCTGGGGGTTATGTATGGGGGTCCAGAATTCTGGATGCCCCCTCAGCCTGTCAGATAGCGGCAGCACAAGCGACCATCAACACCCTCGCCGTGGAGGCTGTTATTCTGCTTTAAAGACTTAAGGGTGTTGTTTCTTCTCTTTAAAGTGAACCTTCACCCTGAATAAGAGCCTATCTTATATGTTTCCCACACCCTGTACATACAGATTGCCCACATTAAAAATCATTCTACCTGCATCTACTGCATTTTCTGAGGTTTTAAACATCCAAGATGGTGACCCATGGAGTCTCAGGCTGCCTGCAAACAGGAAGTGTCTTCTGACTTCTGTGTCGCTCTGAATTCTAGGATTGCTGTTCTTTTCCTGACTCCAGCTCTGCTCTATCTGAGCAAAGCACAGTTATAACCCTGCCCCCTGTACTTTTGCCTCTCCCACCATCCTCCTCCTCATGTGATGCTTCTGAGGCAAGATGGCGGCACCTGTATTCTAGAGTCCTGAACACAGTTGCAGCCCAGTGGGAGAAAGAATAAAAACGTAAACTATATTTATTTTAGATGCTGGGGAATAGTTTTTTAAGCATTTGGGCTTTTCATTAAATGATGCTAAAGGTCCGGTTTAAACACTCGTTTTTTTCTTTAACGGGTGTTGGTCCCGCAGACAGTGAATAAGAACAAGCATCCAGAATGCTGGAGCCCAGCCAACATTACCCCCAAGATCACCCAATATCCTTTCCTTCAGCTGGAAGTGCAAGCTGACTGCTGGCGGCCTTCATCTGTCTCAGAAGAGACGCTCATCTAGCGCCCGCACAAAAAATGTTATAAATTAGGCCCCCAGTGTCACATGGTTTGTCAAGACCCCACAAAGGCTGCAACACTATTAAAGTGGACCAACACCCAGGATTTTGACTATCCTGGGTTTTGGTCCACTTCGGTGGGGCACCCCGATCGGCCCCGCTGTGTGAAACACCCGAAAACTCACCTCTCCCTGCTCCCACGTGACCGCTGCAGCCAGTCCCCGCCGGCGGACAAGCGAGAGGCAGCGCCGGACAAGCAGAGCGCGTTCGCCTCCCGCGCGTCCCTCCGCACCAGGCCGGACATTCACAAACGGCCGGCGCGGGAGCACGCCCTGCTAGAGGGACGCGCGGGAGGCGGCGGACGCGCATGCGCCGCTGGAATGTGGAAAAGGTAGGATTGTGGGCTTCCTGGGGGGTTTCACCCCGCAGGACATCCCGATTTCGGATGCCCCGCGGGGAGGGATCTGATCGGCCCGGGAATCTTACAGATTCCCGGGCCGATCCCCCCTGGGTGTTGGTCCACTTAAAGCAAGGGGCATCACTAACCAAACACTATGAAGATTAAGAAGCTCTCCAAAACAAGTCAGTGACAAAGGGGTTTATTCATGAAGGGATAGCGGCAGTTAGTGCCTTGTAGCGGCAGGCAGCGTCTGGTGACCGCTGGGCGCTGTACGCAATACCACATTTATAAAAGCGAATCTGGTGAGCAACTCTAACAGCGCCATGTAGCGTCTGATGTATTATTACAGGCGGCTCAGCGTATAGTGACGGAGCTCTAGCTTCCAGGGCGCCAGGTATTACCTGTCGCTACCTGTCGCCCTCCCATACATTTCAATGGATGTTCCTTTTCTTCTGTTTAAAGTGGACCAACACCCAGGATTTTCACTATCCTGGGTGTTGGTCCACTTCAGCGGGGCATCCGAGATCAGGATGCCCCGCTGTGTGAAACCCCCCCAAAAGCCCCAAAAAACGTACCTTTTCGGCGACGGACAAGCCGCCGCCGCCTCCCGCGCGTCCCTCTTACAGCCGGTGCGGGGGCGCGCACTGCTAGAGGGGCGCGCGGGAGGCGGCTGATCCGTCGCCGATAAGGTAAGGTTTTTTGGGGCTTTTGGGGGGGTTTCACACAGCGGGGCATCCTGATCTCGGATGCCCCGCGGTGAGGGAGGTGATCGGCCCGGGAATCTTATAGACCGATCACCCCTGGGTGTTGGTCCACTTTAAACAGGGTTTTTTGTTTTTAATTTTTTATCTCTCAAATAATTGTGTCACCTCTCCGAGCCTAGAAAAAGTCATTTTTGAATTTTTTTTTCATTGTTTTTATGCAGAACTGTCATTACAGGTCTGGCACTAAAGTATTAATGTCACAATGTTACAACAATGTCATTCCATGTGTTTTTGTTTTGTTACTGGTGGATATGTGTTAAAAAACAGACTTTAATCACACAGCGTCTGCTGCTCTATGCTATAGTGACCACATTTAGAGCGCCAACGCTGTGTGTGTGTCCTTTTTTGATAAGTATGGTGTGGAGTGCCGAGAGTCGGTCGCAATTAGCTGGCTCTACCTTTTGCTCACTGCAACACTGTACTGGTGTTAGAGCACCCAACAGCGCCCAAGAGCGCCCAACATACATAGCAATGGGGGCCCTCTGCACCTTGGCAAGCCTTTTTTTGTTTTTGCAAACCACAGTCTCTGCCACCACAGGGCAGGACAGAGTCTAGAGCAGCAAAGCCGTCATCAGCAACGCTACAGTGATGGGTGCAGAGCTGTCACTGCACATAAGCCACCAAGCACAGCCGCTGGCAGCTCAATGCAGGGATCTGTTTTCTGCTGGACCAGCCGGGCGACTACACTACCCCCCACCCAGAATGGCAAAGCAGGAGTTCCCGAGCAGCACGCACCCGCACAAGGGGGGCACAAGGGACTCGATCTGACATTCCAGTAATTGGGCGGGTGCTAGACAACCACCAATCAGTTACTTGGCTGGACTATTAGTTTAAAGGAAAAAAATACTGTATCTGGGGCCTCCACCAGATTCTGTGCCCAGGGGCCTCCACCACACTTAATCTGGCCCTGGGTGCAGGTAGCTTGCGCCGGGCCTCTTAGTTCCATGGGCCTGGGGACATGTGCCTGCATTGCCTCTATGGTATATAAGAAGACTTGTTTTGAGTTTGACAAAAGGCAACTCCCCAAATGTATGGAAGAAGTTGCTCAGGTCATATGAGACCAAAATTCCTTCAAACAGTGAAGTAACCAGCAGGAGGAGCTTGTCTGACGCTAACCCCCTTTTTTTGGAAGGGCAAAATAAACAGCAGACACCCCCCCCCCCCATTACAGTAGGTGCTGTCATCATACCTCCCAACTTCTGAAAATATGAAAGCGGGACAAGCCATGCCCCCAACCACACCCCCTGGCATGCCCACGGCCACACCCCCTGGCATGCCCACGGCCACACCCCCTGGCATGCCCGCGACCACACCCCGTCACGCCCTCCAGTTCCGATCCTTCAGCAATGTCGGCTGCCTTCACCCCTGCATGCCAGCCTGCGTACATTTTTTTTTTTATCCCGAACCCAGACAGCCGCCCTCCCCCCCACATGCCCGCCGCGCGCCTACCCGCCGTGCCCGCACACTCACCCGCACGCCAGGAAGTTAGTAGTGTTCACAAGGTGCCGGCGTTGTTGCGGCCCTAGGCACACCACCACGGCATAGGGTGTCCCGGGACATTTGTTAACGGCCGGGACCGCAGGATTTTGTGAAATAATCGGGACAATCCCGGGAAAATCGGGACAGTTGGGAAGCATGGCTGTCATCCATAATTCACTTCATTAAAGTGGAAGTCCAGTCAAAAAGTAACCCCTCCACCCCACCCTGCAACCCTTTTGCTGGTGCTGAGGAAGGACTGGGGGGATTATTTATCAAGGGATAGCGGCAGGTAGTGCTTCGTAGCGACAGGTAGTGAACGGTGAATGTCGGGATCTGTACACAATACCAATCATATCAAAGCAATTCTGGGGAGCGACTCTAACAGTGCCATGTAGCATCCGATTCATCATCATAGACGGCTCAACGGATCCCGGCAGTGCTGTGGCTTCCAGAGTGCCTGGTATGACCTGTCGCTCTCCCATACATTTCAATGGACGTTACTTTTCTTCACTTTAAACAGGGTTTTCTTTTTAATTTTTTTTTTATTTATTTATTTATTTATTTTTTTTATGAAATCATTGTGTAACCTCTCCTGGCCTATTAAAAACTTTTTAGATTTTTTATATTTTTATGCAGAATTGTCATTACAGGTCTGGCATTAAAATGTTAATGTCACAATGTTATAACAATGTAATTCCATATGTTTTCGCTTGGTCACTTGTGGATATAAGTTATAAAACAGACTTTAATCACACAGCGTCTGGCGCTATGGGCTACAGCGACCCAATTTTGAGCGCCGTCGTTCTGTGAGTGTGGATTTTTGTTGAATATGGTGTGAGTCGCTGAGAGTCGGTCGCACTGAGCAGTCGCTGCCGCTCGCTCCCTGCGACGCTGTACTGGTGTTAGAACGCCCAACATACATCTTATTCATCAGTGGTGGCCAGGTTACTACAGTGACTGAGGTGCTCTTTAACAGCGCCCTGTAGCCGATCACAGCGTTTACTAGCGGTCGCTCTAAGCGCCTCTGTACAGACGCTCATCTGCCGATACCTAGCGCTAGTAATGATTCAGCCTGACCGCCTCTGTGGCATCTCCCGGCTCGGTGCGTGTGCTCCTGCCACCCAATTACTTTCATTTGATGGTAATTTGTTGTTTGTTGCTTGTCTGCCATTGGGGAGGGTTAGGGTCATAGCAAAGCTACACCTTCTGTTAATGTAGGTCCCACACCAGAACCAAAGTGCTAGACTTTAGGAAGACAAACTTCAAGGAAATGGCGGAGTATGTAGAAAGAAAATTTGGTGAATGGAACAGAGTAGCAGAAGTGAGTGCCCAGTGGTCACTATTAAAAATGGCCATCTTAAAGTGGACCAACACCCAGGATTTTGACTATCCTGGGTCTTGGTCCACTTCGGTGTGGCACCCCCGATCGGGGTGCCCCGCTGTGTGAAACACCCCCGATCCACAAGAAAAACTCACCTCTCCCCGCTCCCAGCGCCGACGGACAAGCCGCGGACAAGCCACGGACAAGCGGCTCCTCCGCCGCCGCCTCCCGCGCGTCACTCTTGACGCGCACGTCTAGAGGGGCGCGAGGGAGGCGGCGGCGGCCGGCCGCCGCCGAAGATAAGGTAAGGAGTTTGGGGTGTTTGGGGGGGTTTCACCCCGCGGGACATCCCGATCTCGGATGTCCCGCGGGGAGGGAGGTTCTATAAGATTCCCGGGCCGATCACCTGTGGGTGTTGGTCCACTTTAAAGGCAACTAAGCAATATGTGAAACAAACTAGCAAGAATAAAAGGAAGAAGAAACCATTATGGTTTACTAGGGAAGTCAGCACTATCATAAAAGATAAGAAGTCTGCCTATAAGAAGTATAAAGTAAGTGGAAGTGTAGCTGACAGAGAGGCGTATAAAATTAAACAGAGGGAAGCAAAACTGATTATAAGGACTGCTAAAGGGCAAAAGGAGGAAGAAATGGCCAAATCTATGAAGAGGGGAGATACCGTATATACTCGAGAATAAGCCGAGTTTTTCAGCCCACTTTTTGGGCTGAAAAAAGCCGCCTCGGCTTATACTCGAGTCCAGGGGCGGACTGCCAGGGAAGGCCGCAACCCTGAACCCAATAGATGCTGGAGGGTGAGGGGCGGCCGCTGCGGGTCCCTGCTGTACCCGCTGCTGCCGCCGCCGCCGCTCGCATACACACAAACACGCACACACATTCACACACTGACCGGCACTTCCAGGCTGCTGCGCACTGGTCGTCAATGGGCGGCGTCCAATGTTTTCATTGGACGCCTGCCATATGGGGCACGCCCACCGACGACGAGCACGCAACAGCCAGGAAGTGCTGGTGTGTGTGTGAGAACGGCGGCGGCTGGCGGCTGCGGAGGAGCGGAGGAGGGGAGGGGGACCCTGCTGCCCCTCTGCAGGGTAACCTCGGCCAAACCCTGACCCCCGACACCTGCGCGTCTGAGAGCGGCGGCGGCAGCAGCAGCAGGTACCCACAGTGTGTGTGTGTGTGTCTCTTTCTGTGTGTGTGTGTCTGTTTCTTTTTCTGTGTGTGTGTGTGTGTGTGTGTGTGTGTGTCTCTTTCTGTGTGTGTGTCTCTTTCTGTGTGTGTGTCTCTTTCTGTGTGTGTGTCCCTTTCTGTGTGTGTGTGTGTCTCTCTTTCTGTGTGTGTGTCCCTTTCTGTGTGTGTGTGTGTGTGTGTGTGTGTGTGTGTCTCTCTTTCTGTGTGTCAACTCCAATTCCAATTGAAAAAAGCCGCCTCAGCTTATACTCAAGTCAATAACTTGTTCCATTTTTTTGTGGTAAATTTAGGTGCCTCGGCTTATATTCGGGTCGGCCTATACTCGAGTATATACGGTAAAACCTTTTTCCGACATATTGGTGACAGAAAGAAGAAAAACAATGCAGTCTCAAAAATTAGAAATAGGGAAAATAAATATATTGACGGAGATAAGGCTGTGGCTGACCATCTGAATAGCTACTTTTGTTCGGTATTTTCAGATAGTAGCAGGCATTGCCATAGCACAGCATCCCGCTGGGAGGGCACAGCTCCGGAGTTTCTGGAGGCTGATGTCCTATCCGAGCTGGCACATCTAAAGGTAAGTAAGGCGATGGGTCCAGATGGAATCCACCCCAGAGTTCTAAGGGAACTTAGGTTTGTGATTGCAGCCCTGACTGATTTACTTAACCATTCCCTTTCAACTGGTGAGGTTGCAGATGATTGGAGAATGGCCAATGTCGTACCAATCCATAAAAAGGGGAGTAGAGAAGAAGCCAGTAATTACAGGCCAGTTAGTTTAACATCTATAGTGGTCAAATTAATGGAAACACTCTTAAAAAAACAGATAATTTCCCATCTAAAAATGAATGACCTATTGGACCCAAAACAGCACGGCTTTACTGAGGGCAGATCATGTCAGACCAATCTTATTGATTTCTTTGACAATGTCACTAAAGTGTTAGATGAAGGTGGTGCTGTGGATATCGCCTATCTGGATTTTAGCAAAGCCTTTGACACTGTACCACATAAGGAGCTCATAGATAAGTTATTGAAGGTAGGACTAAATCCCTGGATAGTTCAGTGGATTTCCAGTTGGCTGAGGGATCGGTATCAGAGCGTTGTTGTAAATGGCGTGCAATCTGAACAAAGGCGAGTTACAAGTGGTGTGCCGCAAGGCTCTGTCCTGGGCCCCATTCTTTTTAATATATTTGTGACATAGGAGAAGGCTTGGTAGGAAAAGTTTGTCTGTTTGCTGATGATACAAAGGTTAGTAATAGGGTGGATATTCCGGGAGGTGTCTGCAACGTTGAAAATTATTTAGCTTTACTGGATAGATGGTCAAAACTGTGGAAACGAGAGTTTAATGTCTCTAAATGTAATATCATGCACTTGAGTAGAAGGAATCCCTGCTCTGAGCACCGTATGGGCAGCACTGTGTTATCCAGGACCTCGGAGGAGAGAGATTTAGGGGTACTGATTACTGATAGCTGCAAGATGAGTGGACAGTGTAGCCAGGCAGTGGGAAAAGCAAGCAGGATGCTCGGCTGCATAGCTCGAGGCATCACCAGTAGGAAGAGGGAGGTTGTGATGCCGCTGTATAGAGCCCTGGTAAGGCCACAGCTAGAATACTGTGTGCAGTTCTGGAGACCTTACCTGCAAAAAGACATTATTCAAATAGAACGTGTCCAAAGGCGGGCAACGAAAATGGTGGAAGGACTTAAACTTAAAACTTATCAGGAGAGACTTAAAGAACTTAATTTGTACAGTCTGGAGGAAAGAAGGGAGAGGGGGGACATGATTGAGACCTTTAAATATGTGAAAGGATTGAATAAGGTTCAGGAGGGAAGTGTTTTTAAGAAGAAGCTTAATGATAGAACAAGGGGGCACAACCTGAAGCTAGTCGGGGGGAAGATCAGGAGCAATGTTAGAAAATATTATTTGACAGAAAGAGTAGTAGATGCTTGGAACAAACGTAGTTGAAAAATCAACAGTCACTGAATTAAAACCTGCCTGGGATAAGCACACATCTATCCTAAGATAAAGAGAACATACAGTATACACATAAGGACAGACTAGATGGACCGTACGGTCTCCTTCTGCCGTCAACCTTCTATGTTTCTATGTTTTTCTATGTCCCCTTCAAAGCCATGCACGGTAATCTGATAAATGATAATAACTGGTGTGCAAATACTGTAATATATAGAATATTTCTACTTCTAGCGCTAAGGGGAAGTCTGATAGAGGAAGTTTGATACTTTGGAGGACTCCCCCGTATTCTGGCAAAAGGCCACACAGTAAAGTAAAGTTATATTATTAACAGAAGTAAAGCAATGCGAAAATTCTGCTAATCATATTTCCATATGGATGATCATAGAACTGGAACACTTTCGATCAATAATATTATTTCTTCATTGGATATCATGTTATGTTGAAACATGGTTAAGTAATCATAATATAACATTACAGGGCCTTGGACTGTTTTCTGGGGAAACTAGCCAAACAAAAAGATCATTACACAATAATAATGAAACCGTGAGGAAATGGACATTTTCTGCCAGGATGGGTTCTGCATGTTTGATCCTATGTTGAAATAGAAGGGCAGGCTGATTCATTACTAACGCCAGGTAGCGACAGGTGAGCGTCTGTAGCAGGCATTTCAGAGCGCCCGCTAGTAGTCGCTGTGTTTGCCCGTGGTTCGCTAGTTTACAACGCCTTAGACGCTGTGCAGCATTAATGAATACATTGTGGGGAGTCGCTATATGAGCAGTACAGCGCTGTATGGGAGCGAATGGTAGAGACTGGTCAGTGCGACCGACTCGCACCATATTCATGAAAAAAACAGCCTCACACACCGCCGGCGCTCAAAAATGCTTCGCTGTAGCCCAGAGCGCCGGAGGCTGTGTGATTAAAGGCTGTTTTTGAACATGTATCCACCAGTAACAAAGCGAAAACATATGGAATTATATTGTTATAACATTGTGACATGAACACATTAATGCCAGACCTGTCATGTCAATGCTGCATAAATATATAAAACATGAAAAAAGTTTGAAAAAATGGCTTTTTCAAGGCCAGGAAAGGTCACAAAATTATTTAAGAATAATAATAATATTAATAATAATAAAAAAGCCCTGTTTAAAGAGAAGTAAAAGAACATCCATTGAAATGTATGGGAGAGCGCCAGGTAGCGAGAGGTAAGACGTGGCGCTCTGCAAGGCTGAACGCCGGCGCTGTTCGCTGAGGCTGGGATAATGATGAATCTACATGAAGCTACATGGCGTTATCCCAGTCGCTCAACAGAATCGGCTTCATAAATGTGAAATTGCGTGCCGTGTCCTGCCGCTACCTGTCGCTTAACAGCCACTACCTGTCGCTATCCCTTCATGAATAAGGCCCTAATTTTTTCTGTTTGCTTTATTTGTTTTTATTGTGTTAAAGTACTAAAGGCAATCCCGATTGTTGTACTATCCTAAACCTCAATCCATTTTCAAAACCCTGTAAGTTATTTGTAAAAGTATTTATTAGAGCATTGGAGATGCAGAGAAAAAATTAGTTGAAACAGTGGGTGTGGCAACAGCGATGTAAGCACACTGTGTGCTTGGCATATTCATAATGGGCGGTCTCTAATGCGTGTGCAAGACCACTCTATATCATAGTATATTGGGATGCCCCGCTGTGTAAAACCCCCAGAAGCCCAGTTTCAGCTTGTCCTGGAGCCCTAACTGTGTCTTTGCTCGGCAGCCACATCCTGGCTCACCTCTAGCCGTGCCCGCACGTGGTGGCTAGGAGGTGAGCAGGGGATGCGGTTGCAGCGCACCCTGCTCCCTTCGGTGCCACTCAGCTGCTTAGCCACCCAGACGGCTTAGCTGCCAGTGGCGCTGAAGAAAGCAGAGTGAAAGTGAGCACACTTGAGCAGGCCGGTTCAGCACGGTCATTCTCATCCCTGAGTCTGCACCGTGGGAGCAAGAAAAAGAAGGTGAGTGAATGGGGCAACCTGGTGGGATACACACAGTGGGACATTCTAATTCGGGATGCCCCCCACCAAGAGGAACAACACCCCGAAAAGTGAAAATCGGGTGTGTTGTTCCTCTTTAAAACAGAGAAAGACAGAGATAGGAAATGGCAAGGAGACTAGTGTACCTTGATAAAGTGGCCTGTGAGCAGGGGGCCACGAAATGTGTTGGGGGGATCGCTACTTGACCTTGGCATTCCTGGGGACACTCAGAGTTATACACTCAGGTGATGTGTATGTCTATGATTTATATTGGTTGTTGTATTCTGATACTTGAGTCTGTTTTTTTCTCTTGCCACATTTTATATTAATAATATTGTATTTGCACAGATTTAGCACTAATGCACTTTATGGATTGGTTATAATATTATAATATTGGCACTTTACTGAAATATGATGTTTACAGGGCTGGGATTATGGGTAAAACTGGGATGCCCCTGGGAATGTACGGTCTAGTCTTATATGTTTTTTCATTGTTTGTTATGTGATTCTTATGGGTATTTGTCAATAAATAATCTATGAATTCATGATATATATTTAATTGATTAATTGATTACCGTGGAGGGGGTGCGGTGGTGTGGAGCTATTCTGGGTGAATTGCTGGATCCACCATTACAATATTATTATTTCAATTTAGGATAGAGATAGTTTCCCGTCACTGCACGGCCACAGGTACTAAATTTAAATTTAATTTTATATTGTGGTGCGGAATTTGTATATACTTTTTGAGACTAGTGAGTGAAAGAAAATAAAAAAAACAATGAAATGCTAGATTTAGATTGAGATTGAGAAGGAGAGGGATGTTTGAATATTGCTTCTGATGCCCACTGTACAGGGAGACTCGGTTGGTGCCCTGTACAGTCATACAGCTCACACACCTAAAAGGCCGCACATACCCCTAACAAGTACTGCTATGGCTGTTGCACTGCATAGATTTTGTTGTTCTCCATTGTCCATGGGAGCATCCTGATTTGGAATGCCCCACTGTGTATAAGCTCAAGAAAATCAAGTTCAGGAAGTGCTGGTGGGTGAAAGATGCCGCCCCTGACAGCCAGCACTGTCCAAGCAGAAAGCAGGCTAATGTTCTGCTCCACCATTCAGATAGGTTGGGGGACAGGCGCACGCATCAGGCACGACAGAACTTTGCCTTGCCAGTTTGAATAAAAGTCTGGTAGAACATTAGACTGCAGTTTCCTTTCAAGTGGACCCGAAGTTAACAGGGCTATTATATCAGCCTCCCTCAAGAACTGAGTGAGTACCTTACCTGCCCTTTCCCT
This sequence comes from Gastrophryne carolinensis, assembly GCA_027917425.1. Classification (NCBI taxonomy): domain Eukaryota; kingdom Metazoa; phylum Chordata; class Amphibia; order Anura; family Microhylidae; genus Gastrophryne; species Gastrophryne carolinensis. The sequence continues at coordinate 59,044,769 of CM051235.1, forward strand.
AGCCCAGGGAGGGCGCATTTCCAAGTGTGAGTTGCTTCCCCCTAAAACACACCCAAACTCACTCAAAAGACGGGAGAACAATCAGTGACAGAGGAGAGCCCGTCCGGGGCAGAAGAATTGAAGGGTGATGTTACATTCTTCCCCTGTGTGCCCATTCCCCTCCTTCCTCCCTCCCATGTGTGCCCATTCCCTGCCTTCCTCCCTCCCATGTGTGCCCATTCCCCTCAGTCCTCCCTCCCATGTGTGCCCATTCCCCTCCTTCCTCCCTCCCATGTGTGCCCATTCCCCTCAGTCCTCCCTCCCATGTGTGCTCGGTCCCTGCCTTCCTCCCATGTGTGTCCATTCCCTGCCTTCCATGTGTGCCCATTCCCCTCCTTCCTCCCTCCCATGTGTGCCCATTCCCCTCCTTCCTCCCTCCCATGTGTGCCCATTCCCCTCAGTCATCCCTCCCATGTGTGCTCATTCCCCTCCTTCCTCCCTCCCATGTGCCCATTCCCTGCCTTCCTCCCTCCCATGTGTGCCCATTCCCCTCAGTCCTCCCTCCCATGTGTGCCCATTCCCCTCCTTCCTCCCTCCCATGTGTGCCCATTCCCCTCAGTCCTCCCTCCCATGTGTGCCCATTCCCCTCCTTCCTCCCTCCCGTGTGTGCCCATTCCCCTCCTTCCTCCCTCCCATGTGTGCCCATTCCCCTCAGTCCTCCCTCCCATGTGTGCTCGGTCCCTGCCTTCCTCCCATGTGTGTCCATTCCCTGCCTTCCATGTGTGCCCATTCCCCTCCTTCCTCCCTCCCATGTGTGCCCATTCCCCTCCTTCCTCCCTCCCATGTGTGCCCATTCCCCTCAGTCATCCCTCCCATGTGTGCTCATTCCCCTCCTTCCTCCCTCCCATGTGTGCCCATTCCCTGCCTTCCTCCCTCCCATGTGTGCCCATTCCCCTCAGTCCTCCCTCCCATGTGTGCCCATTCCCCTCCTTCCTCCCTCCCATGTGTGCCCATTCCCCTCAGTCCTCCCTCCCATGTGTGCCCATTCCCCTCAGTCCTCCCTCCCATGTGTGCCCATTCCCCTCAGTCCTCCCTCCCATGTGTGCCCATTCCCCTCCTTCCTCCCTCCCATGTGTGCCCATTCCCCTCAGTCCTCCCTCCCATGTGTGCCCATTCCCCTCAGTCCTCCCTCCCATGTGTGCCCATTCCCCTCAGTCCTCCCTCCCATGTGTGCCCATTCCCCTCCTTCCTCCCTCCCGTGTGTGCCCATTCCCCTCAGTCCTCCCTCCCATGTGTGCTCATTCCCCTCCTTCCTCCCTCCCATGTGTGCCCATTCCCTGCCTTCCTCCCTCCCATGTGTGCCCATTCCCCTCAGTCCTCCCTCCCATGTGTGCCCATTCCCCTCAGTCCTCCCTCCCATGTGTGCCCATTCCCCTCCTTCCTCCCTCCCATGTGTGCCCATTCCCCTCAGTCATCCCTCCCATGTGTGCTCATTCCCCTCCTTCCTCCCTCCCATGTGTGCCCATTCCCTGCCTTCCTCCCTCCCATGTGTGCCCATTCCCCTCAGTCCTCCCTCCCATGTGTGCCCATTCCCCTCCTTCCTCCCTCCCATGTGTGCCCATTCCCCTCAGTCCTCCCTCCCATGTGTGCCCATTCCCCTCAGTCCTCCCTCCCATGTGTGCCCATTCCCCTCCTTCCTCCCTCCCATGTGTGCCCATTCCCCTCAGTCCTCCCTCCCATGTGTGCCCATTCCCCTCCTTCCTCCCTCCCATGTGTGCCCATTCCCCTCCTTCCTCCCTCCCATGTGTGCCCATTCCCCTCCTTCCTCCCTCCCATGTGTGCCCATTCCCCTCCTTCCTCCCTCCCATGTGTGCCCATTCCCCTCCTTCCTCCCTCCCATGTGTGCCCATTCCCCTCAGTCCTCCCTCCCATGTGTGCCCATTCCCCTCCTTCCTCCCTCCCATGTGTGCCCATTCCCCTCCTTCCTCCCTCCCATGTGTGCCCATTCCCCTCCTTCCTCCCTCCCATGTGTGCCCATTCCCCTCAGTCCTCCCTCCCATGTGTGCTCATTCCCCTCCTTCCTCCCTCCCATGTGTGCCCATTCCCTGCCTTCCTCCCTCCCATGTGTGCCCATTCCCCTCAGTCCTCCCTCCCATGTGTGCCCATTCCCCTCAGTCCTCCCTCCCATGTGTGCCCATTCCCCTCCTTCCTCCCTCCCATGTGTGCCCATTCCCCTCCTTCCTCCCTCCCATGTGTGCCCATTCCCCTCAGTCCTCCCTCCCATGTGTGCCCATTCCCCTCAGTCCTCCCTCCCATGTGTGCCCATTCCCCTCAGTCCTCCCTCCCATGTGTGCCCATTCCCCTCCTTCCTCCCTCCCATGTGTGCCCATTCCCCTCCTTCCTCCCTCCCATGTGTGCCCATTCCCCTCAGTCCTCCCTCCCATGTGTGCTCATTCCCCTCCTTCCTCCCTCCCATGTGTGCCCATTCCCTGCCTTCCTCCCTCCCATGTGTGCCCATTCCCCTCAGTCCTCCCTCCCATGTGTGCCCATTCCCCTCAGTCCTCCCTCCCATGTGTGCCCATTCCCCTCCTTCCTCCCTCCCATGTGTGCCCATTCCCCTCCTTCCTCCCTCCCATGTGTGCCCATTCCCCTCAGTCCTCCCTCCCATGTGTGCCCATTCCCCTCAGTCCTCCCTCCCATGTGTGCCCATTCCCCTCAGTCCTCCCTCCCATGTGTGCTCGGTCCCTGCCTTCCTCCCATGTGTGCCCTTTCCCTTCCTTCCTCCTCTGTATGCACATTCTCTTAGTTCCTTCCTCTATGTGTGTCCATTCTCTTACTTCCTCCTTCCCCTGTGTGCACATTCCTTTCTCCTTCCCCTAGGTTCCCATTCTCTTCCTTTCTTCCCTATGTGCCCATTACCTTCCTTCCCAGTGTGCCTGTTCCCTGCCTTCTTTCCCTGTGTGTCCATTCCCTTTCTTCCTTCCTTCCTTCTCTGTGTGCCTGTTCCCTGCCTTCTTCCCCTGTGTGCCCATTCCTTCCTCCTTCCCCTGTGTGCACATTCCATGCCTTTCTCCCCTGTGAGCCCATTCTTTTCCTTCTTCCCCTTGTGTGCTATTCCCTTCTTTTCTCCTTCCCATTGGTGCCCATTCCCCTCAGTCCTCCCTCCCATGTGTGCCCGTTCCCTGCCTTCCTCCCATGTGTGTCCATTCTCTGCCTTTCTCCCCATGTGCCCATTCCCTGCCTTCCATGTGTGCCCTTTCCCTTCCTTCCTCCCCTGTATGCACATTCTCTTAGTTCATCCCTCTATGTGTGTCTATTCTCTTACTTCCTCCCTCCCCTGTGTGCACATTCCATTCCTTTCTCCTTCCCCTAGGTGCCCATTCTCTTCCTTCTCTGTGTGCCCGTTTCCTGCCTTCCTCCCCTGTGTGACCATTTCCTGCCTTCATCCCCTATGTGCCCATTCCCTTCATTACTCACTTTCCTTGCCTTCCTCTCCTGCATGCCCTTTGCCTTCCTTCCTCCCCTGTGTGTCCATTCCCTTCCATCCTCCTTCCCCTGTGTGCTCATTCCCTGCCTTCCTCCCCTATGTGCCCATCCCCTTACTTACTCCCTTCCCTGTGTTTTTCTTGCCTTCCTCCCCTGCATGCCCTTTGCCTTCCTTCCTCCCCTGTGTGCCCATTCCCTTCCTTTCTCTCTCCCCTGTGTGCCCATTCCATTCCTTCCTTCCTTCCTTGTTTGCCTGTTCCATGCCTTCCTCCCCTGTGTACCCATCCTCTTCCTTCCTTCCTTCCCTGTGTGCCCCTTCCCTGCTTTCCTCCCCTGTGTGCCCATTCCCTTTCTTTCTTCCTCCCTTTCTTCTCTGTGTACCAGTTTCCTGCATTCCTCCCCTGTGTGCCCATTCCCTTTCTTTCTTCCTCCCTTTCTTCTCTGTGTACCAGTTTCCTGCATTCCTCCCCTGTGTGCCCATTCCCTTCCTTTCCTGTGTGCCTATTCCATTCTTTTCTCCTTCCCCTGTGTGTCCATTCCCTTCCTTTCCTGTGTGCCTGTCCCCTTCCTTCCTCCCCGGTGTGGCCATTCCCTTCCTTTCCTGTGTTCCCACTCCCTGCATTCCTCCCCTGTGTGCCTGTCCCCTGCCTTCCTCCCCGGTGTGCCCATTCCCTTCCTTTTCTGTGTTCCCACTCCCTGCATTCCTCCCCCCCCCCCCCGGGGCCCATTTCCTTCTTTTCTTCTTACCCTGTGTGCCCATTCCCTTCCTTTCCTGTGTTCCCATCCCCTGCATTCCTCCCCTGTGTGACATTCCCTTTTTTTCTCCTTCCCCTGTGTGCCAATTCCCTTCCTTTCCTGTGTGCCCAATCCCTGCATTCCTCCCTTGTGTGCCTCTTTCCTGCCTTCTTCCTCTGTGTGTCCATTTCCTGCCTTTCTCCCATGTGTGCCCATTCCCTGTTTTTCTCCTGTGTGTGCCCTTTCCCGGCCTTCCTCCCCTGTGTGACCATTTCCCGCGTTCCTCGCCTGTGTGCTAATTTCAGCACTTCAGGCAGGGGGCCATGATGATGATGGGGCCCCCTATCCAGTTGCCAACTTTGCCCCCCCCCCCCCCCCAGTGCCAGCCTTTGCTGCTTGACATGGTGCTGGGTAAGTTTTGGTCCTTTTGAAACTGTGTTTTGGTGTCCTGAATGTTTTGTTCATAGTGTTATATGATAGGTCACAAATGTTTCTCCTGTGTCAAGCCGATTAAATTAGATTTTTAAAGTCTTAAAACACACAGTAAGTCCAGTTGTTTCTGATTAGCTGTGCAGATAGGCCTGGATTTGGATGAATGAGATCCTTCACAGATGTGAGCGAGCCGATTTCCTGCTTTGTGATTGGCATTCCTGGAATGTCGCATGACCAGCTTGCTCTTTCCAGGGAAATGGATTTTCTTGTGAATTTCAGGCATTTCTGAATGTTTCTACATCTGCCTTTATATTCATGCAGAGCCGAGCTTCAGGTTTCAACAGGAAAACCTTTTTCACTTTAAATATTGACACTTTTTTTCATATTACATGGAATGGTTTAAGTTATTTTAGTGTTAACTTGTGTTTTTTGTGTTGTCACACGGAAAATATGGTTTGGTCACAACAGACATGATGTGAAAGCCATTCAACAGCCAAAAAAAGGGTACTTACCTTTTGTCCCTTGCAGCTGATTGGTGCTAGTCTGGTGAACGGCAACTCACTGGATCCAGGGCAGGTTCCAGGTTTATGTGGGCTGTTGGGCAGCATGGTCTCAATGGGCCCCTTTGTGGTGAAGAGTCGCGTCAAATCACCGGGGGACGTCCCAAATCTGGATGCCCCCTAACGATCATGCTATTTGGACCAAAACTACAGTTTGAAGCGCACCAAACCCTTTTAAACCTGACTCGGAGTCTAAACGAATCTAGATTCTCCTGATTTTGGATGCCCCTGTGTGTGACCCCCCCCTTTGTTCATTACTTTCCCCGAACTGGTGAATGCACTGTGGGGTCGCCAGTTTGAGTTAATGGCCAAACCAGGGGGGTTCTTTCACAAACAGGGGCACCCCAAATTGAGATGCCCCTGTAAAGCGGACCAAAACCCAGGGGTGGAATTGCTTGCATAGTGGGTATGCCAGCGATCCCAGGGGGTTTCACACAGTAGGGTATCACAGATTGGGATGCTCCAGGGATAGGAAATCAGCTAGGGTGGGCAACTTAAAAGCAGAACAAAAGCCAGCACTTCCTCCCCTGGAATCTAAATTGAGATGCCCCTTTGTGTGGAACCCCGCCATTCGAGGAGATGTGGGCACCAGCTGAAGCACTGTCGCACACCCCAAAGGCCGGCCCTGTCAATGGGCCCCCCGGTAGCTGCCCCACCTTGCCGGGTGCTGACTCTGGCCCTGACTGGTTCCCAGCCCACACTGCAACGCCGAACATGGGGTCAGGACTGGAGTTCAGGGTGCTGCAGGAAGCAAAGCCTGCATTGCGGAGTTCTGATTGCTGGACTTGCACCATTCAGTGGCTGGGCACAAAAGGTGAGTACCCTTTTGTTTTTTTTATTTGGCTGTTGGATGACTTTAAATTCAGCCTTAAGACTTGGGTGGAGCAGGGAAAACAAGTGTCATGGCAGTGTGGACCAAGTGCTGCCAGTGAAGGTTAAAGCAATCAATCATCTAAAAAATTAATGGGGCATACTTATTACCGCTCCTTGTGCGCACCCCTGCAAGCCCACCTCTCTATGTTTGCTGTGCTTTTTCCCTTTCAGCAGAGGACTTTGCACCACCTGACTGCCGGAGGCCAATGCCAGAGCTCAGTTTCACAGAGGGATGAAGTTGAAGGTAAACCAAACTGGGGCATGTAAAAGCAAAAAATAGGCGGCTCACTAGTTCCTGTTACTTGGGACGTTGGGACTCCTGAACCCGGAGAGAGACGGCCGTTTTCTAAATGTCCTTGTGCAAACTTATGACTCCACAAAGGATCCTTTAAAACTTTGAGGCCGATTCATTAATAGCGCCAGGTAGCGCCAGATGAGTGACTGTAGCGTGATTTTTTCAGCGCCAGCCAGTATTCGCTGTGCTTGGCCGGCGTTAGCTTGATGACAGCGACTCAGTCGGTGTGCGGTAATGTTGAATACGGGCTTAGGGGTCGCTGTTTCACAGGTTCAGCGTTGTATGTGAGCGCCTGACAACGAATGGCCAGAGCGAACGGCTAGCTTCATATTCATTAACAAATCACGCTCCGAATTTGCTGGCGCTGTCCATTCCTTGTTTAAACCCCAGAGCGCTGGCGGCGATGGGTGTTAACTAGTTTTTAACCCCTAAACAACCATATTTTTTGATTGTAACATTATACATGTTTTTAGTATCATTTTGTAATATGAATACATTAATATCAGACCTGTTAGATCAATTCTGCACAAATTTTTTTTTAAATTTTTTTTTACTTAAAAATAAATCCTAACATTGCAGAAGTGGTCTCTGAATTTTTGACATTAAAAAAAAAAAAAAAAAAATTAATACCAATTAATTATGATTAATTATAGATTGCTCCATTGAAATGCATTGGACATCGCCAGGGAGCGACAGCTCATACCTGGCGCTGTGAGGGAATTTGCAGCGGCGCTGTTCGGTCCAGGCGGCTTCATGATGAATGCCGCGCTAGCCGTCGCTCTCGCCGGCGCTAGCCTCATTTAGCGTGATAAATGCGTCATTGTGACCGCCGCCGGGCGTACTTGAGTCGGTAGCCGCCGATAGCTGGCGGTACCTGGCGCTCGTCAGACACTACCTGGCGCTAGCCCGTGATAAATAAGGCCCTTAATTTGATCCACTTAAAATGAGTACATCCAAAGTGTCCATGGAGACATCAGGGCTTTCAGGCGGGGTATGCATAGGGCTGTATTTATCATTAGGCAAACCTAGACCTGTGCCAGGGTGGTCACCTGCAATGGGGGGCGCAAACATTACTGCTATAGTAATGCATTCCTCCTCTTGAAACCTCTGCTCCCTACACACATTTATTTTTTTTCTTGGCAGAGCGCGACGCCAGGGCAGGCGTCAGCATTGGGCGTACCCAGGCAGGTGCCAGGGTTGCTGCACATTTGTTTCTTTTCTTTTATTCTTTTCTTTTCCTTACCATTTATTCTTTGTTTCTTTCTTTCATCTTTTCTTTATGCCATTCCTTTTCTTTTTTGCATCTTTACTCCTATCATTTATGTCAGTCCTTTTATTCTTTGTTTCTTCATTCTATTCTATTCTTTCCTTCTAGTCTTTTTCTATCTATCTATTCTTTGTGTTTTTTCTATCTTTTATGCCATTCCTTTTCTTTCTTTCTTCTTTCCTTCTATGATTTTTTTTCTGTCATTCCTTCTATTCTTTCTGTCTTTCCTTCTCTTTCTTTTTTCTGTCATTCCTTCTATTCTTTCTGTCTTTCCTTCTCTTTCTTTTTTCTGTCATTCCTTCTATTCTTTGTGTCTTTCCTTCTCTCCCTTTTTTCTGTCCGTCCTTCCATTCTTCTTCTCCTAACAGCTCTTTTTTGTTCTCTATCGCCCAATGGCCTGTATAGACCTGGGCGCCGGCCTTGCTCAACATTACTTGACAAATGAGGGGCGCCAGCACTTGAAGTGCCTAGGGCAGCATGAACACTAAGAGGCTGATTCATTAATAGCGACAGATAGCGACTGTTGAGCGACTGTAGCGGTATTTTGACAGCGACCGCTAGTAGTCGCTGTGCTTGGCCATTGTTCGGTGGATGATAGCGACTCAGTCGGTGTGCCGTAATGTTGAATACAAGATGCTGAGTCGCTATTTGACAGGTTCGCTGTTGTATGGGAGCGCATGATAGCGACTGGACATAGCGACCGGCACCCACCATATTCATTAAAAAATCAGCCTTAAAAATTCCTAGCGCTGTGAAATGCATGTTTAAATCCCAGAGCGCAGTAGGCGATGTGTTAAAAGTAGTTTTTTTAACCCCCTAACCTAAAAAAAACCACCCCAAAAAAAATGGAATGATTTTGAAATAATATTCAAACCTGAATAGTTTAAAATCAGACCTGTAATATCAATTCTGCCCAAAAAAAAAATTTTTTTTAAAAATCCCCCAAAAATACATTTTCAAAGGAAGAAGTGTTCACAGATTTTTTATTTGAAATTAAAAAAAAATATATATATGAAAAAATAATTATTAATTAAAATACATTCTGCCATTGAAATGCATTGGAGAGCGCCAGGTAGCGAGAGGTCATACCTGTCGCTGTTCAAGGATGTTCGCTGGCGCTGTGGGATGAGGCTGGGATAATGATGAATGAGTTGCTAGGTGGCGCTATCTCAGTCGCTAAGCAGTATCGGCTTGATAAATGTGTGATTGTGGAGGGGAGCCGGCGTTCTAGTTGCGGTACCTGGCTTTACTGGCCGGCTCCCCAGTCGCTATCTGTCGCTATTCCTTGATAAATAAGGCCCTAAATACGGCCCTGGGGTATGCATATGGGGGCAAGGGGGCAATTAGAATGACAATGGCCAACACCAATTTTGTATGCTTTAAAGAGGAACAAAACCTGGGCTTTTCACTGACATACACTTTAAAGAGGAGCAAATAACAGTAATTTCACTCTCCCAAACTGTTGTTATAAATGAAAAGCAGCTGGTAGTAAATGATTTTAGCACACTGTTTCTTGGTCTGTGAGTAAACTATGAGTGTACCCGGAGGTGAAGCAGCCAGGAAATAGGGAGGCAGGTAGCTTTGCTGGCTGGCATAGTATCGGATAAAGATTTGGTGTGTCAGGCATTTCTATTCCTGGCACTGACGGATGGGTGAGTCACTATACAGCTTCTTACCAGCATGACACTCATGTCGCCGGGACTTGTCGGTCCTCACATTGCTGAAACAAATAATCCCAGCTGGCATTGTGACACCTGGATCACATCATACATAATACTTAAGCCAGCACGGGGATGTGGACGCCCCATTGTCCTCACCTACAGAGTGTGACGGGCCACTCCTGGGTGTGTCTCTTCCCAGTCAAGCGGCTGCCTTTATTAGCATCTATTTCTAGTAAGGCAATTTATTGTACAAAATGTTGGCTGGACAATTTGCAATCTGATTGTATAATCTTACCAAAATATTCTGTTGAAAGAACCCCTCTGAAAAATCTATTCAAGATATAATCAGTCTGGGCTGTTAAAGAACGCCAAATATGGACCAATAGACAGGCAGGCTGATTCATTACTAACGCCAGATAGCGACAGATGAGCGTCTGTAGCGCGGATTTCAGAGCGACCGCTAGTAGTCGTTGTGCTCGGCAATGGTTCTTTGTTTCAGAGCGCCTCAGTCGCTGGCCAGCATTGATGAATATGATGTGTGAGTCACAGTACTACACTGTATGGGAGCGAACGGTAGCGCCAGCTCAGTGCGACTGACTCACACCACATTCATCAAAAAAATTGCCTCAAACAGCCCCGACGGTCAAAATCATGTAGTTGTAGCCCATAGCGCCAGAGGCTGTGTGATTAAAGTCTGTTTATGAACATGTATCTAGTAGTAACAAAGCGAAAACATATGGAATTACATTGTTATTACATATAACATGAACACTTTAAGACATGTAAATGCAATTCTGCATAAAAATATTAATCCAAAACGTTTTCAAAAATGTAATTTTTTAGATTTTCTTTAAGAAAAAAAAAATTGGGATCAGGAAAGGGATTTAAGGATCGTCCATAGAAATGTATGGGAGAGCGCCAGGTAGCGACAGGTAAGACATGGTGCTCTGCAAGGCTGAACGCCGGCGCTGTACGCTGAGCCTGGGATAATGATGAATCGTACGCTACATGGCGTTGTTCTAGTCGCTCACCAGATTCAGCTTCATAGATGTGTAATTGCGCGTCCCCCGGCGTTCACCTGACGCTACCTGATGCTACCTGCCTCTTAACAGGCACTACCTGTCGCTATCCCTTCATGAATAAGGCCCTAGGTCTGGCTAAAATCCTCCCCAGACCCGGATGCCCCGCTCTCCCAAACCCTCCTGGTTCCAGGAATCAAACGCCATCCTGATCAGAAAAGTAGGCCCGCTTTGCTGCAGCTTCATCGTTAGGTGCGCTTTCTGCCCATCCCACAGCAGTGATGAACCAGGGATCCTTGTAAGATGTCCACATCTGTTCCCGGTGGGAGGTGAGTATTTGGGCTCTGGGAATGAGGTTAGCCAAAAGTGGGTACTGTGAACCATCTCAAATTGGTATGCCATCAGCGCAGTTTGCTGGGCATATTTGCAGTCACCCCTGGCTGATCCTGATTTGGGATGGGATTCCCCTAGGTAACCAATATTGGGCATGGAAATTCAAGTAGCTGTGGAGAAAGCATGTGGTTGCTGCACGTGTGTGCTACTAGTTCCTACCCCCCCCCCCCCCCCCCACTGGATAGAGCTCTGCTAAAAAAAATGTATTTCTCGAATGTAGGGCTCACTGTCAAATGGGAGAGTTAAGTTAGCTAAGTGTCCTCATGAACCAGGACCCCTTATGCTACATAGTTGTACCTTTGTGCCAGAGAAGGTGTAGGTCTGCTTTAAAGAGGAACAACACACAGGAATTTTACATTCCCTGTGTGTTGTTCCTCTGTACAGCGGCATCCGGAATGGGGTTGCCCCTCTGTGTGTATCCCCCCAGGTCGCTCCATACACTTATCTTCCTTTTGCTCTCATGGCGCAGACTTGGACAAGAGCGAGTACGCTGATTGGTTGAGTGGCACGTTCAGACAATCAGCGCGCTCGCCTTTACTTTGCTTCACTGACGCTAAGTCGCCTGGATGGCTAAGCAGGCGAACGCCACCGAAGGGAGCAGAGTGCGCCGCCAGCTGCATTCCCCGCTCACTTTCTAGCCATGCCGCAGCCACCCTGCCAAAGGCCACATGCACCCACGTGCACGTCTAGAGGTGAGCGGGGATGCGACCACAGCACAGAGACGCAGCAAGGGCTGCAGGAGAAGGTGAGTGAAACTGGTGATCGGGGGGGTTCATACCAAGGAGTAAAGACTCCAGGACCTCTGATATTCCTCTTTAAGATAGGGGGGTTGCGAATGTTGCACATGTTTTTATATTGCTTTTTCTTCTGAAAAATACTGGGAGAATAAGCTGTTCTAGGCACAGTTAATATGAAGAATATACATTAAGTAAACGCTAACTGGAGAGAAATTCTATAGAGAAATCTCAAGTAGATTGGCACTGAAAGGGTTTAACATGCCTATGCATATTGGGTATTGTTCTGTTCAGGGCACCTTCCTGTATCAGATGTAGCTGTTTTTGATATTTTAGGAAAATATGTTTTTTATTCTGCAACAACTAAATTACTCAAGGGTTTGCATCCAGACGACACCAACGACAACAGGCCTGATATGCCTAGAAAGCTTGAGTTATGTTATGTTAATGAGAATATATAGTTTGTGGGGGGGTATTTCAAATGTAAAGGTGTAACAGAAAGGTGCATAGTAGTTGTTTTCTTTGAAAGCTCTGTTTCAGTTCAGGTGTTTACCAAAACATATGTGGTACTATTGTAAATGGGAGGAATGGGGCTTTTACACGCAATATGATTTCCTTGAAAAACCTACATTTTTTATTTGTAAAAAGTTTAAAAAACATAAAAAATATTTTTACATTCTTACATTTTTTTTCACACATTCTTCACCCAAAAATATTTAAAAAAGCACTGAAAAAATTACAAACAGGTCATTTCACGTTAAAACTCAGACTCTGCTGAAAAAACAATGTGTACATTTACTGAGAAATCCCTTGACATTCCTTCAAAAATCACAGGTAAACATGTATAGCGCAAAATAGTGAAAATGGTCTGGCAATAGTGAATAGTGAAAATAGTGAAAGGGTGACAAGATCTCTAGGTAGGCTGGCAGCTAAAAGGTTAGAGACAAAATTCTGAACGGTTATTTTATTGCACAGCCCAATATTCTTTGTGTATGTCTGTAAAGCTTTAGCACAAACTGGACAACATTTGCTATGTTTTGTTTTGGAATCAAATGTGTAGTATTTCCAGTTTCCATTTGCATTTATGAAAATAAAGGTTATTCAAATTATTTTGTACCTTATTTGCTTTTTTTAAAGCCACTCAATTGTTTTTTGATAGAGTGAAAAAAAGGAAAAGTTGTCGGTCCTTGGGGGGGCAGCTTGTAGGGGAACTGCTCTAATTTCTGTACCATAATATGTACATAATATTATAGTATGGTACATAATATGTAATATGTAATAATGTGGAGGTTTGATTTAAATGGAAACGGTGGGTAAAAAAAACTCTCATTTTCTTTGTTATGGGACCAGTCTGAGATTGGGTAAGGCTGTGCTTTTGTTTTTGTTTTTTTGTTTTTTTTTTGGGGGGGGGGGTTTCAGCCATTATGGATACTATAAAACAGGATTTTCATATAGGATGTGATTTACTATGTTTCCTACCGTTCACTTCTTGACATTGAAGTATGTTCCACACTGTGCATATAGTCAGTGTGGCATTCCCCCTCCCATGTTCATAGGCAGTGTGGCATTGCTCTCTCCCCATTATAGGCAGTGTTGCATTTCCCCCTCCCATTCCCCACAGGCAGTGTTGAATTTCCCCCTCCCATTCCCCATTACAGGCAGTGTGGCATCCCCCCTCCCATTCTCATAGGCAGTGTGGCATTCCTCCCTCCCATTCCCCATTATAGGCAGTGTTGCATTATTCCCTCCCATTCCCCATTATAGGCAGTGTTGCATTAACCCCTCCCATTCCCCATAGGCAGTGTGGCATCCCCCCTCCCATTCTTATAGGCAGTATGACATTCCTCCTTCCCATTCCCCATTATAGGCAGTGTTGCATTATTCCCTCCCATTCCCCATAGGCAGTGTTGCATTAACCCCTCCCATTCCCCATTACAGGCAGTGTGGCATCCCCCCTCCCATTCTCATAGGCAGTGTGGCATTCCTCCCTCCCATTCCCCATTATAGGCAGTGTTGCATTATTCCCTCCCATTCCCCATAGGCAGTGTTGCATTAACCCCTCCCATTCCCCATAGGCAGTGTGGCATCCCCCTCCCATTCTTATAGGCAGTGTGACATTCCTCCTTCCCATTCCCCATTATAGGCAGTGTTGCATTTCCCCCTCCCACTCCCCATAGGCAGTGTGGCATTCCCCCATCACATTTCCATAGGCAATGTGGCAGAATCATCCCCACAGCCCCCCCAGAGAGAAAAAAATGTATCCTCACACCCGAGCCATGGCCACTGGGAGGCCAGCTGATGGAGGAGCAGTGACCAGAGGGGCACAGTAAATGTATCCTGCCCGCTGTCCCCGCTTTGGCTTCCGGCATGACTCAAGCACTCGGGTCTGTGTAGTGGGTGGGCGCGGCCTGCGTCTGCATCTATCAATAGACGCGCACCAGCCCGAGAGGCAGAGCGGGGACAGCAGGTGGGGTATATTTTTCTGCCCACTGCTCCTCCATCCACTGCTGGCCTCCCGATAGCCATAGCGTGGGTGCAAAGCTCATGTGAGTATATTTTTTTTTTTCACTTTTTTTCTACATTCGTCTGATAAGACGCACTGATATCCCCTGACCCCCACACTTTTGGGGGAAAGTGGTGCGTCTTATAGGGTGAAAATACAGTAAATATAAAAAACATGGACATCACCGGTGGAACATGCAAAATTTCACTTAATAAATGCGTAAATCCGGTGGATATAAGGTGGATGCAGGCAAATGCTTTTGTAAATCACCCCCATAATGCATGTATGCCATGAGTATGGACATGCAGGTCCGGAATGCGTAGATGTTTCTTTTGAAATGTGTGTGCTTGTTATGCGTTTTTTATGTGCTATTAAATAAAGATTTGGCTATGGATTTTAATTTTAATCCTTGGTTCTCAATTTACCTGCAGCTGTGATCCCACACAATCCACCTATCAACAACCAGCAGCCGTTCTTCTTCTGTCAGCCTTAAGTCTAACAGCACACATTTGAACCACGTCCTGGGTTCTGATACAGACCATGGTGAGCTCATGGTCATAATTGGAGTGCATAACCCTACAATGCGAAAGAGTCTAGGGCTGGGCAATTTCCTTACCTAGGGGTATCCTGATTTGGGCTGCCCCACAGGGTGAACCTCGAGCACCACTGGCAGCTCACATCCAGCTGTTTTTTTATTTTTTCACACCCCCTATTCGGAAAGGGACAGTAAAGGCACCTAAAAAAGAATCACTTACCTCCCAGCCCACAGGCTCAGTCTCTCGTATACTGCAGAAATACCAGCTCCAAAGCTGAAAGCACTCTGCAGCTCTGTATACTGACTTCGATCTGGGTTCCCTGGACATGTGCCATGGGATTGAGGTGAATATATTACAAATCAGAGTGTTTGCCTCTAGAGGACCAACACTTCCTTCTCTTTGCACTTCCCCGCCACCTTTGATTGAACATCGGGGGCCGCATCATGTGAGCATCCACTGCTTAAATACATTTGCAATGGTTGTTCACATGTGCTCAGGGTGCTGGGGAGTACTTTCAGCTTTCGAGGATGTAGGTTAACACAAGCAATATAAAGGAGGCTCATGTAAACCTTTGGTGCTGCCTGTGTTCTGGCAGTAGAAATTATAGTGGCTCGCAAAAGTAAGTCCACCTGTTGCATTGTAGTAAATATGTTGTTATATCTTTCCATGGAACAACACTAAAGACACTAAAGATACAATTTAGTCAGTGTACAGCTTGTGTAACTGTGTAAATTTGGTGTGACCATAACACACAGCCATTAAAGCCACTGGCGCACACATGGCCAGGACATTCCGGTGCCTGGAAGTCACTGCCCACGTGAGCGCCGGCGGGCGATCGCGGCATTGGATTCAAGGCAGTGGACTGAGGTTCAGGTAAGATTTACGAGCATTCTGGGGCGTTATGTGGGGAGGGGATCGCCAGCATTCTGGATGCCTCCCCCAACTGTAACGACGGGGACCAACACCCGGGCAATTCTGGGTGTTGCTCCGCTTTAATTTCTAAACCCCTGGTTAGTACACCCCTATGTGACAATGGGCACATAGGCCTTGATTCACTAAGAGTTGAAAAAAATTCTCATGGTAGTAAAATATTCATTTCATGAGAAAAAAGCCTGAGAAGTTCATTGTTAGTGAATCACCAGATAGAAAGACAATGAAAGTCAATGGCACTTTTTACTCCTGAAAAAAGTATTGAACTTTTTACCCCTTTTTACCTGTAGTAAAAAGTACCATTGACTTTCATTGTCTTCCTATCTGGTGATTCACTAACAGTGACATTCTCAGGCTTTTTTCTCATGAATTGAATTTTTTACTACCATGAGAGTTTTTTTTCAACTCTTTGTGAATCGAGGTCATAGGCCAGTTGAAAAAATTGTTTTTTTTACTACTGAAAAAAATCAACTTTTTCACCTGTATTAAAAAGTGCCATTGGCTTTCGTTGTCTTCCTAACTAGTGATTCACTAACAGTGAAATTCTCTGGCTTTGTTCTCATGAATTGAATTTTTTACTACCATGAGAGTTTTTTTCAATGCTTTGTGAATCGAGGCCATTGTGCCAAGTTAGCCATTTTTGTCCTCCCCGGTTTCATGTGACTCATTAGTATTACAAGGTCCCAGGTGTGTTTCATTTGGTGTAATCTCTCTTATACTGGTCAAAGGAAGTTCAACATGGCACCTCATGGAATAGAACTCTGAGGATCTGAAAAAAAAGAATGTTGCTCTACGTAAGGATGTCCTAGGCCATAAGAAGATGGACAACACCCTGAAACGGAGCTGCAGCGTGATGACCAAGAGCAGGTTCCACTCAGAACAGGCCTCGTCATGGTTGACCAAAGAAGTTATGTGACATACTCAGCTCCATATCCAAGGGTTGTCTTTTCAGAATAGAGGTATGAGTGTTGCCGGCATTGCTGCACAGATTACAGGGTTGGGGGTCATTGCATCAAATCGCTCTGCAGAAGGAAACCTCTTCTAAAGATGATGCACAAGAAAGCCTGCAAAGACAAGCAGACTAAATACATTCATTACAGTGCTTTGGTCTGATGAGACCAAGATAAACGTATTTAGTTTAGATGGGGTCAAACATGTATCATGGCTACCAGGTGAGGAGCACAAAAACAAGCGTGTCTTGCCTACAGTCAAGCATGGTGGTGAGAGAGTCATGGTTTGGGCCTGCATAAGTGCTGCCAGCTGAAGTTCATTGAGAGAAACATAAATGCCAACATGTACTGTGATATACTGAAGCAGAGCATGATCCCCAGTGGAGTAAATTAATGTGACGGGGCCCTGGTGCGAAAGGTAAAAGGGGCCCTTTCAAGACTTTGTAAACATTTTTTCTGTCTTTTAATTCAGTTGGATGCAGCTAGAGAACAGAAGACTGAAACAGCAAAGACACATGGTGCCTCCTTACTCTAAATGATGCCAAGTGAGCACAAATGTGATAAATAAGGTGGAGGAGCAACAATTATGGGCCCCTGACCTCCCGGGCCCTGGTGCAGCCTCTGTACCTGCCTATAGTTACGCCCCTGATGATCCCCTACCTTTAGAAATTGGGCCACAGATAACCCATAAAAAACTTACCTTTCCTCGGTCCTATGGTGCATGTGTGGACGCTCGTCTGATCAGAGCTGTTTGCCTTGAATATTTAATGCTCGGCAAACAGCTCTGTTTACAGCATTAGCTGCCGCATTCCCAGGAGCAGACTCACTCCCGCTGATATTTACATCTGCGTTGAAGTGAGGAAGTAGTGTGGGGGTGGGTAGATAGATATATACAGGTCAGATATATACAGGTTAAAAGGGCAAACACAAGTTACAATCTGAAGTTACCGTAAGTTTCTGGAACTTCGTGTTGTGATGCAAACAGCAAGCAGATCCTGGTCTCTCCTGAGACAATGGTCGGGGGACCCTGCCCAGAAGAAAGACACCAGTGTCTGTGCTATTAGACCTTTATACACAGATGGGACACCCCCCATCCTCTCTAGATTGAGCCTCGGTCTCCTCTACCTGCTACCTCCCAGCTAAAAACTAATATGTGGCATACCTTTTTGGGGAAAGATCATAGAGAGACGATCCTGGTGCCAACAGACCCAGTCAGGAGCTGCAATGATATGAGACTAACCACCATTGGTTTATATGGCTCCTAAACTGAGTTCACCGGAACTCGGACCTTGTGCATCCGGGGATGACAGGGGACCCACATACGTGTGCAGATTTTAATAATGCAACAGTTTATGATTTATGTGCACAGCACCGTCCTAATTCTTTACTGACACCAGCATGTCTGAAATTATGCTTTGAAGTGATGTGGCCAGGGCAGGCTTTCTGCAGGGTGTGTGTCTGATTATAGACCTTCTGTCTCCATTTCTGCTTAGGTGAAACTCTTTTCAGTGAAGGGGACTTTAAAGTCTAGGTTCCCCCGGGGGCGAGGGTACTGGCAGGTATGAGCTATGCGTTTTAAATAAGGTCTTTATTTACAGACATGAGAAGGGTGTAAGAATTTTCATCACAATGTTCCTTCCACTTAAACCGGACCTTCAGCATGATTTGATGAAAAGCCCAAACCCTTAAAAAACTATTCCCCAGCATCTAAAATTTATATATTCTCTAGGACTCGGGCGCCGCCATCTTGACTCAGAAGCATCACAAACTTAGGAGAGAAGCCTGGGATAAAGCACAGGGGGTGGGGTTATAGCTGTGCTTTGCACAGACAGAGCAGAGCTGGGGTCAGGGAAAGGACAGCAGTCCCACAATGCAGAGCGACACAGTCAGAAATCACTGCCTGTTTGCAGGCTGCCTGATGCTCCGTGAGCCACCATCTTGGATGTTTAAAGGCTCATAACATGCAGTAGATGCAGGTAGGGTGATTTCTAATGTGCAATCTGTATATACAGGGTGTGGGAAACATATAAGATATGCTCTAATTTAGGGTGAAGGTCCACTTTAACCCCCTGGTAATCTGTGATGTTGGGGATCTATTACTGGTAAAGGATAGAAAACCTATGAAAGGTACTGCATAAGGGGTGTGGGATGCCAGGAATATTAATAAAATAAAACTTTGTCAGCAGGTCTGCTTTAAAAAAAATCCACTTTAACTGTGCATGTTTAGACATAAAAAAAGAGCAAGCATATTTTTCGATTTATTACTTAACCTTCCAATAATGTTTATGCTTCCTCATGTTTGTGATGTCATAAGCTGCCGGATGTCCGAGAACTCATTCTGTGACGTAGCACTGTATGGCAGAGGGATGTTACTCATTGTTAAGCCAGCTACAGCTGGAGAGTGGAGGAAGCACTGCAGGCTATGGAGGAAGGGGGAGAAGGTGGCCGGCAAGACAGCAGATCATACTGAGAATCATTTAAATGACGCATTACTGCCCGAAAACATAAAAAGGTTGAAGCAGACAAATATTCCCCAATTGCATGGAATAGACCAAAAACAGTCTGGGAGAATTATTACTTTAAAGTGGACCAAATGGGCCCTAGAATCCCATTGCCCTGCCTGTATCACGATTTGAGGCTATCCCCCTGATAATATGCAAAGGCTTTAATAAAAAAAAGAAACAAGGCTGCATTGGAGCACTGGACTGGGGATAAAAGGCATGACATAAACTTTCTTTATGTGTATAGGATCACTTGAACCATAGCTGGCCATGTACATGTGCTTGAAAGCTGTTGACAAGAGAGGATAAATAGCGGCTGTCAAATAAATAGTTAACACAGATGTGCAGCTAAAGGTTTACTGGCAGGGGAGGGGTTAGTATGTGATGTGAGGCATTGTAGTACTGTGGGCTGGCAGGGAAGGGTTTAGTACATGATGTGAGGCATTGGAGCTCTGTGGATTGGCAAAGAAGGGATTAGTACATGATGTGAGGCATTGGAATGCCGTGAATTAGCAGGGAAGGGGTTAGTAGATGGTGTGAGGCATTGGAGCGCTGTGGGCTGGCAGGAAAAGGGTTAGTAGATGGTGTGAGGCATTGGAGCGCTGTGGGCCGGCAGGGAAAGGGTTAGTAGAGGGTGTGCGGCATTGGCGCGCTCTGGGCCGGCAGGGAAAGGGTTAGTAGAGCGTGTGAGGCATTGGAGCACTGTGGATTGGCAGGGAAGGGGTTAGTAGATGGTGTGAGGCATTGGAGCACTCTGGGCTGGCAGGGAAGGGGTTAGTAGATGGTGTGAGGCATTGGAGCGCTGTGGGCTGGCTGGAAAGGGGTTAGTAGCTTGTGGCAATAAAACAGTTATTATAGGTGGGCAGGGAAATGGTTACTAGGGAAGGCAATGAAGTGCTGTGGCCTGGCAGGGAAGGGGTTAAAAGCAGGTGCCAGGTAACAGACAGGCAGGTAACAGGTTACCAATGATGTGAGGCAATGAAGTGCTGTGGGCTGGCAAGAAAGGGGTTAATGGCAGCCCAGGTGGGTCAGGGAAGGGTTACTAATGGAGTGAGGCATTGGAGCATTGTGAGCTGGCAGAGAAAGGGTTAATAGGAGCCCAGAGCGGCAGGTAAAGGGTTATCAGTGGAGTGAGTCATTGGAGCTCTGTCGAAGGCATTGTAGTGTTGTGGACTGTTAGGGAAGGGGTTAGTAGATGGTGTGAGGCATTGGAGTGCTGGCAGGGAATGGGTTAGTAGATGGAGTGAGGCATTGGAGTGCTGGCAGGGAAGGGGTTAGTAGATGGAGTGAGGCATTGGAGCGCTGTGGGCTGGCAAGAAAGGGGTTAGTAGATGGGGTGAGGCATTGGAGCACTGTAGACTGGCAGGGAAGAGGTTAGTAGATGGTGTGAAGCATTGGAGCACTGTAGACTGGCAGGGAAGGGGTTAGTAGATGGTGTGAGGCATTGGAGAGCTGTGGGCTGGCAGGGGAGGGGCTAGTAAATGGTGTGAGGCATTGGAGTGCTGTGGGTTGGCAGTAAAGGGGTTAGTAGACGGTGTGAGGCATTGGAGCACTGGGGGCTGGCAGCGAAGGGGTTAGTAGATGGTGTGAGGCATTGGAGAGCTATGGGCTGGCAGGGAAGGGGCTAGTAGATGGTATGAGGCATTGGAGCACTGTGGGCTGGTAGGGAAAGGGTTAGTAGATGGTGTGAGGCATTGGAGCACTGTGGGCTGACAGGGAAGGGGTTAGTAGATGGGGTGAGCCATTGGAGCACTGTGGGCTGGCAGGGAAGGGGCTAGTAGATGGTGTGAGGCATTGGAGCACTGTGGGCTGGTAGGGAAAGGGTTAGTAGATGGTGTGAGGCATTGGAGCACTGTGGGCTGACAGGGAAGGGGTTAGTAGATGGGGTGAGCCATTGGAGCGCTGTGGGATGGCACGGAAGTGGTTAGTATTTGGTGTGAGGCATTGCAGTGCTGTTCTCTGGCAGGGAAGGGGTTAGTATGTGGTGTGAGGCATTGCAGTGCTGTGGCCTGGCAGGGAAGGGGTTAGTATATGGTGTGAATCATTGGAGCACTGTGGGCTGGCAGGGAAGGGGTTAGTAGATGGTGTGAGGCATTGCAGTGCTGTTTGCTGGCAGGGAAAGGGTTAGTAGATGGTGTGAGGCATTGGAGCACTGTGGGCTGGCAGGGAATGGGTTAGTATGTGGTGTGAGGCATTGGAGCGCTGTTGGCTGGCAGGGAAGGGGTTAGTATGTGGTGTGAGGCATTGCAGTGCTGTTTGCTGGCAGGGAAAGGGTTAGTAGATGTGTGAGGCATTGGAGCACTGTGGGCTGGCAGGGAAGGGGTTAGTATGTGGTGTGAGGCATTGCAGTCCTTTGGGCTGGCAGGGAAGGGGTTAGTATGTGGTGTGAGGCATTGCAGTGCTGTTTGCTGGCAGGGAAGGGGTTAGTATGTGGTGTGAGGCATTGCAGTGCTGTGGGCTGGCAGGGAAGGGGTTAGTAGATGGTGTGAGGCATTGCAGTGCTGTGGGCTGACAAGGAAGGGGTTAGTTGATGGTGTGAGGCATTGCAGTGCTGTGGTCTGGCAGGGAAGGGGTTAGTATGTGGTGTTAGGCATTGCAGCCCTGGCAGGGAAGGGGTTAGTATGTGGTGTGAGGCACTGCAGTGCTGTGGGTTGGCAGGGAAGGGGTTAGTATGTGGTGTGAGGCATTGCAGTGCTGTGGGCTGGCAGGGAAGGGGTTAGTATGTGGTGTGAAGCATTGTAGTCCTATGTGCTGGCAGGGAAGGGGTTAGTATGTGGTGTGAGGCATTGGAGCACTGTTGGCTGGCAGGGAAGGGGTTATTATGTGGTGTGAGGCTTTGCAGTGCTGTGGGCTGGCAGGGAAGGGAAGGGGTATGTGGTGTGAGGCATTGGAGCGCTGTTGGCTGGCAGGGAAGGGGTTAGTATGTGGTGTGAGGCATTGCAGTGCTGTGGGCTAGCGGGGAAGGGGTTAGTATGTGGTGTGAGGCATTGCAGTGCTGTGGGCTAGCAAGGAAGGGGTTAGTATGTGGTGTGAGGCATTGCAGTGCTGTGGGCTAGCAGGTAAGGGGTTAGTATGTGGTGTGAGGCATTGCAGTGCTGTGGGCTGGCAGGGAGGGGGTTAGTAGATGGTGTGAGGCATTGCAGTGCTGTGGGCTGACAGGGAAGGGGTTAGTATGTGGTGTGAGACATTGCAGTGCTGTGGGCTGGCAGGGAAGGGGTTAGTATGTGGTGTGAGGCATTGCAGCCCTGGCAGGGAAGGGGTTAGTATGTGGTGTGAGGCATTGCAGTGCTGTGGGCTGGCGGGGAAGGGATTAGTATGTGGTGTGAGGCATTGTAGTCCTGTGTGCTGGCAGGGAAGGGGTTAGTATGTGGTGTGAGGCATTGGAGCACTGTTGGCTGGCAGGGAAGGGGTTAGTATGTGGTGTGAGGCATTGCAATGCTGTGGGCTGGCAGGGAAGGGAAGGGGTATGTGGTGTGAGGCATTGGAGCACTGTTGGCTGGCAGGGAAGGGGTTAGTATGTGGTGTGAGGCATTGCAGTGCTGTGGGCTAGCAGGGAAGGGGTTTGTATGTGGTTTGAGGCATTGCAGTGCTTTGGGCTAGCAAGGAAGGGGTTAGTATGTGGTGTGAGGCATTGCAGTGGTGTGGGTAAGCAGCAGGGAAGGGGTTAGTATGTGGTGTGAGGCATTGCAGTGCTGTGGGCTGGCAGGGAAGGGGTTGGAATGTGGTGTGAGGCATTGCAGTGCTGTGTGCTGGCAGGGAAGGGGTTAGTATGTGGTGTGAGGCATTGCAGCCCTGGCAGGGAAGGGGTTAGTATGTGGTGTGAGGCATTGCAGTGGGCTGGCAGGGAAGGGGTTAGTATGTGGTGTGAGGCATTGCAGTGCTGTGGGCTGGCAGGGAATGGGTTAGTATGTGGTGTGAGGCATTGGAGTGCTGTTGGCTGACAGGGAAGGGGTTAGTATGTGGTGTGAGGCGTTGCAGTGCGGTGTGCTGGCAGGGAAGGGGTTAGTATGTGGTGTGAGGCATTGCAGCCCTGGCAGGGAAGGGGTTAGTATGTGGTATAAGGCATTGCAGTGCTGTGGGCTGGCAGGGAAGGGTCAAGTATGTGGTGTGAGGCATTGCGGTGCTGCGGGCTGGCAGGGAAGGGGTTAGTATGTAGTGTGAGGCATTGCAGTGCTGTGGGCTGGCAGGAAAGGGGTTAGTATATGGTGTGAGGTATTGTGCTGTGGGCTGGCAGGGAAGGGGTTAGTGTGTGGTGTGAGGCATTGCAGTGCTGTGGGCTGGCAGGGAAGGGGTTAGTATGTGGTTTGAGGCATTGCAGTACTGGCAGGGAAGGGGTTAGTGTGTGTTGTGAGGCATTGCAATGCTGTGGGCTGGCAGGGAAGGGGTTAGTGTGTGGTGTGAGGCATTGCAGTGCTGTGGACTGGCAGGTAGGGGATTAGTGTGTGGTGTGAGGCATTGCAGTGCTGTGGGCTGGCAGGGAAGGGGTTAGTATGTGGTTTGAGGCATTGCAGTACTTGCAGGGAAGGGGTTAGTATGTGGTGTGAGGCATTGTAGTCCTATGTGCTGGCAGGGAAGGGGTTAGTATGTGGTGTGAGGCATTGGAGCACTGTTGGCTGGCAGGGAAGTGGTTATTATGTGGTGTGAGGCTTTGCAGTGCTGTGGGCTGGCAGGGAAGGGGTATGTGGTGTGAGGCATTGGAGCGCTGTTGGCTGGCAGGGAAGGGGTTAGTATGTGGTGTGAGGCATTGCAGTGCTGTGGGCTAGCAGGGAAGGGGTTAGTATGTGGTGTGAGGCATTGCAGTGCTGTGGGCTAGCAAGGAAGGGGTTAGTATGTGGTGTGAGGCATTGCAGTGCTGTGGGCTAGCAAGGAAGGGGTTAGTATGTGGTGTGAGGCATTGCAGTGCTGTGGGCTAGCAGGTAAGGGGTTAGTATGTGGTGTGAGGCATTGCAGTGCTGTGGGCTGGCAGGAAGGGGGTTAGTAGATGGTGTGAGGCATTGCAGTGCTGTGGGCTGACAGGGAAGGGGTTAGTATGTGGTGTGAGGCATTGCAGTGCTGTGGGCTGGCAGGGAAGGGGTTAGTATGTGGTGTGAGGCATTGCAGCCCTGGCAGGGAAGGGGTTAGTATGTGGTGTGAGGCATTGCAGTGCTGTGGGCTGGCAGGGAAGGGGTTAGTATGTGGTGTGAGGCATTGTAGTCCTGTGTGCTGGCAGGGAAGGGGTTAGTATGTGGTGTGAGGCATTGGAGCACTGTTGGCTGGCAGGGAAGGGGTTAGTATGTGGTGTGAGGCATTGCAATGCTGTGGGCTGGCAGGGAAGGGAAGGGGTATGTGGTGTGAGGCATTGGAGCACTGTTGGCTGGCAGGGAAGGGGTTAGTATGTGGTGTGAGGCATTGCAGTGCTGTTGGCTGGCAGGGAAGGGGTTAGTATGTCGTTTGAGGCATTGCAGTACTTGCAGGGAAGGGGTTAGTATGTGGTGTGAGGCATTGTAGTCCTATGTGCTGGCAGGGAAGGGGTTAGTATGTGGTGTGAGGCATTGGAGCACTGTTGGCTGGCAGGGAAGTGGTTATTATGTGGTGTGAGGCTTTGCAGTGCTGTGGGCTGGCAGGGAAGGGGTATGTGGTGTGAGGCATTGGAGCGCTGTTGGCTGGCAGGGAAGGGGTTAGTATGTGGTGTGAGGCATTGCAGTGCTGTGGGCTAGCAGGGAAGGGGTTAGTATGTGGTGTGAGGCACTGCAGTGCTGTGGGCTAGCAAGGAAGGGGTTAGTACGTGGTGTGAGGCATTGCAGTGCTGTGGGCTAGCAAGGACGGGGTTAGTATGTGGTGTGAGGCATTGCAGTGCTGTGGGCTAGCAGGTAAGGGGTTAGTATGTGGTGTGAGGCATTGCAGTTCTGAGGGCTGGCAGGAAGGGGGTTAGTAGATGGTGTGAGGCATTGCAGTGCTGTGGGCTGACAGGGAAGGGGTTAGTATGTGGTGTGAGGCATTGCAGTGCTGTGGGCTGGCAGGGAAGGGGTTAGTATGTGGTGTGAGGCATTGCAGCCCTGGCAGGGAAGGGGTTAGTATGTGGTGTGAGGCATTGCAGTGCTGTGGGCTGGCAGGGAAGGGGTTAGTATGTGGTGTGAGGCATTGTAGTCCTGTGTGCTGGCAGGGAAGGGGTTAGTATGTGGTGTGAGGCATTGGAGCACTGTTGGCTGGCAGGGAAGGGGTTAGTATGTGGTGTGAGGCATTGCAATGCTGTGGGCTGGCAGGGAAGGGAAGGGGTATGTGGTGTGAGGCATTGGAGCACTGTTGGCTGGCAGGGAAGGGGTTAGTATGTGGTGTGAGGCATTGCAGTGCTGTGGGCTAGCAGGGAAGGGGTTTGTATGTTGTGTGAGGCATTGCAGTGCTTTGGGCTAGCAAGGAAGGGGTTAGTATGTGGTGTGAGGCATTGCAGTGGTGTGGGTAAGCAGGGAAGGGGTTAGTATGTGGTGTGAGGCATTGCAGTGCTGTGGGCTGGCAGGAAAGGGGTTGGAATGTGGTGTGAGGCATTGCAGTGCTGTGTGCTGGCAGGGAAGGGGTTAGTATGTGGTGTGAGGCATTGCAGCCCTGGCAGGGAAGGGGTTAGTATGTGGTGTGAGGCATTGCAGTGGGCTGGCAGGGAAGGGGTTAGTATGTGGTGTGAGGCATTGCAGTGCTGTGGGCTGGCAGGGAATGGGTTAGTATGTGGTGTGAGGCATTGGAGTGCTGTTGGCTGGCAGGGAAGGGGTTAGTATGTGGTGTGAGGCATTGCAGTGCTGTGGGCTGGCAGGGAAGGGGTTAGTATGTGGTGTGAGGCATTGCAGTACTGGCAGGGAAGGGGTCAGTGTGTGGTGTGAGGCATTGCAGTGCTGTGGGCTGGCAGGGAAGGGGTTAGTGTGTGGTGTGAGGCATTGCAGTGCTGTGGGCTGGCAGGGAAGGGGTTAGTATGTGGTGTGAGGCATTGCAGTGCTGTGGGCTGGCAGGGAAGGGGTTAGTATGTGGTTTGAGGCATTGCAGTACTGGCAGGGAAGGGGTTAGTGTGTGGTGTGAGGCATTGCAATGCTGTGGGCTGGCAGGGAAGGGGTTAGTGTGTGGTGTGAGGCATTGCAGTGCTGTGGGCTGGCAGGGAAGGGGTTAGTATGTGGTGTGAGGCATTGCAGTGCTGTGGGCTGGCAGGGAAGGGGTTAGTATGTGGTTTGAGGCATTGCAGTACTGGCAGGGAAGGGGTTAGTATGTGGTGTGAGGCATTGCAGTGCTGTAGGCAGGCAGGGAAGGGGTTAGTATATGGTGTAAGGCATTGCAGTGAGCTGGCAGGGAAGGGGTTAGTATGTGGTGTGAGGCATTGCAGTGCTGTGGGCTGGCAGGGAAGGGGTTAGTATATGGTGTAAGGCATTGCAGTGAGCTGGCAGGGAAGGGGTTAGTATATGGTGTAAGGCATTGCAGTGAGCTGGCAGGGAAGGGGTTAGTATGTGGTGTGAGGCATTGCAGTGCTGTGGGCTAGCAGGTAAGGGGTTAGTATGTGGTGTGAGGCATTGCAGTTCTGAGGGCTGGCAGGAAGGGGGTTAGTAGATGGTGTGAGGCATTGCAGTGCTGTGGGCTGACAGGGAAGGGGTTAGTATGTGGTGTGAGGCATTGCAGTGCTGTGGGCTGGCAGGGAAGGGGTTAGTATGTGGTGTGAGGCATTGCAGCCCTGGCAGGGAAGGGGTTAGTATGTGGTGTGAGGCATTGCAGTGCTGTGGGCTGGCAGGGAAGGGGTTAGTATGTGGTGTGAGGCATTGTAGTCCTGTGTGCTGGCAGGGAAGGGGTTAGTATGTGGTGTGAGGCATTGGAGCACTGTTGGCTGGCAGGGAAGGGGTTAGTATGTGGTGTGAGGCATTGCAATGCTGTGGGCTGGCAGGGAAGGGAAGGGGTATGTGGTGTGAGGCATTGGAGCACTGTTGGCTGGCAGGGAAGGGGTTAGTATGTGGTGTGAGGCATTGCAGTGCTGTGGGCTAGCAGGGAAGGGGTTTGTATGTTGTGTGAGGCATTGCAGTGCTTTGGGCTAGCAAGGAAGGGGTTAGTATGTGGTGTGAGGCATTGCAGTGGTGTGGGTAAGCAGGGAAGGGGTTAGTATGTGGTGTGAGGCATTGCAGTGCTGTGGGCTGGCAGGGAAGGGGTTGGAATGTGGTGTGAGGCATTGCAGTGCTGTGTGCTGGCAGGGAAGGGGTTAGTATGTGGTGTGAGGCATTGCAGCCCTGGCAGGGAAGGGGTTAGTATGTGGTGTGAGGCATTGCAGTGGGCTGGCAGGGAAGGGGTTAGTATGTGGTGTGAGGCATTGCAGTGCTGTGGGCTGGCAGGGAATGGGTTAGTATGTGGTGTGAGGCATTGGAGTGCTGTTGGCTGGCAGGGAAGGGGTTAGTATGTGGTGTGAGGCATTGCAGTGCTGTGGGCTGGCAGGGAAGGGGTTAGTATGTGGTGTGAGGCATTGCAGTACTGGCAGGGAAGGGGTCAGTGTGTGGTGTGAGGCATTGCAGTGCTGTGGGCTGGCAGGGAAGGGGTTAGTGTGTGGTGTGAGGCATTGCAGTGCTGTGGGCTGGCAGGGAAGGGGTTAGTATGTGGTGTGAGGCATTGCAGTGCTGTGGGCTGGCAGGGAAGGGGTTAGTATGTGGTTTGAGGCATTGCAGTACTGGCAGGGAAGGGGTTAGTGTGTGGTGTGAGGCATTGCAATGCTGTGGGCTGGCAGGGAAGGGGTTAGTGTGTGGTGTGAGGCATTGCAGTGCTGTGGGCTGGCAGGGAAGGGGTTAGTATGTGGTGTGAGGCATTGCAGTGCTGTGGGCTGGCAGGGAAGGGGTTAGTATGTGGTTTGAGGCATTGCAGTACTGGCAGGGAAGGGGTTAGTATGTGGTGTGAGGCATTGCAGTGCTGTAGGCAGGCAGGGAAGGGGTTAGTATATGGTGTAAGGCATTGCAGTGAGCTGGCAGGGAAGGGGTTAGTATGTGGTGTGAGGCATTGCAGTGCTGTGGGCTGGCAGGGAAGGGGTTAGTATATGGTGTAAGGCATTGCAGTGAGCTGGCAGGGAAGGGGTTAGTATATGGTGTAAGGCATTGCAGTGAGCTGGCAGGGAAGGGGTTAGTATGTGGTGTGAGGCATTGCAGTGCTGGCAGGGAAGGGGTTAATACCAGCCCGCGCAGGTCAGGTAAGGGATTTGCGGAGACTGATGAGGGGAGTTCGCGCTTTATAGCTTTAGCTGCCAGACTGGAAACAGTTAATTTAAAATGCCTGACCCTGAAGGGGGCGTGGCACAGGCACAGTACAGACGCGCATGCGTAGTTATGGAATGGCCGGAGTGAAGGCGCGCGGTGGCCGTGGCCACAGGGGGGCACAGTCTCTGTAGTAACAGCATTCGCCAGAGTCGGGGCTGAGGGTGGGAAGTGTCCGCTCACTTTTTCGAAACTTTTGCCGGCCCTCCGTACTCCCCCCTCCTGCCTACATTTTTCGGTCACGTGACTGGAGTGACGTCACAGCCCTTTTAATACCTAGCCTCTCACAGGCAGCACATCGTGAGGGCGCAGCGGCCGGTGCTGAGCGGGCGGAGGGCGGGTTGGGGCACATTGTTCTCTATAGAGAGGGGGCGCCCTATAGTCCCTATAACGTGAGTGGAGCGTCTCTGCATTGCTTATACTAAGGGGGAACTCCAGAGCTTCACATTACATCGTGCTGCCCTTTCCCGACCCCCGTGGGCAGCAGCAGGGCAGCTCCTGACATGAGACTGGATGGGCAGGGAAGGCGCTGTAGAAGGGATATGTCCTCCTGTGACGTCACTAAGTCCGCTATGACTGCGAAAGAGGCAGCGTGGCCCAGCAATGACCACAAGGGCCCCCCTCTATCCTTCCCAGGTGTGCCGGGGGCCAGCGAGCCAGCGAAGAGCCCTGAGGTGACCGCCGAGAGACTGGCCTCTGACACCAAGCCTGAGGTGCTGGAGAAAGTGACCACCCGTTCCACGTCGGGATTGAGCACTGGCGAGCTAGCTCCTGAAACCTTAAGTGGAGGGGCATCCCGCACCGGCCCCCTGGGTGAACCCTGCCTGGAAACTGGATTATTCTGCACGGGGGACTTCTCGCACCTCAACCGCATCTCTGACCACGGCGACAAACTTGGCCTAAACTTTTACCCTGAGGAAGCGTGGAGCAGTGGCTCAGGTCTGCGGCTGACCGTCACCCCACCGGATACAGACTGTGGGGCATCCCCGACTGAAGAGCCGCTGCTACGTCGAAGGGGGCCGCCGCTGCTTATGACCTGCGACAGCAACAGCTACTCCATCCCCCGGCTTATTGTCACCCGGGACGCCAGCCCCAAGCGGGACATCCCCATGTCCACGTCCCCCCAGCTGGGGCTGGCTCTGGATGTCCCCATCTCCAGCGAGGCCGAATCCCCCGCCTCAGACAGCGGCTGTGGAGGCTCCCCTGTGCCGTCCCTCTTCCTCCGCAAGCTGTCCAGCTCCTCCGGGCTGTCTTCTGCATCGTCCTTCGAGGAGTCGGAAGATGACTTCATTGGCAGCGACGCCGAGCCCAATGGTTTACAGCTCCTCATTTGTGGTTCTGAAGAGCCGGGGGCAGCAGTAAGTATTCTGCATAGACCTATGCCTGGCCGGAGCCAGAGTAGGGCATATTGTGCTGCCTTTATGTCATGTCCACATTAGTTACTGTAACAGAGGCCATCAGAGAACATTAATTGTTGTGGGCATCACAGAAAGCTCACCCCTCACTGGGAATAGGTGTGTGCCTCACCTTCATTAGTACCCACTGTGTGCCAGGCTTTGGACCAGTGTAAGTTCTGGAGGTGTTAACCAGCCAAACTAGGTGGTCTCTCTATACTTTGTGCCGGGAATGGGATCATTGTAAGTTCTAGAGGTGGTAGCCATCCAAGACAGGTGGACTCTACACTTTGTGTCCAACTTGTGGCAGGCATAGGATTATTGTAAGTTCTAGAGGTGGTAGCCTTCCAAGCCAGGTGGTCTGTCTACACTTTATGCCCACCTTTTCCCAGGCATAGGATCATTGTAAGTTCTAGAGGTAGTAGCCTGCCAAGCCAAGTGGTCTCCTTTACACTTTACGCCACTTTTTCTCAGCCATCTCCTCCGGCGCCACCAACAGGTCCGGTTTTGCTGATCTTCGCACAGGTGAAGTAGGTGCATAGAGGGAGCTATAGATCTAGCTATGTGCACATCAACAAAGACTAATGTTTTGGTGGCTCTGGATGAGAGGCTTGGGGGACACGGACTTACACAGTGAGGCCATAGCATACCATAGTCTGCTTTTTGGGTTCTCTCGGGGCGTTGGAGGTGAAGCCAGGGCCATAGGTGCAGGCTATACTTTAGGGTGTAGGTCTGCTTTTAGTTCACATCTTGCAAAGCCTCTTGGGTGGATGATGGGAGTCTCTGGAGTGTTTTACGCTTGACTAGGTAGGAATCTATTATCATTTGTCACCCAGGATCTCTTAGGGCCATAAGTGCAGGCTTCACTTTAGGGTGTAGGTCTGCTTTTAGTTTACATCTTGCAAAGCCTCTTGGGTGGATGATGGGAGTCTCTGGAGTGTTCTACGCTTGACTAGGTATGAATCTATTATCATTTGTCACCCAGGATCTCTTTACCACTCCTTTCACTAATCGTGTTTTTCGGGGTAGTTGTGGATCAGTGTGTATCTTGGGGTGTACATGTGTGGGTACATGTGGGCTGTATCTTGAGGTAACATGGGTACTCGTGGATCAGACAGTATCTAGTGGAAAATATGTAAGATATGGATCTGGCTATTTTGGGACAACATGGGTAGATGCAGCTCTGTGTCCAGTGGCAGCATGGGTGCTTGTGGATATGAATCTAGGGACAACCTGGGTACTCATAGATCTGAATGTGTCTTGGAGCAACCTAGGTATGCATGGATATGTGTCCAGCAGGGCTACATTTACATCTAAATATCTACTGGCAACCTGGGTACGTACGAATTCAACTGTATCTAAAGGTAACATGGGTACACATAGATCAAAAATTATCTAGGGGATACCTGGGTATGCATGGATCTGCCTGTATCTAGGGGCAACCTGGGTACACATGGACTGTATCTCGAGCTAACATGGGCACATGCGAATCTGATTGTATCCAGGTGCATATGAGTGTCTATTAGTAAATGTGGATCAGAATGTTTCTAGGGGCAGCATGGATACATATATACCTGCTTTATAAACACTTGGATCTACAGTACACAGGGATCTGATTGTATGTAGGGGGCACTATGGGTAGATGTAGAACTGGCTGTATCTAGGGGCACTTATGGGTTGACAGTCCCGTCCCGTAATGGTAGTAGGCAAAAAGCTGAAGCAGGCGACAACAGTTGTATGTTAGAATGTGAGGAATAGAACTGTGCAGCTGGAATTCCCCGTCTGTGCCTCTCCCGGGTGTAGCATTGCCTGTGAATGGAAGCCTCTGTTTGTGTGGCATGCAGTGTAGCCTGCTATATATTAGGTGGCACATTTTACCAGCGGGTGGTAGCGATTCACATTTGTGATCTTGTGGCAAATCCAAATCTCCCCCCCCCCCCCCCCCCCATAATCTCCGTCTGTTCTGCTTCATCGGCTGTTAGGGAGACGTCTCCTCCACACAGCATCTCTCGTCACGCCTTCCTCTTGTCTGAGCTTGTAGGAAATATTTGCTGCTGGCGTTTCTTAGCTGTAAACAGAAGAAACAAAAAATAATCCAGACTACTGTTTACTGTCTCTAGTGGGGTAATTGGCAAATCCTCCAATATCTGCCTTTAGTTACGTTACAGAGCTCTGCTTTTCTAGAGGCCGATCAAGACATCCACATATAAAGGATAGTCGTAAGTATGTAAAGGACCACTCTTGGAGAATCGGACCCTTCTCATGGCATCCTCGGCAATTACTTACCATGCTGTGAGTCACTCCCCCGCCGCTATAATTGGTTTCCTGGTGGGTGGAGTTGGCTGATTTGTCAACAGACTTGGTTTTTGGGAAATGGTTCCCATTGGAAGTCAGATGTCTGGCAACTTAGAGCAATGGTGGGTAAGTAGTGGTGACTGGGGGAGGACAGGGTCTCCTCCAAGAGTGGCATTTTCCTTTAAAGAGCGGGAGCATTGTTGTATTTTTATAGTAATCTACTGTTGGCACTTTGCTGAAAGTAAGCGTGTTGTTCTGTAATGATGGTACCTTTCAGGGGAGCTGTCAGTGGGGCTCACTGTGAGATTCCCTGAGGGCAAGTCTCTCCTGACTTATGGCTAAATAATCACAACTGTGCACAGTTGAGATGCATGCGGGAGATATTTATGTATATACAATCCAAACAAAAGTCAATGAGATAGTTTACTCTGTCTGCTGCTTATTGGATGCCTTTTTATCAAATTATTAACCCTTTGCTCTGCTGTATGTTCAGTACCTCCCTCTCCAGGAACAGGGTGGAAGTTAGACCAATTATTTGCGTTGTCCTGGAGAAATAAAACTGTAAGGGGGGCAAACTTTGGAGTCCCGCTACGGCTTTTACCCAACACTGCAAGACAGGCATTGAATGGGACAGGCATCGGGTATACTGCCTTATTATTGCCATTTGGTGTTTAGTCCCTTTTAAAGCAAAACCTTTCCATGGCTAGTGTTTGACATTAGGCAACTTTTTTGAGCAGCTACTGAGCAATCGAAGCAGAATCATCAATCTGTCTAATACAAGTGCAGTCAGCGACGTCGTCCTACTGCCTGAAGGAGACGTTATTTAAAACGGGTCTGACATGTAACAATGCATCACTTTTGAGGTCCAAAACCAATAGATAGTCCTTCCCAGTGTAAACATTCCCCTAAGGGGTGTCCCAAATTGGTATGCCTCCGCAGAATGCAAACCCCTCCTGGTTCGGTGTGTGCTTGCCTTATTTATTGAGCCCAGGGTGGTTTCTCTTTGAGGACAAACGGGGTGAATGGACCAGGAAAGCTGTGGCAATGCCGTGCTTGAGGCAAGTATACATGAAAATGGGTGGGGGGGGTTTAAAGGGACATTCCTGACAAAGAGTTAAAGTGGACCAATCACCAAGATTTCTATCCCTGCCCTGGGGGCATGCCCCCCCAGTGTAAAAACCCCCAGATCGCCCAGTTTCACTCACCTTTCCTTGTACCCACGGCATGGGCGCTTGTCCAATCAATGCTTAATGTGGTACATACTAATGCGCAGCATAAAGCTGCTGATTTGAACTGCGCGCCGGCAGCACCTTTGCTGGCTCCCTGTGGAGTGCGCGCCCAGCCATCTGAATGAATGGCGAGGAGCGCGCACAGCTGCAGAGAAGCCGCGGATGCAGCTTCTGGCAAAGACAGCGTAGGGGAGCCACCAGGATCAGGTAAGATAACCTGTGCCCCAGGGGGTTTCACACAGCATCCGGCATGGGATGTCCCAGGGCCAGGCTAACGGCCGGTTCTGGAATGTTTTAGATTTCAGGCCGGCAGCTGGGGGTGATTGGCCCACTTTAAATTCGCCTGCTTTCCCAATTCTGTCTACATCTTTCATTTAGCCTGCTTTATATTTCTCAAGAACTCCCGAGTGAATGCTCCCCCCTCAGCAGCAACGTTTAAAAAGTGAATTAATTACAGGGACCCTGAAAAAAGACAGCATAAGGGAGTAAGTTCTATAGGGCGGAACAGGGAATGCAGTGTGCTGGTGAATGAAAGATGCAGCCCCTAAAAACTAGCATGGGGCAAGCAGCATGGGGACTAGCATGGGGAAAGCAGGTGCATTTAACCCTTTGCCTGGAATGTCCCTTTAAAGCAGGGAGGCATCCTGATTTTTGGAGGCCACCCTAGGGGAAAGACTTAGCTTGGACTAGAGAGACCTCATTAAGGATTGAAAGGCTACTAATGTCACAGACAGCAGTATTGTGCCCCTGCTATTAGAATGTATTTGCTGCTGGTTGCCCCATGGACCCCCCCCCCCCCCAATCCTTGTGATGGGATGATGCCCCTGCTAATATAATCTTCTATATGTTTCTGGTCACCACACGAACCCCCCTGTTCCAATGACTACTGTGGTGATGCTTCGACCCTGGGAAACATAGAGGAAGTGAGCCCAGTGATTAAGTTATATAGCTGGTGTTTATTTTGAAGCCACCACCCAGTCCGCATCCTTAAATAGCCCAGGTCTGTACTGTAGTTGGCACACCCGGGAGGAGGTAGACATTGGGCTGCCCTGCCTCATTTTGCATTAAAAATTCCCACCCTATGACATGTTGCCTCGTGGAAGGTCTGCGCCTTCCCGGTGCTCAGAGACCACCGCAGATTAAGGCTTTATAATCGCTTCCACTGAAACAAAAATCCTTGTTTATAGCGAAATTCCACCGCTGAGGGACACAAAGCTGCATCCCCCTGCTCCGTCTAGGGAGTGCCACGTTGTGTCTTCCTGTGCGGCTGCCGTTGGAGAACGATGCTGGACCCCTGCTGATGGGTTTTCCTTATAAACTGGACTGTTTAGGTTTTTTAAACAAGTTTTTTTTCATAAACGGCAAGAGGAGTTACATATACACATTGCGTCTGAAAAAAATCCTTCCAAGCCTTTTTTTTTTTTTTTTTTTTTTTATTCCCTGGAAGGTAGCATGAGGAGGTGAGGATTTGAACGCTTTATTCTGCTTTTACAGGGGAGATCTGCTTAAACTGGACCAAATCCATGAATTCTGAGCATCCCGGGTTTTGGTCCACTTCCCTGGGGCATCACAGTACAGGGGAGATTTGTCCAACTGCTTTAACAGGGAGCATGCCTGCGCCAGCTCATTTGTGAATGGCCGTGCGGGCACGCTCCCTGATAGAGGGAAGCGGAGGATGCAGCCGCGAGAGCCGCTGCTCTTAGACGCGCTGTGGGATTGGGAAGAGGTGAGTGAAATTGGCAATCTGGGGGGTTTCTGGGAGTGCCCCCAGGGACTTCAATTACTACTGGTCTCCACAATTTAGCTCAGCCCTTTGGCATTGAAACAGCAGGTCACCTGTAAAAATGGAATGGTCACCTGTACCAGATTGTTTTTTCAGTTTGGGTGTATGTGTGACCCCTCTTCACACGTCGTTTATATGGTTTCTTGATAATTATTTCACAATAGAGATCCATTAAGAGGTGACTAAATGCTGCCCCAGGAAGTACAGGAAGCTGGGTGTAATGTAGGTGTATCGGGTCTTTGTTTATATGGTGGATAGAGGCCACAGCACACATGGGGGGTGAGTGGGGTGATTGCACTTTCTTCAAAATTAGACAATGACACACACACACTCACACACGGAGAGACCATCATCCCTACTAATAGACTCTAGGCCAGTGGTTGCTCAAAGCCCTCAAGACCTGGCTGCTGGCCTTCCCTCAAACGGGATGCCTTGCTGTGCGACCCCCCCCCCCACCCAAGGGCGCTGCAACACTCACCTTGTTCTGGGGGCATCCTAAATTGGGATGCCCAGGGAGCAGGGACCAAAACCCAGGATAGTCAAAATCCAAGGTTTTGTTCTGCTTTAAAGGTGATGTCTGTGCCTTAGCCGCAGGTTTCACCCCAAAAGTGACTCCCGCCTGTCTCCAGCAATAAGTGCTCTCCACTGGCTGGAAGGCTGGATGCCTTCACTGAAGGTAAATGGGACTATGGCAAGTTAATATGTCTGATGCTTCCATGCTCAGGTGTGATGCCTTCTATTACCTAGAGTTTTTTTTTTCTCTTTCCCTTACCCTAGCAGTCATAAAATGTGGCAGGAGGGGGTCAGATTAGGATGAGGTGCTTGTATTGGTTTAGGGTGTACAGTAGCGGAGCTGTGCCCCTCAGTAGATGCAATGGGCAGGGTCACTTTTCATGCGCTGCTGGGCTGAGCACGGCTCCTTTTGTTTGATAAGAATAGATATCCGTGGCCTGCCAAGTGTCTGTGTAGTGAAGAAGTTATTTACATGCTGCTAAAAATATGCCGAGGAAATGTACTCGGCCCTCACCGCTACTGCTATTTTCAGATGTTTCAGGAGAACCAGTTCTGGTGGAATAACGTGAGGGTGCGCTAAGCTCTTATACAACCCTGACGCATCCCTGGCGCCTAGCAAGAGGAGGGGGGGGAGGTTAAGCTGTGTGTTGGCTGAGCTTAGCCCAAAATGGGCAGTATTTGTGGGGGGGGGGGGGGATGTGAGCATTACTTCCATCGGTGGTGCCTTGTGGAACAACAATGGGCCTTTCAGTTGAGTGTTGTAGCTTGTATAAACTGGCTGGGCGCTTACATCCTGCAACTTCTAATGGAGCATTCCTGATATGCCTGCTAGCCCGGGCTGCTTCTTGGTGGCTTTTCTTCCCCCGCCATCACCATTTTTTCTGAAATCTTAGCCATGGGTCTGGTCCTTTTAAAGAAGGAAACTATCAGATCTCCCGCAAAATATGGTAAGCTCTAATTGTAACAGTACAACATTTCCATAGACAAAGGCTCTACCCCTGAAAGAGACATTGTAAAAATTGAACTTTTAGTACGTTTAGTAGGACTGGAGAAATGTGAGTTTATTGAGTGACCTGAGGGGGGGGTCACACAGCGGGGCATCCTGAATCAGGGTCAGGAACCAAAACCGGGGATAGTCAAAATACCGGGTTTTGGTCCACTGTAACCATTAGCCACCTTTTTTTATTATTTAGTATAGTTATTGGTTAAAGTGGAGCAAAACGCAGATTTCCGCTCACCTGGGTTTTGGTCCGTATTACAGGGGCAGCCTGTTTGTGAGCCCAATGAGGATAACCTGTTTGCTACCCTCAAACCCCAGTGAATGCTCAGGGTTCCATCCTATTAGAACTCGCTATTCGAATATTTATGTCCGACAATTGTGAATAGAAACATTGCCACTGGCCAATAACTCAGACCACCAACTCCCTCCCATGCACTGGGTGCACCCACTGGCCGCTATTTGGATATCCTGGTAGGGGTGTGCATCAGAGGAGTGCCGGGGATGCCGCTGGGAGGCCCACGCATGTGTTAGGGGATTAATTTGTGGAGGTAAATTTATTGGCGATCTGGGGAGTTTCACACAGCGCGGCACCCCAAATTGGTGGCAAGCTGTAACTTTGCCCTGTAGTCTTTTAGACATTTGTCTCGCTGCATGGACCGGTTGAATGCGGGGGAAGTTATTCCTGTGTGTGCACAGAAAAGGAATGCCCCTGCGTGTCAAACCCCAGAGAGCACCGTAACACTTACCTTTCCAGCAGATTGTGTGACCCGGAAAACGATTCTGAATGGAATACCTGGTGCTTTGTCCATGCTGACCATTCAGATAGGCCTTGCGTGGGAATGCAGATCAACAGAAATCCTGGGGTGATTTACACAGAGGGGCATCCCAAATCTGGGTGCCCTGAGAAGTGGGAATTGGTTGGCCCTGGAGACTTTTTAGACTGCAGTCCTGCCTGCATGGCTTTTGGTCTGCTTTCCAGGAGGAAGTAAAGTTATAAAAGACTTTACTCCCTCTACCCTGGCTGCAAGCCTGAGAGCAGGAACCCCTGTACATACTATGTTCAGCAGCCATTCCATGACTGCAGGCGAGTAATCACAATTGCCAGTAAGAGGGGCAGACACCATTGGTCGCTGCCCATCATGTGGTGTAGCAGATGATGCACAACCTACTTTGGTAATTTGGAAGCGCGGAGATGCCAGCTATAAGGCTTCTGTTGAAGTAAAGCACAGTGGGGTATCCTGAATGAAGAAGTAACTTTTTTTTTTTTCGGACTTCCTCTTTGTGTCATTTATTGGAAAAACGAAATGAAATGTAAGGAAAAAAATGATCTAAACACAATAATGTCTTTTTGCATAACATGTTAAGTATTTTTTTTTTTTTTTTTTTTCGAAACTCTCCATGTTATAATTGAGATCTTGTGCAGCTCATCAGAATAGCTGAGGGATATAAATTCTTTTGTTCATCCATCTTGAGGGCGACATGTTTCGTCCTCTGTCCAATTTGCTAAGATTTTATTCTGACAGTCATTCTGGGAGTGGATAAACTGGTTATTTTCAGTGGTCCCCTTCAGGTTCTTAGGATTTCTTTGGCATTTCAGAGATAATTGATGTACTGAAAGTGGACCAAACCCAGGATTTCGACTATACAGGGATTTGGTTCTTTTGCCCCGCTGTGTGAAACCCCCCAGATCGCCTGAAGAAACGCGCTTCTTCTCGGTCCTACGGCCCATGTGCGTCCGCTCGTCCATTCAGCGTGCTCGCTTTCCTCTAACAGGGACCCAATCCCTCAGCCACCCACTCTAACTCGCCTTTTCTTTTCGTCCACATTCCAGCTACCTTCTAAAATGAAGCATGTCTTTGCTGGACATGCACAAATGTCTGCCGTGGTAGCCCTGCTAAAGGTATAGCATGGAGCAGCTCTGGGTTTTGGTCCAGTTCAATTAAAAAAATAAAAATAAATATATTGTTACTAATACTGGCAGGCTGTATGTCCAAGCCACGGGTGCTGGAAAAGACAACCCCCCTACCATGTGTGCTGTCATTGGAACCTACTGATCAACTTTAAATTGAGGGGACCTGTGGACTATATGCTAGGAAAGCCTATCGCCTGCTTTTCTCTGAAGCGTTTTAGTGCCCAATGGTACCACACATCCAAAATGGTTCAGATCTTGAGTGGTGCTTGACCCTCCTCTTCTGGACTGTGGTGTATAGACATTCTTCCCCACTCCAAAAATTACTGTAGGTCTCACGACTCCTACTCCGCAGCCCTGTTTTTATCGCAGTTTTACACGATTAATTACCTGTATGATCCAGTTGGTACTTGAGATCATCAGCCGCTGTCAGACCGAAGTCTTCAGATGTCTTGGAGCAGCCTTTGTTCTACTAAAGGAAAGTCAGGAGGACATGCTCTGCTCAGCCATTGTGTACAGCTGCCAGAAGCAGTAAGGTTCCACAGGAAGGCATGGTCCACTCCTCTGGTATACATACAGCTCTTTAGATTGGTAGAGTTCCTGGTGGATGTGTGGGGGCTTTTTAGCCGACAGAGAGCCACCTATTAGAGGTTGGGGGCTGAACTATGTGGCCTCAGCACAAAGCTGGTAGTGCAGGACGACTGTCCCTTATTTTTTATTTTTTACCTCGCACTTGTGGCACCAAGTTAAAAATGACATTTGGGGCCTTTCACCAGTCTGCGTTATACAGCAAAGCACACAGCAAGGCGCCAGGTGGAAGTGAGGCCTTCGTCATGTCTACCTACATTATGAAGCAGAGCTTTTGTCACTTACTCCTGCTTCCTGTCGACTTTCATTTTTGTGTTTTCCACTGTTTTGACATTTAATGTTGTTGCTCAGTGTATTTCCAAGCTGATCGTTTAATGGGTTATTTTAGGCACTTCTGGGTAATTTCTGAGCCTGAATGGAGTGCTTTTTATCACTCTTCATTTTCCACATTTTGAGGAAGCCAAAGCCCACAAGAATGTCTGTGGATTGGTCTTGTACATTAAAAATAGGTTTATTTGCCTCTACAATACTATAGGAGCCTCTACCGCGCATCCCTGGCTGGCCCCAACATTCAGGTTTAAAGCTTCCTGCTATGTACTGGTCACGGACCTTCTTGCCCCTTGTTCTTGGTAAAACATGGCAGGTGGTTTGGGGATTCCTCTACGGGTGGCTTTTCTCAGGACAAGGTGTTTTCCTATGAAACTGGTTTTCAGATTCGATGCCAAGGCAAGTGGTTGGGTTGCTACCTCTTTAAGCCTAGCTTTGAACTACGCCATGTCAGAATGGTCTCTGTGGGTAAATGTCAGGCACACGCCGCACTAACAAGGTCATGTCATGAGCCATTGAACCGCTTTGTAAGCTGTTGAGTAGTCTGTGTTCTTCTGACAGTTGTACAGTGTGGCCAGTGTGTACTTTGCTTGTAAATGTTTGTCATGTGTTCTGTGTACACACCATAATAATATACCTACCAAGGCTCTTCCTAAGAAAAAACAATAAGCAAATATTGATTGAAGTGCGTGATTGTGGTCTTTGGTCTGCTTGCCCTCTCCATTGCCTTTATTTATTTATTTATTTTCTTCTTCTTCATGGGTTATTGAAGCATAGTCCACCCCTAAACAAATGAGGGCCCAGCTATGTTCCATGGATCAAGATATGGAAAGCAATATGTACCCAGTTAGAACCTTCCCCCCCCCCCCCTTCTCTCTACTCTAACCTCTGGTTCTCTTCACTTCCTGGACCCAGGACCCCCTCCTGCCCTTGTTGCTGCTGAACCCCTCTCCTGTCGGGGTTGTCCACATGTTTTTTTCATGAGTACATTTTTTTTTTTTTCTCATTGAGTTTTTCCCTCGGCACAATTCAGCATCATATTTAGCTGTGCAAATGATTGAAGAGTATTATTAATAATAGCGGTAATAGCACACCAAATATAAATGCATTAAATGAGGTGGGTGCTATCCTAGAAAAAAGGATGCAAAACGGCCAAATCCATAGATGTAATTATGGTCCATAATTACATCTATGGATTTGGCCGTTTCAAATCCTTTTTTCTATGACTATTGATTGTTTGTATATATTAGAAATAATAAATTTTTTTGAGCACAAACATAATTTTGTGTGTGGTGTGCATCCTTTCAATTCCATTTTCTAAATGATTGAAGAGGCCCCCCGAGTCTAAAAGACTCCATGGCTGTCCGAGTCCCACTTCTTTGGGGATGCTTCGCTTTGTGAAACGCCATGGATCCCACGTTTAACTTACCTGCTCCCACAGCCCTTGCCATGTCTCGCGCCACATCCCAAGCACCTGTGCCGGGCCTTTCTGTATGGGCAGCACGGGCACGCCACAGCTAAAGAATGAGTGAGGGATGAGACTGTTGGCACACTCGGCCCGGCTCTGCTTCCTTCGGCAGGAAGTAGAGTGCACTGATTGGCTGAGCAGGTCACCCCTGCACCATAGGAATGACAGGAATGTGTTTTTTTTTAAAAAAAAAACAAAAAAAAACTTGTGCGAAAGTGTTTACTCATGGTGCTTGATCAAGCTTTATATCTGTGTGGCAGCTAGACGGTGGCTTCTCCACAGTTAGCCAGCTCCTTCCTTTTTTATAGCGAATTACATTTAGTCAGTGTCTTTCTCATCTTCCCACATGCCCTGTGGTCTGGGTTTAAAAGCAAGATCTTAGGTGCTGACTAGTGGTGTTGGTTAAAGGCTTTGCGTGATTCATACAGGGATTTAGAAGGATGAGGTGTTCATTTTTATCTTCAGAGAATCTTCTATAAATGGTCGCTGTAAGGATTATATGGCAGTTTGGGTAATGGTCCTACAGGCTAAAGGTATCTTAGGGGCTGAGCTGGCAAGCCTAGCTATTGTACAGGATAATTAGATGTGGTCATGATGGAGTTATGCAGAGGTGGGGTATAGGTCGGGGGATTTTCACCTCTTCCCTGCATTTGTTCAATAGACTTGGGTGAAATTCCTACGTTCTTTGTCAAAAATTCCTTTCTCCCCAGGCAGACAGCAGGAAGTGATCTCTACACCTTCCAGGGGAGGCGCCACCTCAGCAGACAGTTCATTAGCACTTGTGGACCAAAACCCAGGATTTTGACTATCCTGGGTATTGCTCCTTTCCCCCAGGGCACCCTGATCGGGAGTGCCCCGCTGTGTTAAACCCCCCAGATCGCCGTGCGCAACTTGCCTCTGTCCTGTTCTATGACTCCTGTGCGGCCGCTGGTCCAATCGGCGCACTCTGGGCCCCTGACATCACGCCATCTAAGCCAGTGTCTAAGGCCAGCGGCTCCAAGCGTGCTGGCGGCCGCATCTCCCGTTTCCCACACGGGGAGCATGCCCGAGCTGGCCATTCACAAATGCCTGGCGGGAGCACGCGCCCTGCTAGAGGGATAGCAGTGGTGCAGCTTGTGCATGTGCCGTTCGACCCTGAAGCAAGGTTAGTTTATGGGGCGGGGTTTTACACAGCGGGGTATCCCAATTTGGGATGCCCCAGGGGGAGGGAATCTATCAACCCGGAAACCATATAGATTCCCGGGCCGAGCACCCTGGGTTTTGGTTCACTTTAAACCTTGGCTGTATCCATTGTTAACAGTTAATGATATGCTTGTACAAAGCTGAGCCACATGACTGTAAGCACTCCCATTGATGTAGAGTACGGGGTTCCCAACACTCCACTTCCCTATTTTCTGTACTACCCTCAGGGTGAAGGTCTGCTTGAAAGAGGACCTACTACACTACCCATAGCCATAAGGCAAGCCTGCACACCAGCAAGTTTGACCCTCGTGTATACTGCAAACTAGTACATACCTCCCAACTGTCTCTCTGAGTCCATGTCTCTCGTTGCTCTCTTTTCTTTTTGAGGCTTAACCTTCAGATATGCATAAATAAATAATTTGCCTATTCAAAGTGTTTATATTGTCATTGTTACAGCCGATCTCCTTTCTATCCCTCAATGAAGTGGTGTAGATTAATTAAAAAAAAAATAGTCACTTTCCCACCCTGGCAATTTAATTGCCATCCCCTGCCCCGCCCCGCCCCGCCCCACCCCACCCCACCCCAACCGAACTGAACCAAACCGAATAAATGAGAGTGCGGAGACTGATCTATTACCCCCCCAGCCCCTCCCCATGCACAAGAGATTAATAAATTAGGAAATTAGGCAGCAAGAAGTTCACCTGAAGACCGTTCCATATGCTCCTCTTCTATTTCCTGAGCTCCTTGCTGCCTTATTGCCCTAAAGACTTAGGGGGACCCTGCATCTGCATTTAGGGGCTGTCCATAGAGGTATTGAAAGGAGAGGTAAACTTTGGAACCCTAATACAGCTTCTACACGGAATAGCAGAAAATAGGTTTGCACGGGGCAGGCTTTAGGTGAGCTCCTTGCTGCTTGATTGCCATTGCCTGGACTGTGCTGTGGAAGAACCAGTTACTACTTCTGAGACTCAAATCGCAGTTCAGCTCCCCCCCCCCCTCCAAAAAAAAAACCCCATGTAATCTAGGAACCTCTACATTAGTAGGGCCTCTTGTATTACAATCGGGTCACTATGTTTAGGAATAGAAAATATTTAAATAACGCTGGTAATATCCAATCAAGTAGTCCTTTTTACTTAAAGCTGCCCATAAGTCAAAGATGGATTTAGGCCCGCTTCTTTTGAACTTGAAGGCCTTGGACATGGGTCAGTTACACTTTTCCTGCATAGTCAGCAGCTTCCACCTGGAGAACCGTTCAATATGGAGTTGGGTAATTTCCTAGCTGGAGGTGGTGCCGCCATGTTGTCTAATAGAGACTAATATTGAGCGTGTACTCTGGTGGAGCTGCTGTATTGGACAATGGATTTTCCATTTGTTTCTGTAAAAAGATTGTTCAAATATCTGTAGATGAGTTACAGCAGATAAGATAAAGTAGAAGGGAAG
This sequence comes from Gastrophryne carolinensis, assembly GCA_027917425.1. NCBI lineage: Eukaryota > Metazoa > Chordata > Amphibia > Anura > Microhylidae > Gastrophryne > Gastrophryne carolinensis. The sequence continues at coordinate 59,087,981 of CM051235.1, forward strand.
AGGGGGAAAGAGGAGAAAACGTTTTTAAAAGAACCTGCAAAAGCATATACTCCTTTCCCACAGCAGGTCACGCCTGAACTTCTATACTTATCCTATCTTAAACCGGACCTTCAGCATCATTTAATAAAAAGCCCAAACCCCTAAACCATTCCCCAGCATCAAATATTGATAGATTTTACTTAATTTTGATTCTTTCCCCTGCTGGGCTGCAACTCTGTTCAGGACTCTAGGATAGGGGCGCCGTCATCTTGCCTCAGAAGCATCACATACTGAGGAGAGGAGAGGGGTGAAAAGTACAGGAGGCAGGTTATAGCTGTGCTTTGCACAGACAGAGCAGAGTTGGGGTCAGGGAAAGGATAGCAATCCCAGAATGCAGTGCAGCACAGTCAGAAGATAACTTCCTGTTTGCAGGCAGCCTGAGCATCCATGGGCCGCCATCTTGGTGGTTTAAAGGCTCAAAATGCAGTAGATGCAGGTAGGATGATTTTTAATGTGGGCAATCTGTATGTACGAGGTGGGGGGAACATATAAGATAGGCTCCTAGTCAGGGTGAAGGTCCGCTTTAATGACGAGGCCTTACAATCTAGGCACGCACCTGGCAGTCTATCGGTGGCCCTCTGCAGATTGCACAGAATAGCAAAGAAAGCTTGTACGATCCCACAGAGCATATGCGTAATGCACCCATGGCTAATGCCCAAATTGGGATGCCCCGCTACTGAGGAGCAATAAGCAGGATAGTAAAAATCCATGCCTTTCCTCTTTAAATGACAGCTGGCCAGGGCCGCACAGCACTAAGGGATGCTTGCAGTTAAAGGGATTGTTCAGGCCACAGCATAGACCATATAATCACATATCCTAGAAGCTCCTAATGCCGCCCCCATTTTTTTCCCCCCAAAACTACCCCCCCCCCAAACAGTTTTTACATTTTGAGCCAGTGGGTGTGGGCACTCTTCAGTGCAATAGCAAGCAGTATGTTTATATCACCATACAGTTACTGGGCCAGACTTAAACCACCAAGCCATATTATTGGTCTACTGCTGTGGAAATTAGGGGAAGTGCCATGTTTCTACTTCTATGTGCTGCTGCAAGGTTCCAGGAATGGAGAGGGTATATATGAAGAGGTAAGCTGAATCGTGTGTTTTTTTTGTTTTTTTATTTAACTTTGCTTGGACAGTCCCTTCCTTACTTCCTCTGTGCTAACCCTGATTTGGAGGGAGGTTTAATATAATAAAACTAACCTGACCGCCACAATTCTCCCCTGGTCCCAGCAAAAGGCAGACATCAGCATGGCAGCCCTATGCTTGAGTGACAGGCCAGTATATTCTCACTGCTGCATGGGATTGGGTGACTGACCTGTCACTCGGTGTCTTAGTTTGTTTACAAACAAACCACTGACCAGTAGGTGTGCCTGTACTGCTTTTGGGCTGTCTGGAAAGTCCATGATGGTGAAAGTGTGTGTGTGTGTGTGTGTTTTTTTTTTTTTTCTTCTTCTCCCCCTTTGTTTTCACATGACCTGCAGTTGCTCTTTAAGGTGAGCGTCCGCTCAGGATGACAGTTACTGGCTGTAGCACATGTGCCATCAGTTAGATTTTCATTAGAAATCAGACTCTTCAGGAAGAATTCTGGGCGGTTCTACAAACATGCAGGTTGGCAATCTTTTCCTATATTACGTGCACATCTGGTCATAGGTGCATGGGCTAACTTTTCAGTGAGATCTTTTAAAAGGAAAGACCTAAAAAAAGAAGAAAAATTTACATCCGCTCATGTCTCTCCTAATTAGCACTGAGCCCCCCTTTCCTCAACTTTTTTTGGCCAGAGGTCAGTTACTTGGCTGGGCAGGTCTGCGGGAGGTCAGGGGTTAAAGCAGTCGCACCAAATACTATTTTTCTCCTCTGTCATGGAAACATTCTCTGGGGGTTGCAGTTACTGAGCAACTTTAGAACGTCAGCAGCAACCCCTCCCCTCTGCCGCTGGTTATTGTGATTGCAGAGAGCACGCTGCGGTGCAGGCCGGTCTGACGGGGTGAGCGTGGCGCAGCCACTTGGCCATTGAGTCTCCTCACACTCACCTGCAGGCTTCACCTCCTGGACTCCTCGCACCGGTCGGGGGGTCTGCCTCTCCTCTCTAAGGTGACGGATTACCTCCACTCTTCTGGACAGGTTGATGGTCAGCGCTGCTAAGTAACAGGTGAGCTGCTTCTGTAAGGGGGTGTTTTTAGCAATTGCTTCTTCATAATAGAAGTGTGCAGAAAATGCTCATTTGTGGTTAGTAAACGAGTTCTGCAACCTTTTGTTTTGCTCTGGCAATGTGGGATAACAGCTGGAACCTGCCGGGCCAAAGGTGACAGTTTATGGGTGTCTCTTACTTGTTCACTCACAGCTCAGCACTGCTGGGGTTAAAGCCTGTCATTGGTTAAGTGAGAGCAATTTTGGTGACTATTCTGCAACCTTTTGTCAGCTGTGATGCTGGAAGTGTCATGTCTGTCTGTTAAGCTTTGGCTAAACACGTATGCTCGGACCTCTGATGCCGGGCACATGCCACCTATCTCCTGCCTAGGGGCAGCCTGGCATAGGCTTTCCAATCCCCTTGGCTTGTGTGTTTGTATATAGGGTTGTGGTTATCTCTTGGGACAACTTGTAAGACTGAGATTAGTACTTATACGATATATTAATATGATATATATATTAATATTTAGAAATACACTCTTGAAATGTCTATGGTCCTTATTGAGCAGTAATTAACTTCAGTTTGCATATGTAGCCTCTCCCAAAATTGAGATTTAATGTTGTAAATATTTTTGGTTCTTTCCCCTGGGGCATCGCCCTGCTGTGTGAGACCCCCAGATCGCCCGAAGAAACTCGCCTCTTCTTGGTCCTACGGCGCATGCGTGGCCGCTCGTCCAATCTGCGCGCTCGGAGTCGCTGACGTCATGCCATCTAAGACTGCTTCTAAAGCTGCCGCATCCCCGGCTCCGTTGTGCCCGCGCCAGCCACTCACAGATGCCTTGTGCAGGCACACGCCCTGCTAGAGGCATAGCGGGGATGTGGCCATGGCTCACGCATGGGCTGTTGGACCGGGAAACCAGGTAAGTGTATGGGGAGACCTGGGGGTTTTCACAATCTTAGATTCCTGTGCTGATCGAGCTGGGTTTTGGTCCACTTTCAGGGGGTTAGGTGCCTTGCTCAAGAGCACATCCATCATGCTCCAGACGATCACAAGATTAATTGTTTACCACTAGGCCATGACATTATACATTTTTAATTTCCCAGAAAGATTAATATTAATGTAAATTATTTACCTGCTATTTGCATCGATTTGGTGGCTGGGGTTGCCCAACCGTTTGCCATTCTGTACTGACATCTCTCATCAAAGCAGACCTCCAGTGAAAAATTAGGTCTGCTCAGCCCTGCCATCCTGATTTGGGATGCCCACCCCAGTGCTAGTGGAAGATGCTCTGTTGCCTCACAATACTGCTGGCTGCCAATCAGTTTTCGATTCGGGCATAGACCCGCCATTTGCATCAGAGCAAGGACAGAACCGGTATGTATTCCTTCTTGGCTTTGCTCTCCTGTTACCATCCAATTGGGATGCCGAGGAGGACTGTAAACCCAACAAAACCAAAAATGGGTGTAACTTTTTTTTAACCAGACTGCAGGACATCCCAAATCAAGATGACCCTAGGCAAATCTGTCAGCAGACCTCCAGCCAAAATTATTCACCCAACTTCCCCCCCCCCCCCCCCCCCACTAAACTTGTTGATAGTCCAACTTGTTGATAGTCTGCAACACCTTCAAGGCCCGTTGTCTGAATGGCGATGGCACATTCCAGAGTACAGGGAAACTGGAGATGGCGGCATACTATGTCACCTGCCACTTTAAGATCAACCAATAGACTATCTCAAATTTACAGTGTGTGTGACGTTAAGGAGGGTAAAAACGCCAGATTTACAACATGGGAACATCGGCCCACACACAGTATCACCTCATAGTACTCTAGGTGGGGGGAGGGGATTGAAGGGTCAGTAAAGGGTTTTGGTCTACTTTAAATGTATCATGCTATCTTCTCGTGGATGTGGGGGGTTTAGTTTTTAGTTGATGGTCAACCTATTCAGGGCTTAGAGACCAGACTGTTCTCCTTCCTTCTAATTGTGTAAGCATTAGGTGATGGAGGAACCATGTGAAGATCAAGGAGTACAAAGATGGCTTCTCAGGGAATAAGGCGGCAAGAGTTCTGCATGTGGGTTCTCTGGAGGTGTGTGGTGTTTCTATGCCAGTGCCGTACTCAGGTCCTCTCGACCGATGCCAGATTGCCTGTCTAGGCCTGACATTTGTTGAACAAATAAACCGCTCTTCGTATAACAATGTGTTGTGGCAAACTCCAAGTCTCTGGTGTGTTTATGGCTTTTTCGGAAAAAATGTACATTGGAATTAAACCAGAGGGAAAATATTTGGATAGGTTATAAAGCCGAGTCAACTAGATGATCGTATTACAGCAGCTCCGAGTAATAAGGAAGTCAGTGGTTCTCGTCTTGCTGGCGCATTTTCCATCCCTCCCGGGTCTTAGGATATGACCTCGCAATGAGTAGCTATGGTCACTGCTGCCATACTGATTTCATCTGAAATTTGATTCAGCTTTTTACAGTCTGTTTTATTTTTGACAGCTTTATGCTAAATTAAAGCGATTAGAGGCAAAATAATTACCTAACAGTTAAAGGGATGGTCCTGGCAATCGTAGTAAGGCAGCAGAAAGGGGCTTCCCTGAAGGCTGTGCATTGTGCCTCGCCTCCATTTTCAGCAGCAGATGATGTACTGTAGCAGGTCTTTTGCTCCTTCATGACCATGCTCCAAATGGGATCATGCCATCCCCTGTCTTTGATGCTCCCAGTGGGTGTCAGGGCCTAGCGATTACCACCACTTTGAGAGAGACCGGGGCAAACACATTTGGAGTGTGGTTACGGAGAGAAAAAAAGCTACTGTGGCTTAAGTCTTTTTCAGAAAGCTGCGGCCTGACAATAGAACAGGAGATTAAAATAATTCTAACTATTCCCCTTTGACAGATCAGACAAGCAAAAGTCGGAAGGGAGACGCTTATACTGCGATGTTGGGGTCTGCCAGCACAGTTTCCTTAAAAAGATAAGGCAGCAGGGAGCTCACTTGAAGCCTGTCCCATGTGCTTCTTCATTTCCTGTAATGCACCGTAGATGCTGTAACATGGCTCCAAACTTCCTCCTTTTTTCCCTGCTAGCAGTTAACTTTGCTGTTTACAAAGAGACAATGAAAAATCCCTCACAGCCTAATTTATTGTGGACCTGTTGCCAGTTTTTGACTATCCTGGTTATAGGTTCTTGCCTTGTGGGCATCCTGAATTGGGATGCCATGCTGTTACACCCTCCAGATCACCCACTCCACTCGCCTTTCTGCCTTTCCCACTGTATGTGCAGCCACTCATCCAATTGGCGACTTATACTGTGCATATTAATGCATGGCATAAAGCCGCTTTGAGCAGCGGCATAGGAAGTGCCGGTGCATCCCTAGCTCTGCACGCCCTGCATATCTGAATGGCTGGGGACAGAAGCAGGCACAGCTGCGGGGATGCGGCGACTGCCTGCAATTGCAGTCAGAGATCGGGGAAAGGTAAGGTGGGCGATCTGGGGGGCTCAGACAGTGGGCCAGCTGTGGGATCAAGATGATTATATAGAGGAAATCTGAGGGTTTTATCCTGTGAAACATGCCAAATCGGGATGCCCCTTAAACAGGGAATCGCTTGGCCCCTTGTGTAATGTTGTCAAATCATACATTCTCTGCAGCCTAGGTCACGTTGCTGTACACGGGTATAATCTCCAGCAGGACTCAGGAGTTGGGGGTAGAAATTGTCCAGGCTTATGAGCCTGACCCCTGGCACACAAGAATTATCAAACTGAAGCATGGCAATGGTTCCCATGCCCCTCCCGCTCATATAAGGAGCAGGCAGATACCTGCAGCTCCTAATCTCCTTACATTTACACACAGTGGGGCATGCTGAATCAGCTGGCCCCAGCGACACCTAGATGGCTGGCATCGGCGGTGACGGGTTCACTTTAAGAGGAGTGGAGGTAGGTCCACCTCTGTGTGCTTTCCAAAAGTGTTAATGAATAAATAAGAATCCAGATGCTGCAGAAGTGGGCCTGGATCTCAGCTGGCAGCTCACTCGGACAAATCCTCTGCAGGACCTGTATGCAAACAATGCTGTTATTATTATTATATTATTATTATTAGCAAATACTACCCATAGTTCTCACAAAAATAATGGCCTGTGACATCCTACCCCCAATGCACCCACATGCTCCACAGGACAATTGCCCTCTTCCTCATGCTGGGGTGCAAATGGTGCCTTTTTATAAATATCCAGTTAATGAGCCTCCCAACGCCGCCCAAGAATGTCTGGTACAGCAATGGCGTGACTGGCGGACGCTGCAGAATAATGAACAACAAACAAATGTACTTTAATTTTTTTTTTTCCTTTTTTATTTTTAATTTGTCTGAAAGTTACTGTCCAAAAACATAATCTACACAACACAATGGTCTGAAAATAGATATCCACTTAAATATGCTAAGAGCATGGGGGAAGGTCACTTATATACCCTGCATAAAAATATCCAGCCAAGCTTGTGTTTGTGTGTTTTTTTTTTTTTTTTTTTTTTTTTTTTTTAATGAAGAGATGTAGAATCAAGACTGACAGGTTTTGTTAAACTCCCCTGTGCTTAAACCGGACCTTCACCATGATTTTTTGAAAAGCCCAAACCCTTTTAAAACGATTCCCCGGCATCTAAAATTAATATATTTTACGTTTTTAGTCACTTATTATTCTTTCCCCACTGGGCTGCAACTCTGTCCAGGACTTTAGGATACGAGCGCTGCCATCTTGACTCAGAAGCATCACATACTGAGGAGAGGAGAGTGGGATAAAGTACAGGGGGCGGGTTTATAGCTGTGCTTTGCTCAGACAGAGCAAAGCTGGGGTCAAGAAAAGGTCAGCAATCCCAGAATGCAGAGCAGCACAGTCAGAAGGCACTTCCTGTTTGCAGGCTGCCTGATGTTCCATGAGTCGCCATCTTTGATGTTCAAAGGCTCATAACATGCAGTAGATGCAGGTAGGATGATTTTTAATGTGAGCAATCTGTATGTACAGGGTGTGGGAAACATATAAGACTCTTATTCAGAGTGAAGGACCGCTTTAAATAATGACGTTTTGCTGCTGCGATTCTTCTGATGTGTGCGGATGCTTTTACCCATCATGCAATGCTTGGGGAAGATATTATTGTAGTAATGCTGCTGCTCCCCATGTACATGTTGGCTCAGGAGACAGGCAATGGAAAGGAGCAGATCAAAAAAGTGATATGGGACAGAAAAGAGTCACCTCCTGGATTTTATTCCTACCATGGAAGGTAAACCATAATCTTGGCATCCTCCCTATCCAGCATGTTTATGTGGATTTTGTGATACAGCTCTTTCTCTAAGTGGAACAAAACCCATACAAATGAGTTGACCCTCTCTAGGTGATTTCCTTAGGGGCATCCTGATTTGCAATGCCCTGCAGTGTAAAACCCCTTGTTTTTCTGTAAACTGCCCTTGAAGCACCCCTCAGCTTCCCTCGGCCTGTTTATCTATGCCGACAGACATTGAGGTCTGAAGAGTATGGTGAGTGTGGTTGGTGCCAGTGTCCCGCACATGCGCTGGGGGATCAAGTTGATTATATCGAGGAAATCTGAGGCTTTTACCCTGTGAAACGTGCCAAATCAGGATACCCCTAAGACAGGGAATCAATCGGCTTTGTGAAATGTTGTCATATCATCCAGTCTCCGCAGCCTAGGTCATGTTTCTGTACACAGGTATAATTCTCAGCAGGACTCAGAAGTTGGGGGTAGGAATTGTCCAATCCAGGTTTTTGAGCCTGATCCCTGGCACACAGGAACGAACCAAATTGAAGTATGGCAATGGTCCTCATGTCCCTCCTGCTCATATCATATAAGGAGCAGGCAGATACCTGCACCTTCTAAACTCTCGGGGATATCTGCCTGTCTTTGGCCACCATCGCACATTACAATTCACTGCAGCAATGTTATCTTTTTTTTTTTTTTTTTTTTTTTCACTGGCTGCCAGGATCTTATTTTTACAGAGATCTTGTGTTGGGCTCAGCCAAGTGTTGTTCTCTGTTATGCAAATAGTGGGTTTCCTGGAGTAATGCTTAAACCGCAAGACCCGAGGGACCAGTGCTATGGCTTCCCCTGGGGTTGCATGTAGGACAACATCGTATGGAGTATGCACTATGGATGCACATGGGTTTGCCCATCGCTGGCGTCTGGCAGGGTCTTATACATGTCCTGTTACTTTTGTGGTTTGGAGAAGTATAGACCTTTCTGCGTCTTGCAAGCCTCTAACCACAACTAGGCTGCAGTGGAAAAAATCGGTCACAGCATGTTAGCATTTATGTTCTGGGTGGAGCCGAGCTTAACCCATGTCGCAATTGGCATTTCTTGTTATGTTTTCTGTGCATGTATGTGTGAAAAACTTGCAGCGTTCCAGAATATTTACTAAAATGTAAAATAATTTAAGTATACAGCACGTCCTGTTACAGAATATTCATTACACTTGGGTAATACATCCACAAGATGGCGCTGGACTGCAGAGACAGAAAAGCGGCTCCTCCCGGCCCCATATATACCAGGGACCTCCCACAAATTCCCCAGTTCTTCTCAGCAGTCTGGGCTGCGATGACTAGAAGATGGCTCTTTCTACTCGCAGGTGAGCGGGGCTTATTAGCCTGTAGGACTATTCCCACCCGTTCCTTTTCACTGCCTCCCAGCTTAGGCTGCGCTGGTCGGGTGATGGTAGGCAGCACCGCTGTCAGGTGCTAAGCAGCGCTGCTCCAACCGCAGTCCCCCACCAAAGGGTAGGCGGTACAGGCCCGTGGTGAGCCTTATGGGATGTCCCTCCCGCGGCCGTTTGCCCTTCGCCCCATGTCACCTCAGTTAGGCTCCTCTTAGGCCGGCCGCTGCTTTCCCTTCGCTCTCCCTGGGTTGATCTCGGTGGGGGGGGGGGGGGGGTGTATGTATTAACTATGTATTTATCCATGTTGTGATCCGGCTTTGATTTGGTTGCACTGGGTTTTTATTATCGCAGCCGCCGCGCGCTTGTACTTCTTGCACAATAATCACCATATGGAGGCTTCTCAGGATAATGTGCTTGGGGTTCCTTCGGGACAAGCCCGGCTGTGTATGGCGTGTGGGGTATCCCCTATAAGTGACAATGTCAGGGTGTGTGTACCCTGCGCCCAGCAGACGCTTGCTCTGCAGTCTGGGTTACCGGTGGCTGGGCCTGCGCCCCCTCTGGTTTCGCCTACCCCCCCCCCCCACGCTTACATCTGACTCCTAGTGAGGTGCATACCAGTGGGGAGTCTCAACCTGATTTGGCTGCACGGAGACATATTGCTGGGTCTGGCCCGTGTAAGGCTTCTGCTAAGAAGCGGCATTTATCACCTGGTGTTACTCTTTCCTATGGAGGCTGAGGAATTTTTTGACATTACCGGTTATACCCCCCTGGAAGAGGGGGAATTATTTTCTAATTCAGAATCATCTGAGGAACAGCCTAAGGTTTATGGTGCCGATTCTGGGTCTGACCCATGGGGCTTCAGATGATACTGACAGGCTTTTAGCTCACATTTTTGAAGTACTCTGTATCCCTCCTCCTACCGTGGCTCCGCGGCAGCAGGGAGAGCTTTTTCATACTGTTAAACCACGCTTGGAGTTTCCTGAACAAACTCACTTTAATAATGTGGTGCTCAAAGAGTGGAAACGGCCTAGTCGGCTTCCCGGGGTACCAAAGAGTCGGGATAAGGGGTACCCCTTTCCGGCTGAGATGGTTAAATGTTGGTCATGTCCTCCCGAGGTGGATGCCAACACATCCGTCATGCATTCCCCTGACTCGACTACCCTGAGGGATGGTGAGGGCCGGCGCATAGATCAGCTGACTTGCCATGCCTTTGCCTGTGTTGGGACCGCGCTGCGTCCGGTCTGTGCCTCTGCCATTATGGCTGTTGCTATTAAAAGTCTGCTCAGGGGTCTCATAGATGGGGCCCCTAATGATGCAGGTAGTGAAGAGTATAGAGCTCTTCTGCGCTGTGAGGAATTTGTTGCATATGTTCTCTCTGCGTTGGATGATACCATTAGAATGTGTGGCAGGGCATCTGCCTTGTTGGTGGCGATGCGCCGTTCGGTCTGGCTGCGCCAGTGGGCAGCTGACAATGCTGCTAAGAAGGCTCTCACTGGTTTTCCCTTCAAGGGGCTGCGCCTCTTTGGTGAAGGTCCGGACTTGTTTGCTAAGGGATGCAAGTTACCTCAGCGTAGAAGGCAGCCCTGGTCCTTTCGGGGTTCAGGTGCCTTTCTTCCTTCCTTCCGTGGTTCCAGAATTGGACGGGGAGCTTTCTTTGCTGGAGCCCGCTGAGATTTTTGGGGCCGGGGCAGAGGACGTGGCCGCCCTGGTCCCTCCTGGGGTCCCAAGCCTAAGTCCTCCCCCAAGCCCCCTCTGGCATGAAGGGGCGCCCTCACCCATCCGGGTGGGGGGGGGGGGGGGGGGGAACGGCTTCGGCTCTTTGCTCATGTCTGGAGGCGTCATGTCTCAGACCAGTGGATTCAGGAGGTATTGTCCTCTGGTTACAAGATAGTTTGCAGAGTTTGCAGCCTGGCCGCCCCCAAGATTCATCAGATCCCGGTTAGCTCAAAACCCCCTGTCAGCTCAGGGTCTGTCCCTTGCTGTCCAAGGCCTTCTGGAATTGGGAGTCATCTGCCGGGTGCAAAGGCTATTATTCCAATCTTTTCACTGTTCCCAAAAAAGACAGGTCCATCAGACCCATCCTGTATTTAAAGCGCCTCAACAAATTTGTCAGATTCAGACACTTTCGCATGGAGACTCTGCGCTCTCCGCTGTGAATTCTCTATGCTCAGGGGACTTCATGGCCTCTGTAGACATCAAGGATGCTTACCTTCACATACCAATCTTTCCAGGTCATCAGAGATTCCTCAGGTTCACTCTGGAGGATCAGCACTACCAATTTGTGGCCTTGCCCTTCAGTCTCACCTCGGCTCCCAGGGTATTCACCAAGGTGCTGGCAGGAGTGATGGCTCTGCTGAGATTTCAGGGCATTTGCATTCTTCCCTACTTTGACGACATGCTTATCGCGTCTCAGTCCTTCCATCAGGCAGAGCTGGATACCCAGCGGGTGGTGTCCACACTGGAGTCATTCAGCTGGGTGATCAACCACCCCAAATCTTCCCTGTCTTCTTCCATGGTGAAGTCCTTTCTGGGCATGTTTCTGGATTTATCTCAGGTCAGGATCTTTCTTCCTCAGCAGGTGGAGAGTCTTCAAGAGCAAGCACAGCTCCTTCTGTCTTGTCCTCATCCGTCCATCAGACAGGGAATGCAGCTGGTGGGCCTGATGGTGTCCTGCTTCGAGGCAGTTCATATGCTCAGTTTCCCATGAGACCTCTTCAGCTTCACCTCTTGTCAGTATGGGATCGGGACCCTGTGTCCTTGGATCAGGTGTTTGTTCTGTCCCCTCTGGCCAGGCGGTCTCTATCGTGGTGGCTGGACTCAAGGAACCTGCTGGGGGGCAGATCCTTTCTGGACCCTTGCTGGGAGACTGTCACCACGGATGCCAGTCTTGACAGGTTGGGGGGGCTTTTGGAAATCCCTGAAATTCCAGGGTCAGTGGGGCCCTCAGGAGGCCCACGCCCCTATAAGCATTCTGGAGTTGAGGGCGATCAGGTTGGTTCTCGCCCACTTAACCCCACACCTTCGGGGTCGGGCTGTTCAGGTCCGCTCGGACAACCAGACGGCGGTTGCCTACATCAATCATCAGGGAGGGACCCGGAGCAGGAGGGCCCTCAGGGAAGTGTCTATGATTCTGTCCTGGGCGGAGGACAATGTTCCCTGCATCTCGGCAGTGTACATTCCGTGGGTGGAGAATCTGGAGGCAGACTCTTCTGAGCAGGGGATACCTCTTGTCTGGGAGAATGGTCCCTCAGCAGCAGGGTGTTTTGCCACCGCTGGGATCAGCCGGATGTTTGCGTCCCGTCACAATCACAAGCTTCCAGTCTTTGTCTCTGTCCCAGGATCCTCTAGCCTTAGCCATGGATGCCTTAGCAATGTCTTGGACGAGTTTTCAGCTCCTGTATGTGTTTCCCCCGTTTCCCCTGCTGGGCAGGGTGCTGCGCAAGATAGCTCAGGAAGGGGTGCCAGCCATACTGGTGGCCCCCTGTTGGCCAAGAAGAGTGTGGTTCGCAGACATCGTGCAGTTGGCAGTAGATCAGTACGCCCTGCCCGGGCTCCAGATCTGCTCATTAAGGGGCACCCTACGCCACCCCAATTTACAAACGCTGGCTTTGACGGCCTGGCTGCTGAAACCTTCATCTTGATGGAAAAGGGGCTGCCTGCCTCGGTTGTAAATACCATGATCAGGGCTAGGAAAAGGTCCTCTTCTTCCATCTACTATAGGGTTTGGCGTACTTACATTGACTGGTGCGAGTCTAAGTCACTTCCCCGTCGTGTGTTTTCTATTCCTAGGATTCTGGAGTTTCTGCAACATGGTTTGGATCTGGGTCTTCGGCTCGGTACTCTGAAAGGTCATGTTTCTGTATTGGCCATTTTCTTCCAAAGATCTTTTGGATCAGTATCCCCTGGTCAAGACCTTCTTCCAGGGGGTTACTCGCGTGCGTCCCCTACGTAAGCCTATGTTACCAGTCTGGGACTTGGAACTTGGTCTTATCTGCCCTGCAGGGGTCTCCCTTTGAGCCCTTGCAGGGGGGCTCCCTTGTCCATTCTTACGCTTAAGGTAGTCTTTTTGGTGGCTATTACTTCTGTTAGGCGTGTTTCTGAGCTGGCGGCGCTTTCCATCAAACCCCCTTACTTTGAGAGACACCAGGACAAGGTGGTGTTTTGTTTTAAGCCAGACTTTCTGCCTAAGGTTGTTTTTTGCTTTTCATCTCAATCAGGACATTGTTTTGCCTTCTCTGTGTCCTAATCCTAGTACTTCTTCTAAGGAGAGGGTTTTACACTCTTTGGATGTAGTCAGGACTCTGAAGTTCTATTTGGTGGCTACTGAACCCTTCAGGAAGACTGATGCCCTTTTTTGTGCTCCTGTCTGGACCTAAGAAGGGTCTGGCTCCAGTTAAATCTACTATCAGCAAGTGGATTTGTCAGGCTGTGATTCAGGCCTATTCTGCTAAGGGGAAGAATCCTCCCTACTGCTCATTCCACTCGTGCTATTGGTGCCTCTTGGGCTTTTCAGCACCAGGCTTCTGTTGAACAAGTTTGCAAGGCCGCTATTGGTCTTCTGTTCTTACCTTTTCATAGTTTTACAAGGTTGATGTTAGGGCTTCAGCTGATGCTGTTTTTGGCCGCAAAGTTCTGCAGGCGGCAGTGGTTTAAACTGTCTGCTCTAACTTTTTGGGGATCCCACCCTACCTTACGGACACTATTGGATGTCCCAAGTGTAATGAATATTCTGGAACAGGACATGCTGTATACTTGGTATTATACGTATACAGCACGTCCTGTACCACCCCGCCCTTGTTATCATTATTTTAGTTACCTCTTTATGGTGATTGTTCTTATGTTCAATATTTGATAATGGTTATAGTTCTCCCGGCTTCATTTTAACTGCTTTTCAATACTGGGGAATTTGTGGGAGGTCTCTGGTATATATGGGGCTGGGAGAAGCCGCTTTTCTGTCTCTGCAGTCCAGCGCCATCTTGTGGATGCATTACCCAAGTGTAATGAATATTCTGGAACAGAACGTGCTGTATACGTATAATACCAATTCTACAGGTGAGAAATCACAGAATTGTATTTTTGGTCACTTCACTGTTTAACCTCATTGGGGAGATGTAACCCCACTTACTTTCTAGTGACCCTAACATTGAGTTAATTTAACAAAAGTTGTTTTCAGCAGGAGAGGGGCAGCAACCTCGCTAAATAGGAGCATGTGTGGCTTTTTCTTTTAGGTAAACTAGCATTTTAGAAGTTAATCTAAATTTACATGAGAATACTGTCACTAAATACAATGGCACTTTAATATTATTATTGATTTATATTGAATTATAAAGGAAGGCGTGGTTACATTATAAAAGCAGTGACTCCAGGTTTCCTCTGGTGGTACCTGCAGGAACTGGTTAAGAAATTGAGGGTTAGATGGGACTTTAACCACCTAACCGTTTTGCCCGAGCTGTACTCTGGCATCAAGAAAAGAAGCTTACAGATTTGAGGACGGCTGACTGTTACTTCCCCTCCTCCTGTGTGCCAGGACATTATGCACTGGGCTAAACGGTCCATGTGCTAATGGAGGCGCATGTGACCTTAGGGATGCCCCACCATTCATGCTAATGCTAGAAGCCCAATACCTACCTACACATCGGTCATACGCTGGTCATGCTCTAGCAGCCTGTTGCTAAATAAGAACAATTGGCTGGAGTATCTGCTGTTTCTTGGTTTAGCTTTTGTTCCCTAAATTTCTCTTTTTCGCTCCTGCCGACCTCTCTGGCTTCTCTCGCTCCTTTCCAGCTTTTAGCAGATTTGCCTGGTTGCTGCCTACCTCTGTTCATCTTCTGCTTCCCTGCATGCCCGCTGTTGTCTTCAGCTTCTCAGCAGTCCCGCTGATGACCTCCTCACCTTCCCTCCCTGCGTGCAGTGAGAAATAACATTTCAATGTAACTGATGTAGAATATATTTCATCAGACTTGTGTAATCTGTTAAATGGACAAGATGTGGTGGTGTGCGGTTATTATGAGAACAGAGTGGTGAAGACTCCTTGCCAAGCCTGAGTGTGAGGTATACATGACTGCTGTGTCTAATAGGAAACAATGGACTCGCCCCCTCCAGCCATACAATGCTCTCTTTATGTCAGTGGTAGCAGAGGATGAGAGGCTGTTTGTTTAGGTGTTGTGTTCAGCATCAATTAAACCCATTACCCGGCCTCTATAAATAGTTTCTGGAAGTTTAGACTTGCTGGTTAATGAGTCAGCGTGCAAGCTTGCCGATCAATGTGGCATTAGATTATCTGGAGCTAATAAACCTGATGGGGTTTCTTGAGGTAGCTCCGTAATTTTACAAAGGAGGACAACCCACCGCTAAAGGATTTCTGATCCCGATTAATATTATAATAATGTTTTCCTCTATTTTTTTTCTGCTTTACTGGGTCTTTGTTGAGCACTCAACTGAGGGAATGATCAAAGTTGATGTCTATGATAAAGGTTTGCGACAGCTGCCCCCGCCCCATAAACTACCCACGTGGGTACAGCCAGATTTCTTTTAAATTTTTTTTTTTTTTGTTAGGGGGGGGCATATTTGGATGCTATGAATCAGTATAGTATTAGTTTGTGCAGCTGCTCTACCTCTACTTCACTGCAAGGTTGGGAAATGCTTCTACGTATAACTTTATATAGGATTTGACTGAAAGTACCCCCCCTCCCTCAAGGGACAGCCACTGGCTTATTCCTGGGTAATGTCGAATTGGGGTGCCCCATAGTGTGATGCCCCCTGTGCCAGTAAATGTGTACCTTTCCCCGGTCCACGATGCATGTGCGGGCTCTTGTCCGACAGCCAACTGTCTTGACTACATCATTCAGTTAAATCGGACCTTCACCATGATTTATTGAAAAGCCACATTTGTGCCCTAGAAATAAGGAAGGAAGAGGTGAGTTGTTCAGGGGGGTTTCACACAACGATCCATCCTAATTAGGGGGCCGAAAACAAGCCTGGTATTTCAGCTTTCCACACTGATGTAATAAGGGCTTAGATAGTGAGTCCCAATTATTGAAAAAAAAAAGATTTAGCTCCTGCACATGCCAGATATATCAAGTTTAGACATATTAAGTTCAGAAGAATGTGCACTGGAGCCAAAAAAACCTTGTTTTTTTTAGAACCTATGTAATAACCTCCAATATTATAACCTTTTTGTAGTGCAATGCTTTCAAGTTAGAGAACACAAAGCTTGAAAGGTTACACCAGATGCTCGGGCTGTGTTATCAAGCAAGGGGCCGTCTCAATGTGATGTAAGTGGCGATCAATCAAAAAGAGAGAAAAGGATCAAAGGCAACTTTTGGTTCTACTAGGTAATTGGCATTTCCAAGAAGCAACTATGCTGTGATCTCGCCACCTTTCAGAAGGTCTACCCCCCCACCTCAGTAATATGTAAAATAATGAAATAATTAAAATAGTCACGCAAACTTCTGCCAGCCACGATTTCTGTGAGCTGCCACGCCTTCCTCCATTGCAGTGAATGGAGGGGGAGTGTGGCAGCTCATAGCGATTGATGGCAAGGGCGTCGCCACGTCAAAGGGAGAAACTCACGAAGGGCAGAGCGGCGCTGCGGATGGTGCCGGGGAGTGGGACCTGGATCCAGCCTTTCAGGTAAGCGCTGCAGCCCCAGACTAGGAGCGGCGGTTTGCATAGGAGATAAGGTGAGTATAGCTTTTTTTTTTATTTTTCTTTTCTGCTTGAAAATTTACTTTAACTCACTGCACAAACTTGGTGCTAGATATATTGTAGGCAGTGATTTTGGATAGGAGCATAGAGGTAAGTGTAGCTAACATCCTGCAGATTGCCTGGCTCAGAAGCGGCATAAGCGCACTTGCATAAAGGAGGTTCTAGATGAGGGGTCGAAACAGCTCTTCACAATGATGCACATGTGGAATAATTGGGACTCGTGCTCTGTATAATCCCTGATTACCTGTGTATCATTGTGGAAAGCTGCAATACCTGGCTTCACCCTTAAAGTGGACCAACACCCAGGATTTTGACTATCCTGGGTATTGGTCCACTTCCCCGAGGCACCCCGATTTGGGGTGCCCCGCTACCTGAAACCCCCCAAACACCCCGAAAACTCACCTCTCCACGCTCCCACGTGAGTGCGCTGTCCAATGCCCGCCGACGGACAAGGGATCGCGCCTCCCGCGCGTCACTCTTGACGTGTGCGCGCCGGGCATTCAGAGACGGCCGGCGCGGGCGCGCGCACGTCTAGAGGAGCGCGAGAGAGGCGGCGGAAGCAGCAGCAGGAGAGGTAAGGTTTTTTCTGGGTTTTGGGGGGGGTTACACCCCGCGGGACATCCCGATCTCAGATGTCCCGCGGTGTGTGAGGTGATCGGCCCGGGAATCTTATAAATTCCCGGGCCGATCACCCCTGGGTGTTGGCCCACTTTAAAGTGGACCACAGGATTTTAACTATCCTGGGTTTTGAACCATGCCCCTGCCCTGGTACCCTGCTGTGTGAACCCCCCCACCCCCCCCCCCCCGGCCGCCCAAACAAACTGGCCTCTTCCCGGTCCTATGATGCATGTTTAGTCTAATCGGCGTGCTCAGATCTGCTTGAGCCCCTTCGCCCAGGAGCTCGTCTAATTCAAGATCAATTGGCCTGGGAATATTATCGATTCCTGGGTCGATCTCTGTGGGTTTTGGTCCACTGTTTGAAAACCCCTCCTCCTAGAACTTCCTCTTATGGGTGTGTCCTTACACAGCCTTTGGGCCAGGCAATCTGCAGCTTGTAAACTCCTTTTAAAAAGGCTGCTCAACGTCCCTCTATGTCCCTTATCCAGAATCACTGCTTACAGATTGCCCAGCCCAAGTTTGTGCAGCAAGTTAAAGGAGCACTATCGCAAAAACATGGAACAACAATAAAAATCCATATAAATATACTTGATGGCGGGAGGAGGGGTCACTTATACACCCTGCATCAAGAAATATCCAGCCAGGCATGTTTTTTATCCTTATTAATAGAAGGAAGAGGAAATCGGGTGACAGGTTCTGTTACCCCTGATAGATTAAACCTGTTGCCCCTGGATTTTATTCCTACCAGGAGAAGAAAACCACAAGCTTGGCGGGAGTTCTATTCAGTTCGGGTGTATAAGTGATCCCTCTTATCATTAGCCGTGTTTTTATATGGGTTAATATTACACAATTTTGCGATGGTGCTCCTTTATAGTTGCAAGCCTCTAAACTACCAGGAAATTAAAATAAGTTTAGTTTGTTGGCGATGGCCACTCCACATCTGTCATGGCAGGTCTCCGGGAACTCCAAAAACACGGATATAATATATCCCAAGTCCGGTTTCACACAGACGAGATGTGCTGCAATAGCGATTTCCTAGAGAATTGCTATTGCATTTTGTGAGCTTTACTGTGCAGTGCATTTAAAGGGCTGGATTTAATTTATTGTCGCATTCCAGAATTGAGTTTGTGCCATCACTGACTTAATGTCATTATTTTACATATTACTGAGAAAATGAAAAACTCCTCTACAGGCTGTAGACCTTCAGAAAGGTGGCGAGATCACAGCATAGTTGCTTCTTGTAAATACTAATTACCTAGTAGAACCAAAAGTTTCTTTTGATCCTTCTCTTTTTGATTGATCGCCACTTACATCACATTGGGGCGGCCCTTTGCCTGATAACAAGCTGCTCTTCAAAGCTGGAGCCTCTGTTGGTTAATAACCTTTCAAGCTTTGTGTTCTCTTGAAAGCATTGTATTATAAAAAGGTTATAATATTTGAGGTTGTTGTATAGGTCCTAAAATAACCAGGGTTTTTCTGGCCCCACCGGTTCTGATGGCCAGGTCAGATGTTCAGTGCATATGCTTTTGAATTTACCTGGTCAAAACTTGAGATAAATCTGGCATGTTCGGGAGCCAAATCTAGTTTAAAGTGGACCAACACCCAGGATTTTGACTATCCTGGGTTTTGGTCCACTTCGGTGGGGCATCCCAATTGGGGGTGCCCCGCTGTGTGAAACCCCCCAGAAAGCCCCGAAAACTCACCTCTCCCCGCTCCCACGTGACCGCTGCAGCCAATCCCCGCCGGCGGACAAGCGAGAGGCAGCGCTGGACAAGCAGAGCGCGTCCGCCGCCGCCTCCCGCGCGTCCCTCTTACAGGGAGCGCACCCACCATTCACAAACGGCCGGCACGGGAGCGCGCCCTGCTAGAGGGACGCGCTAGAGGGAAAAGGTAGGATTGTGGGCTTCCTGGGGGGGTTTCACCCCGCGGGACATCCCGCTTTCGGATGCCCCTCGGGGAGGGATCTGATCGGCCCGGGAATCTTATAGATTCCTGGGCCGATCCCCCCCCTGAGTGTTGGTCCATTTTAATAGCTTCCACCCATATAATATAGATGGAGCAGATGTGGCCTAGAGGTATAGAAGCCGCCTTGTGACCTAAGGACCCTGGGACATGACTGAAGTTCCTTGAGCAAGGCACCTAACCCCCCCCCCCCAAACTTGCCAGACGCCCACTGCCCCGGTCACATGTTTGCACTCACTGCCCCTTAGTGTGTTCACTAGTGTGTGGTTATGTTGTGGGTTGCACATTTGCATGAATGGGTAAAGTGGAGCACGAATTCCTTTGTATGTGCAAGCATACATTGGTCATATGAGCACACAGCCATTATCTATGCTTAGTATTGCCATGTAGTTTATAATTTTAGTAAATCATTTTCATTTCTCTATTTTTTTAGATGCTATAAGGGATGAACCACAATTACGAACAAGCACTGATTGGGGGGGGGGGGGCGGGGGGAGTGATATATCTTCAGGGCTAGCGTAGGGTGCCTGATGTTTTGTCATTCAGGACTTTTATGTATGAATAAAGGTCCAGTGAACTAGAAATGCATTACAGTACACCATGCTGTTTAATTGAAGGGGTTGATGAGCCTTGCGTGATGAAAATCTATTGCCTGCCATATTACCTGTTGCAATGTCGCTCCTCTGTCCATTCGCTTTAGTCACTGAAGCGGAAGATTATTTCTTGCCTCCTGACCACCAAATTAAAGCCAGAGGCCTGTGTCAGTGCTGAGCTTGAATGGTGCCCTTGGTGCCGCTGTCCCTGCTCTGCTAGTGTCTAGATGTCACAATCCCACATTCATGGCGTGCTTGCATCAGATAGGACAGAGAAAGATTGGGTAAATCATTATTGACTATGAACTTAAAGATTGAAAGTTAAAGTGGACAAAAATCCTTTAAAGCAGACCAAACCCCAACGGACTTGTAAAATACATTTGGCCAAAGTCCCTGCCAATATTCCCTTACTCGGGTGTAGAAGTAGAAATGGATATTTTCCCTTTTTAAATGGTCCTGGAACACTTTTTTTTTTTTTTGCTGTCTCTCTGTGAGATGACCGATGATCAGTCATTACATCAGTGTGCAATGACCTCATTGCCACACATGACAATGGCAATGAATGGAGGAGGCGGAGCTTTACATTTAAATCAAGGACAATTATCTGGGATTAGAGTGAAGCAGGAGCACTAAAAATTGGCATACGGTGCTCTTCATAGGGGGAGCAATTCAGTTAAAAATGTGGGTTTTGGTCCGCTTTACGCTCTAGAGCTTAGTTACAAGGACTCCTGGCCAGGTTACACCTTGCCCTCTGAATCCTGATTTGACATGCCCTGTCCATCCCACAGTGCAGGTGAAAGCCTCCGTTGGCATCTCTGGCACTCAGCACTATCTGTGCTTGCCCCTTCCAGCATATTATTATTATTGTTGTTTGTTTATATAGCGGCATCATCTTCCGTAGCGCTTTACAAGGTAGTAATTACAGACAGGGTAGAAACATACGGTACATACACTATTTCAAATGCAGTTTTACAGATTTGACAGTGGATATTCTGAGTACAAGATACAATAGGGGAGAGAGCCCCGCCCCTGAGGAGCTTACAGTCTAAAGGATATCTTAATAGCTGGTGGTGGGTGAGCAGAGCAGCCGTGTGAGGCGCCCAGGGCTGTTAATTCTGAGTTCTGACTGGATAAGATGCGCCGTGGGAACATTGAGTTATCCTATGTCTATGCCACACGGGCATCCCAAATAGCATTGCCCTTGTAAAGCAGACCGAGTGAAATATCTTGTATTTTGCGGATATAGGAGATTTAGTTTAGTATTTTTGTTTCTAAAGAGCTTACACTTCAATGTTTTATGCCCTTGTTCTACTAATGTGCCACATAACTGGTATATTGTCGGCGTTAAAGCGGACCTTCACCCTGAATAAGAGCATATCTTATGTTTCCCACACCCTGTACATACAGATCGCCCACATTAAAAATCATCCTACCTGCATCTACTGCATGTTATGAGCCTTTAAACATCCAAGGTGCAGGCTCATGGAGCATCAGGCAGCCTGCAAACAGGAAGTGTCTTCTATGTTGCTCTGCATTCTGGGATTGCTGTCCTTTCCCTGACCCCAACTCTGCTCTGTCTGTGCAAAGTGCAGCTATAACCCCCCCCCTGTACCTTATACCCCCTCCTCTCCTCAGTATGTGATGCTTCTGAGTCAAGATGGTGGCGCCCGTACCCTAGAGTCCGGAACAGCCCGGTTGGGGAAAGTCTGTACCGGTAAGTGACTAAAACTTAAAATATATTAATGTTAAATGCTGGGGAATAGTTAAAGGGTTTGGGCTTTCCATTAAAATTATGCTAAAGGTCCGGTTTAAGAAGACCTAACCCCACCAGTACCATGGCCTTTCAAGGCAATTCTTTAGGGAACTTTAGTTACGCACTGACCTTCTTCTTTTTTTTTTTTTTTTTTATGTTCCGTACAAATATTGTTCTCTAAAGCGTGTGCTATTATTCTTGCGGTGGTTGGTTTTGGAACATATCGGCATTACAGGAATCTGAGTGCATGTCACAAAGGGCAGGATTCTTTTTGGACCCGTTACTTAGAACTAGGTGATTAATATACACTTTTTACTGGTGTCTATTCCCTAGACTGGAAGATGAAATCCGCTCCTCTTTGTATGAAGTTCTCGGTAAACACCCCCGCCCCAAAGAGCAAACAGCGAGCGCGGTACTGGCCAACTATTTCTGCAGCTTTGTTTACTTGGGGATTATTTTAAGTTATACATTTGTGTATTTTTCCTCTCCAACAGTGGTTATATATATTTAATATATGTGACAACCGTGCACCGACCTGAGTAGGACAAAGTAATCCCATCTGGACAAAGTTCAAGTGGATGAGTCATGGTCGGGTGTTTTCTAAGAAGAGAGTCATGTTCTGGTTAAGATTGGACGGTCTCTAAAATGGCATAAAATGTTTCTTGGAGGTAATTAAGTAGTGGCGCTCTGTTCTCGGTAGACGGCCTTGTGGGGTAGAGCCTCCCCTAGTATCATGAGCATAAGCTGTAGGTATGTGCGGTATCCTTTTCTCTCCTAGGTATATTAAATATGATCACCATTCCTAGGAAGGAGGGTGGGACTTCAGTGCTGGCTGTTCAGACTATTGAAGAATTAAAGCGGGTGAAAAAACAACTCGCCACAGCCGGCTGCTGGCCTGTCCCGGGGCATCCTATACCAGGATGCCCTGCTGTCACGGGGACGGCCACACATTCTATTCACTACTCTGGAGGGGGAATGTCAGGCCCTGGCACACTACCTCCATTGCAATGAATAGAGAGAGCAGGGCAGTGCACCAGTGACTGATGACTAGTTGCAAGCAGTCCTGATCCCATAGCTATTTTTAGAGGTCCAATAATTTAGTGCATCCCACAGTGCGTGCTCCTAGTATAATCCTGAAGTGAAACCGCCACCGGGCACCCAAAACTCTTACCAGATGTGTCGTGGGCAGATTGCACCACTAATCACGCATGTAAACTCCTGGTATAGGGAAGATCTTCTTCTTATGTGTAAAATCATCAAAACTCGATAGAGGACAATTTCCAGTAACAGAAGCGTATGAAAATAGAAATTATCCACGTTTTTATATCTTTTCCAAGCTCAAGTTCCTTCAAGGGGCGCATATAACATCATGTAGGAAAAAGAGCACAAAAACAGCCGCACTAGTGTAATACGTTCTTAAAAGCACAGGCTATTTAATAGTAAAAAATACACTCACAAACACACAAGGTTAAAACGCTTATCAAATAAAAAGAAGTCCAGCGATCCTCACCGCCAAGTCCTCCTTCCTCCAAACAGTCAAAAAAGCAAGTAGTTCCTACGCGTTTCGCCGTCAGCGCGGCTTCAACTACTTGCTTTTTTGACTGTTTGGAGGAAGGAGGACTTGGCGGTGAGGATCGCTGGACTTCTTTTTATTTGATAAGCGTTTTAACCTTGTGTGTTTGTGAGTGTATTTTTTACTATTAAATAGCCTGTGCTTTTAAGAACGTATTACACTAGTGCGGCTGTTTTTGTGCTCTTTTTCCTACATGATGTTATATGCGCCCCTTGAAGGAACTTGAGCTTGGAAAAGATATAAAACGTGGATAATTTCTATTTTTATACGCTTCTGTTACTGGAAATTGTCCTCTATCGAGTTTTGATGATTTTACACATAAGAAGAAGATCTTCCCTATACCAGGAGTTTACATGCGTGATTAGTGGTGCAATCTGCCCACGACACATCTGGTAAGAGTTTTGGGTGCCCGGTGGCGGTTTCACTTCAGGATTATACTAGGAGCACGCACTGTGGGATGCACTAAATTATTGGACCTCTAAAAATAGCTCTGTGTTATTATTACTACTTGGACTTTGCATATGTTTTAGGGGACTTTGCACACGTTGAGCTTTATAATAATAGTTTGTATTTTTGCGCGGTAATTTCACTGTTTGTATTTAGTCCTGATCCCATGTTTGGGCCTCGGCCTGTGTGGACTTGGATCCAGTGATCAGGTGAGTTGCGATTGCCCTTTCTCCTCTGATCCGGGGCAGGGGACAAAATGTAAGTACCTTTATTTTGTTTTTATTTTTTGGCCGCTGAATCACTTCAAAGAGATTGTACAGGAAGGGGGTTAAATTCTGTTTTTTTTTTTTCCCCAATTTGGGGGCAATCTAAATGTTATGTTTCTTAGGCTGCCTGGACATTGACTTTCAAATAGCGAGGTTGCGTTTGAATAGAAATGATCTGCCACCCATTATGCTGTGTTAACACCTCTGCCAATGCAGCTGAACATATCATGCTACCAAAATGAACGCCTTCGCTCCATACTGTTAATGCTAAACCTAGGATGTGGATTGGAGTTGTACATGTCGCATTCTGAAAGCCATTTCAAAGCAAACCAAACCCTAGCTTTTTTTGAATATCCTTGGATTCATTACTGCCAAGGGCAATACATTTTGAATGTTTCCAGTCTTCTTTCCTTTACCAGCAACAGATCTGGCAATTTCGTCTCCGATTGCTATGGGTAAGGGTGACAGGACCAGCAGTTGCTGAATCACATCATGGGTTTTCTTTCATGTATGAACTGCCTGTGCCCAGGGTCACAATCCGAGGCTTTAGGAGCCCAGGGAATAGAACCTCAAAAAAGGGTGTAAAAATGCCAGGGAAAGCAAAAATGGCAATAGATTTTTATTTCGCCCCCCATGGAGAGGACTATAGGTGGGAAGATTGGGTAACTTGGTTTTGCATCACTGGTCGGTTTTGGTCCACTTATACAATTCATGTGTCATGCTGAATTGCTGGGAAGTGTGTGTGTGTTTAAAAACCAAATATATTTGCTTCAGATCATGGTTTTCCTTTACAGGAAAGCACCATTGGGAGCAATATTTGCGGGAATACCACGATTTCCACATACATTGCACTCTATAATTTATTTTTATTGCTTGGGAAATCCGACACCTTAAAGGTAGACGGCTGTGCGTAATGTTGCGTGGTTAGATTTGTGGGTAGCTGGTCTCCTATGACTGATGTCAATTGAGTCTTGTGTTTTGAAGTTCCAGGTTCTCAGGTTTCAACATAGTTGTCACGTCACACCAACAGCAAGGTGGGTGTGAAACAAACCTGGCAAGGGTTACGCAGGTGATGTGCTTCTATCTTCTACAATGCTTCTCCCCTCTGATTGGATCCAGATATTTTTTGGGTTTGGCCGAGCACACACTTGGGAAATAAAAAGAATAGCTAGACGGAGCGCAGTGCTCTACTTCCTATTATTCTAATTTTATATAAGTACAGTAATTCAAGTTCCAACAAGAAGTTGGCATCACTGCATTGAATATGAAACAAGTAAAGAGACAAAGCAATGTTTACCACGTCACTGTGTTCCCAAAAGAAGCAGCAAAATGTCTCAATGTTCTTGCTCATCTATGTCATGGCATATCTGTAGGAATAAATTATGTCCAGTTGCTACAGATCTCTCATGTCCTGGGTGAATGGGAACCTTCAAAGACCTATTTAGCACTCGTTCTCATGACACCATCGTATTCAAAACGGTTTGAAAATGGCCAATTTAGACCAGTAGGAGCTTTGGCAAGTACCTTCCACTTATCCTTGTCCTGGACTCGCCACCTTTCTGCAAAGGAGGACATCCCAGTTTCCAGTATGTTGTGCCGCATCCTCAATAAAGGGGAAAGCTTTTGTGCAATTGTCCACGTGCTTCTCCTCAAAGTATAATGCTCTGTTACTGCCATTAGGTGGTGGGTTTAATGCTAGGATGCACTGTTCTATAAATCTGAGTATATTTGCACTCCTCTAAAATGTATGGCAATTTAGACCATAAATATCTCAACTCTCATTGCACCTTGTCTTGTCTAAATCACTGTTTCTGAACCAGCGGAACACTTACCACAGGTGGTATGCAGCAGTGTTTCGGGTCTGGTTTATTATTTTACAAGTGAAACTTTATCCCTCCTTGCTTTAAAAGTGCCACGAGTCCTATGGCTTACTTATTTTGGCACGACTTATAATTACCCCCCTTTGGGGGTACTTGGCTTGAAAAGTTATTATGGCAGTAGATCCAAGGAAAATGCACTTGTTGAGCCTCAAAACAAAAAGCAAAGCGTTGATGAAACGGGTAACACTTACCTGGTTAAAGTAGTCTGGAGAAAATCGGCAAGCCTCCTTCAAACCCAGTCCCCAATGCCGTGTGGGATACAAGATGGCCTCCAAGCCCATGTGTGCCCAGAGATATATTTGGAGGTGGTCACTGTCTCGTGCTCTCAACTGCTGTGTGCAATTGTTTGATTCAAACCAGCTAAGGTAATCTGATTGGTTAGCCTCAAATAAATGGATAACATGGCTGTAGCTTAATTAGCATGTCAATACATACGTGAAACTAGCTCAGGCCAAAAAAAGCAACAAGCCCTTTTTTTTTTTTTTTTTTTTTTTTTTTTTTTTTTAATAACCTCACAAAGACATTGAAGCAAAGGAGTTCCTTGACCACACTGAATACTACATAAGTGTACAGTAGCCACCCGGGCTTAGTCATCCAGTCAGTTGAAGAATGATTTAGACCTATCTATCAAGGATTATTGATATATGCACATATAAGAATATGTCCTTAGTGCTACAGTGGGGATCTGTGCTGCTTATTGGTCTCTCATCCTAGACATCTCCCATGTCTTGCCCCAATCTTTGATGTCCAGGGTCTCGCCTCAAATACAAAGCTTTGGATTCTTCTCTGAATTGTATTACTCTTAGACAAAATATATAATCACAGACTCTGCAAGTCTTCACATGTGAGGTCATCCGAAATCCATGACACAAAGTAGTAGAATTTTATAACCTGTCCCTGGTATCAAGGACATGCTATAAATTATACTTCCCTATGTCATAAAGTGCTTTCCTGCTATTGCCCTACATTAATCTGATTATAGTAAAATCATGTAATGGGCTTTATTAGTGGACATGGGCTGTTTATATGCTTTTTTTTTTTAATTGTGATATTGTTATGGGGACAAAGTGGTTGCTTTGCCCCTTCCACTTGTTTATACTGTTGAGCGTGGTGCTGCTGGTCCCTTGCTATTACTTGAACTAGTTGAAACAGGAAGAGCGATATTAAGTAGAGTTCAGCGTCTCATTATTCATTTTATTTTGTTTGTTTTTGACCATTGCAATAATTTCCTCTACCTTTTTTTTTCCACTAGCTTTTTATCTTGCAGCTTTTATCAGTTATAATCTGCATTTGTATTGAAATAATCTGTATTTATGCAAAGTGTCTCCCTGTAAGCGCATTCTGTATTTTTTTTTTTTTTTTGTGTGATGGCTTTTCTGGGATGTGAGGTGAAAAGGAAACCTTTGTTCTGAGCAGATTTGAGTTTTTCTTTGCTTGTGATTGGTTCTTCTCAAAATGTCACCTGGACTTGAAACATTGTCTGAAATACCAGTTTCCCCAAAATACCAGTTTCCCCGCTAGTGGTACATGTCTGGCCCAGGCATAAAAAAACGCAAACTTACTCTTTTTAGTAGATTGATTCACTTGATACTCTTTACTTGATTTCAGCAAATCTTGGCTCTGGTACGGACAATACGCTCCCTGTCCGGTCGCGTTAATTTGCAGCAGTGGGCACATCTAATGAGCTGTATAAGCCTGCATTACTAAGTCATGGATGCTTGTAAGCTTTCTGAGGGGGGCAGGGTATTGGGGAGCTTCAGAGTGGAGAGCGCTGCAACAAGGCAGCAAGCCTTTGGGTGGGCAAGTAAGAAATATTAAGTGCTACGAGATCATAGTCTACTTATTTTGGTAACCTTTATAACTGACCCCCCCTCCCCATTTGGGTGTACTCAGCACTTGACATAGAAAGATTAAAGCTGCACTATAACCATTTGTTAACTACTTCCATTCATGTACGGCTGGCAATCGCATGACTACTGGTGACTAATCTGAATTTGCCAGTGGACTTGCACATCAATCATGAAAGGTTTCCATTGGTCACCTGATTAACTGCAGTTTGGTGCCATACACGATGAATAAGGTAAGTGGTGAGTTGACTATAGTGCCGCTTTAAGAACCTTTGCCAGAATATGAACCAGCTAGCTATCTGGTCCTCTGCCATAGACTCCTTTTTAGAGTTGACCATCATTGGTGTGGACAGATGGCCACTGCTTTGTGTTTAAGCTGTAAGAAACCTTCCTTTGGTTGACCATTATTTGTACGAGCCTCTGCTTCATGCAAGTGATGCCTGACTTGTTCCCATCCTTTTACTAATCTATGCTTAGTAACAAGCAATGTTTGATGTGTCTTGTATGGTCCGATGTATTATTCCTTCAGCACAGATGGGCCATCTATTATGATTCACACAATGGCCGGCTCGTGGTGTTTATCTGGACCTGGGGCCGCCACAGCTGCTGGCCTTACAGAGTGCTGATGTTGTAAACAGTGCTGTGGAAAAGCTCTTCTCCCCTGACAAATGAAGCCAATCTGACAGGAAAAATCACATCATGGAAAGCCAAAGTATCTAGTAAGCAGCGAATTGTCACGTTTCTGGGCTCTGCGCTCCGGATACACTGAGGAAGTTGGAAATGGACTTGGCTGAACTTCCCAGCTCGTGATTGTCCATGGAAATGTACACGGACCTGAAGCAAAAGTTACACAGGTGCACATTTTTGGAGTTAGTGTTGCTGTATTTTGTTAGACATAGATGTTCAAAAGAAAAATTCTGTTTTTCCAAAAGGTAGAAATCTGTGGTGGTCATATCCCCAGTCCCCAGTTACATGCGCTTGCACCCAAGAGTATCTGAATGGCTGGTGTGGGGGCGCATGCCACCCGAGATGCGGCAGTGCACACTCCCTATTGTAAACAATCTGAGCTGAAGATTGGAAAAATGAGTCACCGGTGCCCTGGGGGAAAGCCAGCGGCCAGCCCTGGCATCTTTGAGATTCCATGATGGCCTCTGGTGGGTTTTGTTTTGCTTTAAGGATATGCACAGCTTGTTGCTCTCGGCCAGCATGTGTAATGTAAATACTTGTGCCCTATGTGTCTCCTCAGTTCTCTTTTTTTCTTGCAGTGCAGGGTAGGAGCCATAGCAGGACTCCAATGTTTGCCCCACCTTCCATTTTGAATTTTAATTTTTCTGGACCACTTTTAAAAGGTAGTCCAACAGTCGCACTGTCCCCTGGAGCTCTTGGCGTAAGAAAGCATGGCAAACAGTGGTCCCACAGCAGAGCATGCTCCTGAAGCTGCTCCATGACGCCTCGGTCACAGCACAGCCGTGACCCAGAAATTAAAGCAGATTAAGTGGCTTGTGTTAAAACCGAAGACACTTGGCAAATAACTGGAGATTTTAATATGCTTTGAAATGGAGCCATCCATTCAGCACACTCTCTCCGCTTCCTGTCCCTTTTCCAAGCCTTATCATAGGGTTTAACTTCCCAAGTCCTTTTTAAATTGCCTCGTCCATAGCCAGGCAAATGTATTTCAGTGAGGTCCTCAGATGGTCACATTTATGGTCCTCACACGCTTTTGGTTATTAGCGCAGTTCAGCATTTTTTTCTTTTCATGGATTTGTTCAGTTCTGGGCTTCCATTTCTGGGATGGCTGCTGGTTAGTCCTAGGAGCGTGCAGCCACGTGACCCCTTTCTGTGAGATATCTGTACAGTGCAGCCTTCCTGTAGAGCCCCAGAACTCAAAAAAGGGTAGTGCCACGATGCAGCTGAAGGCCGTACTTTGCTTCTATGCTGCAATAAGAGGAATATATAGGCTTTTTTTTTCTCTCTTCTAGCCATCGCGTCTAGAGCGGAGTATCTGCCCCTTGCTCTTTCAAGCAGGCCGGGCAGTAGAGCCGGGACTTTGCCCTTCCTGGACTGGTTTAACATTTAATTCATGCGTTCAGCACAGATTCTTTCCTCGCACACTTCACCTTGTAGGGGGATTGTGGCCATATCCTCCTTGCTGAGAACTCATGTACAGGTAGCGCTGATGGACTTCTCCAGTGATGAGGTAATGACTTTATTTTAAATTCTTTTTGTTGGCTTACAGGGACGGTGATAACACCAGGGGGCTAATGTAATGCAATAAACATCGGAGTCGGGATCCCATTAGCATAAAGCTGGCCTCACGACTTGCCATTTAGTAGTACAATATTTATCCTTCCTAACTGAAGGTATTTGCTCGATACTACTGATAAACGCATGGCGCCATTAATCGAACCGAATTGCAATACAAGTCACCCTAGGGGTAGAGATTCCACCCAAGTGTATAGATCACTCCAGTATTGTTTGTTCTTTATTCTTCACTGGGCACATTTATGCCTATACGGGTCACCGCCTCACAGACTTGCTCTATTTCTATTAAAGGCAGAAGCCCAGTCTATATAACAGGCTGCCATTGGCCCCCTCATCCGGAGCTGAGACAGGAGGGGGGTTCTTGCAATGCAACACACTCCCCTTTAAGCCAGTGTTAAACTGCGGAACTCAAGTGTCTCCATGCATCTACATGTATAGTAAATAGCTTATCTTTTGCACCTGCCCACCTTGTACAGCTACATGGATGATGGTTAATAAATGAAGAAAAAATATTCCCAAAACAAATGTAACCAGTTGAGTTAAACTAAAGCTTCATGATCCATATGTAACAACTAAGCCCCTACTAACTTGCTCTTTAATATTCATGGTGGCAGTGGTTCTTACGTCCCTTCTTAACTGTTCTGGAATATCCGCTCTCCATTATTTTTTCCAAGAAGAGTAGTAGTGACCCGCCTTCCTTTTTTTGGCCCCAACATTATCTGCACTTCCCCACCAGAAATCACTATAAAAACATTTACTTCAATGGTCTGGATGTGCAGCTTCACTTCCCAAGAGACATCAATAACATTTCTGTTATCCTGTCTTTTGGTCAGAGACGGACTATGAGGCTTTATCCCAAAATTTGAGCGGCTTCTTTGCAACTCTGCCAGGGTTCTGGTCCAGAGGGACAATAAACTAACCTAGCCTTATTGTGCCAAGTACATTGGTTACCATAATGGGAGAGTACAGATGCAAATTAAGGACCAAATGTTCAACAAAATTAGTAGTACATTGGTTCCCTAGATCACTGTTTCTCAACCTGCAGTAGACGTACCCCAGGGGGTACTTGGAAATGTTCAAGTTTATTTTAACTTAGAAGCATTATTCCTTATTCACATAAAAGTACTTTGATACATGTGGCCTACTTATTTAGTTAAAATGTATAATGTATCAATTAGAAAAAAACTTTTTTGGGCACCTTAACACCTACTAAGTTGACCTTGAAGCACACCCCAGACGGGAAGAGCTGAAGCAGATCAGATGTGCTAGGGTCCCCCGGGATGTCTACAAGCTGATTCACCATTGAGCCTGTCCAGCACTATGCTCAGATCTGTCTTAATAGGATGTGTGTCTTCCACCCCCGCCATCCTTCTGGCAGACATAGTAGTGCCCTGGGCCACAATTTAATTAGCCACTTTTGTATTGTCAGCCCAGCACTGTGCCGAACAGGACCTCGTCTTCTCTGGCCGGGCTGTGGGAAGAGTGGAAACCTCTTGTTACAATTATTTGTTACTGAAACCACTGCTGCAGATTATCGCAGTCCGATTCTGGGCTTGTTCTTTGTCAGTGGCTTGTTCTGTATTAGTCAGCCTGTCGCCCCCGCCACCTGTTCTGTGTCTGGTGTGCATTCAGCCGAGGCTCACGTCCATCCCTGTCCCTGGTTAATTGAACAAAAAATGTACCGGAGCACAAAATGTTAGGAGTCCATTGGTGCTCGTCTGTCTCTGCTTGATAGTTACACATGTACAGTACAATATTTCGGGGGCCACCAAGCAGACATGGCCTTCAGCTTCTCTATACCTAAGTCACCAAGCAGTGCGAGGCAAGTCTCCCACATTTTATATTTTGACATTCAGTCTTTTCATACAACCTAATTATGCCCAAACTGTGCAGCTTTAGAGGGTTGTACTACTTATTTTTATCAATTGACCTCACACAACAGTTTCTGCACATGTCATCTACTCTATACTGCAATTAACTATACGTGAACTGAACTGGTTCTGGGGCAAATGCTTCTCCCTGATCCTGAGAATCTGCTAAAGTTTAACAACTGGTTCTAAAGAACTTTGGTGAACTGGCAGAATCCCACTTCTGCCACCAGGAGCCCTTCATCAGGTAAAAGCCTCAGGAATCCAAATGCAACCAAGGTATTAGTGTTTTGTGTCTCTTACCAGATGAATGGGTGCTCGGTAGCCCTGAAACATTGTATTCTGCATTGTAACTAATAAAAGGTGAGAGCTGGGCGGGGGAACCTGATAAAGAATGGCGCTGTCCACCACTTCCACTTTTTACAAATTGGCATGAAAAATGGGGTCTCTGTGATATTTTAGTTTGACCACCACCAAGAAATGAGCAGTATATTCAAAGGAGGCAAAAATCCTTTCTACCTGGCACTCGTGTGTCTGTGCTCCTGCTCCCCAATTAAAGTGATTCAAGATGGCTGTTCCCAGAGCAGGAATTGATGAGGAGACTTTACTGGAGAAAGGGTGAGGTAAGAATGATTTTGTATTACCCCCCCCCCCCCCCCAGACTTTCACTTTAAAGCACAACCAACCTCTTGACATTGGGGCATATATATTTTCAATAAATATAATATATATTCAGTATATTTAATATGAAGTATGTTGAGACTGTGACTGTGGCCAATAAGGTTCACCAGTCAGGTATGTAAGTTTGCTCGCCATCAGGGTAGGTGTCTGGTGCCTGTATCACAGAGAGGTGGGGAATTTTCCCATTTGTGGTGGTAATACTCTGCGGGGGTCACTTAAGCCGGACCTTCACCATGATTTATTGAAAAGCCCAAACCCTTATAAAATGATTCCCCAGCATCTAAAGTTAATATATTTTAAGTTTTTAGTCACTTATTATTCTTTCCCCCACTGGGCTGCAACTCTGTTCAGGACTTTTGGATACGGGCGCCGCCATCTTGACTCAGAAGTATCACACTTACTGAGGAGAGGAGCGTGAGATAAAGTACAGGGGGGCGGGTTATAGCGGTGCTTTGCTCAGACAGAGCAGAGCTGGGGTCAGGAAAAGGTCAGCAATCCCAGAATGCAGAGCAGCACTTCCTGTTTGCAGGCTGCCTGCTGTTCCATGAGCCACCATCTTGGATGTTTAAAGGCTCCTAGCATGCAGTAGATGCAGGTAGGATGATTTTTAATGTAAGCAATCTGTATGTACAGGGTGTGGGAAACATATAAGATAGACTTTTTTTTTTATTTCTAATAATCTATGTACATACACATTCATAAATGTGCCCATCACTCATGTACGTGTACAGGGTGTGACATAGAGGCAGTGCTGTCTCGGCCATCTCTGGAACGAGCTTTGCCTTGCCATGCTGTTTGTGGTGCACACACTTGAATGGTAAAATACAACAAGGTGGGGGGGGGGGGGCTTTTCTCATGCAGGACGGACATGCTGAGCGTTTTTTTTTTTTTACTGATACAACTGGAAAACCCCGCTGAGCACCACTTACGTCTGAGATGGCTGCATGACATCAGTGTGATGGAATGTGAATGGCTGCACCTCTCTCTGTGTGTGGACATGTCTTCAGCAACCCAGAACATGCTGGAAGAAAATGTCTGCATGTTTAACCTTCCTGTGAGAGGTAGTGCATGGGGGGGGGGGGCAGAGAAGAAAAGAAGGGGGGGATATGGTGGGAAGAAATGTGGCTTGGGTGTGAAAAGGAGATGGAAATGGGGGCCTTGGGTGTAAAAAAGATGGAAATGGGGGGCTTGGGTGTGAAAAGTAGATGGAAATGGGGGGCTTGGGTGTAAAGATGGAAATGGGGGGCTTGGGTGTGAAAAGGAGATGGAAATAGGGGGCTTGGGTGTGAAAGGGAGATGGAAATGGGGGGCTTGGGTGTGAAAGGGAGATGGAAATGGGGGGACTTGGGTGTGAAAAAAAGATGGAAATGGGGGGGCTTGGGTGTGAAAAAGATGGAAATGGGGGGCTTGGGTGTGAAAAAGAGATGGAAATGGGGGGCTTGGGTGTGAAAGGGAGATGGAAATGGGGGGCTTGGGTGTGAAAAGGAGATGGAAATGGGGGGCTTGGGTGTGAAAGGGAGATGGAAATGGGGGGCTTGGGTGTGAAAAAGAGATGGAAATGGGGGGCTTGGGTGTGAAAAAGAGATGGAAATGGGGGGCTTGGGTGTGAAACGGAGATGGAAATGGGGGGCTTGGGTGTGAAAAAGATGGAAATGGGGGGCTTGGGTGTGAAAAGGAGATGGAAATGGGGGGACTTGGGTGTGAAAAAAAGATGGAAATGGGGGGCTTGGGTGTGAAAAGGAGATGGAAATGGGGGGGGCTTGGGTGTGAAAAGGAGATGGAAATGGGGGGGCTTGGGTGTGAAAAGGAGATGGAAATGGGGGGCTTGGGTGTGAAAAGGAGATGGAAATGGGGGGGCTTGGGTGTGAAAAAGATGGAAATGGGGGGCTTGGGTGTGAAAAAGATGGAAATGGGGGGGCTTGGGTGTGAAAAAAAGATGGAAATGGGGGGCTTGGGTGTGAAAAAGATGGAAATGGGGGGGCTTGGGTGTGAAAAAGATGGAAATGGGGGGCTTGGGTGTGAAAAGGAGATGGAAATGGGGGGCTTGGGTGTGAAAAGGAGATGGAAATGGGGGGCTTGGGTGTGAAAAAGATGGAAATGGGGGGGCTTGGGTGTGAAAAGGAGATGGAAATGGGGGGCTTGGGTGTGAAAAAGATGGAAATGGGGGGCTTGGGTGTGAAAAAGATGGAAATGGGGGGCTTGGGTGTGAAAAAGATGGAAATGGGGGGCTTGGGTGTGAAAAGGAGATGGAAATGGGGGGACTTGGGTGTGAAAAAAAGATGGAAATGGGGGGGCTTGGGTGTGAAAAAAAGATGGAAATGGGGGGGCTTGGGTGTGAAAAGGAGATGGAAATGGGGGGCTTGGGTGTGAAAAAGATGGAAATGGGGGGGCTTGGGTGTGAAAAAAAGATGGAAATGGGGGGCTTGGGTGTGAAAAAGATGGAAATGGGGGGCTTGGGTGTGAAAAGGAGATGGAAATGGGGGGGGCTTGGGTGTGAAAAGGAGATGGAAATGGGGGGCTTGGGTGTGAAAAAGATGGAAATGGGGGGCTTGGGTGTGAAAAGGAGATGGAAATGGGGGGGCTTGGGTGTGAAAGGGAGATGGAAATGGGGGGCTTGGGTGTGAAAAGGAGATGGAAATGGGGGGGACTTGGGTGTGAAAAGGAGATGGAAATGGGGGGCTTGGGTGTGAAAAAGATGGAAATGGGGGGGCTTGGGTGTGAAAAAAAGATGGAAATGGGGGGCTTGGGTGTGAAAAGGAGATGGAAATGGGGGGCTTGGGTGTGAAAAGGAGATGGAAATGGGGGGGACTTGGGTGTGAAAAGGAGATGGAAATGGGGGGGACTTGGGTGTGAAAAGGAGATGGAAATGGGGGGGACTTGGGTGTGAAAAGGAGATGGAAATGGGGGGGACTTGGGTGTGAAAAAACATGTATTGGGGGGCTGCGAAAAAAGATTGAAATGGGAGGCGGTGCAAGAGAAGAAATATGGGAAGGGGGGATAAAAATTAAGAGATGGAAAGAGGAATGTGAAAAAGATTGAAAGGGGGTGTAAAAAGTGATGGGGGACAGATGCAGAAAGAGCTGGTAGGAATGTGGAAATATGAGAGCTTGGGGAGATGGAAAGTGATCATGTTAAATGGACAGATGTGAAAGGTAGAGGGTGTAGGTCTGCTTTAAAAGTGATCAATGGGTAGACTGTAGACTTCCTACTGGAGCTCTGTATGTTGGGGGCACTAAATATCTGCACACTGCACGGAAGCGCACCTGCTATTGGAATAAGTGCATCTCTTGCACATGTGTGCAGCTATTTCCGGTCTCCCATTTGAGCTCCCTGAGGAAGGTTTAGAATATCTTTCATGCAGGTTTCGGTGGTGGTGCGAGGATATAGGCTAGGTTATAGTCCCTGTGGAACAGGACTCTCCCTTACAGAATTTCAAAGGAGACCTTGACCACGCTCCTTGGGATAAAGCTTGACGATCTGTCTCTGGTGGCCGAGACCTCAATGGAGAAAATCTGTAGATGTCTAGTGGAAGCTGCACCTCCCGCAGAGTACAGTACAATTATATAGATGGGACCCCAGCTCATCGTAGTCATTAAGGGGGACTCTTCATTACTGGTTGGACCAGATGTGTATACGTTTTTTCCATTATGTGTTTATTTTTGGCATTTCCTAGGATCTGTATATTCAGGGGCAGGGATTGACTTATGAAAGTGTTGATCGTCCAGTGCTAATTGTGGGGCTCTTCTCTTGCAGCACACATCCTGGAGGAAACTGAAGAACATGGTCCATTGGTCACCCTTTGTGGTGTCCTTTAAGAAGCACTATCCATGGATCCAGCTGGCTGGACATGCAGGTACTTTATTGGCTCCTGATTATTTATATACCTGTGACATGATATAGCAATCCGATTCTTGGCAAAACCAAGCCACCCCACTAAGCTTCTCTTTTCCCTTTAAAGTGGACCAAAACCTAGGATTTTGACCATCCTGGGCTTTGGTCCTTGCCCCCTGGCACCCTTTTGCGGGGTGCCCCGATTTTTGAATCCCCCCGGTCTCCCACTCCGACTCGCCTTTCCCCGGTCCTACGGCGCATGTGCGGCCTCCCATCCAATAAGCGCACTTGACTGCGCTGACAGAAACTCGTCTAGGCTTATAAGCACTCAACTGCTGCCAAGTCTAGCCGAGGACCCAAATCCCCCCAACTACCCTCTAACAGGGAGCGTGTCTGCGCCGGCCATTCACAAATGCATAGCATGGGCACGCGCCCTGCTCAAGGTATAGCAGGGAACGGCCGCTGTTCGCGCATGTGCCATGGGGTTGGGGAGGAGGTGATTTTACTGGGTGGTTTACACAGCAGGGCATCCCAAATCTGACTTCAGGATGGGTTTTGGTCCACTTTAACTGCCTGTCCACTTAGAGTGGGTATTAGGGGTGTCGTAAAAAATCGATTTGGTCAAGTATTGCGATTTTTCATTCGATGGTACTTGAATCGATTCTTTCTCCCTAGTATCGATTCTGACACCCCTATGGGGCGGGCGGTTGACGTCACCCCCGCGGGCGTCATCCCGGGTCGGCGATTCGGTCAGATGCTATGAACGCTGGGCAGAGAAGGAGAGGGACAGGAGATCGTCTGATCCCCTGCCTCCCCCCTCCAGCGATCACTGCATCTGTCATCGGATCGACACGAGGGGATATGTGGTGTTTTTTTACTGTTAACGCGTTGTGAACTGGTAAGGGGTCAATGAGACCCCTTTACCAGTTCACGGGGCTGGCAAGTCACCTGCGGCTAGCAGTTGACTTTCCATTAACCCTCGGCTCCCCAATTACCTGGCTCCCCAAGGCCCTGGGGGGGGGGGGGGGTAAGAGGGTCCGGGCCCACTGAGGCTTTGCGGGTTTGTAGCCGGCAGGGTGGGGGGCCACCAGAGGCTGGCTCCTGTGCCCTTTTCTACAAGCACTGCATAGCTGGTCCTGGGCTGGTTATGCTGGGTAAACCTTAAAATTCCAATGAAAAATGGGGTCCCCCCCCATTATTTTATTTTTTGAATAAAAAACATTTTTATAAAAAAAAAATTGCGATATATCATCTTTGAGACAGATTAGGGATATATCGGGATATATAATATCATATGTATATCGCGATATGTATCTTATCACCAGATTCTTGCCAATTCACAATTCACACCTCTAGTGGGTATTCTTTTTTTCCCCAAAGGCCCGTTTCTATCTGTCCAAAGCATTGCACAATGGGTAAAGGCATCTGCACACACCAGCAGAGTGCAATAGCTATAAGCCAGTATTCCAGCAGCTCCCCCGTGAAGGCAGATACAGGTACATTCACATAGCTGCCTAACCCCCCCCCCCCCCCCCCCCCCCCAACCGAGATTCTTCATAGCTCCAGTAAAAGAAAATAAAACAAGGCTTTTCTGGAATCGTTTTCATGGTAAATAAAACCCAGCAGCTTGCGATCTACTCTGTTTTTTATTAAATGTCATAAGACATTAGCTCCTTTTTTTTTTTTTTTTTTCTTAAAGCGGATCTCCACTCCAGTAATGACAGTTTACTGTGGCAGCTGAGGAATCTACCACTAGAGTGTACGACAGTATGAACCCAAATGGGGGAGATTATATAAGCTTGGATTCTTCAAAAGGAGCACTAACTACCCCAGGCTAAATTCCATAGATATTTGCCAGTCGCTCACTTTAGAACCTTGATAACTAAAAATAGAGCTGACCTGACATATTTTTTACATCTATTTTTAAACAGATATATCTTTTAGTGTTCCTTCCCCATTCCCTCTTTATTGTGCTCCCTGTGTTTAGGTGCATGTTGTACACCACATGTGTCAATCTCTGGCTCGCAGCGGCATCAGATTTGACACACGAGCCACCGATCCAATGTCCGCAACTGTGCTTCTCTATATCTTTGCAGGGCGCATGCCCACAACAGGCATTTGTAAATGTCTACCACGGGCACACCCCCAGCTTCAGCATAGTGGGGGATGAGTCCGGCAGTGAATTTTGCTCAATTTGGCCTTTAGCCAACGAGGCTAAGGCCAGGGAAAGATGACAAATAAAAGCCAAATGGAGCCATTCCCCTTCACTCTCCCTGGTAGATCTGGGGGGGGGGGGGGGGGGGGGGCATGTCTCGACTATTAGTTATGTGATGATCCCTTTTAAATTGGTTGCACTGGTTTCTTTTTCCGCCGCCGCACGCTCGTACTCCGCCCCGCGGTCGGCGGCGACATCATCGCCTCAGGCGCTGCTGCGCCATCATTGGCTAGCCTTGTCATGTGGGCGTGTTTTCGCACTCTTCGGGGGGGGGGGCTGGCCTTGCAGCTTACACGTTCTGCATCACTGTCTCCGCGGCCCGCCCCTCGAGGTATATGTGGGCGCCATTTTAGTTCTCTGCTGCATGTGTCTGTCGTCTCCCTATCGCGGTCCGTAAGTGCCCCTGTGGGCTGATTTATTTAGTATTTCTCTGTATTGCATATTGCTTATGGGATCTTTTTGCTTATGTCTTGCAGGCGGGTCAAACTTTGTGGTTTCTCCCGGTCCTATCCCCTCTATTTAGTGTTAACTCTTATTGGAGGGCTATTGTATTCACTTACCTTCCACTTCCCTAGCGGTTTATTGGGGCATCCCGGGTTGCTATTATTAGCGTCAATCCCTATTGGCTTGTTGTGCCATGATAATCACCATATGGAGGCTTCTCAGGATAATGTGCTCGGGGTTCCTTAGGGACAAGCCTGGCTGTGTATTGCGTGTGGGGTATCCCCTGTCAGTGTAGATGTCAGGGTTTGTGTACCCTGCGCCCAGCAGGTACTTGCACTGCAGTCTGGGTTACCTGCGGCTGGGCATAGTGCTTTGCCCCCTCTGGCTTCGCCTACCCCCCCATGCTTACATGCTTACACCTGACTCCCAGTGAGGTGCATACCAGTGGGGAGTCTCATACTGATTTGGCTGCCCGGGTAGCCAGCATTGAAAAGCATATTGCTGGGTCTGGTCCGCGTAAGGCTCCTGCTAAGCGGCAGCATCTGGCACCCGGTGTTACTCTTTCCTATGGAAGCTGAGGAGTTTTTTTATATTACTGGATATACCCCCCTGGAAGAGGGGGAATTATTTTCTGATTCAGAATCATCTGAGGATCAGCCTAGGGGTTATGCTGAGTCTGGGTCTGACCCATGGGCTTCAGATGATACTGACAGACTTTTGGCTCACATTTTTTAAGTGCTCTGTATCTCTCCTCCTGCCGTGGCCCGCGGCAGCAGGGGGAGCTGTTTCATACTGTTAAACCGGACCTTCACCATGATTTAATGAAAAGCCCAAACTCTTAAAAAATGGTTCTCCAGCATCTAAAATTAATATATTTTACGTTTATAGTCACTAACTTATTATTATTTCCCCCACTGGGCTGCAACTCTGTAAAGGAATTTAGGATACGGGCGCCGCCATCTTGACTCAGAAGCATCACACTTACTGAGGAGAGGAGAGTGAGATAAGGTACAGGGGGGCGGGTTATAGCTGTGCTTTGCTCAGACAGAGCAGAGCTGGGGTCAAGTAAAGGTCAGCAGTCCCAGAATGCAGAGCAGAACAGTCAGGATGCGCTTCCTGTTTGCAGGCTGCCTGATAAGATGGCGGCTTCCATAAGCCGCCATCTTGGATGTTTAAAGG
This sequence comes from Gastrophryne carolinensis, assembly GCA_027917425.1. Classification (NCBI taxonomy): domain Eukaryota; kingdom Metazoa; phylum Chordata; class Amphibia; order Anura; family Microhylidae; genus Gastrophryne; species Gastrophryne carolinensis. The sequence goes on from CM051235.1 coordinate 59,127,914, forward strand.
CTCATAACATGCAGTAGAAGCAGGTAGGATGATTTTTAATGTGGACAATCTGTATGTACAAGGTGTGGGAAACATAAGATAGGCTCTTATTCAGAGTGAAGGTCCGCTTTAAACCACGCTTGGAGTTTCCTGAACAAACTAATTTTAATAATCTGGTGCTCAAAGAGTGGGAACGGCCTAGCAGGCTTCCCGGGGTACCAAAGAGTTGGGATAAGCGATATCCCTTTCCCGCTGAGATAGTTAAACGTTGGTCATGTCCTCCCGAAGTGGATGCACCAGTACTGGGGTTGTCCAACACATCCGTCATGCATTCCCCTGACACTACTACACTGAGGGATGGGGAGGACAGGCCCATGGATCAGCTGGCTTGCCATGCCTTTGCCTGTGTGGGGACCGCGCTCTGTCCGGTCTGTGCCTCTGCCATTACAGCTGTCGCTATTAAAAGCCTGCTCAGGGGTCTTTTAGATGGGGCTTCTGATGATGCAGGTAGTGAAGAGTATAGAGCTCTTCTGCGTTGTGAGGAATTTGTTGCATATGTTCTCTCTGCCTTGGATGATACCATTAGAATGTGTGGCAGGGCATCTGCCTTGTTGGTGGCGATACGCCGCTCGGACTGGCTGCGCCAGTGGGCAGCTGACGACAACGCTGCTAAAAAGGCTCTCACTGGGTTTCCCTTCAAGGGGCTGCGCCTCTTTGGGGAATGTCTGGACTTGTTTGCTAAGGGAGGCAAGTTACCTCAGCGTAGAAGGCAGCCCTGGTCCTTTCGGGGTTCAGGTGCCTTTTCTCCTTCCTTCAGGGGCTCCAGAATTGGACGGGAGCTTCCTTTGCTGGAGCCCGTGGATATTTTTGGGGCCGGGGCAAAGGACGTGGCCGCCCTGGCCCCTCCTGGGCTCCCAAGCCTAAGTCCTCCCCCAAGCCCCCTCAGGCATGAAGGGGCGCCCTCACCCATCCGGGTGGGGGGATGGCTTCGGCTCTTGACTCATGTCTGGAGTCGTCATGTCTCAGACCGGTGGATTCCGGAGGTAGTGTCCTCCGGTTACAAGATAGTTTGCAGCCTGGCCGCCCCCAAGATTCATCAAATCTCTGTTAGCTCAAAACCCCCCTGTCAGCTCAGAGTCTGTCCCTGGCTGTCCAAGGCCTTCTGGAACTGGGTGTCATCTGCCGGGTGCCCTTGAGGGACAGGGGCAAGGGCTATTATTCCAATCTTTTCATTGTTCCCAAAAAAGATGGGTCCATCAGACCCATCCTGGATTTGAAGCACCTCAACAAATTTGTCAGATTCAGACACTTTCGCATGGAGACTCTGCGCTCAGCTGTGACTTTCCTACGCCCAGGGGACTTCCTCTGTAGACATCAAGGATGCTTACCTTCACGTACCTATCTTTCCAGGTCATCAGAGATTCCTCAGGTTCGCTCTGGAGGATCAGCACTACCAATTTGTGGCCTTGCCCTTCTGTCTCACCTCGGCTCCCAGGGTACTCACCAAGGTGCTGGCAGGAGTGATGGCTCTACTGAGATCTCAGGGCATTCGCATTCTTCCCTACTTGGACGACATGCTTATCGCTTCTCAGTCCTTCCATCAGGCAGAGCTGGACACTCAGCGGGTGTTCACACTGGAGTCATTCGGCTGGGTGATCAACCATCTCAAATCTTCCCTGTCTTCTTTCCATGGTGAAGTCCTTTCTGGGCATGATTCTGGATTAATTTCAGGTCAAGATCTTTCTTCCTCAGCAGAAGGTGGAGATTCTTCAAGAGAAAGCTCAGCTCCTTCTGTCTTGTCTTCGTCCATCCATCAGGCAGGGAATGCAGCTGGTGGGCCTGATGGTGTCCTGCTTCGAGGTGTTTGTCCTGTCCCCTCTGGTCAGGCTGTCTCTATCGTGGTGGCTGGACTCAGGATCTGCCCCCCAGCAGGTATCTTTTCTGGCCCCCTGCTGGGAGACTGTCCCCACGGATGCCAGTCTTGACAGGTTGGGGGGGATTTTGAAAGTCCCTGAAATTCCAGGGTCAGTGGGGCCCTCAGGAGGCCCATGCCCCTATCAACATTCTGGAATTGAGGGTGATCAGGTTGGTTCTCACCCACTTAACCCCCACACCTTCGGGGTCGGGCTGTTCAGGTCCGCTCGGACAACCAGACGGCGGTTGCCTACATCAGTCATCAGGGAGGGACCCAGAGCAAGAGGGCCCTCAAGGAAGTGTCCCTGATACTGTCCTGGGCGGAGGAGAATGTTCCCTGCATCTCAGCTGTGTACTTCCCAGGGTGGAGAATCTGGAGGCAGACTCTCTGAGCAGGGGGACCTCTCATCTGGGAGAATGGTCCCTCAGCAGCAGGGTGTTTCGCTCCCTGTTCCGCCGCTGGGGTCAGCCGGATGTGGATCTGTTCGCGTCTTGTCACAAGCTTCCAGTCTTTGTTTCTCTGTCCCAGGATCCGCTGGCCTTGGCCGTGGATGCCCTGGCAATGTCTTGGAAGGGGTTTCAGCTTCTGTATGTGTTTCCCCCTGCTGGGCAGGGTACTGCGCAAGATAGCTCAGGAACGGGTGCCAGCCATCCTGGTGCCCCCCTGTTGGCCAATAAGAGTGTGTTTCGCAGACATTGTGCAGCTGGCAGTAGATCAGTACGCCCTGCCCTTGGTTCCAGATCTGCTGACTCAGGGGCACCTACGCCACCCCAATTTACAAACGCTGGCTTTGACGGCCTGGCTGTTGAAACCTCGATCTTGATGGAAAAAGGGCTGCCTGCCTCTGTTGTAAATACCTAGATCAGGGCTAGGAAAAGGTCCTCCTCTTCCATCTACTACAGGGTTTGGCGTACTTACATTGACTGGTGCGATTCTAACTCGCTTCCCTGTTGTGTTTTCTTTTTCTAGGATTCTGGAGTTTCTGCAACGTGATTTGGATCTGGGTCTTCAGCTCAGTACTCTAAAAGGTCATGTTTCTGCCTTGGCTTTTTTTTTCCAAAGATCCTTTGCTCGGCATCCCCCGGTCAAGACCTTCCTGCAGGGGGTTGCTCACGTGCATCCCCCACGTAAGCCTATGTTACCAGTCTGGGACTTGAACTTGGTCTTATCTGCCCTGCAGGGGTCTCCCTTCGAGCCCTTGCAAGGAGCCCCTTTGTCCATTCTTACGCTTAAGATGGTCTTTTTGGTGGCCATCATTTCTGTGAGGCGTGTTTCGTTTTAAGCCAGACTTTCTGCCTAAGTTTGTTTCTGCCTTTCATCTCAATCAGGACATTGTTTTGCCTTCTCTGTGTCCTAATCCTACTAATTCTAAGGAGAGGGTTTTACACTCTCTGGATGTGGTCAGGGCCCTGAAGTTCTATTTGGTGGCTACTGAATCCTTCAGGAAGACTGACGCTCTCTTTGTGCTCCCGTCTGGACCTAAGAAGGGTCTGGCTCCGGCTAAGTCCACTATCAGCAAGTGGATCCATCAGGCTATGATACAGGCCTACTCTGCTAAGGGGAAGGAGCCTCCCTTCTGCCTTACTGCTCATTCTACTTGTGCTATTGGTGCATCTTGGGCTTTTCAGCACCAAGCTTCTGTTGAACAAGTTTGCAAGGCCGCCACTTGGTCTTTTGTTCATACTTTTTCTAAGTTCTACAAGGTTGATGTTAAGGCCTCAGCTGATGCTGCTTTTGGCCTTAAAGTGGACCAACACCCACCGGTGATCGGCCCGGGAATCTATAAGATTCCCGGGCCGATCACCTCCCTCCCCGCGGGACATCCGAGATCGGGATGTCCCGCGGGGTGAAACCCCCCCAAACACCCCAAACTCCTTACCTTATCTAGACGTGTGTGTGCCCGCGCCGGCCGTCCGTGAATGGCCGGCGCGGGCACGCGCGCGTCAAGAGGGACGAGCGGGAGGCGGCGGAGCCGCTTGTCCGCGGCTTGTCCGTCGGCCCGGAGAGAGGTGAGTTCGGGGGGTTCGGGTGGGTTTCACACAGCGGGGCACCCCGATCGGGGGTGCCCCACCGAAGTGGACCAAGACCCAGGATAGTCAAAATCCTGGACGTTGGTCCACTTTAAAGTTCTGCAGGCGGCAGTGGTTTAAACTGTCTGCTGTTACTTTTGGGGATCCCACCCTACCTTACGGACACTGCTATTGGATGTCCCAAGAGTAAGGAATACCTTCTGGAACAGGACGTGCTGTATATTTAGAATAATACAATTCTGTGATTACTCACCTGTAGAATTGGTATTATACGTATACAGCACGTCCTGCTCCACCCCACCCTTGTTATCATTATTGTTAGTTACCTGTTTTTAAGGTGATTGTTAATTTTTTATAATGGTTATAGTTCTCCCGGTTTCATTTAACTGCTTTTCAATACTGGGGAATTTGTGGAAGGTCCCTGGTATATATGGGGCCGGGAGGAGCCACTTTTCTGTCTCTGCAGTCCAGCGCCATCTACTGGATGTATAACCCAAGAGTAAGGAATATCTTCTGGAACAGGATGCGCTGTATACGTATAATACCAATTCTACAGGTGAGTAATCACAGAATTGTATTTTTCAATAAGTATCAAGGTTGGCTCGCGACTTGAGTTTGACACTGTGGTGTGCAGCAAATATTGGGTCAAATCATGGTCAGCTCCCTTTACAAGGTCCAAAGGAGGGGTGGCAGCGGCTCAGACCATTTTATAACAAACCTGGGAGGTGCACGTTAGCAGGGCAATTAGTATACAAAAGTCTTAAAGGAGCCACAGCACCCAACACTGTTAGCTTGCAGACCAACCTAAAATCTGTCACCAAGCGACAAGGTGCCTCTGTGAGGTGCAGTCCTAACTCTAATCTCTGAGAGCCAGTTTTTTTGTGGCATTCTCTGTGGCTCCTCTAATCCATCTGGAAGGTGGTCAGTGGATGTGAGTATGAATCCATCCTTGCAGGTTACGTATACTCCTATTTGCTGAATGTCTTCCCTGGGGCAGATGGAATCTTCCAGTAAGACATTGCAACATGTCATACCACTAAAAATGTGCCAACATTGATTGGAAGATAATCACCCTGACTCCAAGTACTGAACCCAGTTGAGCATCTGTGGGACCACCTCAATCACCATGTTCAGGATGGGGAGGGGGTGTGGAGGGTTACAAAATGCTTGGACTTCCTCTTTAAAGTTAAGTGCTATGACTATGGTGGTGACTATACGGTGACTCACTTTTTCCCTGCAGGTAACTTTAAGGCCGGAGAATATGGGAAAATCCTAAAGAAGTTTTGCCAGTGTGAGCAACAGTGTCTGGAATGGCTGAACCAGGACACCCTGCAGCCCTTTGTCCCCGGGTACTATGGCGTGGTGGAAAAAGAGGGCGAGATCTACAACCAGATGGAGGACCTGTTGTCAGAGTTTGACTCTCCATCTATTATGGACTGTAAAATGGGTGTCAGGTGAGGAGCATGTGACGTGTCTGGCCACAGACTTAAAGTGGACCAACACCTAGGATTTTCACTATTCTGGGTTTTGGTCCACTTCCGCGGGGCACCCCGATCAGGCTGCGTGAAGCCCCCTCGATCGACCTAAATAACTCACCTCACCCCGCTCCTACGCGAGCGCTCGTCCAATCAATTCTAACAGGGAGCGCACCCGCGCCGGCCATTTACAAAATTCCCTGCTAGAGGGAAGCGTGAAATGCGGCTGTGGCCCGCACATGCGCCGTTGGAACGGGGATAAGGTAAGGTTTCTGGGCGTCCTGGGGGGTTTTCATCCTGGGGGGTTTCATCCCGCGCGGGGCATCCCGATTTCGGATGCCCCGAGGGGAGGGATCTGATCGGCCCGGGAATCTTATCTGATCCCCCCCTGGGTGTTGGTCCACTTTAAGACAACGTGACTTAAAAACTGATACTTTTTGTGTGAGCTTACTGGGAGCTTCGAGTTTTATTTGTGCTGGATAATGGGCCAAACCAGATTGACAAGGGTCATAAGAAAGGGGCACAACTCCACAAATACCATGAAATATTATTTTATTAAGTGTTACACTATAGCAAAAATAGAAACACACATGCAACACAGACACTGCTAAAATCAATTCATCCACTATTCCTGTGATGCTAAAATAATTAGCAATCCATATTATAGAAGACCTCAATCAAAAAGTACAAATAGAACTCAGTATTAAATAGCTCCACAATTAGCCCCCCAACAAAATATTTTTATTTTTTTATATATTTCTAATTACTCAAGTGAGTGTTCAATTACTCCACTTTGTGCAAAAAACACCAATATAAGAAAGTAATTACTACAAATAATTCATCAAAACCATTTCCAACTATAAACCTGTGCAATCAATCAAATCTAAAGTGCAAATGAGGCTATATTCACTAAGTAAAGCAGGGGATGAGGCCCCCAATGTAAACCCAATACACAAAAGTGCTGTTAGTGCAGAGGGCTGTTTAAGGGAGCTGAGGTAGTAAGCAATCACTGGAAAGACAAAATAAAGATCATACTGTCCTTGTGGTCAAACATGACTAATCATCAGCAGTGGATTGAAGGCAGGAGACCCCACGCGTTCCGCCGCTCCTCTCCGGCTTCTCCATTTGTGCTGGATAAGTTACTGTTATGGCAGACCAAGCTTGCACCATCTTCCTGTCCTATTCCTCTTCATATCTTGTCTGTAAAGTGCTGGTCTCAAATGAAAAGCTTAGTGTGTACAAAACCCCATTTTTGGCAGCCCTGGAATCTATAATACTCCATGGCTGCATGATTCCTTCTCCCTCCATTTCGGGGTGACCCGCTGTGTGAACCTCCCACCACATAGTGTGCCCAGAAAACCTTACTCTGATTCCCATCCCATAGGCACAATGCGACCATCGGCACGCTCGGCTCCTTTAAAACCTTAGCTGATTCTTAGCCAAAATAGACTAATGGAGCACAGTGTACTGACTGTGTTGTAGGACCGAGGAAAGGTGAGTTTTTATAGATGTCCCCAGGAATCTTTTGACATGGCCTGCTGTATGAAACACCCCAGGTCAAGGGCCAAAACCCGGGGGAGTTGGAATCCTGGAATGTTTTCCACTTTGAGGTGGTTAGACCTGCCCCTCACAATCCTCCCAGTTCCAAGCTGGCTTATGTTTGGCTTCCCATTGGTGCAGCAGACTTCAAGTGGCTCATTAGTAACCCAATTGCTGTAGTGAGTTTGGGTCTTTGGCTGCCAGTGTGGATGAAAGTTATGGTGCCCTGCTTCTGCTGTAGACTGGGGATTATGGGGCCAATTCTGCATGTGTTTTAATTACACATTTAGCCTTAGCTGGGGATGGTATGGATATATAATAGTAAGGACTTAAAATGGACCTTTAATCTGTTAAAGTGGATCAAAACCCACAGATTGTCCAGGGATCTATACGATTCCCAGCTTGATTGATTCCCTCCCCCTGGACATCTAGATTCAGCATGCTGATTGGACGAGAGGGTTGTGCATGAGTTGTAGGAGCAGGAAGAGGTGAGTTTGTTCTGGGGACCTGGGGGGTTTCACACAGTGGGACACCCCTGATCGGGTTGCTCCGGGGGCAAGGCCCGAAACCCAGGATAGTCAAAATTCTGGGTTTTGACCCACTTTAAGCTTTTTGAGACCTGTTCTTCATCAGCATGAACCATGTTGGTGCTCTGATATGTCCTCCTGGCTGTCGCTCATCACATCGCTGAAGGCCGTTACAAAATCTTGTACTTAAAGTGGACCAACACCCTTGTGATCGGCCCGGGAATCTATAAGATTCCCGGACCGATCAGACCCCTGACTGCGGGGCACCCGCTGTGTGAAACCCCCCAGAAACCCCTAAATCCCTACCTTATCCACGATCCAGCGGCACCCGCCGCCGCCTCCCGCGCATCCCTCTAGCAAGACGCGCACCCGCGCCGGCCGTTTGTGAATGGGCCCTGTAAGAGTGACGCGCGGGAGGCAGCGGCGGGCACGCTCTCTTGTCCGTCGCTGCCTCCCGCTTGTCTGTCGGCGGGGATTGGCTGCAGCGGTCACGTGGGAGCGGAGAGGTGAGTGTTTCTGGGGGGTTTCACACAGCGGGGCAGTGGACAAAAACCCAGGATAGTCAAAATCCTGGGTGTTGGTTCACTTTAAACCGGGCCAGCAGCCTGGCACAGTTGGAAAAGAGAGGTAGCGGCCATTTTGGAGCTTCCTTTCCTGACATAACTGAAATGTACAGTAACAGGAAGCCCAGTACAACTTCCTGTTTGCAGGTAGCCTGCAAATACATGAGTCACCATCAGGTTTTTAACATTTATCCCAGTAGATCTGAATTTTTATGTGCAGAAATCTAAATTGCCCTGGGGAGGGATGCATGAGCACTGTTAGTTGTGTTGGTCTGGTATTCATTTTTGACTGTTTGTCCACTTTAAGTTCTTTTTAAAGAATGACGTGTCGCCTGGGGGGCGCTGCAGTGATGCTGATTGGGAAAAGCCACAATAGCATCTATAATCTGGACAGTTTGATCACTATCCAGTTATATTTTAGAGCTTCTTTGGGATCCACCACTGACTAATATGTTAGTGCCCTTTAAAGTGGACCAACACCCAGGATTTTCACTATGCTGGGTTTTGGTCCACTTACGCTGCGTGAAACCCCCCAGAACGCCCGATAAAACTCACCTCACCCCGCTTCTACGGCGCATACGCGGCCGCTCGTCCAATCAGCGCACTCGGAGCCGCTGTGGTATGCGCGTCCAAGCTGCGTCAAACCACAGCAGCTCCGAGCACACTGGCAGCAGCATCTCGCGCTTCCCTCTAACAGGGAGCGCGCCCGCGCCGGACATTCACAAATGGCCAGCGCAGACACACGCCCTGCTAGAGAGAAGCATGAGATGCGGGCGTGGCCCGTGCATGCGCCGTTGGACTGGGAGTCAGGTAAGGTTTGCGGGCGTCCTGGGGGGTTTCACACAGCGGGGCATCCTGATTTTGGATGCCCCGCAGGGAGGGGATGGATCGGCCTGGGAATCTTATAGATTCCCGAGCTGATCAAGAAAGGGTGTTGGTCCACTTTAAATAAAAAGACAATAAATATATTTTTGCCACATTTCTATAAATGAGGTGGCTGAACCCTCCTGAGGCTCACGTAGAATTAAAATATCAATTGTAAATCTTAGTTGATCAGGTTTTTGTTCTGTTTTAAGGGTCCGTGTATTTTATTCTGTGATCAGAGCACCACGTTTTGGGGGGTGCTGTTATGTGAAACCCCCCAGATCACCCATAACTCGCCTCTCCCTGGTCCAATCACAGCCGTTTGCTGTAACTATGTCGTTCGGCACATGACCCTGTTCAGCTTCAATGGGGAGTGCAAGCGGGCACATCCCCGGCGGTGTGCGCGCCCCTTCCCCAGCCTACAGGAGGGGAGGGGGGGGGATTTGGCTGCGCTCTCATTGAAAACAATCAGAGCCGTTTTGCCCAATGACATATTCACAGCAAATGGTTCCGATTGGACGGGAGCCCACGTATGCGCCATTGGATCAGGAAGAGGAGCGATATTATGTTATGGGCAATCTTGGGGGTTTCATACAGTGGGAAATTCCAAAGAAGAATGCCCAGCTGGAATCTTTAGATTCCAGGGCTGGCCGCTCAGGGTTTTTTTCCGCTTTAAAGATTCTATGTTGGAGGTTACTCTGTGTCGTGTGTTCTGCCACAATAAATCAGTAAAGGCATACTAGGAATAGTCTTTACCCATAGTTCAGAATCCTTCTATTTCCTCTTCTGATAACATGAGGAAGTGCAGATTTGAGTGTGTGTGTGTGTGTGTGTGTGTGTGTGTGTGTGTCAGTTTACTTTAAAGAAAAGGTGAGGGGGGGGGGTAGGGAGCTGGGAAGGAAGGGAGATTTAAAATTGGTTGTCAAAGGGAGGTTGGGCACCTCTGGCTCAAGGTCTGAGATGGCTATATTCTAGGGGCGGGGGGGGGGGGGGTTGGGAGCCTTTCCAGTGCCCTGGATGGGGTATCGGTTGTCCATACCAGGTTCTGGGGTTGGCACCTTGGCACCCAGGGGCAAAAAGTGTCTGTACTGAATCACTTGCTACAAACCAGGGTACCATGCTTGCTACAGACTGAACAGAATCACTTGCTACAAACAGATTATCAAACCTGTAAAATAAGATTAGGACTGAATATACTTCCCCTATATCGGGGTCACATTAGGACACAGTAGTTGAACACTAACCAGGAACCCATAACTGTTGTTTGTATATTTATGCCCAGATACAGGGGAATACTAACCAGGATTTTGAATTTGTATATAATTGTTTATTGTAGACTGTGTAGATGTTATGCTGGCAATGAATACATCTACAAAACACCCTTAAAGTGGACCGTCACCCAGGGGTGATCGGCCCGGGAATCAGATTCCCGGGTCGATCACCTCCCCCCCCCCCCAAAACCCCCCAAAAACTTACCTCATCGGCGGCCGCCCGCGCGCCCCTCTAGACGTGCGCGCGCCCACGCCGGCCGTTTGTGAATGGCGGGCGCGCGCACTGTCAGAGGGACGCGCGGGAGGCGGCGGGGGCGGACGTGCTGTGTTGTCCGCCACTGTCACCCGCTTGTCCGTCGGCGGTGATTGGGGGCTTTCTGGGGGGTTTCAAACAGCGGGGCACCCTTAATTGGGGTGCCCCCCTGAAGTGGACCAAAATCCTGGGTGTTGGTCCACTTTAAGCTCACATTTTGTCTAAAGGGAGGAAGAAGGGCAACCTCCAGAACCTGGTAGGGACAACGGATTTCCCATCCAGACCTAGAGCCAGAGATGCCTAACCTCCCTTTGACCCTTAGACAACCTTTTTCAAATGTCCCTCCCTTCCCAGCTCCCTACCCCCCTCTCATCTTTCCCCCTAGAATACAGTTTGCTTTATGCCAATGTCAAGTGGTTAATTCTATTCCTTATATTTGTGATAATAGAACTTATCTGGAGGAGGAGCTGGTCAAGGCTCGGCAGAAGCCCAAGCTCAGGAAGGACATGTACGAGAAGATGATTGCAGTAGACCCGCACGCACCCACAGAAGAGGAGCACCAGCAAAGGGCAGTCCTGAAACCCCGATACATGCAATGGCGGGAGACCCTGAGCTCCACTGCTACTCTGGGCTTTAGGATAGAAGGGATAAAGGTAAGCAGGACAGGTTATGTTCTGTATGATTTCATACAGCCCTGTGGGAGCTGACGCAGCATTGCTGCAAAATCGCCGCCTCTTTTGTTAATGTCAGTCTTGAGACACATAACTTAATTCAGGAAGAGTTGAAAAACATTCTCCTGAGTAAAAAAAAAAAATCTTAATGAGGATGAAAAGCCTGAGAATGTCACTGTTGCTAAATCACCAGCTAAGAAGCCAATGAGAGTCAATGGCACTTTTTTACTCCTTAAAAATGTAGTAAACCTTTTCCTCCTTTGTACACTGTAATAAAAAGTGCCACTGCCTTTCATTGTCTTCCTATCTGCTGATTCAGCAACAGTGACATTCTCAGGCTTTTTTTCTCATTAATTGATTTTTTGTTTTTAAATCTTATTGAATCAAGGCCATTGTATTTCTTTGCTGATCAAAATCTCTCCAGTATATATACAGCAAGTGTATATATACTGAACACATACAGGGAATTCCTTGTGGCAATGTGCATTGGATATAGAACAGGGAAAGGGGAACATCATGAAGTCACAGGCATAGATGGGACTCGCCACAACACTCGTCCCCAGCTTTCTGTATAGCAGTGAGTAGGAATGCGCTATTGTATTGTATTAAAATGTATTAATTTGTATCGTACAATGTGCTAATGTATTGTATTATAAATGTATTACCGTGACTCTCGTATACAGTCATGGAGGCCTGAAGCAATCTCTGATTCGAGGCTTCATGTAGGAAAGAGCGAGCATGTGACCTCCCAGGTCGGAGGGGGAAAAAAACCAAACAAACTTGAAGTGGCACAAAACCCACCCAGGTTGGCCCTGAAATCTAAAGGATTCCAAGGCTGGCAGCTCGTCTCCACCCCACCCCCACCCCGGGCCACCCCAGAACAGGGATGCCTCGCTATGTGAAACCCCATGGGGCGCCTGTAAAATCGCCTTTCTCTGCTGCAACAATGTCCAATGAGAGCAGTCTGCTGTGACTATTTGGCAAACACCTCCCTGTTTTCAAAGGGTAGTGCATGGTGCTATATCACCTGCATCTTCAGCTGAGTGTGCGCGGCCCCCCCTATCTGAATATCGGGGATACACTCCCCATTCTATTTCACAAGATCCGATTGCCCCAAATTACAAAGTCATGGCAGATTGCTTTTTGGAGTCCGCACATGCGCTGTAAGAACCAGGAATAGGTGAGTGAAAAGTGGCTTCCTGAGGGGTTTCACACATTGAGGTATCCAATTCAGGACCAATTTATGGGATTTGTTCCACTTTAATACACCTTGACTATACAGAGTCGAACAAACCTCAACAGCCCAGCAGGTGGCAGCGATACACACATGCAAAAACATGGTGAAAAAACATTCCAATAGAACTATTCCAACAATAAAAAAAAGTAAATATAAACATGTTGGAGGACGAAAGGAGGGGGGTTACTTATACTGCTCATGTCTGGGGGCATCCCAAATGGAGATGGTTGGAGATTGAAGATTAACCTAGAGCACCCCCTGCATTGTCGGGGCACCTAGAGCACCCCCCTGCATTGTCGGGGCACCTAGAGCACCCCCCTGCATTGTCGGGGCACCTAGAGCACCCCCCTGCATTGTCGGGGCACCTAGAGCACCCCCCTGCATTGTCGGGGCACCTAGAGCACCCCTGCATTGTTGGGGCACCTAGAGCACCCCCTGCATTGTTGGGGCACCTAGAGCACCCCCTGCATTGTTGGGGCACCTAGAGCACCCCCTGCATTGTTGGGGCACCTAGAGCACCCCCTGCATTGTTGGGGCACCTAGAGCACCCCCTGCATTGTCGGGGCACCTAGAGCCCCCCCTGCATTGTCGGGGCACCTAGAGCCCCCCCTGCATTGTCGGGGCACCTAGAGCCCCCCCTGCATTGTCGGGGCACCTAGAGCACCCCTGCGTTGTCGGGGCACCTAGAGCCCCCCCTGCATTTTCGGGCACTGTGATTGGCAGGCCTCTGTGCTTCCAGTATTGCGGTAGAATAACGGTAACTTGTTTCCTTCCCAGAAAGCGGACGGCACTTGCAACACAAACTTTAAGAAAACCAAACATCGCGAACAGGTGATGAGAGCCCTGGAAGACTTTGTAGATGGCAACAGAAATATCCTGGTGAGTAAAGGAGCCATTGTCCAGCTTTAGTTTAAAGAGGATCTATGAGTCAAAAATAGTCCCTCCTAAATATGCAGCAGTGGGGCAACCGGGATCGGGCTCCCCTGCTGTGCATCACAAAAAAAACCTGCTGCCTGGCCGCTCACCTCTTCGGGTTGTGCTCCCATGTAGGTGTGAGCAGCCCATCGGCTTTTTTTTAGAGGTGCGATGCCCAGCATGGAAGCCGGGCTCCCCTCCCTGCTGCTGCATATTTAGGAGGGACATTTCTGACCAATGTTCCTCTTTAGTGAATCTCTGCCTTGTGATTGGAGGACGCTTGTTCTTATTGAACTGCTTTATCCCTTTAGAGGAACTACCTCACAAGACTGAAAGAACTTTGCACAGAGCTGGAGAGGTCGGAGTTTTTTAAGCAACACGAGGTAACTTGACAGATCCTAAATAATGTGCAGATAAGCATTTTATATGTTCTGCGGGATATTGTTAAAGTCTCTGATGTTATTTTAACATGACAATGTAAATGTATGTAATGATTACTATGTACCTTCATAGACCATCGTGTCTGTGACGAGAACATTTTGCGTGCACTCTATGTAAACTTTTAATAGTAAGGATTTAATAAAATGTTGTAATATTTTAACAAATGTCTTATTAATGAGGCGAGGTTAATAATGAGCCCCGTAATACTTTTTGGGCTGGGTAAATGGACCATTATATCCCAGTCCAACCATAGTCAGTGTCCTTAGGGGCCATAGATCAAACCAGCCTCCCTTTCAAGGGATCCACTTCCATCATACTATCACAATAATTGACCAGGTTTAGTGGTGGGGTCAGATATATATAGGGTGTAACCCTCTATACAGGGGAGGACCCAAAAATAATTCGAACCATTTTATATGTTGCGGTAAAATAACACTTCAAACATATAAAATTATATATAGGCTTAAATGACAGGACATGGCGGCAGAGACACGGAGGAGCTTAATGTTCAGTCACTTTTTTTGGGGGGGTGTTTAGGAAGGAGGAGTTTAACAAAAAAAATATAAACACATTTATTAGGTTAAAGCCTGGCTTCCTACCATTACTAAACTGGAGTGATTATACTTTCCATTCCTCCAACCCTGATCACCATAATTACAGGGGAAGGCAACTTTGATGGGATTTTTGTGCTGAGCTTTTAGTTGGAAAATGTGGTTTATGGAAGTGGTTTTCACAAACTGCAGTCTGTGGCTGTTGGCAATGTACATCAAACCTGCACAGCAAGAAGAGAGACGGGAGTCCTGTACACACAGAACACTGCTGCTGGGCATGTGTGAGTGAACCCCCTCACCTCAGCGGTGTTCTGTGCAACTGTCAGTGTACGTTGCCAATAGCGACAGTACGTACATTTTGCTAAGGTTAGAATAAATTGAAAAATACTAGATCAGCTCAGCACCTTTTTGAGATCATTTTGCTACACAATAATATTCACTTTCAAAAATTCAATTGGAAGTGGCCTTACTCCATAATACAAAAAATGGCCTCTGCTGGGGATTGCTCTCCTCACCGGAAGATCTGTTCTGTCGCATTGGTGGGCGCAGCCATGTTGCATAGCTGCTCCGGTGATTGGGGGATGGAAATGTCACTCATGGCCAAGGGCAGACTGGCCGTAGGGAGTGCAGGGAGAATTCCCAATGGGCCGCAAAGTTTTGGGACTGATTGGGCTGGAAGCTCACCTTGTGCTAGAAATTCACCAATTCCTCTTCTAACATTCTTCTGGCCTCTATATGCTCACCAACCCCTGTCCCCCATTCCTGGCCATTGTAGACCCCCCCCCCCCCCCAAAGGAAGACACCCAGTCCTACAACACTAAAGCTTCATTGCTTTAAAGTGGACCAAAGCCCACACTGATCGGCCCCGGGGAAACTCTGGATGCCCCGCTGTGTGAAACCCTCCAGGTCTCCCCACAGATTTGCCTTGTTTCCTGGTCCAACAGCGCATGAGCAAGACATGGCCACATCCCGCTATCCCTCTAGCAGGATACGTGTCCGCGCTGGGTATTTGTGAATGGCCGGCATGGGCAAGCTCCCTGTTAGAGGGAATCGGGGGATGTGGCTGCCAGCTCCGAGCACGCTGATTGGACGAGAGGCGGCGCATGCGCCTTAGGACCGGGAAGAGGTGAGTTGGCATCGGCGATCTGGGGGGTTTCACATGGGGGGGGGGGGGCAAAACCCGGCATGGGCGATCTGGAAGGTTTCACATGGAGGGAGGGGGGGGGGGGGGGCAAAATCCTGGGTTTCGATCCACTTTAAAAATGTCATCAGAAGTGGAATTACCCTTTAAAGTTTCCATTATTGTGTGACAAAATGATGTCCTCAAAAAAAAAAAAAAAGTAAGCTTAACACACTATTTTTTTTGTAACGCCGCTATAAAAGAAAACGCTTTTCCCTAGCAACTATGTGCTTCCAGGTTATATGAGCACTATCGCAAAATTGTGTAATAATAAAAATATATGTTGGCTAATGAGAGGAGAGGTCGGTTATACACCCGAACTGAACAAAACCTCTGCCAAGCTTGTGGTTTTCCTCTTCTTGCAGGAATAAAATCCAGGGGTGACAGGTTTAGTGTATCAGGGGTGACAGAACCGTTTCCTTTCATTAAAAGAAAAACAGGCCTGGGTGCATATTTCTAGATGCCGGGTGTATAAGTGACCCCACCATCCAGCATATGTATATGGATTTTTATCATTAGGCCATTTTTTGCGATAGTGCTCCTTTAACCCTTTTCAGCCTTTGATTTTGCTGTCTCCGTTTAGCCATTGCATTTAATTCTAATGATCATTTGAATAGTTGTGTGAACTCGCCCCCGTGTGATAATTCCTCTCGCTCCCCTCGGCAGGTTGTCGGAAGTTCTCTGTTATTCGTACACGACTCCTCAGAACGGGCCAAGGTTTGGATGATCGACTTTGGGAAAACGGTTGGGCTGGCAGACAAGCAGACACTAAATCACCGGGTGCCTTGGGTGGAGGGGAACCGGGAAGATGGCTACCTGTGGGGACTGGACAACCTCATCGCCATCTTCTCTGACATTGTTCAGGACTGAAACACAAACTCTTCCTAAAGACTCTAAACTGACGTCGGAGCACAAAGCGACAGCAGAGGCCGCCCACTGGCTCCAGCTCATCTCTCTTGTATAATGGTTGTAATTTTATTTTATTTATGCTTTTTGTAGCCTCCTAGAAACACAACACTGGAAACTTTGTACAGTTCATTGCCGGGAGATGCCCCTTCCCCTTCTTTTATAATTTGTATATATCTATATATTATATATATATATCTATTTTATTACAATTTTACAAACTGATTTTACTCTGTATTTTAATATTTTTAAGCTGTTTAATAAGAGGGACAATACTTTGTATCTGGTGTACAGTGGAATATTTTTTTTTTAATTATTTACCAAAGAAAGAAGAGCTGCTCTGATTGGCTGGTTTTATTTGCTGTAGACCAATACCACGTTTAGTTCTTATACATTTTGGGATATGTATGGCCATCGCCAGAAGTAACTGGAGTTTTAGTAACTTAGTAACAAATGCTGGCCTATTAGAAGTCGTGGCCTCTGCACAACACGATTCTATTGAGGTATTATCAAGGTTTGCCTCTGGACACAGAAGTAACCTGTGTTTGGAAGCATCCAATGATCTCAGTGGGAGCGTGCCGTGCTGAAACGCCCCTGATCTGAGGTCCTTTAAGAATGGTTCCTGTGATGTGTTGGTGCGCCCCCACTGTCTTTAACAAATGGAGTGCACCAAGACAATGGCATGGATTAGTGAGTATATTCTAAGTATACAGTACGTCCTGCTCCAGATACTTACACTTGGGTTATACTCCGCCAGATGGCGCTGTACACTGCAGACATGCAAAAACAGGCTCCTCCCGGCCCTTCATATCCGTCTCCCAGATTTCTCTGCAGTGCTGACTGTGAAGACATGAAGTATCACTCTCTCGCAGGTGAGCGGGGCTATTAAAGCCTGCGACCCTGTTGGACTACTCCCACCCATCCTACTTGTGATGTGCCTCCCAGCCTGGGATGCGCTGGTCGGGTGAAGGTAGGCAGCACCCACCAAAGGGTAGGCGGTTTAGGCTGATGGTGAGCCTTTAGGGGATGCCCCTCCCGCATCTTGTCCCACGCCCAGTGTAGCGGTGGACCCTGTGTAAAGGGTCGTCATCCTCCCTCGTTCCCCCCTTAGCCCGGGGGGAGGGTTTTGTGAGTATGGCGGCCTCAATGTACCCTATTACACGCTCATGGCCTTTGTATCGCGTTTGACTGGGAATGGGTGTCAGAGCCGCACTGTTTACTTTTATCTTGTATTGGTCGCCGCCGCCGCGTCTTTCCTATATGGTTGTACTGCATGGCTTTGCAGACGCTGCGGCGTCTCTTTCTTAGCGGCTCTTCTCTGGCAATCCACTCGCTCAATTCACTTCAGGTGTTACTGCCCTGCTGTCTATAGGCTACGCGTTTTTGGAGCTTCGCGCTCTCCGGGGGGGGGCAGGGTCCTGGCTTGGCACGTTCCGCGTCACGGTCAGCCCTGGCCCGCCCTTCGAGGTTCACTTAGTGCCATTTTTACTCACGCACGCGTGGTGAAGACCGTTCTCCCCACTCTGCCTGTAAGTGCCCTCGCGGGCGACCTTATTTTACTTTTTACTCCCTTGCGCATGGCTCTGACATTCTTGTTCCCTTTATGTCTTTCAGACCGTGGATTCCGGCGGCTTATCCCGGCCCGGTGTAGCTCCCGATTGAGACTATTAAATTTACTCCCACTTCCCGCGGGTTATTGGGGCATCCAGGGTAGCTTACAGCGTCAATCCCTACTGGCCTATTGTGCCGATTAAATCACCATATGGAGGCATCCCAGGATATTGTGAACGGGGTTCCTTCGGGACAAGCCCCTCTGTGTAGCTTGTGGGGTCTTACCTAGCAGAGGTGACAATGCACGGGTCTGTGTTCCTTGTGCACAGCAGGCGCTATCGATTCTTCCCGCCTCTTCCGTGGCTGGGCCTGCACCTCGCCTCACTTCACCTACTCCCCCAAGCCTAACCCCCAATACAAGCGGGGATTCTCATTTTGATATGGCTACTAGACTGGCCAGTGTTGAAATATTGCTTGCTAGCTCATTAGCGCGTAAGGCCACCGCAAAGAGGCGGCATTTAACCTCTGACTCTGCTCTTTTCCCTATGGAATCTGATGAGTTGTTGCTTCCTTACGGCCATACCCCCTGGGACGAAGGGGAGCTGTTCTCTGACTCAGGGTCATGACGAGTCTGGTTCCGAGCACTGGACCCCGGATGATATTGACAGACTGCTGGTTCAGATTTTTGAAGTTTTGTCCATCTCTCCCCCTGTTGCTGCTCCCAGGCAAAGGGGTGAGCTTTTTCTTACTGCTAAGGCTCGTCTGGAATTTCCCGAGCAAACCCATTTCAATAGCCTCGTGCATAAAGAATGGGAACTTCCCAGTAGACTTCCCGGGATTCCTAAGAGTGTGGATAGGAAGTATCCCTTCCCTGCTGACTTGGTTAAGTGCTGGTCATCGCCCTCCGAGGTCGATGCGCCTATTTTAGGGTTGTCCAACACCTCTATTATGCACTCCCCTGACACTACTACGCTGCGGGACCCTGAGGACCGGCGTATTGATCAATTGGCATGCCATGCCTTTGCATTTGGGGGAGCGACTCTGCGCCTGGCTTGCGCCTTAGCCATTACGGCAGTAGCGCTCAGGGCCATGGTCAGGTATGCGCTTGATGGCACAGAGGAGTTGCCACCTGATACTGTCAATGCTCTAACTGTGATGTGTTTGTAAACTTTATCCTGTCTGCATCGGACGATGCTATTAGGATGTGTGCCAGATCTTCTGCCCTGGCGGTAGCTATACGCAGCGCGGTTTGGTTGCGCCAGTGGGCTGCTGACAATGCCGCTAACAAAGCCCTTACTGGACTTCCATTTAAAGGGCTGCGCCTGTTTGGGGACCGTCTAGACCTCTTCGCCAAAGGAGGCAAGTTACCCCAGCGCAGGCGGCAGATTCGGCCCTTTAGAGGACAGGGCACCCTTTCAATCCCCTACTGTGGGGCTAAACAGGGAAAAGGGGTGTCCTTCGCTGGGTCCCGCGCAGAATCCTGGCACAGGAACAGAGGACGCCGTCCTGGTTCCTATTGGGGGTCCAAGCCCAAAGCGCCTCCCAAGACCCCTCAGGCATGAAGGGGCGCCCTCGCCCGTCAGGGTGGGGGTACGTCTGCAGCACTTCGAGCATGTCTGGAGGCGCCACGTCTCAGACCGGTGGATTCAGGAGGTGGTGTCCTCCGGCTACAAGATAGAATTTGCTGTACGTTCCCCCCCCCCCCCCCCCCCCCACCAGATTCATCGGGTCCCGGATTCCACAGGACCCTGCCTCAGCTCAAGTCTTGTTACTGGCCGTGCAGGGTCTCCTGGATCTAGGGGTCATTTGCAACGTCCCCTTAGGAGACAGGGGCATGGGGTTCTATTCCAACCTTTTCACAGTACCCAAGGATGGGTCAGTCAGGCCCATTCTGGATGTAAAGATCCTCAACAAATTTGTCAAGAACAGGCACTTTTGCATGGAAACTCTGCGCTCGGCCATCGGCTCTCTGCGCCCAGGGGACTTTATGACGTCCGTAGACATCAAGGATGCTTACCTTCGCACCCTGGTGTTTCCTGGACACCAAAGGTTTCTCAGATTTGCCCTGAAAGATCAGCATTACCAATTTGTGGCCTTGCCATTCGGCCTCACGTTGGCTCCCAGGGTGTTCACCAAGGTGCTGGCGGGGGTAATGTCCCTGATAAGGCTAAGGGGCATACGCGTGCTGCCCTACCTAGACGATATACTCATCAGCTCTCGGTCTCTGCGGCAGGCAGAGTTGGACACTCAGCTGGTGGTGTCCACCCTGGAGTCCTTCGGCTGGGTGATCAATTACCCCAAGTCCTCTCTGTCCCCCTCCTCTGTGACTCCGTTCCTGGGAATGATTCTGGATACGGTTCAGTCAAGGATATTCCTTCCTCAACAGAAGGTGGAAGCTCTGACTGCGCAGGCGAGGTTCCTGCTCTTGTGCCCACAGCCTTCCATCAGGCAAGGAATGCCGCTGGTGGGCCTGATGGTGGCGAGCTTCGAGGCGGTGCCCTTTGCCCAGTTCCATTTGAGACCTCTGCAGCTTCATCTTCTGTCAGTGTGGGACAAGAACCCAGCGTCCTTGGACGGGGTCTGTGTGCTTCCCCCCTCGGTCAGACGGTCCCTTGCGTGATGGCTGGACCACGGGAACTTGATAGGGGGCAGGTCTTTTCTGGCCCCCTCCTGGGAGACGGTCACAACGGATGCCAGTCTGTCAGGTTGGGGGGGATTCTGGAAGTCCCTGCGCTTCCAGGGGAGGTGGGGTCCTCAGGAGGCCCATTTACCCATCAACATTCTGGAATTGCGGGCAATCAGGTTGGTACTGGAGCGGTTGACCCAACAACTGAGGGGGTCTGTCGGTCCAGGTACGCTCAGACAACAGGACGGCGGTTGCCTACATGAACCATAAGGGAGGGACCCGGAGCAAGGGTGCCCTCCTGGAGGTGTCTCAGATTCTGACATGGGCGGAGGCCAATGTACAATGCATTTGAGCTGTTTACATTCGGGGGCGGAGAATCTGCTAGTAGATGCTCTGAGCAGGGGGGCGTCCTGTCAGGGGGAGTGGTCCCTCTGCAACAGAGTATTCCAGTCCCTGTGTCACCGTTGGGGGTCTACCGGATGTGGACTTGTTTGCATCCCGTCACAATCACAAGCTCCCGGCCTTCGTATCCCTGTCTCAGGATCCTCTGGCCTTGGCCACGGATGCCCTGTCCATGTCATGGAAGGAGTTTCGGCTCCTGTATGTATTTCCACCGTTCCCCCTTCTGGGCAGGGTTCTGCGCAAGATTGCTCTGGAAGGGGTACCTGTGATTCTAGTGGCCCCCAGGTGGCCAAGAAGAGTGTGGTTCGCAGACGTGGTTCAAATGGCAGTAGACCAGTACGATCTGACAGGGGTGCCAGATCTGCTAACTCAGGGCTCCTTATGCCATCCTAATTTACAAACGCTGGCTTTGACGGCCTGGCTGCTGAAACCTCCATCTTGATGGAGAAGGGTTTGTCTGCCTCTGTGGTAGGTACTATGGTGCAGGCTAGGAAGAAGACTTCTTCTGCTATCTATTGTAGAGTATGGCGTGCCTACATTGACTGGTGTGAGTCTAGGTCTCTTCCCTGTAGGGAGTTCTTTGTCCCTAGGGTTCTGGAGTTCTTACAGCATGGTTTGGAGTTAGGTCTAAAACTCAGTACTCTGAAGGGTCAGGTTTCTGCCCTGTCCGTCTTCTTTCAGAAGTCCTTTGCTCAGCATCATTTGGTTAAGACCTTCTTTCAGGGGGTCACTCATGCGCGTCCCCCTCGTAAACCTTTTGGTCCCCGTTTGGGATTTAAACTTGGTTTTATCTGCCTTGCAGGCTGCTCCCTTTGAGCCTGTTCACAATGCTGCTCTGGCTGTTCTTACCCTCAAGGTTGTTTTTTTTTGGTGGCCATAAATTCGGTTAGGTGTGTGTCTGAGCTGGCTGCTCTATCCATTCAGCCCCCATACTATGAGAGACACCAGGACAAGGTGGTGTTCCGCTTCAAGCCGGATTTTCTGCCTAAGGTTGTGTCTGCCTTTCATTTGAATCAGGATATTGTTCTTCCTTCATTGTGTCCCAATCCTAGCAACGACAAGGAAAGGGTTCTGCATTCCTTGGACGTGGTCAGGTGTTTGAAGTATTACCTGGTAGTCACTGCGGCTTTCAGGAAGACTGATGCTCTCTTCGTTGTGCCTTCTGGGCCTAGGAAGGGTTTGGCTCTACTAGTCTACTATCAGCAAATCTGTCAGGCTGGATCTGTCAGGCTGTGGTACAGGCCTATTCTGCTAAGGGGAAGAGTCCTCCCTTCCGCCTTACTGCTCATTCTACTCGTGCTATTGGTGCCTCTTGGGCCTTCCAGCACCAGGCTTCTGTTGAACAAGTTTGCAAGGCCGCTACTTGGTCTTCTGTTCATACCTTTTCGAAGTTTTACAAGGTTGATGTTAGGGCCTCAGCTGATGCTGTGTTTGGCCGCAAGGTTTTGCTGGCGGCAGTTTCAGCTGCCTGCTGTTGCTTTTTGTTGGGGATCCCACCCTACTTTTATGGACACTGCTATTGGATGTCCCAAATGTAAGTATTATATCTGGAGCAGGACGTACTGTATACTTAGAATAATACAATTCTGTGAAATACTCACCTGTAGAATTGGTATTATACTTATACAGTACGTCCTGCTCCACCCCACCCTGTTTTTTGCATTATTCTGGATCCCCTGTATGGTGATTTTTACCATTGTTGTTGTTACCAGTTTGGGTGGTTAAATTCTCCCGGCTTCTTGTTCACTGCTTTTCAATGCTGGGGATTTGTGGGAGGTCTCCGAGTATATGAAGGGTCGGGAGGAGCCCGTTTTTGCATGTCTGCAGTGCACAGCGCCATCTGGCGGAGGATAACCCAAGTGTAAGTATTATATATGGAGCAGGACGTACTGTATACGTATAATACCAATTCTACAGGTGAGTATTTCACAGAATTGTATTTTTGCCTGTGCTATTACATTTAAAGTGGACCTCCAGTGCAAACAAAAAGCACGCAACTCCTTGTTTCAAGATCTTCATCAGAAGGCATCAACAACCAATTTGTTCGGGCCCAGAGCCTAAGAGACTCCAGGATTGCCAATCATGTACCCCTGGGGTACCAATTTGGTATGCCCTGCCAACACACCTTTCTGGCACTCCCATGCTGTAATAGCACGGCTGCATCCCCTGTCTCCTTGCAGTTGAGGCACACTCCCATATCCAGCCACTTAAAGTGGATTGGCGGAAAGACATGCCGAGGAACAAAACCTGGGGTGGAGAAAATCTTGTTTTTGTCTACTTTTAAAGAGGAAGTCTGAGCATTTTGTAACACTCCACCCACCCCTCCCTCCCCCTGTGCTAAACCCAATTTGGGCAATAATAACAAAAACCTCCCTGGGGGTAGACAATCTGCACGGACTGTGGGGGAAAAGTCGGTCACACTAGTCTACAGTTGCCAAAAAATCTTGATGGAAGAACATGCCTATGTTGTATGCTTACCCTACTGATCTTGAATCAGGCTGCCATAGTGAGCACAAGGCTCCCGTGCCTGCCTTTACCTGGTCCTACATGAATTATGGCTTACTGGCAGCCCTGGCATCTGAAGCGGGTACTGCACTTCTGGGAAGCTGTCCGGAGTTGTGTGTGTGAAGTGTATGAGGGCCACACATTATTTATTATGGGTGTCTCTGCTGAGTTTTATACACGGCCATGTATCTCTAGCCAGCTTGAGCCTAAAAATACAATTCTGTGAAACTCACCTGTAGAATTGTTTTTGGATACATCCAGTCCAGGTCGTCCCAATATCCTTACAGATGGGTGTTCGTCCCTAGGGAGCGATTGACTGCAAGATCAAAGATGTAGCTCCTCCCGGCCCCCTATAAAGGCAGCTGTCCCTCTACCATTCCCCAGTGGTTATAAAGCAGTATTCAACAAGGGACAGGCCGGGAGGACTAAGAAACCATGTTACGTCGCATAGCTTCAGCTTGTACTCTCTCTAAGCAAAAGAATTTGAACAAAAAACAATGTCCAATACACATAAAAATGGTTGATCACCATAACAGGCAACAGGACATAATAAACACAAGGGTGGGGTGGGACGACCTGCACTGGATGTATACAAAAACAATTCTACAGGTGAGTTTCACAGAATTGTATTATTCTTAGTATACAGTACATCCTGCTCCAGATAGATTACTTACACTTGGGTTATCCTCCGCCAGATGGCGCTGCACTGCAGAGACATGCAAAACAGGCTCCTCCCGGCACCCCTCAAATACCCAGGACCTCCCACAAATCCCCAGATTTCTCTGCAGTGCCGACTGCGAAGACATGAAATTATCATTCTGTCGCAGGTGAGTGGGGCTATTAGCCTGCGGCCCTGTTGGACTATTCCCAACCGTCCCTCGTGTGATGTGCCTCCCAGCCTGGGCTGCGCTGGTCGGGTGAAGGTAGGCAGCACCGTGCGTGCTTATGGAGCGCTGATCCACCGCAGTCCCCCACCAAAGGGTAGGCGGTTTAGGCTGATGGTGAGCCTCTATGGGATGCCCCTCCCGCATTATTGTCCCATGCCCGGTAGCGGTGGGCCCTGTACAAAGGGCCGCCATCCTCCCTCATTCTCCCTGTAGCCTTTGGGGGGGGAAAGAAGGGGGGGTGTTGTGTGGGTGAGCGTGTATCGTGATTCGCGCATACTGCCTTTTGTCATGGTTTTTTTGGACTATATATGTGGTGTCAGCCGCCGCGCTGACTTGTCTTTTTACTATTGCAAATGCCGCCGTGCGCGCCTTTTCCTTCATTTGGATGTTCCGCGGCGACGTTACCTCAGACGCTTCTGCATTCTCATTGGCTGCTTGTAGGTGGACTCCGCACTCTTCAGGGAGGCAGGGCCTGGCCTGGCGTGACCTGCGTCACGGCTCGCTCTGGCCCGTCCTTCCAAGGTACTCTCCGCGCCATGTTGTCAGATCGCGCGCGTGTGACTTTCTTACTTACCATGGTCCGTAAGTGCCCTCGCGGGCGGCTTTATACTCATTGTGGTGTGTTTGGTTCTGACACCCTTTCTTCTCATTGTGTCTTTCAGACGGGTGAATCCATTGGCTTCTCCCGGCCCGGTGTAATTGATAGTTGGGCCTTGTAAAATTACTCCCACTTCCCTAGCGGGTCATTGGGGCATCCAGGGTTGCTTTATAGCGTCATTCCCTACTGGCATATTGTGGCTAATAATCACCATATGGAGGCATCTCAGGATAATGTGACCTGGGTCCCCTTGGGACAAGACCGGCTGTGTATGGAGTGTGGACAACCTCATGCTGATGCTGACAAGACATGGGTCTGCGTACCCTGTGCTGAGCAAGCGCTGGCCTTGCAATCTGGCCTGCCAGTGGCTGCACCTCGTTTCATTACTCCCCCCAGCTTAAATCTCTCTCCTGTTGAGTTGCATACTTGTGGGGATTCTCAGCCTGATGTGTTTTCCAGACTGCCTACTGCTGAACAGATTATTGTGAGGTCTTTAGTGCGTAAGGGCCCTGGTAAGAAGCGGCACTTGACGCCTTATGTTACTGTTTTCCCTATGGGATCTCAGGAGTTTATGAATCTGTGTGGCTATACTCCGTCTGATGAAGGGGAGCTCTTTTCTGACTCAGGCTCATCTGATGAGAGACCGAGGGGTCATGACGATTCTGGCTCTGACCCCTGGATGACACGGACAGATTATTGACCCAGATCTTTGAGGTTCTGTCTATCTCTCTCCCTGGTGAGGCTCCCAGGCAAAAAGGGGAGCGTCTTCATACAGCAACATCACGTTTGGAATTTCTAGAGCAGGCACATTTCCATACCCTTGTACTCAAGGAATGGGAGTGCCCCAGTAAACTACCCGGGGTTCCAAGGGATTGGGATAGGAAGTATCCTTTTCCCCCTGAGGTGGTTAAATGTTGGTCATCCCCCCCCCCCCCCCCCCCCGAGGTGGATGTCCCGATGTCATGCATTCCCTGGATTCTACTACCCTGCGGGATGCTGAGGACCGGCGCATTGACCTGCTGGCCTCCCACGCCTTTGCATGTGCGGGGACGGCGCTGCGCCCGGTCTGTGCCTCTGCCATTTCTGCTGTGCCCACTAGAACCCTTATCAGAAAAATGTTTGATAGTGCCCCTGATGATCTCCCTTGTGAGGTGTTTAATGCACTCTCCAGTTGTGATGTTTTTGTAAATTTTGTCCTATTGGCATTGGATGACACCATCAGAATGTGTGCGAGAACTTCTGCCCTCGTGGTGGCTATACGCCGCTTGGTTTGGCTGCGACAGTGGGGTGCTGGCAATGCTGCGAAGAAAGCCCTCACTGGGCTTCCTTTTAAGGGGCTACGCCTGTTTGGGGCCCGTCTAGACCTGTTTGCTAAGAGAGGTAAGTTACCCCAGCGCAGGTGGCTGTCTTGGCCAGGGCCACCCTACCATGGTGTTAAACAAGAAACAGGGGTGTTCTTCGCGGGGGCTTGCGCAGATTCCTGTCACAGGAGCAAAAGACAACGTCCTGGCCCCTCCGGGGGGGCTAAGCCCAAGTCCCCTCAGGAATGAAGGGGCGCCCTCGCTCGTCTGGGTGAGGGGAAGGCTGCGGCACTTTGCTCAAGTCTGGAGGCATCACGCCTCGAACCGGTGGATTCAGGAGGTAGTGTCCTCCGGCTACAAGATAGAGTTTGCTGTGCGGCCTCCCCCAAGATTATCAGGTCCCGGATACTCCTGGTCCCTGCCTCTGCTCAGGTGTTGGCGCAGGCCGTGTAAGGCCTGCTGGGTCGGGGTCATTTGCAGATTTCCCTTAAAAGACAGAGGCAAGGGACTCTACACCAACCTTTTCACAGTTCCCAAAAAAGATGGGTCAGTCTGGCCATTCTGGATTTACAGATCTTCAGCAAAATTGTCAAGAACAGGCGTTTTTCGCATGGAAACCCTGCGCTTGGCCATCAGCTCCTTGCGCCCCGGGAGTTTCATTACGTCTGTGGATATCAAAGATGCTTACCTTCACATCCCTGTGTTTTCAGGACACCAAGGTTCCTCAGATTCGCGTTGAAAGATCAACACTGCCAATTTGTGGCTTTTGCCATCTGGCCTCTCTTCAGCTCCCAGAGTGCTCACCAAGGTGCTGGCGGGGGTGATGTCTCTGATGAGGCCAAGGGGCGTCCACGTGCTGCCCTACCTGGACATCCTCATCACTTCCCAGTCTCTACATCAGGCAGAGTTGGATACTCAGCTGGTGGTGTCCACTCTGGAGTCATTTGGATGGGTGATCAACCACCCCAAGTCCTCACTGTCCCCTTCCTTGTTAACTCCATCCCTAGGAATGAATCTGGATACAGTTCAGGCAAGGATCTTCCTTCCTCAGCAGAAGGTGGACATTCTGCTTGCACAGGCTCAGTCCCTCCTAGCTTGTCCCCATCCCTCCTCCAAGGCAGGGGATGCAGCTGGTGGGCCTGATGGTGGCGTGCTTCGAAGCGTCCCTTATGCTCCGTTCCACTTGGGGCTTCTGCAACTTCTCCTATTGTCTGTGTGGGACATGGACCCAGCGTCCCTGGACAGGGTCTGTGTGCTTTCCCCTCAGGTAAGGAGGTCCCTCTTGTGGTGGATGGACTCAAGAAATCTGTTGGGGGGCAGATCCCTTCTTGCCCCTTCCTGGGAGACGGTCACCACGGATGTCAGTCTATCAGGTTGGGGGGGGGGGTTTCTGGAAGTCCCTGCGGTTCCAGGGGAGGTGGGGCCCTCAGGAGGCCCACACACCTATCAATGCCTTGAAGCTGTGAGCGGTCAGGTTAGTTCTGACTCGCTTGACTACTCATCTTCAGGGCCTGCCTGTTCAGGGGCGCTCAGACAACCTGACGGCAGTTGCCTACATCAATCATCAGGGAGGGACCCGGAGCAAGGGGGCCCTCCAGGAAGTGTCTCTGATCCTGACCTGGGTGGAGGCCAATGTTCCCTGCATATCAGCGGTATACATTCCGGGGGTTCCCTCTGCAACAGGGTGTTCCAATCTCTGTGTCACCGTTGGGGCCAACCAGATGTGGATCTGTTTGCGTCCCGTCACAATCACAAGCTCCCGTCCTTTGTCTCCCTGTCCTAGGATCCTCTGGCCGTGACCACGGATACCTTAGTAATGTCATGGCAGGTCATTCAGTTCCTGTATGTCTTTCCTCCATTCCCCTTGCTGGGCAGGGTCCTGTGCAAGATTGCTCTGGAAGGGGTGCCAGTGATTCTGGTGGCCCCCAGGTGGCCAAGAAGAGTGTGGTTCGCAGACGTGGTGCAGATGGCAGTAGATCAGTACGTCCTGCCAGCAGTGCCAGATCTGCTCACTCAGGGCCCCTTACGCCATCCCAGTTTACAAACTCTGGCTTTGACGGCCTGGCTGCTGAAACCTCCATCTTGATGGAGAAAGGCTTGTCTGCCTCGGTGGTTGAGACCATGGTGAAGGCTAGGAAGAAAACTTCTTCTTCCATCTATTATAGGGTATGGCGTACCTACATTGACTGGTGTGAGTCTTGGTCGCTTCCCTGTCGGGTGTTCTGGAGTCGGGTCTCCAACTCAGTACTTTGAAGGGTCAGGTTTCTGCCCTGTCTGTCTTCTTTCAGAAGTCTTTTGCTCAGCATTCCTTGGTTAAGACCTTCTTTCAGGGGGTTACTCATGTGCGTCCCCCACGAAAACCTATGGTCCCTGTTTGGGATTTGAACTTGGTCTTGTCTGCCTTGCAGGGTGCTCCCTTTGGACCTATTCAGGATGCTGCTCTGGGTGTACTTACCCTCAAGGTTGTCTTTCTGGTGGCTATTACTTCGGTCAGGCGTGTGCCTGAGCTGGCGGCTCTGTCTATCCAGCCCCCATACTTTGAGGGACACCAGGAGAAGGTGGTGTTCCGCTTTAAGCTGGATTTTCTGCCTAAGGTGGTGTCTGCTTTTCATTTGAATCAAGATATTGTTCTTCCTTCATTGTGCCCTAATCCTAGCAATGCTAAGGAAAGGGTTTTGCATTCTTTGGATGTGGTCAGGTGTCTGAAGTATTATCTGGTAGTAACTGCGTCCCTTCAGGAAAACTGATGCTCTTTTTGTGGTCCCTTCTGTTCCTAGGAAGGGTCCTGCCAAGTCTACTATCAGCAAATGGATCCGTCAGGCTTTGATTCAGGCCTATTCTGCTAAGGGGAAGAATCCTCCCTTCCGCCTTACTGCTCATTCTACTCGTGCTATTGGTGCCTCTTGGGCCTTCCAGCACCAGGCTTCTGTTGAACAAGTTGCAAGCCGCTACTTGGTCTTCTGTTCATACCTTTTCAAAGTTTTACAAGGTTGATGTTAGGGCCTCAGCTGTTTTTGGCCGAAAGGTTTTGCAGGCGGCAGTGGTTTAAACTGTCTGCTGTTACCTTTTTTGTTGGGGATCCCACCCTGCTTTATGGACACTGCTATTGGATGTCCCAAGTATAATCTATCTGGAGCAGGACGTACTGTATACTAAGAATAATACAATTCTGTGAAATACTCACCTGTAGAATTGGTATTATAAGTATACAGTACGTCCTGCTCCAACCCACCCTGGTTTTTGCATTATTCTCGATCCCCTGTATGGTGATTGCTATCATTGTTATAGTTACCAGTTTTTGGGTGGTTAAATTCTCCCGGCTTCTTGTTCACTGCTTTTCAATGCTGGGGATTTGTGGGAGGTCCCGGGTATTTGAGGGGCCGGGAGGAGCTTGTTTTGCATGTCTCTGCAGTGCAGCGCCATCTGGAGGAGGATAACCCAAGTGTAAGTAATCTATCTGGAGCAGGACGTACTGTATACTTATAATACCAATTCTACAGGTGAGTATTTCACAGAATTGTATTTTTCCCTACATCCAGTCCAGGTCGTCCCAATACCCTTACAGATGGGACATCCAAAAGCAGTGTCCAAATGGGCGGGATCCCCAGTGCGGAACAGCATGTAGTTCATTTCATTACAGCCTGAAGTGCCTTACGGCCAAAAACAGCGTCAGCTGAGGCCCTGACATCCACCTTGTAAAACTTTGTAAAAGTATGAACAGAAGTTGCGGCCTTACAAACTTGTTCCACCGATGCCTGGTGCTGAAAAGCCCAAGAGGTACCAATAGCTCTGGTAGAATGAGCTGTGATCCGAAAAGGAGGTTCCTTCCCCCTGGCAGAATATGCCTGTACCACCGCCTGTCTGATCCACTTACTGAAAGTGGACTTGGCTGGTGGCAATCCTTTCCTAGAACCCTCTGTTAGGACAAAAAAACAAATCTGATATCCTGAAGGATTCAGTCGCAGCTAGGTAATACCTTATGGCTCTGACCACATCCAAAGCATGGAGGGTCCGTTCCTTGGAATTAGCCAGGGCTGGGCACAAGGAAGGAAAGACAACTTCCTCGTTAAGGTGAAAGGGAGAAACTACCTTAGGCAAAAAATCAGGCTTAAAGCAAAAAACCACCTTATCCCTGTGCAACTCAAAGTAGGGTGGCTTCATACAAAGCGCGGCCAGCTCTGATACACGACACACCGAGGTGATCGCTACCAGAAAGACCACTGAGAGTCAACATAGACAATGCAGCATCGCACAACGGCTCGAAGGGAGGACCCTGAAGAGCAGATAGTACCAATTTCAAGTCCCACACCGGTAATACTGGCTTGCGCGGTGGCCGGACATGGGTAACTCCCTGGAAAAAGGTCTTGATCAACCTATGGTTGGCAATGGATCTCTGGGAAAAAATGGCTAAAGCCGAGACCTGACCCTTGAGAGTGCTCAGCTGGAGACCCAAGTCTAAGCCGTGTTGTAAAAATTCCAGGATCCTAGCAACAGAAAATATGCGGCAGGGAAGACTCTTGGTCTCGCACCAAGCAATATAGGCGAGCCAAACTCTGTAGTATATCATAGAAGAAGATTTCTTCCGTGCCTGAATCATTGTCTGTACAACCGTGGCTGACAACCCCTTCTCCGTCAGGAATGAGGTTTCAATAGCCAGGCCGTCAAAGCCAGCATCCGTAAATTGGGGTGCCGCAGCGACCCCTGTGTGAGAAGCCCTGGATCGTCGGGCATGAAGTAGTGATCTATTGACATCTGGACTATGTCTGCAAACCAACTCTGGAAACGGAGGGAATGCATATAGGAATTTGAACTCTATCCAAGGAATCGCCAGAGCATCCGTTGCAATGGCCAGAGGATCTCTTGAGAGGGAGATGAACCTTGGAAGCTTGTTATTGTGTCTGGACGCAAACAGATCCACGTCCGGCTGACCCCAGCGGAGACCATTCCCCCAGGCGCGAGGCACTCCTGCTCAGGGAGTCTGCCTCCTGGTTTTCTACGCCAGGGATGTAGACCGCCGGGATGCAGGGAACATTCTACTCTGCCCAAGTCAGAATCCGAGTTACCTCCTTGAGGGATCTCTTGCTCCGAGTCCCGCCATGGTGGTTGATGTAGGCGACAGCCGTCTGATTGTCCGAGCGAACCTGGATCGCACGACCCCTTAAATGGGGAGTCAAGTGTAGACGCACCAACCGAATCGCTCTCACCTCCAAGAGATTTATGGGTAAGCGGTTCTCCTGCGGACCTCACTGACCCTGGATCTTCTGAGTCTGCCAAATACCTCCCCAGCCTGTCAGACTGGCATCTGTGGTAACTATCTCCCAATGGGGAGTCAGGGAAGACTTGCCTATCAGCAAGTTCCGAGAGTCCAACCACCACAAGAGGGACTGCCTGGCCAGGGGGGACAGCGAAAAGCCGTGCTCCAGGGAATCCTGAGTCCGATTCCAGACGGTCAGCAGGTTCAATTGAAGAGGTCTCATGTGAAATTGGGCGAAGGGCACTGCCTCGAAGCAGGACACCATTAGGCCCACCAATCTCATCCCCAGACTTACCGACGGCCGCTGACAGGACAGAAAAGCCTGCACTTGCATCTGGAGACCCAAAACCTTCTGCTGTGGCAGGAAAACCTTGACCTGAGCGGTGTCTATAGTCATTCCCAGGAAGGATCTCACTGTCGCGGGAGTGACAAAGGACTTGGGGAAATTGATTACCCAGCCGAAAGCCTCCAGGGTTGACAACACTGTCCGATTATCGCTTTCGGCCTGCTAAAGGGACTGGGCCGCAATCAGCAAGTCGTCCAGATAGGGTTACACACGAATGCCCTGGCTCCTCAGGATAGCCATGATACCCGCCAGCACCTTGGTGAACATACGAGGGGCTGAGGATATCCCAAATGGAAGTGCTACAAACTGGTAATGCTGATCCTCCAGAGCAAACCTCAGGAACCTCTGATTTCCCTGGAAAATCGTGATGTGCAGGTAAGCATCCCTGGTGTCCACCGTGGTCATGAAGTCCCCGGGCCGAAGCAATCTCACCGCTGACCATAATGTTTCCATGCGGAAATGTCCGACTCTGACAAACCTGTTGAGACCCTTCAGGTCCAGGATCGGTCTTAGTGTTCCATCCTTCTTGGGAACCGAACACGTTGGAGTAAAATCCCTGACCCTGTTCCTGCCAGGGCACATAGCAAAACACACCTATCCGCAGGAGGTGTTGCACGGCCGTTCTCAAAGCTGGAGCCTTTAGCGGGTTTCGGGATATCTTTTAACGGAGGAATTTTGTGGGCGGCCTGGCTGCCAGCTCTATCTTGTAACCAAAGGACACTACCTCCTGATTCCACCGATCCGAGAAGTGACGTCTCCAGATCTGAGCAAACAGCAGAAGCCGTCCCACCTGGATGGGTGAGGGCGCCCCCTCATGCCTGAGAGGGCTTGGCAGGGCAGCTGGAAATGAAGAACCTCTTCCTCCTTGAAAGGAACGATAGGAAGAAGGGTTCCGAAAGGACCGAGCAGGCTTCCTTCTCTGAGGGAGTCTACCATCCTTGACCAAAAGGTTCAGGTGCTCCCCAAACAGCCTGCTCCCCACAAAAGGGAGACTCGTGAGAGATTTCTTGGCAGCCGCATCAGCCGACCACTGCCGCAGCCAGAGCGAACGGCGGAGAGCAACAAGCAAAGCCGAAATCCTGGCACCAAGTTGGACCACGTCATCTATGGCAGTAACAAAAAAACCAATGAAATCTAAGCAGGCCTTGAGGTCCTTAAACTCCTCAGCTCGCCTTAGCTCTAGCCACAAGATGTCTCACCTTCCTTCTGTTGGCTAGTAAGACAATTGCCGAGGCGCACACAGGACGAAAGAGACAGCAAAGGTGAACACATGGCAGACCAGCTGGTCCATGCGCTTGTCTGCAGAGTCACATAAGGAAGCATTTTCAGATGACGGCATAACAGTAGTGTTGGACAGACCTGACATTGGGGGTGAGACCATAACCGAACCAGCTCATCAGGGAAGGGATACCGCCTATCCAGGCCCTTAGGGACCGACGGTAACTTGTTAGGCCTTTCCCATTCCTTAAGGATCATGTTAGAGAAGAGGGGCTGCTCCGGGAAGTCTTTGTCTCTCAGGCCTAAACAAATCACCCTGCTTCCTCTTAGCCGCTCTGGGAGGAACAATGTGTAGTGTATCAGACACTGAGGAAAGCAATTTCTCCATATCGTCCGGAAGCCACCAATCCTCGTCCGAGGAGGGACCCGAAATACTGTCATCGCCAGCCGAATAATCGACCGTGGAACGTGAATCTTCTGGCAACTCACCTTCCTCCGCAGAACCCAAACCATCAAAAAGATCATCATCCGAGTAAATCGGCTCCAAATGCCGCTTCTTACTCGAGGCTTTCTTAGGGGCCGTCAACGAGATCTCGAGACTGGCCAGCCTTTGCGCAGTCAGTATGAGACCCTTCGCTGGGGGCTGAATGCAGCAGCGGAGGGTCTGGAGAGGCCGATGGTAGTACAGGGCTAGGGTCAGGGACGACCGCCCGCTCATGGCCCAAAATAACGCCTCTGGCACAAGTGGGGCAAACAGTGCTGAATCCGCCCAGAGGATTCCTCCTGCACAAGGGGCAGAGCCTGTCCTGCCCACATGGGGCCCCCAGATCACTATCCCCTGATGCCTCCATTATGGTGATTCAAAATAGTAAAATTCAATAAGGCTACAAGACTCTACTGGCCCAAGCCTATAAAAAAAAAAGATCCCTCTTATTAAAAAAAGGGGGGCCGGGAGGAACCTCAACCTCAAGCCCACGATCTATACAGGAGAAAGAGAGAAAAGAGCCCATGATCAGCTTAGGCATAATGCAATAGACAATCAATGCAGCAAAAAAAAAAAAAAGAGAGAGACTCACGATACCAACAGAGGGACTCCGCAGCCAGAAGGCACCAGTGTGATCCCCCAGCAGCAGAAGCAGAAACGCAGCCGCAAGTTCCGCAGTGTCCAGTCCAGACCCCAAGCAGCAGCGCGTGCAGGCCCACCCTTCCAGAAAGATCCTCGGGGGGATGTGGCGCCAGGCTCCGCCCCCTCCGCGGCGCGTTGTAAGAAGATGCCCGCCCCTTCAGAAACACTGCTGAAAGCTGCTAAAATGGCGGCGGCGCCCAAGTCCACCGCACATAGAGCGCCCTCACGCGTTTCTCCCCCCCGTCACAGACAGCGCCACACAAGCGGCGATGTGGCTGGCCCGCATCCAGGCTGCCAGCGAGGGAGGTGAGAGAGGCCAGAGCGCTTCTCACTGAGCCAGCGAGGAGCCAGGTTTAGAAGCACAATGAGTCCACACAGTAAAGACACAGCAAGAAAACTCCAAAATAAAGCTTGTGGGCAGGGAGGGATACAGACAATATATACATAGTGGTGGTGCTACCTTTTAGTATAAGGTCTGCGGTCCAGAGCGTGAGCTCTGCCGAACGCCACCAGACCCCGGCATTCACCCTACCGTCACGGATCCTGTAGCAGCCAGAGGCTGGGAGACAGGGATGGGTCAGGAGGGATCCATGGAAATAGAGTTCACAGCGGCTAACGGGTTAGATGGCCCCGCTCTGCTGCCAATATCTGAGAGAGAGTGCCAATGATCTGAGGCAGCCAAGACTGCAAGATGAACAACTGGGGAATGGTAGAGGGACAGCTGCCTTCTCTAGAGAAGCTACATCTTTGATCTTGCAGTCAAGCGCCCCCTAGGGGGCGAACACCCATCTGTAAGGATATTGGGACGACCTGGACTGGATGTAGGGAAAAGTACAGCACCCCGTTTCAGATAGCAGGGCTGCAGGTGAGCGAACACCCCCGCTGGAGAAGCAATCAGGGGAGCCTCATCCCTCCTATGGCACCGCTGATGCGAGGTCTGTCATGGTGGACTTTAAAGTGATCCTATCCCCAGTGCCCCAAAACAGCCTGTGTTTCTTTTTTTGTTTCCTGAACTTTTGCCCAATATTCATAACATGAAATGGATGCAGTTGGCCATATTGCTCCTTGGCCTAGCAATCTCGCCCCCTGGTGCCTTCCAGTAATGATACATACAGTTACAGCACACAAAGCTCAGTATTGGGGAGCACTTCTAAGGTAACTGCCATTATGTGACAGCTTAGTTGTTACTGAATTAATTAGCATACGGCTGCCATTTGGACTTCAGACTGCTTTCTGTTGGTGTTATGAATATTGGGAAAATGATTTAGTAAAAAAAAGAAACAGGAATTTTTGGGGCACTAGGCTTGGGATGGAAAGTGATGACATAAACTTCCTTTCTGGGTATAGGATCACTTTAACATTTTGGTCAGGTTTATTTTTTTTTTTTGGGGGGGGGGGGGGGGGTGATGATCCAATCAGGGGCAACATCAAAGTGAAACAAAGCCCAGGATTTTAACTATCCCAAGTTTGTTCTGTGCCCAGCTGTGTGAAATCCCACAGGTTGCTGGTATTCACTCACCTTTCCCCAGACCAACGGCACATGCAGGCTCTCATCTAATCAGAAACGTTTGCAGTGACTATGTCATTCTGCAAACTGCTCTAATCCGTTTCAATGGGGAGCGTGAGTGGCACACCCCAGCAGTTCACTCGCTCCCGTCCGAGCCAATCTGAATGGCTGGAGCGAGAGCGTGCGCACAGAGGATGCAGCCACTCTTGCTCCCCATTGAAAACAATGAGAGCTGCTTGCTGAATGACATAGGGCAAATGGCTCCGATTTGACACAAGCCCACACATGCACCCTTGGACCAGAGAGAGGTGAGAGAATACCAGCGGCCTGCTGGGTATCTGAATGCGGGATGTACCTGGGGGATTGCCAATGGCCAGCTTTGAAATCTTTTAGATTCCAGGCTACCCTGGGTTTTATACCTCTTTAACAAGCCTGAAAACAGCAGAAGGGTCTCTGGATTGGTTTGTCAGGGATGGGACTGAAAGTGGTTTGTCTCTTGAAAAGGGCTGATCAGGGTGAGCAGAAAGAGCGCCCACTGCTGAAATGACACAAGAAGCTCCCACATCCCCGCACATGTACTGGCAATACACTGACATCTGATTGGTGCCAGGAAAAATACAGTTTTGTGAGTACTCACCTTTAAAAACGGGTATTATGAGTGTGCCATACACTCCACTTCGGTCTTCATGACATCTGGGTAATCTCTAGTAGAGGGCGAACTTCTGCAGAGATGAATATGCATAAAAGAAAGCCCCTCCCAGTCCATATATACCTGGGACCTCCCACCAATTCCCCAGTGTATAAAAGCAGTAAAGGGACCAGGAATACCCAAATATAACCGTAACAAGCAAAACCAATGGTTCACCATATAAAAGCCCCAGAATACCTGAAAAAAAAACAAGGGTGGGGTGAAGTGGAGTGTATGGCACACTCATAATACCCGTTTTAAAGGGGAGTACTCACAAAACGGTATTATTCTAAGTGTGCCATACACTCCACTTTGGTCTTCATGACATCTGGGACATCCAATAGCAGTGTCCGTCATGGGTGGGAACCAGAAACCGTAAAGAATGTAACAACTCAAACCACTGCAGCTTGCAGAACCTTGCGGCCAAAAACAGCATCCGCTGAAGCCCGCACATCAACCTTGTAAAACTTGGAAAAAATATGAACGGAAGACCAAGCAGCAGCCTTACAAACTTGTTCAACAGAAGCCTGGTGCTGAAAAGCCCCAGGATGCACCAACAGCACGAGTAGAGTGCGCAGTGACCCTAAAAGGGGGAGTCCTCCCCTTAGCAGAATAGGCCCCAACAATGGCCTGACGAATCCATTTGCTAATCGTAGACTTAGCAGGCGCCAAACCTTTCCTGGGCCCGCAGGGCACCACGAAAAAGGTGCCCGTCTTGCGGAAGGAAGAAGTAGTCACCAAATAGTACTTCACACAGCGAACAACATCCAAATTGTGCAGAACCCTCTCCTTGTCATTGTTAGGCTTAGGACACAAGGAAGGGAGAACAATGTCCTGATTGAGGTGGAAAGCAGACACCACCTTAGAAAGAAAATCCGGCTTAAAACGAAAAACCACCTTATCCTGGTGTCTCTCAAAGTAAGGGGCCTGAATCGACAGAGCCGCCAACTCAGAGACATGCCGAACAGAGGTAATAGCCACCAAGAAAGCAACCTTCTGAGTGAGAACCGAAAGAGCGATATCCTATAACGGCTCAAAAGGAGGACCCTGCAGAGCCGAAAGAACCAAATTCAAATCCCAAACAGGGACTACAGCCTTCCGAGGGGGGCGCACATGCGCGACCCCTTGGAAAAAAGTCTTAACCAGCGGGTGTAAAGCATAAAACCTCTGGAAGAAAACCTCTGGAAGAAAACCGACGGAGCAGAAACCTGTCCTTTCAAAGTACTAAGCTGGAACCCAAGATCCAGATTATGCTGAAGAAACTCCAAAATCCTGGGTATAGAAAAAACCCTGCAAGGCAAGGCCCTAGCCTCACACCAATCAATATAGGACCTCCAAGTCCTATAGTAAATGCCAGAAGAGGACCGATTCCTAGCCCTAATCAGGGTCTGAACAACAGCCTCAGACAAACCTTCCTCTTTCAAGGTTTCAGCAGCCAAGCCGTCAAAGCCAGCGTTTGTAAATTGGGGTAAAGTAGATGACCCTGAGATAGCAGGTCCGGCAGCAAGGGAAGCCGGTACTGGTCTACGGCCATCCTTACAACGTCTGTGTACCAAACCCTTCTTGGCCACCTTGGAGCCACCAGAATCGCTGGTGCCCCTTCTAGAACCAGTTTGCGAACTACCTTGCCCAGCATGGAGACAGGCGGAAACAGGTACAGAAAACCCACATCCTTCCAAGCAAGGGACAAGGCATTCACTGCCAAAGCCAGGGGATCCTGAGAAAGAGACACAAAGGCCGGAAGTTTGTGATTGTGCCTCGAGGCAAAGAGATCCAGCTCCGGAGTCCCCCACTTGCGGCAAAGATCCAGAAAAACCTTGGGGTTGAGAGACCACTCTCCGTGGCGAGAGGATCCCCTGCTCAGGGAATCCGCCTCCGTATTCTCCACTCCCGGAATGTAGACTGCCGAAATGCAAGGAACATTGCTCTCCGCCCAGTGCAGGATCAGAGAGACTTCCCTGAGGGCACTCCTGCTGCGAGTCCCTCCTTGGTGATTTATGTAAGCCACTGCCGTTCGGTTGTCCGAACGCACCTGAACCGGAAGACCCCGTAACTGTGGGGTCAGCCGAGCCAGAACCAGTCGAATGGCTCTGAGCTCCAATACATTGATGGGGGTGTGAGCCTCCTGGGGACCCCACACCCCGCTGAACTGATGACTCTTCCAATAACCTCCCCAGCCCAACAGGCTGGCATCCGTGGTAACCATCTCCCAACAAGGGACCAGAAAGGATCTGCCCTTCACCAGATTGCTTGAGTCCAGCCACCACCGAAAGGACTGCCGAACCCTGGGAGACATCCTGAAAGGTTGATCCAATGACTGTGGGCTCCTGTCCCAATACGTCAATAGGAGAAGTTGAAGAGATCTCATGTGAAACTGTGCAAAACGGACACCATCAGACCCACCAGTTTCATCCCCTGTCGGATAGAGGGACAAGGACTGGCCAAAGAAGACGGATCAGGCCCTGAATCCCCTGCACCTTGGTCTGGGGCAGAAACACTCTGGCCCGACTGGTATCCAGATTCATGCCCAGAAATGAAATCACTCGAGACGGGGAGAGAGAAGACTTGGTGCGGTTGATCACCCACCCGAACCTCTCCAGGGTCGACACCACCAGGTGGGTGTCCAGCTCCGCCTGATAGAGGGAAGAAGCTGAAATCAACAGATCGTCCAGATAAGGCACAATGCAAATGCCCTGAGATCTGAGCATTGCCATTACGCCCGCCAAAACCTTGGTGAAGACCCTCGTGCCGAGGTCAGACCGAAGGGAAGAGCTACAAATTGATAATGTTGATCCTCCACTGCAAACCGGAGGAATCTCTGATGTGCCTGAAAAATCGGAACATGCAGATACGCATCCTTGATGTCTATGGATGTCATAAAATCCCCTTGGCGAAGGGAATTGATAGCCGAGCGCAGAGTCTCCATGCGGAACTTTTTGGCTCTGATAAACCTGTTGAGAACCTTGAGATCTAGAATGGGTCTCACGAACCCTCCTTCTTGGGAACCGTGAAAAGGTTGGAGTAGTAACCCCTGCCTCTTTCCAACGGAGGCACCGGGCATATAACCCCATGCCCAGAAGGTCTTTTACTGCTAACTAACAGGAGCCCCTGTGCAGCCTGAGGGTTCGAGGGCACCCGAGACCTTAAGAATCTCGGGGGCGGCCAGTACTCGAACTCGAAGTTTGTACCCGGAGGAGACCACTTCCAAGATCCAATTGTCTGTGACCTCCCGTGCCCAGACCTGGAAGAAGAGCCGCAGCCGTCCCCCCACCCTTGCGGGTGAGGGCGCCCCTTCATTGCTGAGCCGGTTTAACGGCAGGCTTGGGCTTGGAACCCCAGGCAGCCGCGGGACGTGCCCGACCTCTGCCTCTGTTCCAGGACGAGCCCCTGACACCTGAGAAGGCCAGACCCCTAGACGCTCTGGCCCCTCGAAAGGAAGGAGTGAACGAGCCCGCCCCTCCTTTAGCAACAGCATCCAATTTATCTCCAAACAGCCGCGCACCCAAGAAGGGGAGAGCTGTGAGCTACTTCTTGGCTCCAACGTCCGCTGTCCACTGACGGAGCCAGACCAGTCTGCGCATGGCCACCAGTAAGGCTGACGTCCTACTACACACGACAATGGAGTCTTCCATCGCAGCCATGACAAAATCCATGAACAATTTGCACTTCTTAAGTATAGTGAATTCAGCGCCAGCTGGATCAAGCTGAGCGTTATTCAGCCAGTCCCTGATAAGAGACCTGGTAGCAAGCTACACCAGGGCAGATGCACTAACAGGCCGCAGGGCCGAGCCCACGTTGGCAAACGCGTGGCACGCCATCTGATCAAGGCGCTTATCCTCGCCATCCTTAAAGGAGGTGGCGTCAGGGGTGTTCAGCACAGAAGAGTTGGTCAAACCTAAAACAGGCGCGTCAACCTCGGGAGGAGAACACCAGCGCTTGACCGCCTCCACCGGAAAAGGATATTTCTTATCCCATCCCTGAGGCACACCAGGAAGCCGACTGGGCCTCTCCCATTCTCTAAGTATCAGCACATCAAAATGACCCTGGGTAGGGAATTCCAGACGGGGCTTGTAGGCCCCCAAAAATTCCCCCTTCTTAAGAGGGGGCGCCTCAGGCGGATCAATATCCAACACCTCCAATAAATGTGACAAAACAGTGGGCATATCTACGGCATCCCCCAGCGCCTGCCCGACATTGGAATTCCCAGGCTGACCATAGTCAGCCTCTGAATCCTGATACAATTCCCCCTCCTCTAACGGGGAATAATCGGACAAATCAACGGACTCGTCGTCAATATCCCACAACGACAACTGTCTCTTTTTAGCCTGGGCCTTCTTGCCCACCGTGCTAGCAATCATTTTCTCTATGCTGGCCAACCAAGCCCAAACATGAGAAAGCGACCAGGATCAGGTGGGGAGGGGAAGGCGATGAAGCGGGAGGAGCCGACCCAGAAGGCTGGGTACCAGACTGCCGCGTTATGGCCTTTTGTGTGCATGGTATACAGATTAGCACATTCTCCCCCGTAAGGGATACCCCGCACCCCACACATGGCCTAGATTGTTCCAAAGGGATCCCGGGCCCGGTATCCTGCAGAGCCTCCATATGGTGAATTTTTGTGGTCAGTCGCAAGACCACAGGGAATTATGCATAAGCAACCCGGGATGCCCCTTAAAAGTTCCGGTGGGAGGATTTTTGGGTGGACAATTTTTATAACTAGGGACCCCAGGACCAGGAGGGACCCCTTAATATGCACATATACAGGGCAACCTGTAACACACAAAATAAGCAACATAAGAGCAGAGCTGTGTAAGAAAATGCCGTAGCATTTGATCTTGCAGCCACACAAATGGAAATATATATAGGTATATATATATATATATACACACCACAACACAGCCAAACAGTGCAATTAAGGCACAAACACACTCACACATGTATGAGACCAGTGGGGGCCCCCACACATACACAAGCTAAGGAGATGGCCATCAGGCCCTTACCACCCCGATGTGCAAAGCGGCCTGCCAGAGAAGATGGCCCCCACGCAGCCTCGTGCCTGAGAAGGGAGAGCAGGGGGAGGGCGGGCCAGCACAGAACGCGCGTTTGCCGAGGCCACGCCCCCTCCCAGCAACGCGGACCCCTAGACAACGAGCACTGTAATCGCACCAAATAAGGGGGCCCCCTTCCCGAACGCAGCCTGAGGGGGAGAAGCTCCCCCAGGCTGTAGTCAGACCCTGTTGGCCAGTAAAGCATCAAGCACTCACACACACAAGTGAAACACTCAGCACACAGTGACAAGGGCTGGGTAAAACGAAATATCGGCCAAAACAAAATATACGTCAGCCCCCCGGAGGGGAATAAGGGACCCGGAAGGGGGGGAATCCTGCCAGGAGCCGGCCATAAGCCTAACGGGACGGGGCATCCCACACCAGGATCACCAAGAAACCTGGAAACCGCCTACCCCATAGTGAGGTCTCACGGTGGAGCAGTGCTCCTACCTTCACCAGGACCCGCAGCCTAAG
Organism: Gastrophryne carolinensis; assembly: GCA_027917425.1. Lineage (NCBI taxonomy): Eukaryota > Metazoa > Chordata > Amphibia > Anura > Microhylidae > Gastrophryne > Gastrophryne carolinensis. The sequence continues at coordinate 59,169,759 of CM051235.1, forward strand.
CTGGGAAGCTCAATATAGGGTAATTTAGAAGGGTCCTGGCAGTAATAGGGATAATTGAAGGGCGGGCACGAGCCTGGCTTACCTGTAAGCAAAAAGTCCTCATCTTCTGTCTTGTCGCCTTCCCTGCAGAGAAGAAACTGGGGAATTGGTGGGAGGTCCCAGGTATATATGGAACGGGAGGGGCTTTCTTTTTTGCATATTCATCTCTGCAGAAGGTTGCCCTCTACTGGAGATTACCCAGATGTCATGAAGACCGATGTGGAGTGTATGGCACACTTAGAATATACTACATCTCACACTGACTGACACGTGTGCGGCAGCCGAGGGCCACATGTGGACAGTCCCCATATCGCTTATTGTGTGTTGATCCAGAACAATGCAAAGTGCTGACTGGTTTGCTCCCACAATTTGGTTCCTTTGGAGTAAAACTGGCAGATTATATTATAAAGGAGCTTCATCCTGGAGTTGGTCTTGTAGGAGGCATCAGGGTCCGCTTAACACTTGCTGCACCATTCACTTAAAGCAGACCTAAATGGGGGGCCCACTAGTTTAAGGGGCCCTGGAAAAGCTGAACACACTTCCTGTGTCCCTGGTGAAACCCAGAAGGGAGGATATGTTGCCAACTTTCGGGCTTCCAGAGGTTCTGGATAAGGACGGACTTCTTAAATGAAGGTGGGTGTGGTCATATCCCTTGTACCTGGGGCATTGCTATTTGGGATGCCCCGCTGTGTGAAACCCCCCAGATAGGCCACTCTACTCACCTTTCTGCTGTTTCCACAGGATCTCGTCCAATTGGCGCTTTATACTGTGTACTAATGCATGGCATAAAGCCGTTGTTTTGAACTGTCAGCATAGGGGGAGGGGCAGCCGGCTCCCTGGTTTCCCTGTGGAGAGCATGTGATCCAATGTCCGGCCTATCTGAATGGCTGGGTGCGGGAGCGCGTCTCAGCTGTAGGGATGCAGCCTGCGATCGTGCGGAAAAGTTGCAGGCCACTGCAGGGGATTCATAAAGTATGGCACCTAGTCAGCCAGCCCTGGACGCAGCAAGTGCTACAGACTGGTCCATTTTAAAGCACGTCTTAAAAGAGCAGTCCAAGCAAAACAGAAATAATACAATTCTGTGATTACTCACCTGTAGAATTGATTTTGTTGGTATCCTGCTTGGGTCGCTTCATTCTTGACAATTGGGTTTCCGCCACAAGGTGGCGCAGTTGACTGACGAAACTTGAGGCTCCTCCCGGCTCATATAAAGGCAGCTGTATCCCTAATAATCCTCCAGCGTTGAAAAGCAGTAAACACAAGACAAGCCGGGAGGCCAGAGACCATGTTAATTCACACAGCCCCAATATAAACTCTCTCAAACTGTAATCACCATAACAAGGCAAAAGGAAGATAACAGAACAAGGGTGGGATGAAGTGACCCGAGCAGGACACCAACAAAATCAATTCTACAGGTGAGTAATCAAAGAATTGTATTTTTCTTGGTGTCCTGCTCGGGTCGCTTCATTCTTGACAATTGGGACATCCAAAAGCAGTGTCCAAGAAAGGGTGGGATCCCCAGTGAGCAACAGCACGTAGTTCATGACACTACCACCTGACGCACCTTACGGCCAAAAACAGCATCAGCTGAGGCCCTAACATCAACCTTGTAAAACTTAGGAAAGGTATGAACTGAAGACCAAGTAGCGGCCTTACAAAACTGTTCAACAGAAGCCTGGTGTTGAAAAGCCCAAGAGGCACCAATAGCTCTGGTAGAGTGAGCTGTAATCCAAAAAGGGGGTTCCTTCCCCTTGGCAGAATACGCTTGCACCACCGCCTGTCTGATCCACTTGCTGATAGTGGATTGGGATGGAGGCAAGCCCTTCCTAGGCCCGTCAGGAAAGACAAAAAGAATCCGACTTCCTAAAGAATTCCGCAGCAACCAGGTAGTACTTAAGGGCTCGGACCACATCCAGGGAATGGAGGGTCCTCTCCTTAGAATTAGAAGGCGTGGGACACAAGGAAAGCAAGACAATGTCCTCATTGAGATGAAAGGCAGAAACTACCTTGGGTAAAAAGTCAGGCTTAAGACTAAAAACCACCTTATCCTGATGTCGCTCAAAGTAAGGAGGCTTCATACAAAGCGCCGCCAGCTCCGAGACGCAATGCACCGAAATGCTATCTACCAAAAAGACCACCTTCAGAGTCAAAATGGATAAAGCAGCATCGCACAAGGGCTCAAAAGGAGGACCCTGGAGAGCAGAGAGCACCAAATTCAAATCCCACACAGGTAGCATAGGTTTATGCGGAGGACGTACATGAGTGACTCCTTGGAAAAAGGTCTTGATAAGTCTATGATTGGCAAAGGACCTTTGGAAGAAAATAGCCAAGGCCGAAACCTGCCCCTTGAGGGTACTCAGCTGGAGGCCCGAATCCAAACCATGTTGTAGGAACTCCAAAATCCTAGAAAAAGAAAAAGTGCGACAAGAAAAACCCTTAGACTCACACCAGGCAATGTAAGTGTGCCAGACCCTGTAATAAATCAAGGAGGAGGATTTCTTCCGAACCTGAATCATGGTACGCACAACTGCGGCAGACAGCCCTTTCTCCGTCAAGATGGAGGTTTCAGCAGCCAAGCCGTCAAAGCCAGCGTTTGTAAATTGGGGTAGGATAACAGACCCTGAGCGAGAAGCCCTGGATTGTCGGGCATGACGTAGCGATCCACTGACATCTGGACTATGTCCGCGAACCAACAAAACCTCGGCCAACGAGGGGCCACCAGGATGGTTGGTAACCCTTCCTGGGCTATCTTGCGCAGCACATGACTCAGGAGAAGGAAAGGAGGAAAGGCGTAGAGGAGTCGGAACTCCGTCCAAGGAATTACCAGCGCATCCGTGGCGTTGGCCAGAGGATCTCTTGACAGAGAGACGAACTTTGGAAGCTTGTGAGTGTGAAAGATCTTGTTGCCGAGAGACCATTCCCCCAGACGAGAAGTCCCCCTGCTCAGGGAGTCTGCCTCCTGGTTCTCAACATTCTCCTCCGCCCAAGACAGGATCAGGGTCACTTCCTTGAGGGCTCGCTTGCTCCGAGTCCCGCCCTGATGATTGATGTAGGCGACCGCTGTCTGATTGTCCGAGCGGACCTGGACCGCACAACCCCGTAGATGGGGAGTCAACTGAAAAAGGACCAATCGGATCGCTCTCAGCTCCAGGAGATTGATAGGGACATGAGCCTCCTGAGGGCCCCACTGGCCCTGGAACTGCAGCGATTGCCAAAACCCTCCCCAACCGGACAGACTTGCGTCCGTGGTGACAATCTCCCAGCGTGGAGTCAGAAAGAACCTGCCCACTAGAAAATTTCTCGAGTCCAACCACCACGAGAGGGACCGTCTGGCCAGAGCGAACTCCTGCTCCAGGGACTCCTGTTTCCGATCCCAAACAGTCAAGAGATTCAACTGAAGCGGTCTCATGTGGAACTGGGCGAAGGGTACAGCCTCGAAGCAAGACACCATGAGGCCCACCAACTGCATCCCCAGACGGATGGATGGGTGTGGACACAACAGTAAGGCCCGCACCTGAGTCTGAAGACTGAGGGAGAAACACCTTGACCTGAGAGGTGTCCAACGTCATGCCCAGGAAAGACCTCACCAATGACGGAGTGATCGAGGACTTGGGATAATTGATCACCCAACCGAATGCCTAGAGAGTGGACAATACCTTCTGAGTGTCGCTCTCGGCCTGCTGAAGAGATTGAGCAGCAATCAGCACGTCGTCCAGGTAAGGAAGAATACGAATGCCCTGGCTCCTCAGCAGGGCAATGACCCCCACCAGCACCTTGGTGAACACCCGAGGGGCCGAAGAGATTCCAAACGGCAAGGCCACAAACTGGTAGTGCTGATCCTCCAACGCGAAACCTCAGGAACTTCTAATGTCCCCGGAAAATAGGGACGTGCAGGTAAGCATCCCTGATGTCCACCGTGGTCATGAAGTCGTCGGGCCGAAGTGAACTCACCGATGACCGCAAGGTCTCCATGCGGAATGTTTGAATCTGACAAACCTGTTGAGACCCTTCAGGTCCAGGATAGGTCTCAGAGAGCAGTCCTTCTTGGGCACCATGAAAAGATTAGAATAGAACCCTCGATCCCGTTCCTGGTGAGGCACAGGGCAAATCACTCGAACGACAGAAGTCGTTGGACAGCCAACCTCAGGCCCTGCGCCGTCAAGGGGGTCTGGGAAATCCGTGACCGAAGAAATCTTGGGGGCGGCCAAGCTGCCAGCTCTATCTTGTACCTGGAGGACACCACCTCCTGAATCCACCAGTCCGAGACGTGCTGTCTCCAGACGTGAGCAAAAAGCAGAAGCCGTCCCCCCACCCGGATGGGTGAGGGCGGCTCCTCATGCCTGAGGGGTCTTGGCAGGGGGCTTGGACTTGGACCCCCAGGAGGGACTGGGCCGACCACAGGATCTACCTCGTCCCCAGAAGTCTTTGCGGCCACCAGAGAAGGAAGAGCCTCATCCCCCTCGAAAGGGGCGAAAAGAAGAAGAGCCCCGAAAGGGTCGCGCAGGAAGGGACGAAGAGCGCCCAGCATGGCCGAAGCCCTGCCACCAAGCCGGACGGTATCATCCATGGCTGAAATCACAAAGGCAATGAACTCCACGCAAGCTAGGAGATCCTTATACTCCTCCGCCCGCTTGCGAGATCTGGCGATATCCAAAGGACATCTCACCTCAGACTAACTAAATCCTCCAAAAAAGGATACCATCTGTCCAGTGCCCTAAGCACCAACGGCAGCTTATTAGGCTTCTCCCATTCCTTAAAAATCATTTTAGAGAAATGACCCTGTTCAGGAAAGACCAGACCCCTGCTTCTTTTTGGCCGCCTTTGGGGGAACAATGTGCAAGGCTTCAAAAACCGCTGACAACAGCTTCTCTGTGTCATCGAGAAGCCAACGGTCCGCATCAGAGGAAGACCCGGGGTCACTGCCAAAACCCCCCTGGCGATCCCCAGAGGAGTCAGAATCATGAAATAACTCACCCTCCTCCATGGAGTCTCGGCCACCTAAGGCCTCAGTCACCATCATCATTGGCAAAAATTGCATAAACCGGCTCCAAATGCCGCTTCTTACGCGTGGCCTTGCCCGTGGCCAAACGCGATAACTGACGCTCTATACTGGCCACTCTGAGTGCCAAGTCCGTTTGAGACCCCCTGCTGGCTTCCCCCTCACTGGGGGCTAAATGCAGACGCGGGGGAGTCGGCAAAATGGGACTGGGGCCGGCAACACCCGCCCCATCCTGTTCCGAAATGACGCCTTGGGCGCAGGGTACACAAATAGCGCTGCGACCACTCAGGGGACAGGTACCACACAAGAGACAAAGCTTAGCAAGTCCTGAGGGGGCCCCAAGCTTGCTATCCCCAGAAGCCTCCATTATGGTGATTAAGGCGAAAGAAATCGGGTCACAAGGCACAAACGGGCCAGAACCGCACAATCCCCAATTTGAACTCTCTGAACCTTTTAAGCACAGGGCAGGAAGGGAGGGGGGAGGAGGGGGGTACTGAGACCGGGAGGAACCACCTACGGATAATACAATTCTGTGATTACTCACCTGTAGAATTGGTATTATGAGTATACAGTACGTCCTGCTCCAAATCTAATACTTACACGTGGGATATACTCCGCCAGATGGCGCTGGACTGCAGAGACATCGAAAATAGGCTCCTCCCGGCCCCTCAAATACCCAGGGACCTCCCTCAATCCCCAGCATTGAAAAGCAGTTAAGGAGAAGCCGGGAGCATTAAACAATTCAAATTATGAACTATAACAATGATAACAATCACCATACAGGGGATCCAGGAAAATGCAAACCAAGGGTGGGTTGGAGCAGGACGTACTGTATACTCATAATACCAATTCTACAGGTGAGTAATCACAGAATTGTATTATTCTTAGTATACAGTACGTCCTGCTCCAAAGCTAATACTTACACGTGGGACATCCAATAGAAGTGTCCATAAAGTAGGGTGGGATCCCCAAGAAAAATTAGCAGCAGGCAGTTTAAACCACTGCCGCCTGCAGAAACTTGCGGCCAAAAACAGCATCAGCTGAGGCTCTAACATCAAACTTGTAAAACTTTGAAAAGGTATGAACAGAAGACCAAGTAGTGGCCTTGCAAACTTGTTCAACAGAAGCCTGGTGCTGAAAAGCCCAAGAGGCACCAATAGCACGAGTGGAATGAGCAGTAAGGCGGAAGGGAGGACTCTTCCCCTTAGCAGAGTAGGCCTGAATCACGGCCTGACGAATCCACTTGCTGATAGTAGACTTGGCAGGAGCCAAACCCTTCCTAGGACCAGAAGGGACCACAAAAAGAGCATCAGTCTTCCTGAAGGCTGCAGTGACTACCAGGTAATACTTCAGACACCTGACCACATCCAAAGAATGCAGAACCCTTTCCTTAGCATTGCTAGGGTTAGGACACAATGAAGGAAGAACATTATCCTGATTCAAATGAAAAGCAGACACCACCTTTGGCAGAAAGTCTGGCTTAAAGCGGAACACCACCTCGTCCTGGTGTCTCTCGTAGCATGGGGGTTGAATAGACAGGGCCGCCAGCTCAGACACACGCCTGACCGAAGTAATAGCCACCAGAAAAACAACTTTGAGGGTAAGTACAGCCAGAGTAGCATCCTGAATAGGCTCAAAGGGAGCACCCTGCAAGGCAGACAAAACCAGGTTCAAGTCCCAAACAGAGACCGTAGGCTTACGTGGGGGACGCACGTGAGTGACCCCCTGAAAGAAGGTCTTAACCAAGGGATGCCGAGCAAAAGACTTCTGAAAGAAGACAGACAGGGCAGAAACCTGACCCTTCAGAGTACTGAGATTTAAACCCAACTCCAATCCATGTTGTAAAAACTCCAGAATCCTAGGGATTAAGAACTCCCTGCAGGGAAGAGACCTAGACTCACACCAGTCAATGTAGGAACGCCATACCCTATAATAGATGGCAGAAGAAGTTTTCTTCCTAGCCTGTACCATGGTATCCACCACTGAGGCAGACAAGCCTTTCTCCATCAAGATGGAGGTTTCAGCAGCCAGGCCGTCAAAGCCAGAGTTTGCAAATTGGGATGGCGTAAGGAGCCCTGAGTGAGCAGATCTGGCGTCTCTAGCAGGACGTACTGGTCTACTGCCATTTGTACCACGTCTGTGAACCACACTCTTCTTGGCCACCTTGGGGCCACCAGAATCACTGGCACCCTTTCCAGGGCAATCTTGCGCAGAACCCTGCCCAGCAGGGGGAACGGGGGAAAGACATACAGGAGCCGAAATTTCTTCCATGACATTGACAGAGCGTCCGTGGCCAAGGCCAGAGGATCCTGAGACAGGGAGACAAAGGCTGGGAGCTTGTGATTGTGACGGGAGGCAAACAGATCCACATCCGGTAGGCCCCACCGGTAACACAGGGACTGGAATACCCTGTTGCAGAGGGACCACTCCCCCTGACGAGAAGTCCCCCTGCTCAGAGAGTCTGCTAGAAGATTCTCCACCCCCGGGATATAAACAGCCGAAATGCATTGAACATTGGCCTCCGCCCATGTCAGAATCCGCGACACTTTCTGGAGGGCACCCTTGCTCCGGGTCCCTCCCCGATGGTTGATGTAGGCAACCGCCGTCCTGTTGTCTGAGCGCACCTGAACATACAGTCCCTCCAGGTGATCGGTCAACTGCTCCAGAACCAACCTGACCGCCCGTAGTTCCAGAATGTTGATGGGTAAATGGGCCTCCTGAGGGCCCCACCTCCCCTGGAACCTCAGGGACTTCCAGGATCCCCCCCAACCTGACAGACTGGCATCCGTGGTGACCGTCTCCCAGGAGGGTGCTAGAAAGGACCTGCCTTTAGCAAGTTCTTGTGGTCTAGCCACCACGAGAGGGACCTTCTGACCAATGGGGGAAGCACACAAACCCCGTCCAAGGACGCGGGGTCCTTGTCCCATACTGATAGTAGGTGAAGCTGCAGAGGCCTCGAATGGAACTGAGCAAAGGGCACCGCCTCGAAGCTCGCCACCATCAGGCCCACCAGCTGCATTCCCTGCCTGAGGGAGAGCTGGGGGCACGAGAGCAGGGACCGCACCTGCGCAGTCAGAGCTTCCACCTTCTGTTGGGGAAGGAATATTCGTGACTGAACCGTATCCAGAATCATCCCCAGGAATGGGGTCACGGCAAAGGGGACAGAGAGGACTTGGGATGATTGATCACCCAGCCGAAGGACTCCAAGGTGAACACCACCAGCTCCGCCTGCTGTAGATGCCATGAGGTGATGAGGATGTCGTCCAGGTAGGGCAGCACTCGAATGCCCCCTGACCTTATTAAAGACATCACCCCCGCCAGCACCTTGGTGAACACTCTGGGAGCTGAGGTGAGGCCAAACGGTAGGGCCACAAACTGGTAATGTTGATCTTTCAAGGCAAATCTGAGAAACCTTTGATGTCCCGGGAACACAGGGATGTGAAGGTAAGCATCTTTGATGTCCACAGACGTCATAAAATCCCCTGGGCGCAGAGAAGCCAAGCGCAGAGTTTCCATGCGAAAGCGCTTGTTCGCTGATGAATCTTGAGGGGCTTTCTTAGCAACATTGTCGGCCGCCCACTGGCGCAGCCATACCGCGCGGCGTATAGCCACCGCCAAGGCAGAAGATCTGGCACACAGCCTAATAGCATCATCCGATGCAGACAGGATAAAGTTCACAAATACATCACAGTTAGACAGTGCATTAATAGTATCAGTAGGCAACTCGTCTGGGCCGTCAAGTGCATTGCTGACCATGGCCCTGAGCGCCACAGCAGTAATGGCCAAAGCGCAGACCGGGCACAGTGCCGCCCCTCCAAATGCAAAGGCATGGCACGCCAATTGGTCAATGCGCCGGTCCTCAGAATCCCGCAGCGTAGTAGGGGGAGTGCAAAATAGAGGTGTTAAACAGCCCTAGAATAGGAGCATCGACCTCGGGGGGCGATGACCAGCACTTGACCATATCAGCAGGAAATGGATACTTCCTGTCCAGACTCTTAGGGATCCCGGGAAGTCTACTGGGATGTTCCCACTCCTTAAGCACGAGGTTATTGAAATGGGTTTGCTCAGGAAATTCCAATCGAGCCTTAGCAGTATGAAATAGCTCACCCCTTTGCCTGGGTGCCGCAACAGGGGGAGAGATGGACAAAACCTCAAAAATCTGAACCAGCAGTTTATCAGTATCATCCGGGGTCCAGTGATCAGAACCAGAATCGTAATGACCCCTAGACTTCTCATCAGATGACTCTGAGTCAGAGAACAGCTCCCCTTCGTCCGAAGGGGCATGGCCATATAGATGCGAAAACTCATCAGAGTACTAGCAAGCAATTTTTCAACACTGGCCAGTCTAGTAGCCACATCAGGATTGGGGGTTAGACTCAGGCTTGGGGGGGTAGGTGAAGTGAGGCGAGGTGCAGGCTCAGCCACAGGAGGGGTGGGAAGTACCATTAGCGCCTGCTGTGCACAAGGGACGCAGACCCGTGCATTTTCACAGCTGATAGGTGAGACCCCACAAGCTACACACAGCCGGGCTTGTCCTGAGGGAACCCCGTTCACAATATCCTGGGATGCCTCCATATGGTGATTAATAGGTACAATAGGCCAGTAGGGATTGACGCTATAAGCTACCCTGGATGCCCCAAAGACCCGCAGGGAAGTGGGAGTAATTATACTAGTTCCAACTGGCAATTACACCGGGCCGGGAGAAGCCACTGGATTCGACCGTCTGAAAGACATAATGGGAATAGGGATGTCAGAGCCATGCGCAGTAAGCAAGAATGATTAAAATCGCCCGCGAGGGCACTTACAGACCGAGGGAGGAGGAGGACCATTACCACGCGCGACGAGCATCTAAATGGCGCCAAGCGAACCTCGAAGGGCGGGCCAGAGCGCGCCAAGCCAGGTCCCCGCCCCTCGAAAAGCGCGAAGCTCTGAGGCAGTAATCAACGCAGACAAGAAAACGCAAGTGTATGACACACTTAGAAAAAAGGGGTTTGCCAATCAAGACGTCGCAGCGTCTGAGGCGACGCCGCCGCCTGTTCGCATGCTCATCCAATAAAGGCAAGAGTCTCACGAGGCGGCGGCCGATAGACAATAAAAGGCAAACAGCGCGGCTCTGACACCAGGTGTATAAGTCAAGGACAATACTAAGGCCATAACGTGTAAATCAATACACTAAGACCACCACACACACACCCACCCCCCCTTTCTTTCCCCCCGAGCTACGGGGGGAACGAGGGAGGATGGCGACCCTTTGAACAGGGTCCACCGCTACACGGGGTATGGGGCAATAATGCGGGAGGGGCATCCACTACCCTTTGGTGGGGGACTGCGGTGGAGCATGGCTCCATGAGCACGTGTGGTGCTGCCTACCTTCACCCGACCAGTGCAGCCCAGGCTGGGAGGCACATCACGAAGAGGATGGGTGGGAGTAGTCCAACAGGGCCGCAGGCTTTAATAGCCCCGCTCACCTGCGAGAAGAGTGATACTTCATGTCTGGGGATTTGTGGGAGGTCCCTGGGTATTTGAAGGGCCGGGAGGAGCCTGTTTTGCATGTCTCTGCAGTGCAGCGCCATCTGGCGGAGGATAACCCAAGTGTAAGTATTATATCTGGAGCAGGACGTACTGTATACTAAGTATATAGATCCATCTTCGCAGTCAGACTGCAAGAGAACTCTGGAGGATTATTAGGGATACAGCTGCCTTTATATGAGCCAGAAGGAGCCACAAGTTTCGTCTTGCAGTCAACTGCACCACCTTGTGGCGGAAAACCAATTGTCAAGAATGAAGCGAGCAGGACACCAAGAAAAAATTAGTTTCTGTCTGACGATTCGATCCCACAAACTGGAGCTGCAGGAGGTAAGCAGATCTTCTAGTTACTGCCAGAGCTGCCCAGCCCTGGAGTCTGAGGAACAGTCCACAGAAGTGGATGTTTACTTTAAAGCAGACCAAAACCCGCCGAACTTGCTAAATACATTTGGCCCATGCCGATACTCCGTTCTTAGGGTTTAGAACTAGAAAATACCATTTTGTGAATACTCACCTTGTAAAATGGGTATTATAAGTATGTCACACACCCCGCTTCAAGATATTCATAACCTGTGGGTAATACTGACCTGTAGAGGGCGAACTGCAGAGATGATAGGAAAAAAGAAGCCCCTCCCGGTCCACAAATACCTGGGACCTCCCACTCATTACCCAGTCTTCATCTCTGCATATATTGCTTTTTCTTCCCTTACACAGAAGGTGGCCTTTTTTGGTAGCCATCACTTCAGTTTGGCGCGTCTCTGAGTTGGCGGCCCTGTCTATTCAAGCTCCGTATTTTGAAAGACATCATAATAATTTTGCTTTTCAAATCGCCCTGGGACACTTTATTTTTTGCTGTCCTCTGTAAGATGGTGGGTAACTTTTTTGCTGTCCTCTGTAAGATGGTGGGTAACCAGTCATTGTATAAGTGTGGCAATGACATCATTGCCACACACAACAGTGGCAGTCAATGGTGGAAGCAGAGCTTTACAGCTAAAACAGGCGCCATTATCTGGGATTAGAATGAAGCAGGAGCAGTGAAAATTGACAAAAGGTTCTCTTCATGGGGGAAGCAATTCAGGGGATGCTAGTTAAAAATGTGGCTTTTGGTCTGCTTTAAGTCATTTTTAATAGAGGACCACTTTAAAGAGGAAAAATCCCCAGGATTTCCCTCTCATAATTGTTCCTCTCCAGCCGGGCCCCCAAATTTGGGATGCCCCACTGTGTGAAACCCCAGGGATTGCCACAAGAACACCTATCCGGGGGTCCCACAGGACATGTGTGGGGGCCACAGCAAGTGAGCAGCTCACGCTCCATTCAGCCGTACTAACCATTCTGCCAGGACTGTGTAATAAAACTCAATGGGGCATGTTACAGGATGCTGTCCCTAATTAACATTCAAATAGTGGTCCCACATCCTGCCATGCCTATAAGAACAATAGACCTCTAATCACACCTAGCTGCCAGAAAGCTGCCTCCAACTGCTGGGGTGTTTTTGCCTTGAAAAGTCCAGACGGCCAATATACATTGGACACCTGAGCATTGGCTGTTGTTTCTGGGAAGTATTGTAGCTCTTGTAATATGTCACTCATGCCGATATTAATGAGAGATTCTCATTCAGAACTATTAGACCTTTCATTTGATATCAAACATGGCGTACATATATTGTCCAGGGCCTGACAATCCACATAGTGTTGGACCCTGGATGGTAAACATTTGGTGTTTGGGCTCATGTAACTAAGAAATTTATGGGGATCATGAATTTCTTGGTTAGGAGTTGATAACATGCATATTGTAGGAGTTATAGCCTTTATGAAATATACATCTAATTCGTAAGAGTCCTGATGGGGGGCAGAGCTTGGCAGACACTCCCACGAGGTGGGGAATGCTGGCCACTCCCTCTATTGTTCATACGCATTATGCATTGTGCCGGGGGCCCGGGCAGTCGATGGATGGCGGGGGGTTGAATGGATGGACACCTGGACCTGAAACCTTAAGTATCTCTGTGTAGCTCTATCTTTATATATCACTCTATATCCATTATAACATATATTGTACCGTAACTTATTGTAACTTTATCATTCATTAATATAAGGACTGCCTGTAATATAAGGTTATCTGGGGGACTCTAGGAACATATTGGGTTAGTAAGGTTAATTACTGTGCTGCTAATTAAACCCGTTTTATAAATACATCTTACTGTGTGTGTAGTGGATAATTTCTCACACAACAGTTTGTAGGTGCAAAGTATTTATCAAGACATAACCTATTTCCCTCATAGGACAGTTCACTGGTTGTGTTGGGAGAGCCTTAGCGGCCATTGTTGTGGACAGATTAGTGGCCGCTGGGCTGATATGATTGTTGGTATTTGCAACATTTATAGCATTGATCTCTAATAGAGATATTGGAGGTTAATGTGAAGCAAATATTAATTATAAATCTTATATTTCCTTTTTCAGGGCACAAACTACTGACCACTCACCCGCGTAGGCCTTTCCAAAAATGCCTGGCGAGGGGTGAGTATATGCAACAGCTGAGGGAAGGTGGACATGGGGGATCCCAACAAGGTGAGTATACCCGGAATTCTGGAGGATTGCACACATTGCTGAATTTCAAATCATGACCCAGGGACAGGGGATCTCCAGGGCCGGCAACTGAACTGAACTTTGGACATATTGCCTGAGCTCAGACATATACACAGGCAAGCTATAACCCCGCCAAGTGTGCCTTTATCTGTGGGGTGGGAAATTGATGGTTTGTCCCAGTATGACGGACTGGCCATAGGGAAAGCTGGGTGAATTCCCAGTGGGCTTCTTTGGTTTGGCGCTGGATCAGCTGGGTGCAGCTACTTTAACCCAAGCAGAAAGAAGAAGGCCCAGCTCCCTGCCTCCCAAGTGTCCCCCCCCCATAATCAGCCTTACTGTACACCAAGACACCCCACCAGCCATGTTCTGCCACTGTAATACTAACACCTAGGCATTTACTTACCCCTGGCACATCATCTGTCCCTACAATACTAAAGCTTTAGTACCGCCACTTTAAAGGGACACTGTAGGCAAAGTGCATAAGCAGTCATTCAATAGCTTACCTCGTCATGGCTGCCCTCTCCCTTTCTGTCAGAATGCAGCTGCTCCTGGAACTATAAACAAAGCAAAAAGTAGTGGCATTCCCCCTACATTCCTTTGCCATAGACCACCGATGATACAACTTGCCTAGCCGTCTATAGCTCCCCCCCCCCATTTTCCAGCTCAGCTGCGGATACCATAATTAGCATATGAATAGCATTTCAATCGCAGTCACACCTAATTAGCACTTGAATCGCATGTGGCTGTGTGTGTTTTAATTTGGAGCAAGACAATAGAGCCTGCAACCCCCTCCCTGCACCATTAATTCGTTTACAAAAAATACTATTGTCTTATTTTTTTGCTTGTTTGCTTGATGTTAGATAAAAAAAAAATGTGCCTATAGTGTACAGTATATATTCATTTCATTACATTATATATATGTAATATAGATTTCATTACATATACCGTATTATTCGCCCCATAAGACGCACTTATTTTTCCCCAAAAGTGGGGGAAAAATGTCAGTGCGCCTTATCGAGCGAATGTAAAAAAAAAAAAAAAAAACTCACCCGTTCCCGGCGCTCCCGCGTTGCCTGTCACACTGCGAGAGGCCAGAGGAGCGTCAGGCTGTGTCCCGGCCCCGCCGCTGCGATCGCTGTCACTGGGTATACGGGGAATGGGATGGGGGGATGCCACACTGGGTATACGGGGAATGGGATGGGGGCATGCTACACTGTCTATGTAATGGGGGCATCCCACACGGCCTATGGGAATGAGATAGGGGAATGCCACACTGTCTGTAATGGTGCGTTTTTGGTTTAACCCTTTGAGTGCCGGCCTACCTAGATTTTTTTTGTCACACTCTGTTGCCCGACGACTTTTCAAGTTTTTGCGCTACACGTGTGCAACCTTGATTTTTGAAGGGATTTCCATGAAAATTATATATTGTTTTTTTCAGCAGTCTGGGCTTCAACATGAAATGTCTTGTTTGGCCTTTTTTTAGTGTATTCTCAATACTTTTGGGTGAAATATGTGCAAAAAAATGAAAAAACCTATTGTTTACAATTTGTAGTGTTTTTTTTGTAATAATAATGTAAGTTTGTTAATAAAATGTTATTGCGTGTGAAAGCCCTATTTCTCCCGGTTACAATGGTACCACATATGTATAGGTATACCCCCTTTCCTGAAACAGCAGTTTAGGAGATTCCAGATAGGATACAACTATGCAATATGATTGCATAGTTGTAAGGGGTTAATAAAAAAAAAAAAAAAAATGGCATAGAGTTCCCCCTCCCGGGGGGGGACCTCTTTTCTTTTTTGGAATTCTAAGGGTTAAAAACCCTTAAAATCCCCCCCAAAAAATGACATAGGGTCCCTCTTACCCAGCATTACTGACCCGGATCAGCAATGGGGGCTTGTAGAACAGGGGCCAGCGTTGGTGGCCTCTGGCCCTGCAGGCTACTAGCCCACATAGCCACGTGGCCCGGGCCCTTCTGCCCCCCCCTGGCCGTTGGGGAGGCAGGTAATGGGGGGCTGGGGGTTATGGCAAGTCACCCGCTTTCCGCAGGTGACCTGCCATACCCAGAGCCTTGTGAACTGGTATAAGGGGTCTCTTATACTTACCTCCCATCCAGTGTCCCACGCTGCTGCAGATGACAGTTGTCGGTAGTGATCGGAGCAGGGAGGGTGGGAGGCAGGGAGATCAGAGCCACCCTGCCTGCCACCCTCCCTGCTCCGATCGCTGCTGACAACTGACAGATCGGAGCCCGGGTGCCGGTAACCCGAGGAGCGGGATGACGTCATCAAGTGGGCGGGGCTAGGGGCGGGGCCAGCGCCGGCCGAAGAGGATGGTGATGGCCCGTTTCTGGGCCCTCACAAGCAGCGTGGAAAGCCCAGGGGGGGGGGGGGGGGATCGGAGCCCCCCCTGGTGAAGAGAAGACACGGGGAGAGCCATCGCGCTGCGAGGTGAGTAAATGTCATTTACTGTTTCTTTTTTTTTTTTTTTTTTTTTACAGATGTCGGCGCCGGCGGGGAGGGGGGGGGGGGGGGCTATTCCAGGCCTCTTGTACAGAATCGCTGGCCCTTTCAAATGAGGGGTAAGGTAAGTCTGTATGTTTTTTACTTTTTTTTTATGGGCCTCTAAATTCAGCTGCTCTCACGTAGCTGGCACTTAACGGTTGGAGAGGCAGCTACGTGAGAGTCACGTAGCTGGCACTAGAAGGGTTAAAATATTTTTTTTCTTATTTTTCTCCCCCAAAGCCTAGGTGCGTCTTGTGGGCAGGTGCGTCTTATAGGGCGAAAAATATGGGTATGTATGTATAGTAACACAATAGCACAATATCGGGCTCTTGCAGACAATGCTCATTACACTGATTGTTATGCAGCATCACAGAGCCAATGGCCACGCCCACTTGCTTCAGAAGAAAAATTATAATGTAAACCTCAATATCTCTGCCATTTATTCTTCAATTTAAAAGCAGAAAACAGTTTAGGACAGTGCCAAACGTAGCCCGACACAATGGGCTAACAATTGCCTTTGCCTACAGAGTCCCTTCAAGAGTGGCCATATCTCTAATGCTAATGATCGCTGCCTCAGATGTAATCACCTTTATCTAATACCAGCTTGATATGAAAAGCATGGCCATGGCATAATGGCGGCTTCACGCTACCTACTGCCCTTTTTGCGCTTATTATTTCCATATAATATGATGGGAGCCACCGTCACATGATGACAGTGGGGATGAGGGAAACCCCCTCTGCTGCCAGTGATACTCACTGAGGCTCCTGCTCGTCAACTGCAGGTTGGACTTCCCAGAATGGGGGCCATGGACAGCCAGAGCTGCAAATTACCCCCCCCCCCCCCCCATCCTTATCAGTTACATGTAGAATGTGTCTCTCTGGACAAGCGCAATGAACTTTTCCTGGGACAAGAATGTGCACAGTCACCCATGACGCTAATGTTTTGCCTTAGTGAAATGTCTCAGCAACAACATGACCTACCAGCAGAACCAGTTGGCGGGACGTTTACCTCAACACAATGGCTGCCTGTTGGACCCCGGATCTATGTGAAGCAGGTGGGAAGTGCTATGACCCTATCAATACAATAGAGACCTTCACCCAGAAGACTCTTCATAATGATGTCACCTCAAAGATGTAGCACTAAGGACCACTGCATGTGGAGCAAATAAAAGGGGGTCACTGGTGAATGCCACAATCATAAAGTACTAACCACACATTTATTTATACTATTTGTATAAATAATAGTGATTGAGCTACTCCCACCCCCTTTACTCAGTTTGAATTGCCATGAGCACACACAGTGAAAGATTCAGCCAATATGGATTTCTCCCTGTGAAGTGTTCTAAAGGGAGGCTGGCAGCTTCCCAGGTGAGTAGCTCTGAAATAGTTGACTGCATTGCATGTCCCAACTTTGGGGACTCAAAAATAAGAGTAGGGACCACACTAAACACAGAGTGCCTTGCCGGGGCGGTGTGGCTTCCACATGTATCTGCAGATATGTGCAACCAAATCTCTGTCTTTCCACATAGCTAGACATGTTTGGTGCTTAATACTTAGATGATGAGAGGGTTAAACTGGGCGGTGGGTTGGTTCCCAGGCCCTGAATAATAATAATAAACGTGTATAAATAATAGTGATGGAGCTACTCCCACCCCCTTTACTCATATTTAAAGTGGTTTTGGTCTTTTCCCCTGCACTGTATGAAACCCCCCAGGACGCCGAGACCAGCTCACCTCTTCCTGGTCCCACGGCGCATCTAAGAGCAGCAGCTCTGAGCGCCCCGACGGCTGCATCCTCCGCCTCCCTCTAACAGGGAGCGTGCCCGTGCAGGCCATTCACAAATGCCTGGCGCAGGATGCGGCCACTACCCTTAGACGCGCCGTGGGACTGGGAAACGAGGTAAGTGTATGGGACGACCTGGGGGGTTTCAGATAGTGGGGCATCCCGATTTTGGATGCCCCAAGGGTGGGTAGGAGGAATCAATCGGCGTGAGTTTTGGTCCACTTTAACCAGGCCACCACGTTAGCCATTACTGTTGTGTTCATTAAGCCTGGTGCATCAGGGGCTCTCCATTATCTGCAATAGTACAGATATACATTTGAGGCCGGTGTGGAAAAGATGCTGCAAAGTGTAAAGCCTGGGAAAAAAGTAAAGGTCTTGTGATGTAACTGAGACACACACATATGTGTGTGTTTAAAGCGGAATAAAACACATCTTTTAAATTCCAGGGATGGCAGCTGGTCTTCCCTGGGGAACCTTTCCCTGTGGCTACGTCAATTAGCAAATGGCTCTCATTGTTGTCAATGGGGAGCAGGAGCTGCCACATCCCCTGCATCCCCGCCAGCGTGCACGCTGTCCCGTCCATTCACATAGGCTGGGACAGGAGCCGCATTCTAGCCAATGAGAGCTTATGTTTATGACCAGAGCCTCCCCACAAGGGATCTGATAACATGCAAATGTGATTGTGTGATAACTCTCAGTGGCCAGACTCTTCCCCATGTGACTTCTGAATATTTCCTGAATATCTTTTGGAAGGAGGAGTAACACACAGCCCCCCCCCCCCCTCCCTTGTGTGAGATGGGAACAAGACACCTTAGAAACAAAAGCAAATTAAAACCGACCCTGAATAACTAGGCTGATTTCCTCTCCCCAGGGCATCCCGACCTGGGCTGCCCCACTGTGTGAAACCCCAACATTTGCCCGGAATTCTTACCTGTCCGATGAGCCCATGGCACAAGTGCAACTGCCGCTGGCATCACTCGCATTCTCTTTCAGCTGTGGCCACACCCCCTGCAACTGAATGGCTGTGCCTGGCCACACCCCCTGCAACTGAATGGCTGTGCCTGGCCACACCCCCTGCAACTGAATGGCTGTGCCTGGCCACACCCCCTGCAACTGAATGGCTGTGCCTGGCCACACCCCCTGCAACTGAATGGCTGTGCCTGGCCACACCCCCTGCAACTGAATGGCTGTGCCTGGCCACACCCCCTGCAACTGAATGGCTGTGCCTGGCCACACCCCCTGCAACTGAATGGCTGTGCCTGGCCACACACCCTGCAACTGAATGGCTGTGCCTGGCCAAACCCGCTGCAACTGAATGACTGTGCGTCGCCACACCCCCTGCAACTGAATGGCTGTGCCTGGCCACACCCCCTGCAACTGAATGGCTGTGCCTGGCCACACCCCCTGCAACTGAATGGCTGTGTCTGGCCACACCCCCTGCAACTGAATGGCTGTGCCTGGCCACACCCCCTGCAACCGAATGGCTGTGCCTGGCCACACCCCCTGCAACCAAATGGCTGTGCCTGGCCACACCCCCTGCAACCGAATGGCTGTGCCTGGCCACACCCCCTGCAACCGAATGGCTGTGCCTGGCCACACCCCCTGCAACCGAATGGCTGTGCCTGGCCACAGCCCCTGCAACTGAATGGCTGTGCCTGGCCACACCCCATGCAACTGAATGGCTGTGCCTGGCCACACCCCCTGCAACTGAATGGCTGTGTCTGGCCACACCCACTGCAACTGAATGGCTGTGCCTGGCCACACCCCTGCAACTGAATGGCTGTGCCTGGCCACACCCCTGCAACTGAATGGCTGTGCCTGGCCACACCCCCTGCAACTGAATGGCTGTGCCTGGCCACACCCCCTGCAACTGAATGGCTGTGTCTGGCCACACCCACTGCAACTGAATGGCTGTGCCTAGCCACACCCCCTGCAACTGAATGGCTGTGTCTGACCAAACCCCCTGCAACTGAATGGCTGTGCCTGGCCACACCCACTGCAACTGAATGGCCGTGCCTGGCCACACCCCCTGCAACTGAATGGCTGTGTCTGACCAAACCCCCTGCAACTGAATGGCTGTGCCTGGCCACACCCCCTGCAACTGAATGGCCGTGCCTGGCCACACCCCCTGCAACTGAATGGCTGTGCCTGGCCACACAAAGCCAAATGATGTGTGTGATGGCGTGCACCACCAATGTGGGATTCTATTCAGCTTCTCCAGGCACACATTAATATGTGGGGCCTAAGAAGCTGATTGGATGAGAGGACGCAGGTGCGCTGTTGGACCGAGGAGAGGTGATATTACTGGGCAAACAGCAGGAGTATCCCGAATCAGAGTAGTGAAAATCCCGGGGTTTTGGTCCACTATGATGACAGCCAGGGACTGAGAACGGACCCACTGTCATATATTTGATCTAACCTGGTTCCCCCAAAAGGACCTTAGAAACAATAACTATTATTTAAGCTATTCTCCCTTTCATATAGATGAAATAGTTTTTGTATTAATTACATATTATTATTGATCATGATTGGTTGGTTTGTGGGGGGGGGGGGGGGTACCAGGGCCGGCTCCAGGTTTATGTGGGCCCTTGCAATGACATTGAGAAAGATAAATAATGAAATAATAGATGGAATGACAGAAAAAAAAGAGCAGGAAAAAAAAGAAAATGAACGACAAAAAAAGAAAGAATAGATGGAAATATAAAAAATAAATGGAAAGAACAAAAGCATAGAATGAATGACAGAGACAAAGAAGGAGAATGCAAGAATGGCAAGGAAAGAATAAAACAAATGACAGGAAGGAGAGGAGGGATGGGGTAACACATGAAGTGATGGGAAGAAAGAATAGAAGGACTGACAGAAGAAAGAGAAGGAATGAGGAAAAATTAATAGAAGGAAAGACGTAAGAATAAATAGGAATGGCAAAACAAACAGGTGAAAGAACTATATAGAAAGAAAGAATAGAAGGACTGACAGAATAAAGAAAGAGAAGGAATGACAAAAAAAAAATAATAGAAGGAAAGAAGAAATAAATAAATGGAATGACAGAACAAACAGATGAAAGAACTAGATGGGAAGAAAGAATAGACTATCAGAATAAAGAAAAAGAAGGAATGAATGGAAAGAAAGAATAGAAGGCTTAACATAATAAAGAAAAAGGAGTGAATGGAAAGAAAGAATAGAAGGCTTAACATAATAAAGAAAAAGAAGGAATGAATGGAAAGAAAGAATAGAAGGCTTAACATAATAAAGAAAAAGAAGGAGTGAATGGAAAGAAAGAATAGAAGGATTAACAGAATAAAGAAAAGAAGAAGGAGTGAATGGAAAGAAAGACTAGAAGGACTAACAGAATAAAGAAAAAGAAGGAATAAATGGAAAGAAAGAAAGAATAGAAGGAATAACAGAATAAAGAAAAAAAAGGAATGAATGGAAAGAAAAAATAGAAGGACTAACAGAATAAAGAAAAAGAAGGAATGAATGGAAAGAAAGACTAGAAGGACTAACAGAATAAAGAAAAAGAAGGAATGAATGGAAAGAAAGAAAGAATAGAAGGAATAACAGAATAAAGAAAAAAAAGGAATGAATGGAAAGAAAAAATAGAAGGACTAACAGAATAAAGAAAGTGAGGGAATGACAAAAAAAAATAATAGAAGGAAATAAGTAAGAAAGAATAGGAATGGCAGAATGAACAGATGAAAGAACTAGATAGAAAGAAAGAATAGAAGGACTGACATAAATATTAAAACAAAAGGGAATGGTAAAAACAACATAAAAAAGACACAAAAAATAACTGGAAAATTAAATTAATAGAAGGAAAGAAACAAAGAATAGGACTGACAGAAAGAAAGTCTATCCCAATGGCCAATCTGTCCCTGCCTGACAGTCCTTAGTCCTGGTTACTGCATGGCCCCACGTCCTGCATAGGGGCAGCCAGGGTAGAGGGACTGAGATGGGCCCTCCCAAGGTGTAAGGACCCCAGCCTCTGCCCAGGTACGCCCAGTGCTGACGCCTGCCCTGGGTTGCACTATGTGTTTTCATTGGCTCATTAATAAAGGAGGATGTATTTCCCTAGTGATATCAGCTTGTAGTGCAGAGAGGGAGCAGCAGTGCAGCCAGGAATAGGGGTACTCAACCTTTATTGTAAAGGTCCATTTACAGACATCTGGTGAGAGGTGATGGTCCAGGCAGGGGGCAGTTATGGGGGGTGGATAGTCAGAATCCAGAGCACAGGAGGGGTGGGCTATAGATTCCACAGGCAAAACTATAGGGCAGAGCTGAGGGATGGGGCCGGGCTGAGGGGACGGTGAGGGATGGGGCCGGGCTGAGGGGACGGTGAGGGATGGGGCCGGGCTGAGGGGACGGTGAGGGATGGGGCCGAGCTGAGGGGACGGTGAGGGATGGGGCAGAGCTGAGGGGACGGTGAGGGATGGGGCAGAGCTGAGGGGACGGTGAGGGATGGGGCAGAGCTGAGGGGACGGTGAGGGATGGGGCAGAGCTGAGGGGACGGTGAGGGATGGGGCAGAGCTGAGGGGACGGTGAGGGATGGGGCAGAGCTGAGGGGACGGTGAGGGATGGGGCAGAGCTGAGGGGACGGTGAGGGATGGGGCAGAGCTGAGGGGACGGTGAGGGATGAGGCAGAGCTGAGGGGACGGTGAGGGATGAGGCAGAGCTGAGGGGACGGTGAGGGATGGGGCAGAGCTGAAGGGACGGTGAGGGATGGGCCAGAGCTGAGGGGACGGTGAGGGATGGGGCAGAGCTGAAGGGACGGTGAGGGATGGGCCAGAGCTGAGGGGACGGTGAGGGATGGGGCCGGGCTGAGGGGACGGTGAGGGATGGGGCCGGGCTGAGGGGACGGTGAGGGATGGGGCCGGGCTGAGGGGACGGTGAGGGATGGGGCCGGGCTGAGGGGACGGTGAGGGATGGGGCCGGGCTGAGGGGACGGTGAGGGATGGGGCCGAGCTGAGGGGACGGTGAGGGATGGGGCAGAGCTGAGGGAACGGTGAGGGATGGGGCAGAGCTGAGGGGACGGTGAGGGATGGGGCAGAGCTGAGGGGACGGTGAGGGATGGGGCAGAGCTGAGGGGACGGTGAGGGATGGGGCAGAGCTGAGGGGACGGTGAGGGATGGGGCAGAGCTGAGGGGACGGTGAGGGATGAGGCAGAGCTGAGGGGACGGTGAGGGATGGGGCAGAGCTGAAGGGACGGTGAGGGATGGGCCAGAGCTGAGGGGACGGTGAGGGATGGGGCAGAGCTGAAGGGACGGTGAGGGATGGGCCAGAGCTGAGGGGACAGTGAGGGATGGGCCAGAGCTGAGGGGACAGTGAGGGATGGGCCAGAGCTGAGGGGACAGTGAGGGATGGGCCAGAGCTGAGGGGACAGTGAGGGATGGGCCAGAGCTGAGGGGACAGTGAGGGATGGGCCAGAGCTGAGGGGACAGTGAGGGATGGGCCAGAGCTGAGGGGACAGTGAGGGATGGGCCAGAGCTGAGGGGACAGTGAGGGATGGGCCAGAGCTGAGGGAACAGTGAGGGATGGGGCAGATCTGAGGGGACAGTGAGGGATGGGGCAGAGCTGAGGGGACAGTGAGGGATGGGGCAGAGCTGAGGGGACAGTGAGGGATGGGGCAGAGCTGAGGGGACAGTGAGGGATGGGGGAGAGCTGAGGGGACAGTGAGGGATGGGGCAGAGCTGAGGGGACAATGTGAGGGATGGGGCAGAGCTGAGGGGACAATGTGAGGGATGGGGCAGAGCTGAGGGGACAATGTGAGGGATGGGGCAGAGCTGAGGGGACAATGTGAGGGATGGGGCAGAGCTGAGGGGACAATGTGAGGGATGGGGCAGAGCTGAGGGGACAATGTGAGGGATGGGGCAGAGCTGAGGGGACAGTGAGGGATGGGGCAGAGCTGAGGGGACAGTGAGGGATGGGGCAGAGCTGAGGGGACAGTGAGGGATGGGGCAGAGCTGAGGGGACAGTGAGGGATGGGGCAGAGCTGAGGGGACAATGTGAGGGATGGGGCAGAGCTGAGGGGACAATGTGAGGGATGGGGCAGAGCTGAGGGGACAGGACAAGAGACAGAGAAACAAAGTTTGTGTGCACCTTGCAATGCCACCTCCCGCCCGTGCAGTGCAATGCCAGGAGTCATGACACTGGCAGGGAGGCTACGCACTACATCGCTGATCAAGTAAAGAGGGCAGTGCTGTGTACGGCAACACAGAAACAACTGATATCAGGGCTGTCAGGGCAGGGGTCCGGAAATCCATCAAGGTCTGCACTCAGACCCCGGTCCACCAGTTGAGTATGGCTGCTCTATACTGAGCATGGAGGTAAGAAGAGACATCCATTGCACAGAGCCAGGTGCTTCATGTCACTCGTTTATTTCCTGTTCACTGTTTCCTCGCTGTATGTGAGAAAGTTAAGGCACAGTTATGGAGGTTTGTGCACTGTCAGTCCACTCTGCGTTTGAGCAGTAGGATTTTTCCGCATAGTCCAGCCTGTACGCCCCCCTCTGGCAGCACATAGGCATTGCCATCGCTGGCTCTCTTGGGGTCCAGGTGGAGGAGCTGGCTGTTGCTGCGGCTGGCAGAGCTGTATTTCCACAGCTGGTAGCGCAGGCTCTTGCCCTGTTTAGCAATGAGGTAGATCTGTTGGATGTCACCTGTATCCAGTGCTGTGGAGTTGGGTGGTGGCTGATAGAGTCCGGGGACATCTGGGTCTGGGGCAAAGGAACCGTTCTGCATCCCAAGCAAAACACCTAAAAAAATACAATTCTGTGATTACTCACCTGTAGAACTGGTATTATAAGTATACAGCACGTCCTGTTCCAGAAGATTCCTTACACATGGGTTATACATCCACAAGATGGCGCTGGACTGCAGAAAACAGCTTGTCGCTCCTCCCGGCCCTATATAAGTCGGGGACCTCCCACAAATTCCCCAGTATTTACAAGCAGTAACATAAGAAGCTGGGAGAACCATAATAACAAAAATCACCATACAGAGGTAACAAGAATAATGATAACAAGGGTGGGATGGAACAGGATGTGCTGTATACTTATAATACCAATTCTGCAGGTGAGTAATCACAGAATTGTATTATTCCAAGTATACAGCACGTCCTGTTCCAGAAGATTCCTTTCACATGGGACATGCAATAGCAGTGTCCGTAAGGTAGGGTGGGATCCCCAAAAGTAACAGAGGGCAGTTTAAACCACTGCCGAATGCAGAACTTTGCGGCCAAAAGCAGCATCAGCTGAAGCTCTAACATCAACCTTGTAAAACTTAGAAAAAGTATGAACAGAAGACCAAGTAGCGGCCTTGCAAACTTGTTCAACAGAAGCTTGGTGCTGAAAAGCCCAAGAAGCACCAATAGCACGAGTAGAATGAGCAGTAAGGCGGAAAAGAGGGTTCCTTCCCCTTAGCAGAATAGGCTTGAATCACAGCCTGACGGATCCACTTGCTGATGGTGTACTTAGCTGGAACTAAACCCTTCTTAGGCCCAGAAGGGAGAACAAAAATAGCATCAGTCTTCCTGAAAGGTTCAGTAGCCACCAAATAGAATGGGTTCTAACCACATCCAGAGAATGTAGTACCTGCTCCTTAGAGTTACTAGGATTAGGGGACAGAGAAGGCAAGACAATGTCCTGATTGAGATGAAAAGCAGATACAACCTTAGGCAGAAAATCTGGCTTAAAACGAAACACCACCTTGTCCTGGTGTCTCTCAAAGTAAGGCGGTTTGATAGAAAGAGGGACTGCCTGGCCAGGGAAGACAATGAAAACTCCTGTTCCAGTGACTCCTGCGTCAGGTCCCAACCAGTCAACAGATTCAATTAAAGAGGTCTCATGTGGAACTGAGCAAAGGGCACTGCCTCGAAGCATGACACCATAAGGCCCACCAGTTTCATCCCCAGACAGATCGATGGTCGCTGACAAGACAGCAAGGCCTGTACCTGCGTCTGGAGGCCCACCACCTTCTGCTGCGGCAGGAATACCTTGACCTGGGAGGTGTCTAACATCATGCCCAGAAAGGACCGCACTACCGAGAGAGTGATTGAAGACCTGGGGTAGTTGACTACCCAACCGAAACCCTTGAGAGTGGACAACACCGTCCGGATTTCGCTCTCGGCCTGCCGAAGGGACTGAGCCGCAATCAGTAAATCGTCCAGATAAAGCAGCCCGCGAATGCCTTGATTCCTCAGGATAGCCATAACGCCCGCCAGCACCTTGGTGAACACACAGGGGGCTGAGGATATCCCAAACGGCAGAGCCAGAAACTGGTAATGCTGATCCTCCAGCGCAAACCTCAGGAATTTCTGATGCCTCTGGAATATTGGAATGTGCAGATACGCATCCTTGATGTCCACCGTGGTTATGAAGTCGCCGGGTCGAAGCAAGCTCACTGCGGACCGTAAGGTCTCCATGCCTTAATGTCTGACTCTGACAAATCCTGTTGAGACCCTTCAGGTCCAGGATAGGTCCCAGCGTTCCGTCCTTCTTGGGCACCGTGAACAGATTGGAGTAAAAGCCTTGACCCTGTTCCTGACGAGGTACAGGAAAAATCACACCTAACCGCAGGAGGTGTTGGACGGCTGATCGTAGGCCCTGTGCATGCCGTGGGATCTGAGATATCCACAACTGAAGAAATCTTGAGGGCGGCCAAGCTGCCAGCTCTATTTTGTAACCGGAGGACACCACCTCCTGAATCCACCGATCCGAGATGCGCTGTCTCCGGATGGGTGAGGGCACCTCCTCATGCCTGAGGGGCCTTGGCAGGGGGCTTGGATCCCCAAGAGGGATTGGATCGGCCGCGGGACCTACCTCGTCCCCAGGAATCTTTGCGAGTACCTAAAAATGAAGAGCCTCTTCCTCCTTGAAAGGAGCGATAGGCAGATGAGCCCCGAAAGGGCCGCGCAGGCTTCTGATGCTGAGGGAGTCTTCCGTTCTTGACCAGGAGGTCCAGACGCTCCCCGAACAGCCTGTGACCCACGAAGAGGATACTAGTGAGCGACTTTTTGGCCGCGGCATCAGCCGACCACTG
This sequence comes from Gastrophryne carolinensis, assembly GCA_027917425.1. NCBI lineage: Eukaryota > Metazoa > Chordata > Amphibia > Anura > Microhylidae > Gastrophryne > Gastrophryne carolinensis. The sequence goes on from CM051235.1 coordinate 59,196,218, forward strand.
ACGCAACCAGAGCAAGCGGCGGAACGCGACTAGCAGGGCCGAGACCCTGGCACCGAGCCGGACACCATCATCCATGGCAGAGACAACAAAGGCAATAAACTCCACACAAGCCTTGAGGTCCTTGTACTCCTCTGCCCGCGAGACTTAGCAATATCCACAAGACATCTCACCTTCTTTTTGATGGCCAGGGAGACAATAGCCGCGGCACCCACCGGGCACAGCCAAGCACCGGCAAAGGTAAAGGCATGACAGACCAGCTGATCTATTGCTTTTGTCAGCTGGATCTCGTAGGGACCAGTATCGGGTGAAGGCATGACCGTAGTGTTGGACAGACCAGACACGGGGGCATCCACCTCAGGCGGACGAGACCATAGCCAAGCCAGCTCCTCAGGAAAGGGATACGGCCTGTCCAGGCCCTTGAGCGCCGACGGTAACTTGTTAGGCCTTTCCCATTCCTTGAGAATCATGTTAGAAAAATGGGCCTGCTCAGGAAAGACTCGTCTCTGTCTCTCAGGCGGAAACAACTCACCCTGCTTCCTCTTAGCCGCTCTAGGAGGGACAATGTGCAGTGTCTCAAAGACCGCAGCCAGCAACTTTTCCGTATCATCAGGGAGCCATGTATCCTCGCCAGAGGAAGAACCGGGCCCGCTGTCATAGCCAACAGAATAATCCACCGTGGAGATGGAGTCCTCATGCAACTCGCCCTCCTCCACAGAGCTGGGGCCTCCAAAAAGATCATCATCATCACCATAAATATCAGAATAAACTGGATCAATATGCCGCCTCTTACATGTGGCCATCTTAAGAGCCGAGCAAGAGATCTGTCTCTCAAGGCTGGCCACCCGATAAGCCAAATCAGCTTGGGACCCCCTACTGGCTTCCCCTCGCTGGGGGCTGAGTGCAACCGCGGGGGTTCTGGAGAGCCCGCAGGCAATAACGGGCTGGGGCAGCTACGCCCACCCGATCATGCTCCAAAATAACACTTCTGGCGCAAGTGACACAAACAGTGCTGAGTCCGCCCAGAGGGCTTAGTACCGCACATGGGGCAGAGCTTCACCCGCCCGGATGGGGCCCCTAGCTCACTATCCCTAGAAACCTCCATTATGGTGATTAGAGCAATGATATGCAGGTTACAAGGCACTGACGGCCCAAACCTGACAAGCCCTCAAAAGGAGTCCCTCTTATGTGATCCCTCTTAACAGGGAGAGGGCGTGGAGAGAAGGGGGGCGGTGACCGGGAGGAACCACAACCCTTTATCTATCAAGGGGCCCACCTAAAAGACACAAACAGAAAAATCCATAAGCATCCCACAGCACATGCACAGACAATACAATAAAAAGGAGCTTATCAAGAGGGACTCACGACACCGACCGCGATGGCTTCAGCCCCGGAGGCAGACCAACAGCGTGTAGGAAGAGCAGGGCAATATGGCGCAGAGCAGGCAGCCGAACACGTTCCTCGAGGGGCGGGCCGCAGCAGCGACGCGAAAGACGGCCCTCAAGATGGAGGGGGGCCTGGAGCTGAGGAGATGCAGGGCGGCCCATGGAGGGGCCCAATAGAGATACGCCCGCACGATCAGCCAGCCGAGCAGCAAGCGCGCGGCGCGCACCCCGCAGCGGAGGCCGTGGCCTCATAATAAAAAGCCTTCTGCTGAGCAGCGCCATCCCCCCTCCCCACTCACAGTGCAACAGCAAGATGGAGAGGGGAAGGAGCCTCGAGGGAGGTAAGTATGTAAATAGGGCGCCGCAGCAAAAACACAGCGCAAGCCAGCTCACTAAGGGACTCCTCAGAGTCAAAGCAGCAAAGTGAAGTACACCAAGCACAACCATGATATAAAGCTTGTGGGGCAGTGAATGCATGAAAACACCGTGGGCTGAGTGGTTCCCCCGCCCCCTAGAGGCTCACCATCAGCCTATGGCCGGCTACCCTTCCCAGAGCCTAGCTCTGCCAACGCCTGACCCCGGCGTTCACCCTACCTTCACCGTCCCGATCAGCCAAGGCTGGGAAGCAGTAGTGGGTCCACGAGAACAGTGGGAATAAGGGCACAGAGGCCACGCTCAGCTGCAGTATCCAGGAGAGAGTATCCAATCGATCTTCAGCAGCAAACTGCAAGATGAACACTGAGGAATCATAGAGAGACGCCTGCTTTTATAGGGGGCCGGGAGGAGCGACAGCTTTTGATCTTGCAGTCGAGCGCCACCTAGTGGTGGAATACCCAATTGGGATGACCTGGACTGGATATAGTGAAAATAAAAGGGTTAACAGCAGTAGGTAGATTACAAGCCCTTCTGGCAGAGTGACATACCATATAGTGGACCACTAATCACCTGCAATAAAAGGCTTAACAGCATTAGCTTTGCTACAAGCCCTTCTGACAGAGAGACATACCACCCCTAATCACCGGAAATGAAAGGGTAAACAGAAGTAGGTTGGTTTCAAGTCCTTCTGGCAGAGTCATATGCCATAAAGCTGACCCCTAATCACTGGCAATGAAATGGTAAACAGCTGTAGGTATGTTACACGCTCTTCTGGCAGAGTGACATACCATAAGCGGACTCCTGAACATTGGCAATAAAAAGGTTAATAGCAGTAAGTAGGTTACAACCCTCTCTGGCAGAATGACATACCATAAAGTGGCCCCCTAATCACCAGAAATGAAAGGGTTAACAGAAAAAGGTAGGTTACAGGCCTTTCTTGCAGAGTGACATACCATAAAACAGATCCCAAAACCACCGCCAGTGAAAGGGTTAACAGCAGTAGGTAGGTTGCAAGTCTTTAAAGGAGGACTATCGCGAAAAAATGTCCCAATGATAAAAACCCATATAAATATGCTGGATGACGGGAGCAAGGGTCATTTATACACCCGGCTTCAAGAAATAATCAGCCAGGCTTGTTTCGTTCTTTTAATAGAAAGAAAAGTAGATCCGGGGTGACAGGCTCTGTCACTCCTAATAGACTAATACCATCACCTCTGGATTTTATTCCTACCAGAGAGGAAAAAAAAACAAGCTTGGCAGGAGTTTTATTCAGTTCAGGTGTGTAAGTGACCCCTCTTCTCATTAGCCGACCTGTTTATATGTATTTTTAATATTACACAATTTTGTGATAGTGCTCCTTTAATATCGTGCCTCTTAGACTTACTGTACCTGTGTTCTCTTCTTCCAATAAGCATGCAGCCAGTAAAGTCTCAACTACTGATCTGCAAACCTGTTCTGGGTCAGAGGCTACATACTGTATGTGAAGCCGCAGGAAGAAATTGTGCCCGTTTTTCTAAAAGAAAAAATGACATTTTGTGTGCACTCACCTGTACAACGTCTTTCTCTCACCTTACATCCTGGGACACCGAGATACACTCAGGAGAGGACAGAAGCATCAACAAACCAAACTCTTCCAGGCTATATTTGCAGAATGTGCCTATCCTCCGACCCAGCATTAACAAGCCCCGTAAGCAACAATGAATTACCAAGAACTGCAACCTTAACATACAATTGTGTCTTAAAGAGCAACAAACATCCAGATTTTCACTATCCTGGGTTTAGTCCCTCCTGCTGGGGTTTACCCCAGATCACAGAAAAACCCACCTTTTTCTTGTTCCTATGGGGCATGCTCAGCCATACAGCGGTTTGTGCTCCAATCAGCGCACAATGGATCACTAATGGACATACCCCTCTACTCTGCACAGATCACTCCCAATGAAATTGATAGGTTCCTAGTGTACGGAGGCGTTGATTGATCCTGAGAAGTACGCACTGTTCTGAGGCTACGCTCACCCATCATGCCGGCTTCTCATACTGACACTGCAGAAGTGATAGACTTTTTCTAAGACCACAGATCAGGCAAATGCCAGAGGCCACAAAGCTCCTGGCTTCACAAACCAGTGGTGAGGTAAGTAGGTTGCCAAGCTTCCTGGTTCCAGGTCACAGATGGGTGTGGCCTGTGTACAGCCAGCTCACATTGAAAACAATAGGCGTCTCTATACACTGGGAACTTCCATTTTCCGATCCAGAAATTCCTGTCCCCCTAGCATGGAGTGGTCCATCCCACAGAGCCTACTACGTCAGTTCCAAAGGCTGGAGTCCCCCCCCCCCCCCCCCCCTTCTGTTGGAGAGGCTTCATCCCTTGGTGCTGCAAACCCTAAAATTTACCTGGCTGTAGCTCCTTCCATCTCTCCCTGGACCCTGGCACCATACCCTTACATACGACCTTCCCCAACAAAAGTGGCCTTGGCAAGACGTATTCAGGCATCGGGATTGAGAAACTAGCATGTGGGTGCCTGCAAGTCTACCAGGGTTAAAGCCCCAGCATCCTGCTAAAACTACAAAAAAACAAGTAAAATAAAGTGAAATAAATAAAAAAAAATACTTTGCAGAGAAGCTGCAGTCCCTTCCAATTGAACTGAAAGTGAACAATGAAGATTAGAGCGGGTGCAGCCTATATATATATATATTCTAAGTATGTCACACACCCCGCTTCACGATATCCATAACATGTGGGTAATACCGACCTGAAGAGGGCGTTCTGCAGAGATGATAGTAAAAAGAAAGCCCCTCCCTGATCCATAAATACCTGGGACCTCCCACTCATTACCCAGTTTTCCATCTCTGCAGACGGCGAGCAAGTCAGAAGATGATGTCTCCTCCTTGCACAGGGGGATTTCAGGTAGCCGGGATAACTCCCGGCCTGTTATGTATTTATTTCCGCTCGGACCCCTTTTTTCTCTTGATTGACCCCTTAATTACATGCCTCCACAGTCTTGGCTGCTGGTCCGGGCGAGGGTATATTAGCACCTCTGGTGCTTAGGAGCAGAGCTCCACCGTGAGACCCTACATAAGAGGGTAGGCGGTTACACCGGGTAGGTGAACCCGGTTTGGGATGCCCCGTCCCCTGACACTTATCCCTGGGTGGCCCCTCCACTGTTCCCTTCTACCACAGTGGGGGTTGGGGGTCACTCCTTTAGCGCTAGGCGTATGTTACTTTATTTTATGTGTGTTGATATGGAGCGTCTAGAAGTATTCCCTCAATGAATCTGTGTCTGTGTTTTTACTTGTGGTATCTCTCTTCGCGGCGCCGCGGCCGCCATTGCCGCCGGGGCGCCGGTTTTCACCTCAGATATTGTGAGGGGAGTTTTTCCCTCACACACTTCAGTTGGGGGCGGGGCCGGCCTTCGGCGCGCTGCCGTGGCCGGCCCCCCTTAGGCTATGCGCTTCCCGCAGGTCTGTGAGAACAGAACGGGAGGGAGCTTTCTCCCCTCACGCGTCTACGTCGGGGGCGGGGCCGGGCTTTCGGCGCGTCGCCGCGGCCCGCCCCCTCTACTACAGGCGCCGCTGCGGAGCTTGTCGCTCCTTGCTTGGATGACAGGAAGGGGCGGAACAGAGCGTTTCGCGCGGTACGCGCTGACCACGCCCCTTTCTCGGTCTGCCTTCTCCCCTCATGGACGGTGTGAGGTCGCCACTACTCCCGCTACCGACAGCACTGTGAGTGGCCCTGTGGGCCCCTATTCATTCATCATTTTATTCTTTAGTCCTTATTTGGCATTTATTGGGGTTATTTGTGTCTTTCAGGTGGATCTTCAGTGGTATTTAGGGGGTTTCTCCCGGTCCTAGGTCCCTGGGTTTTAATTTACTGTTCACAAATCCTCCCACTCGGAACATTAAAGGGGCATCCCAGGTTGCTTATTGGCGTAATTCCCTTGGTCATAGCGACTACTTAAATTTCACCTTATGGAGGCATCCCCGGATACTGGGCTCGGGACCCCTTCGGGGCAACCCCGGAAGTGTATGTTGTGTGGGGTATCCATTACTGGGGACGATGTACTTCTGTGTATACCTTGTGCACAGCAAACTATTACGCGGCAGTCCGAACCCCAGGCGTCTGGGTCAGCACCGCCGGTCGCTTCATCTCCTCCTCCCACCTTGATTCGCACCCCGTGTGAGGTTGTCATGGGCAGGGAGCTGCAATCTGAGATGTGCACCAGATTGGCCAACCTTGAGAAAATTCTCTCCAGCTCGGTCGCCCGTAAGGCTCCGGCTAAGAGAAAGCATTTGTCGCCGGCTCCGCCGGTGGATGACCTTGATGATGTTAATAATCTGGATTGGTCTGATTATTCCCCGCTAGAGGAAGGGGAGGTTTATGAGGATTCTGATAATTCAGACGATGAGCAGTTTGTGGGCGCTGATGCTGAGCTGGGGGACTTGGGGAGATCCTCGGATACTCCTAACGCTCTGGCTCAGATGTTTGAGGTTCTGGCTATTTCCCCTCCTGAGGAGGCTCCACAGCAGAAGGGTGAGTTTTTTGAGGAATCCAGGCCGCGCTTGGAGTTTCCTACTCAAAGACACTTTGACAAAATTATTACTAAGGAATGGAATAGGCCGGCTCGGCTCCCTGGCATTCCTCAGGGGTGGGATAAGAAATATCCCTTCCCTTCGGGTACGGTTAAGCGCTGGGCATCCCCCCCCCCAGGTGGATGCACCGGCATTGGGGTTGTCCAACACCTCTGTTTTAAATAATCCTGATTGTTCCACCCTCAAAGATGGAGAGGATAAACGCATTGACCAGATGGCTTGTCATGGTTTTGCTAGCGTTGGGTCAGCCATGCGGCCCGTTTGCGCTTCGGCGCTTATGGTGGTGGCCGCCAGGTCCGTGGTCAGGGATCTGTTGACTTCTTCCGGGCTTCGTCCTGGTAGTGACGAGTTCCTTGGCCTTAAACGGTGTGAGTTGTTTTTGTCTTTTGTATTAACCGCCTTGGATGACACTTTGATGATGTGTGGTAGGACGTCGGCTCTGCTGGTGACTATTCGGCGGTCGGTGTGGTTGCGCCAGTGGGCGGCCGATTTTATGTCCAAAAAGTCACTGACGGCTCTACCTTTTGTTGGATTACGCCTCTTTGGAGAAAAATTGGACCCCCTCCTTTCGTGGGGCCAGATCTGGCAGGGGATTTGCCTTCCCCTCTTCCAGAGGAGATTCCGGGAACAGGGGCAGAGGACGTGCCCGTCCAGGATACAGTTGGGGCTCTAAGCCCAAACCGGCTGCTAAGCCAGCTCAGCAATGAGGGGGCGCCCTCACCCATGCGGATGGGGGGACGGCTTCGACACTTCTCCCAGATCTGGGATCAGGAGGTCTCGGACAGATGGATCCGGGAAGTGGAGTTCGAGCTCCGCCCCCTTCCAGATTTTTCAGGTCTCGGATGCCTTCGGAACCTCTGGCGGCGCAGGGGCTCCTGGTGGCAGTAGAGAGTCTTCTGGACATGGCTGTCATTTGCCCAGTGCCCCCCTCAGATCAGGGCAGGGGTTTTTATTCCAATCTGTTCACGGTACCCAAGAAGGACGGATCGGTCCGACCCATCTTGGATCTGAAGTTTCTCAACAGGTTCATCCGGCCGCGGAAATTCCGCATGGAAACGCTGCGTTCGGCTATCCACTCTCTTCGTCAGGGAGACTTTCTGATGTCCATAGACATCAAGGACGCTTACCTACACGTTCCGATTTTTCCAGCACACCAGAGGTTTCTCAGGTTTGTGGTGGAGGATCGGCATTTTCAGTTTGTGGCACTCCCTTTCGGTCTCACCTCGGCTCCTCGGGTGTTCACAAAGGTGCTGGCTCTGCTCAGGGTTCAGGGTATCCGCATTTTGCCCTATTTGGACGATCTTCTGATTATGGCCTCTTCCTTCAACCAAGCGGAGTTGGACACCAGAGTGGTGGTGTCCACTCTGGAGAGGTTCGGTTGGGTGATCAACCACCCCAAGTCTTCTCTTTCTCCGTCCAGGGTAGTGACCTTTCAGGGAATGTCTCTGGACACTTCGCAGGCCAGGGTGTTTCTGCCCCAGGCCAAGATTCTTTTGATTCAGGAGTTGGTTCGGCTTCTCTTGTCGGCCCCTCGTCCGGCCATCCGGCTAGGGATGAGGCTGGTGGGGTTAATGGTGGCCTCATTCGAGGCAGTTCCCTTTGCGCAGTTTCACACAAGGACTCTCCAGCTTCATCTGTTGAAGGTTTGGGACAAGTCTCCGCTATCGTTGGATCAGTCCTTCCTGATGACCCCCCGAGTTCGTCGATCCCTGCAATGGTGGCTGGGGTCTGTCAATCTGTTGAAGGGCAGGTCTTTTCTGGCGCCGTGTTGGGAAACACGGATGCCAGTCTGTCAGGTTGGGGGGGTGTTTGGAAGGATCTCCAGTTTCAGGGTCTGTGGGGCCCACAGGAGGCTCACGAGCCCATCAATGTTCTGGAGTTGAGAGCCATCAGGTTGGTTCTGTTTCACTTGACTCATCAGTTGAGAGGCCTGCCAGTTCAGGTCCGGTCGGACAACCGGACGGCGGTTGCTTACATCAATCACCGGGGAGGGACTCGCAGCAGGAGTGCCCTCAGGGAAGTATCTTTGATTCTGGACTGGGCGGAGAACCACGTCCCGTGTATCTCAGCAGTCTACATTCCGGGAGTGGAGAACACAGAGGCGGACTCTCTGAGCAGGTCTTCCTCTCGCCAGGGAGAGTGGTCTCTCAGTCCCCCGGTGTTTCGTTCGATTTGCCTCAGGTGGGGGTTCCCGGCGGTGGACCTCTTTGCCTCTCGTCACAATCACAAGCTTCCGGTATTTGTGTCTCTCTCGCAGGATCCACTGGCTCTGGCAGTGGATGCCATGTCTTTGAACTGGAGGGATCTGGGGTTTGATTATCTGGTCCCTCCGTTTCCAATGGTAGCCAGAGTGGTGCGCAAGCTGGCCCTGGAGGGCGCGTCGGCGATTCTGGTGGCACCAAGGTGGCCAAGGCAGGTTTGGTTCGCAGACCTGGTAAGACTGGCAGAGGATCAGTTCGTTCTGCCTCTACTGCCGGACCTGCTCACCCAGGGTCGGCTACGCTATCCCAATTTACAATCGCTGGCTTTGATGGCGTGGCTGCTGAAACCGCCATCTTGAAGGTCTTTCTGATGCGGTGATTCAGACTCTTATTAGCGCCAGGAAGCGGTCTTCCTCTTCTGTTTACTATAGAACCTGGAGGTCCTATATTGACTGGTGTGAAGGTAGGTCTTTCCCTTGTCGGGAGTTTTCCATTTCCAGGATCCTGGAGTTTCTTCAACATGGTCTGGATCTGGGGCTCCAGCTTAGTACCTTGAAGGGGCAGGTTTCTGCCCTGGCGGTGTTCTTTCAAAGGTCCTTTGCACTTCATCCCTTGGTCAAGACCTTTTTCCAAGGGGTTACGCATGTTCGGCCTCCTAGGAAGCCCTTTGTTCCAGTTTGGGATTTGAACCTGGTTCTTTCTGCTCTTCAGGGTCCCCAGTTTGAGCCCTTGAATGAGATTGCTTTGTCTTCACTTACCCAAAAGGTGGCCTTTTTGGTGGCTATCACTTCTGTTAGGCGTGTTTCTGAGTTGGCAGCTTTGTCCATTAAAGCTCCGTACTTCGAAAGGCATCAGGACAAGGTGGTCTTTCGTTTCAAGCCGGATTTTCTTCTTAAGGTGGTCTCTGCCTTTCATCTGAATCAGGACATTGTTCTGCCTTCTCTATGTCCTAATCCCAGCAACGACAAGGAAAGGGCGCTGCATTCCTTGGATGTAGTTCGTGTTGTGAAATATTATCTGGTGGTTACGTCTTCCTTTCGTAAGACTGATGCTTTTTTTGTGGTGCCCTTTGGGCCTAGGAAAGGTTTGGCTCCTGCCAAATCTTCCATTAGTAAATGGATTCGTCAGGCCATCATTGGGGCCTATTCTGCCAAGGGGAGGAGTCCCCCTTTTCGTGTTACTGCTCATTCTACTCGTGCGGTTGGAGCGTCCTGGGCTTTTCAGCACCAGGCCTCCGTTGAGCAAGTTTGTAAGGCCGCTACTTGGTCCTCTGTTCACACTTTTTCCAGGTTTTACAAGGTTGATGTTCGGGCCTCAGCGGATGCTGTTTTTGGCCGCAAAGTTCTGCAAGCTGTTGTGGTTTAAGTTGTGGATTGTTGCCTTGTTTTGGATCCCCGCCCTTTTATGGACACTGCTATTGGATGTCCCACATGTTATGGATATCTTGAAGCGGGGTGTGTGACATACTTAGAATAATACCATTTTGTGAAATACTCACCTGTAAAATGGGTATTATAAGTATGTCACACACCCCGCTTCACCCGCCCTTCTTGTATTCTGGATCCTTTATATTGTGAACTTTGCGTTGTTATGACTTATATTTGCCTCTTCCTGGTCCCTTACCTTACTGCTTCTATATACTGGGTAATGAGTGGGAGGTCCCAGGTATTTATGGATCCGGGAGGGGCTTTCTTTTTACTATCATCTCTGCAGAACGCCCTCTTCAGGTCGGTATTACCCACATGTTATGGATATCTTGAAGCGGGGTGTGTGACATACTTATAATACCCATTTTACAATATATATATATATATATATATATATATATATATATATATATATATATAATGTTGATGCTTTCAGTTCCCTCCTGTCAGCTGAAGAGTTAACCCACAAGTATCTTTGTGTCCCAGATGAACGACTACTGGATATGCCAGGCAGCCAATAGGGTTTACCAGTCGTGAGACACTCACTACAGCTCAGTGTCCCACGACCACAACTATTCGTTATATCCAGAGGTTATTCAGTGTATGGACATAGGGTGTGGTATCACTACCATCCTCCTCCAGCATTTCAGCTGTAGACATAAGACAAAACAGTCTATTTGGTCTTCTCTCTATTGTTCTACAGACTTTAAAAGTGGACCAAAACCCGGGATTTTGACTATCCTGGGTTTTGGTCCTTGCACCCCGCTCTGTAAAACCGCCCAGGTGGCCCTGTAAACTCACCTTTCCCCGATCCTACGACGCATGCGTGGGCTCTTGTCAATTCAGTGTGTTTGTCAGACTCGGCTAAGGGCACAGAATGATTATTGAAGTGACCACAATTAAAAGATAATCGCTCAGTGGAAACAGTCACTGTGATCGAACGGAATGAGAATCTGTGGCCACTTGGCAGGAGGAGGCAGCCCGAGATAAGCTGCGGCAGACGTGGTGTAGAGGACGTTAGTCGCCAATTGCGCAAAACTCCAAAATGGACACACGGGGAAACCCCTTACCATGGAACTTTCACTCTGCTTTAAGCATTTGAAGAAGAGTTCCCAGGGCAGGGAAATGTTAATATGTGTAAAGCAGACCTAAACTTTCCCTTGGAACCGACCACCTCAAGCCATAGGTGAGCCATGCATTAGGGGGATACTCACCTTTTCCTAGCAGAACCGCATTATAAAATGGGGTAGGAAAAACTACACACCCATGCGGCAGCCGCACATCCTCGAGCAGCAGATGTTTCACTAAATTGTGCAGATGTTGCATGTCCCCCATCATATGGAGCTTGATACCCGATTTGGGCTTCCTAGGGATCTTTACAAAGGAGCAACCACTGGCCTAGACTATACCCCTTTGTTTGGCATCTCAATTTGCGATGCCCCAATGTGGGGGACCGCTCCCCGCCTAACCGCCTGTATAGTCAGCACCCTGCAGCTTCCGTCGACCGTCCATTCATTTCCATATATAGATAGCGCCGTTTGCCTGACGGGAGGGATAGGCGCGCGTGACACTGGGAGTGCCGTTCTCTGAAACAGGGCAGATTTGTGGCAATTGCGGATTGCAGTGTTTGGACTGCAATGCTAATGCAGCACAGATTTGGGTTAACTGCCTATCCTGGCCACCAGCTCTGGGTTCGTTACTGCTCCTTCTAATTGTCCTGTGGTCCTGGCCACTGCAGATGGTTGCCCTCTGCTCCTCACTGCTGTCACCAGGCCATTGCTGTGTTTGCCAGCCTGTCTCCACCTGGAAGCACAGCGACAGGCTGTGAAGACCTACTGCAATGTATGTACACAGGAATGCCCGGAGCTGCTCTGCATTGCAAAGAGGTGATAATGATGTATGTGAAAGGGCACCAATGTCTGAAAGTGACAGAGCACTGCACAAGCCTGCAGAAAAATCACTGAACACTGCGCTGTTGGTTCATTTTGTTTTAGACCTGTGGTCACCATTAAACATTAATTAGTGGATTTTCCTCCTAGGAGCCAGTAGATAATGTCCATACCTGAGATCACAGCCCAGTGGGCTCGGTGTCCATCCCGATCACATGGCTCATGATTAAAGTCTTCATCATATCTGAATTCGTTGTTAAAGAAGAACATCAGCCATCATCCAATATATGTTACATATAATTCTTTACTTAAACAGGACCTTCACCCTGAATAAAAGCCTATCTTATACGTTTCCCCCACCCTGTACATACAGATCGCCCACATTAAGAATCATCCTACCTGCATCTACTGCATGTTATGAGCCTTTAAACCGGACCTTCAGCAGGATTTAATGAAATGCCCAAACCCTTAAAAAGCTATTCCCCAGCATCTAAAATTAATATATTTTAACTTTTTATTCGCTTACGTATTATTCTTTCTTCCACTGGGCTGCAACTCTGTTCAGGACTCTGGCATACGGGCGCTGCCATCTTGCCTCAGAAACAGCACACATACTGAGGACAGGAGAGCGGGATAAAGTACAGGGGGTGGGGTGATAGCTGTGCTTTGCACAGACAGAACAGAACTGGGGTCAGGGAAAGAACAGCAATCCCAGAATGCAGAGCAACACAGTTAGAAGACACTTCCTGTTTGCAGGCTGCCTGATGCTCCATGAGACGCCATCTTGGATGTTTAAAGGCTCATAACATGCAGTAGATGAAGGTAGGATGATTTTTAATGTGAGCAATCTGTATGTACAGGATGGGGGAAACAAAAGATATGCTCCTGTGAAGGTCCGCTTTAAGCATCCAAGATGACGGCTGTTCTGTCTGTGCAGAGCACAGCTATAACCCGACCCCTGCACTTTTGCCCCCTCTCCTCACCTCAGTACAAGATGCTTCTGAGGCAAGATAGCGGCGCCCATATCCTAGAGTCCTGAACACAGTGTAGTCCAGTGGAAGAATGAATAATAAGTGACAAAAAACTTAAAATATATCAATTTTAGATGCTGCAGAATAGTTTAACGGTTTGGGCTTATCATGGAGTGATGCCGAAGGTCCGCCCCCACTCCCTGTACTAAACCAGTTTAAGTGTTAAAATGATAAAACAACTTGCTTGCTGGGCTCTTTCCCTGATGTGGGCAGGGAGTGTGGCTCTGCATGGCAGCCGTGGCAGACCAGTGCAGTCACACTGCTCCAGGGATTGGGTCACTGACCTGTCACTAAAGGTCCCAGCCTCAGCTTTCGTGCAGGGTACCCGCTCCCCGGAGTTTTTTATGTTATTGCATATTCCCATCTCTCATTTTTCTACGTGCACATGTAGCAATAAAGGTGGCCTGGTATATGGGAGCTGCCATCTGACATTTTTGGGCTCTATACAGCAGCAGTGTGTGATGGATTGGACCCTAGAATAAACTGGGCCCCTGACCCTGCTAGTCTCAGGTCAGGGTGGTTTTAGGGCCATTTAGCCAGGGGCACTTTTTTAAAGCATACTGGAGACTTGTCTCTCCTGCCCTGAGGCCAGGGGTTTTGTTTATGGATAAAGAGGGGGTACAACATGCACAGGAACGCTGCTTATGTAAAACTGTGTCTGTTGTAGGTGGTAAACACACAGCTCACCTTGTGATATACAGCAATGTATTTACCAGACATTCCAGTCAAACATTTTTGTATACTACTGCCACCTGGTGGTCACACGTTAACTTTAAAAGTGGACCGAAACCCTGTTTTTTTAAAGCCCAAAGAGGGTATTTGGCCTTTCCACGGGGTTTCAACCAGCAGGGCATCCCCGAATTGGGATAGCCCTGAGGGGGGAAAGGGGGGCAGTGAACCTCCTTCACTGTATTTCTGTACAACACAGCTGCTTTTCTAGGGGCTGAGCCCTCAGTCCTGGGTTCATGATTTGTGTTGCTGTCCTTAGTGATCCTTGTACTGCCTGAAACAAAATCCAGGAATGTGACTTTTCCTGGATTTGCTCCGTGACCCCGCTGTGTGAAACCCCCCCAGTTCGCCTGTAACAACTCACCTTTCCACGCCCCAATGGTGCATGCGTGGGCTCTCGTCCAATGCATCATCATTACATCATTCGGCAGGCAGCTCTGGCCGCGCGCACACTCCTATGCCAGCCTATCTGAATGACTGGGGCGGGGACATTCACAACAATGAGACCTGTCTGCCGAATGACGTAATCAAGGCAAGTGGCTCTCATTGGACGACAGCAGGTGCATGCACCATTGGGGTATGAAAAGCGCACCCGAGGGGGTTTCACACAGGGAGAGGCCAGCGACTGGCCACATGTGGGTTTTGTTCCACTTTAAAGAAGAGATAAGGTGAAAAAAAGGTATAAAAAACGATTTCAATAAAAATGCTAGATAGTTAAAAGGAGTAACTTATTTTCCCAAGTGTTTCTTTCTTTTAAAGTGGAACAAAACCCAGGAATTCGACTTTCCCAGGTTTTGTTCCATGCCCCCATGGCAGTGAATTGGGATGCCCCGCTGTGTAAAACCCCCAGAGTCTGAAAAAATACAATTCTGTGAAATACTCACCTGTAAAATTGGTATTATACGTATACAGTACGTCCTGCTCCAGATATAATACTTACACTTGGGATATCCTCCGCCAGGAGGCGCTGTGCACTGCAGACATGAGAAAACAGGCTCCTCCCGGCCCCTTAAATACCCAGGGACCTCCCACAAATCCCCAGCATTGAAAAGCAGTGAACAAGAAGCCGGGAGAAACCAACCACCAACAAAAAACTGGTAACTATAACAATGATAACAATCACCATACAGGGGATCCAGAATAATGCAAAAACCAGGGTGGGGTGTAGCAGGACGTACTGTATACGTATAATACCAATTCTACAGGTGAGTATTTCACAGAATTGTATTATTCTTAGTATACAGTACGTCCTGCTCCAGATATATTACTTACACTTGGGACATCCAATAGCAGTGTCCATAGGGTGGGATCCCCAACAAAAAGGTAACAGCAGGCAGTTTAAACCACTGCCGCCTGCAAAACCTTGCGGCCAAACACAGCATCAGCTGAGGCCCTAACATCAACCTTGTAAAACTTTGAAAAGGTATGAACAGAAGACCAAGTAGCAGCCTTGCAAACTTGTTCAACAGAAGCCTGGTGCTGGAAAGCCCAAGAGGCACCAATAGCACGAGTAGAATGAGCAGTAAGGCGGAAGGGAGGAACCTTCCCCTTGGCAGAATAGGCCTGAATCAAAGCCTGACGAATCCATTTGCTAATAGTATACTTGGCGGGAGCCAAACCCTTCCTAGGCCCGGAAGGCACAACGAAGAGAGCATCAGTCTTCCTGAAATCCGCAGTGACTACCAGGTAATACTTCAAACACCTGACCACGTCCAAGGAATGCAAAACCCTTTCCTTATTGTTGCTAGGATTGGGACACAAAGAAGGAAGAACTAGGTCCTTATTCAGATGAAAAGCAGACACCACCTTCGGCAGAAAGTCCGGTTTGAAGCGGAACACCACCTTATCCTGGTGTCTCTCATAGTACGGAGGCTGAATAGACAGAGCAGCCAGCTCAGACACACGCCTAACCGAAGTAATAGCCACCAAGAAGACAACCCTGAGAGTAAGAACAGCCAGGGCAGCATCATGAATAGGCTCAAAGGGAGCACCCTGCAAGGCAGATAAAACCAAGTTTAAATCCCAAACAGGGACCACAGGTTTACGAGGGGGACGTACATGAGTGACCCCCTGAAAGAAGGTCTTAACCAAATAATGCTGAGCAAAAGACTGAAAGAAGATGTACAGGGCAGAAACCTAACCCTTCAGAGTACTGAGTTTTAGACCTAACTCCAAACCATGTTGTAAGAACTCCAGAACCCTAGGGATTGAAAACTCCCTACAGGGAAGAGACCTAGATTCACACCAGTCAATGTAGGTATGCCATACCCTATAATAGATGGCAGAAGAAGTCTTCTTCCTAGCCTGTACCATAGTACCTACTACAGAGCCAGACAAACCTTTCTCCGTCAAGATGGAGGTTTCAGCAGCCAAGCCGTCAAAGCCAGAGTTTGTAAATTGGGATGGCGTAAGGAGCCCTGAGTGAGCAGATCTGGCGCCCCTGGCAGGTCGTACTGGTCTACTGCCATTTGTACCACGTCTGAGAACCACACTCTTCTTGGCCACCTGGGGGCCACTAGAATCACAGGTACCCCTTCCAGAGCAATCTTGCGCAGAACCCTGCCCAGAAGGGGGAACGGTGGAAATACATACAGGAGCCGAAACTCCTTCCATGACATGGACAGGGCATCCGTGGCCAAGGCCAGAGGATCCTGAGACAGGGATACAAAAGCCGGGAGCTTGTGATTGTGACGGGATGCAAACAGGTCCACATCCGGTAGACCCCAACGGTGACACAGGGACTGGAATACCCTGTTGCAGGGGGACCACTCCCCCTGACGGGACGTCCCCCTGCTCAGGGAGTCTGCTAGCAGATTCTCCGTCCCCGGAATGTACACAGCCGAAATGCATTGGACATTGGCTTCCGCCCATGTCAGAATCTGAGACACCTCCTGGAGGGCACCCTTGCTCCAGGTCCCTCCCTGATGGTTGATGTAGGCAACCGCCGTCCTGTTGTCTGAGCGTACCTGGACCGACAGACCCTTCAGGTGTTGGGTCAACCGCTCCAGTACCAATCTGACTGCCCATAATTCCAGAATGTTGATGGGTAAATGGGCCTCCTGAGGGCCCCACCTTCCCTGGAAGCGCAGGGACTTCCAGAATCCCCCCCAACCTGCCAGGACCTGCCCCTTGTCAAGTTCCTGTGGTCCAGCCACCACACAAGGGACTGTCTGATCGAGGGGGGAAGCACACAGACCCCATCCAAGGACGCAGGGTTCTTGTCCCACACTGACAGAAGGTGAAGCTGCAGAGGCCTCAAATGGAACTGGGCAAAGGGCACCGCCTCGAAGCTCGCCACCATCAGGCCCACCAGCTGCATTCCCTGCCTGATGGAGGGCTGGGGGCACGAGAGCAGGAACCTCGCCTGCGCAATCAGAGCTTCCACCTTCTGTTGAGGAGGGAATATCCTTGACTGAACCGTATCCAGAATCATACCCAGGAACGGAGTCACCGTGGAGGGGGACAGAGAGGACTTGGGGTAATTGATCACCCAGCCGAAGGACTCCAGGGTAGACACTACCAGCTGAGTGTCCAACTCTGCCTGCCGCAGAGACCGAGAGGTGATGAGTATATCGTCCAGGTAGGGTAGCACGCGTATGCCCCTTAATCTTATCAGGGACATCACCCCTGCCAGCACCTTGGTGAACACCCTGGGAGCCGACGTGAGGCCGAATGGCAAGGCCACAAATTGGTAATGCTGATCTTTCAGTGCAAATCTGAGAAACCTTTTGTGTCCTGTGTCCTTTTGTGTCCTGGAAACACCGGGACATGAAGGTAAGCATCTTTGATGTCTACGGACGTCATAAAGTCCCCTGGGCGCAGAGAGCCAATGGCCGAGCGAAGTGTTTCCATGCGAAAGTGCCTGTACTTGACAAACTTGTTGAGGATTTTAAAATCCAGAATGGGCCTGACTGACCCATCCTTCTTGGGTACTGTGAAAAGGTTGGAATAGAACCCCATGCCCCTGTCTCCTAAGGGAACCTTGCAAATGACCCCTAGATCCAGGAGACCCTGTACGGCCAGCAACAAGACCTGAGCTGAAGCCGGGTCCTGTGGGATCCGGGACCCAATGAATCCGGTGGGGGGCCGCACAGCAAATTCTATTTTGTAGCCGGAGGACACTACCTCCTGAATCCATCGGTAGACGTGGCGTCTCCAGACATGCTCGAAGTGCTGCAGACGTCCCCCCAACCTGACGGGTGAGGGCACCCCTTCATGCCTGAGGGGTCTTGGGAGGTGCTTTGGGCTTGGCTCCCCAGGAGGAACCAGGACGGCGTCCTCTGTTCCTGTGCCAGGAATCTGCGCGGGACCCAGCGAAGGACCCCCCTTTTCCCTGTTTAGCCCCACGGTAGGGGATTGCAAGGGTGCCCTGGCCTCGAAAGGGCCGAGTCTGCCGCCTGCGCTGGGGTAACTTACCTCCTTTGGCGAAGAGGTCTAGGCGGTCCCCAAACAGGCGCAGCCCCTTAAATGGAAGCCCAGTAAGCGCTTTCTTAGCAGCATTGTCAGCAGCCCACTGGCGCAACCAAACCGCGCGGCGTATAGCTACCGCCAGGGCAGAAGATCTGGCACACATCCTAATAGCATCATCCGATGCAGACAGGATAAAGGTCACAAACACATCACAGTGAGACAGTGCATTGATAATATCAGGTGGCAGCTCATCTGGGCCATCGAGTGCATTCCTGACCATGGTCCTGAGCGCCACTGCCGTAATGGCTAAGGCACAAACTGGGCGCAGAGCCGCCCCCCCCCAAATGCAAAGGCATGGCATGCCAATTGGTCAATACGCCGGTCCTCAGAGTCCCGCAGCGTAGTAGTGTCAGGGGAGTGCATAATAGAGGTGTTGGACAGCCCTAGAATAGGAGCATCGACCTCGGGGGGCGATGACCAGCACTTAACCATGTCAGCAGGGAAGGGATACTTCCTGTCCAAACTCTTAGGGATCCCGGGGAGTCTACTGGGATGTTCCCATTCTTTAAGCACGAGGTTACTGAAATGGGTTTGCTCGGGAAATTCCAAACGAGCCTTTTGCCTGGGAGCCACAACAGGGGGAGAAATTGACAACACCTCAAAAATCTGAACCAGCAGCCTGTCAGTATCATCCGGGGTCCAGTGCTCGGACCCAGACTCGTCATGACCCCTTGACTTCTCGTTGGATGATCAGAGTCAGAGAACAGCTCCCCTTCGTCCGAGGGGGTATGGCCATAAGAATGCAACAACTCATCAGATTCCGGAGGGAAAAGAGCAGAGTCAGGGGTTAAATGCCGCTTCTTTGAGGTGGCCTTACGCGCTAGCGAACTAGCAAGCAATTTTTCAACACAGGCCAGTCTAGTAGCCATATCAGGATGAGAATCCCCGCTTGTATTGGGGGTTAGACTCAGGCTTGGGGGAGTAGGTGAAGTGAGGCGGGGTGCAGGCCCAGCCTCAGAAGAGGCGGGAAGAACCGATAGTGCCTGCTGTGCACAAGGAACACAGACCCGTGCATTGTCACCGCTGCTAGGTAAGACCCCACAAGCTACGCACAGCCGGGCTTGTCCCGAAGGAACCCTGGTCGCATTATCCTGGGATGCCTCCATATGGTGATTAATCGGCACAAAAGGCCAGTAGGGATTAACGCTGTAAGCTACCCTGGATGCCCCAATAACCCGCGGGGAAGTGGGAGTAATTTTTAATAGGCCCAACTGGGAGCTACACCGGGCCGGGAGAAGCCACCGGATTCCACGGTCTGAAAGACATAAAGGGAACAAGGATGTCAGAGCCAAGCGCAAGAAAAAGGAATAAAGAAAATCACCCGCGAGGGCACTTACAGACCGAGGGGGGAGGATGATCTTCACCATGCGTGCCGACTAGCAGTAAAATGGCGCCAAGTGAACCTCGAAGGGCGGGCCAGAGCTGGCCGTGACGCGGAGCGTGCCAAGCCAGGGCCCCGCCCCCCCGGAGAGCGCGAAGCTCCAAAAAAAAACTGTAGTCAATGTAGACAGCAGGGGAATGACACATAAAAAGGAATTGATCGAGTGGATTACCTCAGAAGAGCCACTAAAACACTAAAGGAGACGCAGCAGCGTCTGCAGCGCCGCCGCCGCCCGTGCAGTTACAGACAATACGGGAAAGCGCGGCGACGACCGATACAATACAAAGGCAAAAGCGCGGCTCTGACAACCATTCCCAGTCAAGGGAAAGACTAAGGCCATAAGCGTGTAATAGGGTACACTGAGGCCGCCATACGCACACACCCCTTCCCCCCCCCTTTCTTTCCCCCGGGCTAAGGGGGGACGAGGGAGGATGGCGACCCTTTGGACAGGGTCCACCGCTACACAGGGCAGTAAAAGTGAGTTTACCGGAAACCCCAGAGATTTCTCCACTTGGTCCACCTCTAAAAGTGGAATGGAAATGGTGCACTCAAAAACCCCTGGATTACATTTCTCCCTGGAGAGTAAAATCCTTAAAGTGGACCAAAACCCCGGATAGTCAATAGTTTTGACTATCCTGGGTTTTGGTCCTTTCCCCGGGGGTGCACTGATGTGTGAAACCCCCTAGATCGCCGCAGCAACTCACTATATCCTGGTCCCACGGTGTGTCTAAGGGCAGCAGCTCTGACGCCCGCATCCTCCGCTTCCCTCTAATAGGGAGCGTGCCTGCGCCGGCCATTCACAAATGCCTGACGCAGGGACGTGCCCTGATAGAGGGAGACGGAGGATGCAGAGCTGCTGCTCTTAGATGCGCCGTGGGACGGGGTTGAGGTGAGTTGCTGTGGCGATCTGGGGGGGTTTCACGCAGCGGGGGAACCCCCAATCTTTCTAGCCTGGGTTTTGGTCCACTTTAAAACCTTGTCGTCATTATACCTGAAGGATTCGCCCTTTCAGAGCTCTGAACTGACTTCAATCAGCTCTCCTTCCAATAAAATATGTCAGGACACGAATAAAAGCAGACCAAAAGTCAAAAAAAGCAAGTTCAGTAAATTGCACCACTAAAGCCCCACTCTACCTAATCAGTGACAAACTATTTGAGAGGGTTTAACTCCATGCAGATGGATGTTATGGAAGAGCAGGCAGATTCTAAGCTGCATAACTGCATGGCAGCGGCCATCTTGCCACAGTCCAGCTTATATAAAAACCCAATCCCACAGTCAAAATTGCCTCACATATCAGTGCAATCCTCCTTTATTTCTAGTAGAAATCAATCAGCTCTGATGAAAGATTTGTATCACAGCTGAAAGATTTGTATCATTTTAGAAGATACATTGACTGAATTGTGTGCCGTAAATCCAGAGTCTGCAATTAACAGTGATAAAGATACATTGTTGCAGGTTTCCCTTTACACACACAATCCCTCTAGCAGCTGGTTATTCAGTGTATGTGTGTTTATATAACATAATACACAAGCTGTCTGTGTTTCAGAGGCATTTATTTCTCTCTCAGTTTGGTGTGGGCTGCAGCTGGCACAGCTCTCCCCTCATGCTTATGTGTGTGACAGGATGGCCGCTCCCATGCAGTTCTGCAGAAAAGAACCGTCCTGTTATTCCGAACATCCACATGGAGTTAAAGTGGACCAAAACCAAGGATTATGACTATCCTGGGTTTTGGTCCTTGCCCCCGCTGTGTGAACCCCCCACTGAAACAAACTCACCTCTCCCCGCTCCTACTGCGCATGCACGGCCACTTGTCCAATCAGTGTGCTTGGATCCGCTGACATCCCGTCGTCTAAGCCATCGTCTAAGGCGTGCTAAAAGGATGTCCTCAGGGTGCTGAGCTGATCTAGTATTTTTTATTCTTATGTTACCAAATGTGTGTTTTATGGAAGCAATTTTCACTACCTCCAGCTGTACACCAGGTCTGTACACCAATATCTGAAAGAGAGAAGAGAGTCCTGCACACACAGAACACTGCTGCTATGGCAGCTGCTGAGGGGAGGGAGCTCGCTCACAATTACACGTGTCCAGCAAAAGCGTTCTGTGTGTACAGGACTCACTTCTTTCTTCTTGAAGCTCTTGGTGTACAGACTTGGAGTATGGTTAGCAACAGCAACAGATTGCAGGTAGTGAAATGTGTTTCCATAAAACACAGGTTTGGTAACAATCACAGAATAAACTACATAAGCTCAGCACAGCAAGATGGCACCTAAATATATACAGTTTTAAAATTACATTGAGACTGGTCTTTTCATTTGTCTCTGCTCCTGCTGCTGACCACATATTTGCCTTTAGTCACTGGATATAGATCAGTTGGCCACACGGCCGGAGACAGGAACCTAGACATGGCACATGGTCTAGAGCAGCGATACTCAACTGGCGGGCCGGGGTCCGAATGCGGACCTGGGTGCCAGACTTCCCTGACAGCCCTGCACTCACTTGCCCGCCCAGTCCCTGCCCCCCTGAGCTCTGTCCCATCCATTTCCGTCCTCCCAGTTCTGCCCATCCAATCCCTTGCCTCCCAGCTTTGCCAATCCATTACTGTTTCTTCCAGCTCTGCCCATTC
The DNA here is from genome assembly GCA_027917425.1 of Gastrophryne carolinensis. Lineage (NCBI taxonomy): Eukaryota > Metazoa > Chordata > Amphibia > Anura > Microhylidae > Gastrophryne > Gastrophryne carolinensis. The sequence goes on from CM051235.1 coordinate 59,218,310, forward strand.
ATTCCTGCCCTTCTAGTTATGCCCATCACTTTCTTCTCCATCCCTCCTGTCCTTCGTGTTCTGTCTCTCCATCCATCTTCCTTGCAGCTTCTCTCCCATTCATCCCTCTCCCCGAGCCCTATATCTATCCATCATTGTTACCAGAGACCTTATTGCCAGTAACATTTTAGGTCCTAGTTCTGTACAGTGTGCTGTGGGCCAGAGCAGAACAGTTCTGTGGGGCCACAAAAAAGTTTCATTTTTTTCCCAGTGCCCAATAGGATTTTTGGGGTGGGGTAGTGGGGCAAGCAGCCTTTTTTAGTTTGCTTGGGGAGCCCCTCCCCTAGTGTGCTGATTTCTATCCCATCTATATCCATACTCTATCTTATAACTATCCACCCCCCCCCCCCCTCCTACAACAGCCCTCTGCCCGGATGCCTGTAAATGGACCTTTACAAGAAGTGCTTGAGTACCCCTGGTCTAGAGAGGAGTGTGAATAGGCTTGGCCTATTAAATTCAAAATATCAAGCAGGTCTTTTCTTGTTGCTCACACTGCTCTTTTTCTATAAGGCAGAACTGTCCTGTCTCCTTTAAACCACCTGACAAAGCACTAAACCCTTTGATGACAAACTCTCCCCCATGAAAACTCTGGGAAAGGATACGGGATGAGCACCGGCAAACCTACTGTTAAGTGGTTCAGGATTCGCATTTTGTTCTCCCCCTCCATTCCACCAGAAAGGAGCTCACAGTGACTGCCAAACACCAGCTCTGACAGGGTGGCCATGTTGGCAGCTGTAAAAAAAATGACATATTATTAGCTAAATAACATTCAGAAATAACAAACCATAAACATTTTATTCTATTCTAGAGAATGTGCCTATTGTATTTCTAAATGTAACCGTCCCCCTTGTTTACCTTATCTACACCATCCCTGGTGACAAAGCAGTTAAAATGGGATTGTTGTTAAAAATCCTATCTTAGCATAAAGATAATGAAAAAATACCATTTTGTGAAATACTCACCTGTAAAATGGGTATTATAAGTATGTCACACACCCCGCTTCATAATATTCATAACACGTGGGTAATACCGACCTGAAGGGGCGTTCCTGCAGAGATGATAGTAAAAAGAAAGCCCCTCCCTGATCCATAAATACCTGGGACCTCCCACTCATCACCCAGTATATAGAAGCAGTAAGGTAAGGGACCAGGAAGAGGCAAATATAAATCAAAATAACGCAAAGTTCACAATATAAAGGATCCCGAATACAAGAAGGGCGGGTGAAGCGGGGTGTGTGACATACTTATAATACCCATTTTACAGGTGAGTATTTCACAAAATGGTATTATTCTAAGTATGTCACACACCCCGCTTCAGAATATTCATAACACGTGGGACATCCAATAGCAGTGTCCATAAAAAGGGCAGGGATCCAAAACAAGGCAACAATGCACAACTTAAACCACAACAGCTTGCAGAACTTTGCGGCCAAAAACAGCATCCGCTGAGGCCCGAACATCAACCTTGTAAAACTTGGAAAAAGTGTGAACAGAGGACCAAGTAGCGGCCTTACAAACTTGCTCAACAGAGGCCTGGTGCTGGAAAGCCCAGGACGCTCCAACCGCACGAGTAGAATGAGCAGTAACACGAAAAGGGGGACTCCTCCCCTTGGCAGAATAGGCCCCAATGATGGCCTGACGAATCCATTTACTAATGGAAGATTTGGCAGGAGCCAAACCTTTCCTAGGCCCAAAAGGCACCACAAAAAAAGCATCAGTCTTACGAAAGGAAGACGTAACCACCAGATAGTATTTCACAACACGAACCACATCCAAGGAATGCAGCGCCCTTTCCTTGTCGTTGCTGGGATTAGGACATAGAGAAGGCAGAACAATGTCCTGATTCAGATGAAAAGCAGAGACCACCTTAGGAAGAAAATCCGGCTTGAAACGAAAGACCACCTTGTCCTGATGCCTTTCGAAGTACGGAGCTTTAATGGATAAAGCTGCCAACTCAGAAACACGCCGAACTGAAGTGATAGCCACCAAAAAGGCCACCTTTTGAGTAAGAGAAGACAAAGCAACCTCATTCAAGGGCTCAAACGGAGGACCCTGAAGAGCAGAAAGAACCAGGTTCAAATCCCAAACTGGAACAAAAGGCTTCCTAGGAGGCCGTACATGCGTAACTCCTTGGAAAAAGGTCTTGACTAAGGGATGAAGTGCAAAGGACCTTTGAAAGAACACCGCCAGGGCAGAGACCTGCCCCTTCAAGGTACTAAGTTGAAGCCCCAGATCCAGACCATGTTGAAGAAACTCCAGGATTCTAGAAATGGAGAACTCCCTACAAGAGAAAGACCTACTTTCACACCAGTCAATATAGGACCTCCAAGTCCTATAGTAAATAGTAGAGGAAGAGCGCTTCCTGGCGCTAATAAGAGTCTGAACCACCGCGTCAGAAAGACCTTCTTCCTTCAAGATGGCGGTTTCAGCAGCCACGCCGTCAAAGCCAGCGAAGGTAAATTGGGATAGCGCAGCCGACCCTGGGTGAGCAGGTCCGGCAGTAGAGGCAGAACGAACTGGTCCTCTGCCAGTCTTACCAGGTCTGCGAACCAAACCTGCCTTGGCCACCTTGGTGCCACCAGAATCGCTGACGCACCCTCCAGAGTCAGCTTGCGCACCACTCTGGCTACCATTGGAAACGGAGGGAACAGGTAAAGGAACCCCAGATCCCTCCAGTTCAGAGACATGGCATCCACTGCAAAAGCCAGAGGATCCTGCGAGAGAGACACAAAGGCTGGAAGCTTGTGATTGTGACGAGAGGCAAAGAGGTCCACCGCTGGGAACCCCCACCTGAGACATATCGAACGAAACACCTGGGGACTGAGAGACCACTCCCCCTGGCGAGAGGAGGCCCTGCTCAGAGAGTCCGCCTCCGTGTTCTCCACTCCCGGAATGTAGACTGCTGAGATACACGGAACGTGACTCTCCGCCCAGTCCAGAATCAAAGACACTTCCCTGAGGGCACTCCTGCTGCGCGTCCCCCCCTGGTGATTGATGTAAGCAACCGCCGTCCTGTTGTCCGACCGGACCTGAACTGGCAGGCCTCGCAACTGATGAGTCAAGCGAAACAGAACCAACCTGATGGCTCTCAACTCCAAAACATTGATGGGTTCGTGAGCCTCATGTGGGCCCCACAGACCCTGAAACTGTAGGTTCTTCCAAACACCCCCCCAACCTGACAGACTGGCATCCGTGGTGACCGTTTCCCAACACGGTGCCAAAAAAGATCTGCCCTTCAACAGATTGACAGACCCCAGCCACCATTATAGGGATCGACGAACTCGGGGAGTCATCAGGAAGGACTGATCCAACGATAGTGGAGACTTGTCCCAAACCTTCAACAGATGAAGCTGAAGCGTCCTTGTATAAAACTGCGCAAAGGGAACTGCCTCGAATGAGGCCACCATAAGCCCCACCAGCTGCATCCCTAGTCGAATGGTCGGACGAGGGGCCGACAAGAGAAGCCGAACTAACTCCTGAATCAAAAGAATCTTGGCCTGAGGCAGAAACACCCTGGCCTGCGAGGTGTCCAGAGACATTCCCAGAAAAACCAGAACTCTGGACGGAGAAAGAGCCGACTTGGGGTGGTTGATCACCCAACCGAACCTCTCCAGAGTGGACACCACTAATCTGGTATCTGACTCCGCTTGGTTGAAGGAAGAGGCCATGATCAGTAGATCGTCCAAATAGGGCACGATGTGGATACCCTGAACTCTGAGCAGAGCCATCACCCCCGCTAGCACCTTGGTGAATACCCGAGGAGCCGAGGTGAGACCGAAAGGCAGTGCCACAAACTGAAAATGCCGATCCTCCACCACGAACCTGAGAAACCTCTGGTGCGCTGGAAAAATCGGAACATGCAGGTAAGCGTCCTGGATGTCTATGGACGTCAGAAAATCTCCCTGGCGAAGAGAGTGGATAGCTGAGCGTAGCGTTTCCATGCAGAATTTCCGCGGCCGGATGAACCTGTTGAGAAACTTCAGATCCAGGATGGGTCGGACCGATCCGTCCTTCTTGGGTACCGTGAACAGATTGGAATAAAAGCCCCTGCCCCGATCTGAGGGGGGCACTGGGCAAATGACAGCCAGATCCAAAAGTTTCTCTACTGCCACCAGGAGCCCCTGCGCCGCCAGAGGCTCCGAAGGCATCCAAGACCTGAAAAATCTGGAGGGGGGGCGAAGCTCGAACTCTTCTCTCTTCTCTGTAACCGGAAGACACCACTTCCCGGATCCATCTGTCTGAGACCTCTCGATCCCAGATCTGGGAGAAGTGTCGCAGCCGTCCCCCCACCCGCATGGGTGAGGGCGCCCCCTCATTGCTGAGCTGGCTTAGTAGCCGGTTTGGGCTTAGAGCCCCAACTGTATCCAGAACGGGCCCGTCCTCTGCCCCTGCTCCCAGAATCTCCTCTGGAAGGGGGAAATGCAGAACCCCTGCCAGATCTGGCCCCACGAAAGGAGGGGGTAAAAGCAGGCGCCCCCCGAAAGGGACGGCGTTGTTTCTTGCGTTGAGGTAACCGACCACCCTTGGAGTCCAAAGTCTCTCCGAAGAGCCGTAGTCCGACAAAAGGTAGAGCCGTCAGCGACTTTTTGGACATAAAATCGGCCGCCCACTGGCGCAGCCACACCGACCGCCGAATAGTCACCAGTAGGGCCGACGTCCTTCCACACATCATCAAGGTATCATCCAAGGCAGTTAACACAAAGGATAAAAACAACTCACACCGTTTAAGGCTAAGGAACTCGTTACTACCAGGACGAAGCCCGGAAGAATTCAACAGGTCCCTGACCACAGACCTGGCAGCCAACACCATTAGTTCCGAAGCGCACACAGGACGTATGGCTGAGCCAACGCTAGTAAAACCATGACAAGCCATCTGGTCAATACGTTTATCCTCTCCATCCTTGAGGGTGGAACAATAAGGCCTATTTAAAACAGAGGAGTTGGACAACCCCAAAACCGGCGCATCCACCTCGGGGGGAGATGCCCAGCGCTTAACTGCCTCCGAAGGAAAGGGATATTTCCTATCCCACCCCTGAGGGATGCCCGGGAGCCGAGCCGGCCTGTCCCATTCCTTATCAATGATTTTGTCAAAATGCCGTTGTGTAGGGAACTCCAGGCGCGGCCTGGATTCCTCAAATAATTCACCCTTCTGCCGTGACGCCTCCTCGGGAGGAGAAATATTCAGAACTTCCAACATGAGAGCCAGAGCGTGAGGAGTATCCAAGGATCTCCCCAGGTCAGCAGGCTCGGTCTCAGCGCCAAAAGACTGCTCATCGTCCGAGACATCTGACGGCTCATAAACCTCCCCTTTCTCTAGCGGGGAATAATCAGACCAATCCAGATTATCAACGTCATCATGGTCATCCACCGGCGGAGCCGGCGACAAATGTTTTCTCTTAATCGGAGCCTTACGGGCGACCGAGCTGGAGACAATTTTCTCAAGGTTGGCCAATCTGGCGCACATCTCAGATTGCAGATCCCTACCCATGACAACGTCACACGGGGCGCGCGTCAAGGCGGGAGGGGGAGATGAAGCGACCGGCTGTGCTGACCCCGACGCCTGGGGTTCGGACTGCCGCGTAATAGTTTGTTGTGCACATGGTATACATAGTAACACATCATCCCCAGTAATGGATACCCCACACAACATACACTTCCGGGGATGCCCCGAAGGGGTCCCGAGCCCAGTATCCGGGGATGCCTCCATAAGGTGAACTTTGAATAGTCGCTAAGACCCAGGGAATTACGCCAATTAGACAACCCGGGATGCCCCTTTAATGTCCCGAGTGGGAGGATTTGTGAACAATAAAATGAACCCAGGGATTAGGACCGGGAGAAACCCTCTAATACTATAGAAGATCCTCCTGATAAGCCTCCGTTCTGAAAGAAAAGAAAGAAAGAACCCATGAGGAGAAGAGAAACAAAAGAGCGAACTAGAAAAGAGGGGGCCACAGGCCACTCACAATACCGCAGGGACTTCACACGGCCACCCGATCGTGAGGAGAATCTTCTCTGACTGAAAAGAGGAGGGGGCGTGGCCAGCGCGGGACGCGCGCGTCGCCAAGCCCCGCCACCCCCCCCCCCTCCTATGCATGGCAAACAGTTCCTCAGCGGCGCCGAGATAGGTGTGGGCGGGCCGCGATGACGCGCCGCACGTCCGGCCCCGCCCCCATTAGAATCGTGAGGGAAAAATCCCCTCATGAAAAGAAGCGCCAAAACCGGCCGGCGCCGCAGCGAATGTGCGGCTGCGGCGCTTGGCCGGTTCAATACAATACAGAAAATGTTGTAAAGCATACGCTCCAACCGCACGTCTACAGACCCTGCCTGACAAACAACACAGCAGCACAAAAAAAAAAAAAAAAAAAAAAAAAGGGGAGGGACGGACCCCGGCCCCGCGCCGAAGGTCCGGCCCCGCCCCCTCTAATACATTGCATATTCAAGTGTCCCTGAGGTAAACTACCGCCGCCATTATGGCAAAGAAAAGCCCAGCACAGCACGGAGGCCTCCATTACAAACGGCCGCGGTGCTGACATAAATTAAAGAGACACACACACATAAAACAATGGTTAAAAGACAGTGCCAAGAAAGTGTAATAAAAAGAGGACCCACACCCCCCATCCCCACAGTGGAAAGGGATCCTGGGAGGGCCATTCCCATGTTAAGGCTAAGGGACAGGGCATCCCAAACCGGGGTCACCAACCCGGTGAAGCCGCCTACCCTCTTGTATAGGGTCTCACGGCGGAGCGTTGCTCCTGAGCACCAGAGGTGCCAATCTACCCTCGCCTGGACCTGCAGCCACGGCTGGGAGGCATATATATTCAAGAGAAAAAAGGGGTCCAAACGGAAATAATAAGTAACGGGCCGGGAATCATCCCGGCTACCTTAAATCCCCCTGTGCAAGGAGGAGACATCATCTTCTGACTTGCTCGCCGTCTGCAGAGATGGAAAAACTGGGTGATGAGTGGGAGGTCCCAGGTATTTATGGATCAGGGAGGGGCTTTCTTTTTACTATCATCTCTGCAGGAACGCCCCTTCAGGTCGGTATTACCCACGTGTTATGAATATTCTGAAGCGGGGTGTGTGACATACTTAGAATAGACCAACTAAGATTTGCGTGCATGGTACATGGACATGGTAAGGGGATTGTGTACGGTAAGAAGGTTCCAGAGGAATAAAATGTTTATGATCTCAATTATTAATGAATTATTATTAAATCACTAATATGTATATAGGTAACTTGGATGAATGTGGAATCTGTGGATGTTTATCTGCCGTTTATTATGATTCTGATCTGGAGCTGGCTGATTCAAATAATGCAATATAATATAACATAGGGTTTATTTTGTTGAATTGCATCAATGTTTATATATATATATATACACACACACACACACATACAAGTAATGTTATGTCTGGGTTTTTCTCCTCGGAATTATTTGACAATGCTCTTTTGACTATTTAACTGAAACCATATGTTTTGCATCTATAGATAGTATTTCAGGAATGGGGGCTGGAATTGTGAGAAGGAATTTAAGGGATCAGAGAAACTATATTTAAACCTTCAGCATGATTTATTGAAAAGCCCAAACCCTTAAAAAATGATTCCCCAGCATCTAAAGTTAATATATTTTAAGTTTTTAGTCACTTACTTATTATTCTTTCCCCCACTGGGCTGCAACTCTGTTCAGGACTTTAGGATACGGGCGCCGCCATCTTTACTCAGAAGCATCACACTTACTGAGGAGAGGAGAGTGGGATAAAGTACAGGGGGGCAGGTTATAGCTGTGCTTTGCTCAGACAGAGCAGAGCTGGGGTCAGGAAAAGGTTAGCAGTCCCAGAATGCAGAGCAGCACAGTCAGAAGGCACTTCCTGTTTGCAGGCTGCCTGATGCTCCATGAGCCGCCATCTTGGATGTTTAAAGGCTCATAACATGCAGTAGATGCAGGTAGGATGATTTTTAATGTGAGCAATCTGTATGTATAGGGTGTGGGAAACATATAAGATAGACTCTTATTCAGAGTGAAGGTCCGCTTTAAGGGGGAATGTGGGGGAAGGTGGCTCTCTTCGCTCTGCTTGCTCTCACAGCCGACATGAGGCTGGCAGCTCAGCCAACCCCAGCGGGGGTTGGGCAGGAAAGACAAAAGGCCCTAGTTGAATTATCCTGGGAGAGAGAATTGTTGCATTTGATATGGACACTGCTTACATTTCTGGACATTGCAACTTACATCATATTTATACCATTCATATTATAATTTTTCTGTAATTTAACCGGCTCTATATTAATTAAATCCACTTATCGATTTTTGGTTTCGGACAATACTTGTTCCTTAAATTACCATAGCTGGGATCATTTCTGGATGGCCCAAAATATTCTTTGTTAAAAGTTAAATCAAGGAAACAAACTTATTACATGTAAACAATGGGGTTGATTCAGAGCCTCCGTGGAAACTCCCACCTTTGTGAGAAAGTAAACTCGCCAGTGTAAATTCTCATAAACTGATTTTTTATTAGGTCTAGGACACTACTACAATTAAGGATGTAGAGGATCGTAGAATCGATCAACTGGCTCGTCATGGTTTCATTAGCGCCGGTTCGACCTTGCGACCGGTATGCGCTTCGTCCATTGTCCTATTGGCTCTTAAAGCCATGATCAAAAATTTGTACGCGGATCTTGATCCGGAATGTGAGGAGTTTACCTCTCTTCAACTGTGTGAGTCTTTTGCTTCTTTTGTTCTGGCCGCCCAGGATGATGCTATGGCCATGTGTGGCAGGACATCAGCTCTTTTGGTTGCTATTCGGCGGTCAGTGTGGCTCCGTCGATGGACGGCGGATGTTGGTGCTAAAACATCACTTACAGCATTTCCTTTTCTGGGTTTACGCCTTTTAGGTGACAAGTTGGATTTAGTCACCAAGGGAGGCAAGTTGCCTCAGCGCAGGAAGCCGCGACGTCTTTTTCGAGGAACCTCTTCTTTCAATCCTTCCTTTCGGGGAGCCAGGGCAGGCAGGGGGGCCTCCCTTCCTGCTACCAGTGGCACGAGCTGGAACCGGGGGCGAGGTCGCGGCCGTTCCGGTCATTCGTGGGGCTCTAAGCCTAAGTCCACGCCCAAGCCTGCTCAGCAATGAGGGGGCGCCCTCACCCGTGAGGGTGGGGGGAGGGTTGCGACACTTCTCCCAGATTTGGGTCCGGGCGGTCCCGGACAGATGGATTCGGGAGGTGGTGTCGTCCTGTTACAAGCTGGAGTTCCAGTCCCGTCCTCCCTCAAGGTTTTTCAGGTCCCGAATACCTACCGATCCTTTGGTCGCCCAAGAACTCAGAGTGTCGGTAAGGAATCTTCTAGAATTGGCGGTCATCCATCCGGTGCCAACTTCGGAATTGGGACTCGGTTTCTATTCCAATCTCTTCACGGTACCCAAAAGGAACGGATCAGTGCGTCCTATCCTGGATCTGAAGTTCCTCAACAGGTTCATTCATCCACGGAAGTTTCGCATGGAAACTCTGCGCTCGGCCATCACTTCTCTTCGGCAGGGGGACTTCATGACATCCATAGACATAAAGGATGCTTATCTGCATGTTCCCATCTCTCCGGTCCATCAGCGTTTTCTGCGCTTCGTAGTGGAGGATCGGCATTTTCAATTCGTGGCTCTTCCGTTTGGTCTTACCTCGGCGCCAAGGGTATTCACCAAGGTTCTAGCAGGGGTGATGGCCATTCTCAGAACTCAAGGCATTCGAATTTTGCCTTACCTGGATGACCTTCTCATCATGGCTCCTTCCTTCAATCAAGCGGAGAAGGACACCAGCATGGTGCTTTCTACGCTGGAAAGCTTCGGTTGGGTGATCAACTATCCCAAGTCCTCCCTGGCTCCGGCCAGGGTGGTGTCCTTCTTGGGGATGACAATAGACTCTTGTCAGCACAGTGTTTTTCTACCTCAGTCGAAGATACTTTTGATTCAGGATTTGGTTCGGCTTCTTCTCTCCAATCCTCAACCGCCCATCCGTCTGGGGATGAGGCTGGTGGGATTGATGGTAGCCTCCTTCGAGGCAGTTCCCTTTGCTCAGTTTCACACTCGGACGCTTCAGCTTCACCTGTTGGCGTCTTGGGACCGTTGTCCACGTTCATTGGACCTTTCCAGTTGTCCTCCCGGGTCCGGCAGTCCCTTCAATGGTGGCTGGTTTCAAACAATCTCTTGAAGGGCAGGTCCTTCCTGACTCCTCTCTGGGAGACTGTCACCACGGACGCCAGCCTTTCGGGTTGGGGGGGTTTCTGGAAGGATCTTGAGTTCCAGGGGCAGTGGGGTCCTCGAGAGGCTCACTTGCCCATCAATGTTCTGGAGCTCAGAGCTATCCGTCTGGTTCTCTCTCTTCTGACTCAGCAGGTCCGGGGCCTTCCGATTCAGGTTCGTTCGGACAATCGGACGGCGGTTGCCTACATCAATCATCAGGGAGGGACTCGCAGTCTGGGGGCTCTCAGAGAGGTTTCCCTGATTCTGACCTGGGCGGAGGCCCATGTCCCTTGCCTGTCAGCAGTTTACATTCCGGGGGTGGAAAACACGGAAGCGGACCTTCTAAGCAGATGCTCCTCCCGTCTGGGGGAATGGTCTCTCCATCCTCAGGTTTTTCAGGCTCTGTGTCTTCGGTGGGGAACACCGGAGGTGGACCTGTTTGCTTCTCGTCACAACTACAAACTTCCGACCTTTGTGTCAATGTCTCAGGACCCTCTGGCTCTGGCGGTGGATGCCATGTCTCTGAGCTGGGGGGAACTGGGGTTCCTGTATCTGTTCCCTCCGATTCCCTTGCTAGGAAGAGGGTTAACAAAGTTGATTCTGGAAGAGGTCTCCGCTATTCTTGTGGCTCCAAGGTGGCCAAGAAGGATGTGGTTCGCGGACGTTGTTCGGATGGCAGTGGATCAGTTCGAACTTCCTCTGCGGCCGGATCTTCTCACTTAGGGTCGGCTGCGTTACCCCAATTTACCAACGCTGGCTTTGACGGCTTGGCTGCTGAAACCTCTATCTTGAAGGAGGAAGGTCTTTCGGATTTGGTTAGTAAGACTCTTATTTGTGCTCGAAAGAGGTCTTCTTCTGCTATCTATTATAGAACCTGGCGTTCTTACATCGATTGGTGCGAGGCTAGGTCTTTGCCCTGCAGAGTCTTTTCTGTTTCCAGAGTTTTGGACTTTCTTCAATCTGGACTGGATGCTGGTCTGCAGCTTAGTACCTTGAAGGGGAAGGTTTCTGCCTTGTCTATTTTCTTTCAGAAGGCTTTTGCGCTTCATCCGTTGGTCAAGACTTTTTTCCAGGCGGTTACGCATCTGCGGCCTCCCAGGAAGGCGTTGCTACATGTTTGGGATCTGAATTTGGTGTTGTCTGCTCTTCAGGCTCCTCCATTTGAGCCTTTGTCGGATATTGCTCTTTCCACTTTGACTCAGAAGGTAGTTTTTCTAGTGGCTATCACTTCTGTTCGGCGTGTCTCTGAGTTGGCGGCCTTGTCTATTCAGGCGCCCTACCTTGAGAGACATCAAGATAAGGTGGTATTTCGGTTCAAATCGGATTTTCTTCCTAAGGTTGTTTCTGCATTTCATCTCAATCAGGACATTGTTCTTCCCTGCTTGTGTCCTAACCACAAGAACGACAAGGAGAGGGTTTTGCACTGTTTGGATGTTGTTCGCTGTGTTGAATTTTATTTGCGTGCTACGTCTTCTTTCCGTAAGACTGATGCCTTTTTCGTTGTGCCTTGTGGGCCTAGGAAGGGTTTGGCCCCGGCTAAATCTTCCATTAGTAAATGGATTCGTCAAGCCATTATCGGCACCTATACGGCTAAGTGAAAAGTTCCTCCTTTCCGTATCACTGCTCATTCTACTCGTGCTATTGGTGCGTACTGGGCTTTCCAGCACCAGGCTTCTGTGGAACAAGTTTGTAAGGCGGCTACTTGGTCTTCGGTTCATACCTTTTCAAAGTTTTATAAGGTTGATGTGCGAGCCTCAGCGGACGCTGTGTTTGGCCGCAAAGTTCTGCAAACTGTAGTGGTTTGAGTTATGCTTCATTTTCCTGCTGGATACCCACCCTTTGGTGACACTGCTTTTGGATGTCCCGAACGTTAGTACTACAGGAAGTGGGGTGTGTGTGACACACAAAGAATAATACCATTTTGTGAATACTCACCAGTAAAATGGATATTATTGGTGTGTCACACACACCCCGCTTCACCCGCCCTTTTTGGTATCCTGGTTTTCTCTATTTGGTGAAGCTATAATTTGTTGAGGGCTAATTTCCTGGTACCTTGTCTTACTGCTTTTCAATTACACTGGGGATTAGGTGGGAGGTCCCAGGTATATATAGACTGGGAGGGGCCAGTTTTCAAGATCTCTCTCTCTGCAATGACATCTGGCGATGGTTTACCCGAACGTTAGTACTACAGGAAGCGGGGTGTGTGTGACACACCAATAATATCCATTTTACTGGTGAGTATTCACAAAATGGTATTTTTTCAGTCTTTCGTTGTCTAGCTGTTTAAAAGTTTACTGTATGAGCCTTGACAGGGTTTCATTTAATGTTTGCCCCAGGGCCCCGTCACATTTAGCTACACCACTGATGACAGCAGATCATCTTCAGGCTTTAGTAGCACAAGTTGCCCTGTAGCCCTCCCAGACTGATAAAGCAGATTTAGGAGCCAGTTTGAGCACAATCCCTTTTCCCCCCATTCTGCAAGGCAGTCCAGTCCCTCATTAGTGGCAGGGCACCAGCGCTCCTGAGGATTCAACAGAAGAGTCGGGTAAGAGCTGCATCCCCTGTCTTTACCAAATGATATCTGCTAGTGAAGAATGATGCAGAGCAGAGGTGGGAATCTGTAGATGAAGGAACACCTTTGTTGTCTCCTGTACGGCTAAATAATGAGGCTAATGAATGACCAGAAGAGGAAAGTGAAGGAGAGCTCAGTTTTGCCATCTATGACAAGTTACTAGTAACATCAAATAAGACGTGTGATGTGCACTCACTGTACCTGAAAACATTTCCCCAAGAGTGGTGTACCCGTTAGTGATTGCTGTTGCTACAATATCTTCCAGTGTGACTTCTGGCTTATTGCTGATCAGCCTTCCCGCCATCCATAGAGCCACCAGACCACACCTAGAGGGGGGACAGAAAGCCCAGTGATTTATAGTGGAACACATTATATAATACCTTGAAAGGGGCACCATATTATCACAGGTTTGAGACAAACCACTGGAACACACAGGGGTAATTGATTTAGCTTTGGAGGGGCTCCCTACAATTTGAGTGTCCCTCCATCCTTCAATGAATAACTGTGCACTAATTATTCTAAACATAAAGCGATTGTCCTGGCAAAAAACTAAAACGGCTTTACTCATCTTTTTGTCCCCCGCAACTCCTCCATCTTGCTTGGCAGTTTTCAAATTTACAGATGACGAAGAAAGAGCACTGCGTTATCCTGCACTGTCCTTCAATCTCTGCGTTTCTCCAAGACAGAATTCAGGCCCGCCACACGCCCACTCCATTAATTGGAATAGAGAGGGTGTGCTAAGGTGGGGCTGTACCAGATTGGCATGCCCCCTACATTGCAATGAATAGTGTGGGCGTGACGAATGGGGCAGAGTTCTGTCTTGATGGTGTCTTGACAGTTGCTGGACGGTAAGCTGCGGGGGACAAAGTGGATTTTCCCTTTTACACACAAGGGAAGGGGGGTAATCTACGACACGCATACCCCAGGGGGTACCCAGCAATGTTCAAGGGTGCACCAACAGAGTCTCTCTGATAGGTCTGGTATATATTTTAATAGTAAAACATTATTATTTCTTGCTTCAAAAAGTCCTTCAAGGCCAGTGACCTACTTATTTCGGTAACATTAGTAATCGATCTCCCCTTTTCGGGGTACTTGGCTGCAACTGCTTGTCACTAGGGGGTTGGCATAAAAAGGTTGAGAACTGCTGATCTAGGAGATGTAAAGAGGATTGGGATTAATGCTAATTGGGATCAATGAGCTGCAGAATTTTTCAAATGAGGTAGAATTTTTTATTATTTATTATAAAATGTGTAAAGAAACAGCACCCTGTAGGAGTATATATTATCGGGGAGGTGTTATGGTTTAAAGTGGAACAAAACCCAGATCGATCTAAAAGATTCCCGGGTGGATCGATTCCCTCCCCCTGGGGCATCCAAAATCAGGATGCCCCGCTGTGTGAAACCCCCCTAGGTCGCCTCATTCACTTGCCTCCTGGTCCAACGGTGCATGCGTTGGTCGCAGCCGCATCCTCGCCATCCCTCTAGCAGGGCGCGTACCAGCGCCAGCTATTTGTGAATGGCCGGCGCGGGCACGCTCCCTGTTAGAGGGAAGCGGGGGATGCGGCCACCAGCTTGCTCGGAGCTGCTGGCCTTAGACGCCGTCTTAGATGGTGTGACGTCAGCGGCTCATGACCTGGAAGAGGTGAGTTTCTTTGGGTGATCTGGGGGGTTTCACACAGGGGAAAAGACCAAAACTCGGGATCCAAAGTCCTGGGTTTTGGTCCACTTTAATGTGAAGGCCAACAACCTTTCTTTCTTAAAGATGGTTCTATAGTCACATACACACAAAAAAATTAGATGGGCATCTGTAATCAATACTAACTCACCTTCCCACCCCCCCCCCCTTCTTCCTAATTGTGTCTGTACATTCCAATACCCCCCCTCTTCCCTTTGGTCCTTGATTCCACGATTCATTGTTTCGCAGTTAACGAGCTGATATTAACCCCCCCACATGGAGGAGACGGATGCTGCTGATGCCCAGCTCTCATTGCTTGAGGAACAGGGACTTGACCAGGAGTCTGAGGAAGGGAGCGGACCTCGGCAGCCTCCTTCAGAAAGCTTTAGTTAACCGGGGGGGTGATGCCCTGGCAGCGGTCATACCTTCCAAGTATATGTATACTGTGAGATTTCATATATACCTGATAATGCTGCAGCTACAATGTTTGTGGAATACCCGTGATTCCTTCTATGTATGTAATAACTTTTGAAAATGACAAATAAAGAATATATATAAAAAAAAAAAAATACTAACTCACCTTAACTCCCATGATAGAGCCTTGTCTGTAGACCCTCGCTCTATTTTTCAGACACACCCCTGCCCACGGCAATGACAGCGGGCTTGTGCCATGTGGTGGCAGTTTAAAGTGGACCAACACCCAGGGGTTTGACTATCCTGGGTTTTGGTCCACTTCGGTGGGGCACCCCGATCGGGGGTGTCCCGCTCTCTGAAACCCCCCAGAAAGCCCCAAAAAACTCACCTCTCCCCGCTCCCACTTGACCGCACCAGCCAATCACAGCTCTCAGAGCCGCTGTGGTATGCGCGTCCAAGGCTGCCTGGACGCGCATACCAGCTCAGCTGGCTCTGAGCGCTGGAGGCTGCGTCTCGCGCTTCCCTCTAACAGGGAGCGCGCCAGCACCGGCCATTCACAAACGGCCGGCGCGGGTGCGCGCCCTGCTAGAGGGAAGCGCGAGACGCGGCCGCGGCTCGCGCATGCGCCGATGGAACGGGGCTGAGGTAAGGTTTGTGGGCCTCCTGGGGGGTTCCTCCCCGCGGGACATCCCGATTTCGGATTCCCCGCGGGGAGGGATCTGATCGGTCCGAGAATCTTATAGATTTCCGGGCCGATCCCCCCTGGGTGTTGGTCCACTTTAAGAGCAGAGCCATGGCCATAACTCGCCTTGCTATTTGAAGAGTAGCTCCATTCAGTACATGCAGCAGGAGTGAGGCCCAAGAACAGAAACCAACTGATTTGACACAGAGGACCACGAGTGATCAGCTGTGTGGGTGGTGAGACGATTACACCTTTGTATTGCCTACAAATGCCCTGTAATATTTCTGTTTCTACTTACTGGGGTCCCTCTTGTATTAAAGACGGGATGTGATTGTTATATAAGAGCCATTTTAATGTCCCATTGAACCTAAGAGAGAAAGAAGGACACACTCAAATCAATAACATCATTACATTTCTAGAAATGACCCCCCTCCTGAATAGTGGACTCACCTATCCTGCTGCTTCTTGATCAGCTTTTTTAATTCTTCACATTCTCCGACTGAGGGGTCACTGTCTACAGCCACCTTCTTATAAAACTTCTCTGGCATTGGAGGTGGGGTGCAGAGGGCAGATGGAGGTGGTAATGGTGGGGGTGGTGGGAGCAGCAGTATTGTGGTGCCACTGGGAGCAGCACCCTCTCCATAACCCCGCTTTGGCATATGACCTGAAAAAGGAACATTGTTTTTTTTAGTTTAAATCTGTATTTGGTTTAATAATAATATAAATAATAATAATTCTGCAATAGTACAGTAAGCACCGACATAAGGGAGCGGGTGCATTCCTGGTCTCCCTGCGGTGTGAGGCTCGCTCCTACCCCCAGCCTGGCTGGCTGTGTCAGTAAGCCCCAGCTATAGGGGCGCTGGGGATGCAGCCACGGCCAGCGAATGTGGTGTGGGAGCCCTGGAAATGGTGAGTGAATGCAGGGTGACTGAGGGAGCTCACACAGTGGTGCATCCAGAATCAGGATGCCCCAAGATTGCTTGAAGTCTAAAAGACTTCAGGGCAGGGCGGGCAAAGCGGGTGGTTGGTTCACTTTAAAGTGGACCAAAACCCAGCACGATCGGCCCGGAAATCTTATTCCCTCCCCCGGGGAATCCAAAATCGGGATGCCGCACTGTGTGAAGTCCCCCCGTTCACTTACCTTGCTTCCCGGTCCAACAGCGCATGTGTGAGCCGCATCCCCGTTATCCCCCTAGCGCCAGGCTTTTGTTTTGTGAAACACGCTCCCTGTTGAAGGGAAGCAGGGGCTGCAGCCACCAGCGTGCTCAAAGCCGCTGGCCTTAGACTCTAGCTTAGATGGCATGACGTCAGCAGCTCCGAGTGCGCCGATTCAACAAGTGGCCGCGCATGCGCCGAAGGACCGGCAAAAGGCTTGTTGCGCTCGGCGATCTGGGGGGTATCAGACAGCAGGGCGGCCCCGATCTGGGGGCAAGGACCAAAAGGATAATCAGGATAGTCAAAGACTTGGTTTTGGTCCACTTCAAAGCAGAACAAAACCCAGCCTGCCCCTCCCTGGAATCTGAATGTGGCGTGGGAGCCCTGGAAATGGTAAGTGAATGCTGGGGGAGCTCACACAGTGGTGCATCCCGAATCAGGATGCCCCAAGGTTGCTTGGAGTCTAAAAGACTTCAGGGCAGGCAAAACGGGTGGTTGGCCCACATTAAAGTGGACCAAAACCCAGCTCTATCCCTCTAGCACGGCGCGTGCCCACGCCAGGTTTTTCTTTTGTGAAACACACTCCCTGTTAAAGTGTTAAAAGGAAAAGGGGGTTGTGGCCGCCAGAGCGCTCGAAGCTGCTGGCCTTAGACACTGACTTGACGGCGTGACGTCAGCGGCTCCGAGCGTGCCAATTGGACAAGTGACCGCGCATGTGCCGAAGGAACAGGAAGAGGTGAGTTGCGCTCAGGGATCTGGGGGTATCAGACAGCGGGCCGCCCGCGATCGGGGTGCCCTGGGGGCAAAGGACCAAAACCCAGGATAGTCAAAAGCCTTGGTTTTGGTCCACTTCAAAGCAGAACAAAACCCAGCCTGGCCGGCCCTGGAATCTAAAATATTTCAGGGCTCCCGCTGGCCATCATGAATGCACCTCTGTGTGAAATCCCCCAGATTGGCTGTAAACTTACCTCTCCATCGATCCCAGGGTGCATGTGTGGCCGCTCTGAGCTGTAAGTATCAGGTCAGTATAGTGCGAGCCTGTACCGGTCATACAGAAGTGCTTGGTGAGGCAAGGATGCAGCCATGGCTCGCACATGCGCTGTGGGATCGCCGATGAGGCGAGTTTAATGGAGATTCACAACGGGATGCCCCACAAAGAGGTTATTTCCTGTCAGCCATTGGATGGAGCTCTTCCGGGCTCACAGATACCACGTGGGGACAGGTGATAGTAAACCCTCCTGTGGGCCGGCAGGCTCCCTGGCAAAGCTTGGAAAGGACAGTATGCGCTGTCAGCGCTATTACAGGCAAGAGACAGCTCATGGCACCGCGCCCGCTTCCTCGCCACACCCACCGCGAACACCCGCAGGCCATATAAATAAATTAATGAATGAATCTTTGTAGCAATTATTTACGCTTTACGGAGAAGGGTGGTTCCTCTTTTCCAGGGGAAGAACTTGCGGCTGCTGCACCGGCTGGCGCCTGGTTGGTGGATCATATTTCACTCGCAGAGCTCATTGGATAAAGCAGATGTCCTTCAAGCGAAGCGACCTATCGCGCCTTCTTATGCACCGGAAAGGCGGGGCCACCATCGCCCGAGGCAAAGTATTGTAGGATAAGTATGCGCCGTCAGTTCCTTGTTCGCTGAGTTCTTCCGCCCGAGCCGCCATCTTTACAGCTAAGGTAAGAGAAATAATGTTTTCAATGAAAAATATTTAGGTAGGAGGGCGCCATTGTGGAGCTTTATTGCCGCTTTCTCGTATGTTACCTGGGAAAGTATTGGTAAAGCAGCAGGTTTTCTCCTTGGTTTGGTTGCACTGTGAGCGCGGGAAGGCTTTAGCATGGGGCCTAGACCCGAATCCTTTTTAAAAACTCGGCCGTGAAAGTTGCTACTTTCCATTTTATTGAGTGTGAGGATATTTTACCAGTAAGCAATGTGTTCTGTAAATGGCTGCTGCTCGCCAATGTACTAGGCCTGGGAGGCTTCCCCATTGTTGCCTGCACAGCCTCGTGTCTTTTACTTGGGCCATGTGATTGGCTGCTTGCGGTCATGTGGTCTGTATTCGTTTTGTTGGCCAGAATCCCAATGTAGCTCCTTACAGCTTGCCCCATGCTGCTTGTCCGAGGCGTCTTATTCACCAGCACGTTGAATTCCCTGATAAACCAATTTGCTCTCTTCTAACTCCATTTTCTGGGTCACACTTACATTCTGCCACAAAGATCTGTGGAGAAGACCTCTTTGAAAGCTCTTGTTCTCATGTCATTTCTTTTCTTCCCTTTAGTCTAAAATGGCCGTCCCGGAGAACAGACCGAACAACACAATCTACATCAACAATCTCAATGAAAAGATCAAAAAAGATGGTATGTCTTTCTCTCTGCCAGTACATCTCATAGGAGCAAATGAATATGGAGCTAGAGAATGGCAGGGCATCCAGGGAGGGGTGGAAACATGAGTATCTGCAGTGTGCTCATCAAAAAAATGGAATTTAAAGTGGACCAGAACCCAGGATTTTCACCCCCCAGTCCCCCCCCCCCTCCGTTGGCCATTATACATACCTCACTGATGATCCATGGTGCCGTCACAGCTCTTCTCCAGTCAGTTTCTTTGTCTACATATTAATGTGCGGCTGAATAGAATCTTAGCCTCCCTCACGTTCAGTGCCTGCATAGCCACGCGTGTGTTGTTGGAGGGGTAAGAAAGCCAGGTGTCTGGCTGGGGCTTCATATAGTGGGGTGTCCTTGATTGGGATGCCCCAGTGGCTAATGTCTAACAGAACCTATCCCAGTTGGAAGTGAATCGGTCTCATGGTGGCAGTCGAAGGAAACGGATGGGCTCTTAAACTGGACCAACGCCCCTTTTTTTTTACTTTAATGGGTGTTGGTCCCTCAGCTGATAATGAGAAGCTCAAGGGGGGGGGGGACCCAGAATGCTGGAGCCCCCTCGCACTTAACGCACAGAAGGCTCATAAAATTCACCTTCATTATGAGCTGGGAGAGGACTCCTGCGATTGGCCATCGGGCGGTCATGTCCTCTGCCGGCCACCAGCAGGACCTGGCCCCGTGACTGTCCAGCGGCCAATCGTGGAACTCCTTTCCTGATGCTGGCTTGTAATGAAGGTGAGTTCTATGAGCGTTATGTGCGAGGGGAGGCTCTAGTGTTCTGTACTGTTTATCCCCCCCCCCCGAGCTTCTCGTGGTCAGCGGACAGAGTGACCAACACACGTTAAAGTATGGTGTTGGTCCAGTTTATTGGCTTCATTAGTGTTGTCTGCCTTTTTTGTTTCCTAAAGGGTTGTGATTTCAGCAGATATACTGGGTGGTGGGGCTTCATTTGAATAAATTATGTGTATATTGGATGATTTGGATAAATGGACAGTGCAGGCAATGCCAGGGAACTAGGGATCTCACATGAAGCCTGACCCATGAGCCTCTCCTCCATGGTCTGCAGGATGCTGTAGCAGGGCTCTGAAGTTTTCTGCACCTGTCCCTTAGCGCTCACAGCATGAGTGAGCCAGGCAACCGTGACCCCTGTGGCTTGCTCATGCCAGGAGCACTAATCGACAGTGGTATCTGTGTGACCACATTTGGTTGTGGAAACCAAAACAGGGGCAAAGTTTAGAGACTTTCCACAGCATCTATAGTGCCTTCTGTAGAGTAGTTGCATGTTTGGGTCTGCTGCAAATGCACGGTCTGCTTATTCCTTGTTGACTTGGATCTTAAGCCTGACTAAAATTATTTTTTTTTTTTTTTTTTTGTTCTTTAGAGCTGAAGAAGTCGCTGTATGCCATCTTCTCCCAGTTTGGTCAGATCATGGACATCTTGGTGTCTCTCTCTCTGAAGATGAGAGGACAAGCGTTTGTGATTTTTAAGGAACTGAACAGTGCAACAAATGCCCTGAGGTCCATGCAGGGGTTCCCTTTTTATGATAAGCCTATGGTTAGTTTCAAAGGTTAACACTTTGTGATTAAGTAGTTGTGTGTATTTTCTTCAAAACTGAAATGACTAATTTAACTTTTACGTTGATCTTTTCATACTTTTACTAGTTAAGTGCAATATTCTGAAGCCCAGCAGATTTCCATTAAGCAATACTGAACTTGCATACCAGATTGGGGTGGGTTCTAGTGACAGAGCCCGGAACTAGATTTTCAGCATTGCCTTAAATTGTAACAAATGGGGTAGTTACCCCCTAAAGCCCCCCTTAGCTGTATATCTATCCTTGCATAAGGGGGTTATACAGACTATATAAACTGTATTTTCCTGCCATTGTGCGTTTCCCTATATTACTTTGACTTTATTACTATTACTTGGGGCTTAGTGGACCAAAAGCAGAGCATGACAGGATGGTGGCCTCTCGGGGAATCCTGATTTGCCACTGTCGGACGGGTGGGTATGGTCCTAAGCAGTGTTGAGAACCACTTTTTTCACTGTCAAGCTAGATTCCAAGGCAGGCATGTTGCTCAGTTTGCGGTTGTTATCCTCAGTTCCCTGAGACTTGTCTTCTGTTATTGGGAAGCTGCTTGATCTGTAGGTCTACCTGTTGCTCATTATCTTAGTTTGCTTAACCTTAGTTTGTCTTGTAATACCTGCTTATGCTAACCTGACCCACTGCAGACGTGCTCTTGGGTAGTGAATTAAATTTAGTTGACTTTCTCAATTTCTTTCTCCAAAAGAGAATACAGTATTCCAAGACAGACTCTGACATCATTGCCAAGATGAAAGGCACCTATGTGGAGCGGGACCGCAAGAAGCAGGAGAAGAGGAAGGGAAAAGGGCCAGAGATGGCAGCTGCAAAGAAAGCTGTTCCTGGGGCACCTGTAGTGCAAGGGATGCCAGGGCAGATGCAAGTAAGGAACCTCTCCGCTTTTGTGGTCTCTGCATAATCTGTGACAACCTCCCTTTAACTCTCCACTGTTCTGTCTTTAGGGGATGGCAAATATTCCTGGAATGGCGCAGGCTCCCCGGATGATGCACATGCCGGGACAGACACCATACATGCACCATCCTGGCATGATGCCACCACCAGGCATTGTTCCAGGACAAATGCCACCCGGAGGCATGCCACATGGGCAGATGCCAGGGCAGTTAGCACCCATGCCGGTAAGTGCTAAACTTTCTTTCTTCATAATCCTATTGTGTGGCTTAACTTTTCACTTGGCACTGTACACAAAATGTCTTCCATTGGAATCCATGTTTGTGCTTGTCTAAACAATGTCTGCTCTGATGCTTGAACTGGGATTGGATTCACAACCTCTGCTGATACATCACTGTCATAGTGCCACCTGCTGGCTGCTAGCATGAAAATGCACAATAGCCCAAAAAACTGCCTTGTTACATCTTTCAATTCTTTCTCTACCTCTAGACATCTGTAGTCCAAAAATCTTTAATATGTTCGGTGATAAGACTTTTGAACTAATGTCTCTTTCCCACAGATATCAGAAAATCCACCAAACCACATCCTTTTCTTGACCAACCTTCCAGAAGAGACCAACGAGCTGATGCTGTCTATGCTTTTCAACCAGTAAGTATTCCCAACTCCAAACCTTTTGTTTTTTATTGCTATAGATTTCTATTGGCCTTTACTGTTTAAACATAAGTGAATGCATGAGGTGATCACTTGAAGCAGACCTAAACCCTCCCTGGCAACTTTGTGTCAGTTTGGTCTGTAAGTACCCTAACCCAGTGGTCTCCAACCCTGTCCTCAAGGCCCACCTCCTGGGAGCCCTGAATTTTGAACCCCCCCTCCCCCCCTCTTCAATTCCTAGAAAATTGGACCCTCCCCAGCACTCGGTTGCCAGAAATGGGCCTCAACCCAAGGCATATATTAGTGTATTCCATGCGAGGGGAATCTGAAATTGCTGCACAATTCCAAAAGGCAGCTTGTAGTTTGGTGTTCTGGCATTAGGTGGAATATTGTATCCCCCCGATAAACTCAAAACATGTTGCCCCCCCCCCCCCCCCCCCCCCCCGGGTTTTATTCCTACCAGGAGAAAACTACAAGCTTGGCTTTTTTTTTTTTTTAAACAGATTTGCCATAGCCAGCTGTCTGACATTGCACTTGATCCTCTTGACACCTTACATTTTTCTTTTTCTTTAGGTTCCCTGGATTCAAGGAGGTGCGTTTAGTTCCTGGTCGCCACGATATTGCCTTTGTGGAGTTTGACAATGAAGTTCAGGCTGCAGCTGCTCGGGAGTCGCTGCAGGGATTCAAAATCACACAGAGCAATTCCATGAAGATTTCTTTTGCCAAGAAGTAATGTGGCGACCATTACAAGCTTTGGCTGTCTGGGTTTTGCAAAAGCTGGCTGGGCCTGCCTTTGGGTTAAGCCTGGTCCTGTTGGGACTTTATTTTATGTTCTCATCCAGCTCATTAAGTTGGTGAGTATGATTTATTTAATTTCTGTTTTATGGACCTTTCGATAGCATTGCACCCAGAGTCTGTTCATCAGACACTGTACCTGGAGCTTGTAAATAAAACTTTTTTTACCTTGCTTGGCTGTTTCATTCTGAGAAAGTGGGGGGCAGTGGTCTTTAGTAACCTATAGTTTGTGCTACACATTATGGTTTCTGGGTAGGTAAGATCATAACTGCCAGATACAGACGGGGCATCTCTGTACAGAGACGTTCTTGGTGTACGGAAGCACCAGAAGAGATGGGATATTGGTTGGCCTTGTCTTTTAGACTGACCAGAGGGTTTTAAATAGCCACCCCCCCCCCCTCTCTAAAGTCTAAGGCACTAGAGCTGGTGGTCTTTATGGGGCACACTAAATTGAAATGCAGCAGAACAAAACCAAATGCTGCCCAGCATTAAAAGGCCAGCCACTGGGTTTCCTTTTTTCTCCCAAATCGGGATGCCCTGCTGTGTAAAACCCAGGTTCCCTTGCTGATGTAAATATCAGACAGCCGCATTCCCAGCATCTTTGGCCTGTCCACATGCTCCCACCCATTCAGAGGCTTGGGCCTGCGGATGCACCTGCTCACACTCCCAATTGCTGTAAATGGAGCCATTTGCTGAACCCTCAGTTGCACAGCAAAGAGCCTCAATTGAATGTAAACCCCTGCACGTGCTGTAGTGCCAGGGAAAGGCGAGTTATAGGCAATCTGGGGGGGGGGTCACACAGCTGGGAATCCCAAATCAGGATGCCCCATCGCAAGGAACAAGACCCGGGTTACTCAAAGAAGCCTGATACCAGGGTACTTTATGGAGGACATAGCCCTGCAGGATGCTTACCTGCTCTTTCCCATATTGCAAGCACATATATAAGATTTGCAATTCGCCTGTAGTCGGAAACCTTGCGTTTCCAATGCAAGGCTCTACCCTTTGGGATCTCCTTGGCTCCTCCCTCGGGGTATTTACAAAAATCTTGGCCAAAGTAATGAGTAACCTGAGGTTCAATGGCCTTCCTATTGTCCTCTATTTAGACTACCTCTTACTGACAGGAAGCTCAGTCACCTTTCCCAGACTTTGGATCTTTAGAAGCTTGGATGGTAAATCTCCAAAATCCAATCTGGTTCACTCCAGGAGATTCAGCATTAAAAAGAATTGTATAGATATCTGGACACTATATAGTGGTACCACTTCTAGGCTCTTCGCAAAAGCCTTAACAAGCATATAATGAAAGGAACACACACCACAGAAGTCTGTACAAGGGGTCTTAGTCTCCACATTTATTGTGTATGGAGGTGTCAGTAGGACAAGCTTATGGGTGAAACCCTTAATCAGGTGACTAAGGTCAGGATGCTGACCTGATGAGGGGTTTCAAGGTTGTCCTGGCAACTCCAGGATTACTCCAGGATGTGCAGGTTCAGTTGAACAAAGTTTTGCTAACACAGGACAAGCGGCAGAAGTGGTTAGCCCCCCATCAGTTCAAAGGACAACCTGATCTGGTGGTTAGATCCTCCAACCCTTTAGGAAGGCAGAGCTTGGAGACAATCCAACCCGGTGACCATTACCATGGATGACAGTTCCGGGGTCTGAGGGGGCTCCTAGGTGCCTGGCTCATCCATGGCCATTGAAAGAATTTCAAATCAAACTTTAGGGATCTGATGGCAGTGGAACAGGCCTTGTTTCATATCTGTCATCTCTTGAAGGTCAGATGTCTAGATACAATCCAACAACACTACTGCGGTTGCCTACATGAATTGGCATTGAGAATCTGGCTTACTCCTATAGCCATCAGCAGTACATCTAAAGGGTTCCCTAAACTGTGTGGCAGATTTTCTGAACAGGAAACTGCTATTCTTAGTATGTCACACACCCCGCTTCAAGAATCCATAACCTGTGGGTAATATCGTCCTGAAGAGGGCGTTCCTGCAGAGATGATAGCAAAAGAAAGCCCCTCCCTGATCCATAAATACCTGGGACCTCCCACTCACCACCCAGTTTTCCATCTCTGCAGACGGCGAGCAAGTCAGAAGATGATGGCTCCTCCTTGCACAGGGGGATTTCAGGTAGCCGGGGTAACTCCCGGCCTCTTATTTTGTCTATTTCCGCTCGGACCCCTGTTTGTCCCAAAATTTACCTCAGATTGCATGCCTCCACAGTCTTGGCTGCTGGCCCGAGCGAGGGTACATTGGCACCTCTGGTGCTGAGGAGCAGAGCTCCACCGTGAGACCCTAAAAGAGAGGGTAGGCGGTCATACCGGGTAGGTGATCCCGGTTTGGGATGCCCCGTCCCTTGACTTTCCCCTGGGGGGGGCCCTTCCCTTTACCAACTATGGGTAGGCTGGGGGTTCCTCTCATAGGGGTCAGCTTATGCACTTTCACTGTCTCTTTATTAATGTGTGTATCTAGTGTAGTTCCTCAATGTGTTATTTTCTTGTTACTATGTCCCAGCACCGCGGCTGTCATTGCAGCCGGGTGCCGGGGTTTTTCATTCTGTGAGGTGATTTTCACCTCACGCGCGTTGGGGGGGGCGGGGCTGGCACTCGGCGCTCTGCCGCGGCCAGCCCCCGTTCTCTCATTCATTCCTCGCCGCAGCGAGCGGGGCGGGTGCTCCGCTAGTGATAGCGGACGCACCCGTTGTCATGCAGCCGGCGCCGCGGTTGTCGGCGGCGCCGGTCTCCGGGCTGGTGCGTGAGGGACTTCTTCCCTCACGCTTCATTCACACTGGAAGGGGGGGCGGAGCCGGGCTTTCGGCGCGTCGCCGCGGCTCCGCCCTCCTCTGTACTGGCGCCGCTGCGGAGCTGAGCTCCCTGTTACTAGGCAGCTCCCTGTTACTAGGCAGAAGGGGGCACAAATCAGCTTTGCGCGGGCTGCGCAGACCACGCCCCTGGCACGGCCGTGCTTCTTCTCTTCACTTCACCTCAGAGATTGCCATTGTTCTGAGGCGGATCGTTCACCGCAGCGTCTGTGAGTGGCCCTGTGGGCCTCATTTATTTCTTCTTTTCTTTATCTGTTAAGTCTTATTGTAGGGACTTATGGGTCTCTCTCTGTCTTTTAGGTAAAAGTTATCCAGGAGGATCTTCTGTAGTATTGGAAGGTCTCTCCTGATCCTGGGTCCATTTTAGCATCACAAATCCTCCCACTCGGGACATTAAAGGGGCATCCCGGGTTGCCTAACTGGCGTAATTCCCTGGGTCATAGCGACCACTCAAAATTCACCTTATGGAGGCATCCCCGGATACTGGAACTGGGACCCCTTCGGGGCATCCCAAAAAGTGTATGTTGTGTGGGATTTCCATTACTGGGGATGATGTGTTACTGTGTATACCATGTGCACAGCAAACTATTACGCGGCAGTCCGAACCCCAAGCGTCGGGGTCAGCACAGCCGGCCACCTCAACTCCCCCTCCCGCCTTGACTCGTGCCCCGTGTGACGTGGTCATGGGCAGGGATCTGCAATCCGAGATGTGTGCCATATTGGCTAGCCTTGAGAAAATGCTCTCTAGCTCGGTCGCCCGTAAGGCTCCGTCTAAGAGAAAACATTTGTCGCCGGCTCCGCCGGTGGATGATCTTGATGACAGAGATAATCTGGATTGGTCTGATTATCCCCAGCTAGAGGAGGGGGAAGTTGATGAGGGTTCAGAATTTTCGGATGATGAGCAGTCTGCTGGCGCTGATGCCGAGCTTTCTGATTTAGGGAGATCCTTGGACTCTCCTCACGCTCTGTCTCTCATGATGGAAGTTCTGAATATTTCCCCTCCCGAGGAGGCGTCACAGCAGAAAGGTGAATTGTTTGAGGAATCCAGGCCGCGCCTGGAGTTTCCTACGCAACGCCATTTTGATAGAATCATTGAAAAGGAATGGGATAGGCCGGCTCGGCTCCCTGGCATCCCTCAGGGGTGGGATAGGAAATATCCCTTTCCTTCTGAGGCGATCAAGCGCTGGGCATCTCCCCCCGAGGTGGATGCACCGGTTTTGGGGTTGTCTAACTCCTCGGTGTTAAACAGACCTGATTGTTCCACTCTCAAAGATGGAGAGGATAAACGTATTGATCAGATGGCTTCTCATGGCTTTACTAGCATTGGGTCGGCCATCCGGCCTGTGTGCGCTTCGGAGCTAATGGTGTTGGCCACCAGGTCTGTGGTCAGGGACCTGTTGACCTCTTCCGGGCTTCGTCCTGGTAGTAACGCGTTCCTTAGCCTGAAACGGTGCGAGTTGTTTCTATCCTTTGTGTTGACCGCCTTGGATGATACTTTGATGATGTGTGGTAGGACTTCGGCTCTGCTTGTGGCTATTCGGCGGTCGGTGTGGCTGCGCCAGTGGGCGGCCGATTTCATGTCCAAAAAATCACTGACGGCCTTACCCTTTGTTGGTCTACGGCTCTTTGGAAAGACATTGGACTCTGTCACCAAGGGTGGTAGGTTACCTCAATGTAAGAAACAACGCCGCCCCTTTCGGGGGGCGCCTGCCTTTAACCCCTCCTTTCGGGGGGCCAGATCTGGCAGGGGTTCTGCATTTCCCTCTTCCAGAGGAGATTTCGGAAACGGGCAGAGGACGTGCCCGTTCTGGCTACAGTTGGGGCTCTAAGCCCAAACCGGCTGCTAAGCCGGCTCAGCAATGAGGGGGCGCCCTCACCCATGCGGGTGGGGGGACGGCTGCAGCACTTCTCTCAGATCTGGGATCAAGAGGTCTCGGACAGATGGATCCGGGAAGTGGTGTCTTCCGGCTACAAGCTGGAGTTCGAGCTCCGCCCCCCTTCCAGATTTGTCAGGTCTCGGATGCCGTCGGAGCCTCTAGCGGCGCAGGGGCTCCTGGTGGCAGTGGAGAATCTTCTGGACATGGCTGTCATTTGCCCAGTGCCCCCTTCAGATCGGGGCAGGGGCTTTTATTCCAATCTGTTCACGGTTCCCAAGAAGGACGGGTTGGTCTGACCCATCTTGGATCTGAAGTTTCTCAACCGGTTCATCCGGCCGAGGAAATTCCGCATGGAAACGCTGCGTTCGGCCATTCACTCTCTTCGTCAGGGAGACTTTCTGACGTCCATAAACATCAAGGATGCTTATCTACACGTTCCGGTTTTTCCAGCACACCAGAGGTTTCTCAGGTTCGTGGTGGAGGATCGGCACTTTCAGTTTGTGGCACTTCCTTTCGGTCTCACCTCAGCGCCTCGGGTGTTCACCAAGGTGCTAGCGGGGGTGATGGCTCTGCTCAGAGGTCAGGGTATCCGCATCGTGCCCTATTTGGACGATCTACTGATCATGGCCTCTTCCTTCAACCAAGCGGAGTTGGACACCAGAGCGGTGGTGTCCACTCTGGAGAGGTTCGGTTGGGTGATCAACCACCCCAAGTCTTCTCTTTCTCCGTCCAGAATTCTGACCTTTCTGGGAATGTCTCTGGACACTTCACAGGCCAGGGTGTTTCTACCCTAGGCCAAGATTCTTTTGATTCAGGAGTTAGTTCGGCTTCTCTTGTCAACCCCTCATCCGACCATCCGGTTTGGGATGAGGCTGGTGGGGTTAATGGTGGCCTCATTCGAGGCAGTTCCCTTTGCGCAGTTTCACACAAGGACGCTTCAGCTTCATCTGTTGAAGGTTTGGGACAAGTCTCCTCTATCGTTGGATCAGTCCTTCCTGATGACTCCCCGAGTTCGTCGATCCCTGCAATGGTGGCTGGGGTCGGTCAATCTGTTGAAGGGCAGATCTTTTCTGGCTCCGCGTTGGGAAACAGTCACCATGGATGCCAGTCTGTCAGGTTGGGGGGGTGTTTGGAAGGACCTCCAGTTTCAGGGTCTGTGGGGCCCGCAGGAGGCTCACGAGCCCATCAATGTTCTGGAGTTGAGAGCCATCAGGTTGGTTCTGTTTCGCTTGACTCATCAGTTGAGAGGCCTGCCAGTTCAGGTCCGGTCGGACAACAGAACGGCGGTTGCTTACATCAATCACCAAGGAGGGACTCGCAGCAGGAGTGCCCTCAGGGAAGTGTCTTTGATTCTGGACTGGGCAGAGACCCACGTCCCGTGTATCTCAGCAGTCTACATTCCGGGAGTGGAGAACACGGAGGCGGACTTGCTGAGCAGGGCCTCCTCTCGTCAGGGGGAGTGGTCTCTCAGTCCCAAGGTGTTTCGTTCGATATGTCTCAGGTGGGGGGTCCTAGCGGTGGACCTCTTTGCTTCTCGTCACAATCACAAGCTTCCAGTCTTTGTGTCTCTCTCGCAGGATCCTCTGGCTCTGACAGTGGATGCCATGTCTCTAAATTGGAGGGATCTGGGGTTCCTTTACCTGTTTCGTCCGTTCCCAATGCTAGCCAGAGTGCTGCGCAAACTGGCCTTGGATGGTGCGTCAGCGATTCTGGTGGCCCCAAGGTGGCCAAGGCGAGTTTGGTTCGCAGACCTTGTAAGACTGGCAGAGGATCAGTTCGCTCTGCCTCTGCTGCCGGACCTGCTCACCCAGGGTCGGCTGCGCTATCCCAATTTACCATCGCTGGCTTTGGCGGCATGGCTGCTGAAACCGCCATCTTGAAGGAAGAAGGTCTTTCTGACGCAGTGATTCAGACTCTTATCTGTGCCAGGAAGCGCTCTTCCTCTTCTATTTACTACAGGACTTGGAGGGCCTATATTGATTGGTGTGAAAGTAGGTCTTTCTCTTGTCGAGAGTTCTCCATTCCTAGAATTTTAGAGTTTCTCCAACATGGTCTAGATCTGGGGCTCCAGCTTAGTACATTGAAAGGGCAGGTTTCTGCCCTGGTGGTGTTCTTCCAAAGGTCTTTTGCACTTCATCCCTTAGTCAAGACCTTTTTCCAAGGTGTTACACATGTTCGGCCTCCTAGGAAGCCTTTTGTTCCAGTTTGGGATTTGAACCTGGTTCTTTCTGCTCTCCAGGGCCCTCCGTTTGAGCCCTTGAATGAGATAGCTTTGTCTTCTCTTACGCAAAAGGTGGCCTTTGTGGTGGCTATCACTTCGGTTAGGCGTGTTTCTGAGTTGGCAGCTTTATCCATTACAGCTCCGTACTTCGAGAAACATCAGGACAAGGTTGTCTTTCGTTTCAAGCAGGATTTTCTTCCTAAAGTGGTCTCGGAGTTTCATTTGAATCAGGACATTGTTTTGCCCTCTCTATGCCCAAATCCCAGCGACGACAGGGAAAGGGCATTGCATTCCTTGGATGTAGTTCGTGTTGTGGAACATTATCTGGAGGTTACGTCTTCCTTTCGTAAGACTGATGCTTTCTTTGTGGTGCCCTGCGGGCCTAGGAAAGGTTTGGCTCCTGCCAAATCTTCCATTAGTAAATGGATTCGTCAGGCCATCATTGGGGCCTACTCTGCCAAGGGGAAGAGTCCCCCTTTTCGTGTTACTGCTCATTCTACTCGTGCAGTTGGTGCGTCCTGGGCTTTTCAGCACCAGGCTTCTGTTGAGCAAGTTTGTAAGGCCGCTACCTGGTCTT
The DNA here is from genome assembly GCA_027917425.1 of Gastrophryne carolinensis. Classification (NCBI taxonomy): domain Eukaryota; kingdom Metazoa; phylum Chordata; class Amphibia; order Anura; family Microhylidae; genus Gastrophryne; species Gastrophryne carolinensis. The sequence goes on from CM051235.1 coordinate 59,248,877, forward strand.
CTGTTCACACCTTTTCCAAGTTTTACAAGGTTGATGTTCGGGCATCAGCGGATGCTGTTTTTGGCCGCAAAGTTTTGCAAGCTGTTGTGGTTTAAGGTTGTGCATTGTTGCCTAGTTTTGGATCCCCGCCCTTGTTATGGACACTGCTGTTGGATGTCCCACAGGTTATGGATTCTTGAAGCGGGGTGTGTGACATACTAAGAATAATACCATTTTGTGAATACTCACCTTGTAAAATGGGTATTATGAGTATGTCACACACCCCACTTCAACCCGCCCTTTTGTATTCAGGATCCTCTTTATTGCGAACTTTGCGTGGTTGTTGTTTATATTGGCCTCTTCCTGGTCTCTTACCTTACTGCTTCTGTTTACTGGGTGGTGAGTGGGAGGTCCCAGGTATTTATGGATCAGGGAGGGGCTTTCTTTTGCTATCATCTCTGCAGGAACGCCCTCTTCAGGACGATATTAACCCACAGGTTATGGATTCTTGAAGCGGGGTGTGTGACATACTCATAATACCCATTTTACAAGGTGAGTGTTCACAAAATGGTATTTTCCCAGTCTGGATGGGTGCTGGCACAGGGAGTTTCTCCAAATAGTTCAAAAACAGGGTTCCAACCCCCCCTCCCCGTAGATCTGTTTGACAGCAACAAACACAGTGTAGCAGGTTTTTGTTTGTTGGGAGGGTGGATGCCCTGGTGCAGAACTGGGACTTTCTCATGCCCCCGTATGTCATAGAGATCAATGGAGAATGGGTTACAGTAATTGTGCCCCTTGAAGGACCCATTGAAATATCGTTACCAGTAACCAGGATTCCTTTTTAATAATAAAGCCTGGATATGGAAAAAAATTTAGGTATGTACACGCCTGCTTTTCACCATTCTCTGTACATTGTCACATGAGCAAAATGTATGTGAATGGTAATGCTGTTCATTGGCAAAATGTTTTCCTCTTACAGCTCATGGCCCGAACAATTGTCTAAAAAAATAAAAAATAAAAAAAATTGCTTTACTTTCCCTTTTCGTCCAGTGCTGCTCCACCACTCGGACCTGATGGTTTAAACCTACCAAGAGTGATGAACATGTGCCCCGTCTTTTCTCCAGTCCAAGATGGTGTCTGGTAGTCTAGTTTCTGCTCTGCAGCATGCCCACGCCATTTGTTGTGAAGGAGAGGGTGGTGTCGTGTGCCTCAGCACATCATATTGATTTAGGTAGGCATACTGCGGGCGGAAACTAGTCTCTACTGCGGCTGCCATCTTGGACCGGTGAAGACCGACTGGGCGCTTGTTCTGCGTCCCCCATCCATTTCAGTGCTTGGGCAGCCATTGGCCTGGAGCTGGTAGGCTAAGCAGCCCACATACTAGAATTATGTTGCTGCTTTTTGTTTTAAGCTTTTCAATGGCCTCTTAGAACAGTTGTCAGTGTCAAGTTACAGCCTATGTGGATGTTAATTTGGACCATTTTTCCAAAATCATCCTCCTAAGTGGAAAACCTCTCTCTCTCCCTGGGCATCTGATGGGATCACCGAGTAAACTCGCCTAGCAGATGATCATACAGAGCATGCAGAGAGTGCGGCCGCATCCCTGTTATACCTCTAGCTAAAGGCCTGTACCTGCATTTCTGAATGTCTGCAGCAGGGGTGTGAGCAGTGGCGCTTGGTCTATTTAGTTTGGTTGCCACTCTGACGTTGAGTCTAGCAGAAGCTAAATGAAGCACACTGTTTGGTCTCTTGCCCGTCATACGTTGATGGATGGAAAGGTGAGTTTTTACTGGGATAAAAACAGCCCTGCCATAGAGGAACAACACCCGGGCTAGTGAAAATGCCGGTGATGGTCCTCTTTAAAGATGGTCTGCAAGTTGTCCTGTTTAACTTAATCTCCTGTCCCTGGTACACAAGCTGCCCTCTGGTGCTATGGGAGGGGATTTTTATTGAAGGCTGTTGGGGTGGGATTGTTTATGCTAATGGGGGAGGACTATTGAATATTACAGTGAGCGATACGGGCCTGCATTAGGGTCACTAGAGAGGACCAAAAGCTGCAGCAGCTCTTACTGAAGGTGCAGGACACTGCAATGTATGATTCAGATAAATATCCAAAAGGGAAGAGGTTGCTCACTGAGGGGTGGCATATACGTCCCAGGGAGACAGTAGGACCACTTGTGAGCCTAGACTGGTATAAAGATCCCCTTTAAATGCCTCTATGTACTTTGTGCACAGGTGCTAATATAATGCACTAGGAGGCAAAGTCATTTGATTTCTGGAGTACTACAGATTTTCTGATAGGGACCTTGTGCTGCACCCAGGGGAAGTGAACTACAGTATAATAACCTACACCCTCCCCGGAAAGTAGAACAAAACCCACAAAAACTCATTCTATTTTGCTCCCCCAGGTATATTACAGTTTAGATGTTTTGTGTCCTCATTGATGCTTGGTATTCTTGTTATAGGATCCCATTGTTCTAAACTCCTTGTTTAAGCCCCCCTCCTTGCAATCTCTTACTGAGAGCAATTAGTGCCTATTGATAATAGTTCTAGAAGGAAGATAGGAGCAAAAATATTTAATTTCCCCCAATTTTTCCTTTGAAGCCAAAATGTTTCAGCATGTTTATCCAATTCATTACCATGACACTGAGGGGAGTTGATACATGTGGTTTATTCTAAGTATACAGCACGTCCTGTTCCAGAAGATATTCCTTACACTTGGGTTATACATCCACCAGATGGCGCTGGACTGCAGAGACAGCAAAAAAGTGGCTCCTGCCGGCCCCATATATACCAGGGACCTCCCACAAATTCCCCAGTTCTCTGCAGTCTGGGCTGCGATGACTAGAAGATGGCTCTCTCTACTCGCAGGTGAGCGGGGCTATTAGCCTGCGGCCCTGTAGGACTATTCCCACCTGTTTCCTTTTACTGCCTTCCAGCTTAGGCTGCACTGGTTCGGGTGAAGGTAGGCAGCACCGCTGTCAGGTGCTAAGGAGCGATGCTCCAACCGCAGTCCCCCACCAAAGTGCAAGCCTTCCCTAGCGGGCTATTGGGGCATCCCGGGTAGCCTTATTGGCGTCAATCCCAATTGGCCTATTGGGCCACAATAATCACCATATGGAAGCTTCTCAGGATAATGTGCTTGGGGTTCCTTCGGGACAAGCCCGGCTGTGTGTGGCGTGTGGGGTATCCCTTATAAGTGATGTCAGGGTGTGTGCCCAGCAGACGCTTGAGCTGCAGTCTGGGTTACCGGTGGCTGGGCCTGCGCCCCCTCGGGCTTCGCCTACCCCCCCCCCCCCCCACGCTTACATCTGACTCCCAGTGAGGTGCATACCAGTGGGGAGTCTCAACCTGATTTGGCTGCTCGGGTGGCCAGCATTGAGAGACATATTGCTGGCTCTGGTCCGCGTAAGGCTGCTAAGAAGCGGCATTTATCACCTGGTGTTTCCCTCTTTCCTATGGAGGCTGAGGAATTTTTTGATGTTACCGGTTATACCCTCTAGAAGAGGGGGAATTGTTTTCTGATTCAGAATCATCTAAGGAACATTCTAGACCGTATGGTGCCGATTCTGGGCATGACCCATGGGCTTCAGATGATACTGACAGCCTTTTGGCTCACATTTTTGATGTACTCTGTATCTCTACTCCTGCCGTGGCTCCGCTGCAGCAGGGGGAGCTGTTTCATACTGTTAAACCACGCTTGGAGTTTCCTGAACAAGCTCATTTTAATAATCTGGTGCTCAAGGAGTGGGAACGGCCTAGCCGGCTCCCTGGGGTGCCAAAGAGTTGGGATAAGCGGTATCCCTTTCCTGCTGAAATGGTTCCCTTTCCTGCTGAAATGGTTAAACGGTCGTCATGTCCTCCTGAGCTGGATGCTCCAGTTCTGGAGTTGTCTAACACATCCGTCATGCATTCCCCTGACACTACTACACTGAGGGATGGGGAGGACAGGCGCATAGATCAGCTGGCTTGCCATGGTTTTGCCTGTGTTGGGACCGCGCTGCGTCCGGTCTGTGCCTCTGCCATTATGGCTGTTGCTATTAAAAGTCTGCTCAGGGGTCTCATAGATGGGGCCCCTAATGATGCAGGTAGTGAAGAGTATAGAGCTCTTCTGCGCTGTGAGGAATTTGTTGCATATGTCTCAGACCGGTGGATTCAGGAGGTAGTGTCCTCCGGGTTACAAAATAGAGTTTGCAGCCTGGCCGCCCCCAAGATTCATCAAATCTCGGTTAGCTTGAAACCCCCTGTCAGCTCAGAGTCTGTCCCTGGCTGTACAAGGCCTTCTGGAACTGGGTGTCATCTGCCGGGTGCCCTTGAAGGAAAGGGGCAAAGGCTATTATTCCAATCTTTTCATTGTTCCCAAAAAAGACGGGTCCATCAGACCCATCCTGGATTTGAAGCACCTCAACAAATTTGTCAGATTCAGACACTTTCGCATGGAGACCCTGCGCTCAGCTGTGACTTTCCTACGCCCAGGGAACTTCATGACCTCTGTAGACATCAAGGATGCTTACCTTCATGTTCCTATCTTTTCAGGTCATCAGAGATTCCTCAGGTTAGCTCTGGAGGATCAGAACTACCAATTTGTGGCCTTGCCCTTCGGTCTCACCTTGGCTCCCAGGGTATTCACCAAGGTGCTGGCAGGAGTGATGGCTCTGCTGAGATCTCAGGGCATTTGCATTCTTCCCTACTTGGACGACATGCTTATCGCTTCTCAGTCCTTCCATCAGGCAGAGCTGGACACTCAGCGGGTGGTGTCCACCCTGGAGTCATTCGGCTGGGTGATGAACCATCTCAAATCTTCCCTGTCTTCTTCCATGGTGAAGTCTTTTCTGGGCATGATTCTGGATTCAGCTCGGGTCAAGATCTTTCTTCCTCAGCAGAAGGTGGAGATCCTTCAAGAGAAAGCTCAGCTCCTGCTGTCTTGTCCTCATCCATCCATCAGGCAGGGAATGCAGCTGGTGGGCCTGATGGTGTCCTGCTTCGAGGCGGTTCCATATGCTCAATTTCAGCTGGACTCTAGGAACCTGCTGGGGGGCAGATCCTTTCTGCTGTGAAACTGTCACCACAGATGCCAGTCTGACAGGTTGGGGGGGCTTTTGGAAGTCCCTAAAATTCCAGGGTCAGTGGGGCCCTCAGGAGGCCCATGCCCCCATCAACATTCTGGAATTGAGGGCGATCAGGTTGGTTCTCGCCCACTTAACCCCACACCTACGGGGTCGGGCTGTTCAGGTCCGCTCGGACAACCAGTGGGCGGTTGCCTACATCAATCATCAGGGAGGGACCCGGAGCAAGAGGGCCCTCAAGGAAGTGTCCCTGATACTGTCCTGGGCGGAGGACAATGTTCCCTGCATCTCAGCTGTGTACATCCCGGGGGTGGAGAATCTGGAGGCAGACTCTCTGAGCAGGGGGACCTCCCGTCTGGGAGAATGGTCCCTCAGCAGCAGGATGTTTCGCTCCCTGTGCCACCGTTGGCGTCAGCCGGATGTGGATCTGTTTGCATCCCGTCACAAGCTTCCAGTCTTTGTCTCTCTGTCCCAGGATCCTCTGGCCTTGGCCATGGATGCCCTGGCAATGTCTTGGACGAGGTTCCAGCTCCTGTATGTGTTTCCCCTGCTGGGCAGGGTGCTGTGCAAGATAGTTCAGGAAGGGGTGCCAGCCATCCTGGTGGCCCCCTGTTGGCCAAGAAGAGTGTGGTTCGCAGACATCGTGCAGTTGGCAGTAGATCAGTACGCCCTGCCCCGGGTTCCAGATCTGCTCACTCAGGGGCACCTACGCCACCCCAATTTACAAACGCTGGCTTTGACGGCCTGGCTGTTGAAACCTCCATCTTGATGGAAAAAGGGCTGCCTGCCTCGGTTGTAAATACTATGATCAGGGCTAGGAAAAGGTCCTCTTCTTCCATCTACTATAGGGTTTGGCGTACTTACATTGACTGGTGCGAGTCTAACTCGCTTCCCTGTCGTGTTTTCTATTCCTAGGATTCTGGAGTTTCTCCAACATGATTTGGATCTGGGTCTTCAGCTCAGTACTCTGAAAGGTCATGTTTCTGCCTTGGCCATTTTTTTCCAAAGATCCTTTGCTCAGCATCCCCTGGTCAAGACCTTTTTCCAGGGGGTTACTCACGTGCGTCCCCCACGTAAGCCTATGTTACCAGTCTGGGACTTGAACTTGGTCTTATCTGCCCTGCAGGGGTCTCCCTTTCAGCCCTTGCAAGGGGCCCCTTTGTCCATTCTTACGCTTAAGGTAGCCTTTTGGTGGCCATCATTTCTGTGAGGCGTGTTTCTGAATTGGCTGCGCTTTCCATCAAGTCTCCTTATTTTGAGAGACACCAGGACAAGGTGGTGTTTCGTTTTAAGCCAGATTTTCTGCCCTAAGGTTGTTTCTTCCTTTCATCTCAATCAGGACATTGTTTTGCCTTCTCTGTGTCCTAATCCTAGTAACCCTAAGGAGAGGGTTTTACATTCTTTGGATGTAGTCAGAACTCTGAAGTTCTATTTGGTGGCTACTGAACCCTTCAGGAAGACTGATGCCCTTTTTGTGCTTCCGTCTGGACCTAAGAAGGGTCTGGCTCCAGCTAAGTCCACTAATAGCAAGTGGATACTATCAGCAGGCTGTGATACAGGCCTACTCTGCTAAGGGGAAGAATCTTCCCTTCCGCCTTACTGCTCATTCTACTCGTGCTATTGGTGCCTCTTGGGCTTTTCAGCACCAGACTTCTGTTGAACAAGTTTGCAAGGCCGCTACTTAGGCTTCTGTTCATACTTTTACAAAGTTTTACAAGGTTGATGTTAGGGTCTCAGCTGATGCTGCTTTTGGCCGCTAGTTTCTGCAGGCGGCAGTGGTTTAAACTGTCTGCTGTTACTTTTGGGGATCCCACCCTACCTTACGGACACTGCTATTGGATGTCCCAAGAGTAAGGAATATTCTGTAACAGGACGTGCTGTATACTTAGAATAATACAATTCTGTGATTACTCACCTGTAGAATTGGTATTATATGTATACAGCACGTCCTGTTCCATCCCACCCTTGTTATCATTATTTTTAGTTACCTCTGTATGGTGATTGTTCAGTTTTTGTAATGGTTATACTTCTCCCGGTTCCATTTTAACTGCTTTTCAATACTGGGGAAATTGTGGGAGGTCCCTGGTATATATGGGGCCGGGAGGAGCCACTTTTCTGTCTCTGCAGTCCAGCGCCATCTACTGGATGTATAACCCAAGTGTAAGGAATATATTCTGGAACAGGACGTGCTGTATACATATATTACCAATTCTACAGGTGAGTAATCACAGAATTGTATTTTTTTAACCTTCTATAGGATGCGGTTGGTTGCTTTAAACCGGACCTTCACCATGATTTATTGAAAAGCCCAAACCCTTAAAAAAATGATTCCCCAGCATTTAAAGTTAATATATTTTAAGTTTTTAGTCACTTACTTATTATTCTTTCCCCCACTGGGCTGCAACTCTGTTCAGGACTTTAGGATACGGGCGCCGCCATCTTAACTCAGAAGCATCACACTTACTGAGGAGAGTGGGATAAAGTACAGGGGGGCAGGTTTTAGCTGTACTTTGCTCAGACAGAGCATAGCTGTGGTCTGGAAAGGTCATCAATCCCAGAATGCAGAGCAGCACAGTCAGAAGGCACTTCCTGTTTGCAGGCTGCCTGGTGTTCCATGAGCCTCCATCTTGGATGTTTAAAGGCTCATAACTTGCAGTAAATGCAGGTAGGATGATTTTTAATGTGGGCAATCTGTATGTACAGGGTGTGGGAAACATATAAGATAGACTCTTATTCAGAGTGAAGGACCGCTTTAAGTGGCGGGGCTTGCTGCTGCAGTGATAGGGTGACAAGTCTCATTCTGGGTCCTAGCAGGTTATAAGTCCAATTTAAAGTCCCTGTTCAAGCATGGCCATAGTTTGCTTGCACACACATAGGAATTCTTCCCCTGCATTAACCTATCCAGCAGTGGGCTGTTCCACTACAGTAAGCCACAACTGCAACAAAATTAGCCATTTAAAGCCTCTCAAAACCTCTGATTACACCTCTACCCTTATATAACATGGTTTCTGATATCATGGTTCAGCCTGGACCCCAACATTTAGAAATTCAATGCCTGTGTTCAATACAATGTGGTCCCCTTTTTATTGCTATTGGGTTTACAGTCCCTTTAGCTACTTTAGTATTTGTATGCCTTTCCCGCTCTGAAAAGTTTAATCCCTGCCTTACAAATGCAGAATCTGCCTTACACCTTTCTCTAGAGATGCAGACATGATACAGAGCTCGGCCCTCGCTGCAATGTGGGGACAGCACAGGGTTTTCTTTGTTGGGCAGCTGGCAGGGAGTATGCAGAGGTACACTGGTCACTTTGTATCCATGGGGGCCTCCGTACCCACAGCAGTGCTTGTGTCACAGCTTGAACACACACTATAATCATTATATATATATATATATATATATATATTAGTGTAGAGCGCCAACATATTCCACAGCGCTTGAATGATGCATTCCAATCACATTAAGGGGGGTATTTAGGAACGGATAGCGCCAGGTAGTGCCTCATAGTCTCAGGTAGCGTCTGGTGAACGCCGGGCGCTTTACAGGAAAGCACATTTAAGAAAGCGCATCTGGTGAGCGACTCTAACAGCGCCATGTAGCGTCACATGTATTAATCCAGGCGGCTCAGCGTATAGCACCGGCGCTCTAGGTTATGCAGCACCATGTATTACCCTTCGCTCAGTATTGCTTTGCCATACATTTCAATGGGGTTTCATTTGGTCCAATCATTGTGTGACCTCTCCTGGCGGCAAACAAACACTTTTATACATTTTTGGGACTTTTTATATTTATATGCAGAATTGTCATTACAGGTCTGGCATTAAAGTGTTAAAGTGGACCTTCAGCATCATTTAATGAAAAGCCCAAACCCTTAAAATACTATTTCCCAGCATCTAAAGTTAATATATAATTAACATTTTTAGTCACTTACATTTTATTCTTTCCCTCACTGGCCTGCTACTCTGTTCAGCACTCTAGGATACGGGCGCCGCCATCTTGGTTCAGTAGCATCACATACTGAGGAGAGGGTTCAAAAGTGCAGGGGAGCAGGGATATAGCTGTGCTTTGCACAAACAGAGCAGAGCTGGGGTCAGGAAAAGGTCAGCAATCCCAGGATGCAGAGTGGCACAGTCAGAACACACTTCCTGTTTGCAGGCAGCCTGCACCTCCATGGGCTGCCATTTTGGATGTTTAAAGTCTCAGAAAATGCAATGGATGCAGGTAGGATGATTTTTAATGTGGACAATCTGTATGTACAGAGTGGGGGAAACATATAAGATAGACTCTTATTTAGGGTGAAGGTCCGGTTTAATGTCACAGCGTTATAACAATGTCATTCCATGTGTTTTCGCTTTGTTACTGGTGGATATGTGTTCAAATACAGACTTTGTCAATAAATAAAGGACAATACTCCGCACCACTATAATGCCTATAAAATAAATAGAATAAGAAGGGGTGCAGGACGTGAAGGCCCCTTACTCACAAAGGAGTAAAGCAAAGCACTGAATCGACCGGACCACCAGAAGGTCCCTAATGGGGCCAATTATGCGACCGCACACCCACCACGGTAATATGTAATCAAATTTATTCAAAAAATAGAAAAACTATACATATATACAATTATACAATTCGATTGGCCCACATACATACAATTAGACAGACATTTAAAACCAATTAAAACAAAACAACAGGTACTGGTGGGTGAGCTGAAAATAGCTCTAAATATGAATATTAATTAATTGTACTCTAACATAATAGGAATCATGTGAGAAAACATGTATGGCACCCCTAACTAAGAGGATAAATATCCCCTATGTTTCAATAAATTACTGTGTGGATATAGACCAGCAAAATAATAATATCACCACAACAAAAATGAAAGTGACTAACACTACAACCACCATGTAGTTGTGAATGTGCCTAAAAAATAGACATGGGAAATACTAATAAAGTGAAAAAGTGTGTATGAAAAATGCAAATATCAAACTAAGTGGGACTACCTAAAGCCAAATATATATGTGCAGATAAACTCAGTGTAAATAGTACGCTGAGAACATTCTCAAATACAAAAATGTGCTGGGTATAATGTGACCCAAAAAATACCTAAACCATCAAACCCCACACCATAAGGAGAACCCAAAATAATCAAACACCAACGTGAGGGAAAGTGCGGCAACCAGTAATACTGGTAGTAAATAGATAATATAGGGGGCAAAGATAAACAATAGATAATTAAGTACAAAATAACATCACCAATGTATATGTGAGCTCAGCATCACGTCCCCACCAGACCCGCAGCACCGACGCGTTGCGTGGTCTTACTCCAACAACCACTTCATCAGGGTGCGCTAAATCACTCGCCATTCTGCTTAAATACCTCCTTAATTGGTCATCATACGATCGTCTGTGTAATAGCCAACGAGACTTTGATCACACAGCTTTAGAGCGCCAACGCTCTGTGTGTGTGTGTAGTGTTTTGTTAAATATGATGTGGAGTGCCGAGTGCCAGGCGCACTGAGCTGGCGCTACCTCTCGTTCGCTGCAGCGTTGTCCTGTTGTTAGATGTAGCGTCGTCTTGGGTGCTTTGACCTCAGGACACCACCTAGCGTTCTCCATTAGCTCTGCAGGCTCTTCTACAGCACCCACCATACATCACATTCATCAATGCTGGACAGGATAGTACAGCGACCGCTACGCTAGGTTACAGTGCCTGACACCCACTTACAGCGTCTACTAGTGGTCGCTCTGAGCATCGCTATACAGACGCTCACCTGGCACTAGTAGTAGTAATCAGCCTCCCCGTCGTGATACTGAATCTGATTAATCCTTTTTGAACATGATAAAGAGCAGGATTGTGCCGTGTTCCTCCCATAGACTGTTCAAGCTTCAGATAAATAGCAGCCTAATTCTGGCCATACATGTGGAGGACTGGCTAAGAGGCCGATTCATTGATAGCGCCAGGTAGCGACAGATGAGCGCCAGTAGCGTGATTTTCACAGTGCCAGCTAGTAGTCGCTGTGCTTGGCCGGGGTTTGCTTGTTGACAGCGACTCAGTCGGTGTGCGGTAATGTTGAATACGGGCTTAGGGGTCGCTGTTTCACAGGTTCAGCGTTGTATGGGTGCGCCTGACAGCGAATGGCCAGAGCGAACGGCTTGCTGCAGATTCATTAACAACTCACGCTCCGAATTTTTTCGCGCTGTGAATTCCTTGTTTAAACCCCAGAGCGCTGGCGGCGATGGATTTAAAATAGTTTTTAACCCCCAAACAACCATATTTTTTGATTGTAAAATTATACAAGTTTTTATAAACATTTTGTAATATGAATACATTAATATCAGACCTGTAATATCAATTCTGCACAAAATCATTTTTTTTTTTTTTTACCTTAAAAAAAATCCTAACATTGCAGAAGTGGTCACAGAATTTTTGACATAAAAAAAAAAAAAAAAAAAAAAAAAAAAAAAACATTAATAGCAATTAATTATGATTAATTAAAGATTGCTCCATTGAAATGCATTGGACATCGCCAGGGAGCGACAGGTCATACCTGGCTCTGTGATGGGATTAGCAGCGGCGCTGTTCGTTGCAGTCGGCTACATGATGAATCCCGCGCTAGCTGTCGCTCTCGCCGGCGCTAGCCTCATTTAGCTTGATAAATGCGTCATTGTGGCCGACGCCGGGCGTACTTGAGTCGGTAGCCGCCGTTAGCTGGCGGGACCTGGCGCTCGTCAGACACTACCTGGCGCTATTGCTTGATGAATAAGGGCATATGTACTCACTGGCCTCTAGGTCATACTGTTACATAGTTGAATATAAGATTGTCCAACCAGATTGCTCTGTTTCTGGTTCACTTATAAATAGTAATTATGGGGGAGAAAAAAAAATAATTAAAATTAATTTAGACACATTGCTCCCCAAACAGATGATCATTCTGACTTGGTATGCACCGCAAGGGCTTGAACAGCCAGCACTGGAGACATTAAAGCGGAACAAAACCCAGAGTGGCTGGCCCTGGAATCTGGAAGGCTGGCGTTCTCCCTTGCCCTGCTGTGTAAGACCCCCCAGATAGCTTACCTTTTCACGGTCCTACAGGGCATGTGCAGGCTCTCGTCCAGTCCGAGCTGCTTACCGTGCATATGTCCTCCTGCAATTGAGAGCATATGCGACTGTATCCCCAACAGCATGCACGCTCCCACCCAGCCTATCTGAATGACTGGGCGGGATAATGTGCACATTAGAATTAGAAATGGAGATTTTTGCTTTTTGAATTGTCCTGAAACACTGATTTTCTTGCTGTCCCTCTGTACAATGGCAGGAGATCAGTCATTGCATAGGTGTGGCAATAACATCACTGCCGCACACAACAGTGGCAATGAATAGAGGAGGCGGAGCTTTACAGCTAAAACAGGCGCTATTATCTGCTATTAGAATGACACAAGAGCAGTAAAAATAGGCAAAAGTTACCGTTCATGGGGGGAGCAATGAAGGGGATGCTAGTTAAAAATGTGGGTTTTGGTCCGCTTTAAATAACTGACTGAGCACAGGGGTGGGAGGAGGGGTAAGTATTACAGTGACTTTACTGTTACCACATGGCAAATATTCACATACTTGTTTGGGAAGAGCTTTAAAGTGGACCAACACCCAGGATTTTGACTATCCTGGGTTTTGGTCCACTTCGGCGGGGCACCCCAATCGGGGGTGCCCCGCTGTGTGAAACCCCCCAGAAACCCCAATAAACTCACCTCTCCCCGCTCCCACGTGACTGCCCGGTCCAATCCCCGCCAACGTCCAGGCGGGGAACAGGAACGTCCAAGCGGCTTCCGCCGCCGCCGCCTCCCTCGCGTCACTTTTGGCGCGCACGCGCCCGTGCCAGCCATTCACAGACGGCCGGCGCGGGGGCGCGCACGCCTAGAGGGGCGCGAGGGAGGCGGCGGCGGCGGAAGATAAGGTAGGTGATTTGGGCTGTTTGGGGGGGTTTCACCCCGCGGGACATCCCGATCTCGGATGTCCCGCGGGGTGGGAGGTGATCGGCCCGGGAATCTTATAGATTTCCGGGCCGATCACCTCTCGGTGTTGGTCCACTTTAAAGGCACTGTAAACCCAATGGCAATAATAAGGCTGCAACTGTGGGCCAACAATTACATGTTATGATTCAATAACCGAACCACGCCCCTTCCCTAGGTGCTCTCTGGCTCCTAAGCTGTAAGTGAAGCTGGTGAGGGAAGGAGAGGGGGGCACTGTGTACACCACAGCTGCTCCCATCTATTTAAAGTAGACCAAAACCCATGATGATTGGCCCGGCAATCTTTAAGATTCCTGGGCCGATCGATTCCCCCCCCCCCCCCCCTGGCCTCCAAAATGCCCTTTAAAGAGCTTTAAAGGCACTGTAAACCCAATGGCAATAATAAGGCTGCAACTCAGCTGGTGCCTGTCCTACGTTTCTCTTCTCCATTTACTGCAGCACCAGGTAGAAGCAGTAACCGTGCTCCAAAATTTGCCTTTTCAAATTTATGCTTCCGGGACCACGCAAAAAAGTCTTGGAGCTATTCCATCCCTTGGAGCTCACAGTGGTTTCGCAGCTGTCTCTGACCACAGCAGAACATGCTCATAAAGCTGTGCCATGCCATATCTGAATGGCTGAGCATGACAGTACGCCTGAACTCGGAGATGCGGCTATCTGATATTTACATCTCTGAGGGAACCGCTGGAAAAGGTCAGTTTTGCGTTGAGCCTCACGGGAAGGGTTCACACAAGAGAAGGCCTGTGACCGGCCCTCTGGTCTTTTAGACTCCAGGGTTGGCACACCAGTGTTTTGTTTGCTTTGAAGGGATTCTAAAGGTAAATGTTAAAATAAATAAATAACAGTAGCTTTCCTTGCCAAAGGTCGCTCCAGCGCTGTTTCCTCTCAGGTCAGCACTGTGAATGACGTGAATAAACCTCCTCATTTGCATCTCTGATCACTTCCCGCCATTGTGGGCCAACAATTACATGTTATGATTCAATAACCGAACCACGCCTCCTCCCTAGGTGCTCTCTGGCTCCTAAGCTGTAAGTGAAGCTGGTGAGGGAAGGAGAGGGGGGCACTGTGTACACCACAGCTGCTCCCATCTATTTAAAGTAGACCAAAACCCATGATTATTGGCCCGGCAATCTTTAAGATTCCTGGGCCGATCGATTTCCCCCCCCCCCCCCCCTCGGCATCCAAAATGCCCCGCTGTGTGAAACCCCCCAGGTCGCCCCATACACTTACCTTCTTTCCCAGTCCAATGGCGCATGCGTGAGCCACGGCCACATCCCCACTATCCCTCTAGCAGGGCACATGCCCATTCCAGGCATTTGTGAATGGCCAGCGCAGGCATGCTCCCTGTTAGAGGGAAGTGAGGGATGCGGCCCGCCAGCGTGCTCGGAGCCACTTGCCTTGGACGATGTGACGTCAGCGCGCTGATTGGACGAGCGGACGCAAATGCGCCGTAGGCCCGGGAAGAGGTGAGTTGGTTTCAGCGACCTGGGGGGTTTCACACAGCCGATTAGGGTGCCCCGGGGGCAAGGACCAAAACCCAGGATAGTCAAAATCCTGGGTTTTGGTCCACTTTAAGGTATAGGACGCATTGTGGATATGAAGGCAAAGCCACATTTTCTAGCTTATCCACTTTCCACATCCCCGTCAATCTTAACGCTCACTTGTTACATAGGTTGGATTTCTTGCACAAGGCACCTCCTGAGGTAGGAAACCCCCCTCCCTCCCTCCCTCCCTCCCAGGTCTCACTAAGGCTGCGTAGCTGCTGTTTTGGAATGTTACAGATCCTAAAAAATGTCAGTGAGGAGGTGAGGTGAAGCACTGTATTCTGCTGAGAGCACAGACGGCCAGTGTCTGGAGGAGAGCACAGCAGACAGTCATGGATCTGAGGTTATCATGTCTGCTCCTCTGCTTCTTGCTGGGACTAGCTGGAGGATCCAAGAAGATGCCAAAGCTGGCAGACAGGAAACTATGTGCCGATGAAGAGTGCAGCCGTGAGTACTTTATACCCAGGGGTAATTACTCCCTTATAATAGATCAGTCATCCAGGGGAGTGGGTAGCAGTATTACCTCTGCAGGGCTTGGACGGTCTGATGTCAATGTACCGTATATTCAGACAGAAGATGATGATAGCTCAGTGCTCTCACGTCTGTACAGTACTAGTGGAGAGGATTACTTGGAAAACTTTACTTTGATTGATTACCTCCCTTGCTCCAGAATCCTCCCTTCTCTCCTCTGCTGACCTCTCATGTCTTGCCAGAAGCTACCATCTTGACCAGAATTTTCCAAGCTTCCTTCTGATGGAGACATGAAGTGCTGTAGACCAGTGGTCCTCAACCCTGTCCTCAAGGCCCACCAACATGTCATGTTTTTTGGATCTCCAAATAGCCAGCTCTATTGCTCTGCAGCTGCACTAATTACTCCACCTATTACTCCACCTGTGCATCTTTGTGGAGATCTGCAAAACCTGGCCTGTTGGTGGGCCTTGAGGACAGGGTTGGGGACCACTGCTGTAGACAAGCTGTTGCATTTGTGTATTTCTCCCAGTGATTGCTTAATTGATTATTTTCTATTATTCAATCTTTAAAATGAACCAACACCAATCCCAGGCCAATTTCTTTCCCGGGGCATCAAAGATCGGATGTGTGAAACCCCTCAAGTTGCTCCATACACTTACCCTGTTTCACGGTCCAACAGCGCATGTGCAAGCCGTGGCCGCATCCCCACTATCCCTCTAGTAGGGTGCGTGCCCGCGCCAGGCACGCTCCCTGTTAGGGGGAAGCAGGGGATGCGGCCGCCAGCACGCTCAGAGCCGCTGGCCTTAGACGACGTGACATCAGCGACTCCAAGCCCGCTGATTAGACGAGCGGCCGCACATGCACCGTAGGACAGGGGAGAGATGAGTTGGCTTTGGCGATCTGGGGGGGTTTACACAGTGGGGTGCCCCAGGGGGCAAGGACCAAAACCAAGAAAAGCCAAAATCTTGGGTTTTAGTCCACTTTAAATCAGAACAAAAGCAGTGTTTTTCACTATTCCCGGTTTTGTTCCATGCAGTGGGGCATCCCGAAGAGGGATACCCCACTGTGTAAAACTCACCTCCTCCCAGTCCTATGGTGCATGCGCACGCTCTCGTACAATCATTACACTTTGCTGTGACATCGCACATGTGCAACTGGCTCTGATATTCTTCAATGGGAGTGTAAGCGGGTGGAGCTAAATGGCTGGGGCGCGCACACAGCCCGAAGACGCAGGGAGCGTGGCTGCTTGCGCTCCATTGTTTGACGAATGACACAGTCACGGCAAATGGCTATGATTGGAACCCAGGCATGTGCCTTTGGACAGGCCACAGGTAAGCTTTTACTGGCGATCTGCGGGGTTTCACACAGTGGGGCATCCCAACTTGGAAAGCCAGTGGCCTTCTTGGGTTTTGTTCCATTTTAAAGCCAAACATCCCTTTCAAGGAGGCCAATTTCCTTATCTGCTGTGTGAAAGCCCAGGTATCACCCGTATAAACTCACATTCTGGCAATCCCATGGCACATGCATGGTACACGGAGGAGTGGCCAGCATCTGTTGTCAGATCGGCAAAATAATGAATCAGTGGCGCATATGCCACTGATCGGCCAGCGGTCCACGCATGCGCCATGGGATTGATGGAAAGTGAGTCTTTACAGACAACCCCGTGGATTTCACACAGCGCATCATCCCAAATTGGGAATAGAGAGGAACAATACCTGGGAGAGTAAGAATCTTATATCTTATTAGGATCCCACAGCGCATGCACAGTCCCTGTCTAATATCCCTTTTATGTACGAATGACCATATGCACCATGGGCATCCCGGAGCGAGGTGAGTCTACATTAATACCATGGGGTTTCACACTGCGGGATATCCCAAACAGGAGGAATTCACTTGGGGGGGGGGGGGGGGGGGGCAGAAATGTCTCCTTTGCTAGAAACTGCCATCTACTGCTTGCATTACACTTCTCAATGTTTTTACCCCCTGGCAGACCCCATCTCTATAGGAGTGGCCCTGTCTGACTACATCCCCCCTGACTGTCGCTTCATCCCGGTCAGGCGTGGACAGACGCTTTATGTCTACGCCAAGCTGAAGGGACGAGGACGCCTCTTCTGGCTGGGCGGGGTGAGTAGCGTGGCTTGGGCACAGCATATATGGGTGTGTGGTGCTGGGGTCTGATATGTGCTTTGATCCGCAGGTGCAGGGAGATGACTATGGCGAGTACACGGCCAGGCTGGGCTACTTCCCCAGCTCCATTGTACAGGAGCAACACTACCTGATGCCCGGAAAAGTGGAGGTCAAGACAGATGTAAGTTACGGTACTGAGCTGCAATAGTGTCCAAATATTAGCTGCGGGCCTGGACAGGTATCAGTGCTGTATGGGGCCCAATCCTGAATGTGGCCCTACCCCCAACTCAAACAGTCCTGGCTGCCATTATCAGTCCCGATCATTTCCAGCTTGTGCTCCCAGGGAAGAAATTGGGTTTATTATATGCCTGGATGACTTACAGTTCAAGTTTCCTATACATGGAAAATCCTACTCGCATTTCTCTCATATTCCACTCCAGGGCGTCACTGAATCAGATACAAATAGGTTAACTCTCATCCAGAGAGCGGGGACTGCAAGATAAAAGGTGTGGTTCCTCCTGGCCTATATATACTTCCTGCTGTTCTCCGCCATCCAGTTTCATTCTTGCAGGGGGACTGGACTGCGAAGGCTGTGCTTGGATTTATTTTCCTCTAGTTTTATTTATTCTTCCATGTATAGGTTTATATTTAGGAATTGGGGGATATAACCCTGTCTGTCTTCCAGGCCCTTACATTCCCGTTGATCGGGTGGACCCACCTATGCCTCCTGGAGTTGGTTAAAGTGGACCAACACCCTCCACTGATCAGTCCCCTGACTGCGGGGCACCCCCCGATCTGGGGTGCCCCGCTGTGTGAAACCCCCCAGAACCCCCTAAATCCCTACCTGCTCCCGTTTGTGAATGGCCGGCGCGGGCGCGCGCCCTGTAAGAGTGACGCGCGGGAGGCGGCGGCGGGTGCGCTCTCTTGTCCGTCGCTGCCTCCCGCTTGTCAGTCGGCGGGTATTGGCAGCAGCGGTCACGGAGCGGGGAGAGGTGAGGTTTTGGGGCTTTCTGGGGGGTTTCACACAGCGGGGCACCCCCGATCGGGGTGCCCCACCGAAGTGGACCAAAACCCAGGATAGTCAAAATCCTGGGTGTTGGTCCACTTTAAGGCGATAGCATTGGATTAGGGTGAATGGCCCACTGACTTATTGAAAATGCAGCACAGGGCTTCTGACAGAGGAAAGGTAATTGGTTTATCAGTGTTAGTGAAAGGAGAGGATGTGGAAGGGGTGATCTTTATTTTCTGAGCAGACCACCAGTCAAAAAATCCTATACTGGCCCTTGGGGACTGCTCCAGGCCTGGGCATTCTGAATTAGGGTGTCTTTTTGTTAAACCATGCCTTATGTTAAAGTGGACCAAAACCCATCTCTAAGAGTCCTAAGTTGGCCAGTTCCCACTCCCTGGGGCATCGTGATCTGGCATGCCCGCGGTGCAAAACGATGGAGAATGTCGCAATCATTTACCTAGCTGTCGGTGTGCCCCTGTGCAAACATGGGCCGTAGCCCTGCTATACCTTTAGCTAGGCGCGTCCCTATGCCAGCCATTTGTGAATGGCTGACGCAGGGACGACCCCAGCTGGGGGTTAGCGGGGATGCAGCCGGCGGTGTATTTACTCCATTCAGTGTCTTTGTCGCAATAACATACCTTCCAACTTTTCAGGGTGGGAAAGAGGGACAATTGTTAAATTAAGCCACGCACCCTCAGGGATAGACAGGAGATAGGTTGTAACAGTTACAACAATATAAACACCTTGAATAGGCAATTGAATAATTTATTGGTGCAGATCTGCATGTTACACCTCAAAGAGGGACCAAGGAGACCAATGAGGAACAAGGGGACAAGGACTCAAAAGAGGAACAGTCCCTCCAAATCAGGGACAATTGGGGGGTATGCACTACATGTCTGTGTGGCAAAGAGAAGCTGAATGGAGACAAGCACGCTGACTGGCTGACAGCCCACAGCGGGGCATCACAAATCCTGTTGCCATGTTTTCTAATGTTTTTTATGTTAAAAAGGGACCAAAACTCCACCAAAAGGCCCCTTTTATGACATGACATTATGTTCATGAGATATTAAAAAAATTAAGAAATTCTGAATCAAAGTCAGTGTGAAAGTGAGAGAGTTGGAGTGAAATCGAGAAAGGGAAAGAGATTAAGGGAAAATGCTGAACATATATATATATATATATATATATATATATATATGAGAAGGTGGGAGGAAATGGCCCAATGATAAAAATCCATATAAATATGATGGATATAGGGAGGAGAGGCCACTTATACACCGACATCAAGAAATATCCAGCCAAGGTGTTTATATGGATTTTTAATATTACACAATTTCGCGATAGTGCTCCTTTATATTTTACAGGGAGTCTGGGATTTGGGAGCCAATGCTTTTGCTCTGGCCATGGGGATATGTTGATCATGACTTCGGAAAGAGATCCGCCCTTTAAACTGGATTAACAGCCTGGCACAGTTGGAAAACAAAGGTAGTGGCCAATGTTCCCTCTAAGCCGGAGCAGCTGCTGTGCGGAGTAGCGAGGGAGCTGTGCAATGCCCGAGCGTGCTGGCGGTGGCATCCCCTGCCACCCTCTAACAAGGAGTGCCCGCGCCGGCCATTCACAAATGCCTGCCATGGGTACGTGCCCTGCTAAAGGGATAGCGGGGATGCAGCCGCTGCTCGTGCATGCACTGTTGGACCGGGAAAGAAGGTGAGTTTTTGGGTGACCTGGGAGGTTTCACACAGAGGGGCATCCTGATTCTGGATGCCCCGGGAGGAGGGAATCAAGCAGCCCTGGAATCTTATAGATTCCCGAGACGATCTATGTGGGTTTTGATCCACTTTAATGGAATCCCAGCCACACACATCCGCAGCTGTCTGCGGCCACGCACAGCCGAAAGAAAGTGCAAGTGATGCCGCTGCTGGCCGCACATGTGCCGTGGGCTCAGACAGCTAAGATCTGTGGGCGAATGGCTGGGTTTCAACTTTCCTGGGTTTTGTTCCATTCCCCCAGGGCATCGTGAATCGGGATGCCCTACTGCATGAATGCCCCCAGAACGCCGCCATTTTATAACCTCTTCCTCGTTCCAACGGCCCATGTGCGGGTTCTCATCTGCCGCAACTATGTCACATGCGCCACTGGAAAAAAGAAGAGGTGAGTGAATAGCAGTTTTCTGGGGGTTTCATACTGTGGGGCATCCCAATTTGGAATGGCCAGGGGGAGAGTCAGTGGGCAGCCATAGAATCTCTTAGATTCCAGGGATGGAATGCATCTACACCCAGCCCCTGTCCCTAGCACCCTTGGCAAAGTTCACATTAAACAATTTCCTGTCCTGAAGCGAAGCTGATGAGGAGAGAGACACCGAGCACCTCTTCTCCAGTTCAGGGTCAGCCAGCATGTGTTCCTCTGTCATTGCTGCTTTGCTCTCCGCACATCAGAGCAATGTCAGCATGCTGGTGGGAGCGAGTCGGCGCAGGAGGGAGAGATGGTCCCGCCCACATCCAGCCAATCAGCGTCTTTGCAGCGCAGACAGCCTGAATGAATCATTGATTCATTGGCTGTGCTGTCTGCCAGTAAACCCGAGGTCCGCCCCAGAGCATGTAATGGACCTCGCCGCTGGGTGCCAGTGCCGGCCCTGCCGACAGCGACCATGCGCGGGCGACAGGCGAGGCTGAGCGGAGGGGCTGGCGCGCATGCGCGCACCTTACAGGGAACACTGGTAGTGGCCATTTTGATGCTTCCTCTCCCAGCATCTCAGCCATGCTGCAGCCTGGATTCAACTAACATAACTGACAAGGCACAGTAACAGGAAGCCCAGCAGCACTTCCTGTTTGCAGGTGGCCTGCAAATGCATGAGCCACCATTTTGTTTCTAAAATGTACTACAGCAGGAGTTAGAAAAAGGTAAATGAATATTTATGTGCAGCAATCTAAATTGCCCTGAGGAGGGATGCATATGAGCACTGTTTGTTGTGTTGGTTTGACTGTTGGTCCGCTTTAAGTTGTTTGAGCCCTTTAAAATGAACACTGAGAAGGCCAGTACAATACAGCTAGTCAATGGAAGGAACAGAAGGGAAGAAAAGGGAATGAGGATAAGGGAGGAGCCATCTTCCTTGTTAGGGTGCCATTGAAAGTAGGGACATTTATTGGGTCTGCAAGGCAGGAGCTACTCAGTCTCCATCAACAAAGGCCAAACAGGCAGCGAGGCTTAAAGTGGACCAACACTCAGGATTTTGACTATCCTGGGTTTTGGTCCACTTCGGTGGGGCACCCCGATCGGGGGTGCCCCGCTGTGTGAAACCCCCCAGAAAGCCCCGAAAACTCACCTCTCCCCGCTCTCACATGACCGCTGCAGCCAATCCCTGCCGATGGACAAGCGGGAGGCAGCGACGGACAAGAGAGCGCGCCCGCCGCCTCCCACGCATCACTCTTACAGCGCGCGCGCCCGCGCCGACCATTCACACACGGCCGGCGCGGGTGCGCGTCCTGCTAGAGGATGAGGATCAGGTAGGGATTTAGGGGTTTCACACACCGATCGGGCTGCCCCGCAGTCAGGGAGCTGATCGGTCCGGGAATCTTATAGATTCCCGGGCCGATCATGGGAGGGTGTTGATCCACTTTAAAGGGGAAATCTATATTCAAATGAATGTTTATGTTTTAGTGTGGCAAAATCATTTCTTAAAGGTGCTAAGCTGATCTGGCATTTTTTAATTTTTTTCTAAAGATAGCAAATGTGTGTTTTATGGAAGCAATCAACAACCTGTAGTGATTGGCAATGGTGCAGGCTTGGTGTAAGTTGCCAATAGCAAAAGATTGCAGATCACTGCTGCTGGTCATGTGTAAGATTTACAGGCTGATTCATTACTAGCGCCAGGTACCGGCACATGAGCATCTGTAGCACAGCACTCAGAGCGACCACTTAGAGGCCGATTCATTAATAGCGCCAGGTAGCGACAGTTGAGCGACTGTAGCAGTATTTTCACAGCGCCCGCTAGTAGTCGCTGTGCTTGGCCGTTGTTCGGTAGTTGATAGCGACTCAGTCGGTTTGCCGTAATGTTGAATACGGGGTGACGAGTCGCTGTTTGACAGGTTCCGCGCTGTATGGGTGCGCATGATAGCGACTGGTCAGCGCGACCGGCTCCCACCATATTCATCAAAAAATCACGCTCAAAAAGTTCTTGCACTGTGAAATGCATGTTTAAACCCCAGAGCGCTGGCGGCGATGTGTTAAAAGTCGTTTTTTAACCCCCAAACAACCATATTTTTGGAAACCAAAAAAAAAAAAAATGTATAAAGAATTTAAATATGAATACATTAATATCAGACCTGTAATATCAATTCTGCACAATTTTTTTTTTTTTTTTTTTTTACCTTAAAAAAATTATCTAACATTGCAGAAGTGGTCACAGAATTTTTCACATTTAAAAAAAAAAAAAAAAAAAAAAACATTAATAACAATTAATTATGAATATTTAAAGATTGTTCCATTGAAATGCATTGGAGAGCGCCAGGTAGTGAGAGGTCATACCTGTCGCTGTTCAAGGTCGGACGCTGGCGCTGTGGGCTGAGGCTGGAATAATGATGAATGAGTCGCTATATGGCGCTATCTCAATCGCTAAGCAGGATTGGCTTGATAAATGTGTGATTGTGGTGGGGAGCTGGCGTTCTCGTGGCGGGGCCCGTCATTACCGGTCGCTCACCAGTCGCTACCTGGCGCTATTCCTTCATAAATAAGGGCCTCAGTAATCGCTGTGATCGGCTATGGGTCGCTGTTACCGAGCGCCTCAGTCGCTGGCAGGCATTGATGAATTTGATGTGTGAGTCGCTATGACACCATTACAGGGCTATATGAGAGTGAATGGTCAGTGTGAGCGACTCAAACCATATTCTTTAAAAAAAAAAAACAGCCTCACACAGCATCGGCGCTCAAGATTGTGTCGCTGCAGCCCAGAGCGCCAGAAGCTGTGTGATTAAAGTCCGTTTTTAGACACATATCCACTAAAACAAAGCGAAAATATATGGAATTACATTGTTATTACATTGTGACATTAACACTTTAATACCAGACCTGTAATGACAATGCTGCATAAAAATGTTAAAAATCAAAAAGGTTTTCAAAAATGACTTTAAATAGGCCAGGAGAGGTCACACAATGATTTGATAAAAAGAAAAAAATTAAAAGAAAACCCTGTTTAAAGAGAAGAAAAGTAACGTCCATTGAAATGTATGGGAGAGCAACAGGTAGCGACAGGTAATATCAGGCGCTCTGGAAGCCAGATCGTCGGTGGTATACGCTGAGCCGTCTGTGATGATGAATCGGACGCTACATGGCGCTGTTAGAGTCGCTCACTGGAATCGCTTTGTTAGATGTGGTTTTGCGTACAGTGCCCAGCGTTCACAGTTCCCTACCTGCCGCTATCCCTTGATGAATAAACCCCCTAGTGAGCTCCCTCACCTCAGCAGTGGTCATAGCAGCAGTGTTCTGTGTGTACAGGACTCGCTTCTCTCTTCTTGGTGTACATTGCCAATAGCAACAGATTGCAGGTAGCGAAAGCTGCTTCCATAAAACACACATTATGGACACACATTTGCTAACATAGAAAAAAAATCTAAAAAATACTACAACTACACCTTGAGGACGACATTTAGGCCCTTATTTAACAAGGAATAGCGACAGGTAGCGACTGGTGAGCGGCCAGTAATAACGGGCCCCCGCCACGAGAACGCCGGCTCCCCACCACAATCACACATTTATCAAGCCAATCCTGCTTAGCGACTGAGATAGCGCCAGATAGCCACTCATTCATCATTATTCCAGCCTCAGCCCACAGCGCCAGCGTCCGACCTTGAACAGCGCCAGGTATGACCTCTCGCTACCTGGCGCTCTCCAATGCATTTCAATGGAACAATCTTTAAATATTCATAATTAATTCATATTAATGTTTTTTTTTTTTTTAAATGTGATAAATTCTGTGACCACTTCTGCCATGTTATATATTTTTTTTTTAAGCTAAAAAAAAAACAAAAAAAAAACTTTGTGCAGAATTAATATTACAGGTCTGATATTAATGTATTAATATTACAAAATTATTTGTAAAACTTGTTTTTTTTTGTTTCCAAAAATATGGTGGTTTGGGGGTTAAAAAACTACTTTTAACACATCGCCGCCAGTGCTCTGGGGTTTAAACATGCATTTCACAGCACGAGAATTTTTTGAGCGTACTTTTTTGATGAATATGGTGGGAGCTCTGACCAGTCGCTATCATGCGCTCCCATACAGCGCGGAACCTGTCAAATAGCAACTCGTCACCCCGTATTCAACATTACTGCACACCGACTCAGTCGCTATCAACAACCGAACAATGGCCAAGCACTACTAGAGGGAGCTGTGAAAATACTGCTACAGTCGCTCAACTGTCGTTACCTGGCGCTATTAATAAATCGGCCTCCCCGTCACAAAAAATTCAATACAACTAAAATGTTCAAAAATTCTATCGAAAGTGGACTTTCCCTTTAAGCTCTATGATAAGGTTGCAGACATGAGTACAAACTTTAACCCTTTCCCCATCTGAAACTAAAATAAACATTTTGGCTGAACTTGGTTGTCTGCATGTCTGCCAGGTAAGTGATCTGCTGATAGACATAGACAGGGCGTCTTTATGATGTAAATGGATGTGAGGGCCCGTTACCAGACATTTAGCATAAGAATAGAGAAGCAGGGGATTCCCCATGTTTTGTACACATCTTGTGGTATCACGTGAAAGTGGAACATAAATAAAACCTGTTGCCATGACCTGTTACTATTCAAGAACTTGCTAATCTGAGATGAATCCAGACATTATTGTTTTCTTATTTTTTTCATAAGAGTGGGGGAAGCTTTAGAGCCACATAAATGCTATTTATAATGAAGTAGTAAAATAATCCCTCAAGTTACTAAAAGTGGTCCCTCTTTCTGGACAACAAATGTGAGATGTTTGATAGGAGACCAAGAGGCCGATTCATTAATAGCGCCCGGTAGCGACAGATGAGCGACAGCAGCGGTATTTTCACAGCGCACGCTAGTATTCGCTGTGCTTGGCCATTGTTCGGTTGTTGACAGCGACTCAGTCGGTGTGCGGTAATGTTGAATACGGGGTTAGGAGTCGCTGTTTGACAGGTTCCGCGCTGCATGGGAGCGCATGACAGCGAATGGCCATAGCGAACGGCTCCCAGCATATTCATTAACAAATCACGCTCCAAAAATTCTCGCGCTGTGAAAGGCATGTTTAAACCCCAGAGCGCTGGCGGCGATGGGTTAAAAGTAGTTTTTTAACCCCCAAACAACCATATTTTTGGAACAAAAAAAAAAAAACAGGTTTTTCAAAACATTTTGTAATATGAATACATTAATATCAGACCTGTAATATCAATTCTGCACACATTTTCTTTTTTTTTACCTTAAAAAAAATATCTAACATTGCAGAAGTGGTCACAGAATTTTTGACATTTAAAAAAAAAAAAAAAATACATTAATAGCAATTAATTATGAATATTTAAAGATTGTTCCATTGAAATGCATTGGAGAGCGCCAGGTAGCGAGAGGTCATACCTGGCGCTGTTCAAGGTCGCTCGCTGGTGCTGTGGGGTGAGGCTGGAATAATGATGAATGATTCGCTATCTGGCGCTCTGTCAGTCGCTAAGCAGGATCGGCTTGATAAATGTGCGATTGCGGAGGGGAGCCGGCGTTCTCGTGGCGGTGACTGTCATTACCGTTCGCTCACCATTCGCTACCTGGTGCTATCCCTTGTTAAATAAGGGCCCAAGCCCAGCAGCCCTGTGTTTCCTAAAACCATTTGGTCACATTCAGTCCATAAGCTCTCAATGTGAAGGTCCAAAGAACTCCTTCACCTGACCATGACTGGGCCCTGCCACCCCGGGGACTCCTTGGAGTCGCATGGGCTCCTATAGCCAGATAATCATCTCATGTGCTAATCAAGATACAGAACCTATCTTCCCTCCCGGAACAGGTCTCATTAAAGGGGGCTACATGCTCCTGGTTTATGTAGTCTCTACTAATACTATTTATGCCAAAACCTTTGTCTGAGGTCACATGATGAAACTTTCTCTTCCCTTTCCAGCAATGGGACTTCCAGTGTCAGTGATGTCTCGTCCGATGTGTGCGCTGATAGATGGGATGTCACGTCGAGTGGATCGCTTCAATTCTTCCATGCAAGGCCAGAATCCAGAGAACAGGACCTCTTGTCTGTTTGTCTCCTGCTTTCTTTGCTCTCTCTATATGAATAAACATATGAATCAATCATTCTCAGTTCACTTGTAATAAAATGGAATAATACCAAATGCATACCTCCCAAGTGTCCCTGATTTGGAAGGACTGTCCCTCTTTTGAGTCCATGTCCCCCTATCCCTCGTTGTTCCCATTTGTCCCCCTTTGAGGTGTAACATGCAGATCTGCATCGAGAAAATATTAGTTTGCCTAAAGTGTTTCTATTGTTTTAACTGTTACATCTTATCTCCTATCCATCCCTCAATGAGGGGCCTGGCCTAATTTAACAAATGGCCCTCATTCCCATCCTGAAACGTTGGTAGGTATGCAAATGTTTTTTTTCATTTTTAGATAGATGGTGGAAGGGTTTAACGTTTGGGAACATTTGCCACCACTTCCTTTACTTATTTTCATTTTTGAACAACAAGCTCACGTTTAAATCTAGAATATCACACAGAGAATAGGAGAATATTTTCCCAGTTCAGTTACTTTCTTTTTAACTCCTTACTAATACTCCTTACAGAAAGTCTCAAGTTCTGGGCCCATACAAAAACAATGTCTGGGCACCCTTTGTAACCTATAGCTAATGGCTGGGCCCAAGGCAATAAGTCTTACCTAAATATTCAGACTATATAGGAAACGTAAGCTCTAAGACTAAGGCCCTTATTTATCAAGGGCTAGCGCCAGGTAGTGTCTGACGAGCGCCAGGTACCGCCAGCTATCGGCAGCTACCGAATCAAGTACGCCCGGCGGCGGTCACAATGACGCATTTATCACGCTAAATGAGGCTAGCGCCGGCGACAGCGTCAGCTAGCGCGGGATTCATCATGTAGTCGACTGCAACGAACAGCGCCGCTGCTAATCCCATCACAGCGACAGGTATGACCTGGCGCTCCCTGGCGTGGTCCAATGCATTTCAATGGAGCAATCTTTAAATAATCATAATTAATTGCTATTACTGTTTTTTTTTTTTTTTTTTAATGTCAAAAATTCTGTGACCACTTCTGCAATGTTAGGTTTTTTTTTTAAAGTAAAAAAAAAACAAAAAAAAATGTGCAGAATTGATGTTAGGGCGAGCGCTGCGTTTTCCCCGCGCAGCGCTCCCCGCCGTGCCTCTCCTCGGGCGAGCGCTGCGTCTCCTTCCTGCAGCGCTTCCCGCTGTACTACCATCAGGGCGAGCGCTGCTGGCCCTCCAGGCTGCGCTTCCCTCTTACCTGGTCCCCGCGCTTCTTCCTCTGGCCGGCATGGCCGCCGGCTTCCTCATGCAGCTGCATTTCCACCCTCCCTGCGCGCACGTCCCCGGCCTCTAGGGGGCGCGCGCGTCAACATTCACAAATTTAAAGGGCCAAGGCACTGATAATTGGTGTCTGGCCATCCAATCTCCTTTCGGCTCTTCCCATAAATTGGACCCTGCCTTACTTCCTGTACCGGATCTTCGGTGTTCTTCCGTGAATGACAGTCGCTGTATCGCTTGTTTCCATGTGTATGACCTCGGCTTGTTTCTCCGCTATTGAACCTGCGCTGCCAGCCCTGACCCCGGCCTTCTTCCTCGACCACTGTTTGTCTCTGCTGCACGTCACCTCAGCTGATTGTGGAACTGTGCCGCTGTTGGGGGGTAGCGACCTGGGAGTCACCTGCCGCACAAGTCCATCCCGCCTTGCGGTGGGCTCTGGTGAAAACCAGTGGCTCCTTAGACCCCGCTCCCCTGACGCGGTATCTGCCAAACAGTTCTGCAGATCCAGCGGGTCCACTTCGCACATTCAACCCGGTGCGTAACAGTAAGATCCGGTCATGGATCCCGCTGAGGTGCCCTTGCCGGAAACTTCCGAACTTCCAGCGCTTGTGGCTTTGCAGTCCCGGCAGATTAGTCAGCTTACCGCTATGATGCAGCAACTCTTGACCCAGCAGCAGTCGCTTTCTCCACCGCCACCGGTGCCGCCACCGCAGCCTCCAGCGGCTTCCTCATCCAGAATCCGCCTCTCCTTGCCAGCAAAATATGAGGGGGACGCGAAATTGTGCAGAGGGTTTCTAGCCCAGTGCTCTATGCACCTGGAATTATTGTTTGATCAATTCCCCACCGAACGCTCTAAAGTGGCCTTCATCATTAGTCTTCTCTCCGGAAAAGCCTTGGCTTGGGCCACTCCGTTGTGGGACCGTAATGACCCTCTCACTTTCACCGTCCAGGCTTTTGTTACAGAATTCCGTCAGGTTTTTGAAGAACCTGCTCGAGCCTCATCTGCCGAGTCCGCTCTATTGAATTTAACGCAAGGTGATCTTTCTGTTGGTGAATATGCCATTCGATTCCGTACTTTGGCCTCCGAGTTGGCATGGAATAATGAGGCTCTCTGTGCTTGTTTTAAGAAAGGTCTCTCTAGCAAGATCAAAGATGTTCTAGCGGCCCGAGAGATTCCTGACTCTCTTTCTGAACTCATACATCTCGTCACTCGCATTGACATACGCTTTGCTGAGAGGCGCGAAGAACTTCGCCTGGAGAGAGATTCCCAACGCGACAGGAGGATGTTTCGTTTGGCTCCTACCTTTCAGATACCCTTGTCCGTACCCTCATCTCCAGAGGTGGAAGCCATGCAAGTCGGCCGCTCTCGCCTAACCCCCGTGGAGAGGTCTCGCAGGAGGAATGAAAATCTCTGTCTGTATTGCGCCAGTCCTGATCATTTTCTAAGAGATTGCCCCATTCGTCCTCCTCGACTGGGAAACAGGCGCACCTAGACTCGTTGGGAGAGGCGTCTCTGGGTGTGTGTGCTTCCTCTCCAAGATTTACCGTACCTGCACAGCTTTGTCTCTCATCTACCTCTGTGCTTAATTTGCCGGCCTTCCTGGACTCTGGTTCGGCGGGCAATTTCATAGAGGCCTCCCTGATCAAGAAACACGACATAGCAGTAAACCGCTTAGCCAAACCATTATTCATCGCCTCAGTTAATGGAGATAGACTGAACTATATGGTGCAGTATCGTACCAAGCCTTTGCTCCTTAAGATCGGCCTCTTTCACCAGGAATACCTGGAACTCTTTGTGTTACCCCATTGTACTTCTCCTATCCTATTGGGTCTTCCTTGGCTTCAACTCCATAATCCTACCATTGATTGGGTCACTAGGGACATCAAGGCGTGGGGTACAACCTGCCTAAAGAATTGCTTGAAAGCCTTACCAGTTCGAACCGATCTTCCTACCACATCTCTACCGGGCCTACCCGAAGTTTACCGGGCTTACGCTGACGTCTTCTGCAAGAAGCAAGCTGAGATCCTTCCGCCACATCGTCCTTATGATTGCCCGATTGACCTCCTGCCTGGTACCACTCCTCCTCGTGGCCGTATCTACCCACTATCCGTCCCCGAAACTCAAGCGATGTCTAATTACATACAAGAAAATTTGCAGAGGGGCTTCATCCGGAAGTCCTCTTCTCCCGCTGGGGCAGGCTTTTTTTTTGTACAGAAGAAGGACGGTTCTCTCCGACCCTGTATTGACTATCGGGGTCTTAACAAGATCACGGTAAAGAACCGATACCCCTTACCTTTAATTCCAGAACTCTTCGACCGTCTACGCGGCTCCAGGATCTTTTCCAAACTAGATCTTAGAGGAGCCTACAACCTGATCCGCATCCGCGAGGGAGACGAATGGAAGACTGCCTTTAATACCCGTGACGGTCATTTCGAGTATTTAGTAATGCCTTTCGGGCTCTGTAATGCTCCTGCCGTGTTTCAAGAATTCGTCAATGACATCTTCCGGGACTTGTTGTATTCCTGTGTCGTGGTCTATTTAGATGATATCCTCATCTTCTCTTCTTCCCTCGAAGAGCATCACCGGCACGTTCGTCTGGTATTATCCCGCCTTCGGCAACATCATCTTTATGCCAAATTAGAAAAATGCCTCTTTCACCAGACCGCTCTGCCTTTTTTGGGTTATACTGTTTCAGCCCAAGGACTACAAATGGACCCTAGCAAATTGAAAGCGGTATTAGACTGGCCCCGGCCTGTTGGTCTGCGTTCCATTCAACGATTTCTGGGCTTCGCCAACTATTACCGTCAATTCATACCCCATTTTTCCACTATCGTGGCCCCCATTGTGGCTCTCACCAAAAAGGGAGCCAACCCCAAGTCGTGGCCTCCACAGGCGGAGGCAGCCTTTTTAGCATTGAAAAAGACATTTTCTATGGCTCCGGTGCTCTCCAGACCTGACCCTTCTCGTCCCTTTTCTCTGGAGGTTGATGCTTCTTCCATTGGAGCAGGAGCTGTACTCACACAGAGGTCCCCATCGGGAAAAAATCGTACTTGTGGGTTCTTTTCTAGGACTTTTTCTTCCGCGGAGCGAAATTATTCTATTGGGGATCGTGAACTTCTTGCTATCAAATTAGCTCTTGAAGAGTGGAGACATCTACTAGAAGGATTGCTTCACCCCATATCTATTTTTACCGACCATAAGAACCTTTTGTATCTACAAACTGCTCAGCGCTTGAATCCTCGCCAAGCTCGCTGGTCACTATTCTTCGCGCGGTTTAATTTCCGCATTCACTTTCGGCCTGCCTCTAAGAACATCAGGGCAGATGCTCTGTCTCGCTCCTCGGACATCACTGACGTGGATACTACTCCTCAGTTCATTATATCCCCTGATCATTTGATTCATTCTGCCCCTGCCTCCCTAGTGCAGGCTCCGCCTGGGAAGACCTTTGTCCCGGTTCGCCGACGCCTCCAAATATTAAAATGGGGTCATGCTTCCCGTATTGCCGGGCATGCTGGTATCAAGAAGTCTAACGCAATTATTGCCAGATATTATTGGTGGCCCTCCATTGAAGAGGATGTGGCAGAATTCGTGCAAGCTTGTACCACCTGTGCACGTAACAAAACCCCTCGCCAAAGACCGGCGGGCCTTCTTCATCCTCTTCCTATTCCTGAAATCCCTTGGTCACACATCGCTATGGACTTCATCACGGATCTTCCTCCATCTCAAGGCAATACGGTAATCTGGGTTGTTGTGGATCGTTTTTCAAAAATGGCGCACTTCGTTCCGCTACCAGGACTCCCATCCGCTCCTCAGTTGGCAAAAAACGTTTTTAAGCATATTTTTCGGCTCCATGGACTTCCTTCCCACATCGTCTCCGACAGGGGAGTTCAGTTTGTTTCTAAATTCTGGAGGGCTCTCTGTACTCAGTTAAAAGTTAAATTAGATTTTTCCTTGGCTTACCACCCCCAGTCCAACGGCCAAGTGGAGAGGGTCAATCAGGTTCTCGGACAATATCTACGTCACTTCATTTCGGCCCGACAGGACGACTGGGTCGATCTCTTGCCATGGGCGGAGTTCTCTTATAATTTCAAAGATTCTGAAGCCACAAAAAAATCTCCATTTTTCATTGTTTATGGCCGCCAACCTTTACCTCCTCTACCCTTACCTACACAGTCGGGAGTACCCGCCGTGGATGACTTAACACAGTTTTTTTCCTCTATCTGGCGTGAAACGCGACATTCTCTTGTTTTAGCCTCTACCCGCATGAAGAACAGCGCTAACAAAAGAAGGAGAATCGCTCCTATTTTCTTTCCTGGAGATAAAGTATTCCCAACTCTTTTCATGTTTCATTATTAAAACCTTTGACGATTAATCGATTCTCTTCTAAAACGTTGGAGCCACTTCCGGTCGCAGGTACCGAAGATGCCTTCTCGGTGAGTGAGATTCTGGCTTCCAAAACATCCAGAGGGAGAAGATACTTTCTAGTGGATTGGGAGAATTGCGGTCCAGAAGAGAGGTCCTGGGAGCCTGAGGAGAATATCCTCGATCGGAGCCTCATTTCAAACTTCCTCGGTCCCAAAAAGAGGGGGAGACCAAAGGGGGGGGGGTACTGTTAGGGCGAGCGCTCCGTGCCTCTCCTCGGGCGAGCGCTGCGTCTCCTTCCTGCAGCGCTTCCCGCTGTACTACCATCAGGGCGAGCGCTGCTGGCCCCCCAGGCTGCGCTTCCCTCTTACCTGGTCCCCGCGCTTCTTCCTCTGGCCGGCATGGCCGCCGGCTTCCTCATGCAGCTGCATTTCCGCCCTCCCTGCGCGCACGTCCCCGGCCTCTAGGGGGCGCGCGCGTCAACATTCACAAATTTAAAGGGCCAAGGCACTGATAATTGGTGTCTGGCCATCCAATCTCCTTTCGGCTCTTCCCATAAATTGGACCCTGCCTTACTTCCTGTACCGGATCTTCGGTGTTCTTCCGTGAATGACAGTCGCTGTATTGCTTGTTTCCACGTGTATGACCTCGGCTTGTTTCTCCGCTATTGAACCTGTGCTGCCAGCCCTGACCCCGGCCTTCTTCTTCGACCACTGTTTGTCTCTGCTGCACGTCACCTCAGCTGATTGTGGAACTGTGCCGCTGTTGGGGGGTAGCGACCTGGGAGTCACCTGCCGCACAAGTCCATCCCGCCTTGCGGTGGGCTCTGGTGAAAACCAGTGGCTCCTTAGACCCCGCTCCCCTGACACGGTATCTGCCAAACAGTTCTGCAGATCCAGCGGGTCCACTTCTTCGCACATTCAACCCGGTGCGTAACAATTGATATTACAGGTCTGATATTCATGTATTCATATTACAAAATGTTTAGAAAAACTTGTATAATTTTTACATATAAAAAAAAAGGTTGTTTGGGGGTTAAAAACTACTTTACACACATTGCCGCCAGCGCTCTGGGGTTTAAACAAGGAATTCACAGCGCGAGAAATTTTTGAGCGTGATTTTTTAATGAATCTGTAGCAAGCCGTTCGCTCTGGCCATTCGCTGTCAGGCGCACCCATACAAGCGGAACCTGTGAAACAGCGACCCCTAACCCTGTATTCAACATTACCGCACACCGACTGAGTCGCTGTCAACAAGCAAACCCCGGCCAAGCACAGCGAATACTAGCTGGCGCTGTGAAAATCACGCTACTGGCGCTCATCTGTCGCTACCTGGCGCTATTAATGAATCGGCCTCCCAGGCCCTTATTTATGAAGGAATAGCGACAGGTAGCGACTGGTGAGCGGCCGGTAATGACGGGCCCCGCCACGAGAACGCCGGCTCCCCACCACAATCACACATTTATCAAGCCGATCCTGCTTAGCGACTGAGATAGCGCATATAGCGACTCATTCATCATTATTCCAGCCTCAGCCCACAGCGCCAGCGTCCGATGCATTTCAATGGAACAATCTTTAAATATTCATAATTAATTGTTATTAATGTTTTTTTTTTTAATGTGAAAAATTCTGTGACCACTTCTGCCATGTTAGATAATTTTTTTAAGGTAAAAAAAAAAAAATTGTGCAGAATTGATATTACAGGTCTGATATTATTGTATTCATATTACTAAATTCTTAAAAAAATTTTTTTTTTTTTTGGTTTCCAAAAATATGGTGGTTTGGGGGTTAAAAAACGACTTTTAACCCATCGCCGCCAGCGCTCTGGGGTTTAAACATACATTTCACAGCGCGAGAATTCTTTGAGCGTGATTTTTTGATGAATATGGTGGGAGCCGGTCGCTCTGACCAGTCGCTATCATGCGCACCCATACAGCGCGGAACCTGTCAAATAGCGACTCGTCACCCCGTATTCAACATTACTGCACACCGACTCAGTCGCTATCAACAACCGAACAATGGCCAAGCACTACTAGAGGGAGCTGTGAAAATACCGCTACAGTCGCTCAACTGTCGCTACCTGCCGCTATTAATGAATCGGCCTCTAAGCTACAACTAAGAGCCCAACATTCACATTATAGGTTATGTGGGGACCCAAACACAATATAGTCTGTATGGAGTCTGGAACCTTCTGAAACCTATATTCAACGTTTGTGCCCCTAGTTTAAACTAGGACTCTGGCCCCAAGGCAACCAGACTTACCTCAATATATAGACTATATTGAAAATGGAAATGAAAAAAGGGGGCCCATTAATCACATTTTAGGCTACGGGGGGCCCAAACATATAGACAGTATAGGGCATTAGTGCTCAACCCTCCTCCTCAAGGGCCACCAGCAGGCCAGGTTCTGCCTCTCTCCGCACTGATGCACAGGTATAGTAATTATCGGTCAGTCTACATCTCTGTCTGAGGACTCATTTCCTCACCTGTGCATCAGTGGGGAGATCTGCAAAACTTGGCATGTTGGTGGTTTTTGAGGAGGAGGGTTGAGCACATGTAGTATAGGGTCTAAACCCCTAGTTTGAACTGGACCCCAAGGCAAACCCACCTGCAGATGCCCTCATTAAACACTAGCCCTGGCAGCAATAGGTTTCAAATCAGGGTGGCCTGACCAGGGCCTCCTTTTTTGCAGCTGTACCCATTGGGCCTCATACTGGAGTCTTGGCTGTCCTGCCCTGGTGTGGCCCATAATTGTGCTCAGGTTCTGGGCCCCAAACAGGCAAAAGACCAGGGCCCCCCATTTAGTCTGCTTATGTTTCTTGGCCCCTTTATGCTATTCTGAAAAGTCTCCCTTACCACCACCCAGGGGCCCACCTACATAGGCTCCATTTTCATCCCTTTGGTTCAGCAGTACAATCAAAGGTTCCTTATATAACGCTAGGTGCCAAAACTACCCTGCAACCCTTTATAATGGAAGGGCACCCTGCTGTCCTGAATACATTTCCTGGTGACCCATTTGGGAAGAGTCTAAGGCCCTTATTTATAAAGTAATAGCGACAGGTAGCGACTGGTGAGCGACCGGTAATGACGGGCACCGCCACGAGAACGCCGGCTCCCCACCACAATCACACATTTATCAAGCCAATCCTGCTTAGCGACTGAGATAGCGCCATATAGCGACTCATTCATCATTATTCCAGCCTCAGCCCACAGCGCCAGCGTCCGACCTTGAACAGCGACAGGTATGACCTCTCGCTACCTGGCGCTCTCCAATGCATTTCAATGGAACAATCTTTAAATATTCATAATTAATTGTTATTAATTTTTTTTTTTTAAATGTGAAAATTTCTGTGACCACTTCTGCCATGTTAGTTAATTTTTTTTAAGGTAAAAAAAAAAAAAAAAATTTGTGCAGAATTGATATTACAGGTCTGATATTATTGTATTCATATTACTAAATTCTTTCAAATTTTTTTTTTTTTTGGTTTCCAAAAATATGGTGGTTTGGGGGTTAAAAAACTACTTTTAACACATCGCCTCCAGCACTCTGGGGTTTAAACATGCATTTTACAGCGCGAGAATTTTTTGAGCGTGATTTTTTGATGAATGTGGTGGGAGCCGGTCGCTCTGACCAGTCGCTATCATGCGCTCCCATACATCGCGGAACCTGTCAAATAGCGACTCGTCACCCCGTATTCAACATTACTGCACACCGACTCGAGTCGCTATCAACAACCGAACAATGGCCAAGCACAGCGACTACTAGCGGGCGCTGTGAAAATACCGCTACAGTCGCTCAACTGCCGCTACATGTCGCTATTAATAAATCAGCCTCTAACTTTTTCCTACTTCAGAACCTCTGTGTACTAGCTCAGTGATCTAATTTTGGACCAATCGGCACACAGTGTACATGTTTTAGGGTACATGTTGCCCCTATATTTGGTATGGAGATGGAAAATCCCAAACACTGTAACATAAAATAGGAGGTAACTTACACATCTTAGACAAGCATGAGCTTAGCAACTTTATTTAATGTATTTGTCAGTGTGGCTAGCTTTAGAAGTCTTTGAAAAAATACACTTATATTAGCCACAAACAATCTGTACGAACACATTCTGAATTAAAATGTTTTTGCCAATTAATATTAAGAAAAAATAGGAGTGGTTGAAGCACACCTTTTAGTTTCTATGAGATATCAAGGAGACTATGGAGCAATAAGAGAACGTTCAGCCCGTCTTAACTCTGTGTTCCACCTCACAGAGACACAGTACAAGGTATATTATGGAGAAGAAAGGCGAACAAATAAGATTTGTATGCAGAGAAACATCAAAATGTAATAGGGTGTCAGTGCACAGGAATGCTGATATATACAAAACAAGAACACAGTATATGTAGTAAGGTGGGCGAAATACCCAAAATGACCGCTAGATGGTGCCAGAGATCAGCATACAGTGTTATAATTCACATTATATAGTAAGCAGCTATGCAAGCAAGAAAATCATTCAACATCATATAGATAGACCAGGTTGAAGTACAAAATACATAATCACAATGCTCCCTCCTGAGGAAGGTTATCAAAAACCGAAACGTCGAGGGTTACCTCTTGGTGCTGCCTGTAAGATCTCTCTTGCTCTCTTTGGCTTACCCATTTTTTACATTGATTTGTATTGCCTGTTTGATTAGCATTGTGATTATGGGGTGTCTACACATGTTGTACTTCAACCTGGTCTATCTATATGATGTTGAATGATTTTCTTGCTTGTATAGCTGCCTACTATATAGTGTGAATTATAACACTGTATGCTGATCGCTGGCACCATCTAGCGGTCATTTTGGGTATTTCACCCACCTTACTACATATACTGTGTTCTTGTTTTGTATATACGGTATCAGCATTCATGTGCACTGACTCCCTATTACATTTTGATGGTTTTCTGCATACAAATCTTAGTTGTTCGCCTTTCTTCTCAATTAATATTAGAAAAATTTAAATCATGCCAATGTCATGTGTAGTATCTCACTCTTACCACAGGGTGGCAACAGTGACATAGAAAGGATGTCAGACCAATATTGATAAGTGCTCCCTGCTGACTATCCTCACCCCAAGTGCCATGCCTAGCAAGGGCACAGCATGCACAGCAGGATGCTAGTCGTGTACCCTTCATTGTTACTGAGGCCGGAACAGGAAGTTCTGGCCATGGGGACATTTAAAATGGACCAACACCCAGCCTGATCGGACCGGGAATCTATAAGATTCACGGGCCGATCCAATCCCTCCCCACTGTGTGAAACCCCCCAGGCCCCCTGCAAACCTTCCCTGATTCCCAGTCCAACGGCTCATGCGCAGGCCGCGGCCTCATCTCCCACTTTTCTCTAGCGGGGTGCCATTTGTGAATGGCCGGCGCGGGCGCGCTCCATGTTAGAGGTAAGCGCGAGATGCGGTTGCCAGCGTACTCGGAGCCGCTGAGGTTTGACGCGCATACCTCAGGGGCTCCGAGCGTGCCGATTGGACGAGCGGCCGCTTTTGCGCCGTAGGAGCGGGGTGAGGTGAGTTGAATCCTGGATCTGGGGGGTTTCACATAGCAGGGAACCCCCAATCGGGGTGCCCCGGGGAAGTGGACCAAAACTCAGGATAGTCAAAATCCTGGGTGTTGGTCCACTTTAAACTCCATAGTGCCCATGGTACCGGTGCCGCTGCACTTCCGGTACCAGGTAGGAACTATCTCCCCTTTTGCATGGCAACATTTATCTTTTATTAGCTGCATGTTGATTTTGGCCATCCTCGTTTTTAAGTTATTGTGAAGCATACTCGCAGCAGTACAGGGTATAAGGGGGGAGTTTTCCTTCCCCATTTAGAGGATATATGGTACCTTATCAGGCTTCTCGCTATGGGTTTATATTTGTTTTGTCTTATTAGCTCCCACCACTATATAAAGAAGCAGCAAAGAAGTAGAAGGGAGCATTCTGAAGGGGCTGTAGTGGCCTCCCAAGAGCATGCACACTCTCAGGCCTATAGATCAACTTCCAGGGGCCACTATAGACACTCCAGATCAAGATCATAGGAGACACCATAGGAGACACCATACCCCCCCTTCTAGAGGGAACTGTTGGATGTGTGGAAAGAAGGCGGTGCCAGAAAAAATAGTTTGTTCAGACTGCATAAGAGTGGTAACAGGTGGATCCCACTGAAACCATCCGCCAGATGGTCTTAAAGGAGACGGAGGCAAGTGGCTGCATCAGCCACCGCAGTACCCTCTGATGCAACTAAGGCCCTTATTTAACAAGGGATAGCGACAGGTAGCGACTGGTGAGCGGCTGGTAATGATGGGCCCCGCCACGAGAACGCCGGCTCCCCACCACAATCACACATTTATCAAGGCAATCCTGCTTAGCGACTGAGATAGCGCCATATAGCCACTCATTCATCATTATTCCAGCCTCAGCCCACAGCGCCAGAGTCCGACCTTGAACAGCGACAGGTATGACCTCTCGCTACCTGGCGCTCTCCAATGCATTTCAATGGAACAATCTTTAAATCTTCATAATTAATTGTTATTCATTTTTTTTTTTTTTAATGTGAAAAAATACCATTTTGTGAATACTCACCTTGTAAAATGGGTATTATGAGTATGTCACACACCCCGCTTCAAGAATCCATAACATGTGGGTAATATCGTCCTGAAGAGGGCGTTCCTGCAGAGATGATAGCAAAAGAAAGCCCCTCCCTGATCCATAAATACCTGGGACCTCCCACTCACTACCCAGTATACAGAAAGCAGTAAGGTAAGGGACCAGGAAGAGGCAAATATAAACAACAACCACGCAAAGTTCGCAATAAAGAGGATCCTGAATACAAAAGGGCGGGTTGAAGCGGGGTGTGTGACATACTCATAATACCCATTTTACAAGGTGAGTATTCACAAAATGGTATTATTCTTAGTATGTCACACACCCCGCTTCAAGAATCCATAACATGTGGGACATCCAACAGCAGTGTCCATAACAAGGGCGGGGATCCAAAACTAGGCAACAATGCACAACCTTAAACCACAACAGCTTGCAAAACTTTGCGGCCAAAAACAGCATCCGCTGATGCCCTAACATCAACCTTGTAAAACTTGGAAAAGGTGTGAACCGAAGACCAGGTAGCGGCCTTACAAACTTGTTCAACAGAAGCCTGGTGCTGAAAGGCCCAGGACGCACCAACTGCACGAGTAGAATGAGCAGTAACACGAAAAGGGGGACTCCTCCCCTTGGCAGAATAGGCCCCAATGATGGCCTGACGAATCCATTTACTAATGGAAGATTTGGCAGGAGCCAAACCTTTCCTAGGCCCGCAGGGCACCACAAAGAAAGCATCAGTCTTACGAAAGGAAGACGTAACCTCCAGATAATGTTCCACAACACGAACTACATCCAAGGAATGCAATGCCCTTTCCTTGTCGTCGCTGGGATTTGGGCATAGAGAGGGCAAAACAATGTCCTGATTCAGATGAAACTCCGAGACCACTTTAGGAAGAAAATCCTGCTTGAAACGAAAGACAACCTTGTCCTGATGTTTCTCGAAGTACGGAGCTGTAATGGATAAAGCTGCCAACTCAGAAACACGCCTAACCGAAGTGATAGCCACCAAAAAGGCCACCTTTTGGGTAAGAGAAGACAAAGCTATCTCCTTCAAGGGCTCAAACGGAGGGCCCTGGAGAGCAGAAAGAACCAGGTTCAAATCCCAAACTGGAACAAAAGGCTTCCTAGGAGGCCGAACATGTGTAACACCTTGGAAAAAGGTCTTGACTAAGGGATGAAGTGCAAAAGACCCTTGGAAGAACACCGCCAGGGCAGAAACCTGCCCTTTCAATGTACTAAGCTGGAGCCCCAGATCTAGACCATGTTGGAGAAACTCTAAAATTCTAGGAATGGAGAACTCTCGACAAGAGAAAGACCTACTTTCACACCAATCAATATAGGCCCTCCAAGTCCTGTAGTAAATAGAAGAGGAAGAGCGCTTCCTGGCACAGATAAGAGTCTGAATCACTGCGTCAGAAAGACCTTCCTCCTTCAAGATGGCGGTTTCAGCAGCCATGCCGTCAAAGCCAGCGATGGTAAATTGGGATAGCGCAGCCGACCCTGGGTGAGCAGGTCCGGCAGCAGAGGCAGGGCGAACTGATCCTCTGCCAGTCCTACAAGATCTGCGAACCAAACTCGCCTTGGCCACCTTGGGGCCACCAGAATTGCCGACGCACCATCCAAGGCCAGTTTGCGCAGCACTCTGGCTAGCATTGGGAACGGAGGAAACAGGTAAAGGAGCC
Source organism: Gastrophryne carolinensis (assembly GCA_027917425.1). Taxonomy (NCBI): domain Eukaryota; kingdom Metazoa; phylum Chordata; class Amphibia; order Anura; family Microhylidae; genus Gastrophryne; species Gastrophryne carolinensis. Next base: position 59,289,252 of record CM051235.1, read on the forward strand.
CCAGATCCCTCCAGTTTAGAGACATGGAATCCACTGTCAGAGCCAGAGGATCCCGCGAGAGAGACACAAAGACTGGAAGCTTGTGATTGTGACGAGAAGCAAAGAGGTCCACCGCTGGGACCCCCCACCTGAGACATATCGAACGAAACACCTTGGGACTGAGAGACCACTCCCCCTGACGAGAGGAGGCCCTGCTCAGCAAGTCCGCCTCCGTGTTCTCCACTCCCGGAATGTAGACTGCTGAGATACACGGGACGTGGGTCTCTGCCCAGTCCAGAATCAAAGACACTTCCCTGAGGGCACTCCTGCTGCGAGTCCCTCCTTGGTGATTGATGTAAGCAACCGCCGTTCTGTTGTCCGACCGGACCTGAACTGGCAGGCCTCTCAACTGATGAGTCAAGCGAAACAGAACCAACCTGATGGCTCTCAACTCCAGAACATTGATGGGCTCGTGAGCCTCCCGCGGGCCCCACAAACCCTGAAACTGGAGGTCATTCCAAACACCCCCCCAACCTGACAGACTGGCATCCGTGGTGACTGTTTCCCAACACGGAGCCAGAAAATATCTGCCCTTCAACAGATTGACCGACCCCAGACACCATTGCAGGGATCGACGAACTCGGGGAGTCATCAGGAAGGACTGATCCAGCGATAGAGGAGACTTGTCCCAAACCTTCAACAGATGAAGCTGAAGCGTCCTTGTGTGAAACTGCGCAAAGGGAACTGCCTCGAATGAGGCCACCATTAACCCCACCAGCCTCATCCCTAACCGGATGGTCGGATGAAGGGTAGACAAGAGAAGCCGAACTAACTCCTGAATCAAAAGAATCTTGGCCTGGGGTAGAAACACCCTGGCCTGTGAAGTGTCCAGAGACATTCCCAGAAAGGTCAGAATTCTGGACGGAGAAAGAGAAGACTTGGGGTGGTTGATCACCCAACTGACACCACCGCTCTGGTGTCCAACTCCGCTTGGTTGAAGGAAGAGGCCATGATCAGTAGATCGTCCAAATAGGGCACGATGCGGATACCCTGGCCTCTGAGCAGAGCCATCACCCCCGCTAGCACCTTGGTGAACACCCGAGGAGCTGAGGTGAGACCGAAAGGAAGTGCCACAAACTGAAAGTGCCGATCCTCCACCACGAACCTGAGAAACCTCTGGTGTGCTGGAAAAACCGGAACGTGTAGATAAGCATCCTTGATGTCTATGGACGTCAGAAAGTCTCCCTGACGAAGAGAGTGAATGGCCGAACGCAGCGTTTCCATGCGGAATTTCCTCGGCCGGATGAACCTCTTGAGAAACTTCAGATCCAAGATGGGTCGGACCAACCCGTCCTTCTTGGGTACCGTGAACAGATTGGAATAAAAGCCCCTGCCCCGATCTGAAGGGGGCACTGGGCAAATGACAGCCATGTCCAGAAGATTCTCCACTGCCACCAGGAGCCCCTGCGCCGCTAGAGGCTCCGACGGCATCCGAGACCTGACAAATCTGGAAGGGGGGCGGAGCTCGAACTCCAGCTTGTAGCCGGAAGACACCACTTCCCGGATCCATCTGTCCGAGACCTCTTGATCCCAGATCTGAGAGAAGTGCTGCAGCCGTCCCCCCACCCGCATGGGTGAGGGCGCCCCCTCATTGCTGAGCCGGCTTGGCAGCCGGTTTGGGCTTAGAGCCCCAACTGTATCCAGAACGGGCACGTCCTCTGCCCCTGTTTCCGGAATCTCCTCTGGAAGAGGGAAATGCAGAACCCCTACCAGATCTGGCCCCCCCGAAAGGAGGGGGTAAAGGCAGGCGCCCCCCGAAAAGGGCGGCGTTGTTTCTTACGTTGAGGTAACCTACCACCCTTGGTGACAGAGTCCAATGTCTCTCCAAAGAGCCGTAGACCAACAAAGGGTAAAGCCGTCAGTGATTTTTTGGACATAAAATCGGCCGCCCACTGGCGCAGCCACACCGACCGCCGAATAACCACAAGCAGAGCCGACGTCCTACCACACATCATCAAAGTGTCATCCAAGGCAGTCAACACAAAGGATAGAAACAACTCACACCGTTTAAGGCTAAGGAACTCGTTACTACCAGGACGAAGCCCGGAAGAAGTCAACAGGTCCCTGACCACAGACCTGGTAGCCAACACCATTAGCTCCGAAGCGCACACAGGCCGGATGGCCGACCCAATGCTAGTAAAGCCATGAGAAGCCATCTGATCAATACGTTTATCCTCTCCATCTTTGAGAGTGGAACAATCAGGTCTGTTTAAAACCGAGGAGTTACACAACCCCAAAACCGGTGCATCCACCTCGGGGGGAGATGCCCAGCGCTTGACCGCCTCAGAAGGAAAGGGATATTTCCTATCCCACCCCTGAGGGATGCCAGGGAGCCGAGCCGGCCTATCCCATTCCTTGTCAATGATTCTATCAAAATGGCGTTGCGTAGGAAACTCCAGGCGCGGCCTGGATTCCTCAAACAATTCACCTTTCTGCTGTGACGCCTCCTCGGGAGGGGAAATATTCAGAACTTCCAGCATGAGAGACAGAGCGTGAGGAGAGTCCAAGGATCTCCCTAAATCAGAAAGCTCGGCATCAGCGCCAGCAGACTGCTCATCATCCGAAAATTCTGAACCCTCATCAACTTCCCCCTCCTCTAGCTGAGGATAATCAGACCAATCCAGATTGTCTCTGTCATCAAGATCATCCACCGGCGGAGCCGGCGACAAATGCTTTCTCTTAGACGGAGCCTTACGGGCGACCGAGCTAGAGAGCATTTTCTCAAGGCTAGCCAATCTGGCACACATCTCGGATTGCAGATCCCTGCCCATGACCACGTCACACGGGGCACGAGTCAAGGCGGGAGGGGGAGTTGAGGTGGCCGGCTGTGCTGACCCCGCCGCTTGGGGTTCGGACTGCCGCGTAATAGTTTGCTGTGCACATGGTATACACAGTAACACATCATCCCCAGTAATGGAAATCCCACACAACATACACTTTTTGGGATGCCCCGAAGGGGTCCCAGTCCCAGTATCCGGGGATGCCTCCATAAGGTGAATTTTGAGTGGTCGCTATGACCCAGGGAATTACGCCAGTTAGACAACCCGGGATGCCCCTTTAATGTCCCGAGTGGGAGGATTTGTGATGCTAAAATGGACCCAGGGACCCAGGATCAGGAGAGACCTTCCAATACTACAGAAGATCCTCCTGGATAACCTTCACCTAAAAGACAGAGAGAGACCCATAAGTCCCTACAATAAGACTTAACAGATAAAGAAAAGAAAAAATAAATGAGGCCCACAGGGCCACTCACAAACGCTGCGGTGAACGATCCGCCTCAGAACAATGGCGATTTCTGAGGTGAAGTGAAGAGAAGAAGAACTGCCTTGTCAGGGGCATGGTCTGCGCAGCCCGCGCAAAGCTGATCTGTGCCCCTTAAGCTGCCTAGTAACAGGGAGCTGCCTAGTAACAGGGAGCTCAGCTCCGCAGCGGCGCCAGTACAGAGGAGGGCGGAGCCGCGGCGACGCGCCGAAAGCCCGGCTCCGCCCCCCCTACCAGTGTGAATGAAGCGTGAGGGAAGAAGTCCCTCACGCACCAGCCCAGAGACCGGCGCCGGCTATCACTAGCGGAGCACCCGCCCCGCTCGCTGCGGCGAGAAATGAATGAGAGAGCCGGGGCTGGCCGCGGCAGAGCGCCGAGTGCCAGCCCCGCCCCCCCAAAGCGTGTGAGGTAAAAATTACCTCACAGACTGAAAAACCCCGGCACCCGGCTGCAATGACAGCCGCGGTGCTGCAACATAGTAACAACAGTGCAACCAATTCATTGAGGGATTACTTCCAGACGCTCCACATCAACAAGAGAAAGTGATAAAGAGAAAGAGAATAAAGTTAACCCCTATGAGAGGAACCCCCAGCCCCCATAGTTGGTAAAGGGAAGGGCCCCCCCCCCAGGGGAAAAGTCAAGGGACGGGGCATCCCAAACCGGGATCACCTACCCGGTATGACCGCCTACCCTCTCTTTTAGGGTCTCACGGTGGAGCTCTGCTCCTCAGCACCAGAGGTGCCAATGTACCCTCGCTCGGGCCAGCAGCCAAGACTGTGGAGGCATGTAATCTGAGGTAAATTTTGGGACAAACAGGGGTCCGAGCGGAAATAGACAAAATAAGAGGCCGGGAGTTACCCCGGCTACCTGAAATCCCCCTGTGCAAGGAGGAGCCATCATCTTCTGACTTGCTCGCCGTCTGCAGAGATGGAAAACTGGGTAGTGAGTGGGAGGTCCCAGGTATTTATGGATCAGGGAGGGGCTTTCTTTTGCTATCATCTCTGCAGGAACGCCCTCTTCAGGACGATATTACCCACATGTTATGGATTCTTGAAGCGGGGTGTGTGACATACTAAGAATATTCTGTGACCACTTCTGCCATTTTAAATAATTTTTTTAAGGTAAAAAAAAAAAAAAATGTACAGAATTGATATTACAGGTCTGATATTAATGTATTCATATTACAAAATTATTTTAAAAACTAGTTTTTTTGGGTTTCCAAAAATATGGTTGTTTGGGGGTTAAAAAACGACTTTTAACCCATCGCCGCCAGCGCTCTGGGGTTTAAACAAGCATTTTACAGCGCGAGAATTTTTTGAGCGTGATTTGTTAATGAATATGGTGGAAGCCGGTCGCTCTGACCAGTCGCTATCATGCGCTCCCATACAGCGCGGAACCTGTCAAATAGCGACTCCTCACCCAATATTCAACATTACGGCAAACCGACTGAGTCGCGCTCTGAAAATGCCGCTACAGTCGCTCAACTGTCGCTACCTGCCGCTATTAATGAATCGGCCTCTAATATGGAGGTCAGCGGTATCGCAGCCGATGCTCAAATAGAGGAGCACTGTAAGGCTTGTCCTCAGCAGTGATTTCTTATAACTGTAATAGAAAAAAAGCGGACCAGTGCTGGAAAAATACAGAGGCAAAAATTTGAAGGAGGAAAAAATAAATATCATGGGGAGTGCCAGAATAATGGCAGTACAAAGTGGCGCTCACTGGCGCTAGGATAATCGGCTGGCAGGTCCAACAGGCACTGACATAGACCGGCCAACAAAACAAATTGGGGGTTTATTCATCAAGGGATAGCGACAGGTAGTGCCTTGTAAGCGGCAGGTAGCGCCTGGTGAACGCCGGGCGCTGTACGCAATACCACATTTATGAAGCCGATTCTGGTGAGCGAATGCAACAATGCCATATAGCGTCCGATTCATCATTGCCCAAGGCTCAGCGTATACCGCCGGCGCTGTGGCTTCCAGAGCGCCTGGTATTACCTGGCGCTCTCCCATACATTTCAATGGTCGTTCCTTTTCTTCTGTTTAAACAGGGTTTTCTTTTAATTTTTTTAATCAAATCATTGTGTGAGCTTTTCTGGCCTATTTAAAGTCATTTTTGAAAACTTTTTAGAATTTTGAATTTTTTATGCAGAATTGTCATTACAGGTCAGGTATTAAAGTGTTAATGTCACAATGTAATAACAATGTAATTCCATATGTTTTCGCTTTGTTACTAGTGGATATGTGTTCAAAAACGGACTTTAATCAAACAGATCCAGGGCTACAGCGACCCAATTTTGAGCGCCGCCGCTGTGTGAGGCTGTTTTTTTGATGAATATGGTTTGAGCCGCTCACACTGACCAGTCGCTACCGTTCGCTCCCATATAGTGCTGTACTGGTGTTATAGGCGACTCGCACATCAAATTCATCAATGCCGGCCATGTTACTACAGCGACTGAGGCGCTCTGTAATAGCTACTCACGGCCGATCAGAGCGACCACTAGCGACTGCTAGTGCCAACGTAGTACACAGCACAGCGCCAGATAAGACGGGAATGCCGGCGCTCCGAAGCTGGCGCTATAGCCAGATAAATTATGCTAAAAAGCTCCCATCATAAATAAGGCCCTTTATTTTTTTTGAAGTACAGCAAGACAGAGATTACTCCAAGGGAGCAATGATTGACTTGCCCTGGACTTTTATATCTCATTTACAAATCTATACCAAAATACAGTAACATTCAGAAATGTGTATGCCAACATGGCGACACCCCAACGCATATTTTTCCTTTTTACCCATTTTATTCCTTTGAATGATGGAATCTTCTTAACCCATTATGCTGCATAAAATGAGGGAGTTTCACTTACTGCCTCATTACAATGTATATGAGGGTCATCGACCACTCCCGTCATTCAGAGTCATGGGTCTGTCTGTCAGATGAATGTGATGTAACTTACAGGCAGGTTACAAAATATAGTGGCATAGTGGGGTTCAGGTGAGTATTTCAAGTTTACCTGAAGCTCATTTCACCCCTTGCTCTTGTCTCTGAAATGATCATTTCTTTTGGATATATATGCATCATATGCTTCAAGGGAAAGTCCTCTCTCCTATTACATTTCTGATTTGTTTTTAAAATTCCTCCTTTATTTGGTGTCTTGACGATAGTAAAGAGCTTAAAAATATATATATTTTATACAGAGCACCAAAGCCAGATGATAGATAAGGTCCCACAACACATGCACATCAAATCATGACTGGATCCAATCCTTCACCGACAATAGAAATGTTTACCAGCTATAAGACGGAGTAAAGCTTCACAAACACGCAACCATAAAAAGCTGCAGTCAAATCTAGGGCGTTTCCTCTTTAAAGTGGACCAACACCCTCCACTGATCGCCCCGGGAATCTATAAGATTCCCGGACCGATCAGTCCCCTGACTGCGGGCACCCCAATCGGCTTGTCCGTCGGCGGGGATTGGCTGCAGCGGTCACGTGGGAGCGGGGAGAGGTGAGTTTTTGGGGCTTTCTGGGGGGTTTCACACAGCGGGGCACCCCCGATCGGGGTGCCCCACCGAAGTGGACCAAAACCCAGGATAGTCAAAATCCTGGGTGTTGGTCGACTTTAAGGCACTGGCTTGCCACAACATATGCAGGTCAAAATCTCAGTAGATTATATGCAAAGGACACAGAACCAGACCAAACATAGTGTAATTCCGTATCATAAAGTGTTTAATTAGTAAAAATAGAAATGCACTCACGAACTCCACCGCCGACGCGTTTCGTCGCAACTAGGCGACTTTGACAAGGCCTTGTCAAAGTCGCCTAGTTGTGACTAAACGCGTCGGCGGTGGCCTGTGGCGGAGTTTGTTTTTATAGAGGTACCCAACGTTACTATTCTGTGCCCCCCTGCGGCTGTCGGATTCCAGGGCCGGCTGAACTTTGAATCGATTGAATGCCGTTTTTACCCTTGTTGGCTTGTGAGTGCATTTCTATTTTTACTAATTAAACACTTTATGATACGGAATTACACTATGTTTGGTCTGGTTCTGTGTTCTTTGCATATAATCTGCTGAGATTTGGACCTGCATATGTTGTGGCGAGCCTGCGCCTTAAAGAGCAAACGCCCTGGATTTGACTGCAGCTTTTTATGGTTGCGTGTTTGTGAAGCTTTACTCCGTCTTATAGCTGGTAAGCATTTCTATTGTCGGTGAAGGATTGGATCCAGTCACGATTTGATGTGCATGTGTTGTGGGACTCTGACCTTATCTATCATCTGGCTTTGGTGCTCTGTATAAAATATATATATTTTTACGCTTGTATCACCCTTGTTGGAATAAGGACATTTTTACGTTGAGCACTATACATACTAATGTGGATTTGTATATCTATGAATTCTTGAGCGCGGTGTAATGTACTAATATTTACTATTTGTAATCATTTTTACTTTTTTATAGATAGTAAAGAGCTGCTCTGGTGCAGCTTGAATTCTGAACCTTAGAAATGTAGACTGGCCTATAGAGAGTAACAGAGCGTACACCTTCTTTGCTGCTATTAAGAAGCTTTAAAGCAGAACAAAACCCAGGATTTTGACTTGCAGAGCCACTTTTCATGCTGAGCCACTTCATGCCACGCAGTGGCCAAATTGAATTGAATAATGGTTAATGAACGAATTTCCAGCATAGTACATGATACTTTATTTTAGTAAAATAGGGACTCCATGGCAGCTACAATATATACCTCCAAAATATGTTGAGTAGTACCCTGGTTGGCTTATTGAGTGCTCCTTATTTTCCTTTTCGTTTTTTCTCTCCTTACAATTAAAACATGTGACATTAAAGTGGACCAACACCCAGGGGCGATCAGATCCCTCCCCGCGGGGCATCCGAAATCGGGATGTCCTGCGGGGTGAAACCCCCCAGGAAGCCCAGAAACCTTACCTTAACCCCGTTCCAATGGCGCATGCGCAGGCCACGAACGCATCTCGTGCTTCCCTCTAGCAGGGCGCGCACCCTCGCCGGCCGTTTGTGAATGGCCGGCGCGGGCGCGCGCCCTGTTAGAGGGAAGCGCGAGACGCGGCCTCCAGCGATCAGAGCCGCTGTGGTTGGACGCCGCTTGTACGTGCATACCACAGCGGCTCTGAGCGCTCTGATTGGACGAGCGCCCGCGTAGGAGCGTGGTGAGGTGAGTGTTTCCGGGCTTTCTGGGGGGTTTCACACAGCGGGGCACCCCCGATCAGAGTGCCCCACCGAAGTGGACCAAAACCCAGGATAGTCAAAATCCTGGGTGTTGGTCCACTTTAAAACATAGAACTATACATTGATAACCAAAATAAAACGAAGTATTATTTTGGAAATGAAATGATTGTAAATGAAATAAGAATATAAAACTGAAGTTTTAGGACAAAATGATGATGAGACAATGTATATAATTGAATTCAGATATACAGAATATAACACAGAGAAAGATTACAGTAAGATGTGATTAGAAATGTAATTTAATGAACAAAACATTTTAATAAAGAATTAAACTTTAAAAAAGAAAAGGAAAAAAGATGGAGAGAACAAGGGAATCATTTTGACAGGGGGAAGGCTGAAAAGAGAAACTGATAGAGTTTTAGTTTATAGATAGAGCTTGGAAAAGAAGGATATGCAAAAAAGGGGAGAAAAGACGGAAGCAAACTGGAAAAGTGAAAGATGCAAGGAAAATCGGAAAATAGTATAGGGGAAATATGAACAGGAGAAAAAAAGGAGGAATATGAAAAGGAGAGAGAGAAGGAGGGATTGAAAGAGATGAAAGAGAATGGAATAGAGAAAAAAAAGAGGAAAGGAGGGATTATGGAAGAGAAGGGGTGCAGAATGGAGAGGATAAAAGAAGGAATAAAGAAAAAAGGAAGGGAAGTGGCAGAGAGAGAGAAAAGGGGGAGGTGAAAGAAATAGAGGGTGTGGAAAGGAAGGGATAAAGGAGGGGATGGAGAGAAGAAATGAGATAGGAGGGGATGTGAAAGAAAAAAGGGGGTGTAGAAAAGAGAAATGAGAGATATTGCATATATATATATATATATATATAGCATATATAAGAAAGAGAGAGAGAAGATGGATGTTGAAGGGGGATGTGGAAAGGAGAGAGGGAATAAAAAATGAAGGAATGTAGAAAATAATGGAGAGAAAAAATAAGGAAATGTGGGGTTGTGGGGAGAGCGATGAAAATGCAGAAAAGAGAAATTAAAATGTAAAAGAGAATGAGTAAAGAGAAGAAGGAGCAAATGTTGAAAATCAAAGTTAAAGGGAATGAGGAAATGAGATTGGGGAATGTAAAAAAGAGATGAAAAGGGCGACAGAGAAAAGTAAAGAGAGAAGAGAACAATTATATGAGAATTGGAGGAAAGGTGGTAAAGAGAGTCTTGCTGAGCCAGCTGAGAGCCTTATGTCTAAAGATCTGGATAGTTTCCCCTGGTGCCTCCATAGATAAACTGAGCAGATGTCCCACTTTAAGGCCCACACCCCTACCACGACCATCACCCACAAACTGTCCGAATTTGAGGACCCCCCAAAAAATGGTCAGTTTATCCATAGATTCTGGGATGGATTCCCCTACACAGCTCTCACACCCCAAAAAACAGCCATAAGAGAGCTCAGTGTCTATTAGAACATGTAATCATTGGACAATCAGTAACCCAGCTTTAATTCAAGTGGCTGCTCAGCATGAGTAGGAGTATGAAGCCATTAATGATTGCTGAGATAATATCAGTGTCATGGCGTCAGGATTGTCTGCAGAGCTCTTTGTAGTACATGGGAGAGCCCATCGCCAGGGAGTGGTGAATATGGGACCCCATAAAAGGAGCATGTGAATGTTCAGGAGATGCTGTAATCTCTGACCCGCTCTGTTTCGGGTGACCACACACAGCTTTTTACATTAGTCACCTGCCTCCTGAATGATAAGCAGCGAGAGAGCACTTGTTGCTGCTTAAAAATGGCGGGAAAACAAGGTCTGTGATGTGAGGAGAGGCTGAAGCCTACACTGTAAAGGAAATAACAGGCTCATTGACACAGAGGTGCTAAGTGCTCTCCATGATACTGTCATTACACAGGTTCATTACAGGCACTTGTTATCCTCAAAAGGTTCTCATCACATTTAAAGCCTCCCAACATGGCTCTCAGCAGGCGGGAAATGTAATATGGCCCCCTAAAGATGTGCTCACCACACACAATGCTGCCGAGTCCAAGCTGGCCATAAGTGGCCTTCAGGATGTGCAACCTGTGTGGGCTTCATCCCAACCTCTCTGTAAAGGGATCTAGGGGACACCATTAGAGAGAAAGCTCTCAGCTCCTTTAGCAGGCCTCTCTTTTCTTTATTTTCCCTATCATTCTTCTTTTCCATATTTCCTCTATCTTTCTCTCTTATGCATATTGCCTTCATCATCTCTCCCCATTTCTCTATTGTTAGCATTTCTTGCCTTCTGTCTCTTTCCACATTCTCTCAATATTGCTCCTGTTCATCTCCTTCTCTTTTACCTTTTTTTTCCTCTCTTTTCACCCTCTTTTTCTCTCTTTCACATTCCCTTCTTTTTTTCCCACATTTTCCTGTCTTTCATATTCACATTTCCTGTTTTTTCTCTCATTCTTTTTCACATTCCCTTGCTCTCACTCTTCCCTTTTCTCATGTACACATCTATCACTACTCCTTTTCACATGTACTCATCTATTACTTCTCCTTTTTTACATGTACTCATCTATCACTCCTCCTTTTCACATGTACACATCGATCATTCCTCCTTTTCACATGTACTCATCTATTACTCCTCCTTTTCACATGTTTTCATCTATCACTCCTCCTTTTTTACATGTACTCATCTATCACTCCTCCTTTTTTACATATACTCATCTATCACTACTCCTTTTCACACGTACTCATCTATCACTCCTCCTTTTCACATTTACTCATTTATCACTCCTCCTTTTCACATGTACTCATCTATCACTCCTCCTTTTCACATGTACTCATCTATCACTCCTCCTTTTTTACATGTACTCATCTATCACTCCTCCTTTTCACATGTACTCATCTATCACTCCTCCTTTTTTTACATATACTCATCTATCACTACTCCTTTTCACACTTCTCGCTTTCTCTCTCTTGTTCTTTTCCACATTCCATTGCTCTCACTCTTCCCTTTCACATAAACTCATCTTTCACTCTTTTTTTCACAATGCTCACATTCTTTTACTTTTCACATTCCCCTTTTCCTGTTGCTCGTTATCGCATTCATTTCTCTTTCTCTTGATCTTTTTCACATATCATCCTTCTTGCTCTCCCACATTTAATCATCTCCCCCTCTCCTTCATATTTCTAAATTTGTCTCTCAGTTATTTTGTACTTCATAATCTCCTTCTCGCATTCTTTTACTTTTTCACATTCCCCTTTTCCTGTTGCTCGTTATCGCATTTATTCTTCTCTTATTTATTTACAACTTTCCCTCTTTCTCTTGATCTTTTTCACATTCCGTCCTTCTTTCTCTCCCACATTTAGTCATCTCCCATATTCTCCTTCTCGCATTCTTTTTCACATTTACCTATCTTTCCGTTGCTCTCTTTTTCTACATTTCCTCTCTTCTTTTTATTTAGTTTTTTTCCACATGCCTATACTTTCACACCTTCACATTTACTCAACTCTACTCTTTAACATTTCCTTGTTTCTCTCTCTGTCTTTTCTGCATATCCTCCTTCCCCGGGGGAGGTCCCCTTGCATGGAGACTAGCATATAAGGCACAGGGTGGCACTAATAAAGTAAGTTCATCTTCACCCTCAATACTGAGTTCTGTCTCTTATTGGGGGAAACGCTATATCGCAATTCACTAGCCCTTGTAAGGGCTGTTCCTGTTTCCTCACGGATGACTCTGGAATTCCAGCAGCACCTCTCACCATTGGGAAAAGGACATCTCTGGCGGGGAAGCCCTCCGGCGATAAAGGTTATCGCTACAGTGTGCTATGGAGTTGTTTTTAATAAATGTAGGTTTTAAATGACATGGCCCTGGCCCGGAAGCAGCTGTCTTTCCTTCCTCTATTGTATGTACACCACTGTGTTTATAACCGCTTTATACAGGTAGATACAGGAGCAAACTGGGCCAAAAATAAGGCAGGGACTTTTCTGACCTTGGCCAGCCCATAAACAGCCCACAAGCTGCTGAGCCCCATCCCCAGGGTGTTTGAGACATTCAAAGAGCATGTTTGCCAGCTGACAGGCTGATTCATTACTAGCGCTAGGTAACGGCAGATGAGCGTCTGTACAGCGGCGCTAAGAGCGACCGCTAGTGGTTGGCCGTGAGTCGCTATTGCAGAGCGCCTCAGTCGCTGTAGTAACATTGCCGGCATTGATGAATTTGATGTGTCGCTATAACACCAGTACAGCACTATATGGTAGCGAACGGTAGCGACTGGTCAGTGTGAGCGACTCAAACCATATTCATCAAAAAAATTGTGTTGCTGTAGCCCAGAACACCAGAAACTATGTGATTAAAGTCCGTTTTTGAACACATATCCACTAGTAACAAAGTGAAAACATATGGAATTACATTGTTATTACATTGTGACATTAACACTTTAGTACCAGACCTGTAATGACAATTCTGCATAAAAAAATCAAAAAAGTTTTCAGAAATGTATTTAAATAGGCCAGGAGAGGTCACACAATGATTTGATACAAAACAAAAAAAAATATTAAATGAAAACCCTGTTTAAAGAGAAGAAAAGTAACGTCCATTGAAATGTATGGGAGAGCGACAGGTAATACCAGGCACTCTGAAAGCCAGAGCGCCGCCAGGATCCGCAGAGCTGTCTGTGATGATGAATCGCTGTAAGAGGCGCTCACCAGAATTCGCTTTCATAAATGTGGTATTGTGTGCCGCTGCCAGCATTCACCTGCCGCTTCTTGTCGCTTACAAGACACTACCTGGCGCTATCCCTTGATGAATAAAGCAGGACAGGGGCAGACCAAAGGCAGGGGAGGAAATGGCCAATCTTAAAGCATTAGTATTGTAGTGGGGCAGATACTGTGTTAGGAGTGCTTGTGGCCCCCACACCCATGACTGCAGAAAATGTGGTTTTGGGGTGTCTTGGCTGAGGGTACAATGGGGCCAGGTATGGGGGGCGACTTGGAGACAGGAATCTGAGGGGGGTGTTAGAAGAGAATTAAAGGGACAGTCTAGGCACTTGCAATAATAAGACATTAACTTGAATCTTGTCCCATGTGTCTCTCCTCCATTTCCTGCGACACACTGTAGCAGGTCTCCAAAATTTGCCCCATCTTTCTCTTTCATCGTTCCACCAGCACGCTCTAATCGTGGTTGCATGGCCCCCTGCCCCTCAGCATTCCCAGCGTGAGCGCGTTCAGTTTATCGCAGTGGTTGAGCTTGCTGCGCTTGTTCACGCTGGGATGCTGAGGGACCGCAGTGGCCCTGTGACCACATTTGGAATGTGGCCATGAAAAAAGGAAGATGGGGCAACCTGCTACAGCATCTGCAGGGAATTGAAGAAAGGCATTTTGGAGAGGCTTCAAGTGAACTCCTTGCTGCATTATTATTGCCACTGCCTGGACCGTCCTTTTAGAGCAGACCAAAACCACCCAAAAACAACTTATTCATGAAAGGATAGCGCCAGGTAGCGCCTGTACAGCGGCAGGCAGCGCCAGGTAGCGGCAGGTGAACGCGGGAGATGACACGCAATTACACATTTATGAAGCCTGAATCTGGTGAGCGACTGGAACAACGCCATGTAGCGTCCGATTCATCATTATCCCAGGCACAGCTTACAGTGCCGCCGTTCAGCCTTGCAGAGTGTCATGTCTTACCTGTCGCTACCTGGCGCTCTCCCATACATTTCTATGAACGATCCTTAAATCCCTTTCCAGATCCCAATTTTTTTTTTCTTTAAAAAAAATCTCAAACCTTCTGACATGTATCCTGGGCAAAAAAATGACATTTTTGAAAAAATTTTGGATTAATAATATTTTTATGCAGAATTGTCCTTACATGTTTGGTATTAAAGTGTTCATGTTACAATGTTATAACAATGTAATTCCATATGTTTTCGCTTTGTTACTACTAGATACATGTCCAAAAACAGCCTTTAATCACACAGCCTCTGGCGCTATGGGCTACAACTACATGATTTTAAACGCTGGCAATGTTTGAGGCAGTTTTTTTGATGAATGTGGTGTGAGTCAGTCGCACTGAGCTGGCGTTACGGTTCGCTCCCATACAGCATAGTACTGCGACTCACACATCATATTCATCCATGCTGGACAGCGACTGAGGCGCTCTGAAACAATGATCCATGGCCGAGCATAGCAACTACTAGCGGGCGCTCTGAAATCCGCTCTACAGACAGAATTTTCCCATGTAAAAAAATGATTGCAAGTGTGTAATACACCAGCCTAGGCACTGGGTGGCAGCAAAGTAGAGTGAATGAATTCTGTGTTAGTAGTATGTTATGCTGCCCATGGCCAACAGGGTTTTATTTTGAAACTAAGGGCCTTATTTATCAAGGGATAGCGCCAGGTAGTGTCTCACTAGCGCCAGGTAGCGCCAGCTATCGGCGGCTACCGACTCCAGAACGCCAGGCTGCGAACACAATCACGCATTTATCACGCTAAATGAGGCTAGCGCCGGCGAGAGCGTCAGCTAGCGCGGGATTCATCATGTTGCAGACTTCAGCGAACAGCGCCGCTGCTAATCCCATCACAGCGCCAGGTATGACCTCTCACTACCTGGCGCTCTCCAATGCATTTCAATGGAGAAATCTTTAAATATTCATAATTAATTGATTTAATTAATGTTTTTTTGTTTTTTTTTTAAATGTCAAAAATTCGGTGACCACTTCTGCAATGTTAGATATTTTTTTTTAAGGTAAAAAAAAAAAAATGTGTGCAGAATTGATATTACAGGTCTGATATTAATGTATTCATATTACAAAATGTTTTTAAAAACTTGTTTTTTTTTTGTTTCCAAAAATATGGTTGTTTGGGGGTTAAAAAACTACTTTTAACCCATCGCCGCCAGCGCTCTGGGGTTTAAACAAGCATTTCACAGCGCGAGAATTTTTGGAGCGTGATTTGTTAATGAATATGCTGGGAGCCGTTCGCTATGGCCATTCGCTGTCATGCGCTCCCATACAGCGCAGAACCAGTCAAACAGCGACTCCTAACCCCGTATTCAACATTACCGCACACCGACTGAGTCGCTGTCAACAACCGAACAATGGCCAAGCACAGCGAATACTAGCGGGCGCTGTGAAAATCACGCTACTGTCGCTCATCTGTCGCTACCTGGCGCTATTAACAAATCGGCCTCTTATGCTTGAAGTTAGCTGGGCACTATAAGCAGCAAGTAGTTTCACTTATCTGAGGTTTCTGGCTCCTACTTTCATTTGCTTCTCATGAATCACCCTCAGTAATTATTCATCTCCTTTGCAATGATTGGATATCAGCTTGTCCGTTTGCAGTAAAATAGTGTGGGGTGTGATGCAATCAGTGCGTTCATTTAGAGCTCGCAAGTAAATGTTGGCTGTAGCTCAGGGGGATCGGAGCTCAAAAATCAGTTAAAGAGGAACATCGGAGGCCCTGGGGTCTAAAAGACTCCAGGTCCGTCCGAGTTCCACTCCTTGGGGCATCCTGAATTGGGATGTGCCGCTGTGTGAACCCCCCAAATTGCCAGTTTCAGTCAGCTTCTGCTGGAGCCCTCACCGCATCTGTGCGCTCCGGCTGCATCCCCGCTCACCTCCAGCCGTGCACACACCTGCGCCTGGCCTTTCAGCTGCTTAGCTACTTAGCTGTCCAGAAGGGAGCCGAAGGTGTGCCACTCAGCCAATCAGCGCAATCGCTCTTTCCTGGGCAAAATGGGGTGACCTGGGGGGTACGCATCCCCAATTTGGGATGTCGCCACACAGAGCAACAACACACAGGAAAGTGAAATTCCTGTGTGTTGTTCGTCTTTAATTATTTTAAGCTTAAAGCCCAACTCTAACACTAGCCAACTTTTCTTTTAGTTTTGTGTGTGAAAAATCTAGAACCAGTTTATAATTTGCCTTTAAATAGACCAAAACCCAGGATTTTGACTGGTTTCTGGCTCTTGCCCCCAGGGCACCCCGATGGGGGAAGCCCGGTTGTGTGAAACAGCCCAATCTGACTCATCCTTTCATGGTGCTACGGTGCATGCGCGGACTCTCATCCAATCAGTGTGTGTCTTTGTCCTCTTCATCTAAGAGCTTGTTTAAAGTGGGCCAACACCCTCCCCTGGTCGGCCTGGGCCAATCAGCTCCCTGACTGCAGGGCACCCCGATCGCTGTGTGAACCCCCCCCCAGATCCCCGAAAATCCTACCTGATCCTCGTTCCAGCGGCGGATGCGTGGGCCGCCGCTGCCTCCCGCGCATCCCTCTAGCAGGGCACGCACCCGCGCCGGCTGTTTGTGAATGGCCGGCAGGCGCGCTCCCTGTAAGAGGGACGCGCGGGAGGCAGCGAGGCAGGACCGATCTTGTGCGTCCGAAACGCGTTAGCGAGTGTGGCACGATTTTATGTGCCAGGGTCCTTTATTGTTTTTACACTGCCGTGATACTATGGAGATTTGGATTTTATCTTTTTTCAAATAAACTTTCAAGTTTTAGGAGTGCGGATCCTCTCCCTTTTTCTTCATCGGACGCGCGGGAGGTGGTGGTGGCCCGCGCGGGAGGCGGTAGTGGCCCGCGCATGCAGCTTGTCCATCGCTGCCTCTCCTTGTCCGGCGGCGGCGATTGGACGAGCGAGTCACGTGGGAGCGGGGTCAGGTGAGTTTTCGGGACTTTCTGGTCAGGTGAGTTTTCGGGACTTTCTGGTCAGGTGAGTTTTCGGGGCTTTCTGGTCAGGTGAGTTTTCGGGGTGCCCCGCGGAAGTTGGTCCACTTTAAGGTGAGCGGATCTGTGTGGGCACGTGTCCTGTGCTGTTGGACCGGGAAAACAGGTGAGTTTCTGGGCGATCTCGGGGGTTTCACACAGAGGGGCATTGCGATTCTGGATGCCCCGGGGGGTTGGAATCTAGCGGCCCTGGTCCAATTTAACTGCCCCTGCATTGGAAATCTAACTTCTCTTCCTGTTTAGTTTCCAGGTACAGGAAGCTTTACCATGGTTGTCTACAGATATAAATGATGATAGCTTGCATGAAATGCATGAAAGGATCCTGTACCAGTGACATGACACCCATCAGTTAGATTAACTTCCTATTTGGTCAACAGTGAAAAAGTGAGAAATGCTAAAAGTTTGTAGAACAATTGGGGATTTTCACTCTCAGGGGTGTTGTTTCTCTCACACTTACAGAATGAATTGTCAGCTGCTGAAGGGGATGAGTGTAACTATGGGGTTTATTCATCAAGGGATAGCGCCAGGTAGGGCTTCGTAGCGGCAGGCAGCGTCTGGTGAACGCTGGGCGCTGTACGCAATACCACGTTTATGAAAACGATTATGGTGAGCGACTCTAACAGCGCCATGTAAGACCTGCCGCTAACTGTCGCTCTCCCATAAATTTCAATGGCCGTTCCTTTTCTTCTGTTTAAACAGGGTTTTATGTTTTTATTATTTTTTTTCTCTCAAATCATTGTGTCACCTCTCCTGGCCTAGAAAAAGTCATTTTTGAAAACTTTTGGGATTTTTTATATTTTTATGCAGAATTGTCATTACAGGTCTGGCATTAAAGTATTAATGTCACAATATTAATAATTCCATGTGTTTTCGCTTTGTTACTGGTGGATATGTGTTCAAAAACAGACACAGCGTCTGCCGTTCTATGCTATAGCGACCAGATCCAGAGCGCCTACGCTGTGTGTGTGTCTGTGTTTTTTTGTTGAATATGGTGTGGAGCGCTGAGAGTCGGTCGCAATGAGCTGACGCTACCTTTCGCTCCCTGCAACGCTATACTGGTGTTTCAACGCCCAACATACATCTCATTCATCAATGCCGGCCAGGTTACTACAGCGACTGAGGCACTCTGTTACAGCGCCCGATAGCCGATCACAGCATCTACTAGCGGTCGCTCTTAAACCGGACCTTCAGCGTGATTTAATGAAAAGCCCAAACTCTTAAAAACGGTTCCCCAGCATCTAACATTAATATATTTTACGTTTTTAGTCACTAACTTATTATTCTTTCCCCCACTGGGCTGCAACTCTGTTCAGGAATTTAGGATACGGGCGCCGCCATCTTGACTCAGAAGCATCACACTTACTGAGGAGAGGAGAGTGGGATAAGGTACAGGCGGGCGGGTTATAGCTGTGCTTTGCTCAGACAGAGCAGAGCTGGGGTCAGGTAACGGTCAGCAGTCCCAGAATGCAGAGCAGCACAGTCAGGAGGCACTTCCTGTTTGCAGGCTGCCTGATAAGATGGCGGCTTCCATAAGCCACCATCTTGGATGTTTAAAGGCTCATAACATGCAGTAGATGCAGGTAGGATGATTTTTAATGTGGCCAATCTGTATGTACAGGGTGTGGGAAACATATAAGATAAACTCTTATTCAGAGTGAAGGTCCGCTTTAACGCCGCTATACAGACGCTCATCTGCCGATAGTAATGAATCAGCCTGCCAGTATCAGTGTAAGTCAGTGGCCTTGGCTGCCACAGAGCATTGCAACAGTTGTTTACTATGTTGATACAATGTTTTAAGAGCTTTCTGAGCAGTGATGAGCTATTACTGCTGATAGCATTTTACTTCTGGCTAGAAATAAAGCGTTAGTTCAGCATGATTTCGGGTAATTTGGACTGTAGGACTGTTGGCTGGTCTCCATGCAGTTCCTTAGCATAGAATCTGCCTGCTCTTCCACAACATCTGCATGGAGATAAGAAGCCCTCTCAGATAGCTTACATCACCCATTGCGAGGGAGGGGTTTAGGGGAGCAATTTAACAAACGTTGAAAATTTGACTGGAGATCCACTTAAGAAGACTGGGGCACTGAGGAAAAACAAGTGGGGGTTGGGGGTTTCATAAAGCACCCAACAGGTGAGGGAACTGAGGTGTTAAAGTGGACCAACACCCAGGGGGAAATCGGGATGTCCCGCGGGGTGAAACCCCCCAGGAAGCCCGCAATCCTACCTTTTCCACGTTCCAGCGGCGCATGCGCGTCCCCCGCCGCCGCCTCCCGCGCGTCCCTCTAGCAGGGCACGCTCCCACGCCGGCCGTTTGTGAATGGCAGGCGCGGGTGCGCTCCTTGTAAGAGGGACGCGCGGGAGGCGGTGGCGGCGGATGCGCTCTGCTTGTCCGGCGCTGCCTCTCGCTTGTCCGCCGGCGGGGATTGGCTGCAGCGGTCACGTGGGAGCGGGGAGAGGTGAGTTTTCGGGGCTTTCTGGGGGGTTTCACACAGCGGGGTGCCCCACCGAAGTGGACCAAAACCCAGGATAGTCAAAATCCTGGGTGTTGGTCCACTTTAAGGGGTAAGAAGGAAGGAGTCCTGAAGGGGGGTGGGATCTGACACGAGGGGGAGGCAGAGAGCACCAGCAGGTGAAGGGCAGAGGGAGGGGGTCTGCACAGAGCATCCAGCAGGTAGGATGAGGGGGTAAATATAAAGACTATGGCCTCGATTCAATAAAGGTAGAAAAAAATTCTCATGGTAGTAAAAAAATTCAATTCATGAGAAAAAAGCCTGAGACTGTCACTGTTACTGAATCACTAGATAAAAAGACAATGAAAGTCAATGGCAGCTTTTACTACAGTGTAGAAAGGAGGAAACAGTTCTCTACTTTTCTTAGGAGTAAAAAAGTGCCATTGACTTTCATTGTTTTCTTAGCTGGTGATTCAGTAACAGTGACATTCTCTGGCTTTTTTCTCATGAATTTAAAGTGGACCAACACCCTCCCATGATCGGCCCGAGAATCTATAAGATTCCCGGACCGATCAGACCCCTGACTGCGGGGCACCCTGATCAGCTGTGTGAAACCCCCCAGAAACCCCTAAATCCCTACCTTATCCACGATCCAGCGGCGCCCGCCGCCGCCTCCCGCGCGTCCCTCTAGCAGGACGCGCACCCGCGCCGGCCGTTTGTGAATTGCCGGCGCAGGTGCACGCCCTCTAAGAGTGACGCGCAGGAGGCGGCGGCAGGTGCGCTCTCTTGTCCGTCGCTGCCTCCCGCTTGTCCGTCGAGGTGAGTTTTTCGGGGTTTCTGGGGGTTTCACACAGTGGACCAAAACCCAGGATAGTCAAAATCCTGGGTGTTGGTCCACTTTAATCCTTTACTACCACAAGAATTCTTTTTCTACCTTTATTGAATCGAGGCCTATACTTGAGACTAACCTCACCTAGACTCCTACAGCTTTGATCCCACTCAAATGCTGCATGTTCTTAGCTGTCAGTCTGAGTGCTGATAGCACACTCTGATGTTTAGGGCACACCCTTCCCAAAAAGGGAGCAAGACAACTCATCTACCACTACCACCTTCTCTGATATCATGGTGGCACGGGGAAAGCGTTATCAGCTGTCCTACATGATACAGTAAACCTGCAGACTTCAGCTTCACACAAGGAATATAAATAATGTCTATAGGTATTTCTACTGGGTATAGGGAGAACTGGGAGAATTCCAATGGGTTGCACTCCTTTGAGGCTTGCTGGCGGTATCCCCTCATCTGGAGCCAGTGTGATAAATCACTTTCTCCTTTTGGTGCACAGTATCCACCCCCAGCCCCAGCCCATGTTCTGCCCTTGAAATACTATTGCCATTGCATTATCTGCCCCAAATTCCTTAAAGTGGACCAATTTTGACTATCCTGGGTTTTGGTCCACTCCCCCAATCGGGGGTGCCCCGCTATGTGAAACCCCCCAGATCGCCCACATCAACTCACCTCACCGCGGTCCTACGGCGCATGCGCGGCTCCTTGTCCAATCAGTGCGCTCTGAGCCGCTGAGCTATGCACGCCTGAGTGACGTCTTAGCTCAGCGGCTCCAAGCGTGCTGGCGGCCACATCTTGCGCATCCCTCTAACCCTACTAGAGGGATAGCGGGCATGCGGCCGCGGCCTGCGCATGCGCTGCTGGACCAGGATTAAGGTAAGTGTAGCGGGCGACCGGGGGGGTTTCACACAGCGGAACATACTGATTTTGGATGCCCCACAGGGAGGGAATGGATCAGCCCGGGAATCTTATACACTCCCGGGCCGATCCAGCTGAGTTTTGGTCCACTAGCACCATCGTTATAGAAGTGGCCATGTCCACCCCTGCCTATGACATGTCCCTGCAGTTCTATAGTCTCAGCTATAACGGTCACTCATTGACGGGCCAGGTAGCACAGGGGGCACAAATTACACAGGCAAATTTCCAGGCTGATCTTTGCCCCAGTCCTGTCTCATGCTAATGATAGATGGAAAGGATGAGGGTGCGTGTAAGGAAAGGATGGGCACTGCCAATTTAACCTTTAGATCGATGCCAAAACAGGCAATGATTGTCTTTTATCTTGAAGCAATGGTAGATAGGCAAGAGATGTAACTGACAGAAATCACAAACTTGGTAACTGCTCCACTCTGATCCTAGTACCACGAAAATCAAAGTGGGCACATGATCCTACCAGCTCTTACATTGGAATAGGGACCCTGTGTTTTGAGGACACATGATGAGCAGAGAAGAACGCAGCAGGGGGAAAGAGCAAAGGCTCCAGGATAAGATTTCAGTCTTCAGATATTAGGGCATAAAAACATGGTCTTATTGGAGTCCAGCCTTTAAGTTACCTAACAGTCCCCAGAAAGCCAGACAGAGAAATTTATTGTGTGTTGTCACTGCTCTCTATGACTGCTCTGCCAGCTGTTAATCATTTGTTTTTGCCAGTAAAACAACTTTTCCTGTACATCAAACACCCCTTGTACACTTAACAAAACATATCAAATGTTAAGCACACCAGGATATGGGAAGCTATCTCCAGGGTAGACTGTAAGGCAGGACAACACAGAGTGCTGCATGGGACCCAGATAAAAAGGGGGCAGCCAGATGCCCTCAGTCCTAAATATGTACCTAGAGTCTCGGGAAGCTCTTCCAGGCCTTGACACCCAACCCTTATAGTCAGTAGATAACCTTTGAGTACTGCTTTTACTTGTTACATAGTCACTGTCTGGCTGCTCATAGCAAGCAGCGGCCAAGCTGTACCAGGTCGGGGGGGGGGGGGGGGGTGCTCCCCTGAATATAGTGGAGTCATATCCTGAACTGGATATGGAATTAAGCCAGCAGGAACTCTTTTCCGCAAACCTGTGGAAATCTGTAAGTGAGGGTCATGTAGATTGCGGGACACATTTCTTCTTGGAAAAGGCAGAATTTCTTGCCCCCCCCATTTGTCATGTAGTCAACGGCTATCAATGAGGTTCCATGCTATGGGTAAGCTATTCAAAGTAGAACACAGTTTGGGCTTTGGGAGGGTTGGCACAGAGTCCACTTTATGGTGTAGGTCTGCTGGTATTGGCACCCAGGAATATGAAGGTATGCCATGATTTGGCACCTTAGATCTTAAAGCGTGCCTAATGACAAATAAGACTAGTTCAGTAGTGCAACCTCTCCTGGGGGCACCTAGATTTGGAATACCATGCTCCTTAATGAGTATGAGGAAGCCAAAAAATGGGCGTTCAATACTTCTGTCATCCCCAAGGCAGCAATTGCAGCATTCTTCCCTTATTGACCAAACAGAATCCACATGACACAGTTGTTTGCTGAAAGGTCATGTGGGTCACTAGACAGGCAAAGGAGCACAGACTGGATAAGCCATTGAGCCCATTTTGGCTTTCTTGGTCTTATTATGCCAAATCAGAATGCCATCAGGGAGACTGTGTGCAGACTTATTTTTTTCTATTCTCTACCTATTCCCTTCTGACCTTGATTAGAACCTTTTTTATACTTACCTGGCCATGGATCGTCAAGTCTGTGTGTGTATGGAAAGCCTACGCAGCAGGGGAGGAGGGGATGTAGCTGCGTGTACTTCCTATGCCGCAGCTTGCAGGCAAAATTTAAAGGGGGCCCAAATCCCATTTTAAACAGCTGACATCCTCTTTGATGCCCTTTCCAAGTAGAAATGTGTCCTGCAATCAAATACATGATCCTCGCTTACAGATTTCAACAAGTTGGAGAAGAGTTCCTGCAGGCTTTAAGACACGGCTATGTGTCTACTATATGCAGGTCAAAGTTTGTCCAAAACCATAAACAAGAGGATTAGGATGCTGCTCACCATCACTTGAATCAGCTGGAAACACCAGTGGAGGGAATCGCTCCCACAAATCTAAATAATTTTTAATCAAGAACAATAAAATCAAAGTAAATCCATAAATTAGGGCATCCCAATCCCAACACGTTTCAGGTTACGAAACCAACCATGGCTCACTGCTGAGAGGATGTAGGATCACATATAGCAAATGGGAATTAGAATGATTCTAACCCTACCCCAATTTATTAAAAAAATATTTCTGGAGTAGGCCTTGAAATAGTTTTCTTAAAGCAGACCAAAGCCCAGAAACCCTGGGATCTCCAGTTTGCTTACCTTGATCCACGCTCCCATGACGCATGCACAGGGTTTCACATCCTAAGTCGGACCAAAACCTGGGATACTGACAATCCCTGGTTTTGGTCCACTTTAATGATGGTGTTTAAATAAAATGCTTTGAGGATTAAAGTGGCACACCAGGTTTAAGGTGCCAAAGAATGACGGTGGGGAGGTAGGCGTCTGGGTTACTGCAGTGCACAATCTGCAGTGGATCATTAACGTTTCTGGCAAAGACACGTTTAAAAACAAACTGCAGACCCGGCTAAGCAGCTCTGAATTAGGGAAATAAATATCTGCTCCGTTTTGACGTAAAATAAACTAATTCCTGCACCGCAAACAAAGCAGTAAGATAACGGTGACACACTCCGTATGCCGCACATCACAACAGGGAGAGATCTTCTTCAAGCATTGTTTGGATAAGGACATTCTGGGTGGGCTTCTTCTCAGGGATACTAAGGGGACACACCAGTGACAGATGCCAAGATGTCACCCTGGGGGATCAGATTTTTTGTATGACTACTATGGGGCTTAGTATGATTTGGCTCATTTTTAGAGAATAGGTATTTTTATCACCTGGTGGTACAATATGGCACAAGGTTTTCATGGTACGCTATGAAGTCGCTATATAAATGTTCACAATCCCGCACACCGCTGTCACAGTCATGTACATGACCACCACCAGGAATCTTTTGGGCCCCATACAAACACAATGCCCCTGTAACCTACATATGATGGCTAGGGGCAGACTGCACACTAGTCTGTCTGGATCTGTGGGCCACAGTACTTTGGGCTGACTGAATCCAAAGTGCCTTGGCCTTATTTACAATTTAGGTCCTCTTTAGTGTACTGGGGTTTCAGGATAGAAAGCTTTGAAAGATCAAGCTTTGAAAGATCCTTCAGTATATCAAAGGAAAACCCCGTCTATCCCCCACATACCATATAAACATTAATGCAATAATAATGATGACTAACAATTTATAATACTTAAAAACAACAACATTTATTACATTCATATATATTCTTTAAAAAGCCAACTTGGCTTATAGAATGATTCCTAGCAATGCAACATGATTCCAAGAGTTTAGTTTTCTTTGCTTGCATTACAGTTTTCTTCCACTTTAAGAACACCACCTATCTTGCATCCCAAGTCTCCCCCTAGCCCCTTCCCATAACAATCCCCACTGTACCCCACAGCCAAGGCAACCCATCCAACGCTATAACCTAAGCATCACAACTGTGAGGGCCATATCCCCCCTGCCACATTATCTGCCTCTACTATACTAAAGCTTTAGTACCACTGGATCAAATGCGATTAAGGCCTCTGGCCATAAAGTCTAGTGTTGCCCCCCATCAATAGTTGTATATCATTCACTGCCCTTGTTCACAAGGGGTGCAGGCCCCGAAGTGTGAGCCCTGGTTCGCCCCTCCTTTAATCCAGTCCTGGCTTTCCTGGGTTTTGTTTCTGTGCCTGTTTGAAACCCCCAGTTTGCCCAGTAAAAGTCACCTCCCCTTAGTCCAACGGCATATGTGTGGGTTTTTGTCCACAAAGAGCCCTATGCCATGATTACATCCTTCAGCAAAGGGCTCTGATTGCCTCTAAAGGGGAGAACACGCTGCTTCATTCTCCGCTTCCCCGGCGGCGTGCACTTTCCCATACAAGCCTATCTGAATGGCTGGGCTGGGAGCGCGTGCATGCTGCCGGGGATGCAGCAACGCACGCTCCCCATTGAAAACAATCAGAGCTTTGATTAGACGAGAGCCCACACATGTGACATTGGACTAGGGAAAGGTGAGTGATTACTGGCACCCTGGGGGTTTGACACAGGGGGAAAGGCAGCAGATGGCCCTGGAATCTTTTCGTTTCCAGGCCAGCCATTGGTGGGTTTTGTTCCACTTTCTACTAGCCATATCCACTCCTGCTCATGATCAGTCCCTGCTGAGCCGTAGCCTTGAAGTGCACTCTTAACTAGTAGTGCATTGTTGGCGTGTCTTGCAAGAATGCCATGGCTTACCTGGTGCTTGTTAATTACCAGGCTGATTTTTGGCTTCAGTTTTCCCTTGTGATGGCTGAGCCTCTAGTTTGAACTGAACCGCAGGGCAGCCAGGCTTGTCCCAGCAGTAACGCACCCAGGTGGCGGTGGCGGGTTCGCTATGGGGCAGGATGGGGGTGGTCCAGAGGCATGGCATCTTACGAAAAGGGAAATCACATGAGATAAGATACTTACAGCATTTTTTGGAAAACATAGTACATAGTCCATGTCACCAACACAAAGCCTCCAGAAACTGACTACTCCTGATCCATACACAATACACCATAAGTTGACCACCATTAATCTTCAGTTGCAGAACTGCCACGCCGAGAATGACCGCTGCAATCACTGAAAAACAACATTCTAATCATCACACGGCTACAACCCCCCCCCGATTTAAAAGTAACTGCCCCTCCACATGATACTGATCCCCGGGCCCCTGCTGTCTGCCTCCTGTCCTCTGACATAAGCTGATTTATGATGCCTATATAACTTACCTGATTCACGGGGGACAGGGAGCAGAATGCAGGAGCTTGTGGGTGAGCAAGATGTCTCCAACCACACTGCATATGCCAGTGCTGTGCCTCCCTACACGACCACAGCAGTGCACTCTCAGGACACATCATGGTGTACATGGGATTTATAGTGGTTGTGGGCAGTACAATGCAGTGAGATGACACTTTGAGTGACCGCACAGCTCACCTGGAGCTAGAAATGACACTGAAAGGCAGCACAGCGCATTGTGCATAAATGGGATGTACCTGCTAAGGGGGTTCGTGGATCTTCAGTAATTGTTAAGTGGAGATCCGCTGTAAATGCATGTAACCTGGCTTTAATTCTAAAATGATTTCAAATTTAGCCTACAGCTTTCCCTTGGGGCATGATTTGGGATGCCCCGCTGTGTGGAAGCCCCTGGGATCCCCGCTATACTTACATCGCAGGTGATCCCACACACATGCACAGGCCACAGCTGCATTTCTGGCATCTAGTGACTGAGGCGCTCTCCAGCACCCCACATTTCAGATTCAGATATCTGGGTTAGTATTGCTGGATTAAAGATGAGATGTAAAGAGGAGAATGGCTGGAGAACAATGGCATAACTATATGTGACCTGCCCTAGTGTGAACAGTGAGGGGCCCCATCATTGCCGTCATGACCCATCATGGCAGTCGCGACCCCTGCACCCCCTATAGTTACACCCCTGCTGGAGAAAGCATTGTAGGCTATAGTTAGAATTTGTTCTAGCCAGTGGAGGGACCAACAGAGGGGAGCAGCGCTGGAAAAAGTGAGAGGAGAGGTGGATGAGTTGAGCAGCAGTGTTCATAATATATTGGATGGGTGCCACTGCCAGTCTGTGTGCTGGGTGTTGCAGTAGTCTAGTTGGGATATGATCAGGGAGGAAGGGATGCCTATATGCATACACCCCAACTGTCCTCATTTGGAAGGACTGTCCCTCTTTTGAGTCTATGTTCGCCTGTCCGTCGTTGAGGTGTAACATGCAGATCTGCATCAATAAATGATTCATTTGCATATTCAAAGTATTTATATTGTTGTAATTGTTACACCCTTTCTCCTATCCACCCATCATTGAGGGGGTGTGGCTTAATTTAACAATTGTCCCTCTTTCCCACCCTGAAATGTTGACAGTATGTATTGAATACATCTTTATGGGGGGGGGGGGGGGGGGCATCCACTAATCCACATGAACTGAATTCAGGAACCTGAGCTGATTGGGTGAAATCAGTAAGTGTGATGGCAAGTGGTTAAAATCAGTGGGGTTAATAGGCATGAAGGTGGATTAAAGGTGGAGCCTGCATAATTTATGCAGGAGTTTTAGATGGCCAGTGGGTATTCATGAGGCTCACAATCCTTTCATGTGACCTGACAGATGCTGGGGCAGTGGGGTGAGGGCACGCCTGGCAGAGTGTTGCAATTCACACCTTAGGTGATAATTGTCAGTGTGGTGACATCCTTGTGACTGCTAATGGCTTCTCCACATGTTACAGAGGACACAGCACCCTGTGACAATCACATGAGCAATACACTCACTGGACGCGTTGGGGCAAATTCAGATGAGTGGATCTATTCCAGCCGTCCCACCAAAATTAAATCATTGGTTAACAACCTTATGGTTATGAGCAGCTTAGAACATTCTAATTAAAGTGCATTTTCCACTAACCTGCTTTACAGGGACATCCTGATTTGATATGCCCCAGGATGACTTGTTTATTCACCGCATGTCCTATAGCGCATGAGTAGGCTCACACCCAAACTCACTGCTATGAATTTCTGTGCCCAGCAATAATGATTGCTGTGTGCCACCTGTTGGCTGCTCCCCTCACTGGTTGTAATGAGGGATGCCCCTCACTGGTTGTAATGAGGGATGCCCCTCACTGGTTGTAATGGGGGATGCCCCTCACTGGTTGTAATGAGGGATGTCCCTCACTGGCTGTAATGCAGGATGCCCCTCACTGGTTGCAATGGATAGAGGGGTGCTGATCACTGGTTGTAATGGATGGATGCCCCTCACTGGCTGTAATGAGGAATGCCCCTAACTGGCTGTAATGAGGGATGTCCCTCACTGGTTGTAATGAGGCATGTCCCTCACTGGTTGTAATGGGGGATGCCCCTCACTGGTTGTAATGAGGGATGCCCCTCACTGGTTGTAATGAGGGATGCCCCTCACTGGTTGTAATGAGGGATGTCCCTCACTGGTTGTAATGAGGGATGTCCCTCACTGGCTGTAATGCAGGATGCCCCTCACTGGTTGCAATGGATAGAGGGGTGCTGATCACTGGTTGTAATGGATGGATGCCCCTCGCTGGCTGTAATGAGGGATGTTCCTCAGTGGCTGTAATGAGGAATGCCCCTAACTGGCTGTAATGAGGGATTTCCACCACTGGCTGTAATGAGCCACGCCCCTCAATGGCTGTAATAAGCCATGCCCCTCACTGGCTTGAATGAAGGATGCCCCTTGCTGGCTCGAATGGGTGGATGCCTCTCTCACTATAGCCCCTGGCTGTAATGTGTATGTGGAGGGCTTGCCTGTATTAATTATTTTTATTATTAATAGTAACAAATTCTTAGGTGGAGGTCACTTCAGAACAGAGCTCTAGCATAGGGAGCTGGAGTGGGTGCATCTCTGGTCTCCCTGCTCTCTGAGGCACCATCCCATGCCCAGCCTATCTAAATGTACGGGAGAGGCAGGGAAATGACCATGACCCTCAAACCTAGAGGCCGATTCATTAATAGCGCCAGGTAGCGACAGATGAGCGACTGTAGCGTGATTTTTTCAGCGCCAGCCAGTATTCGCTGTGCTTGGCCGGCATTAGCTTGATGACAACGACTCAGTCGGTGTGCGGTAATGTTGAATACGGGCTGGGGGGTCGCTGTTTCACAGGTCCAGCGTTGTATGTGAGCGCCTGACAACGAATGGCCAGAGCGAACGGCTAGCTTCATATTCATCAACAAATCACGCTCCGAATGTGCTGTCGCTGTCCATTCCTTGTTTAAACCCCAGAGCGCTGGCGGCGATCTGTATTAACTAGTTTTTAACCCCTAAACAACCATATTTTTTGAATGTAACATTATACATGTTTTTAGAATCATTTTGTAATATGAATACATTAATCTCAGACCTGTTAGATCAATTCTGCACATATTTTTTTTAATTTTTTTTTTGACTTAAAAATAAATCCTAACATTGCAGAAGTGGTCTCCGATTTTTTGACATTAAAAAAAAAA
This sequence comes from Gastrophryne carolinensis, assembly GCA_027917425.1. Lineage (NCBI taxonomy): Eukaryota > Metazoa > Chordata > Amphibia > Anura > Microhylidae > Gastrophryne > Gastrophryne carolinensis. The sequence continues at coordinate 59,318,830 of CM051235.1, forward strand.
AAAAAAAAAAATTAATACCAATTAATTATGAATAATTATAGATTGCTCCATTGAAATGCATTGGACATCGCCAGGGAGCGACAGCTCATACCTGGCGCTGTGAGGGAATTTGCAGCGGTGCTGTTCGGTCCAGGCGGCTTCATGATGAATGCCGCGCTAGCCGTCGCTCTCGCCGGCGCTAGCCTCATTTTGCTTGATAAATGCGTCATTGTGACCGCCGCCGGGCGTACTTGAGTCGGTAGTCGCCGTTAGCTGCCGCTACCTGGCGCTCGTCAGACACTACCTGGCGCTATCGCTTGATGAATAAGGGCACTAGTGTGGGAAAGCCAGAGAGGTGATTGTTCAGGTGATCAGGGGGTTTCACACAGCGGGGCTTCCCGGGGGGGGGGGACTTGTTTAACAAAACCAGGACCGTTGAGGGTGGTTGGTCCATATTAAATTGTAATAATATAAAATATTGACCAAATAACAAATGTAACCTCCCTAAGAAATAGCAAACACAAAGAACACTGCAGGCAGACCAGAAACACAATCCTGTCCTGACCTGATGAGGGCCCGCTGGAGGATCCTCTGTTGGGCCAGTCCCACACTGCATATGGATACATCTGTTGTGAATGCAGGAACAAAGAGGGATGGGTAATTTGCCTAATGTTATTCCTAAAGGTTTTTAAGCAGGCTGGCGTCACAAGTCAGGACGCTCTTTAGCTTAGGCACACCTACCAGCTTTTCAGGTTAGAAAAGAGGGACATTTGTTGAGTTAGGCCACACCCCCTCATTGAGGGATGGGTAGGAGATAGGATTTGAATAGGCAAATAAATCATTTATTGATGCAGATCTGCATGTTACACCTTAAAGAGGGACAAATGAGAACAATGAGGGAGGACAAGGGGACATGGACTGAAAAACAGGACAGTCCCTCCAAATCAGGGACACCTCGGAAGTATGGTTTAGGTCTGCTTTAAGGTGCTTTAAGATGGAGCATCACATGGATGTGCCTGCTTTGATGCCAGTTGTGATACTGGACCAATCTGCCCATTTATGAGCCCTCTGACACGAGAAAACTCTATGACATCATTGTTAAAGCTCTAGAATTACTCTTATAGGAACTGGGGAGATCTGAGTGACAGCTGGGCAAGCGTGGACTTCTCCTGCGCAGCGTTACAAGCCCCTGTCGGCATCAGGCCGAGTATGATCCCCCTCCGGAGGGAAATGTGAGTGCAGCTCCAGCTGTCGTTACAAATACGGCATAGCCGCACCATAACTAAATGCCAAATCACCATGAAATGGCGGCAAATTCCTGGTAATTGTAGACTTTCTGGAGGCCTGGCCCTCTAAGATTAGGGCACGGCTCCATGCTGCAGACCTCTATCCCCTGGAAGGCAGCGCGCCTCATACTTTGCATGCGATGGCAGGCCGTCTCTCTGCTTGACGTCATCACATGAGCTGCAAGCAGGTGCTGGCCCCAACACATCCGCATGGAGGCCGCAGCTGGATTTCCTCACACTGAGGCGTACATGCAAATCCAACTCAAAAGGATTTTCAGAAGGCAAATTCATACCTGGTAACCCGGCCAAGTCTAAAAGTCTAAACCAGGGGTACTCAAGCACTTCTTGTAAAGGTCCATTTACAAACATCTGGTGAGAGGTGAAGGTCCGGGCAGGGGGCAGTCGCACGGAGGGGCAGGCTATAGATTCCACAGGACTAAGAAATGCAGCTTGCCCCCCCCCCCCCCCCCACCCAAAAAAGCCTATTGGGCACTGGAGAAAAAACGTTTTTGGCCCCACAGAACCGGCCCAAGCAGAATGTGTACAGGGGCGGACTAGGGCAATTAGACCTGGTAACAAGGATGGATATATAGAGCTGGGGGGAGGGATGAATGGGAGAGAAGCGGCAAGGAAGAGAGATGGATAGACAGAACAAGAACGGATGGAGCTGGGTGGGGGGGATAAATGACCAGGGCTGGAAGAAAGGGTAATAGATTGGCAAAGCTGGGAGGCCAGGGATTGGATGGGCAAAACTAGGGGGGCAGGAATGGATGGGGCAGAGCTGAGGGGACAGGGATGGATGGGCAAAACTAGGAGGACAGGAATGGATGGGACAGAGCTGGGGGGCGGGAATGGATGGGGCAGAGGGACAGGGCTGGATGAGGCAGAGCTGAAGGGACAGGGATGGATCGGGCAGAGCTGAGGGGACAGGGATGGATGGGCAAAACTAGGAGGACAGGAATGGATGGGGCAGAGAGACTGGGCTGGATGGGGCAAAGCTGAGGGGCGGGGATGGATTGCAAGGGGTCCAGAAATCTGGCTCCGAGGTCCGCATTCAGACCCCAGTCCGCCAGTCGAGAACGGCTGGTCTAAACCATACCTTCCAACTTTTAAGGGTGGAAAAGAGGGGCATTTGTTACATTAAGCCACGCCCCCTCATTGGGGGCATGTATAGGAGATAGGTTGTAACAGTTACAACAATATAAACACTTTAAATAGGAAAATGAATCATTTATTGATGCAGATCTGCATGCCAGTGTTTGCTGTCTGTGACTCCATTGCAGAGCTTTACTAAGCTCCAGAAATAAAGGGGCCTTATCCAAGAATTAATATAGGCCAACATTGATTTGGGATGCCCTACAGTTAAAGCCATGGGACTCTGTATGATGGGGGCAGGAAACAGCTGCACACTGCAAGGAAGCAAATATCCTATTGGAGGTGATTCAGCTGCTGGATCTGTGCTGCTACTTCCTGTCCCCCATTGGATAAATCTTTGAAAGGTAAAGGGGAGAATCTCTCTAATGCAGGGCTCACTGATGGTGTCATGGGGTAAATTAGGTTAGTTTAATGTCCCTGAACATGAACAAGGCCTTGAAGCCATAAAGGCTTTCAGAGGTCTGCTTTAAAGAGGACCAAAACCCACCCTGCAGTCATACTTCCTCCCTGGTAAACCCCCCAGGTTGCCCGAAAACTCACCTTCGCTCCCTGTCTAATGGCGCATGTGCGAACAGCGTCTGCCTCCCCATTATCCCTGTAGCAGGACGCGTGCCCCCGCCAGGCTTTGTATATGGCCAGCGCGTGCACGCTTCCTGTTAGAGGGTAGCGGGGGATGCAGTTGCCAGCACGCTTGGATCCACTTGCATTAGACGAGCTCATGGAGCTGGGAAATAGGATGTAACAGTTACAACAATATACACACTTCAAATTGGGAAATTAATAATTTATTAATGCAGATCTGCATGTTACACCTCAAAGGGGGACAAATGAGAACAACAAGGGACAGGAGGATATGGACTCAAAAGAGGGACAGTCCCTCTAAATCAGGGACACTTGGGAGCTATGGTCTAAACGACTGCAAGGCCGGGTTACAGCTTGCTTCCGGGGCATCTTTATGTGACACCCTGCTGGTCATCTGTATACTCGACTCTGGATTAAATGGCGCATTTGTGGGCCTCCAGCAGCTTCCCCGGATCTCTTCTAGCTAATGCACAAACCTTCTGCCAGTATGTCTAAGGGGAACAGCCAGCGAGGGGTGCATGGCAATCGGTTACAATCAGAATTCATTGGCAGGCATAATAATGGGCGACTGCATGCGGGCCCACACATGCATCATGGGAAAGTGGAGCGAGGTGAGTAAACAGCTGATCACACGGGTTTCATGATGACTTGGGATGCCCCTGTAATGTGGACCAAAATCCTCTCCCTGTCAAGCTACTCAGCCCTGCCAGAGGGGAAGATTTCTTTTAAAATAATGCGTATTATCAAATATTTTTTGTAGTCTATCATATAATATAATTTTCACTATCCTGGGTGTTGGTCCACTTCAACGGGGCATCCGATATCAGGATGCCCCGCTGTGTGAAACCCCCCCAAAAGCCCCAAAAAACGTACCTTTTCGGCGATGGACAAACGGCCGGCGCGGGCGCACGCACGGCTAGAGGGGCGCGCGGGAGGCCGCGGTGGCTGATCCGTCGCCGATAAGGTAAGGTTTTTTGGGGCTTTTGGGGGGGTTTCACCCCGCGGGACATCCCGATCTCGGATGCCCCGCGGTGAGGGAGGTGATTTTATAGATTCCCGGGCCGATCACCCCTGGGTGTTGGTCCACTTTAAATTGGAACAACACCCCCTCGAGTCTATAAGACTCTTATGGGGGTTGATCCATCTTTTTATGGGACATCCTGAATTGGTATGCCCCGCTGTGTGAAACCCCCCTCTCACAGGAGGTCTCGCTGCATTTCTGCGTCGCGTCTGATCCCCAGTATACCTCTAGCTAGGCACAGGTAGGCCTTTCCGAATGGCCGGCGCAGGCACGCTGATCGTCTCAGCGGACTGCGCATGTGCCGAAGGAATGAAAAAATGGTGACTTTACGTGTGATCCAGGGGGATACACACAGCGGGGCGTCCCAAATTAGGGTGACATGCAAGAGAGGAACAAAACCCAAGAAAGGGACCTTCACTCTGAATAAGAGTCTATCTTATATGTTTCCCACACCCTGTACATACAGATTGTCCACATTAAAAATCATCCTACCTGCATCTAGTGCATGTTATGAGCCTTTAAACATCCAAGATGGCGGCTTATGGAAGCCACCATTTTATCAGGCAGCCTGCAAACAGGAAGTGCCTCCTGACTGTGCTACTCGGCATTCTGGGATTGCTGACCTTTACCTGACCCCAGCTCTGCTCTGTCTGAGCAAAGCACAGCTATAACCTGCCCCCCTGTACCTTATCCCACTCTCCTCAGTAAGTGTGATGCTTCTGAGTCAAGATGGCGGCACCCGTATCCTAAATTCCTGAACAGAGTTGCAGCCCAGTGGGGGAAAGAATAATAAGTTAGTGGCTAAAAACGTAAAATATATTAATTTTAGATGCTGGGGAACCGTTTTTTAAGAGTTTGGACTTTTCATTAAATCATGGTGAAGGTCCGGTTTAGGTGTTGTATTTTTTACATGGGCGTGTGATGATAGTTGTCCCCCGTTGGGACCACAAACCCTCTATAGGTTCTCATAAACAGGGATGCCGACAGAGGGTGACCTTCACACAGTGGGGTATCCTGATTCCGGATGCCCCAGAGAAAAGCCAGAGGTTGGCCCTGGAATCTTATGACAGCCATGTCCCTGCTGGGTTCTTATGACAGCCCTGTTCCTCCTAACTGTCACCTATTTCTCTCTAAGGATTTAAAGGTGTGGATCTGTATTAAAGCGGACCAAAACCCACATTTTAACTAGCATCCCCTGAATTGCTCCCCCCCATGAAGAGGACCTTTTGCCAATTTTTAGTGCTCCTGCTTCACTCTAATCCCGTTTAAGCTGTAAAGCTCCGCCTCCTCCATTTATTGCCATTGTTGTGTGTGGTGATGATGTCATTGCTACACCTATGCAATGACTGATCACCTGCCATCTTACAGAGAGGAACAGCAAAAAAAAAACAGAGAGTTCCAGGATGATTCTAAAAACTAAATGATTCATTTCTAGTTCTACACCCTAAGAAGGAAATGTCGCCAGGGACTATGGCCAAATGTATTTCACAAGTTTGGTGGGTTTTGGTCCACCTTTAATCCCAACTGCAGTAGAAAAAACAAATGTTTTAGTTGTGAGTAGCGAGGCTGATTTATTAATAGCGACATGTAGCGACAGTTGAGCGACTGTAGCAGTATTTTCACAGCGCCCGCTAGTAGTCGCTGTGCTTGGCCGTTGTTCGGTTGTTGATAGCGACTCAGTCGGTGTGCAGTAATGTTGAATACGGGGTTAGGAGTCGCTATTTGACAGGTTCCGCGCTGTATGGGAGCGCATGATAGCGACTGGTCAGAGCGACCAGCTCCCACCATATTCATCAAAAAATCACGCTCCAAAAATTCAAGCGCTGTGAAATGCATGTTTAAACCCCAGAGCGCTGGCTTCGATGTGTTAAAAGTAGTTTTTTAACCCCCAAACAACCATATTTTGGGAAAAAAAAAAAAAAAAGAATTTAGTAATATGAATACAATAATATCAGACCCGTAATATCAATTCTGCACATTTTTTTTTTTTTTTTACCTTAAAAAAATTATCTAAAATGGCAGAAGTGGTCACAGAATTTTTCACATTGAAAAAAAAAAAAAAACATTAATAACAATTAATTATGAATATTTAAAGATTGTTCCATTGAAATGCATTGGAGAGCGCCAGGTAGCGAGAGATCATACCTGTCGCTGTTCAAGGTCGGACGCTGGCGCTGTGGGCTGAGGCTGGAATAATGATGAATGAGTGGCTATCTGGCGCTATCTCAGTCGCTAAGCAGGATCGGCTTGATAAATGTGTGATTGTGGTGGGGAGCCGGCGTTCTCGTGGCGGGGCCCGTCATTATCGGCCGCTCACCAGTCGCTACCTGTCGCTATTCCTTCATAAATAAGGGCCTAAAAGGATTAGGTCCTGTTTAAAGCCCAATTCCATCTAAGGTTATACCAATGCCAGTGTTTGCTGTCTGTGACCCCACTGCAGCGCTTTACTAGGCTCCAGAAATAAAGGAGACCTTTATTCAAAAATTAATTTAGGTCAACAGTGATTTGGGATGACCTAAAGATCCTTAGGAAGCCAAAATAAGACATGGGACTCTGTATGATGGGGGCAGGAAACAGCTGCACACTGCCAGGAAGCAAATCTCTATTGGAGGTGATTCAGCTGCTGGATCTGTGCTGCTACTTCCTGTTATCCCCATTGGATAAAGCTTGGTTAGGTAAAGCGGAGAATCTCTCTAATGCAGGGCTCACTGATGGTGTCATGGGGTAAATTAGGTTTGGTTAATGTCCCTGAACATGAACAATGCCTTGAAGCCATGAAGGCTTTCAGAGGTCTGCTTTAAAGAGGACCAAAACCCACCCTGCAGTCTATGAGAGGTCTGCTTTAAAGAGGACCAAAACCCACCCTGCAGTCTATGAGAGGTCTGCTTTAAAGAGGACCAAAACCCACCCTGCAGTCTATGAGAGGTCTGCTTTAAAGAGGACCAAAACCCACCCTGCAGTCTATGAGACTCTAGGGCAGGCATACTCCCTCCCTGGGGCAGCCTGATCAGGGGTATCCGGCTGTGTGAACCCCCCCTCCCCAAGGTCGCCCCAAAAACTCGCCTTCCTCCCCGGTCCAACGGCGCATGTGTGAACAGCGCCGCATCCCCACAATCCCTGTAGCAGGACGTGTGCCCGCGCCAGGCATTTGTGAATGTGGATCAGGAGGCGCGGCCGCACATGTGTCGTAGGACCGGGAAGAGGTGAGTTTGTTCCGCGACCTGGGGTGTTTCATACTGCGGGGCCCCCCCTGATCAGGGTTCCCCTGGGGGCAAGAACCAAAACCCAGGATAGTCAAAATCCTGGGTTTTGGTCCACTTTAAGAGCCTTAAAATTACTTATAACATAGCTGCAAGCTCATATATTTTAAGCGAGGTACCATCAGCAACTAATAAATAAATAATAATAATAAAACTGCAGGCCAGTTGCAATTCTACAAAGGATTTTTTTTTTAATTTGCATTATAATATATATCTTTATTTAGATTTTTTTATGAGTATTACTATTACTACAGATTTCTTTTTCTAAACAGGCACATTTAACTGTGAAGACATGCCAAATAAAGAATCTGTAGTTAGCACTAGCTTCCAGCAGGTGGTGTGGCAGAGCAAGTTAGATCATTTGGATTGAAGGTTATTTCACTGTGCTGGAAAATGAGAAAAACATTCCAACAAACTATTATACGCCAATCTTTCCTTTTTAGTCCTGGGACCTGGTTATAGACAAACATTAAAGCGGACTGCCATACTCACAGGGCCCCGAAACTCACCTAACCAAACCCATTAGTTCATACATGCTGTAGTTACACCTGCTTCAGTAAGAGACATGCTTCATTGCTGGGGCAGCTATATCATGCCCCTGCCCCATCATACAGAGTCACATGATTTTTTTTTGCTTTCGAACTGTAGGGACACCCCAAATCAGAATCCCCCTTATAAGGGGAATTTTTGTCTGGTGGTCCACTTTAATAGTATTTGGTAAAGGGAGCAACAAGGATCAACTTGGGGTAATGTGCTCAGTGAAATACCCTCAGTAGTGTTGTAAAAGTTGATTAGCTCATCTCTAATCCAACAATACTAACCTAGAAGCAGCCTCCGCTCTGCTGCTGACCTTCTCCTGTCCTCCACCCTGGTCACCTCCTCTCATGCCCGCCTCCAGGACTTCTCACGTGCAACTCCAATCTTCAGGAATGCCCTCCCCCACCCAATCCACCACTCCACAACCCTCAAAACCCTCAAAGATGCCCTTAAAACTCACTTATTCAGACAAGCATATAATCTGGCTTAAAGCGGACCTTCACTCTGAATAAGAGTCAACTTGGGGTAATGTGCTCAGTGAAATACCCTCAGTAGTGTTGTAAAAGTTGATTAGCTCATTTCTAATCCAACAATATTAACCTAGAAGCAGCCTCCGCTCTGCTGCTGACCTTCTCCTGTCCTCCACCCTGGTCACCTCCTCTCATGCCCGCCTCCAGGACTTCTCACGTGCAACTCCAATCTTCTGGAATGCCCTCCCCCACCCAATCCACCACTTCACAACCCTCAAAACGTTCAAAGATGCCCTTAAAACTCACCTATTCAGACAAGCATATAATCTGGTTTAAAGCGGACCTTCACTCTGAATTAGAGTCTATCATATATGTTTCCCACACGCTGTACATACAGATTGCTCACATTAAAAATCATCCCACCTGCATCTACTGCATGTTATGAGCCTTTAAACATCCAAGATGGCGGCTTATAGAAGCCGCCATCTTATCAGGCAGCCTGCAAACAGGAAGTGCCTCCTGCATTCTGGGATTGCTGACCTTTACCTGACCCCAGCTCTGCTCTGTCTGAGCAAAGCGCAGCCATAACCCGCCCCCCTGTACCTTATCCCACTCTCCTCTCCTCAGTAAGTGTGATGCTTCTGAGTCAAGATGACGGCGCCCATATCCTAAATTCCTGAACAGAGTTGCAGCCCAGTGGGGAAAAGAATAATAAGTTAGTGACTAAAAACGTAAAATATATTATTTTTAGATGCTGGGGAACCGTTTTTAAAGTGGACCAACACCCAGGGGTGATCGGCCTGGGAATCTGTAAGATTCCGATCACCTCCCTCACCGCGGGGCATCCGAGATCGGGATGTCCCGCAGGATGAAACCCCCCAAAAGCCCCAAAAAACCTTACCTTATCGGTGACGGATCAGCCGCCGCCGCCTCCCGTGCGCCCCTCTAGCAGTGCGCGTGCCAGCCGTTTGTGAATGGCCGGCGCGGGGCGCGCCCTGTAAGAGGGACGCGCGGGAGGCGGCGGCGGCTTATCTGACGCTTGTCCGTCGCCAAAAAGGCCATTTTTTGGGGCTTTTGGGGGGTTTCACACAGCGGGGCATCCTGATCTCGGATGCCCTGCTGAAGTGGACCAACACCCAGGATAGTGAAAATCCTGGGTGTTGGTCCACTTTAAGACTTTGGGCTTATCATTAAATTACGCTGAAGGTCCGGTTTAACCACTTTTTTAAAGGGCTGGTGCCACGAAGCTCAATACTGACTGTTTGTGATCCTTCCCCCTTGTCTCCACCCCTCATCCTTTAGACTGTAAGCTTGCAAGGGCAGGGCTCTCTTTCCTATTTGAGATCAAGAAAAAGGAAAGGTTAATGCACACCGGTTATGTGTATCAGGGTGCTTGGCCCGGGGCTGCCCCTCAGCCCCAAAAGTCAGAGCGGAATCAAAATGGAGGGTCTGCACTCCATAGAAGTCCAATATTTCATTAATCAATGATAAAAACATCTCCATTCATTGAATGTCGCAACAGCCATAAAACATGATTACCAGACCCAGGCAGCGTAGTAGTGCAGTCCTCTGACGCTTTTCGGGTGCTATGGCCCCTTAGTCATACTAATATCCACTGATAAACCGGACCTTCACCATGATTTATTGAAAAGCCCAAACCCTTAAAAAACGATTCCCCAGCATATAAAATTAATATATTTTAAAGTGGACTGTCACCCACCCCTGATCGGCCCGGGAATCTATAAGATTCCCGGGCCGATCACCTCCCTCACCGCGGGACATCCGAGATCGGGATGTCCTGCGGTGAGGGACCCCCCCCAAAACCCCCAAAAAACTCACCTCCCGCGCGCTCCTCTAGACGTGCGCGCGCCCTGTCAGAGCGACGTGCGGGAGGCGGCGGCGGGCGCACTGTCTTTTCCGCCGCATGTCCGTGGCTACGTGGGAGCGTGGTGAGGTGAGTTTTTCGGGGTTCTGGGGGGTTTCACACAGCGGGACACCTCTAATCGGGGTGCCCCCCTGAAGTGGACCAAAACCCAGGATAGTCAAAATCCTGGGTGTTGGTCCACTTTAAGTTTTTAGTCACTTATTATTCTCCGCCACTGGGCTGCAACTCTGTTAAGGACTTTAGGATATGGGCACCACCATCTTGACTCAGAAACATCACACTCACTGAGGAGAAGAGAGTGGGATAAAGTTCCAGGGGCGGGTTATAGCTGTGCTTTGCTCAGACAGAGCAGAGCTGGGGTCAGGAAAAGGTCAGCAGTCCCAGAACGCAGTCAGAAGGCACTTTCTGTTTGCAGGCTGCCTGATACTCCATAAGCCGCAATCTTAGATGTTTAAAGGCTCATAACATGCAATAGATGCAGGTAGCGTGATTTGTAATGTGGGCAATCTGTATGTACAGGATGTGGGAAACATATAAGATAGACTCTTATTCATGGTGAAGGACCGTTTTAACTCTGTAACACTGAATCTGAAATAGTCTATGTACTGTATGTTTCTACCCTGTCTGTAATTACTACTTTGTACAGCGCTACGGATGATGATGGCGCTATATAAATAAACAATAATAATAATTAGCTACTAAAAAGTTATACCTTAGACTTGAAGTGATAAAAACGATTACATTTAGAGAGTATAAGCTCTGTGGAGCCTGCAAGCTGGGATAAGGGAAGGCGAGGGTTAAAGTGTGGGCTTGTGTGGAAAGTCCATTGTGCAGGACATGAACAGCAGATCCTCAATGTAGAGTTTAGGGTGGAGCGGGGCCCCTGAGCCTTTAACTCCTTCATTATCATATGACTGAGCTTAGAGCGCTCACTGCTGGAGTGAGACAACTTTCTGGAGCACACAGTCTCATTTTCCATTGCTATGCTAAACTGTCCTGTGAAAGGCTGAGCCTTGTATCCCACCCCCCAGAGCTCCCCTCCTCCTCCTCCCCGCGCTTCCACCTCCCCCCACCGCTTCAAATCCCTTCATCCTCTCCTTCAGAGCTCATTGATTTTCCCAGCCTGTCCACAGCTCCTCCCTCTGCTGATCCCAGCTCTCTGTCCGCTCCCTTCCCTGGAAGTGCAGGGCTGTCTCATACAAAGAGGGAGGGGGAGAAAGCTTTTTAAAAAAGTCTTCTCTACTTTCCTAGCCAGAATACCTGTGCAGAGCTGGCAAGGTGGACACCCTTAAACCCGAGGACCATGCCCCCCCAGGACCTGTCCATGGAGTACACGTCACACTTCGCACCCCCTGTGCCACCTCACAAGCCTAAGCCAGCTGGGTGTCCGGAGCGAAACCTGAAATGCGTGCTTCTGGGAGACGGCGCGGTGGGCAAGACCAGCCTTCTGGTCAGCTACACCACCAATGGCTACCCTACGAGATACATTCCTACCGCCTTCGATGATTTCTCAGGTAAGCGCCTTTCTGAACATGGAGCACAAATGACTTGAGGTTCAAGTAGAGGACCTTGTGGGATTCTGATTGATCGAACCTTGGGTCTCTGACTGATTGATTAGGAATGATTGGCCTTGGGTTTCTAAATGACTGATTAAGAAAGAGGACAAGAACATCTACTGCTTGTTTTTTAACCTACAAGCAGGGTTTCTTGGTTGTATTTTCTTTATATCCACATAGTCGTTCTAAATTAGTTGCATTTGTCTGATTGATCAGCCATGATCTACTGACAATGTTCTTACTTCACATTCACATATTTTGTCTAATAATGGTCTGCATGTGTGTCCAAGATTTACCAACATTTTACTAATTTTCCAAAGCATCCAAAAATTGGATAAATGTTGTACCTGCCTGGTTAGTAAGGAATAATCTGCTGCCAATGTTCTTAACCCACATTTGCTAAATTCTTTCTAGCCAATCATATTTAGACTTTCCAAAGCTATTAAACGTGAGATACATGTGGTATCTTTCTGGATGGTTAACCATCATCTGCTGCAAATGTTCTTAATCCATGCCCAGCTGAATCACATTTGCAAGCCAGTTCTAATAGTCGCCTAGTTGGCTAATCCAAGATTTGCCTAAATTTTACCAATTTTTCAATATTTTTTCTGGCTACAGATCCTTAGCCAGTCATTATTCTCTTACATATAATTCATGATAAATCTGTTTGCACCTTTCTGTATGTATTTGCTGTACGTTTTTTGTACCTTAGGTACCTACCTAAAAATTACACATTGCTAAAGCCATCGGGGTCACTGTAAACCTTAGGTAGAATGTCTATATTTTGGCCTCCAAAGATCCACCTTTGACCAGGTTGCAGAGCTTGCTGTGTTCCATTTCTGGACAAATCAGGCTTCTTGCACTGGGTTTCCTTTGCTTCTCCAGAAAGTGATCTCATATGGGTGTTTCAGGCCAGCCCTGGGGGGGGAAATTCTTGCTTTAGCATTTTTCTATCCAGGAATGTATCTTGAAGGTTGATCGTTTTAATAACTAGTTCGTACTAGATCTTATGTAATGAGACATTAAATCACTTTTATGGTGTTGTCCAAGCAAAGTAATATGTTCAACAGATCAGATTGGTATACCCACAACAGTTTCATTTTTTTATATTGCCTCCAATTCTTTTTGACGGTTTTGAAGGTTCTTGCAATACTATTGCATGATGGTATTTTTTACTTAGCTATCTCTATAGTCCTGCTTTTACATGATTGCTTTATAACTGCATCGCCTTATCGTGTGGCGGTTTCCTTATATCTACAAAGAAAGAACTGCTTAGATACCTGCTTTTATAGCTTCATCGCCTTATGGCATGGCTGTTTGCTTTATCCTACAAGATAGAAACAGAAGCACAGTAAATGCACAATACAGCTCAGTGCTCTGTATGCAGATCCAGGGTCCACCGCCAAAGGTCGTGTCCTGCCAACTCCCTAGAGCAAACACAATGACGTTATTTTCCAATCACTATACACAAAAGCCTGGGGCGATGTGGCCCTGCTGGATGGGTTTGCAGATCACTAATACATGACTAACATTTGTTTTACCTTTTTTGTTTTTGCAGCTTTGGTGCAGGTCGGCAACATCCCGGTGAAGCTACAGCTATGTGACACCGCAGGCCAGGTAAGAGCACAGCCAATATGGGAATGTCATGTTGTATGGAAAGGACGGGTTTTACAGCTCATAGTTCTTGAGCATGTCGCTGCGTCACCCTGCAGTGTAAGGGAGGAGCTCGCTAAATTTCCTACAGTTCTTTAATTTTGCTTACCCAGCAAAGCAGGATCAGACATATTTATTTTCAGCTTAATGTGTCAACTTGCTGTGAAAGCAACAGACTCCATTCTTGTAGCTTCTTCCTACCACTATCTGTGTAATGCTGCCTATAAGAGAGGTCCATATAGTGCACATTTATTGTGCCACATGCAGCTGGAAAGACAGATCCTGTGTCTTGAAGCTCCCATCTATCTCTGTCACCTTGCAGATGAAGGCACAAACAAAATGGAGCAGTTAGTTTAAAGATAGTGCAAGTAAAACTGAAGCAGCTTGCCAATGTAGTTTACCGCAGGTCTTCTCCGGTTTGGCATGCATCATTCTTGAAACATCAGCCATCTTACATTTTTCTGTATGACCCTCATTTGCTGGCCCAGACACATACATTATAGAAAACACATTTGGAGGGGTAGGCTCCATATCTTATAGCACCCAACTGTCTGATTCTCCCTATAAAGAGAGACTCATCGTCTAGATGCTGTAATAGAAGGAACATGTGATGGCTTTATAGACTCATAATCTAAATCTTCTGTAATGGAAAGAACATGTGATCACTGATGGTCTTACAGGCTCATCAACTAGATCTTGTGTAATAGAAGAAACATGTCAAGGTTTTATAGGTTCTTCATCTATATCTCCTGTAATAGAAGGAACATGTGATGTTCTTATAGACTCATCAACAAGATCTTCTGTAATAGAAGGAAGATGTGATGTTCTTATAGACTCATCAGCTAGATCTTGTGTAGTTGATGGAACATATGGTGGCCTTACAGGCACATCAACTAGATCTTTAGTAATGGAAGGAACATGTGATGGTCTTAGGCTTATCAACTAGATCTTCAGTAATGGAAGGAACATGTGATGGTCTTATAGAATTATCAACTAGATCTTTAGTAATGGAAGGAACATGTGATGGTCTTATAGACTTATCAACTAGATCTTCAGTAATGGAAGGAACATGTGAAGGCTTTATAGATTCATCATCTAGCTTTTCTGTAATGGAAAGAATGTGTGATGGTCTTATAGACTCATCATCTAGATCGTGTGTAATGGAAGGAGCATGTGAAGGTTCCAAAGTCTCATCATTTAGATCTTGTGTAATGGAAGGAACATGTAAAGGTTTCATAGACTCATCATCTAGATGTTCTGTAATGGAAGCAGAATGTAAAGGTTTATTTGTGACAAGTTGTTTTTAGAGATTCAGGGAAGTCATTGTGGCTTTTTAATGTCTGTCACACTGTTGTGCCTGTTTCTAAAGTCAAAACTAAATGAATCATTTTCTTCTTTTCTCAGGATGAGTTTGACAAGCTCCGCCATTTCTGTTATCCCAAAACAGATGTTGTTATCCTGTGCTTCAGCGTTGTCAGCCCATCATCCTTTCAGAACATATCAGAAAAGTGGGTTTCAGAGATTCAGTGCCACTGCCCCAACGTACCAGTCGTTTTAGTGGGCACACAATGTGACCTACGGGAAGATGTCAAAGTCTTGATCCAGTTGGCAAGGTATCGGGAGAAACCTGTACCCATGTCTTCGGCCAGAGCCCTTGCTGAGAAAATAGGGGCCGTGGGCTATGTGGAATGCTCTGCTCTCACTCAGAAGAATCTCAAGGAGGTGTTTGACATGGCCATAGACTCTGGTCTGCGTTATTCCGACCTCCGAGGCCAGCGGGATAGGAAAATGGCTGCTACTGCCAGCAAAATGAAGACACTGTCTAAAGCTTGGTGGAAAAAGTATGTGTGTGTATAAGACTCTGAGCCATGGTTACCTGGGGCCAAACACACAGCCAAGTGCCTTATGAAAAGAACTAAAACTCAGACAAAACGAGAGCCATAATCCCAAAATCTTTTTATAATTAAAGACTAGACATGGATACTTTCCAGATGAACTTGAACTGAGCCCCTTGAGAGATATTGTACTTCTCTAGACGGGCGCTAAGCTAATTGATCATACACAACGACCTTCTGATATCCATTCTTTGAGGGATACATCCAATTTGCACCTACGTTTACATCGGATATGATTCCAACCTGAAATGGGTCAGAATGAATCAGAATGATGTCTGCACAAGACTAATGATGATCTGATGTATTGATTGGCTGCCTTCTAATGGTGGCTGGATTTCTTATATAGCTTCTGTTGTAAGAAGTGTGCAGAATATAAACTACTAATACTATGTATTAGCATGGACACCTGTGTCTGTGAGCAAGAGTGTGACCTGATCTCTTCATGATTTTACTGTACTGGTCATAATAATCGAACTGCTTGGGCAACCCAAGGCTCTGTAGCTGCTGGCAAACTTTCTGGGACTTGTAGTTCCACAGCATCCACAAAGACTTGGGTTGGTCAATGCTTGATTATATATCCATTCCATGAATGTGAGTGATCGGTCACCCCTTGCCACGACATATCAGACTCCTCCTCTATCAGTCTCTTTAATGAAGCTTTACAAGCATTTGTTTGGGACACAAATGATCTCATTTCATGTGATTTATTGGAAATAAAATCATTTTTATAAAATAAAGCACTGTCTGGTTCTTACCTTACATTGATTTTCATGTCTGGGTTTCTGTATCTGGATACAGGGTATTTTTAGAGGTCCATTATGGATTACCAGACTTCAATGAATCTTTTCTTGTTGGGGCTACTGATTTTATCTGAGAGGGTAACTTATGGATTCTGGAGGTATTGAAGAAGATCAGTCCGGGATAAAAAAATAAATAAACACCCCAGCCCTCACATGGAGCTATGTCCGGGGAAGGCTGGGACTCTCGCCCAACATCGCATGGACTATATTCCAATGAGAAACGCCTGCTTTAACTATGTTATGCAAACGTCTCTCATTGTTGTTATTGGGGAGCACGTGATGCTGCATTCCCTGCATCCAGGGGCGTACACGAGAGCGTGGTGCGTGCATGTAGGTGAGTGAGGCGTAGGCACATAGGGGCCGGGTCCCTAGCACATTTGAGGAAGGGTTGGGGGGCGTGCAGCACATGGATGCTAGGTTGGCACGTGCACACTGCTTGTTCCATAGGAGGAGCCAGCATGGACAATGGAGGCGGCATGGCTGGGTAGGTAAGTATGGTGTCCTACCGATTTGCCGGGCATACATTCTAAAGCGATAGTGTAGGTAGCATGCACCGGGCCCCCTTGTTCCACGGGCCTGCGGCAGCTGCCCTCGCTATCTCTATGGTATGTACGTCCCTGCCTGCCTCTCTGGCGGCCTGCGCGCACTCCCCTCCAGCGCATACCGCTGAGGATGCGGCAGCACACACTCCCCATTCTAGTCAATGAGAGACCTTTCCTGAATGACACGTATACAGCAGATGGCTTCCATTGGACGAGAGCCTGCGCATGTGCCCGTTGGAACCAGGAGATGAGTAGAAATTGGCCTTCTGGGGGGTTTCACACAGCGAATTGGGATTCCCTAGGGGATTGGAACAAAACCGGGGAAAGTCAAATCCCCAGATTTTGTTCTGCTTTAAGATAATTTTTTAGATTTCCATATATAAATTATTCCTTTTTCTTCCCAAGTCTTAAAGTGGACCAACACCCAGGGGTGATCGGCCCGGGAATCTATAAGATTCCTGGGCCGATCACCTCCCTCACCGTGGGGCACCTGAGATCGGGATGTCCCGCGGGGTGAAGCCCCCCCCCCAAAAGGCCCCAAAAAACCTTACCTTATCGGCGACGGATCAGCCGCCGCCGCCTCCCGCGCGCCCTGAGAATCCCTGTAAGAGGGACACGCGGGAGGCGGCTTGTCCGTCGCCGAAAAGGTACGTTTTTTGGGGCTTTTGGGAGGTTTCACACAGCGGGGCATCCTGATCTCGGATGCCCCGCTGAAGTGGACCAACACCCAGGATAGTGAATATCCTGGGTGTTGGTCCACTTTAAGTTGTTTAACTGGATACATCTTATCTCTAATTTATTATATTATTATTCCATTCAAATATTCCTGTAAATGAAAAGTTGGTTAGTAATGTAGATCTGTTGAGGTGTCTTATTTTTCGATTTGACAAAGCTCGGAGGTTTGCATTATCACTAAAGCATAATAAACCAATTTAGAATGTAGGTCCAAAAAAAAAAAAAAAAAAAAAAAAAGCAAGGCCTCAGATATATGAGCAATATATATACTGTACTTCACGACCTAGAATTTGCTACACATGTTAATCAAATGTTTTTCTTCTACCCATAGCGGTGTCAGTGCGTGCCTGGTGCTGCGTTCCTCTCCTGTCTAACTTACAGAATGATGTGCCTGGGAGGTCTGAGCTCTGCTGCCTGCTGTACGGCCACTTCTTCTCTTCCCTTTCTGACATCTGTTTACACATAAGGGCTGATTCAGCACCGTGCAAAGTTTCGTTTTTCACATTTTATTGTGAGAAAAAAAATGTTATAATATTGGAACAAAACTGGGGAAAGTCAAATCTCCAGATTTTGTTCTGCTTTTTTAGATTTCTATATATAAATTACAGTATTCCTTTTTCTTCCCAAGTCTTACGTTGTTTAACTGGATACATCTTATCTCTAAATTATTATATTATTATTCCATTCAAATATTACTGTAAATGATTTTATAGTGCAAGTCAGTACCATTTTAGCTGTGCACATTTTAAAATCGTTGGCAAGGCTAAAATGGCACTGAATTGCACAAAGGAAAAAAAAAAATAACAAAACAAAAAAAAATCTCACTTTACCGAATCAGCCCCATAGTAAGGAAAACTCATTGGTGTAGAAGGGAGCCGGTAATCAGGGCCGGCCCTGTGCAAAATGTCGGGATGGTGCTCTCTTATATTAACACAATAATGGAAGCAGGGAAGAGGGGATGGAGAGATAAATTTTTTTGGTTGTCTGCTTAGTGGCAAACTTAAAGGGGCAGTATCGCGAAATTTGCATTAAAAAAGATAAATAATTAAATAGCCACACAATAGCTTCTAACATTTGTATAAATAATCTGGCGATAGAAAAAGGAAAAAATATATGCCTTTCTTTTAAATTGACAATTGCTCAGTCCATTTGCTGAATAGAGGGATCTGCTGGGTTGTATTTAGTGAGCTGCTTCATTTAGCTCACTGGTCTCCTAGCAAAACTTTACCTCAGAGGCTGACACTGTAATCAGTGGTAACGGCTGTGTGTGTGTGAGGTGCTGCTTTTGTTATGAGACCAGGTGACTCAAATGTGTAAAATCTATACAAAATAAACTAAACTGACTGAAAATGACTGAAATTCTTCTTTGAATAACTGTGCAGGAAAATCTAAAGGTATTAAAGTGGAACAAAACCCAGAGTGGCGACCCTGAAGTCTATAAGACCCGGCCATTGACCTTCCCCCTTGGGCATCCTAAATTAGGAATTATGTGAAACGACCCCTGGATAACCACAGATCCCCCCATTTTTCTGCTGCGCTCACGCAGATAGTCATTTAGACAGGCCGGGCAGCCAGGAAGGTTACTGCTCAGGCTCCCCATCTGCGTGCAAACAGCGCTGATTGGATGAGAGCCCGCGCATGTGCTGTGGGACAGGGAAAGGTACGTTTTCACAGGCGAACTTGGGGGTTTTACATATCAGGGCATCCCAAGTCGGGATTCCCCTAGGGGCACAAAACAAAACTCCAGATAGTGAAAATCCTGGGTTGGGCTTTGCTCAAAACACACAAAGCTGAAAGAAAGATCATATGGAAAAATGAAAAATAAGGATATGAAAGAGAAAATGGTAAACTGAAAGATTCTGCAGCAGAGCCAACATGAAGGGAAAACTGTCAAAATCAGCGAAATGACTTCTAGAGCTTTTCTCTCTGTTTTAGATATATAAGTTCTGGCCAGGCAATGTTGCAATGTTGTTATCTTATGCTGGGCGGCTGCCAGCACTGAACAGCTGATACTTTGTTACATTGTTTCCCCCTCTCCTCAGCATGAAACAGGCCAGAGTGTCGGGCTCCGACACTCAGAAGACATAAACATGAGCTATTAGTCTCCAGCTGCTCAACACAGACATAATTTTTTTCTAAATTTGTAATTCTTACTCCAACACGTACCATTTAAATATAAGTCACCAAGAAAAATTAGCGATACTGCTCCTTTAAGGGGTTGTGACCCCAATTGACTTTCTGCTCAGGGGCCACCACCACAGTAAACCTGGTCCTGGTCACATGAGCCTGTTTTAGCCAATATGTAGGTAATCATAGCCAGGAGGTAGTTGGTAGTAGTTAACAGCATGGTCAGATTAAGAGTGGTCATGGTACGAAACAGTTCTTTAGGGGGCCTTGCCAACACACGCTTCCCAAAGCCCCACAACTAGAGAAATATAAATTCAACAATCTTTCATTTACACCAGACCACATCTTCTCACCAGATTGCAGCACAGACCACCAGGCCGCACCACACAAACTTGTCTCCCCTTAAGAATAGTTCAAGATGCCCCCCATGCCACGACTCAGATCAAGGGCCCACTGGGAACAAATGGTGGAGGCCCCAGGGCGAGTGAACAGTGTGGCCCTGGGTAATGACTCCGGATGATAATGGTGCTGGGGGTCAGGAACCCCCTTAGCTGTGGGGGCTCAGAGCAGGTGGCCCATTGCACCAATTTCAATCTGGTCTTGTTCAATGGATAAACAGGTCTTGGTAGAAGCTCCTGAAGCTAGACCTATGCAACCTTCTTAAAAGTTGTATGTGGAGGCTGATCCATTACTAACGCCAGGAATTGGCAGATGAGCGTCTGTATAGCAGCGCTTAGAGCAACCGCTAGTAGACGCTGTAAGCGGGTATCGGGCGCTGTAACCTATCGCCTGGGTCGGTGTAGTAACCTGGCCGCCACTGATGAATGTGATGTGTGACACCAGTACAGCGCTGCAGCGAGCGATAGGTAGCGCCAGCTCAGTGCATCCGGCACTCGGCACTCCACACCATACTTAACAAAACACTACACACACAGCATCGGTGCTCTGAATCTGGTCGCTGTAGCATAGAGCGCCAGACGCTGTGTGATTATAGTCTGTTTTTGAACACATATCCACCAGTAACAAAGCGAAAACACATGGAATGACATTGTTTTAAAGTGGACCAACACCCACGGGTGATCGGCCCGGGAATCTATAAGATTCCCGGGCCGATCACCTCCCTCCCCGCGGGACATCCCGATCTCGGATGTCCCGCGGGGAGGGAGGTGATCGGCCCGTGAAACCCCCCCAAACACCCCAAACCCCCTTACGGACAAGCAATCTGACAGTCCCGGACAAGCGGCTCCTCCGCCGCCGCCTCCCTCGCGCCCCTCTAGGCGGGCGCGCGCGCGTCAAGAGGGACACGCGGGAGGCGGCGGCGGAGGAGCCGCTTGTCCGGGACTGTCAGATTGCTTGTCCGTCGGCGCTGGGATCGGGGAGAGGTGAGTTTTTCGGGTGATCGGGGGGGTTTCACACAGCGGGGCACCCCGATCGGGGGTGCCCCACCGAAGTGGACCAAGACCCAGGATAGTCAAAATCCTGGGTGTTGGTCCACTTTAACACTGGGACAATAACACTTTAGTGCCAGACCTGTAAGATTCTGCATAAAAATATAAAAAGTCCAAAAAATGTATAAAAGTGTTTGTTGGCAGCCAGGAGAGGTCACACAATGATTTGAGCCACAAAAGAAATGTAAAAATCGCCAAACATGCTATTTATTCACAACTAATGAAAGCCCAATTGAAATGTATGGAAGATCGCTACAGAGCGACAGGTACTACATGGCGCTTCTGAGCCTAGAGCGCCGGCGTTATACACTGAGCCGCCTGTAATAATACATGTGACGGTACGTGGCGCTGTTAGAGTCGCTCATCAGATTTGCTTTCATAAATGTGGTTTTGCCTACAGCGCCTGGCGTTGACCACACGCTGCCTGACGCTACGAGGCACTACCTGCTGCTATCCCTTCTTAAATAACCCCCTAAGTGATGATGTGAATGTCACTTTCAAAATTCATTAAATGGCAGTATTTGCGATGAATCTGTGATCTTCTGCGATCTGCTGTCAGTGAATCACTTCAGGCAGAGGAGCAGCAATAAATCTACATTAGAAAAAATATATCACTCACCAAATCTGTGAGAATAAACAGAGTCAACCATCGTGTCCAATCACATGATGTCCAGATCTATTTGTGTGGTGCAATGGTCAGAAGATCTGGAGACCCTGTGATGGTTGACTATCATGCTTGTTTGAACAGACCCCAATTAAAATGTATCAGCTAGATAAGGAAAAAAATCACCACATATTGGTACCTTTATAGTTAATAAGGAGGTTCTGAAAATTGAAAGGACTGTGTCTACTCAGGTCAGTTTGTGTGTGTTGCTGTGTATAAACACAAAATCCACAAACAGAATTCCAACAATTGGGCACTCCACCAGATCAAAATCAAATGAATTTATTAGTTAGCACAATATAGTAAAAAACACATACAGAACAAACACATAACACTAATAAAACCATATGACCACTGGGCAAGATAGAATACCTATACAATAATAATTAATATCCAAAATTTCATCAAGAAAAAAATAAATCAAAAAAAGAATATAAAAGAGGACGCCCAATTGTGTCAGGGATAGGGTCTTTGACTGAACCGATTTGCATATGGATTGACAATTTTTTCCAATCACATGTAATGGGGCTTGCCTCATATCTACGTGACTCTATGGACCTATTACTCAAATTGGACTCGGTGCACTTACCTAAAGGTTGTTTGTTGGTGTCATGTGATGTGGGATCTCTATATTCTAATATTTCGCATGACAACGCGATCATGACTACCAACTATTTCTTGAACATGGAGTCCAATACGCACCCACGACGCAGAAAGTTCATCCTTGATGCTCTAAAGTTTATTTTGGAGCATAATTATTCCACATTTGACAAATGTTTCTATAGACAAAGGATGGGCGTAGCAATGGGTGCCAGATGTGCCCCCTCCATCGCCAACCTATTTTTGGGCTGGTGGGAAAGGGAGGTGGTGTTTAGTGAGCGTTTGGAACAATACCATTGCCACATAGTGGCATGGTTTCGTTTCATAGACGATGTCCTATTCTTCTGGAAGGGTACTCAGTTGGAATGTGATGACTTTCTTGAACAATTGAATGATAATGATTTAAATATTAAACTCACATCACATTCATCTACAGAAACTAGAGATGAGCGAACTTCTTGAAAGTTCGATTCGGGCGACTCGCCGAATTTCCCCAAGAAATTCGGGTTCGCCCGAATCGAACTTTCACGAATCGATCATCTGAAAAAAAAAATGCCGGCATGGTGGGAGCGGGCAGGCCGGCTACGGCTGTCAGCAGTCCGCCGCCGGCCCGCTGACAGCGCAGCCGGCCTGCCCGCTTCCACCATGCCGGCATTTGTTTAAAAAGCAAACACTTACCTGCATGGTCGGAGCGCGGAGGCCGGCGCCGCTCTCAGGCGCCCTCTGATGACGCGCTCTCTGATGAAGCGTCCTCTGATGACAGCTGACAGCGTAGCCGGCCTGCCCGCTCCCACCATGCCGGCATTTTTTTTTTTTTATTTCAGGGAAAATTCGATCGGCACGAACCAAAAAAAATTTGGGTTCGTGCCGAATCTAATTTTCCCTGAAATTCGTGGCGAATTCCGGTTCGCCCGAACCGGTTCGCTCATCCCTAACAGAAACCATCACTTTCTTGGACCTTAAACTTATAGTAACATCTGAGGGATACATCGAGAGTACACTATACCGAAAGGACACAGCTACCAACAGTATCCTACATTTTGAAAGTCTACATCAGTGTGGATTTTGTGTTCTTACGTTGTTAATATAGGAATTCCAGGAGCACCCACTGTATTATTTATTTTATAGTGGTGCCCTCACAGCAGCAGTTTGTGTTGCTGTGTATAGACATGCCACAGTGTAGGAGTGTGTGTGCAATGATCTTAGGTTGTGTGTATACCTTTCAAGGTGAAGCAAAGTGTGTAATGTATGTTGCCAGAGTACACATCATAGCATTAGTGTGAGTGTGTGTTAGAAAATTCTGGCCACCACCACCGCAGCATACCTTCCAAATTTTCAAGGTAGGAAAGAGGGACAATTTTTAAAGTGGACCAAAACCCAGGATTTTGACTATCCTGAGTTTTGGACCTTTCCCCCGCTGTGTAAAACCCCCCAGATCGCCTAAGGCAACTCACCTCTTCCCTGTCCTACAGCACATGCGCGGCCGCTCGTCCAATCAGCACCATCTTAGCCGCTGACGTCACGTTGTCTAAGGCTTTGTCTAGGAGCAGCAGCTCCGAGCGCGCTGGCGGTCGCATCCTCCACTTCCCTCTAACAGGGAGCGTGCCCACCCCAGCCATTCACAAATGCTTGACGCAGGCATGCACCCTGCTAGAGGGATAGCGGGGATGCGGCTCACGCATGCACCGTTGGACCGGGAACAGGGCCGGCTCCAGGTTTATGTGGGCCCTTGGGCGGCATGGTCTCAGTGAGCCCCTTTGTGGTGAAGAGTCGTGTCACATCACTGAGGGACGTCCGAAATCTGGATGCCCCCTGGATTCACCGCCACCTTGGTCATTGCTGGCACACCGTGAGGAGATGTGGGCCCCAGCTGTAGCAGTGCCCTTCCAGTCCGCCGGTCAAGCCTCATCGCACACCCGAAGGCCGGCCCTGCTGGTGGGCCCCCCGGCAGCTGCCCAGCCTTGCCGGATGCTGACGCTGGCCCTGACCGGGAAGCAAGGTAAGTGTATGGGGCGACCTGGGGGGTTTCACACAGAGGGGCATCCCAATTTTGAATGCCCTGTGGGGGGAAATCGATCAGCCCAATCTTATAGATTCCCAGGCCGATCGCTATGAGTTTTGGTCCACTTTAAATTGATCCACGCCCCCTCATTGAGGGATGCAT
Source organism: Gastrophryne carolinensis (assembly GCA_027917425.1). NCBI lineage: Eukaryota > Metazoa > Chordata > Amphibia > Anura > Microhylidae > Gastrophryne > Gastrophryne carolinensis. Next base: position 59,343,189 of record CM051235.1, read on the forward strand.
AGGAGATTGTAACAGTTACAACAATATAAACACTATGAATAAGCAAATTAATAATTTATTGATGCAGATCTGCGTATTAAACCTCAAAGAGAGACAGGGGGGACATGGACTCAAAAGAGGGACAGTTCCTCTGAAGACATAACAACATTGCCATGCTGTTTTCTCATTGATGGGTTCACCATACGATTTTTCTAACCCTGCTAGCCCCTATGCCATTCAAGGTTATTGCATACTCCCCTATGGTCCACCCATACATTCAATGCGGAGGAACATTGGAGGCCATCCGAGTTCCACTGCCTGGGGCATCCTGAATTGGGATGCCCCGCTGTGTAAAACCCCGAAGAAGCCCCGTTTCACTCACTCGCCCTCAAAGCGCCTTTGCGCCGCAGTCTCATCCAGGTCCACCTCTAGCCGCGCGCAAACCCGCACTCAGCCTTTCTGAATCAGTGGGGGATGCGGCTGGAGTGCACTCGGCACCCTTTGGCGTCTCTTGGCTGATTAGCCGTCCAGGCGGCTTAGCGGTCAGCGGAGCCGAAGGGCGCTGAGTGAAAGAGAGCGCGCTGATTGGTTAAATGGGCGGCTCAGCCAATCAGTGCACTCATTCTCACGAGTCTACATTGTGGGAGCTACAGGAAGGTGAGTGACCTAGGAGCATACACACAGTGGTGCACCCCAATTCAGGATGCCCCCACTGAAGAGAACAACACCCCGGAAAGTGAAAATTGGGTGCGTTGTTCCTCTTTAAGAGGACCAGAATTGGAACTAGAGTCTTAATTTGTATTATTATAATATATATATATATATATATATATATATATATATATATATATATATAATTGATTTGGGATGTTTTGCAGTTTGAAAATCCCAACAAGGGTTGTCACTTAAGTGGGTGCGACCGCACTAGCGGCAGAGGGAAGGGGGACCGAGGGAAGTTTCTAGGCTGAATAGTGCTCAGTGTGGGAAGGAAAAAAATCTTCCCTCTCTTAACCCATGCTATGGTCCTGCTGCTGTCCCATACAGGTATGTACCATACTGTGCCTCTACCATAGCATTAGGACTCATCTGCAGAAAACAGGATGCCTTGGCGTCCAGTGCGATCGCCCTGCTTGCTCTCCCCCAGAAACAGCCCTGGGGGGAACCCATCATTGCTGTCCCTCCACCTTATTTATTAGATTTGTGCTCACTTGGCATGATTTAGAGAAAGGAAGCAGAATTTGTCTCTGCTGTTTCGGTCTTTAGTTGTCTAGCTGAATCAAATTGAGTTAAAAGACATACAAGTTTACTGTAGGAGTTGTGAAAGGGCCCCATTTCATGTTTGCACCAGGGCCGTTTAATTACTCCACTGCCCCCAACCCATGTTGTTTGCTATGGCTATGGATAGTGCCCTGGAATCCAAAACCTAGCGAGTATATAGTATACAGCTGTACGCTGGGCACTATCCATAGCTGTAGTAGCATACAGCATGGGCTGGGGGTTTCAAACTGCATCCCAAATCGAGATACCCCCTAGGGAAGCGTTTAGCTGGCTCTTGAATCTTTTGGACTCTAGGTTTAAAGTGGACCAACACCCAGGATTTTCACTATCCTGGGTGTTGGTCCACTTCAGCGGGGCATCCGAGAGCAGGATGCCCCGCTGTGTGAAACCCCCCCAAAAGCCCCCAAAAACGTACCTTTTCGGCGGTGGACAAGCCGCCTCCCGCACGTCCCTCTTACAGGGCGCGCGCACTGCTAGAGGGGCGCGCGGGAGGCGGCAGCGGCGGCTGATTCGTCGCCGATAAGGTAAGGTTTTTTGGGGCTTTTGGGGGGGCTTTCACCCCCCGGGACATCCCAATCTCGGATGTCCCGCGGTGAGGGAGGTGATCGGCCCAGGAATCTTATAGATTCCCGGGCCGATCACCCCTGGGTATTGGTCCACTTTAATTTTCGTCCTCTTTAAAGAGCTATCTGTAAACTACAGCAAAGCAGAAGACTATGATGACACATGATGTCTGTGCATCAGAAAATGAAAATAAAATACTTGTATTTAAAAAGAACGACAGTAATAATGTCAAAAGCAGCTCATCTCTAACGGCCACAGCGTTCCCACAGCTGTTTCCGACCACAGCAGAGCATACTTATGATCCCCTATACCTGAGCCATGACACGCCCTTCCCAGCTCAACGACACCTAGAAATCGGACCAAAGAAAGCAGCTTTGCTTAGAATACATAAGGTACTTACACATAATACATATAACATATCACCTTTTGTCCCCCTGCAGGACTATCCTCCATCACCATAAACATATAGAATATACAACTGTCCCTTCACAGTGTATAAAGCATGCCCACTCCATTCATTGCAATGGAGCAAGAATACTGAGGCATGTTTGTCGTCTATGTCAGGATCTGGTGAGTTTTATTTACCAGGAGTAGGATTTAGCGGCTAATGGGGACAATACCCAAAACCTTCAGATTTTTTGCGTGGGGAAGAGGGACAATTGTTAATTTAACCCACGTCCCTCATGGAGAGATGGATTGTAGATGGGGTGTTACACTTACAGCAATATAAACATTTTGAATAGGCAAATGAATCATTTATTGCTGCAGATCTGCATGTTACACCTGAAAGAGGGATAAATTAGAGGGACAGGGGGACATGGACTCAAAAGAGAGACCGTCCCTCCAAATCAGGGACAGTTGGGAGCTATGCAATAGGTTAGTATGTTTTTTAATGCATGGACAGACCCTTTAATTAGGGAAGGTGGCCTAGACACTCAGTATAACAATAAATGGCCCAATTTACAGCAGGAAATGGCTACTGCTCTGATAGCAGCCATGGCCATTAGTATACCCATTACATACCTACCAACTTTTCAGGGTGTGAAAGAGGGACAACTTTTAAAGTAGGCCACGCCCCCCTCATTGAGGGATTGATAGGAGATTGAGGTTGTAACAGGTAAAGCAATAGAAACAACGCAATAGAAACACTTAAAATAGGCAAATGAATTTATTGCTGCAGATTTGCATGTTAAACATCAAAGGAGGGGGTAATGAGAACAACAAGGGGCAGGGGGACACGGACTCAAAAGAGGGAAAGCCCCTCCAAATCAGGGACACTTGGGTGATATGCCATTATAATGTAGTGTGTGTGTACTATATGTGGCCCTGGGAAAATGGGGTGGGGGGGCATAGTAAAGAACTATTTAAATAATATAAAAAAAATTCACCCATCTCCATCCTTATCCCAGCTCATGTGCTCTCTGACCTCCAGCAAGAGGCTGAGTGGGATTTTGGGATTATGTGAGACGATTTCCCATCTCTCGTCATGTGACCCAATTAGCATCTATTTAAATTACTACACATGATACAGACAGAGTAAATCCTCGCGGCACAGCAAAACTTGCACTACCGAGTGAACCTGGGCAAGTGATTGTCAGCTACATGATATTTCGAAAGTAAAAAACAACTGACCTTTCATTGTCAAGCTTTAAAAGATGCTCTTAATTAGGAAAATTGGGATACAGTGGGGTACCCCAGATCGAGGTGCCCTGGGGGGAGCGAGTATGCCTGCCCTGGAGTCTCGTAGACTCCATGATGGGTTCTGGTCCACTTTAAGAAACAGGGTCCTCAAGTATAGTGGTGTCTGTAAGGATCCTTTCATTGTAAAACCTTGATAGATGGTGGTTAGCCTAATTGGATTCTCAATATAGAGGTGCCTGCACTGGCCCTTTCATTGTCATGATTTGCTAAAACAGGGGTTGGCAATTATTTTTTCCATGGGGCCACATGAGAAACTAAAAATATTGTGCCGGGCCGGGCTAAAAGGCTGAACTCAATTCTGCATAGTGTTAATTGTATTTCTTTATAAAAAGCAGTAAATAGCATTGTTTTGACAAGCTGGTACGAGTATATGTTATAGTTAAACAATGAAAAAGTGAGGTTACCTTACAAATAAAGTTAATTTATTAAATTAAGTTTCCCAAAACAATGGTATACAAAATGAAAAGGGGGATATCGCCCCACAAATGTCAGCAGCTCACTCTTCCACCACACTGGGCAGAGCAAATGTAGCCCCACTTCCCTTCCTCTCCTTCTTCTTAAAGTGGACCGTCACCCAGGGGTGATCGGCCCAGGAATCTATAAGATTCCCGGGCCGATCACCTCCCTCCCCGCGGGACATCCGAGATCGGGATGTCCCGCGGGGTGAAACCCCCCCAAAACCCCCAAACCCCCTTACCTTAGCTTTGGCGGCGGCCGGCCGCCGCCGCCTCCCTCGTGCCCCTCTAGACGTGCACGCGCCCGCGCCGGCCGTCTGTGAATGGCCGGCGCGGGCGCGCGCGCGTCATGAGTGACGCGCCGGAAGCGGCGGCGGAGGAGCCGCTTGTCCGCGGCTTGTCCGCGGCTTGTCCGCGGCTTGTCCGTCTGGGCTGGGAGCGGGGAGAGGTGAGTTTTTCGGGGGGTTCGGGGGGGTTTCACACAGCGGGGCACCCCGATCGGGGGTGCCCCACCGAAGTGGACCAAGACCCAGGATAGTCAAAATCCTGGGTGTTGGTCCACTTTAAAGTGGACCAAAACCCTGCTGGATCCATTCCCTTCCTGCGGTGCATCCAAAATCGGTGTGTCAAACCCCCCGGGACCCCCCCTACACTTACCTGAACCCTGGACCAACGGCGTATGCGCAGGCCACGGGCGCATCTCACGCTTCTCTCTAGCAGGGCGCGTGCCCGCACCGGCCATTTGTGAAGTCGGCGCGGCCACAGGCACGCTCCCTGTTAGAGGAAAGCGTGAGATGCAGGCCGCCAGCGCGCTCGGAGCCGCTGAGCTAAGACGTCCCTAGGACGTGCATAGCTCAGCGGCTCCGAGCGCGCTGATTGGACGAGCAGCCACGCATGCACCATAGGGCTGCGGTGAGGTGAGTTGAACCAGGCGATCTGGGGGGTTTCACATAGCGGGGCACCCCCAATCGGGGTGCTCCGGGGAAGTGAACCAAAACTCAGGATAGTCAAAATCCTGGGTTTTGGTGCACTTTAAGCTTAGCAGCAGCCCCAGGATGGCTTCCAGTCAGGGCACTTATGAGTCCCGCCCCTCCACCCAGGCAAGATGGTGCCGGAGCCTACCTCCTTCTCCTCCCCTGGCTGGGCTCCTCTTCACTGTCGGGCGCCCGCCCGTCCCTCTTCATAGCGGGTCGGCGCCTCCGGCACTGTACACAGGCGATCAATTAAGCAGCAGCTGATCGGCCGCTCGGCGGGTCTGTCGCGTTCTCCCTTCCTCACTCACCTTCCTCACTGAGTGAGGAAAAGAGAACACGCCAGACCCGACCAGGCGAGCGGACAGCGGAGGGCCGGCCAGCCAGCTCAAAGGGCCGTATATGGCCCCCAGGTTGTACAATGCCCAGGTCTGTGCTAAATAGTAGTTACCCTGATTAAGGATACAAACCAGAGTGGAACCTAGGGTCAATTGAAAAGTTTTTTTATTATTTTGACATCAAGAAACAAAACATTTAAAACCAACAATAAAAACACATCTAAAAAAATCACCCCTCTAATAATCCTATAATATTAGAATAGATGTTCATTATAGAAAGGTATGATCCATCCTCAGAAAAAATCATCCGTAAAATACTAGATTGCTGCGATAATTGAGGTAACCTGAGCAAACCATGGATCTCTCCCTATGGACTGTTCTAAAGGGAGGCTGGCAGCTTCCCAGATGAGTAGCTCTGTCTGCATTGCATGTTCCAACTTTGGGGACTCAAAAATAAGAGTAGGGACCACACTAAACACAGAGTGCCTTGCCGGGGCAGTGTGGCTTCCACATGTATCTGCAGATATGTGCAACCAATCTCTGTCTTTCCACATAGCTAGACATGTTTGGTGCTTAATATTGGATGATGAGAGGGTTAAACTGGGCGGTAAATTGGTTCCCAGGCCCTGAATAATAATGATAATAATTTTGTATAAATAATAGTGATGGAGCTACTCCCACCCCCTTTGCTTAACCTGAGTTACCCTGATTAAATAATAGGGTTCTCAATATAGAGATGCCAGCACTGGCCCTTTCATTGTAAAGCTTTGATAGATGCCGGTCACAAAGTCTGTCCTATATATATATATAGACAGGCGGTTCTTGCAAAGACCTATTTTTGCAGGGATTAGACAGCTCACCATGGCGACGAGCAATGACATCACTAATAAAAGGACGGCAGGTTAATGTATTCCTCTAATTCTTAATTAGGAGATCTATTTAAAGGAACAAAATGGGGCAGCACAGGAAGCGGATAATCTGCAATGTGCGGCAGTTGTACATGTCCTTGTTACACAAACAAAGTAAACGAGCCCTTCAACTCAAGAGATCTCTCCATAATGTGGAGGAGAGGAGGGAGGCCGCCCGCTCTGCACCGGCTTGTTAGCTGACCATGAATGGGATCCTGAATACAAAGTACAAGATGATTTACACAAAAAGCAAGTTCCAGAATAAAAAAATGGAGTCCTTCTAAATGTTGAACTTTGCTTTGAAGCTGGGTGTAACTCTTTGTCTTTCATTATCCACCATTTCAGGCTGAGGACAAGCTGCCCATGGTGACCTTTAATGGGGAGGTTGACGGGGAGTCAGTCATGCAAAGCCTAATCCTTCCATATTCTATGTTCTTATAGGCTTTGAACTTTTCAGCACAGCTGTCTGTAACTTTAGTCAAGAAATCTTATTCTCTATCCTATAATTATAAGCAGAGCCTTTTAAAGTAAACTTATTCCCTGTTAGTTGTCACCTACCTGGTCGACTAGCTGAATTACATGTGAAACAGAACACTGGAGGCTCATCGGGGGTTTTATTGGCTACTTAAGAGTTGGCTAGGCCAGTAAAATCCCAGGTTGATTTTTGTCCCAGTCAACCACTGGACACCTCCATGCTTTACAAGTTACATGACTTTCCGGAGAACAGGATCAGCCTAAGATGATCCAAGTTTCCTTTTGGAGACGATGCAGCTGGGCATCCAGGAGGGTGAGGGCATAGTAAGGACATCTAAACTGCTTTAAAGCTCCATTAATGAAACCTCCCATCTCTTTCCTTTTGGAGGTACTACCAGTAGTGCACTGCAGCCAAAACTCAGCCTGGGATTGTACCAGCCCCAAACCAGACCATGACAAGTCTGCTGAGCGCTGGCCAGTCAATGAGTGCTCGCTATGGCTAATGCTAAAGCATTGAAGGGACAGATCATTAGGCCACTCTTAAAATAATAATACTGAAACTTTAGTATTAGCTATGGCTATAGCATTGCAGGGGCAGAACATGAGCTAGGTTGTCTTGGTTGGGGGACAGTAGGGCTGTGTATGGATGAAAGCGGTCCTTCACCCTCGATAAGAGTCTATCTTATATGTTTCCCACACCCTGTACATACAGATTGCTCACATTAAAAATCATCCTACCTGCATCTACTGCATGTTATGAGCCTTTAAACATCCAAGATGGCGGCTCATGGGACATCAGACAGCCTGCAAACAGGAAGTGCCCTCTAACTGTGCTGCTCTGCATTCTGGGAATCATTTTATAAGGGTTTGGGCTTTTCAATAAATCATGATGAAGGTCCGGTTGAAGGGGCTGGGTGCTTGAAATGCAGGGAGTGGAGTGGGATGTGAGAAACCGCAACATACAGACAGGTGAGCTGTGTCCTGAAGGCACACCCAACCCCACCAGCCCAAAAGCCCAACAGCAATTCCCCCCACTTTCTCTATAGCCTGTCCACTCCTAGGTATTACTGTGCCTTTTAAAAGCTTAACTCGCACTGAATGATAATCACGTGTCACAATTCCCATTACCCGTTTCTGGATTCATGGGTCACATGATCGCTCACCTGGAACACTGCCAGAAGCATTCGTTTCTGCCTGTAATAAGCGGGTTGGGAATAAAGGGAAAGTTTTTACATTCCCGGATTGGGACTTTACATAAAAGGTTTGTGTTGTCATATAGTGTGTAGCCGTGTGCGTTGTTTAGCCAATCTATTTCAGCTATGTGAAAAGAATAAGGATGCAATCACTATTAGGTGGCACACAACATTGACTTAATTCACCTGCAAAACAGCGGCATCATTGTGCTACAAAATAGCGACCTTCCAAGTCATAGTTCAAAGGAAAACTCATAATAGTTATTGTTTCCCGAAAGACAATTCCTGCACTGGAGGTATCAGCAAAATGGAAGCATTCATTCAGTGAACCTACAATACCCAGGAAAACATCACATCACAGCTAAATTAAGGTTAAAGTCCACTTATGTAATGCCTTTGTATGACTCAATGATAGTGATGTGGCACAGCCTCCTCCTCTCACCAAGTTCAATTTTTTTTATTAATTGGTGACAGTTTTAAACTAAGAGGCCGATTCATTAATAGCGGCAGGTAGCGACAGTTGAGCGACTGTAGCGGCATTTTCAGAGCGCCCGCTAGTAGTCGCTGTGCTTGGCCGCTGGTAGTTGATAGCGACTCAGTCGGTTTGCCGTAATGTTGAGTATTAGGTGAGGAGTCGCTATTTGACAGGTTCCGCGCTGTATGGGAGCGCATGATAGCGACTGGCCCTAGCGACCGGCTCCCACCATATTCATTAAAAAATCACGCTCAAAAAATTCTTGCGCTGTAAAATTCATGTTTAAACCCCAGAGTGCTGGCGGCGATGGGTTAAAAGTAGTTTTTTAACCCCAAAACCACCATATTTTTGGAAACCAAAAAAAACAAGTTTTTAAAATAATTTAGTAATATGAATACATTAATATCAGACCTGTAATATGAATTCTGTACAATTTTTTTATTCATTTTTTTTCCCTTAAAAAAATTATCTAAAATGGCAGAAGTGGTCACAGAATTTTTCACATAAAAAAAAAAAATTAATAACAATTAATTATTAATATTTAAAGATTGTTCCATTGAAATGCATTGGAGAGCGCCAGGTAGCGAGAGGTCATACCTGTCGCTGTTCAAGGTCGGACGCTGGCGCTGTGGGGTGAGGCTGGAATAATGATGAATGAGTGGTTATATGGCGCTATCTCAGTCGCTAAGCAGGATCGGCTTGATAAATGTGTGATTGTGGTGGGGAGCCGGCGTTCTCGTGGCGGGGCCCGTCATTACCGGTCGCTCACCAGTCGCTACCTGTCGCTATTCCTTCATAAATAAGGGCCTAAGTTAGAAATCAGCTTCCAGCGCCACACTGATGTAATCTGAGCTGATATTAAAGTGCTGATAGATCCTGGCGGCTAATCAGCACTGGCTTTCCGACCCGTCCTTGCCACCTCTCTACCACCATTTAATGTTTAGCTTTATTTGGGGTCTGAGTATGCTCTGAAGCAGGGTTTCCCAAGATTTTTTTTAATCAAGTATCACTTTCCATTTTCTAGGTGGTACACATGGATAGAAAAAATGCCCAAGAAAGGTAAATGAAATGCACATAAATAGTGAGAGGCGTCACCAACATTGGGCATAACTGGGCAAGTCCTGACTTCTTCAAGCTCAATTTGGGTCATGGCATGATTCTCCAGTTGGCCGCGCCCTGTGGACCACCAAGCTGGGTGTCCTGTGAGCAGACCTGCTCACTGCTGGCCACAGAAGCACAGGGAGCACGGCAGCTATGGAGGTGGTAGTGAAAAATAGAGAGACACTATTCAGTAGGTGGGACCAGAGAATGATCAAAAGTAGTGGTGGACCGCTCAGTAGCAGTAGAGTAAAGGATGACTGGCAGTGAGGAGTGGCACATAATCAGCAGCAGTGGAGATAGTAGCAAGGACTAGGGGATAATTGATGACAGGGAAAGGTGGTGAAGCCTAGAGGGTGATCTGCGGTGGAGGAGGACCGATGGCAGCAGAGCAGCAGGGTGACATGACGTAATGACATGTGATGTGACACATCACAAACAGGCCCACTGCAGCTCATTTACCCAAGAGCCAACATAAACATGGAGGTTTTACCAGTTTGGAGCCAATCAGTATTAGGTAAAGTATAACTGGCAGCAGATCAGGTTGGGGTACAAAATACCACCTAATAGGGTAACATGTACCACCAGTGATACACATACCACTGGTTGGGAACCCCTGCTCTAAGAAAGATGAAAGTTATCAATGGCCCCAAAGTGAGCACCTATACTAGGCCCCCAACAACCACCCATGAGGAGACCCTCTCCATCTACCCATGGGATTTACCAACCTATTGGTCCAGGGTCACAGAAAACTGACGATTCTGCCTGATTTTCCACTGTTCAAAAGTGCTTTCAGCAGATGGGTATCCCAAACTGAGATGACCAAGGGACGATGGTAGAGATGATGTATTGTTCATTTTAACTTTAGTTCTGGAGTTCACCTTTATGCTGTCATAGCAGAGAAAGCGGGCCGAGCCTGTGCCTGGCACACCCACTTGGACACAGTGGATTTTTGGTGGAGGGAAGTCACACGGTCCCAATCTCTGCCCTTGTTGGCATTGGTGAAGGCCCCCAGGCCTACAGTGGCCAGACACCCATGAACCCCATGCATCTTATCTTCAGTCCAATTGGGGTCGGAGTGCGAGTATTACCACCCCTGACTGCAGTTGGACTATTCCTTTTTTTTAAAGATTTGCCCTGGTTGCCATGAACATGCCCCACAGCTAGAGGTGAATGGGGGTTTGGCCGGTGGCGGGAGCTCCATTCAGCTTTTCTTGCCATCCTGAACTTAAAGGGCCAAGGTGATCCCGGGGGATACACACAGCAGTGCTAGAAGTGAATGGGGATTTGGCCGGTGGCGAGCGCTCCATTCAGCTTTTCTTGCCACCCTGAGCTTAAAGGGTCAAGGCAATCCCAGGAGATACACACAGAGGGCTAGAGGTGAATAGGGGTTTGGTTGGTGGCGGGAGCTCCATTCATCTTTTCTTGCCACCCTGAGATCAAAGCGGCAAGGCGATCCCAGGGGATATACACAGCGGGGCATCCTAAATCAGGATGCCTCAGGAAGGAGGAACAAAACCCAAAACAGTAAAAATCTTGTTCCTCTTTAAATCAGATACAACATTACACAAAGATTATTCTGTGGATCACCTCTGCTAGAAGCCGTCAGACTGTTCTCAGGGATCACCATACTCCCTTTTATTCCCTCTTGGCACCTTTGCAGCTCTAAAGAGAAGCAACACCTTCTTTTGGGGCATCCTGAATAGGGATGCCCGCTGTGTTAAGCCCCCCAGATTACCCGATCCACTTACTTCCGCGACGAGCATACATTGCACCCCCACTATACCTCTAGCTAGGCGCACCCTGACCAGCGCCGATCGCTCCATTCAGATTTCCTTACTGCACTGAGGTCAGAGAGGCAAACAAGATCTGAATTGCCGCTGTTTGGTTTAGCAGCCCAGGGTAACCAGTAACTAGGATAAGGTGAGTTTTTTTCAGGCAAACCCGTGGGGATATACACAGCCGGGCATACCAAATCGGCATGTCCTGCCTGCCAAAGAGCAATAACGCCCAAGAAAGTCCATTTCTTGAGTGTTGTTCCTCTTTAATGGCTTTCAGTGAGGGTGTGTGGGTGCCCTGTGTAGCTCCACTTATCAGCTGTGGGTTTTATGGAGCGAGATTTCTCTATCTCCTCTGCCCAGGTAATGTACAGTGCTTGTCAGATGGCGCAAGCCTTTATACAGTAATCCCAGCAGATAAGAGAATGACGAAGTCGAAGTTGTTTGACAACATAAACTTGACCCTTCTCCAGCTCAGCTTAGGAAATAAAAAGAGCCGCCTAGCTAAGCAGAGACTTGGAGCCAGGGACTTCCCAGTAATGGGCGAAGGTCGCTCAGCTGCTTCCAGTAAGTGACTTATTGCTGATCAGCACCGGCCTGAGCAGAAAACAATCAGCACTGAAACAGGGGGAACTTTATACCAATAAACTTTCATTTATAATACAGTGAGGGGATAAAAACAAGTTAAGTTTTCTTTCTGTGATCTTACTGGGAGGCAGGGGCGGGTGCAGGGGGGGGGGGCACTGCATCGGGGCCAGGGCCGGCTCCAGATTTATGCGGGCCCGTGGCCGATAGCGTCTCAGTGGGCCCCTTGCGGCCGTAATGTTGGATGTATGGTGAATATTGGCAAAGAATAAAAAGAAAAAACAATAGAAGGAATGACAGATAGTATCAAAGAAATAGGGAATAGCAGGAATGACAGAAAGAGAAAGAATGGATAGAAGAAGTGACAGAAAAAAGAAAACAATGAATGAATGAATGGAATGAATGTCAGAGAGAAAAGGAATGAATGTCAGAAACAAAGAAAGAATAAAGGGAATGGCAGAAAAAAAGAAAACAGGAATTTGAGATGGGAGGGCAAAAAAAAAAGAAAGATTAAAATAACGGGGGGGGGGGGAGAAAGAAAAGGAATGGCGAACAAACAGATGAAAGAAAAAGAAACAAAGAAAAGATGGAAGGAAAGATACAAAGAATAGAAGGACTGACAGAAATAATAGAAGGAAAGAAGAAAGAAAGAGAGTAAAAAAAGGAATGGCAGCAAGAACTGATGAATGATAGAAAGAAATAAACAAATAGAAAGAAATAAAATAGAACAACAGAAAGAAAGTAAGAAAGAAAGGTTCACTACAATGGCCAATCTGCCCCTAGCTGACAGTCCTTAGTCCTGGTTACTGCACGGCCCTGCGTCCTGTAGAGGGAATGAGATGGGCCCTCCAAAGGTGCAAGGGCCCCGGCACCTGCCCAGGTCTGCTCAGTGCTGACGCCTGCCCTGATCGGGGCCCATATGTATCAGATCTGTGCTCACAAGATATCATGTGCAGAAAGAAAGCACCATTGTCTAGTTGTATCTATTGTGGTTGAGGTTACTGTAATGGAGGTGATCCATAGGGAATTTCTGGTGTGCCACACTGCTTTGGGACCAAGAGGGCTGGCACCTCTCCCCGGTACTAGAATTCTAATATCGCCCTCAGGTTCTTGCCTGCCAATTCACCCCCTATACCTGGCCCCATTGTACCCCCCAGTAAAAATACCCCAGCCTATGTATTGCTCACACTATGCTTACAGGCCCAGCATCATGGCGGACATACACAGTGACGGACTGACGCGTTTCGGGTATTTTGTCAGCCCTTGGTTAAAATCAGCCCTTGAAGGGCTGACAAAATACCCGAAACGTGTCAGAAGGTCTTATACATTCTTTGCCACTCTGGGTCTCCCTTTTGTATTTTATGCGCTGCTTTTTAGGCATTTTGTATGGAGATGATTTTAACTATTTTCATTAAAGCTACAAGTTTTTAAGGAGTGCGGACCCATTCTCTTCGTCTGCTGTAACTTTGGGGTTTGGAATTACCCCGGGCCGAGCGCCCTGACTCACCAATGTGCGGATACTGTTTCTTTTTGTCCGTCTTCAATCACGAAAGGCTGCCCTGGGTATGCGTCTAGCTAAAGGTATAGCGAGGCCATGTGTAATTAGATTGAGGTTAGGTGAGTGAGTGCGGCGATTTAATCCTAGTTTGGGATGCCACAGATAGAAGAAATTAGAAGGCCATATGGGCGATTCCTGGATAATCCCCTATGCCATGGATGGACAATGCCAGGATGCCCCTCTATGTGAAACCCTCTGGGGTCACTCGCGCTTCCATAGCACATGAGCAGGTCGGGGCTACTTCCCTGACAAGGTGCGTTAATATTGTATTTCACTAAACAAAATTTGCCCCCAGACACAAGTTTGTATGAGGCCCCAGAAGTGATAACCCCTCCCCCCCCCCGTGGGCCCCATACAGCAGCGATGCCTGTACCACCCTGATAGCGGCCCTGCTGCCTGGATAAGATCAGAACTTTTCCAGTAATGAAAATAAATAATTTCAGGATAAAGCATTCATGTGCAGAAAGGAGGTCAGGCAAGTGTTTCCAGGGCTGGCTTCCTATGGAAGGAATGTAGAGGCTGGCAGCAGCATGACACAGCCTACCTGGAGAACAGCACAGGGTGACGCACGTCCTGAACCCATCCCAAATTCTCCGCAGCACCCGGGTGCCAGCTCAATCCTGCCTGAGGCGGGCCCGGCTGGGTGCCGAGTGTCAGCAGATATAATACAGATGAGGCCCTGGCTCGCTCCGCCAGTTACTGAGCTCACCGCCAGCTGCCTGTCTGTGCCATGATACTGCCTGCCACTGGAGCCGCCATGACACACACAACAATAGCCATTGTCACATCTTCCACCTAATATCGCCAGGCTGAATGATGTTAGCACAAGTGCTTTTTATCTCTGCAGCTAACATCAGAGATGAACAGAGAGCTGTCTGTTACTGGCTCATTGGATGATCAGCTTTATTTCATAGTGAAGGAAGAGTCACATCACCTGCACAAAATATTCTCTCCAGTCTAAAGATTCTACTGCAGGATGACAGTCACACACTTATTGATTTTCTGTTGCATGGACCTGATTGGTCGCCACAGACAGGGAGTGGAATTCATCTGGGTCAATGTCATTACTGGGCTCACCTCGGGAGGACCTACCTCTCATAGCGATCATGTGGCAAACCTCTTCCTAGTAATGGGAGGTGTCATTCCCTCATCCCTGGGCAGGGCCGGACTAAGGCCCTTATCTAACAAGGGATAGCGCCAGGTAGCGAATGGTGAGCGGCCGGTAATGACGCTCACCGCCACGAGAACGCCGGCTCCCCTCCGCAATCACACATTTATCAAGCCAATCCTGCTTAGCGACTGACAGAGCGCCAGATAGCGAGTCATTCATCATTATTCCAGCCTCACCCCACAGCGCCAGCGAGCGACCTTGAACAGCGACAGGTATGACCTCTCGCTACCTGGCGCTCTCCAATGCATTTCAATGGAGCAATCTTTAAATATTCATAATTAATTGTTATGATTTTTTTTTTTTTTTTTTTTTAAATGTCAAAAATTCTGTGACCACTTCTGCCATGTTAGATATTTTTTTTAAGGTAAAATAAAAAAAAAAAAAATTTGTGCAGAATTGATATTACAGGTCTGATATTAATGTATTCATATTACTAAATGTTTTGAAAAACATGTTTTTTTTTTCTAAAAATAAGGTTGTTTGGGGGTTAAAAAACTACTTTTAGATCCTCGATAGCCACAAGAGTACAGGAATCTAACTATAAGGTTCTGACCAGATGGTACTATACCCCTGACAGGCTTCATAGAATGTGTGCCTCGGTAGATCCTTACTGCTGGAGGTGTGGGGCCGAGCGGGGTACCCTGATACACATCCTGTGGTCCTGTCCCAAGATCCGTGCATACTGGGAGGATGTGTTGGCCGTGGTCTCTCGGCTTACGGGGGGCCAGGCCCTCACTGATCCAGCTCAGATTCTGCTGCATTCGACGAATCTCTCCGTAAGCAAGTATAAGAAATCATTGCGGGTCCATTTGTTGAATGCAGCTAAGCTAGCGATTCCAAGATTTTGGAAGCAAAAAAGACCCCCCACGGTGAGGGACTGGGCCTCGGAGGTTTCAAGCATCGCAGAGATGGAGGATCTCACACTCTCTATGCACGATAGGGACGAACAGTATAGGAGAACGTGGATGCCCTGGCTAATCTACCAGGAGTCTGAGGAGTTTAAGCAGCTATTCAAGGAGCCAGAGAATCACTGAGTTAATGTTGTGCTGTTACTCTGGCGTGTAGTACTTGGGGTCCTTCCCTGCTTCCCCCTTTCTACTTTTGACCCCCCTGGTGGTGGGTCTTTACCATAATTCCAAGAGGCCTGGTGGGCGACACGCGGTGAGCGAGGTTGGCACCGTGGGCCCGGTCGAGGTCGCTCTGTGCCCAGAGGGAGCGGCCGCGCTTAACAGCCTCTAAGCAGTGTTGAGATGCGTGCCTGTGGACCTGCGTGCCATATAGGTGATTCAGCTGCTATCCTGTCCCTCCCCACACTCGACCCGCACCCACCTGCCCCCTCCCCCTTACCCTATTGTGCATTGTATTGTAATGTATGGTGCATTGTGATTCCTTTATGTCTGTTTATATGCAAAAACCTTTAAATAAAGAATTTAAAAAAAAAAAAAAAAAAAAAAAAAACTACTTTTAACCCATCGCCGCCAGCGCTCTGGGGTTTAAACAAGCATTTCACAGCGCGAGAATTTTTTGAGCGTGATTTGTTAATGAATATGGTGGGAGCCGTTCGCTATGGCCATTCGCTGTCATGCGCTCCCATACAGCGCGGAACCTGTCAAACAGCGAATCCTAACCCCGTATTCAACATTACCGCACACCGACTGAGTCGCTGTCAACAACCGAACAACGGCCAAGCACAGCGAATACTAGCGGGCGCTGTGAAAATAACGCTACTGTCGCTACCTGGCGCTATTAATGAATCGGCCTCTAAGTGTGGTGGAGGCCCCTGGGCACAAAATCTGGTGGAGGCCCCAGATACAGTATTTTTTTCCTTTAAAATAATAATCCAGCCAAGTAACTGATTGGTGGTTGTCTAGCACCCTCCTTGTTACTGGAATGTCAGATTGAGTCCCTTGTGCCCCTCTTGTGTGGGTGGGTGCTGCTCGGGAACTCCTGCTTTGCCATTCTGGGTGGGGGGTAGTGTAGTCGCACAGCTGGTCCAGCAGAAAACAGTTCTATGCATTGAGCTGGCCCGTCAGACCAAATACTGAAAAGCCTCCTGGACCAGACCATAACACAAAGGTTGGTGGAGGCTCCCTTTGCAGGGAAAGTGGTGGAGGCCCCGGGGCTCGCGCCCCTTGAGCCCCCCTCATAATACGACCCTGTCCCTGGGCATCCCCTATGCAGGGTGCAGGGCCGAACAGTAACCAGGACTGAGCATTGGGACATATTTTCTCTCCTTTTTTTCTGTTTGTCTTTTTCCTTTCTAGTTTTTCTTTCTGGCATTCTAGTCTATTCTTTTTATTCTTTCTGCCGTTACTTCTATTCTTTCTTTCTGCCGTTCTATTTTATTCTGTTCTTTTTATTCTTTCTGCCGTTACTTCTATTCTTTCTTTCTACCATTCTATTTAATTCTATTCTTTTTATTCTTTCTGCTGTTACTTCTATTCTTTCTTTCTGCTATTCTATTTAATTCTATTCTTTTTATTCTTTCTGCCGTTACTTCTATTCTTTCTTTCTACCATTCTATTTAATTCTATTCTTTTTATTCTTTCTGCTGTTACTTCTATTCTTTCTTTCTGCTATTCTATTTAATTCTATTCTTTTTATTCTTTCTGACGTTACTTCTATTCTTTCTTTCTACCATTCTATTTAATTCTATTCTTTTTATTCTTTCTGCCGTTACTTCTATTCTTTCTTTCTGCCATTCGATTTTATTCTATTTTTTTTATTCTTTCTCCCGTTACTTCTATTCTTTCTTTCTGCCATTCTATTTAATTCTATTCTTTTTATTCTTTCTGCCGTTACTTCTATTCTTTCTTTCTGCCATTCGATTTTATTCTATTCTTTTTATTCTTTCTGCCGTTACTTCTATTCTTTCTTTCGACTATTCTATTTTATTCTATTCTTTTTATTCTTTCTGCCATTACTTCTATTCTTTCTTTCTGCTATTCTATTTAATTCTATTATTTTTATTCTTTCTGCCATTACTTCTATTCTTTCTTTCTGCCATTCTATTTAATTCTATTCTTTTTATTCTTTCTGCCGTTACTTCTATTCTTTCTTTCTGCCATTCGATTTTATTCTATTCTTTTTATTCTTTCTGCCGTTACTTCTATTCTTTCTTTCTGCCATTCTATTTAATTCTATTCTTTTTATTCTTTCTGCCGTTACTTCTATTCTTTCTTTCTGCTATTCTATTTAATTCTATTATTTTTATTCTTTCTGCCATTACTTCTATTCTTTCAGTAATTCAATTCTGTTCTTTTCATTCTTTCCAGCCATTCCTCCTATTCTTTATTTTGTCATTCTATTATATATGTTTCATTCTTTCTGCTGTTCCTTTTATTTATTTATTTTTGTCATTCTGTTCTATACTTTTTATTCTTTCTGATGAGAGAGAGAGAGAGAGAGAGAGAGAGAGAGAGAGATAGAGGGAAGGTATAACGGATAACGGAGTGAGGATGAATGTGGAAAAGAATCAGAGAGGTTGGGAAGGTGAAAAGAAAAGGAAAGCATAAAGAAGGTGAAAATACAGGAAGATGGGGGGAGATGATAAAGAGGAGAATAAGCAAATGTGGAGGAAGCATTGAAGAGGGAATGTGGAAAAGGGAGTGTGAAGGAGAGAATGTGGAAAAGCGAAGAAAAAAGGGGATAAGTGAGAAAGATGGAGGGATCATGTGAAAAAAGAGAGACAGAGAAAACAAAAGGAAAAAAAGGAAATGCCAAGCTTTTAGAATAGTGTTTTTCTGAACCCCCATACATAGAGGCTGGAGAGGCGCTCTCCGCAATTGCAGGGGACGCACCCCCCCCCCCTCCCAAAGGCCAGCTATGAGATCTTCCTAACTAATTTCTTCTGAGGGATCAGAGAGGAACAAATGAACTGTCGGGAAGGTAAGACACCTGTACTGTGATTTTAGGGCCAAGCTTTACTTTCACTGTGGTGCCGTGAAAACAAACAGCTGAACACAACTGATTTATTAATAGCGCCAGGTAGCGACAGTTGAGCGACTGTAGCTGTATTTTCACAGCGCCCGCTAGTAGTCGATGTGCTTGGCCGTTGTTCGGTTGTTGACAGCGACTCAGTCGGTGTGCGGTAATGTTGAATACAAGGTGAGGAGTCGCTATTTGACAGGTTCCGCGCTGTATGGGAGCGCATGACAGCGAATGGCCATAGCGAACGGCTCCCACCATATTCATTAACAAATCACGCTCCAAAAATGCTTGCGCTGTGAAATGCTTGTTTAAACCCCAGAGCGCTGGCGGCGATGGGTTAAAAGTAGTTTTTTAACCCCCAAACAACCATATTTTTGGAAACCAAAAAAAACAAGTTTATAAAAACATTTTGTAATATGAATACATTAATATCAGACCTGTAATATCAATTCTGCACAAATTTTTTTTTTATTTTTTTTTTTACCTCTAACATGGCAGAAGTGGTAACAGAAATTTTCCCAGTAAAAAAAAAAAAAAATTAACAATTAATTATTAATATTTAAAGATTGTTCCATTGAAATGCATTGGAGAGCGCCAGGTAGCGAGAGGTCATACCTGGCGCTGTTCAAGGTCGCTCGCTGGCGCTGTGGGGCTGAGGCTGGAATAATGATGAATGAGTCGCTATCTGGCGCTATCTCAGTCACTAAGCAGGATCGGCTTGATAAATGTGTGATTGTGGTGGGGAGCCAGTGTTCTCGTGGCGGTGACCGTCATTACCGTTCGCTATCAGTCGCTACCTGGCGCTATCCCTTGTTAAATAAGGGCCTTAGATGACAGCAGAAACTTGAGCATAGTCTTGAGGGTCCCCTGCTGATTGGGGACAGTGGCGCAGGGCAGCATGCCTAGACCAGAATACTCTTATATCAGCTATGCTGATCTGCTGGCTGCAGGGACAGGTGATGAGCTCAGCGCTGGATCATTTGGATTAATTGGCCCCAGGTAATATCACTATAGAGACTATATAGACTAGTTCAAAGAGATTGACCACCTTTATTTAAAGTGGACCAACACCCAGGATTTTCACTATCCTGGGTGTTGGTCCACTTCAGCGGGGCATCCGAGATCAGGATGCCCCGCTGTGTGAAACCCCCCCAAAAGCCCCAAAAAACGCACATTTTCGGCGACGGACAAGTGACGGATAAGCCGCCGCTGCCTCCCGAGCGTCCCTCTTACAGGGCGCGCGCCCACGCCGGCCATTCACAAACGGCCGGCGCGGGCGCGCGCACTGCTAGAGGGGCGCACGGGAGGTGCCGGTGGCTGATCCGTCGCCGATAAGGTAAGGTTTTTTGGGGGCTTTTGGGGGGGTTTCACCTTATAGATTCCCGGGCCGATCACCCCTGGGTGTTAGTCCACTTTAAAAAACAAAACAAAAGGTGTACTCACCATTTGTCCCCCCCCCCCCCCCCCCCACAGCTAATGAGTCCGACTCTGGTGCCCGAACAGCAGTCCGAAATGAATTATTGTCGGGTTCATGCCAGCAATCAGGCAAGTTGCTAATCGCCAGAGTTGGACCAATCTGCTGCATGGGACAAAAGATGATTGCACTATTGTTTTTTTATATGGGTGGTCAATCACTTTAACTTAAAGCGGACCTTCACCCTGGATAAGAGCTTACTTTAAATGTTTCCCACACCCTGTACATACAGATTGCTTACATTAAAAATCATCCTACCTGCATCTATAGCATGTTATGAGCCTTTAAACATCCAAGATGGCGGCTCATGGAGCATCAGGCAGCCTGCAAACAGGAAGTCTTCTGAATGTGTCGATCTGCATTCTGGGATTGCTGTCCTTTCCCTGACACCAGCTCTGCTCTGTCTGTGCAAAGCACAGCTATAACCCCACCTCCAGTACTTTATCCCACTCTCCTCTCCTCAGTATGTGTGATGCTTCTGAGTCAAGATGGCGGCGCCCGTATCCTAAAGTCCTGAACAGAGTTGCAGCCCGGTGGGGGGAAAGAATAATAAGTAAGTTGCTTATTAGTAAGTAACTTACTAGTAAGAACTTAATATATATTTATCTTAGATTTTGGGGAAAAGTTTTTAAGGATTTGGGCTTTTCATTAAATCATGCTGAAGGTCCAGTTTAGAGAAGACACAACGGTCTCAGAAACACCAGGGAGGTGGCACCAGAATCCTATATTCTGCGCTGGTCAATACTTTTTCATCCTAATCACCCCCATAGATTGTTTTCTATTCAATGAATTTCCTGTTTTCGGGGACCAGACATCAATCAAGGCCCAGGCTTATCAATGGGGTCACTGACAGCTTAAAAAATGCAGAGGGGTACTGGCCCTTTAAGTCAGCGAATGAGCAGATGTAAATTCATTTTGCAACTTTGAATTTTCCTGAAAGTCGAGCGTTTTCCTGGAACACTGAAGTCCCGGCATCCAGTGCAGTCGGGTCACAACACATGGAAAGTTCCTGGATGTGTTTATGATAACCAAGGCAGCGGGCCGGGGGGGGCTTGATTTGTAAAAGAGGGAAACATTTAGGTGAACCTGTCACTTCAAAGCGAAAAAAGTCCCGACCATGACCTATCAGTAATAGAATCCATTCAATCAGAAATGTGCATCCCTGCTAATCGGTCAGACGATGCAGTAAACATGCAGTAAGTATGAAGAATGGTTGCCAGCTTTAAACACACAGACATCCAGCAAACGCTCATAATCGTGGGCAACAGCTCAGAGTGCTCACCTCTAATGCAGTATGATCCAAGAAAGTCGTAGAGCCAGACAGTATTTATGAGTAAAAAATCCAATCTTTATTTTCATCTCGTTTAAAAGGCCATCACAGCGATATAAACGGTAAAAAGCATAGCACGAGGGGATCCTGCTGTCAACGCGTTTCGTGTGGTAAACCCTTACTCATGACCACATACCGGATGCAGTAAAGATGCAGGTCAGAGATTGAACACATACGGTACACAGAGGAGCATTCTACCAGCCCGGAGGAGCATCTTACCAGTCCGGAGGAGCACATGCTGTTACATTCCTCCCAAGTGTCCCTGATTTGGAGGGAATGTCTCTCTTTCGAGTCCATGTCCCCCTGTCCCTCATTGTTCTCATTGGTCATTCTTTGAGGTGTAACATGCAGATCTGCATCAGTAATGAATTCATTTGCCTATTAAAATTGTTTCTATTGTTGTAACTGTTATAACCTCCTATCCATCAAAGAGGGGGTGTGGCTTAATTGACCACCCTGAAAAGTTTGCAGGTATGCTGTCTTACTCCTCCTCGGGCATTGTGCTTCCTGTGCTCTTTGGTCCAGACTAGTGCCAAAAGCTGTCATGTGACCCTATATCATCTGCCTGAGATGCTGATGATGGGGAGCAAAATGCAGGAGCCAGGCTGCATTCTGCACAGGGATCCACTTTAATTCTGCATATAAATTATTGGGGCTGTGGATCTGCTAGTCCTCTTCTTAGTAGTTATTAAGTTTGAGGTGTGGCAATGGCTACTTTGGTGGTAGGAGAATTGTTTTCTCACTCTGGGGGCGCATTTTAGCCTAGAAACTGCTCCAGTAATAGCAGCCTCCCTATTGCCCTCACCACCAGGGATGAATAGAATGCCATAGCTGCCGTAGAATCTTTTAGCGCTTGCGCCCCCTTTCGTTGCGTTAGGTTGTGTATTAAGAAAATAATGTGGAGAGGAGAGAGCACAAGGGGTTAAATGCAGATTGTGCGTGTGTATGGAAGGGGTGCAAGGGGCTAAATACAGAGGAGCAATAGATTATATTACATCTTACCGATTTCCTGTTCAAGTCACACAGGAGTCACATGACCACAGCAATGGAGGTGAGACACTCTGTGGGCTCGGTTTAACCCCTTGCACTCGCTCTAGGTACACCTGCTCCGCATCCTTCTGTGGCCGAGGGTGGGGTTTGCTGGGGGCATTAAAGTCTACAAAAGCGCAGAATTTTCAATATCCTGGGTTTTGGTCCTTGTCCCGGGGGCATCCTAATTTGGAATGCTCCACCGTGTGAAGCCCCCCATTTCTCCCCAACTTTCCCCGGCTCTCGTCTAATCAGCGTCGTATGTTGTGCATTTTAATGCTTAGCATACGGTCCTGTTAAAACATAGAGCCCAGCATAAGGGAGCGGGAGCATGCTCGGCCTTCCTGCAGTGTTCAGGTTGCCCTAAGGTTACTTGATGGGGCACCTCTCGAGTATTTTAGACTCCAGTGTGGCCCCACCGGGTGGTTGGTCTACTTCAAAGCACCAGCAATAGAACTTTTTTTTTTATTACTAAAGCAGTAACATCAGTGCAACCCTGCAGGTGGCCACCCTAGACGCAGGCCTAGGGTTGCCTAATGGCAAATACGGCCCTGCTCACCGCTGTCATCAATAGCACCCAGTCACTTTTTGCAATTTTTCAGCTGGGAATTCTGAAGTGCAGCGATCCCAGATTTTCCATAGGACTAGTTAGCCTTTGATTCCTTGTTCACACTTCTCTTTACCAGTTACAAGCCTTTACCTTGCAGAACATACTGTTTTTGCAAGAGACCAACTACTGCTGATAACCCCAAAGTTTATCCTGTGTCTTCCTCACATCCTCTTCACAACATCTGATAAAGCAAGAGAAAGAGAAACGCGTGGAATACTGACCCCTTCGGATACAGTGTAGCTGACATCATGGAACGGATATGGAAGTAATCCCTCACCATTACCCAATTTGACCCTTTAAGTAAAGTTGTCTGATCATGATTTTGTCCAGTCACTATGCACTTTTTGGGGGTATACTGTATATTTATGTATACTTACATGTTTCTTTCTGATTAGTATTTACTAATTAGTAATTTAATTATTATTGATATATTGTTGTAGGGATTGTTCTGTGTAATATTATATTACAAGTGGATCAAAATTCTAATTAGAGTCTTGGTCCACTATTACATTTCCCGAGGGGGCATTCTGATTTGGGAAGCTCCGCAGTAAGAATCGCAGGTAAAACCCGGACACTCAAAATACTCACCTTCAAGGTTCCCGTGGTGGGGACATGCAGCAATTGCAGAGAGAGCTAACTGACACATGCTGAAGCACATAAAAATGAGGTGCATTCAGGCCCAGGTCAGAGCATGTTAGCAAACAATCTATGACTATAATGTATATTGATTTTATATTGGCAGAATCATAACTACAGGGTGTGTAGAGGAATAGTCATATGAAGTAGATGGATTTAGTATGGGCATAGCAAGATTAAAATACCAGATCAAGGATGAGAATGGCCATTAGGCCAGTAGTGAAACACAATCTGTGATGAAATGTTGGAGGGCGATAAGGAACTACCAATCCATGCAGCCAATTTATGGCTCACCATGGAGAAGTCATGGTACCAAGGAATCAGGTGGATTTGGACCTGTAAGGGGCAGCACCACTGAAAGTTAGGGTTGGCAGAGAAAAAGTCTCATTCCAAGGGGCTTCATGGATCCAAGTGCAAATAGTAGGGCCAGTTAAAGATAAATACCTCGCGTAAGGTTAAGGGTTGGGACAGATGGAAAAATCTCCTTATACTAGGAGATAAAAATATGGTCATAAGGAGAATTCGGTCCTGGTGATGTTTTGTGTCAGTTTTACCATGAGCCACCTACGCAGGCAGAAAGTTCAAGGCAGCACTTAGCTGAGTCTTTGTTCTAAGGAAGTTGTGGATTTTGACTAGTTATGGGTACACGCACAACCTGAAGATAAAAGAGGAGTCAAGGCTGCAATCTTTGTTAAGGATAAAAGAAAATATAGTCAGAACTTTGTCCTTGCTTTGTTGCTGAGGATTGGCTGCACTACCATAGAGTTCTATTGTCTTTTCTGGAGGTGTGTTGTGGCCAAAACTCAAATTTGAGAACAATGGGCAGTTTTTTTGTGCATCAAAACAGCATTAAAGCATGGGTGAAAGGGTCCTTACACCCAGTAGAGCTCCCAGGATGTTTTTCTGGAAGGGGGTCCAGTTGGGGGCATGGCAAAGGGGGCATGGCTTCTGCATTTCCCAGCTGCTGAAGTGTTTAACATGAGGATGTGACTGATGAAGGGCCTTTGATAGAGTTTCTGAGCTGAACTCATTGTGAATGAAGAAAATGGCAAGCTGCTCTGGGTTAAGTAAGTGTAGGAGGTCCCAAGTGGGCCCATCCATCAGTCTCATCCAAGTATTAAGCAACAAACATATCTATCAGTTAGAAAAACTGAGGTTTAGTTGTATATATCTGCAGATACATGTTGAAGCCACAACGCACCGACAAGGCACTCTGTATTAGTGTGGTCCCTAGACTTTAGACTTGAGACTTTATTCCGCCAAGTAAGTACAGGATACACACAAGGAATGCTTTTTGGCAAGGAGATACACCAGGAGAGCTATTAACAATTACATACAAATAACATAAGTAGTAACAAGTAATTTAAGGTTTAGTGCAAAAGGTAATTTTGGTTTAGTGCAATTTAAGTAGATAAGCAGAACGTGTTGTAGAGTTCAATACTGACCCAACCAATCTGGATGAAAAATATAGTATTAACATCAAATGCATAAGTGGGATTGAGTTTAAGAACCCTTCACGAGCTTTGTTTAGAGCCATAATGGCCAAGGAAAAAAAACTGCATTTGCGTCTAGTGTTTTTTGTCGACTGAGCCATGAATCTGCACCCAGAATGTAAGAGCCTGATGAAGGAATGCCCCAGGTGCGTCAAGTCCTCACTTATTTTCTTAGCCCTTGAGGAGATTCTGCTCATGAATTGCTCATCCAGAGATGATAGGGGGGATCCAATTATCCGCTCGGCAGTTCTAGTTATCCTCTTCAGTCTATGCCTGTCTTTGACTGTAGCCCCACCGTACCAGACTGTGAATAAAGTGGTCAAGATCGATCTGATGGCAGCATTGTAAAAGGCTTTTAAGATTTCCTGAGACATACCGAAACTTTTCAATTGCCTCAAAAAATATAACCATTTTGGGCCTTCTTTAAGATAACGGTAGCTTGCTTGCTCCACTTCAAGTCCTGCGAGGTCTGGGTGCCTAGAAATTTTGTATTAGCTACGATTTTTTTTGTATATCTGTTTTTATTAAAGTGGACCAACACCCAGGGGGGATCAGCCCAGGAATCTAGCAGAGGGTGCTCCCGCACCAGCCGTTTGTGAATGGCCGGTAAGAGGGACGTGTGGGAGGCGGCGGCGGACGCGCTCTGCTTGTCCGGCGCTGCCTCTCGCTTGTCCGGCGGCGGGGATTGGCTGCAGCGGTCACATGGGAGCGGGGTGAGGTGAGTTTTCGGGGCTTTCTGGGGGGTTTCACACAGCGGGGCACCCCGATCGGCGTGCCCCACCCAAGTGGACCAAAACCCAGGATAGTCAAAATCCTGGGTGTTGGTCCACTTTAAAGACAAAAAACAAAACAAAGGGGAAGGTCCCCAATTCAGTACAGTAAGCACTTGTAACAAAGAAATCAGCGTGGCGCCAATGCATAATGATATTGATGACAGCTATAACGTGACCAGCAAATATAATCCTGGACACCCGGAGACCCCCGGACCTCTCGCAGCCCCTTACAGCCTAGCGCACGTTCGGTCTCTGAGGGGCAAGAGAAGCTGTGTCAGTACCAAAAAGGGGCTAAGAAAAAGAAAAGAAAGAAAAAAAACTGGCACAAAGAGGGAAGGGGGGTAGGAGGGGGGTAGTTTTCGGGTCGAGATCCATGAACCTGATCTGATTGGCTACGATTTTTACTTCCTCCTCATCAATTAAAATAGGATGGTGCTTTTGGTGGAGTTACCTGAAGTCAATTACAAGTTTGACTGTTTTCAGAGTATTCAGGATTAGATTGTTTTCCTTGCTCCACAATCCAAACAATCCAGTAGACAGTCTCATTGTTGTCATTAATGAGGCCTCATCTATGCATTTGATGATGAAGGATCAGAGGAGTTTAAGTCATTAGTATATAATGAAAAGAGAAGGGGAGACAGAATGCATCCCTGAGGTGCACCGGTGTTTGTGATCCTGGCCGAAGGAACAAAGGGGCCCAATTTGACCCTCTGAGACCTACTAGTCAGAAAGTTACTAATCCAATCAGATATAGTTAATGGAATGCCCAAAGAGAGCATGATGTTCATGGAGTATTGGGGATCAGTGGTATCGAATGCAGATGAAAAGTCCACAAATAGCTTTCTGGCTAATGACCTGGGTTGATCAATGTGACTCTAATGTGTATCTGAGCCCCATAGTTGCAACATGTACTGCAGCTAGTAACTACTTACCGGGAAAGTACCTCTGTACTTTACTAACGGCAGTACAGGCCCCCAGGGCCGGATTAAGTGTGGTGGAGGCCCCTGGGCACAAAATCTGGTGGAGGCTCCAGATACAGTATTTTTTTTCCTTTTTCCTTTTTTAATAGTCCAACCAAGTAACTGATTGGTGGCTGTCTGGTAACCGCCTACTTACTGGAACTTCAGATCGAGTCCCTTGTGCCACCCTTGTGTGGGTGCGTGTTGCTCGGGAACTCCTACTTTGCCATTTTGGGCGTTGGCTCGGGTAGTCACCCAGCTGGTCTAGCAGAAAACAGTTTCCTGCATTGAGCTGCCAGCGGCTGTGCTTAGTGGCTTATATGCAGAGAGTGGCCCCCGATTGACAGCTCTGCACGTACCCATCACTGTAGCATTGGTGACGGGGGCTTTGCTGCTCCAGACTCTCCACTCTGCCCTGTGGTGGCTTTTGCTGCAGGTTTGCAAAAACAAAAGAAGGCATTTCCCAGGTGCGGGGGGGGGGGCCCCACGGCCTGTCAGACCAAGAATGAAAAGCCTTCTGGACCAGATCATAACCCAAAGGTTGGTGGAGGCCCCCTTTGCAGGGCAAGTGGTGGGCCCTGGATCACCCCCTTGGGTGCTCCCCTGCTTACACTGGGCACTGCACCTTAATCCTCTCTGTAGCATTAGGCTCCTTCCCTGACAGCTGGACTGGCCCATTCATTTGTACAATGGCTGTTTAAGCACAGCCTAAAGTTGGCTAGAAAAATGACATCTGGAATCTGGTTTGTAGGGCAACACAGCTCACTTTTCTTTGTTGGAAGCCTAGTGAAAGCAAGCTTAGTCTTGATATGCCTTCTCTGTAAGAACTCAGTTCCTGCAGATAACCCCAAAGTTTATCCTGTTCCGTAACACGCTTTTGCAGAAACAGAGAAACGACTATCGCAAAACTCATGTGACCATTACAGAATGGGAACATTGTGAAATATCAGGTGATATCATTCAGCTCTGTTTACTTTAAAATGACCTCTTCCAGTGTAGGAAGTTCTATGGGAGGGAAGAAGTGCAGACTCTAAATGCAGCAGTTGTGCGACTTCATCATGTAACCCGGTCACGCTCCATATGACACTGGAGAGTGAGAGCTGGACAAAGGTGCACGGGACCTCAGGGCCCCTCACGTCATTATAAAAGGAGGTTTTGTAAGGTGAACCCTGCTCAGAGGATGTAGACGGTCTCCAAAAACTTCCTTGGTCATGCCCTTGTGCCATTCACTTCCTCCGAACTCCAGAATTGCTCACACAGAGCTCTGAGAACCTTCTCCAGGGCAATGTCTGCCTAGAGGTCAGGAGGAAGCTGTCAGTGTATAATGACCTAATTACTCCTTCCAACTATATATAGAGCCAGTTTCCTCCTGGAGGTCCTAAAGCTGGATATAGATCAGGATGCATCATTAGAGACCAGGGAGAACATTGTGTGTCAAACAATTCCAAGGTCCACTTAAACTTAAACTATAAATATAGACTTCAGGAAATCCCGCTGGCGTTTTAGAGCCAATACATTTGCGCAACAAAATGAGCAGAGATAAATAAAGTGGATTGTTAAAAGACAAATATGCAGATTATGTTCATAACATTTATTTTTAACTTTATTTTGATTTGGTTGAGAGCAGGGGCATAGCTAGGGGGGTGGGGGGGTGGGCAGGAGGGGCACTTGCCCCGGGTGCAGCAGGTTAGGGGGGTGCCAAATGGGGGTCTGAGCACAGGTGGCGGGCACCATTTTGAATCTTTGCCCCAGGTGCCAGAAAACCTAGCTACTCTTCTGGTTGAGAGCATATAAAGATAAAGGCATCAAACAAGCAATAGCAACAATAAGGCAGCAACGAGCTCCATCTCCTCCTGTCTTTCCTTAAATTCCATTCCTCCACAATGGTCATACTTGCTGGGTTAGTTCACACTGGGAGAGCTGAGGGACAGGGTTGGCTGTGCGTTTGGAGCGGGGTAGTGGAAAATGGAAAAGAAAGGAAGGGCAGACGTTGGAGACCTGCTACAGCATCTACAGCATACTGCAAAAAATGGAGAGAATGTGGGACAGGCTTAAACTGGACCTTCAGCATAATTTAATGAAATGCCAGAACCTTTAAAAAACTTTTCCCCTGCATTTAAAACTAATATATTTTAAGTTTTTAGCCATTTACTTTTTATTCTTTCCCCCACTGGGCTGCAACTGTTCAGGACTCCAGGATACGGGTGCCGCCATCTTGCCTCAGAAGCATCACATACTGAGCAGAGGAGAGGGGGGGCAGGTTATAGCTGTGCTTTGCACAGACAGAGCAGAGCTGGGGTCAGGAAAAGGACAGCAATCCCGGAATGCAGGGCGGCACAGTCAGAAGACACTTCCTGTTTGCAGGCAGCCTGAGACTCCATGTGCTGCCATCGTGGATGTTTAAAGGCTCATAAAATGCAGTAGATGCAGGTAGGATGATTTTTAATGTGGA
The DNA here is from genome assembly GCA_027917425.1 of Gastrophryne carolinensis. Taxonomy (NCBI): domain Eukaryota; kingdom Metazoa; phylum Chordata; class Amphibia; order Anura; family Microhylidae; genus Gastrophryne; species Gastrophryne carolinensis. The sequence continues at coordinate 59,372,401 of CM051235.1, forward strand.
CAACTTGTTGTATGTATGAGGAAACATATAAGACAGGCTTTTATTCAGGGTGAAGGTCCGCTTTAAGGTAAGTGCTTTTCTGCCGTATTATTGCCATTTGGTGGACTGGCATTTTTAAATTATAATAAATGGAACTTATACCCCAACAGCTGCTGTTACCACAGGCGTCTCTATTAGGGTCTTATAGCTGCCACTAATACTTTTCATCCCTTTACTGGCTTTGGAAGTCCAACCACAGACAGCAACAAGAACATGATTCTCTATTGGCTCTAACAGCAGTGTGTACCATTATAGAGAAACTTTAGTTAGCACTTACTGGCAGGTTGAAAGAAGTCATGTTGACCCCTATACAGACTAAGACTGGCTTACAGTGCAACAAGGGAATCCCCTAGCATGTCTCCTACATCACTGAGCCCCATGACATTGTCTATTGAGAAATGGTAGACATATGGTCAGCTGATTCTTAGTTTTGGCCCCATGTGAAGCCCCAGTGTTCAATTGATACTGAAATAGATGACACACATTTTGGCCAGAGCTGGCCCCCAGAGTCAGTTCTACTGGGCCCGAGATGCCTCAGTCTCCATACAATACATCCATGCAGGAGAAGCTCTTATCCCATACATAAGGGGCGATCCAGAATCATGTGCAAAAAGTGAAACATGAAGTGCAATTTCTGTACCTGGTGTGGAATCAACCCTATGGTCTCAATGTCTGGGTAGATATCAGGCGAAAGTCAAGCTTAGTTGTTATTAAAAATTAAACACTTAAGCCACTATTTTGACCTGGCTAGAGAGAGAGTTCCCCTTAATTTAAGGCAAAATCCTGCCAACTCACATCAGAAAGCTGTGTGGTGAATTACTGGCCCTGTGACTGTTTTTTGCTTTTTTAAAGCAGTTCTACAAGCATAGTGTCACGACTCGCTTACCTGCGCCATGTTCCAGTGGTGTCTCCGCCGTCCCGCTGGTGCTTGCACCGTCCTATGTATGCCCTCCGGCGGCGCTGCTTTCAGCGTGGCCGCCGGAGGAAAAACAGTTAAAGGGCCAATGAGCCCAGGTGGGGTGGGGGGAGTACACTTTAGGAAGGACAAGGCCAATGAGCCCTAGGGAGTTGTTGGGCTATACGCCCTGGTACAATCACGTTCTGTATCCTAATGTGCACCAATCACACACCCATTTCCCCCATCCTCAATCATGTCTGTTCCTATAAAGGTTTTACCCCGTCAGTTACTCAGCGCCTGTGATAGCGCCTTGTTCCTAGTTTGTCTTTGTATTATACTCTGATTGATCTTCGTTACCGACCCCTGCCTGAACCGACCATTCTCTGTCTGAACTCTGTTGCCCACCCCTGCTTCGTACCCCGACCTCGAGCTGCCTCATCCTACTGTACCGCTGCAATCTCTGATCACCCGGTGTTGACCTCTGGCCTGTCTTTGAACTTCCTGCTAAACTTGCTCCATCCTTGGACTCGCTCTGATTCCACTCCTAGCTATTGGTCTTCAGACCTCCAAACAGTAAGCTCCCATCCTTTGAGCCATTGAAGTCCTGGGGTAACCGATCCCGGGCAGGCGTATACTGCGTCCCGGCAAGCGGCGGCTCCTACAGGTGAAGCTGGCTGCGGAGATTGGGGGTTGAGGGCTTACCTGGAGGGCTGGAGTTACCTGAGCGTGACATTAGAGTACCCTGAGTGTGACACATATCTTGTATGTTTCCCCCACCCTATAAATACAGATTGCCCACATTGAAAATCATCCTACCTGCACCTAGTGCATTTTCTGAGCCTTTAAACATCCAAGATGGTGACCTATAGAGTCTCAGGCTGAGCAGACAGGAAGTGTCTTCTGACTATGCCACTTTGGTGACCAACTCTGCTTTGTCTGTGCAAAGCACAGCTATAATCCACCCCCTGCTCTTCCCTCCTTCTCTCATGTGATGCTTCTGAGGCAAGATGGCTGCACCTGTATCCTAGAGTCCTGAACAGAGTTGCAGCCCAGTGGCGGAAAGAATAATAAGTAAGTGACTAAAAACTTAAAATATATAAATTTTAGATGCTTGATTTGGGATTTTTATTAAATGATGGTGAAGGTCCGGTTTAACAGTCTTTTGCATGATTTTTTGGGAAAGATTATGGCCTTTTTAATGTAAACCTACACCAGAAGCATTTCCAGGGATGGGCGAGAATGGAGATAGGTCTGGGTGCCAAGGTCATTGTGTATAAAGGAGGGCACCTTCTGGGCCACTGTACACCTCATACTGGGCTCAGTCATGGCACTTCCTGCTGCTAAAGAAGAACTTAGCACATACCAGTAAGAAACAGCAGCAGCAGCATAGGATGGGTGCGGAGGGCCAGATTTTTTTCCTTTCTGCACTGAGAGTCTGGATTCTAAATAGACAAACCTTAACTTTTAATATTAGGGGTTAACAATCTCCCATGGTGCAAAACAAAAAGCCCAGTGTTCTCCAACCCATCAGCGATGCATTTTTTGGCTGACCACTATTTATCATGTGAAAAGCAGCAAGAATCTGTTAAGCTTGGGAATATTTAGTGCATTGGACCAATCCAGAATAATGAATTCTAAGCCTCCCATGGTAAAGAGCAAGCTGGAAGCCGGCCCTTCCATGACATACTAGCCGTTCACTCCATAGGAAGCAACTGGTCTTTGGCGCCCATGGATCCAACGTTGGGTGGATCCAGAATCACATCATAAGTTATTACTCCAATGATGAGGAAATAGGAGCTCATCACCGGGGCGTAGATGGTCATGGTGAATTGAATGTACAGAAGGGGGGGCTTCAGGTTGGGGCACTTTGTAGAGGGTCTCCATGGTGCAGCCTCACAGTGCCTCCATCTCCGAGGACAGGAAGGTGAGCACACCTAGAGTTGGATTAATTACAGATGAACATGGGACCCAGTTGCTTTCCATTTCTAAAGAGTGAACGGCCAGTATATCATGGGATGGCTGGCTTCCAGCTAACTTTTTACCATGGGAGGTTTAGAATTCTAAATCCTGGATCGATCTAATGCACCAAACATTCCAAAGCTTCACAGATTCTTGCTGCTTTTCATCCTTGGCTCATGTTTAAGAAGGTCTTCTTGAAAGATGCTGTGATAAAAAATAAAGGATAATGTATTGCCCCATTTAGAGTTTAATTTAAGAATAGCGCCACATATTGCCATGTGAGAGTCTATGTAGCGGCGCTTAGAGCGTCCACAAGTGGTCGCTGCAAACGGGTGTCTGGCGCTATAACCTAGCGTAGCGGGCAGACAAGTGACGCTGTAGTATCCTGTCCAGCATTGATGAATGTGATGTCTGAAGCTCTCTCCCTGATTCACTGCAGAGCCAATCGTGAACGCTAGGCGGTGTCCTGAGGTGAAAGCGCCCAAGACTACACCACATCTAACAACAGGACAACGCTGCAGCGAATGATAGGTAGCGCCAGCTAAGTGCGTCCGGCCCTCGGCACTGAAGCCCATATTTAAGAAAAAACTACACACAACCAGCGTCGGCGCTCTAAAACTGGGCGCTCTAGCGTTGAGTGCCAGACGCTATGTGATAAAAGTCTGTTTCTGAACACCAGCACCAGAGCGATAACATATGGAATGACATTGCTTTAACACTGTGACAATGACACTGCCATGGCCGACCTGCACATACAATTCTGCATAAAAAAAAAATCACTATAAAAGTGTTTGGTTGCCGGGCAGGAGAGGACACACAATGATTTGAACCAAAAATTTAGAACATTACTTTAGGAAAGGAATAGAACTGTAAGGGCACCACCAAAAATATTTATTAAGTTCTATTGAAAGAGTGGGTGCTCCCAAAACCTCCAAACCAATTGTGACTCTAGAATTACTTTAGGAAAAACGCTTTTTATATACAACCTAATAAAACACCATTGAAATGTATGGGAGAGTGATACTGAGCGACAGGTACTACGTGGTGCTGCTGACACAGCGCCGGCGCTTTACACTGATCCACCTAGTAGTACATTTGACACTACATGACACTATTAGAGGTGCTGACCAGGCTGACTTTCATATATATATGTTTTTCACAAATGGCTGGCGTGGGCATGTACCCTGCTAGAGCGATAGTGGGGATGCGCCCGCGGCTCGTGCATGCGCCGTTGGACCGGGAAGTAAGGTAAGTGTAGCGGGCGATCTGGGGGGGGGGGGAATCGATCGGCCCGGGAATCTAATCCCGCTGGGTTTTGGTTCACTTTCATGTCTGCATCATGACCAGGTCACATAAAGTTGTGCCGCTGTGCATGGAAATTCTTGCTAGGAATCCTTTTGAAGAAAGTTGAGATCAGGGCACTACAGAGAGGACTCCTGTATGGGGCCCTGCCATGAAGAGGGGCCCAGCAACCAACCATGATGGCAACCGTGCAGCAGCTTAGTCCCACCTGCTTAACATGCTCGCAGCTCAACAGACTAATCATGTAGCCTCCACTACTCCCCCATACCTCTCTGAGCTTCACTCACCCACCCAGCTCACGTATTTACCCACCAGCCCCACTCAGAACCACTGCAGGAGGGGGGGCAGAATTGTAGGTTGTATGGGACCCTGCAAATATATGGGAAGACTCACTCTCCAGATGTATCAGATAGTAGGAAATCGGGTGCCCGACCTGGTTAGTCCACAACCATGATAAATCCAAAAAATAATGATGCCGGTCTGCACTCCCAAAAAACATCCATTTATTGTCAAAAATCATTAAAAGCAGCCCATCAGTGCAAATGCAGGGATAAAATCCAACGCGTTTCGGGCTCGACCGCATCCCTTTTTCAAATGATGTATGGGACCCTGACTGACACAATAATTGCTTCTTAATTATTCAGCCAGGTTTGGAGCAGGACTGAATTGAAGCGAATCCTGGGAGTGCTGCCATGAAGGATTTGCCCTGCATAGGGTGGCCCACCAAGAAATGCCCTGTGCTTAGTACAGGCCTAGGTAGCGCAATGTTTTCAGCCCCTAGTTACTGAAACTAGCTCTAAACCTCATTTAGGTTCCTGGCAAGGTCCTCACTGATGTTGGCTCCCCTACAAAGCAGTTTGTAATATGATTGTCCTGAGAAGTTTCTCGGCGCTGGGATGGGGAGGTCAGCAATAGGCTGAGGATTTATGGTGTTTACATTGGACAGGGCCCAGCTCGGAGAAACTGCTTTGCTTTATGTAATATTGCAGAGAGGAGTGCGTGCCTGGCTCAGGGGAGGCCGCAGTTATGTGTAGGCCGTACACCGGCAGTTGGCGCAGATGGCAGTTTGGCCTCTTTAATCCTGCTGGCTGCAGTGAGGTGATGTCAGGCAGTTTGCTGTGAGATACAGCAGCCCAGAGGGGACACTCCTGGGTGGTCTGACAAAGGTACACTCAGGATACAGGAAGCCTCTAAATGCTTCCAAAGAGAGATGTGATTGCTTATGTTATTATGGAGGGGTGAAAGGTGACTGGGAGCGGGGAGGGGGGACGTGAGAGCGCTGCCATTGTGAGTGTGCCACTGTTTGTGTGAACGTATATACAGGCACCTAGTGGTACAACCAAGAGGGAGGTGTCCACAACTGAGCAAACTTATAAACACGTCCTATAATGTATGGCCGTGTTATGTACACACAGCAGCCAACAGGCCGCTATTTACTATAGACAACATGGAGCTTGTCTGTAAACCAATTACCACACAAAAACTATTGTTATTGCCCCTGTGTATTCCTCAATGCCCTGCAAGAGGGCAGAGCTCCCCAACATTATGGTATTACATGGCTCCCAATCACAATAAATATTTACCCCTCTGGGCAGGGGAATCACAATAAATATTTTACCCCTCTGGGCAGGGGAATCACAATAAATATTGGCAGGGGATAACTATGGGAAGTGCAGGGTGTGTGTGACCGCACCAGAGCCTAGAGGGCAGGGGACGCATTGTTATTGTTATTGTTGCCTTTACCTTTTTTAGCAGATTTGTGTGCACTTGCCATAATAGAGAAATTAAGCACCGTTCATCTCTGCTGCTTCAGTCTTTAGTTGTTTAGGTACAGTCAATTGCCCCACTGTGTGAAACCCCCCAGAAAGCCCCAAAAACTCATCTCTCCCCGCTCCCACGTGACTGCTGCTGCCAATCCCTGCCGATGGACAAGCGGGAGGCAGCGACGGACAAGAAAGCGCGCCCGCCGTCGCCTACCGCGCGTCACTCTTACAGGGCGCGCGCCCGCGCCGGCCATTCACAAACGGCCGGCGCGGGTGCGTGTCCTGCTAGAGGGACGCGCGGGAGGCAGCGGCGGGCGCCGCTGGATTGAGGAGCAGGTAGGGATTTAGGGGTTTCTGGGGGGTTTCACACAGCGGGGCACCCCCGATCGGGGTGCCCTGCAGTCAGGGGACTGATCGGTCCGGGAATCTTATAGATTCCCGAGCCGATCAGTGGAGGGTGTTGGTCCACTTTAAAAGACAGAAGTTTACTGTATGAGCCTTAAAAGGGCCCCATTTAAAGTGGATCGAATCCCAGCACGATCAGCCTGGAAATCAATAAGATTCCTGGGCCGATCAATTCCCTCCCCTGGGGCATGCAAAATCGGGATGTCCCACTGTGTGAACCCCCCCCCCCCCAGGTCGCCCCATACAGTTACCTTGCTTCTTGGTCCAACGGTGCATGCGCAAGCCATGGCCACATCCCTGCCATCCCTCTAGCAGGGTGCGTGCCTGTGGCAGGCATTGAATGGCCGCGCAGGCACGCTCCCTGTTAGAGCTGCTGGCCTTAGACGTTTAAATGGCGTGACGTCAGCAGCTCCAAGCGCGTTGATCGGAAGAGCCGGCGCCGTAGGACTGGGAAGAGGTGAGTTGCACTCGACGATCTGGGGGATTTCCCACCCCAGGCATCCCAATCAGGGTGCCCCGAGGGGAAAGGACCAAAACCCAGGATAGTCAAAATCCTGGGTTTTGGTCCACTTTAAACCGGACCAAACAGCCTGGCACAGTTGGAAAAGAAAGGTAGCAGCCATAGTGGAGCTTCCACTCCCAACTAACATAACTGACAATGCACAGTAACAGGAAGCCCAGCAGCACTTCCTGTTTGCAGGTGGCCTGCAAATGTATGGATTGCCATCTTGTTCTTAGAACTGACCCCAGCAGGAGTCAGAAAAAGGTAAATTAATTTTTTTGTGCAGCAATCTAAATTGCCCATGGTAGGGATGCATATGAGCACTCTTTGTTGTGCTGGTCTGGTTTGTTATTTTTGACTGTTGGTCCTTTTTAATGTTCACACCAGGTCCTTGTCACATTTAGATACACCACTGTCTCTGGGTGTGTTTTTTTTAACTCTGGGAGAGGGGTACATAGGGGTTTATTTATCAAGGGCTAGCGCCAGGTAGTGTCTGACGAGCGCCAGGTACCGCCAGCTAACGGCGGCTACCGACTCAAGTACGCCCGGCGGCGGTCACAATGACGCATTTATCACGCTAAATGAGGCTAGCACCAGCGAGAGCGTCAGCTAGCGCGGGATTCATCATGTAGCCGACTGCAACGAACAGCGCCGCTGCTAATCCCATCACAGCGACAGGTATGACCTGTCGCTCCCTGGCGCTCTCCAATGCATTTCAATGGAGCAATCTTTAAATAATCATAATTAATTGCTATTTTTTTTTTTTTTTTAATGTCAAAAATTCTGTGACCACTTCTGCAATGTTAGGATTTTTTTTTAAGTACAAAAAAGAAAAAAATAAAAATTGTGCAGAATTGATATTACAGGTCTGATATTAATGTATTCATATTACAAAATGTTTAGAAAAACTTGTATAATTTTTACATTATAAAAAAATGGTTGTTTGGGGGTTAAAAACTACTTTACACACATCGCCGCCAGCGCTCTGGGGTTTAAACAAGGAATTCACAGCGCCAGAAATTTTTGAGCGTGATTTGTTAATGAATCTGCAGCAAGCCGTTCGCTCTGGCCATTCGCTGTCAGGCGCACCCATACAACGCGGAACCTGTGAAACATCGACCCCTAACCCCGTATTCAACATTACCGCACACCGACTGAGTCGCTGTCAACAAGCAAACCCCGGCCAAGCACAGCGAATACTAGCTGGCACTGTGAAAATCACGCTACTGGCGCTCATCTGTCGCTACCTGGCGCTATTAATGAATTGGCCTCTAAGATAGCACCAGATAGCCACTCATTCATCATTATTCCAGCCTCAGCCCACAGCGCCAGCGTCCGACCTTGAACAGCGACAGGTATGACCTCTCGCTACCTAGCGCTCCAATGCATTTCAATGGAACAATCTTTAAATATTCATAATTAATTGTTATTAATGTTTTTTATTTTTTTTTTTAAATGTGAAAAATTCTGTGACCACTTCTGCCATGTTAGTTATTTTTTTTAAGGAAAAAAAAAAAAAATTTGTGCAGAATTGATATTACAGGTCTGATATTAATGTATTCATATTACAAAATTATTTAAAAAACTTGTTTTTTTTGGGTTTCCAAAAATATGGTTGTTTGGGGGTTAAAAAACTACTTTTAAACCATCGCCGCCAGCGCTCTGGGGTTTAAACATGCATTTTACAGCGCGAGAATTTTTTGAGCGTGATTTGTTAACGAATATGGTGGGAGCCGGTCGCTATGGCCAGTCGCTATCATGCGCTCCCATACAGCGCAGAACCTGTCAAATAGCGACTCCTCACCTAATATTCAACACTACTGCACACCGACTGAGTCACTGTCAACAACCGAACAACGGCCAAGCACAGCGACTACTATCGGGCGCTCTGAAAATGCAGCTACAGTCGCTCAACTGTCGCTACCTGCCGCTATTAATGAATCGGCCTCCCCGTCTAAGAGCAGCGACTCTGAGCATGCTGACGGTCGCATCTTCCACTACCCTCTAACAGGGCGCATACCCGCGCTGGCCATTCACAAATGCCTGGTGCGGGCACGCGCCCTGCTAGAGGGATAGCGGGATGTGGCCGTAGCTCATGTATGCGTCATTTGACCGGGAAACAAGGCAAGTGTATGCTGCGGCCTGGGGGGTTTCACACAGAGAGGCATCCCCTATTTTGGATGCCCTAGGGGGAGGGAATCAATCATAATGGGTTTTGGTCCACTTTAAAGTGATCCAACACTCATTCATTAAAAAATGGGTGTTGATTGCACTAGGCTCGGACCGACCCACAAGGTTACCAGGGAATCCCCCGGTGGGCCCTTGGACTTAGGGGCCTCATTGAGGGCCTTCATCACCAAAACCTTAACTATGTATAGCTTATTTGTGGCATCCCAAATGCACACATATACAGTTTGGCTTAATATTTCTCTATATGGACTCTGAATATGTGGGGTGGGCCCCCAGAGGCAGTTCTATTTGTGGTCCCCAGACCGCCAGTCCGACACTGCATTTCACCTGATGCCAGTAATGGGGGGGGGGGGGGGGGGCGATGGGAGCATCTAGATTGCTGATAATGTCATTATAGAGTGGAAGAATTTTCCATTTTTATTATAACATCTGTATGTCAAAGTAGAACTCTCTTTAATAACAAATGCCAAAAAAAGGAAATAATCTATTTTTTAGCTTGAAAAGCGGTGACTTATATCCTTCACTTTATTTAACCATCAAAAACTTCTATTCTTTGTCAATACAATTCCAATACCTGGAGAAACATATGTGAGAGTGTTACATTTTATTAAGTGTTAGAATTGTACCAATGAAGAGGAGCCTTTGATAGTTCAAGAAGATGAAGGTTATTGCAGTTCACTCCTTTTCAAGATAAACATAGGTCATATTTGCAATTGTTATTATAGTATTATACTATGAAATGAAATTCGTACACCCTAAAATTACATTTCTCTGTTAAAGTGGCTTATTTAACTGGAGGGTTGCTAAACAGGGAGGCGGGTTGCATTTAATTGAGGGATGCCCCTCTCTGTAGACCCACACTGGGAGTCTAATACTGGCACCAGTACGACCCAAATCTGTTTCACATGCTCAGTGTTGGACTCACCAGTAGAACTGACTCTGGGAGTCCACCCCACATTTAGATGCAAGTATGCCCATGCACAGAAATATGCCAAACTGTATTGTGTGTGTGTACTAGGGACACCACAAATAATCTATACATACTTTAGGTTTTGGGTATGAAGGCCCTAAAGGTTAGGTTTGGGGAGCGGGTAGTACAGGGGCTCCAGGAAATGGCCTTCAGTGCGTATGTAAAATGGGGCATCAGCTTATCTGTTGGCCCCCACTAGCTGCCCCGTCTCATTTAACGGGTCACTTTACAGGCTACCTCTAGATTTACATACATACGGAACAAAACCCGGGTGTTCCCCTTACCTTCCATGCCCCTAATTCGGGATGCCCTGCTGTGTGAAACCCCCTGGAAGCTCAAAAAAACTCACCTCGTCACTCTCCAACAACGCATGCGTGGGGCTCTCGGCCAATGAGAGCTGTCTGCTATGGCAACTCGATTCGGCAGACGGCTCTCATTCTAATCAAAGGGGAGTGCGCAATGGCGCTTCTCCTGCATCCCCTGAATGGCTGAGGCGGGAGCGCACGCACAACACCTGAGATGCAAGGGATGCAGCCTTGTGTACTCGCCATGGTAAACAATGAGAGCCGTCTGGTGAATTATGCTGCTGAGGGGTGGGGTGAGTTTTTGGGGTGTTTCACACATCTTTTAGATTTCAGACAAGCTGCTGGTGGGTTTTGTTCCACTTTAAAAGGGGCATTCCTATACCACACTAAAAACACATTATTCTGGAAACCTCCAGATTAACAAGTTAACGAATGAACATCCTCTCTCACTCTAATGGGCCGTTTAGTTGGAGCGATTGTGGAGCGAGAAATCACTAAAGCCCCGCAATTAAGCTATAATTACGCCATGGAAATTGGCGCTGTAATGTAAAGTGATTAATGAGAATTGGTTGATCGATCACCAGTCATATCGTTTTGGCTGACCGAAAACTTCTTGTCCATCACAAGAAAATGTGTTTTGCTATGAGAACGAGCGATCGCATTAACTCGACTGACCAACAAATCTTCAGCGTCTGAACACAGCCGCTCAATTTGCACAAGATTTGTATGGTCGCTCGCTCACAGATTTATCTGCTCGTATAAATCCAGAATAAGAATACATTATTCTGTTAAAGTTTGGGATCCCAAATTGGGATGCCCTGCTGTGTGTTTCCCCCTGGACCACCGAAAAACTTGCCCCTCCCTGGTTCCCACATAGGCTGCTCAGCCAATCAGCAGCGCTCGTTCTATTCAGATTTCCTTTGCCGCACTGACGAAGCCTGTTTACTAAGGATGGATGGAGCACATGTTGGGAACTACTGCAGGAGTGTGTATAGTAGATAAACCCTGTGTGTGCTGTGGGAGAGAGGAGGGGGCACAGGATAGACAGGGCTGACTCGGGTTTACTTAGGGAAAAGCAGTAGCATACTGATAGCCTCAGGGCTTTTCACATCTTCCCCGTTGCAGCACGTTAGACTTACGGAAGCGAATTGTGGCCATTTAAATCAATATTTAACTCTTTATCTCTTCCAATTCTACCGTCTGCGTTTTGGGAAACACTGCATGCAGAGTTATGGCCGCAGCATGAGTGCAGCACAGCTCATAGATGCCTATGGGCAGCACAGGTAAAGCACTTGTATTGCACTTTACTTGGGCCCATTGCGGTGCAGTTAAAGGGCCCGGAAACGCATTGCACCATACATTGCCAACTCTGCTGCCCTAGATGGTCTCCACCAGCATCTGCCTTCTTCCACTGCTGAGTCCTGCCACTAGGTTCTTTTACTCTAGGTCAGCGGACCTCTGAGGCCGACAGATTTCTGGACCCCTGCCCAGCACTCAGTTGTTTCTGTGTTGCCGTGCTCAGCGCTTAGTCTCCCTGCCAGTGGCATTGCAAGGTGCACATAAACTTTGTTTCTGGGTCTCTTTGCCCCATCCAATCCTGCCCTGCTTCCCCAGCTCAGTCCCATCCATCCCTGCCCCATCCATCCATCCCTGTTTCACCATCTCTGCCCCATCCATTCCTGTCCCCCCAGCTTTGCCCCATACATTCCTGTCCCCCCAGCTTTGCCCCATACATTCCTGTCCCCCCAGCTTTGCCCAATACATTCCTGTCCCCCCAGCTTTGCCCCATACATTCCTGTCCCTTCTTACTATCCACCCCCAACAAACCCCTTCTCAGACCTTCACCTCTCACCAGATGCCTGTATATGGACCTTTACAAGAAGTGGTTGATTACCCCTGCTCTAGGTCCTTCTGCTGCTGGATCCTGCCCCCAGGCTCTCGTACCTTCACATTGCAGGATGGTCACAGCAAACATAAGAACAGTGCAGTACACAGTGTTACACTGGAGTGTGGGGGAAATGCACAGTGTGCCAATGGGCCCTTAGGTGGAGATCGGGAAAGGTAAAAAAAAATGGTCAATCTAGTGTCAAGGCATTTAGACGCATAACTAAGGGGGTACCATAAGCCCCCGGAATGCATAGTCAGAGGATGTTTAGTTTAGATTGCTCAGTAAAAGTTACTTTTTATGGTTGATCCTGGTGATTCGGCAGCTGATCCCTTTCATCTCAATTTAGCCAGTAGACCCATCCATTTCTGTCCCCCCAGCTTTGCCCCATACATTCCTGTCCCCCCAGCTTTGCCCCATACATTCCTGTCCCCCCAGCTTTGCCCAATACATTCCTGTCCCCCCAGCTTTGCCCCATACATTCCTGTCCCCCCAGCTTTGCCCCATACATTCCTGTCCCCCCAGCTTTGCCCAATACATTCCTGTCCCCCCAGCTTTGCCCCATACATTCCTGTCCCCCCAGCTTTGCCCCATACATTCCTGTCCCCCCAGCTTTGCCCCATACATTCCTGTCCCCCCAGCTTTGCCCCATACATTCCTGTCCCCCCAGCTTTGCCCCATACATTCCTGTCCCCCAGCTTTGCCCAATACATTCCTGTCCCCCCAGCTTTGCCCCATACATTCCTGTCCCCCCAGCTTTGCCCCATACATTCCTGTCCCCCCAGCTCTGCCCCATACATTCCTGTCCCCCCAGCTTTGCCCTATACATTCCTGTCCCCCCAGCTTTGCCCAATACATTCCTGTCCCCCCAGATTTCTTACTATCCACCCCCAACAAACCCCTTCTCAGACCTTCACCTCTCACCAGATGCCTGTATATGGACCTTTACAAGAAGTGGTTGATTACCCCTGCTCTAGGTCCTTCTGCTGCTGGATCCTGCCTCCAGGCTCTCGTACCTTCACATTGCAGGATGGTCACAGCAAACATAAGAACAGTGCAGTACACAGTGTTACACTGGAGTGTGGGGGAAATGCACAGTGTGCCAATGGGCCCTTAGGTGGAGATCGGGAAAGGTAAAAAAAAATGGTCAATCTAGTGTCAAGGCATTTAGACGCATAACTAAGGGGGTACCATAAGCCCCCGGAATGCATAGTCAGAGGATGTTTAGTTTAGATTGCTCAGTAAAAGTTACTTTTTATGGTTGATCCTGGTGATTCGGCAGCTGATCCCTTTCATCTCAATTTAGCCAGTAGACCTCAATATATTTCAAACTGAGCTTAAAGGCAAAGTCCACTATCAATGGTATTTTTGAAATTGTATATTTTGTGTGCAATTTCATTACCTGCAATCTGTTGCTATTGGCAACTGTACACAATTGTGACGAGTCGCTATTTGACCAGTACAGCGCTGTATGGGAGCGCATGTTAGCGACTGCTCATAGCGACCGACTCACAACATATTCAAGAAAAAAAAAGCCTCACACGACTCTGGCGCAGAAAAATGCTTATCTGAAGCCCAGAGCGCAGGAGGCGGTGTGTTTAAAGTATGTTTTTCAGCATCTATACACTAGTAACAAAGCGAAAACATATGGAATTACATTGTAGCAACATTGTAACATGAACACTTTAATGCCAGACCTGTAATGTAATTTCTGAGGAAATATATAAAAAATAAAAAAAATGTGAAAAAAACTGCTATTTCAATGCCAGAAGAGGTCACAGAATTTTGATTGTGATTTTTTACAGAAAAAAAAAAAAAAAACGAATACCCCGTTTAAAGAGAAGAAAAGGTTTTCCATTGAAATGTATGGGAGTTCGACAGGTAGCGAGAGGTCATACCTGGCGCTGTGCAAGACTGAACGCCGGTGCTGTTCGCTGAGGCTGTGAAAATGATGAATCAGACGCTACATGGCGCTATCCCAGTCGCTAAACAGATTCTGCTTGATAAATGTGTAATTGCGTGCCGTGTCCGGCGCTGACCAGTCGCTACCTCTCATTAACCAGCCACTACCTGACGCTATCCCTTCTTAAATAAAGGCCTAAGAGTAGAAGGGTCTGTCATCTTTTGACAGCTGAGAAAAGGCTGAGCTGCACCAGGGTATGATAAGCTTTTTACACAGCAGAATGAATGCAAGCATAAACACAACAGAGCAGTGAAATGTATTTGTACTTTGTAAAACTGATTTCATTAAACCGGACCTTCACCATGATTTACTGAAAAGCCCAAACCCTTAAAAACTATTCCCCAGCATCTAAAATGAATATATTTAAAGTTTTTTGTCACTTACTAATTATTCTTTCCCCCACTGGGCTGCAAATCTGTTCAAGACTCTAGGATATGGACGCCGCCATCTTGACTCAGAAGCCCTACTGAGGAGAGGAGAGCAGGATAAAGTGCAGGGGGCGGGGCTATAGCTGTGCTTTGCTCAGACAGAGCTGGGGTCAAGAAAAAGACAGCAATCCCAGAATGCAGAGCGACACAGCCAGAAGACACTTCCTGTTTGCAGGCTGCCTGATACTCGATTAGCAGCTATCTTGGATGTTTAAAGGCTCATAACATGCGGTAGATGCAGGTAGGATGATTTTTAATGTGGGCAATCTGTATGTACAGGGTGGGGGAAACATATAAGATAGACTCTTATTCAGGGTGAAGGTCCGCTTTAAATATATTTAAAAAAAAAAGAAAGAAAGGAATTGTAACCCCCCTTTTTTCTTCTCTGCCTCCTTACATATAAAATTACTTTTGGTAACTTTTTACTAGGGCCGTGCTCACCTTTTTTTCTGATTTTCAGCACTGTGTTGTCTCACACTGTCAATGCAGAAAGTGTACCATGATTTTTTGTGGAGCATTTCATATTTGCGCTATGTTGTGGCAAAACGCTGGCTGTGTTGTGTTAGTAAATTCTTTGACAAATTGCCACAGAGCACAAAACACAGTCCAACACACTGCAGGCAATACTTGTTACAACAATAGCTACACGGTGCAGCAAACACCAACCTATCCACACAACTGGGAGCAAAAACAAATGACGCCACAGTTACATGCAGTATGAAAGCCTATAAAAGACTAACCAAGCTGTACAATCACATTATAATATGCATTTCTTCTTGTTATTGTAACATATATGTGAAAAAAACTACAAAAAAACAGTAATTAAAGTGGACCAACACCCAGGGGGGATCAGCCCGGGAATCTTATAGATCAGATCCCTCCCTGCGGGGCATCCGAAATCGGGATGTCCCGCGGGGTGAAACCCCCCAGGAAGCCCAAAACCTTACCTTAACCCCGTTCCAACGGCGCATGCACGGGCTCGCTCTTCCCTCTAGCAGGGTGCGCACCCTCGCTGGCCGCTTGTGAATAGCCGGCGTCCTCCAGCGCTCAGAGCAGCTGTGGTTGGATGCCGCTTGTACATGCATACCACAGCAGCTCTGAGCGCTCTGATTGGACGAGCGCCCGCGTAGGAGCGTGGTGAGGTGAGTGTTTCCGGGCGTTCTGGGGGGTTTCACACAGCGGGGCACCCCCCTGATCGGGGTGCCCCACCAAAGTGGACCAAAACCCAGGATAGTGAAAATCCTGGGTGTTGGTCCACTTTAAACCACAAGCACAGGGCTGTATTTGGTGTTCAGGCCCTTTTAGAACTTGAGCCCATTATTGGTGAGTCAAGGTGCTGTTTGCAAGTATAAAACAACAACCCACACCCCTGGCTGCCCCCTCAGCGTGCACATGGATTGTCCCCCAATAACATAGATACACAGCACATGTGCACCCAGCACTCAGAAATAGCGTGTAGGATGGGAAAGTGTCCAAGGGGCTAAATGCAGACTGTGAGTGTGTGTGTGTGTGTGTGTGTGTGGGGGGGGGGGAGAGGACACAAGGGGTTAAATACAGAGTCCTAAGCGAAGATATGTCATACGTCTTACCAGCTTTCCCGTTCCCGACACACAGTAGTCACAAGACTAGAGATGGGCGAAGACGACCGCAAGGCTCAGACTCGATCCGAACTTTGTGAGTTCGGGTTCCCAAACCCTTACACGGACTTCAGCCAGAAGTCCATGTTTGGATTTGGAGTCCGGCCTGAACCCGGAAAAGCCAAAGCTGCTGACTTGCCTTGGCCCGATCCTCTTCTTCAGCAGCGGTGGAGCGGCAGTGGCATTTTCATTTGGATGCAGCCGAGGCTACAAAAGATGGCACTGCTTCCCATGAGTGAGACACTTCTAGAGCTAACACTGCAGATGGCAGCAGAAGTGTCCTCACTCATCGTAGCCGGCGGCCATATTTTTGTAGGGCCAAATTAAAACGCCGCCGTCGCTGTTGAGGAAGAGGGTCAGGCTGAGGTGAGTTAGAGCAGCACGCTTACTGGTGCACACTCTGCAGACACCCCCCAGTTTGGGTCCCCGTTGATTTCAATTGTTTGATTCAACATTTATTTAAAGTTCGGACGTACTTGACGGACCTGAACTTTGGAGGGTTCGCCCATACCTACAAGTGACCACAGCAGTGGATGCAGGGAAATCAGGTCCTGTTGACAGCCAGGAGATGTCAGACTGCATTTAAAGCTGAAGTCCACGAGTGACCACGAGTGTAGTAACCGTCCTGCCACCCTAACCTGGCACTGCGGCAGGACAAAGGGATATGAAAAAAGATCTCTTACTTTACCCACAATCCAGCACCTTCCTTGGCACCCAGTCGATGGCCGAGGAGACTTTGCATAGGTGAATGGTCGGGTGGGCACTCCCTGAGCTGGGGACACCACTCTGTGCAGCCTTGTGAAGATATCTGTGTGAGTATATGGCAAAACCTGGGAGTTTTACACTTCTGGCCATCCCAAATTTGAAAGCCTTTAGGGAAATCTCTTGCTAACATGTTGTGCTGGTGACCGAGGGTTGCAAATACTTAGATGTACTTAAAGCGGTTTCACACCCATTTTCTACATAATGGGTGTGGGTCGTATTGTGACATCATGATTGCTGGCTCCCCCCGCCGTGCTTAAAGAGGACCAAAACCCAGGATTTTGGATCCTTGGTTTTGGTCCTTTCCCCCGGGGCACTCCGCTGTCTGAAACCCCCCAGATAGCAGAGTGCAACTCACCTCTTCCCGGTCTTACGGCGCATGCACGGCCGCTCTTCCAATCAGCGCAATTGTAAATACTGACGTCACAGCATCTAAGCCAGCGGCCAGCAGTTCCGAGCGCTGGCGGCCACAGGGAGCGTGCCTGTGCTGGCCATTCACAAATGCAGGGCACGTGCCTTACTAGAGGGATAGTGGGGATGCAGCCGCCTGCGCGCTCGGAGCTGCTGGCCTTAGACGCTGTGATGCCAGCGCCTCTGAGCGCGCTAATTGGAAGAGATTCCCAGGCTGATCACGCTGGGTTTTGGTCCACTTTAAGCCCCTGCAAGCACCCACAATCCTTACCTTACCCTCCGCGGTCCAGAGATTGGCCACCGGCGCTTGTGGGGGTCTATGCTCTGGGGGGTTTCAGCAATCTGGATGCACCCACCCAAGACTGTCACAATACGGTCCCACACCTATTATGTAGAAAATAGGTGTGGGACTGCATTAGAGAAACAAGTATGTGACATATGAGGGAACGTGTGAGATCCATGGAGCTGGGGGGCGTGTCACACTAGAATAAACCTGTATATAAACTACACACACACCAAACAGCCTCAAAGGAACTTCATAAACTGATAATGAAGTAACAGCAATGGAAAAAGTGCTGATGTCTTCCTGGCAGCGCGATGGAAAAGGTAAAAGAAGGATTCCCAGGAGGTGAAGTCAGAGCTTCCCACATCTGGAAGACAGGTAGGACTTCTTTCAAGTACAACGCCCCAGGCCTGTGATTAGGTGAAGGGCTCAGCGGGGTCAGCTAATGTCGGTCACGTGGTGACGTCGCAAAGAGAGAACATAAGGACCTCCTCCGTGGTCAGCTTGGGAGTTCTCTGATGCATTTTACAATCACCTTTCATAGGTAACCCAATGTGATGAGTAGGGTTTGATTTTTTAGGAAAACTCTGGTTTGGCAGCGGCTGGATCCCAATACTATTCAAGTCTGGTGGTGGGGGGGGGGGGGGTGTTAACAAAAAAAGCTGCAGGTCTCTTTAACCAAATGAATGTATGTTTAGAGCGAAAGCAGATGCTCATATTAAAATTGCCCTTAAAGTGGACCAACACCCACCGCTGATCAGCTCCCTCCCGATCGGGGGTGCCAGGACAAGGTGAGAGCGCCCGCCACCGCCTCTCGCGCATCCCTCTAGCAGGGCGCGCACCCGCGCCGGCCGTTTGTGAATGACCGGCGCAGGCGCACTCCCTGTAAGAGGGACGCGCGAGAGGCGGCACCCCGATCGGGTGCCCCGCAGTTAAAATCCTGGGTGTTGGTCCACTTTAAAATAATGTTTTTAAAAGGCATGATCTTTTCATTTAAAGTGAATTAAAACCCATTTTCTCGTTGCCTCTTTTAGGCGTTCATGCCCTCCAGTCGTCTGCACAAGACCCTCCAACTCCACACTACACTTGGCTGCAATGCTCTCGGTTGCGGGTGCTGCCTGCACCTCATCAGCACATACAGCCGCCTCCATCTGAGCCTCATATAGTCCTTCCTGCATGGACAAGTGCTATACTGGGTACTGGGTTACTTGGCCAGCAGGACCCACCCAGTTTCTCTTACTGGCCAGACTTCAGGTCCTATGCAGCCTCTTAAAGGGCCGGTAACACAACACCTGGGACACTTTCTTGGAGTCTTTTTGTAGCCCAATTAGCATTTACACTATTTTTGACATAGAAGTAGTAAATGTTTCATTCTAAGTTACTTTCATTGCAAATGTAAAATTACTCATGGGTGAAAGCTGCAATCTGCAAATAAATTCCTTTCATTTTACAAATCCATGATTTTGTGAAACTCTGACCTCATATTCAGATGCTTTACTGTAGCTGAAGAAAAACAGAAACCCCAAATAAATATCTCAGATAGACTAGCCAGACTAAGTATGTCCAAAATCAACCAAATAATACACTTTTTACATGATTAAAATGGACCAAAACACACGGAGATCAGCCCAGGAATCTTATAGATTGATCCCCCCCCCCAGGGCATCCAAAATCGGGATGCCCCGCTGTGTTACCCCCCCAGGTCACCCATAAACTCACCTTTGTTCTCGGTCAACTGCGTATGTGCGAGCAGGAGCCGCATTCCTGCTATCCCTGTAGCAGAGCGCGTGGGCTTGCAGGCATTTGTGAATGCGCCCTGTTAGAGGGTAGTGGGGTCAGAGGCCGCCAGCACACTCGGATCCGCTCACGTTACACGAAAGCTTAGACGAGCTGACGTGAGTGGATCCCAGTGTGCTGATTGGACGAGAGGCTGCGCATGCACCGCAGGACTGGTTAAGGGTGAGTGCGGTCGGGCGACCTGGGTGATTTTACACAGCGGGACATCCCCAAAAGGAGTGCCCCGGGGGCAAGGACCAAGACCCAGGATAGTCAAAATCCTGGGTTTTGGTCCACTTTAAGGTGGTAAACATATAACAGGTACATTATATGTTTACCACCTTAATAAATATATAAATGGATTCATTGCTTGATCTTGGACATACTTAGGCCCTTATTTATCAAGGGATAGCGCCAGGTAGCGAATGGTGAGCGAACGGTAATGACGGTCGCCGCCACGAGAACGCCGGCTCCCCTCCGCAATCACACATTTATCAAGCCGATCCTGCTTAGCGACTGACAGAGCGCCAGATAGCGAATCATTCATCATTATTCCAGCCTCAGCCCACAGCGCCAGCGAGCGACCTTAAACAGCGACAGGTATGACCTCTCGCTACCTGGCGCTCTCCAATGCATTTCAATGGAGCAATCTTTAAATATTCTAAATTAATTGCTATTATTTTTTTTTTTTAAATGTCAGAAATTCTGTGACCACTTCTGCAATGTTTTTTAAGGTAAAAAAAAAAAAATAATAATTTGTGCAGAATTGATATTACAGGTCTGATATTAATGTATTCATATTACAAAATGTTTTGAAAAACTTGTTTTTTTTTTCCCAAAAATATGGTTGTTTGGGGGTTAAAAAACTACTTTTAAGCCATAGCCGCCAGCGCTCTGGGGTTTAAACAAGCATTTCACAACGCGAGAATTTTTTGAGCGTGATTTGTTAATGAATATGCTGGGAGCCGTTCGCTATGGCCATTCGCTGTCATGCGCTCCCATACAGCGCGGAACCTGTCAAACAGCAACTCCTAACCCTGTATTCAACATTACCGCACACCGACTGAGTCGCTGTCAACAGCCGAACAACGGGCAAGCACAGCGACTACTAGCGCGCGCTGTGAAAATACCGCTACTGTCGCTCATCTGTCGCTACCTGGCGCTATTAATAAATCGGCTTCCCCGTCTGGCTGGTCTATCCAGGACATTTATTTGGGGTTTGCGTCAGTTAGTATTACATACTGTCCCTTATCTGGCCAGTAATTATATTTACACAATATTAATAAATTATTGATCCTTTGTTCAGTGGTTTTATATTGTATTACTGTAGTTGAAGCATTAATTTTTCACTCTAAAAATGTATTTCCTGTACTTTATACAGATGATTGAATCAGACCAAAACCAGGTTTTCTGCCTCCCTGGGTTTTGGTCTGCTTATTAGGGGCATAACGATTTAGGATGTATTAAAAAGCCTTTTGTCAAGCTTCCTAGGGGTTTTATGGAGCAATGTTTCCTAAATTGAACCTAAATTCTTCCTTTGCTTGTTGCCATATGGGTTATTTAAATGGAGGTGGAGAGCTGGGAGCAGCTTAGCTGATGCATTAGGGTCCTGGTGGTCATCTGTTTTAATTGTGTTTCTTAAGCTTTCTTTTCCCACCTTTGATGACCCGTTCTCCCTCCTTTCAGTTCCTTTTCTCTTCATTTCCCTCCCCTGTAGATTCCTTCATAAGCTCTAAGGATTGTGAATAGAGGGAACAATATACAGCCAGGGGGCAAGAGAATGAAGAAGGTAAACTGACACCAGACGGTCAAAGAAAAGCATGAATAGCAGCACTCAGAAGAGTGCATGGCCTGGAGTACCTTGGGCCTACCAGAGGAAGTCGTTCTCAGGAGCCCACCAGGGGAAATCAATATTGGGGCCCACCAGAGTAAATCATTCTTGGGTCCTCCAGAGGAAATCATTCTCGGGGGTCCAACTGAGAAAATTATTCGCAGGGGCCCAACAGAGAAAATAATTCTCAGAGGTCCACCAGGGGAAATCATTCTCGGGGGTCCACCAGAGGAAATCTTACTTGGGGTCTACCAAAGGAAATCAGTCTTGGGGTAAACCAGAGGTAATCATTCTCGAGGGTCTACCAGAGGAAATCTTTCTTGAGCCCACCAGCAGAAATCATTCTTGGGGTTAACCAAAGGAAATAATTCTTGGTGTCCCTCAGAGGAAATCATTCTTGGGGTTAACCAAAGGAAATCATTCTTGTTGTCCCTCAGAAGAAATCATTCTTGGAGTCCACCAAAGTAAATCATTCTCGGAGGTCCGCCAGAGGAAATCATTCTTGGGGTCCACCAGAGAAAATCATTTTTGGGGTCCCCCTGAGGAAATCAGTCTTGGGGTTAACCAGAGGAAATCATCCTTGTGGTTCACCAGAGTAATTCATCCTTGGGGTTCATCAGAGGAATCATTCTTGGGGTTCACCAGAGGAAATCATTCTCGGACCAACCAGAGGAAATCATCCTTGGGGTTCACCAGAGGAAATCATCCTTGGGGTTCACCAGAGGAAATCATCCTTGGGGTTCACCAGAGGAAATCATTCTCAGATGTCCACCAGAGGAAGCCCTGCATGTGTATTGTTCGGCAATCAGCTCTGTTTGTGGAGTGCGAGCACCTGCACCCCCCCCCCCCAGCAGCGGGTGCGCTCCTGCCCCCCCAGCCTACCTGCATGGCTGGGGGTGGGTGCGTGCCCACAACCCTAAGATGCAGGGATGTAGCCCCCTTTGTTTACATCACCGAGAGCGACAGGAAGCTGGTGAGTTTGGTGGTGACCCAGGAGGGTTTCACACAGCGGGACATTCTGATTTTGGATGCCGCAGGGGAAGGCCAGCTACAGTGGGTTTTGTTCTGCTTTAAAAGCCTTTGTCTTCCTTGAAAAGGAACAACACCCAATAAAATGACTTTCTTGGGTGTTGTTCCTCACTGGCGGGTCATCCTGATTTGAGATGTCCTGCTGCATGTATCCCCACAGATCACATGAAAACTCACCTCTTCCTGGTTTCCACGTGGGCTGCTTAGCCAATCATTTTATTTGAATTTCCTTGCCACTATGTTCAGCGATCCCAATGTGAGAAATCTTGGCAAGCCATACTGGTTGTGTTAGTTGGGTTTAATCACACTGGGAGCGCCTAGGGAAAGGAAAAATGAAAAGGAAATGGCCGGCTTATTACCTACACCTCCCAGTTATCCCTATAACCAGTCCATCCCTGTGTATGACTAATGGAGTAGAGGATCGACCTCAGCCCTGAAGTGAACCTGGAGCTGGGGCTGAAGCACAGGAACCAGGCACCACCGGTCCAACCTTGCTGTCTTAGGCCGTCTTGTGCTGTAATCATCAATTCTTCATCTTAAAGTCCACCAGAAGCAAATATGATAAACAGATCTCCACAGCTCCCAACTGTCCCTCATTTAGAGGGACTGTCCTTCTTTTGAGTCCATGCCCCTTGTTGTTCTTCTCTGTCCTTCTTTAAAGAGGAAAATCTGACCAAAAATAAAAAGGGGGAGACCCCCCATTGGCCCCTACTTACCTTTTGGATGTTGCCACTGCCTGCTGTAGTGACATCCGGCTGCTTCAAGGCCCAATACTCTTCCCCTTGCAAGCTTAGCCGTCTGTAAGTGACAGCAAGGCTTTAGCCGTGCTCTTCAACACCCCGCGCCGTTCAGCGTAGTCTCACAGAATCGGGCGGCTCCATTGCATCTCATTCATGGCCATGCGCAGTGCCTGATGGGATGCAAGATGGCCCGGGATCCGAGGGACCCAGAAGTTGTATCCCCCGGCCAGGTGAGTAAATAGTGGCCAAAGGTAAAACCGGAGGGGGGGGGCAGCAGATCGGTGAGGTTTGGGGGAGGTTTTAACCTTTAAAGTGGACCATTTATAAGATTCCCATGCCAGTTGATTCCCTCCCCCCAGGGCATCTAAAATTGGGATACCCCGCTGTGAAACCCCCCAAGTAACCCCAAATACCTTGTTTCCCAGTCCAAAGGCACATGCGTGAGCTGCGGCCACCTCCCTGCTAACCCTTTAGCAGGGCGCATGCCTGCGCCAGGCATTTGTGAATGGCCAGCGCGTGCACACTCCCTGTTAGAGGGAAGTGGGGAATGCGGTCGCCAGCGTGCTCAGAGCTACTGCCCTGTGAAGTCAGTGGCTCCAAACACGCTGATTGGATAAGCGGTCGCGCATGTGAGTTAGGACCAGGAAGACATGAGTTGGTATCGGCGATCTGGGGGATTTCACACAGCAGGGCACCCCCGATCGGGGGGAAAGGACCAAAACCCAAGATAGTCAAAATCCTGGGTTTTGGTTCACTTTAAGGTGTAACAAGCAGATCTGTATCAGTAAATTATTCATTTTCCCATTTAAAGTGTTTACATTGTTGTAACGATTACAACCTATCTCCTATCCATCAATCAATGGGGGGGGGGGGGGTGGCTTAATTTAACAATTGTCCCTCTTTCCCATACTGAAAAGTTGGAATGTGTGGATCTCCAGTATTTATAAGCCATACTTTTTATCCAGAGCTATGGTGGGCATATAAAAAGCTTATACAACGTTGTCCTCTGTAGAAAGAATTTTGTTGTGCAATATTAACATTTATTGATACGTCCAACCTGAAGGTGGAGTTTGGGGTGTAGAGGTACAAAGGGATTTGGGTTCAAAGAAGCGTCAGTCTCTCCAAGTAAAGGGCAGCTGCATGCTATGACTATGCCTCTATTTACTTTCTATTGATGGATGGAAGGAAAGCGTGTTCTCTTGAACTTGATAGAACTCCAGTTCCTAGTAAGGAAGTGACTCAGCAGGATCTCTAATGTTTAAGATCTACTCTTTGGTGTCCTCAGGATCTCATCACACCCTCATCAACAAAGTACTTTTGCAAGCACGTCTTTCACTATCATCATTTGATATATTAGTGGCTGACTTCTAGTCTCTGCTGTCTATAGGAACCCTATGGAGTCAATTATCTGGACGTTTTCTTGAGCAAGAACGAAAAAAATCACCCCTGGAGCTTTCCTTGGCCAGTTTGACTGTTTACACAACATGGGCTCCCCATTGTGACGTCTGGGTGACGTGTAAAACTAAATAAAGAAATGTAAGGGTGGCAAAATGAGCGGCTTGATCCAGACATGAATTAACATTTAGAGAAGCCTTCAAATTCATTACAAGTTTCTAAAAAAAAAAAAAAATCAAACATAAATGGAAAAATCCGGCACCTGGAGAACTGACCTTCTGAAATCCCAGTCAGGTTCAGGAGAAATTTTTGTGATTTATATTTGCAATTTTTAAGTTGGGTTTTACATATTGCATACGGATTAAAGTTTAGTGAAGGGCAGGCTGATTCATTACTAGCGCCAGGTACTGGCAGATGAGCGTCTGTAGCGAAGCGATCAGAGCGACTGTTAGTGGTTGCTGTGATCGGCTATGGTTGGCTGTTACAGAGTGCCTCAGTCGCTGGCCGGCATCGTTGAATTTGATGTGTGAGTCGCTATAACACCAGTACAGCGCTATATGGGAGCGAACGGTAACGACTGGTCAGTGTGAGCGACTCAAACCATATTCATCAAATAAACAGCCTCACACAGCGCCGGCGCTCAAAATTGTGTCGCTGTAGCCCAGAGCGCCAGATGCTGTGTGATTAAAGTCCTTTTTTGAACACATATCCACTAGTAACAAAGCGAAAAACATATGGAATTACATTGTTATTACATTGTGACATTAACACTTTAATACCAGACCTGGCAATTCTGCATAAAAATATAAAAACTCAAAAAAGTTTTCAAAAATGACTTTTTCTAGGCCAGGAGAGGTCACACAATGATTTCATAAAAAAAAAAAAAATTAAAAGAAAACCTTATTTAAAGAGAAGAAAAGGAATGTCCATTGAAATGTATGGGAGAGCGACAGGTAGCGACAGGTAATACCAGGCACTCTGGAAGCCAGAGCGCCACTGGGATCCGCAGAGCCGTCTGTCATGATGAATCGGACGCTACATGGCGCTGTTAGAGTTGCTCACTGGAATCGCTTTGATAATTGTGGTATTGCGTACAGCACCCGGCGGTCACCAGATGCTACCTGTCGCTATCCCCTGATTAAGGGGCAGTTGTGGCCTAGAGGTAAGGGGAGCGGACTTGTAACCAGAGGGTGGCAGGTTCGAATCCCGGTCCTGGGACATGACTGAAGTGCTCTTGAGCAAGGCACCTAACCCCCCAACTGCTCCCCGGGCGCCACACACACTGCATGGATGGGTTAAATGCGGACGAATTCCTATGTGTGCGCAAGCATTCAATGGCCATCTATGCATTAAATTAAATGAATAAACCCCTAAGAGTGAAAACCTTGTGAATTTTGCCCCACTCATATCAGAATGGGCAATTTATGGAGAACACATGATAGAAGGGCTGAACATTGCCAAAAGAATGCTGTCAAGTATTTCAGCAATAGCTAGGAAAACAATCTTGGAAGCATGCAATATAAATTGTTTAAAAAATCACCTTAATCATCAACCTTAAAGCGGACCAAACCCCACATTTTTAACTAGCATTCCCCTGAATTGCTCCCCCCATGAGGATTACCTCTTGGCAATTTTCCCGCTGCTGCTTCACCCTGCTCCCCACTAATGCTGCCTGTAAAGCTCCGCCTCCTCCATTCATTTCCACTGTTGTGTGTGGCAAGGAAGTCATGGCCACACCTATGCAATGGCTGACTGGCTGCCATCTTACAGAGAGGGGCAGCAAAAAATGGTGCTCCAGGATGATTCTGTCGGCGAAAATATCAATTTCTAGGTCTAAACCCTAAGAAGGGAGTATTGACAGGGGCTTTGGCCAAATTTATTTCACAAGCTCGATGGGTTTTGGTCCGCTTTAAAGCCAAACATGGATAAACTTCTTTTGCTGACATCACAGGAAGTTAAGGAAAAAGTCCACTTTCTTGGACAATTTTTCCAAAGACCTCAGACCAGGGGTGCCATATAAGGTACAAGGTAACTTGTTTACCCTACCACCGCTCCTGCAGCACCGATTAGCTCCTGTAGCCCTGGTTTGTGAGGCTGGTGCATCCAGCCAGCAGGTGGGTGTGACCTATGTACAGCTCGCTCTCAGTTTTAGGGTTAACAGTTCCTAAAAGAGAGAGTTATACCCTGCAGGAAGATGATGGAAAGTAGGGCATATAGTAGGTCAGGTGCTCTAAAAGGAGGCTTAAAGTGGACCAACACCCTCCACTGATCGGCCCGGGAATCTATAAGATTCCCGGACCGATCAGTCCCCTGACTGCGGGGCACCTCCGATCGCTGTGTGAAACCCCCCAGAAACCCCTAAATCCCTACCTGCTCCTCGATCCAGCGGTGCCCGCCGCCGCCTCCCGCGCATCCCTCTAGCAGGACGTGCACCCGCGCCGGCCGCTTGTGAATGGCCGGCACGGACGCGCGCCCTGTAAGAGTGACGCGCAGGAGGCGGCGGCGGGCACGCTCTCTTGTCCGTCGCTGCCTCCCGCTTGTCCATCGACGGGGATTGGCAGCAGCGGTCACGTGGCAGAGGTGAGTTTTTGGGGCTTTCTGGGGGTTTCACACAGCGGGGGGTGCCCCACCGAAGTGGACCAAAACCCAGGATAGTCAAAATCCTGGGTGTTGGTCCACTTTAAGTTACCAACCAGGCGGCACACCTAACAGGTTAAATGTTCAAAATAAAAGCGCGTCTAAAAGAAGGGCCCGACTCTGGTAAGTTTGGTCCCCGTGTATTACAACAATCTTGAAATAGTAGGAATACAATTTAATGTTATATATGTGCTAGTCCTATATAGTTACATACTTATAGACAGTGCCATGATGTTCAATAGAACATGGTTTGCTGAATGCAGGGGTGCTGTGAATATAGGTATGTGCATCGGGTGTTGGATGGACACTTTTCTTTGGTTAAAGTACTGAAGGACACCTAAGATATAAAGTCCTAATTGGCGCAAATTGTTCCTTAGTTAAACCAGACCTTCAGAATGATTTAATGAAAAGCTCAAACCCTTAAAAAACGATTCCCCAGCATCTAAAATTAATATATTTTAAGTTTTTAGTCACTTAGCATTCTTTCCCCCACTGGGCTGCAACTGTTCAGGACTCTAGGATACGGGCGCCGCCATCTTGACTCAGAAGCATTACACATACTGAGGAGAGCGGGATAAAGTTCAGGAGGACGGGGTTACAGCTTTGCACAGACAGAGCAAAGCTGGGATCAGGAGAAGGACAGCAATCCCAGAATGCAGAGCGACACAGTCAGAAGACACTTCCTGTTTGCTCCATGAGCCGCCATCTTGGATGTTTAAAGGCTCATAACATGCAGTAGATGCAGGTAGGATGATTTTTAATGTGGGCAATCTGTATGTACAGGGTGTGGGAAACATATAAGATAGACTCTTATTCAGGGTGAAGGTCCGCTTCAAGTCATTGGGAATAGATATCCCCTTTACTGGTTCTATCTGCGTTTCGCCCATTACGACGTCATCTGAGGGCAATGATGGATTGAGTCTGCGGGTGGGAAGGTTAAAATGATTTAACAGCCAAAAAACATATCTTTCACAGCTAATCGGTGCTAGTCCAGCAATTAGCAACTCACCTGATCGCTGTCTACAAACCCACTCCGCAGCCCATGCTTCCAAAATTGGGATGTCTGAGGGGTAATTATTGAAAGGAACTTTAGCTTTAAATAAATAGCTAACGGCGAGCCCTATGGATACTTCGATTGGGAAGTACCTGGGGAAAAGGCTGTCCAGTGTTAGGGAGTCCCTACTCTATTATAATAATTGGGAAGGGGAGGGGGGGTTTCTGCCCCCTGAAGTTGAGTAGTTTATAGGACTATTAATAATAGATATGATATATGTTTGAAATAGCATCAATAAGTTTATTTTCTCTTCAATAGTTCATTCATAGTAGTTCATTCATAGTCTCATATATTTAAAGAGCATAATTGTAACATCAGTCTATTGTTTCCTATGAGGATTTTTTTCACGTCTAATCAGCGGGCTTGGAGTCGCTGATGTCACGTCGTCTGCATGCAGCACCCAGCGGGACTGTAGGCACCACCCGTCCCCAAAAGAGGAACGGATACAAGACTCTGGAAGAGCAATTGCCCAGAACCTGCACAAAGCGCCAGAGGGAGACATAGACGCTACACT
Source organism: Gastrophryne carolinensis (assembly GCA_027917425.1). Taxonomy (NCBI): domain Eukaryota; kingdom Metazoa; phylum Chordata; class Amphibia; order Anura; family Microhylidae; genus Gastrophryne; species Gastrophryne carolinensis. The sequence continues at coordinate 59,401,079 of CM051235.1, forward strand.
TATAGTAAATAAGAGGCCGATTCATTAATAGCGGCAGGTAGCGACTGTAGCGGCATTTTCAGAGCGCCCGCTAGTAGTCACTGTGCTTGGCCGTTGTTCAGTTGTTGATAGCGACTGAGTCGGTGTGCAGTAATGTTGAATACGGGGTGACGATTCGCTATTTGACAGGTTCCGCAATGTATGGGTGCGCATGATAGCGACTGGTCAGAGCGACCGGCTTCCACCATGTTCATCAAAAAATCACGGTCAAAAAATTCTCGCGCTGTGAAATGCATGTTTAAACCCCAGAGCGCTGGCGGCGATGTGTTAAAAGTAGTTTTTTAACCCCCGAACCACCATATTTTTGGAAACCAAAAAAAAAAAAAAATTATAAAGAATTTAGTAATATGAATACAATAATATCAGACCTGTAATATCAATTCTGCACAAATTTTTTTTTTTTACCTTAAAAAAATTATCTAAAATGGCAGAAGTGGTCACAGAATTTTGCACATTTAAAAAATAATAAAAAAAAAAACATTAATAATTAATTATGAATATTTAAAGATTGTTCCATTGAAATGCATTGGAGAGCGCCAGGTAGCGAGAGGTCATACCTGTCGCTGTTCAAGGTCGGATGCTGGCGCTGTGGGCTGAGGCTGGAATAATGATGAATGAGTCGCTATATGGCGCTATCTCAGTCGCTAAGCAGGATCGGCTTGATAAATGTGTGATTGTGGTGGGGAGCCGGCGTTCTCGTGGCGGTGCCCGTCATTACCGGTCGCTCACCAGTCGCTACCTGGCGCTATCCCTTGTTAAATAAGAGCCATAGACGCTACACTTATAGTAAATAAGACTGTACACAATGAAAGCAAGCGCTCCTTCACGTCTCATCTGATAGAGTGAGTGCACTGAGGAAGCATTTTTTACGAAACGTCTGCACACTCTACTGCATATACCTAAGGGTGACACGCTTGCTGCAAACTGCGAAACTTACTGCTGCTACGAACTGTGCAAAACAGACTATTTCACTTTGAGAAGAATCCAGATAAGACTTTATTATCTGTTTACCTTGCTATTATCATTTGTGTATCACCAAAATATGTGAAAAAATATGTACGTGGAACTGTATGTGTTAATACAATAGAAAACATGTGAAAAAAATCCTCATAGGAAACAATAGACTGATGTTACAATTAAGCTCTTTAATCATATGAGACTATGAATGAACTACTGAAGAGAAAATAAACTTATTGATGCTATTTCAAACATATATCATATCTATTATTAATAGTCCTTTAAATAAATAGGCCTACAGACTCAAGGCATGATGTTCCTAAGGATTTTTTTTTTTTTTTTTTGTGTAGAGTTAATTCCATATTCACCGATCACTCATCATTCCCAAACAAACCCATGTTTGTCCACGCTCGCTGATAAAGCTCGGAACAATAAAGGCTCACGGGTGGGCAACCTATGATGTAATACTGGCTAATAAAGGGCTGAAAAACATCAGTAGATGCACACAAATAAATAGAGATAAAACACAGCATGTGATCCAGGGTTACAACAGTACAAACATAAACACGGTGTTCATGCAGATGAATGATATTTCTTGGCCAGCAATCAGAATACACATTGATATGCCCCAGCGCGAGATCTACAGCCAGTTAGCGGATGGAAAAAAAAAAAAAAAGATTTCATGAAAGCTGTGGATCACACGAGGGCATCCATTGTTTGTTGCAATAATATTTTTGCGAGACGGAAAAAAAAAAGGATGGAAATGGCTGAGGGGCTATGTGTGCGCTTTGTGTGCGGCAGGACGCTTCATTAATCACACATCAGATGATGGTCAGGGGAGACAAAACAGAGCAAAGGGGGGGGGGGGGGGCAGGGGGCGGGATAGAGACCATTGTTCCAGGGGCCAAAGAGGGATTCAGCCTGTTATCTTCCTCATATCCTCCTCTTCTGTTTCACAACAACCACTGATGCAGAGAGAGCTTCGGTTTCTAAATATACATTTTCCTTTTCAAATCCCTTTCACAGATCCAGTCCTCCCTCACATTGCCTCTGTTGTCTTCAGGCTTCTTTCTTGTGTTCCTCCTACAATGCTCCTTGCTACGCCCACTGTCTCCCATATGTGCAGGGCTGTATTTACCATTAGGCAACCCTAGGCACGTGCCTAGGGCGGCAACCTGGAAGGGGGAGGCACTGCCCTTACTACTGTAGTAAAGAAAATGAATTAAAACTCCCATAGCCAGAACATTAATGCCTCCTAACAAGCACCCCCCCCCCCCCCCCCCGGCCACAGAAGGACGCAGAGTGTATTTGTGTGAAGTGGGGGGGGATGGCAATGGGTTGAACACAGACCAGAGCATCTCCCCTCCACTGGTGTGGTCATGTGACTCCTGTATGTCAGAACGCAGTAAAAGATGGAACATGCTTGTCTGCTTCTCTGCATTTCCCCCTTTGTGCCCTCTAGCCCATTGCATCCTTTCCCCCTACACACTGTGACCTACCTTAAAAACCTAAATTAAAAAAAAGGGGGCGCAAGCACTTAAAGTGCCCAAGGCACCATGCACACCAAATACGGCCCTGCATATGTGGGATGCGTTCCTTGTAGTGGCACATTTCTGGATGGCCTCGCCTGTACTTCTCTGTAGGGACATTATTGCCATCATGGCCGGCCTTTGGGGAGTACGAGCTGTGGCACCAGTAGACTCCATTCAGACACTTCATTCTCTTCTGTTTTCCTTTCTATTACCTTGGCCTGTCTCAGTCCGTCTTCTCTATCATTCTTTCTATCCTTTTCCCCTATTTTATCATTTCATTTCCACATCCCCTCCTCATTCACCTTTATATATTTGTTCCACCTTTTCTTTTTCAACCTCCCCTTTTACTTTTACATTGCCATCTCTTATCTACATTCCATTTATCGCTTTCTCTTGTCACCTTTCTTCCTTTTACCTTTTTTCCAAATTCCCTTCTTCTGTCTTTTCATATTTCCTCTTGTTCTTCTTTTTTTACATTTAACCTCCATCTCCTTATATAGTCCCCTTCTATCTCATTTTATTCTTTCACCTTCTCTCCTTTTTTTCCACCCCCCCCATAACTTCGCTGCAGCAAACGAAAGGTAGCTCAGTGCGACCGACTCTCGGCGCTCCACACCGTACATAAAGACACACAGCGACAAAATATGTACATTGTAGCAATTGTACCGGCTGTGTCAGACATCTTTTCTACTCTAATCTTTTCACACTGCTTTACTCCTTTCTGCTCTGCTGCTGTGGAAAGCTTGAGCGTTATGGAAGATTTTATTATGGAAGTCCAGGCACATTGGAGAGTATGATAGGGACTGGACACAAAAGCATGGAGATTAGTATGAACACCAGGGCTGTGGAGTCGGAGTCGAGGAGTCGGAGGAAATTTTGGGTACCTGGAGTCGGAGTCGGCAAACAATGCACCGACTCCGACTCCTACTAAATTTTTAGCAAGTTTAAATGTCCCAATTCACAAAAAGTTATAATTAATGACTTCTCTATTGTAAGAATAAAGACCAATGCATGCAGTGCCTCACGTAACCGCAAAACGAACACGTTAAGTAACCGTGAAGAAGCGTGCTTTTCATGTGCTTCACTATATGGCACTCAACGCACAATTAGAAGCGGCAATACTTATACTTTGCATAGTGTTGTGTTCTGCTGTTACAGGGAACCCATGGGTAACCCAGCCTCTCACTGATAAGGGATTAAGTAAATATGTTTTTTGCAGGACTAGAGACACTTGTATGGGAGGCCGATTCATTAATAGCACCAGGTAGCGACAGATGAGCGCCAGTAGCGTGATTTTCACAGCGCCAGCTAGTATTCGCTGTGCTTGGCCGGGGTTTGCTTGTTGACAGCGACTCAGTCGGTGTGCGGTAATGTTGAATACGGGGTTAGGGGTAGATGTTTCACAGGTTCTGCGTTGTATGGGTGCGCCTGACAGCGAATGGGCAGAGCGAACGGCTTGCTGCAGATTCATTAACAAATCACGCTCAAAAATTTCTTGGCGGGGATTGGCTGCAGTGGTCACGTGGGAGTGGGGACAGGTGAGCTTTTGGGGCTTTCTGGGGGTTTCACACAGCGGTGCCCCACCGAAGTGGACCAAAACCCAGGATAGTCAAAATCCTGGGTGTTGGTCCACTTTAATTGAAAATCCTCCAAGTGGTACCTTGATATGGCTACCCACCACTAGCCTATGAGCTACTGAACTCTGCCAATGTCTTCACCAGCCTCTTAAAGCTAGAAATTTGCATATGCTCTCGTCCAGTGACGTCTGCTGTCTGATGTCATTCGGCAAATGGCTCTCACTGATGCCAGAGATGCAGGGGATGCAGCGTGCGCTCCCCATTGACAACAATGAGAGCCATTTGCAGAATGACATAGTCATGGCAGACAGCTCTCATTGGGCCCCAGGGGGTTTCACACAGCGGGCAGCCCTATTGAAGCTCTAGAATTGTAAGCACAGTGACTGTGAGAGGGATAGGTATGGACTCACACAGCCTTGATACTGTGGCTTTAGCATAGCAGGACTTTGGATAAGGGTGACCTTGCTGGACGGGCAGGCACAGGGGAGCCAGGTAAATGGGGAGGAGCTGGAGTGAGACTGAGGAGACAAGCAGTAGAGGGCTTGTGTCAGAAGAAGGTTGAGTTGATTAAGTTGACTTGCAAATTGGGGGCTACACCAAGCCTAACCAGCACCAAGGCAGTGCAGCCCACCATTAATTCTCTTGGCTCTCCCTGTGTCCAGCGCGCCCCACTGCCCAGACAGGGGTTCCTGGCTCAGGAAGACTACGATCTCTTTACGCACGTCCTTATGTTAACCATAACTGGTCCTACTTTTTCAATCTCCTGCACCAGGATAACTCCTAGTTGGAATGTACCTAATAGATCCATTTCAATTGGCTACAGCTTTGCTGGTTAATGTTAATTGAATGGAACTCCACCTACTGATATTTAAACCTCGCTTACTCTATCCATTGTTTGTCATGAATAAGGACTCATAGTCCGAAACGCGTTGGCGTTGGGGCCCTTCGTGGATTATTCATTATGTGCTTTATACCTGCTGGATTATTGCTTTTAAAATGAAGAAAATAAATATTTGAAGATTTTAATCACCAATTGCTGGCTGGCTACATTTTCTTTACATAACTCCTAGTTACACCTAGACTGGAGGCCTGGGCTTCTGGCTGTACTTCCCTGATGGCTGCCCTGTGTAATCTTTCATGATTTACTCTTGTCCTTGGATCAGTTTATCCTTGTTAATAATCTTACTGCTTTGCTCAAAGCTACTTCAATTAACTTTGTTTGCTTTTCCGTCAGTACATTCCCTTAGTGCTTTCTCACACTGTTGCCATCCTTTATCACTTGCTCTCATGTCCCAGTCAACCATTGTTTCTCTAAAAATTCTCCTGCTTTGTCTCGCCAACCTTGTCTCCTTGGAACCATCTTCTCTGATGTTTCCTCCATTCTCATTAAGGCCGCCACAAAAGAGCTGCTCTTCTAAAAAGTTTATTGCTCTACATTGTGTGGTCAAATTATTTTTTCCCTTCCTCAAAAGGGTGGCCAGGTACTTGACTAGTGGGTGCACCTCTTCCCCAATTTTCTACTTCAAAATAAATAAATACTGTGTTTTTTTCCTGTGTTAAAAAAGAACAAGTAAATAGTTAATTTTTGGCTAGCACACCATATAAATGAAAAAAGGAGGTAAAGGAAGTTGTTTGGGTGCTTTCTCCTATGGGATAATTCCTTTACAATATCCCTCTGCTAAATAACAAAAAATTTCAATAAGGATATATCAGCACACCCATATTGGTGTGCTGATATCTCCTTATTGATTTTTTTCTCAAAAAAGAACAAGGAAACTTGAACCAGACTCGAGCCAAGCTGGATATTCACATAGGTCATATACAGAAGGAGGACCGGGGTGAAAACTAAACTCAATTTGGGTTTTTACTGGCCCCGCTCAGCCCATGAGCTTTATTATTGTAGGGGCAGATACTGGCAGGGGTGGTTATGCTGACACCTGACTGGGGCATACAGTGGAACAGGGTACAGGGGGAAAAAGGGTTGAGGAACCATCACAGCACAGGTCCTGGGTGGGGTGTGTGGTGTGCTAGGGGCTTTGTTCAGCTGACGCCAAAGAAGTGTGGCCCACTGGGAATTGTCCTTGTGCTCACTATGGCCTGTCTGCACCTGGTTACAGGCCTTGGCTTGGTAAAGGAGCTATACCATGATTTGAACCTTTCAATGATTTCAGGGTTATTTTATGTCCTGGGTTTCTCCTATACTCTGCTCCATCTAGATGGACATTCATTACAAGCCTTCACAGGGCTCAGCTGCCCCCTCAGGACCCAGTATTTGTCTTTGCAGGCAGCCTGGCAAGTGTTGCAAAGATTTTTGCAAGGATTTTATTTTTTTTTCTCACTTTTCCAAACCTGTGCTCCTGCACCTTGTGCTATGTTTCTGCCCCGAGGACCCGCCTTCCGCCTCTCCTTCTGTGCTTCAGTTATGGCACACTGTGTGTTTGTCTCGGCAGGGCCCGATGGCTGCTCTCCTGCTCCCCCTGTTCTGGTTCTCAACCTGGGTACCAGTGCGGCCACTTGGACTGCACATTACAGTTCGGCTTCCTTCTGGGGGAGGGGGGGCCTCAGCATGTGGGCTCCGGATGTGTCCATCTACTGCCTGTGGCCCCAAGCATTTGGGGGCAGTTGGGAGTGGTCCTCCTATGGCCATCTGCAGAGTGGGTTCAGGCTCTACTCTAACTTATCATAGGTTGTCTCTTGTGGAATGCTGGGTTATTCTGTGTGTAGGCCCTGTGTCTGCAGTGGCATTTTTTGCAACTGGCGTTCCTCCTGGTGCCACTAGATCTATAGGCTCCCTGTCTTCTTTTTCTTCTTCTTGCCTTTCGTAGATGTTATTCATTCTGCAGCTTTACGCTGGGCTGCAGCATTTCCATTGGCGTTTTTGCTCTGTCTCTTCAAAGCTGCTGGCCGTTCACTGAGGTGTTGGCAGGGTTGGGCCATGCTGAGCTCCTCGGCAATTCGTATTGCGCCCTTACTTGGCTGACCTGTATTCCAGACTCCCTCCTAGAGGAGACAGAAGGGGATGTTTTGACACTTTCCACCCTGGCCTCCTCGGTCGCATCCAAAGTTTTTTGTCTTGGCCTTCATCAAAGGCAAGGAACACACCAGAGTTTTTTCCAGCTTCTAGGAGGAATGTATTATGTTGTTGACCAGGATCCTGATTCGCCTGACTTACTGGTCGGCATCCCTTTGCCTGCACACCACGTCTGTTCTCTGTTCACGCCATGTTCGGATTCTCGACCGTGGTACAGTGGCCTTTTCCCACATCTTGGTTCAACTGCAGTTCTGGCCATGTTGTAGCGGCTCTCCCTCACTTTGCATTTCAGGAATACCGTCTGTTCTGGTGGGTTTATCCATCACATCACTCCCTTCCTTTTTTGAGGACCTATGGCTTGGCTTGTCCACCCTCATGTGCTTACTCTAAGCTGAAGGCTGAGCAGGATGCTGCTTGGATGGGAGTCCACCTGGGGGTGCCAGGTGATTACACGTCTTGCCTGGGACTGAGGTGGAGGCCTCCTGGTCTCCCCGACCAGGGTGGCTCTGCTGTTCTCCCTGGTTGAGAACCGGTCTCTTGGGCTTGACTGCCACAAGTGCAGGCCATTCCAGCAAGACAGCTGCTTAGGTCAGCCTCCAGAATCGGCATAGCTATGCTTGGGTCTCCTGCTCCAGGAGCTGGGGGTTGAGAAACCCCTTTGGTTCCTTATTGCACCACTATAGTGAGGAGGAACGTGGATTCAGAGGTGGTGTGTCTGCCTTATGTGCTTTTGGTCGCTCTTATGTGGCCCTCTACCAAGAGGTTTTGTTTTCTGCCTTCTTCCTCCACTCTCAGGAGGGAGATTTTCTTTCATGCACTTGTTAGGTCACGAGGGGCTGGCGCCAGCCTAGTTCGCTGTTCACGTTGAGGATTGATGATTTTCCTTGGCCTACTGGGGCCAGGAGGCTTTTCTTTGGCCATGGCTCTTTCCACCAGGGATGGCGGCGTTCCCTGGGCCTGTTAACTTTCGGCTTCATGGGTCACCTGTGCATGACACTTCCCTATTCCATTTTACTGAATTGGCAGGGTAGAAATGAGGTCTTAAGGCGTCTAGCCTCCGCCTTGCTTTAATGCCATCGCACATTGGTGGTCTGCCGGGCTGCCCTTGCCCAGCTATTCAGTGGCACAGGCTTGTGGTCGCCCTGTTCAGACTCTCTGTTGCTGTTCCCACCCTAAGATGTGGACTGGAGAAGTGGAGCAGAGTATAGGAGAAAATACAATTTTGTGATAACTCACCTGTAAAATGGTTTTCTCCGTAGTACTACGCTTCTCCTCGATGGCCCTGCCCTTTGTTTCTACCAGGGTTGACTGCTTCATCTTGCTGCAAACTGATAGTACGTCTTTACTTATTTTGACTTCAAGCAATAATTTATGGGCTTCCCGTGGTTCCTCCCACGCTTGGTGTTACTACTTTTGGAATGACTGAGGTCTGATTAAGCAGATGAGCCCTGTGTAGGCTACAACTCTTTTATCTTTGCAGACACGCCTACTGGCATGTGACAATCACCATCTAATGAATGTGTGTCGAGGTGAAGCAGAGTGCTACAGAGAAAACCATTTTACAGGGAAGTTATGACAAAATGGTATTATATGTCTGGGGTTGGAGAGGTAACTGGCTAACAATTTAGGTATAAATAAAATTGTCCTGAGCTGCAAAACCATACTGATCCTTCGCTGCTTGATTTCAATAATTGAAAATAACAGAATACCAAGTCATATTTTCCTTACCGCAGTTTGGAACAATGCAACATCATAACAGTGTGTTGTTGTGTCTTTCTACACTTGGCCTTATTAGGTAACAATGTATGTGGATGCCTGCACGGGCCTGGTGTTGCACTTCACAGTATAGCTGATCTGTGTATGAAAAGCGTATGGCGGCGGATGTCCATGTCAGGTGAAGGAAGAACTGATGAAAAGTCAGATCTTTTGTAAATGAACAACCACAACCCTTTGTATCTGCCCGGCTTTAAAAGACTTCTCTGTGTTTGTTTTTTCCCTTCACTAACGTCTTCTCATTCTTCTCTGCCCTTGTTCACTTCCTCCACTCTCTCATTACCGAATACACCCAAAGCAGACATTCTCAGAGTAAGGCGGGGTTTCTCTGCAGTACATCTGCTGGCCATAAAGAAAATAAGGCTTGTGTGTATCTTTAAAGTGGACCTTTACCCTGCAGCAGGCCCAGCTCATGGTTTATGTGGGTCCTTTGTGGAGAGAGTCCCAGTGGGCCCCATTGTAGTGTGTCATGACACACATGGCGGTAAAGCTGCAGGTATAGTGCACATCGCCCCTTGTTGCAGTTCCCCCTTTTGTGGACTGCACCCAAGGACCTTAGACCAGACGAGGAGACCCACTTACCTGCCACCTGGGTCATCTTGTGCCTGTTAACTCTATCTAGTCTGAGGACTTCTGGCAAAGTCCACAAAAGTGGACTTTCCCTTTAAACACAATTTTCCAGTCAAAATGCAAAAACTTGCACATAGCACTTTTTCTCTTTGTTAAATGTTCTTTATCTGTATGTTCACTAGTTGCAGGTAGATATAACAATATTCACCTGCTTACCATCACCACTGGCACCTAGTATTGTTTATATTTACATTATTTATCTACATGATTAGGAAGGATATTTTATATTTATATATTTAAAGCCTTTGTGTGGGAAACCCCCTTTTGTTATTGTGTTTATGTATTTTAAATGGATGATCGTCTTGTGATTTTGTGTTAATTTTTTCATGAGTCTCTTTAATACAAATAAAATTAGATACTATTTTAGCATATAGTCTTTTGAAAATTTTGTTGGTTGAGTGTGGAGTCCATCTGAGGGTCTGTGGGGGGATTTCCAGAGCCCCCCCAAACTGCATCTGTTTATTGTCTAGACGGGCACGGATGGGTCCAGCACCCCCATCATCTATACTGTTGGGCTGTGCGTATCTACCTTTGTTCGTACACAAAATGCAAAAACTTGTCTCCTAAAAAGTTCGAGATCAGTCTCCCCTTCTGGCATTGCTGTCCTTACCTTACAAGGTAAGTAATGAATGTAATAAATGAAAAAGTAACAGTAACAGAAAGACAACCAGAAATAAAGAACAAATGGAAAGAAAGATAATATGGAACATCAGAAAGAGGGAAAGAAAGAAGGAGAAAGAAAGGGAATAAAGAAAGTAAAAAAGACAGAATAGATCTAATAGAAGAAAAAAAAGCAAGAACAAAAGTCAGAAAGAGAGAATAGAAGAAATCGTCAGAAAGAAGGAATGAAAGCGAGAGAAAAGAGAGAAAGAATGACATAATAAAAATGAAGGCTCTCCTGATGGCCAGGGCGCATCGGACCTGCCCAAGGCATACAGAATGGCCCATGGAAAAAGGCATGTCACATGGTCACCGTGTGAGATAGGCCCTCCCAGGGTGCAGGGGCTTCAGCACCTGCCCTGGTAAGCCCAGTGCTGACGCCGGCCCTGCCATGTAGAGTCTGCTGCCTCCCAGTCTCAATTAGGGATGCCCTGTGGAGGTATGTGAGTTGAGAAAACAGTCACAGAGGAGGAATTAACCCAGTACCACACCACAGTACCACACTATGAGGATAAGCAGGGGCAGATGGTCAGCTGAGGATGATCTCCCAGCTCTCAGGTATTGTCATGGAAATCCAAGGCCCAACGACGGAGAGAAATTTGCTATGGTATGGGATTAGATGGGTCTTAGCTGGGGCTCAAGATCCTCCACACATCACACAGCCTGGGGGCTGCAGAACAGCTCTATTGCCCTGGTCTGGGCATTTTAAATCTACTGGATGGGCACGTACATAAGATACATGCAAGCGGACACTCAGAACTTGGCTGATGTCTGTGTGTCTGATTCCCCGTGGAGAGAGCAGAATTTCAGGGGGCATGGCCGTCACATTTTGCCCATTTGTCAAACTGTCCCTGGCAGTGGCACTGGCCAATACTGGGCCAAAAACTCTTTAAAGACTAATTCTACTTTCAATGGCATTTTTAAAAGTTTCCATTATTGTGTGCAAAATTATGTCCTCAAGGGGCTGAGCTTATCTGTTGATTTTTCTCTTTTTTATTTGTTTGCAACGGGGAGGCCGATTTATTAATAGCGCCAGGTAGCGACAGATGAGCGGCAGTAGCGGTATTTTCACAGCGCCCGCTAGTATTCGCTGTGCTTGGCCGTTGTTCGGTTGTTGACAGCGACTCAGTCGGTGTGCGGTAATGTGGAATACGGGGTTAGGAGTCGCTGTTTGACTGGTTCCGCACTGTATGGGAGCGCATGACAGCGAATGGCCATAGCGAACGGCTCCCAGCATATTCATTAACAAATCACGCTCAAAAAATTCTCGCGCTGTGAAATGCTTGTTTAAACCCCAGAGCGCTGGCGGCAACATTGCAGAAGTGGTCACAGAATTTTTGACATTTAAAAAAAAAAAAAAAAAAACATTAATTAATTAATTATGAATATTTAAAGATTGCTCCATTGAAATGCATTGGAGAGCGCCAGGTAGCGAGAGGTCATACCTGTCGCTGTTCAAGGTCGCTCGCTGGCGCTGTGGGGTGAGGCTGGAATAATGATGAATGATTCGCTATCTGGCGCTCTGTCAGTCGCTAAGCAGGATCGGCTTGATAAATGTGTGATTGCGGAGGGGAGCCGGCGTTCTCGTGGCGGTGACCGTCATTACCGGCCGCTCACCAGTCGCTACCTGGCGCTATCCCTTGTTAAATAAGGCCCTCAGTGTTATAAAAGCAACGTACCCCATGATGATACATAATGATTGTCATTGACATTGGTTGGAAGAGCATGACCAAGACTTCCAAGTACTACCCTGGTACCCCTAATTCCTTGGACTTGGAACTGAATCGAGGATGTGGGGACCACCATGATCGCAGGAAGGAATAGAGACATGTGGAGTTCGCTGAGGACAGCAGAGAGAGGTAAAGGCTTTTTTCCAAGCCTCACAGTAACTAGAGGGGCCCTAGCAAATTAAGGGGCAGTGGGCTACATTTGGCCACAGGCAAACTTAGGGGGCACATGAGTTGTGTAACTATAGTGGGTGCAACTGCAGAGGGGCCCAGGAGGTCGGGGATGCTCATCATTGTTGCTCCTCCCCCTTATTTATCATATTTGTGCTCACTTGGCATCATTTAGAGAAAGGAAGCAGCATTTGTTTCTGCTGTTTCAGTCTTTAGTTGTCTAGCTGCATCCAACTGAGTTAAATGACAGCAACTGAATGAGCCGTGAAAGGGCCCCGACACATGGGGAGGCCGATTCATTAATAGCGCCAGGTAGCGACAGATGAGCGACTGTAGCGTGATTTTTTCAGCGCCAGCCAGTATTCGCTGTGCTTGGCCGGCATTAGCTTGATGACAGCGACTCAGTCGGTGTGCGGTAATGTTGAATACGGGCTGGGGGGTCGCTGTTTCACAGGTTCAGCGTTGTATGTGAGCGCCTGACAACGAATGGCCAGAGCGAACGGCTAGCTTCATATTCATTAACAAATCACGCTCCGAATGTGCTGTCGCTGTCCATTCCTTGTTTAAACCCCAGAGCGCTGGCGGCGATGTGTATTAACTAGTTTTTAACCCCTAAACAGCCATATTTTTTGAATGTAGCATTATACATGTTTTTAGAATCATTTTGTAATATGAATACATTAATCTCAGACCTGTTAGATCAATTCTGCACATATTTTTTTTAATTTTTTTTTTTACTTAAAAATAAATCCTAACATTGCAGAAGTGGTCTCCGATTTTTTGACATTAAAAAAAAAAAAAAAAAAAAAAAGAATACCAATTAATTATGAATAATTATAGATTGCTCCATTGAAATGCATTGGACATCGCCAGGGAGCGACAGCTCATACCTGGCGCTGTGAGGGAATTTGCAGCGGCGCTGTTCGGTCCAGGCAGCTTCATGATGAATGCCGCGCTAGCCGTCGCTCTCGCCGGCGCTAGCCTCATTTTGCTTGATAAATGCGTCATTGTGACCGCCGCCGGGCGTACTTGAGTCGGTAGTCGCCGTTAGCTGCCGCTACCTGGCGCTCGTCAGACACTACCTGGCGCTATCGCTTGATGAATAAGGGCATTAGTTAAAGCGGATCTTCAGCATCATTTTAAAGAAAAGGCCAAACCTCTTTCCCCCTCTGGGCTTCAACTCTGTTCGGGACTCGAAACGGGCGCCGCCATCTTGCCTCAGAAGCATCACATACTGAGGAGAGGAGAGTGGGATTAAAGTGCAGGGGGCGGGGTTATAGCTGTGCTTTGCACAGACAGAGCACAGCTGGGGTCAGGAAAGGGAGCAATCCCAGAATGCAGAGCAGTATAGATAGAAGCGACTTCCTGTCTGCAGGCAGCCTGAGACTCCACGGGCGGCCAAAGGCTCAAATAATGCACTAGGTGCAGGCAGGATGATTTTTAATGTGGGCAATCTGTATGTACAGGGCGGGGGAAACATAAGGGATAGACTCTTATTCAGGGTGAAGGTCTGGTTTAAGCCACAGAAAATTAAAGCGGACTAGGGCAGGGCAGTGCCACTAGGGTTTTGTTCCATTTAATAAACATTACAGAAACCTATATAGGCATCTTGCACTATAGTTCATCACATTTGCTAACCTAGCAGCAGGCGTAACATGTTGTGTAGTTTTTGTTAATTAAACAAGACAAAAAAAAATGGTATTTATACATTTGTGATTAAACCGGGGAGGGGGGGGGGTCCGACATTGGGACCCCAAAATTCCTTGTGGCGGCCCTGCCATGATGTATTGCAAAATAAAGTGCAAAGTGCAAACGGGGAGGCCGATTCATTAATAGCGCCAGGTAGCGACAGATGAGCGACAGTAGCGGTATTTTCACAGCGCCCGCTAGTATTCACTGTGCTTGGCCGTTGTTCGGCTGTTGACAGCGACTCAGTCGGTGTGCGGTAATGTTGAATACGGGGTTAGGAGTCGCTGTTTGACAGGTTCCGCGCTGTATGGGAGCGCATGACAGCGAATGGACATAGCGAACGGCTCCCAGCATATTCATTAACAAATCACACTCAAAAAATTCTCGCGCTGTGAAATGCATGTTTAAACCCCAGAGCGCTGGCGGCGATGTGTTAAAAGTAGTTTTTTAACCCCCAAACCACTATATTTTTGGAAACCCAAAAAAAAAAAAAATTTTTTTACAGAATTTAGTAATATGAATACAATAATATCAGACCTGTAATATCAATTCTGCACAATTTTTTTTTTTTTTTTACCTTAAAAAAATCTAACATGGCAGAAGTGGTCACAGAATTTTTCACATTTAAAAAAAAAAAAAAAAACATTAATAACAATTAATTATGAATATTTAAAGATTGTTCCACTGAAATGCATTGGAGAGCGCCAGGTAGCAAGAGGTCATACCTGTCGCTGTTCAAGGTCGCACGCTGGCGCTGTGGGGTGAGGCTGGAATTATGATGAATGAGTCGCTATATGGCGCTATCTCAGTCACTAAGCAGGATTGGCTTGATAAATGTGTGATTGTGGTGGGGAGCCGGCGTTCTCGTGGAGGGGCCCGTCATTACCGGTCGCTCACCCGTCGCTACCTGTCGCTATTCCTTCATAAATAAGGGCCTAAAGTACAAAGTGCAAACTAAGTACAAATATAGGTAGTAGAGGCAATATGCAACTTACATAGGACAATCGAAACAAGTGTCATATTGTGCAGCAATGGTTAAGAAAACAGTAGGAAATAAAGCACAACCCTTAGGAGCTTACAATCAGTTGCAGAAGGGCCTCCAATTTCTGTAAGTGTTTCCATATGGAACACAAGTTATTTCAGAGATTAAACTGTCATAGGTGCACAAATGCTGGGGCCCCGCTGAAGACCAAAAATAAAGATATCAGCTCTCCAGAGATTGGAAAAACAGAACCTTCCTTTATTTAATGCAAGCTGCAAATCATACAAAATGTTGGGCCACACAAGGTCTCACACTGTTACCATGTGTATGGCATGGCTTACACTACACATTTAACACACAACATATTGTTTGCACAGTTTTGGCAATTTTACTGTTGCACATTTTCTTTTTTTTTCTTTTTTAACGGTTGGGCCAGGATTAGGGCTACTTAACATGTGACCTCATCCAGGACTTCATGTTTGGCCATTATTTTAAAGGGTTAATGCCTAAAGAAAAAAAACTATACTCACCCCCTCAAATCCCTTCCTAGGGACATGAGTGGGTGCAACAACTGCTCTTCACAAGAGTGTGTCCTCCACCAGCTCCATAATGGTCCATCCTGAGCTAAGAGCCTACAAGGTGCCTCATCATGGTACACCCGCCATCCCTTGGTACACCCCCCATCCCATGGTACACCCCCCATCCCATGGTACACCCCCCATCCCATGGTACACCCCCCATCCCATGGTACGCCCATGGTACGACCCCCGTCCCTCTCGTGATTGAAGGTAGGCATGCTGTTATCTCAGAGAAGCAGATGGGCAGGCTTATTCATCACTAACGCCAGGTAGCGACAGATGAGCGTCTGTAGCAGGCATTTTCAGAGCGCCCGCTAGTAGTCACTGTGCTCAGCCGTGGGTCGCTACCTTATAGCGACTCAGCCGCTGTTCAGTAATGTTAAATACATTGTGAGGAGTCGCTATTTGACCAGCACAGCGCTGTATGGGAGCGTATGTTAGCGACTGCTCATAGCGACCGACTCACACCATATTCAGCAAAAAAACAGCCTCACAAATCTCTGGCACTGAAAAATACTTGCTTGAAGCCCAGAGCGCAGGAGGCGGTGTGTTTAAAGTCTGTTTTCCAGCATCTATCAACTAGTAACAAAGCGAAAACATATGGAATTACATTGTAACAACATTGTAACATGAACACTTTAATGCCAGACCTGTAATGTCATTTCTGAGGAAATATATAAAAACTGAAAAAATTATGAAAAAACTGCTTTTTCAATGCCAGAAGAGGTCACAGAATTATTTGTGATTTTTTGAAAAAAACAAAAAACAAATACCCCGTTTAAAGAGAAGAAAAGGATCATCCATTGAAATGTATGGGAGAGCGACAGGTAGCGAGAGGTCATACCTGGCGCTGTGCAAGGCTGAACGCCGGCGCTGTTCGCTGAGACTGTGAAAATGATGAATCAGACACTACATGGCGCTATCCCAGTCGCACAACAGATTCTGCTTGAGAAAATGTGTAATTGCGTGCCGTGTCCGGTGCTCACCAGTCGCTACCTGTCTCTACCTCTCATTAACCAGCCACTCCCTGACGCTATCCCTTCTTAAATAAGGGCCTAGGATTACTTGCCCCCTCCAGGGTACCTTTTTTTTTTATATTGCCTATGTTTGAAGGAAAGGATAAAATCACAGACTGACCCAGAAGCTATAATGAAATACTGGTATAAGTTTTTTGTGACTGGTCTACATGAATCTTTGTACAATGTGTTTTTGTTTATTTAAAGTTGACCTATCAGCGACAGTGCCAGCCCTGGAGTCTAAAAGGCAGACTATGCCCTATTTGGGATGACCCACTATGTAAGCCCCCCCCCCCACCCAGATCACCTGCAAACCCTTTACCTTGCCTCCAGTCCCATGACACAACCATTGCATTCTTGCAGCTGTGTGAGCTCCATTGCCCAACCAGACAGGCCGGTCATAGGAGTGCACTCCGCAGGGATACCGCTCACTCCAAAGCAGCAGCTTTATTCCATGACATTAGTATGCACGGTATAAAGCACTAATTGGATGAGAATCCACAAGCACCTGCGATGAAATAGTGAATTTTAACGGCCATCCCACAACATCCCCCCTGATCCCCACCCCGAGTTTTCTTACCAGACACCGATCAGAAGCCATGGGTGCACGGCGGAGCGCGCGGGGCAGCGGTGGATTTCCCGGGACTTATATTGGCGGTATTTCTTTTGTTTTTGTTATTGCAGCATCAATATATGATTTATAGGGGCATGTATTATTTCACAATTGTTATTTGATATTTTTGGTTATTATTTGATTGGGGTTTGTTTGGGTTAATGTCATTTTGATATTTAAAATATATATTTTTTGTACTAGGATATCTATTTAGTTTTCATACATGGAGTTTTATTGGTAGTTTATAACACTGTTTTATAAGATAGTCATTTTTGCACTGGGCACTTTATTATATACAGCACTTTAATTATAGTATCCCCTATTAATATCCCGTCCTCCCCACGCAATACTATTTATTTATCAGGAGATGACAGTATTTTTGTAATGCAATAATATTTTCATTCTTATTCTGCCTTGTTTATATTATTAATATTGTGATAGTATTAGGTTAAGAATATACCGGGAAACCACGAGTATTAGAGTTTTTAAATTTGTCTTGTATTTTCATGTTATGTGTGATTTTAATTTGTGAATATAGCACTCTTTAATAAATTTATATTTTTGATATTTCCTCTCATATGTAGTGGAGTGCCCATTGTTTTTCAAATCTCATACTTATATTTGAGGTTGTTGTACTTTGGTTGTTTGGGATTTGGGGTGCACCCACGTTTTCATTAGATCTTATTATCTATATGTGTGGTGCCCTTACAGTTCTACCCTTTTCTTACCAGATGGTCACTGTGCGCACTCCATAGCTGGAGCTGTAGTTTTGCAGGGACAGATCATGGGTCAGGGTGGATTTGGGGACTCTAAAATTGAAGGTACTGAAGCTTTATTATTGTAGGGGAATATAAAGTGGCCGGGTGGCTACAGCCCTCTAACGTTGTGATGCTGAGGCCATGAGTCTGATATCTACTAAAAAGGAATATTAAACATACATACATTTCTAATGCCTGATGCTCCCCGTCGGTGTCTGTGCAATAATCACAGGGCAGCTTCCCGGCCAGGGACGTTTCGGCAGCAGTGGAACTGAAATGTTCCTAGTGTTGTTCCTGTCTGGCAGCGAAAAAAGGTTGCACAGCCGAATGGGATGGGCACCAGTGCCAAAATTTAAGAACAGCTTCCGGGGGTGGGGTAAAAAAATGAAGATAATAAAAAAAACGAATAAAACAAAGTGGGACCGGCAGCGCCCCCCCTCCCCCAGTCGGGCGCTCTGTGCATCCACACACCTCGCACACCCCAAAAGCTGGCCCTGACTGAGGTTATAGTATTGCAGGGAAAGATCATGGGCAAGTGTGGATATGACCAAACTTAAAGCAGTCCCACCCTGGATTTCTAATGAACAGGTGTAGGGCAGTGCTGTGACAGACTAGGGGGGCATCTAGATTGCTGAAGCCAAAGTGCTGTTCGCCGATGGCCACCAGCGGTCTCTCTCGTCTTTCCACACTTCTGGTAAAGGCCGGCACATGTGACCGCTGGTGGCCAATCGGAGGATAGCATATTTGAGGTGAAGGCGAGGATTTTGGGTTGTTGCAGGGGTTACTGTGTCGGGGGGCTTCAGCAATCTGGATGCCCCTCCCGCGCCCGTTTGTTAGAAATCCTATGTCCATTTTAATGTGAGAGTACTGAAGTTTCAATACGGTGGCTGTATCCCTCCAAAACTGCAGAGGCAGATCAGGGGCTGGTTTATCAGGGCCAAGTACAAGAGCCAGTGTAGGGAAGACTTGGTAGGTGGAAAGTGGATGGAGTTAGCTCAAGCAGCAGCAAATTTACAGGAAAGAGTAAATTCTGGCATAAGCTCCAGGCTAGGTGGGCTGTGTGCTGGGGGCAACACCTAGCCGTCTCTAATACATTGTAGCCCATCAGGAATTCTCCTGGTCTTCCTTTTTACCAGTCCCCCCCCCCCCTTGATGAGGCATTTGGGGGACATAGACGTAAAAAAAAGCCCACTGACGTTGCATATTGTGAAAAACATTCACAATGACATGAGAGCAATTTGTAGCTTCCCACAAGAGGATGAACCTGTGAAGTGTTTCCTCTGTAGCCTCTAAGGTGTTCATGCTCCCAGAAAGGATCAGGTAACCGTGTAATAATTCTTTCTGATCTCTACAGCTAGTGACATCACCCGCCATAGTCCTGCATAGTCCTTCTCTGATCTGTTTAGCAGTTAACATCACACGGAAGACAAACGAGACAGCTAACCACAAAAAACGTATCTAAACATAAAGTGAAGCACGCCACAGACAAGAGAGGACATTGACATACACTGTACATGTAAAGAAGAGACGGCTACCAATTGGACCCTTATATCAGGTCATCTGAAGCAGGGGCGGACTGGGGCACACCGGCCCTGCTGCACTGTTCTTAATGTCACTATATACACACCTTATTTTTGTTCCATAAGATGCACCCAGGGTTTAAAGGACTAAAATAAGAAAGAAAATATTCTGAAACAAATGGTGTGCTTAAATTTCCTCATTCAGTGCGCAGAATCACCCCATTACAATAAAGGCAGTGGGGGCATCCCTCAGTACAGCCAGTGGGGCATCCCTCAGTACAGCCAGTGGGGGCATCCCTCAGTACAGCCAGTGGGGGCATCCCTCAGTACAGCCAGTGGGGGCATCCCTCAGTACAGCCAGTAGGGGCATCCCTCAGTACAGCCAGTAGGGGCATCCCTCTGTACAGCCAGTGGGGCATCCCTCAGTAGAGCCAGTGGGGGCATCCCTCAGTACAGCCAGTGGGGGCATCCCTCTGTACAGCCAGTAGGGGCATCCCTCTGTACAGCCAGTAGGGGCATCCCTCAGTACAGCCAGTAGGGGCATCCCTCTGTACAGCCAGTAGGGGCATCCCTCAGTACAGCCAGTAGGGGCATCCCTCAGTACAGCCAGTAGGGGCATCACTCTGTACAGCCAGTAGGGGCATTCCTCTGTACAGCCAGTGGGGCATCCCTCAGTACAGCCAATGAGCGGCATCCTGGGGCGATCGTGATCATCCTGCAATAGCGCTAGTGTGAAACCAGCCTCAGCCTCCATTTTTCTGTGACTTGTGATTTGATGCGGTGCATTTCCTGTCCCCCAACGGTGTGGGCACCTGGAGTGGAAGGCGATGGCAGCAGGACTGGCAGAGGATGAGGCAGCAGCAGCAGCGAACCGGCAACGCCCTATATTTTATATTTCAGCCCTATATTTTACCAGCTCATGACTGGCCCAAGACACCCCCACTGAAGGCCCCCAACCATGATGCTGGGGTTCCTTGGCTTGTGTGTACAGGGGGCTGAGAAGGAGACAGGGATTGAATGTGGATGTTAAAGCAGCAGCCCAAGGGGGCCCAAAGCAGAGCGGCCCAACGTGCATTGTCCGGGCCCCTGGCTGCGGCCCTAACACATACCCCCACAGTGAGTTGATACTTCTCCTATCATGGGAAGGATCCAGGCAGAGGAGTGGAGCACACATCCTGGGTGGGGGCGTCTTTCTATAGTTGGCCTCAGGCAGCAGAGAGGCTAAGTTCACCCGTTTTTGGAAACTATAGGAAAAAAGGGGAAAAAATCAAGAGCGTTTAGCTTTCCATAAATCCAACCTGAGGATTTGGCAATGCAAATGAGAGTTGGCTACAGTTCTGCAGACCTGCGCCATATCCAGATGCATAGAAGCCCATAACTGCCATCCCAAGCCCTAATGAGAACATGTTTTCAAGGACTAAGGGATGCCCCTGCGCTGGGGCAGAAGGGCAGCATGACTGCCATGCGCAGGCCAGGAAGGGTGGGAAAGTAGCTATTAGAGGGATGGACATAGGGACAGGATGTGATGGCCAGGAAGGGGAGGTAAGTAGGGGCGGGGGGGGTATTTAAGCGGCTGGCTCCTCAGGCACCCTCTCTTTCCGGTTTCCCACAGAGCAAGAAGCACTACGCTCCTTGCTCTGACAGGTATGGAGAGCCTTCTGGAGAGGATGCGTGAGGAGGCAGTTCGGCGCGGGGAGGATTGGCTCCGCGGGGTGATGGGCGCCTTACCTGGTCCTGCTGATTCTTCGCCGCCTGCTCCGCTGCCGGCGGCTGTCCCCCGCCGCACTGGGCGCACCCGCCGGGCGGCTGAGCGCCTCAGCCCTTCCCCACCACGTGCTGTCAGGGGCGCTTCTCGCCCTGTCTCTGCCCCTCGGCGCTCGATCTCCTCCGGCCCCACTCCTCTTCCTGCCCGGGCGGGGACAGCTGCTCCCCGCCCTGCTGGCTCCTCTTCTGCCCGACGTCGTCTGCGGAGCCAGGCTTCTTCTGCTGCTGCTGGTTCTCAGGCAGGGGCGGCGACCGCTACCGCCGCCCTGCTGGTGGGAGGCCGGCATGACACCCTGTCTTCACAGGCAGCTGGGGCTGCTGTTTCCCATGGATTTCTGCCTGTTTCCTCTGTGCCCAATTCTGTGGGGGTGGATCACTGCACCGCCCCCCACTCAGGTACTGCCCTTCCCCCTCTCCACTTGTATTTCCGCGGGGCGGTCGGAGGCGGGTCTGGGGGGGATTCCGGATTGGATTCCAGTTTTGGGTCCCGTTCGGTGTCCCACCCGGCCCCCTCTCAGCCGGCCCCTACATATATGACGGGGGCTACCAGCGCCCCGGGGAGTGCGGGCATCCGCCCAGATACTCTAACCGGCTGGGCGTCCGGCCAGGCCAGCCTTGTGCCCTTAGGGTCTCCGCTTACCTCCCTGGGGTCACGGGATCTCCCAGTTGCCGGGGCTTTGGGCGGGGATGTGGGGCACTTACGGGTGGCGGTTCCCAGCCGACCCCTCCCTTCTTCGTCCCTTGCATTGCCCCCTCCCGGGCCGCTGGGTGTTTCTTTGCCGGGCGGGGACGTGTCTCCTCTTCTTTTTTCGTCACAGGTGCCAGCCGGTATGGACCTCTCGGGTGCGACCAGCGCAGCGTGGACTGCACTTTTGCCAGCTTCAGCGAGTCAATCGTCGTCCGGTGGCGGTTCCCAGGGACTCAGTCTGCAATCTGCGGTGAATCACGGGCTGGTGGCGGTGGGTTCGACGCTTTCCTCTACACCTGCTGTCGCGGCCACGTCGGTGGGCCCATCTTTGGTTCCAGTCTCGGAGTCGGCAGTGGCTACGGTTCCGTCGGGGATCACGCCAGCAAGCCAGAGTCGTCCGGGTGGCGGGTCGGACATTCCTGCGCACCCTCCAGGTGAGTCCCAGCCTCTTTTTTCTCTCAATGTGCCGGGGGTTGCTCGGGGGGGGGACCCAGGGGTGGGAAGGAGTCACTGGGGTGAGGTCATTTGTGGAGGGGTTGAAGGATTTAGTCGGGAGGTTTGAATCTGACATTTCTCAGTTGAATGGGCCGGTGGGTCCTCAAGTGGTGTGGGCCGCTCCAGAGTCGGGGTTGGCTGGCCCCGGGGTTGGGGGGGCCCCGTTGGCTGGGGGTAGCGGGGGTCTGGCTGTATCTCAGCCTCAGGCACAGGGGGGGGGTGCAGGCTGGACATGTAGGGACGGAAAAAACGGACAGGGGTGGGGTTAGGAATTTACCCATATCTGACTCGGCGATGGGTCACTCATACATTTGTTACGAAGGTCCGTTGGGTGCCTACTTGAAGGCCGAGGTAAAGGAGAAGATTTGGAAGAGGGAATACATTGACATCTTTACGCTCCTTCCCTTGGAGCGTTTCAATGTTGATAGGTGGAAGGAAGGTGGCGAGGGAAGAAAGGAAGAAGAGGAAGATCGTAGGAGGTTTAGGATGATCCCGAGGACTTTTGGGAATTGGCTCCAAGCTTTTGCCATTATGGGTAGTGTGATTGGGGAGAAGTCCCCGGGGGAGTGTTCGGCCTTGTTTTGTTACCTAGATGCGGTCTGGGAGGCGCATAGGGTTTATGGTGGGACGGCTTGGTTAAAGTACGACGAGCAGTTTCGTCAGAGGATGTCGGTGCGCCCGGAGTTGGGGTGGAATCATAGAGACATAGGTGTGTGGATGAGGGTCATGAATGCCAGGGGCGGCGTATATCAGACGATGGGTGGGCCACCGCCCTTTCCTACACCCCCTGCCGGGGGGGCAGGGGGGAACGTCGCTAGGAAGAAGGGGAGTTGTTGGGCATTCAACGACTCACAGTGTAAATGGGGATCGGCCTGTAGATTCAGGCATGACTGTTCAAACTGTGGTGGACCGCACACGGTTACCCGGTGTTTCCGGAGAGGTCAGATGGGGAACAGGCGGACAAACGATGGGGCTGGAAAAGGGGAGTTCGCCGGTGATCGTAGGCAAGATAATGGGATGGCTAAATAGGTACCCGGATAAGGAGGCGGCGGGGCTGCTGGGGTCAGGGTTTCAGGAGGGATTTGTAATTCCATGTTCGGTCCCTCCTTCCGGGACATTTAGGCGGAACCTCAAATCTGCAAGGCAGCATCCAGGGGTAGTGCGGGACAAACTGGCTAAGGAAGTGGGGTTGGGGCGCATGGCAGGCCCCTTTGTAACTCCTCCTATCCCGGGCTTGGTGGTTTCGCCATTGGGGGTGGTTCCCAAGAAAGAGCCGGGAAAATTTCGGTTAATTCACCACCTGTCCTTTCCAAAGGGGGGGTCGGTTAATGATGGGATTTCCCCGGAGGTAGCCTCTGTTTCTTACACTACGTTTGATTTTGCTTTGGGGTTAGTAAGGGCGGCCGGGCCGGGTGCCTTGATGGCTAAAACGGATATTGAGTCGGCTTTCCGGTTGCTGCCCGTCCACCCTGATAGTCAGTATCTTCTAGGCTGTTATTTTGAGGGGGGGTTTTTTATCGATAGGTGTCTTCCCATGGGATGCTCGGTGTCTTGCGCTTATTTCGAGGCGTTTAGAACTTTTCTTGAATGGGTGGTTAAGGAAAAGTCGGGGTTGTCAGCGGTGACTCATTATTTGGATGATTTTTTCTGCGTAGGTCCGGCAGATTCCAGGGTTTGTGATTTATTGTTGTCCTGTATGCTTAGCACTTTTGATTCCTTTGGGGTACCTGTGGCGACAGAGAAGACAGAGGGTCCTAGGACATGCATGAGTTTTTTGGGTATCGAGATTGATTCCCAGGCTGGTGTATGCAGGCTTCCGTTGGTTAAAGTTAGGGATCTGCTTCAGGAGCTGCAGGGGGCGTTATTGGTAAAGAAGGTGACGTTACGGCAGTTACAGTCGGTTTTGGGAAAGCTGAACTTTGCCTGCAAGGTCTTACCGATGGGTAGAGTTTTCTCCAGGCGATTGTCATTGGCGACTGCTGGCGTCAAGGAAGCTCACCATTTTATTAGGCTCACGGGGGGGTTGAAGGAGGATTTAAGGATGTGGGTCTCCTTTCTCAGCTCATTTAATGGCCTGGTGTACTGGCTTGACCCGGTGAGGGAGAACAGGGAAGTGGGGCTGTTCACAGATGCGGCGGGGTCCACGGGGTTTGGGGCGTATTTTGCGGGAAGATGGTGTGCCGCTCCTTGGCCTGAACGGGTGAGGTCCTCTTCGGACATAAGGAATTTGGCTCTCCTGGAATTGTTTCCGGTGGTGGTGGCCCTGGCTTTGTGGGGGGAGGATTTGCAGAACAAGTCGGTCCTTTTTCACTCTGACAATATGGCGGTGGTGTCTGCGATCAATGCGCAAACTGCATCTTCACCCCCCGTGGTTAAGCTTTTGAGGCAACTGGTTCTGTCGTGTCTACAGTACAACATTCTTTTTCGAGCTGTGCACGTTCCGGGTGTGGCTAACGGAATAGCGGATGCTCTGTCTCGCTTTCAGATGGATCGCTTCAGGGAGCTGGCGCCCGAGGCCTGTACGGAGGGAGAGGAGTGCCCGGATTGGGTATGGCGACTCATCTAGAGGGGTTATGGAGATTGGTCCGGCGATCGCTGGCGGCAAGTACGTGGGCGGCATATGAAAAGGTATGGGAGGAATGGTTTTGGTTGGAGAATGAGTGGCGGATGTTCGGGATTGGGGCGTCTAGAGAGGAGATGGTGATTTGGTTTGTGGCCTCCTTATTTGAAAAGGGTGAGTCCCCTTCATCAGTGGAAAGAAAACTATCCGCACTGTCATTTTTATGTAAGGTAAGGGGATGGCCGGATGTTTCAAGGGCCTTTGTGGTTAGACAAGCCTTGAAAGGGTGGCGGAAGGTGCATGTTTGTGTGGATCAGCGCCGACCGGTGACATGGGACATCTTGCAGAGGCTGATCTATTGCCTTCCTACGATATGTGGGTCTCAATACGAGGCGACGTTGTTCACGTTGGCCTTTTCGTTAGCTTTTTTTGGGGCATTTAGAATTAGCGAACTGGTGAGTCAGACCAGGTCTGCACCTGGGGGGATTGCCTTCCAGGATGTGGTGGAAACGGAGGATTCCATTGAGTTGCTGCTGAGACGGTCTAAAACGGATCAGGCGGGACGGGGATGTTGGGTGGTGTTACGGCAGATGCCTGGGTCTCTGGGGTGTCCTGTGGCTGCTTTTAGGGCGTTCCGTGAGGTTAGGCCGCGGATTCCGGGCCCCCTGCTAGTTCATGAGAATGGGTCTTACCTATCGCGGTACCAATTCACGGCTGTTTTTAAGAGGACGTTAGAGGAGGTGGGGTTGTCTGCGTCAGAATACGGGACCCATTCCTTTAGGATTGGGGCGGCTACGGAGGCGGCCCGTTTGGGGTTGTCGACGGAGTTGCTCAAAAAAATTGGCCGGTGGGGATCACATCGTTATAGGACATATGTCCGTCCGCAGAGGGTTGAGGTAGTGGGTTCTTAGGGTGGTAAAGGCGAGGGTGGATGTTTTGGAGAATTAAAAAAAATAAATAAAAAAAAAAAAATTAAAGTTTATAAAGATTTGTTTATGGTAGTAGAAGTGGTTGGGGTTGGGGGTGTTTAATAATGTTCCTTTGTTGTTTTCTTTTCTTTTACAGACTCCTCCTGCTGCCCTGTGCTGTTATTGGGGCATTCCTTCATGTTTTGGGCCGCAAAGAGGGCGGAACTGCGACGAAGTGGTTTGCAGCTGGGGTTGCCGCAGGAGACGGCTAAGTTGAGTTGGTGGGGTATTCGGGGTCTGTGCTGGAGGGAGGTGTTAGGCCATTTTGTGGAGAGATGTGCGTGGGATGGTCCTCCTGGTGTCCTGGTCCTTCATGTAGGCGGCAATGATCTGGGCAAGCTAGCCTCTAGAACCTTGGTGGCTGCCATTAAGGGTGACTTGTCTAGGATGCTGGCGGAGGTTCCACGCCTCATCATTGTGTGGTCTGAGATGATACCTCGTTTTCGTTGGAGAGGAGCAAGGGACGAGCGGGCGATCGACAAGACCAGGATAAAGGTAAATAGGGCAATTGGAAAATGGGTGGAGATGAAGGGGGGATTGGTGGTCCGCCATGTAGATGTGGAAGGGAAGAGGATGTTTTTTAGAAGTGACGGGGTGCATTTGAATGAAGTCGGTCTGGACCTGTTTAACCTTAGGCTTCAGGAGGTCGTGGAAATGGCAGTAGAGTTGTGGCGGGCAAGGTTGTCGTCAAGGTTTCATCGACCCCCTTGCTGTGGCGGAAATCCCTTGTCGGTCCGTGGAGGGGGGCAGTCGGGCAATGGAAATAAGGTGGAATTAACCACAATGAAGTAAAGAAAGGCAGAAGCGGCGATCATCACAAGAGAATAAGTTGATTATTATGAGCTACAGCTGGGTGGTTTTAGATGGGTTAATATAGGAGACGGTTAGCTCTTATACAAGAAGCCCCTGGGCCTGCGGGCGGACGGCCGGGGGCTGGTTCTTGGTTGGCCGTCGGGTTAAGTAAGTCTGTTATCAGCTGTGGCTAAGTTTTTGGGTAGTTGTTAGAAGTTGGATATAACGCCCCCTCCATAGATATAGAAGGGTCAGGCCGACAAGGGATTTTGTTTGTTTAATGTATACATATGCTGTGGCCGATATTTATTTTATAATAAAATAAATGTCTTTCCAACGAATGGCGGTGTCGGTGTGGTCACTTTATAGCATAAGGATGGTTGGGGGGGGGGGGCAGGTAATGGTGTTAAAGAATGGAGGGCTATGGGCGCTATGAGCAGTCAAGGGATGCCCCTGCGCTGGGGCAGAAGGGCAGCATGACTGCCATGCGCAGGCCAGGAAGGGTGGGAAAGTAGCTATTAGAGGGATGGACATAGGGACAGGATGTGATGGCCAGGAAGGGGAGGTAAGTAGGGGCGGGGGGGGGGTATTTAAGCGGCTGGCTCCTCAGGCACCCTCTCTTTCCGGTTTCCCACAGAGCAAGAAGCCCTCCCACCCTCCCGGTTTTTAGCGAAAGTATGGGCATGTGGGGATATGTCGGATATGTGGGACAGGTGTGTATTTTCAGCGGACTGATGCGGTGGGGTTTTCTGTGGGGTTGTTTTGTATGCCTAACTTTGTTTCTTTTTAGGGTTAATGAAGTCACAGCCAGCGGAAATCCCTTGTCGGTCCGTGGAGGGGGGCAGTCGGGCAATGGAAATAAGGTGGAATTAACCACAATGAAGTAAAGAAAGGCAGAAGCGGCGATCATCACAAGAGAATAAGTTGATTATTATGAGCTACAGCTGGGTGGTTTTAGATGGGTTAATATAGGAGACGGTTAGCTCTTATACAAGAAGCCCCTGGGCCTGCGGGCGGACGGCCGGGGGCTGGTTCTTGGTTGGCCGTCGGGTTAAGTAAGTCTGTTATCAGCTGTGGCTAAGTTTTTGGGTAGTTGTTAGAAGTTGGATATAACGCCCCCTCCATAGATATAGAAGGGTCAGGCCGACAAGGGATTTTGTTTGTTTAATGTATACATATGCTGTGGCCGATATTTATTTTATAATAAAATAAATGTCTTTCCAACGAATGGCGGTGTCGGTGTGGTCACTTTATAGCATAAGGATGGTTGGGGGGGGGGCAGGTAATGGTGTTAAAGAATGGAGGGCTATGGGCGCTATGAGCAGTCAAGGAATCTTGATGATTATTGTATGGGTGAAATTGTTAATCTAGTCTCTAAGTAATTATCACCATTATCTTGTACTATCAGCAGCTCTACCTGATAATAAAGGAATAGATGACAAGCCAAAGGATCCAGCATGGCTTCCCTCATACTAGAGAGAGAAAGGAGAGGCGTGTCCTAGTGGGGTTTTTGTTATCAAAGTGGACCAATCAGCCAATTGCCTTCCCAAATCGCCCCAGGGAAACGGACCAATCACCAGGATAGTGAAAATCCCGGTGATTGGTCCAGTTTAACACAGGATTATTTGGAAATTACATTTGAATATTAAGTTCTTTATAACAGTTATGTGTTTTCAGGTCGGTCACTCTCCATCCTTCACCTCCTCCAAGATGGATTTCCGCCCCTATGCACACCAACCTCCACTGCAATAAACCAGGCGGAGGGGTGGAAGTCTTTCTTTGAAGAGGTGGCACTGCACTGCTGATCAGAAACACTATTCCCTGCTGGGTGGTGTGGGAACGCTACTTGTGTTTTGGTGATGCCCTCCCGCATAGCCCAGCAAATCCAACAACCCAGGTCCCAAATCTTCCAGAACTGGTTCCATCAGCAGGGAGTCACAGACCCACGTTACTGCCGTCAGGCAATTGCTATGACGCCTATGCCACTGTCGCATAGGGAGCCCCTGTTGGGAAGCACCGGTGGTCACGTGGTTCCAATCAGGATGCCCCTCTAGCAATAACCAGTGGCAGTTTTGCTTTGTTAAAGCAATCCCAAAGCATTTTCACTTTTTACCAGGTCCTGTTAAGCAGACAGGGATCTCTATCCAGGAAAACCAGCCAATCTGCTTTAACCTGTTTTGGAGCAGGAGCAGGCTTAAGCAATGGGTGTTTGTTTCTGTTTGTATACATGTGGTCTGTAGAATACATCTAGAAAGTTCCGGCTGTGTGGTGGTTTGCAGCACTATCAGCTCCGAAGCTAAGAATGTGCTCTCGAGTTAAAGCATGGAGGGATGCATGGAGTGTGTGCCCAGCATGGGAGGGATAGATGGAAAGTGTGCACAGCATGGGGGGGATGGATGAAGAGTGTGCACAGCATGGGAGGGATGGATGGAGAGTGTGCACAGCATGGGAGGGATGGATAGAAAGTGTGCACAGCATGGGAGGGATGGATGGAAAGTGTGCACAGCATGGGAGGGATGTATGGAGAGTGTGCACAGCATGGGAGGGATGGATGGAGAGTGTGCACAGCATGGAGGGATGCATTGAGAGTGTGCACAGCATGGGGGGGGGGGATGGATGGAAAGTGTGCACAGCATGGGAGGGATGGATGAAGAGTGTGCACAGCATGGGAGGGATGGATGAAGAGTGTGCACAGCATGGGAGGGATGGATGGAGAGTGTGCACAGCATGGGAGGGATGAACGGAGAGTGTGCCCAGCATGGGGGGGATGGATGGAAAGTGTGCACAGCATGGGGGGGATGCATGGACAGTGTGCCCAGCATGGGAGGGATGAACGGAGAGTGTGCCCAGCATGGGAGGGATGGATGGAGAGTGTGCACAGCATGGGAGGGATGGATGGAGAGTGTGCCCAGCATGGGAGGGATGCATTGAGAGTGTGCACAGCATGGGGGGATGGATGGAAAGTGTGCACAGCATGGGAGGGATGGATGGAGAGTGTGCACAGCATGGGAGGGATGGATGGAGAGTGTGCACAGCATGGGAGGGAAGGATGGAGTGTGTGCCCAGCATGGAAGGGATGAATGGAGAGTGGGCACAGTATGGGAGGGATGGATGGAAAGTGTGCACCGCATGGGAGGGATGGATGAAGAGTGTGCACAAGCATGGGAGGGATGGATGAAGAGTGTGCACAGCATGGGAGGGAAGGATGGAGAGTGTGCACAGCATGGGAGGGATGGGTGGAAAGTGTGCACAGCATGGGAGGGAAGGATGAAGAGTGTGCACAAGCATGGGAGGGATGGATGGAAAGTGTGCACAGCATGGGAGGGATGGGTGGAAAGTGTGCACAGCATGGGAGGGATGGATGAAGAGTGTGCACAGCATGGGAGGGATGGATGGAGAGTGTGCACAGCATGGGAGGGAAGGATGAAGAGTGTGCACAGCATGGGAGGGATGGATGGAGAGTGTGCACAGCATGGGAGGGATGGATGGAGAGTGTGCACAGCATGGGAGGGATGGATGGAGAGTGTGCACAGCATGGGAGGGATGAATGGAGTGTGTGCCCAGCATGGGAGGGATGGGTGGATAGCATGCACAACATGGGAGTAATAGATGGAGTGTGTGCCCGGAATGGACAGAATGGATGGAGAGTGTGCCCAGTGTGGGAAGGATGGATGGAGAGCAAGCGCATCATAGGAGGCATCAAAAGAGAGTGCACACAACCTAGGAGGGATGGATAGAGAGTGTGCACAGCATGGGAGGCATAGATGGAGAGCGCGGACAGCATGGAAGGGAAGGATGGAGCGCGTACACAGCAAGGAAGGGAAGGATATAGAGAGCGTACAGCATGGGAGGGAAGTATGGAGAGTATGCACAGCATGGGAGTAATAGATGGAGAGTATGCATAGAAGGGGAGGAATGGATGGATAGACAGTATACACAGTATGGGAGGGATGGATGGAGCGTGTGAACAGCATGGGAGGGAAGTATGGAGAGTGTGCACAGCATGGGAGGGAAATATGGAGAGCGTGCACAGCATGGGAGGGAAGTATGGAGAGCGTGCACAGCATGGGAGGGAAATATGGAGAGCGTGCACAGCATGGGAGGGAGGGATAGAGAGGGTGCACAGCTTGGTAGGAATGGATGAAGAGTGTGCACAGCATGAGAGGGATGGATGGAGAGGATGCAAAGCATGGGAGTGATAGATGGAGCTTAGCATGGGAGGAATGGAGTGCGCATAGCAAGGGAGGGATGGATGGAGAGCATGCCCAGCATGGGAGGAATGGATGGCGAGTGAACGCGGCATGGGAGGTATGGATGGAGAATGTGCACAGCATGGATGGAATAGATGGAGAGTATGTCCCGTATTGGAGGGAGGGATGGATAGAGAGCATGCAGGGCAGGGTAGGGTACATTGTGGCATGGTAAGAGCTGCTCGGGTGGGGGGTGAGCAGCAATTCCAACCCAAGTCAGGATGCCCCTAGAATTCATCAGAATCTGACCAAATCTCAGATATGAATTTTGGTCTGGTTTAAATGACAAAGCAACATGGGTGAAAGGGAGGCAACTGTATTCTTTTAACAAGTAAAAAAATATATTTTTACTGTGACCCTGTCCAGTGGTATATGGTGAGATATGTTGCCATAATTTAGCCGTTTGCCTGGAGTTCTGCTTTAATAGGTGCATGGCCTGTTCACACATTGGCCTCTTGAATAATCCTGAATGGCAAGTCACAGGCCTGTTTTGGGCGTTGGCGTATAGCAGCAATAGACAAGTGTTACCCGTGTTGAGCCATGTACACTTACCATCAGAAACATGGTAAGCTATGAGTAAGCATTAATGGTTTCCTAATAAATTGCCTCTGGGGTGTGATAAAGGTTAAGCGCTCTTTTCTACACGCCTGAAGAATATGCAAGCTTTGCAAAAGCACCCTCTCTGAAGTCAGTGTGAGCTTACACCCTGCAGATATGAAGGGGCCGATGGCTAAGCTGGCCACACATCCCTGAAACATAAGCTATGAAGGTTTAAGCTTGGCATTACAATGCAATATCGGCCACAGCAAGAGGTCCGGGGTGTGTGCGGGCTTTGAGTGACATTAATACGTAGGCTTTACCCGTTCCCACACCAAACAATGAAGCCGTCTACGTGAGATGCCTACAGGGGGTGGCCATTAACCATCAGCATTTTAATGGACTTCGAGTGAAACTGTTCCCAGCAGCCAGGGCTGTCATTAGTGTAATGAAAGGCAGAGGTGTCATGGGGGGTTAATGCTGGGTGGTAATAATGATGGAGAAAAGTACAGGTTAGCCATTAAACAGTTTCTCCTTACATCTGGGTGGGGCGGAGGAAGACAACTTTAAAAGTTAAGGGCGGTATTCACTAAAATACGCCAGGCTCACCACCTCATGCGGGAGATCTCTTCAACTCTCCACACCTCTATAAATACCCAATAGGAGCATTATTTAATAATTATGGGAAAATGTCTCTATTTGGAAATATTCAACACTTTGCTTGGAGAAATTCTCTACCCCAAAATTTGAAGTCAGTGGAATTGAAAAATTTTAAGATTTTCACATTTTAGTGAATCTTGCCTAACTGAGAAAGTCTGCCTCAAAAAGAAAGGGGTTCCCTCGCATGAGGTGGGGTCACCAGGTTGGACTGCGTTGTTCTGCATTGTTAACCTGGAGATCCTGGTTTTGGGCACCGCCATCTTGGATCTTCTGCAAAGAGTGGCTTCCCCTGCTCTGTGTGCATTCCCGCACCCGCATTAAAGTGGACCAACACCCAGGATTTTGACTATCCTGGGTCTTGGTCCACTTCGGTGGGGCACCCCCGATCGGGGTGCCCCGCTGTGTGAAACCCCCCCGATCACCCGAAAAACTCACCTCTCCCCGCTCCCAGCGCCGACGGACAAGCAATCTGACAGTCCCGGACAAGCGGCTCCTCCGACGCCGCCTCCCGCGCGTCCCTCTTGACGCGCGCGCGCTGGCCATTCACAGACGGCCGGCGCAGGCGCGCGCACGCCTAGAGGGGCGCGAAGGAGGCGGCGGCCGGCTGCCGAAGATGAGGTAAGGGGGTTTGGGGTGTTTGGGGGGGTTTCACCCCGCGGGACATCCCGATCTCGGATGTCCCGCGGGGAGGGAGGTGATCGGCCCGGATCACCCGTGGGTGTTGGTCCACTTTAACGTGAATAGCTGGACCGCGCAAAGAGCAGGAGAAACTGCTATGCGCACAATCTAAAAACAATTCTTACCCTGCCAGGGACTTTGCTAGATCACTGGCGAGGTAAGAAGTTATTTTTTTTATTGTAACCACTGCCCGCCCTGCCTTAGCGCCAGGACTTGACTTCCACTTTATTGCTTGCCCCTGGGGCATTTTACAGTTAAGGTAGACCAAAGGCAAGCCCTAAAACTCAAAAGAATCTAAGGCCTATTCTGATGCAGGAGATGCCACCATCATGGGCACATTGGAAAGGTAAGGAGATCAGCTAGGATAAGGGCGGTTGTTTAACCAGACCTAGGCCCTTATTTAACAAGGGATAGCGCCAGGTAGCGACTGGTGAGCGGCCGGTAATGACGGGCACCGCCACGAGAACGCCGGCTCCCCACCACAATCACACATTTATCAAGCCGATCCTGCTTAGCGACTGAGCTAGCGCCAGATAGCGACTCATTCATCATTATTCCAGCCTCACCCCACAGCGCCAGCGTCTGACCTTGAACAGAGACAGGTATGACCTCTCGCTACCTGGCGCTCTCCAATGCATTTCAATGGAACATTCTTTAAATATTAATAAATAATTGTTAAATTTTTTTTTTTTTTTTTTTTTTATGTGAACATTTCTGTTAACACTTCTGCCATGTTAGATATTTTTTTTAAGGTAAGAAAAAAATTAAAAAAAAATGTGTGCAGAATTGATATTACAGGTCTGATATTAATGTATTCATATTCCAAAATGTTTTTATAAACTTGTTTTTTTTTTGGTTTCCCAAAATATGGTTGTTTGGGGGTTAAAAAACTACTTTTAACCCATCGCCGCCAGCGCTCTGGGGTTTAAACAAGCATTTCACAGCACGAGAATTTTTGGAGCGTGATTTGTTAATGAATATGGTGGGAGCCGGTCGCTATGGCCATTCGCTATCATGCGCTCCCATACAGCGCGGAACCTGTCAAATAGCGACTCATCACCTTGTATTCAACATTACTGCACACCGACTGAGTCGCTATCAACAACCGAACAACGGCCAAGCACAGCGACTACTAGCGGGCGCTGTGAAAATACCGCTACAGTCGCTCAACTGTCGCTACCTGGCGCTATTAATAAATCAGCCTCCCCGTGTCTTAAAGAGGCTAGGTCAGGTTTCGGTCCACTTTTCACGAGGAACTAAAGATCTTGGATTATACCTGCCTGGGGCATACTGATTTGGGATTCCTTGCTGTGAGTATTCCCCGGATTATCCAAAAAATCAGCTTTCTTTTGCTCCCACGGTGCATGCATGGGGCGCTCAGACAATCAGTGTATTGGCTCTGAACTCATAGCAGCAAGAAAAGTTGAATGGAGCTCACATCACCAATCGCATTCCCGCTCACCTCTAGCTATGGTTCGTGCCCACACCAGACATTCTGAAATGGCTGGCAGGGATACATGCCTAAGCTAAGGGTATATCAAAGATGTGGCTGTGGCCTGGGAATAAGGTGAGTATATCAGCCAATCGACAGGAATACATAGAGTGGGGTATCCCAATTCAGGATGCCCCATAAAGAGGGAGACCACCAGCCCTATAAACCTTAGGGAGATGTTCCTCTTTAAAGCCAAAAGTCAAGACAGAGATCACGATTAGGCATTTCCCTGCAGCCTGATCGGCATACTAACCTACTGCCAGGTTCCTGCAGTGATCAGGCAGAACATTTAGGCCCTTATTTAAGAAGGGATAGCGTCAGGTAGTGGCTGGTTAATGAGAGGTAGCGACAGGTAGCGACTGGTGAACGCCGGACACGGCACGCAATAACACATTTATCAGGCAGAATCTGTTTAGCGACTGGGATAGCGCCATGTAGCGTCTGATTCATCATTTTCACAGTCTCAGCGAACAGCGCCGGCGTTCAGCCTTGCACAGCGCCAGGTATGAACTCTCGCTACCTGTTGCTCTCCCATACATTTCAATGGATGAATCTTTTCTTCTCTTCAAACGGGATATTTGTTTGTTTGTTTTTTTCCAAAAAAACACAAATAATTCTGTGACCTCTTCTGGCATTGAAAAAGCAGTTTTTTCATAATTTTTTCAGAAATGACATTACAGGTCTGGCATTAAAGTGTTCATGTTACAATATTATTACAATGTAATTCCATATGTTTTCACTTTGTTACTAGTTGATAGATGCTTGAAAACAGACTTTAAACACACCGCCTCCTGCGCTCTGGGCTTCAGAGAAGCATTTTTCAGCGCCAGAGATTTGGTAGGCTGTTTTTTTGCTGAATATGGTGCGAGTCGGTCGCTATGAGCAGTCGCTAACATGCGCTCCCATACAGCGCTGTACTGGTCAAATAGCGACTCCTCACAATGTATTCAACATTACTGAACAGCGACTTAGGCCCTTATTTAACAAGGGATAGCGGCAGGTAGCGAATGGTGAGCGAACGGTAATGGCGGTCACCGCCACGAGAATGCCGGCTCCCCTCCGCAATCACACATTTATCAAGCCGATCCTGCTTAGCGACTGACAGAGCGCCAGATAGCAAATCATTCATCATTATTCCAGTCTCACCCCACAGCGCCAGGGAGCGAACTTGAACAGCGACAGGTATGACCTCTCGCTACCTGGCGCTCTCCAATGCATTTCAATGGAGCAATCTTTAAATATTCTTAATTAATTGCTATTAATGTTTTTTTTTTTTTTAAATGTCAAAAATTCTGTGACCACTTCTGCCATGTTAGATATTTTTTTAAGGTAAAAATCGCTATGGCCATTCGCTGTCATACAGCGCGGAACCTGTCAAATAGCGACTCCTCACCCAATATTCAACATTACGGCAAACCGACTGAGTCGCTATCAACTACAGAACAACGGCCAAGCACAGCGACTACTAGCGGGCGCTCTGAAAATGCCGCTACTGTCGCTACCTGCCGCTATTAATGAATCGGCCTCCCCGTCGCTATAAACTAGCGACTCACGGCCGAGCACTGCGACTACTAGTGGGCGCTCTGAAAATGCCTGCTACAGACGCTCATCTGTCGCTACCTGGCGCTAATGATGAATCAGCCTGCCCGTTCTGCAGTGGTATCACTGCTGCATTGGATCGTCGCAGGATCCTGCGAGTATGCTACATGGGCATTATACACTGCAGACATAATTAAAGTGTCAGCCCTGGATGTTTGAGGGGTAGCAAGTGGTGAGTGGCTTCTAAAGTGCGGGGTACTTACCTTATGTCACCCTTGTCAAGCAATGAGGCTACTTTTTTTGTCCTAAAAAAAAAAAAAAAAAAAGATAAGTTAGACAGTATATGCTGATGTGCTTCTGACCAATTTGAAAGGAAAATCTGTAATGAAAGGTTAGCTGAAAGGCCAATTATAAGAAATAATGACCACAGGAAATCTGATCTAGCTTGAAGTTGGTTTCAAGAAAACGTAAGGCAGCGATTTCTCTTTAGATGCTGATTGTGCCGATCACACTGCCAGCCTATGACACATAACACCCACATCCGCCATCACACTCGCACTACGCACGCCCTGCTCTCTGTTTAGTTCACTCGTGGGTGGCAACCCCCCCTCTCCACCTGTCAATAGTTATGTCATACTTATAGCGACACTGCCTATCTACCAAAAAATCACGCCATACTCTGACACTATATAAAAGGTATATTACCAAAAATATTGCAAGATCGCTCATAAAAATAACACAGCGTGCCTTATATTATACCTGCAAGGCCATTACATGAAGAGAATGTAGGAGAGCTATAAAGATCCTCCATATCCTCATAAAAACATAGGAAGGAATGCAGGAGGGCATCAAGATGGTGAGCTGTCTTTTTAGGTTTGTATAAAGAATTCATAAAAAAATAGTTGCCAGCACACCACATTCTGAATCCATAGAACAGTATTTCAGGATCTAAACACTATAAACAGTGATGGGCTTTGGAACTGGGTCAAAGATAAATTCAAATAATTAAACTTTGGAATGTCCCACCCAGTGAGGGGCAAAATTAATAACAGAATTAAAAAGGCATGTGAGTACTGTACAGTATCAAAGACATCCAAATTATTCTTTTTTAGGATTTATGGGATCCCAGAAATATTCTAAAACGTCTTAATTGCCAGGGGTTTCCTGAGTTTTGCCACTCAGAAGTAAAAGGCACCAGGTTTGGATCCAATAGGGTTGGTCTGACTTATTTACATACATAGGGACTTAGAGGCTGATTTATTAATAGCGACATGTAGCGACAGTTGAGCGACTGTAGCGGTATTTTCACAGCGCCCGCTAGTAGTCGCTGTGCTTGGCCGTTGTTTGGTGGTTGACAGCAACTCAGTCGTTGTGGCGTAATGTTGAATACAAGGTTACGAGCCGCGATTTGACAGGTTCCGCGCTGTATGGGTGCGCATGATAGCGACTGGTCAGAGCGACCGGCTTCCACCATATTCATCAAAAAATCACGCTCAAAAAATTCAAGCGCTGTGAAATGCATGTTTAAACCCCAGAGCGCTGGAGGCGATGTGTTAAAAGTAGTTTTTTAACCCCCAAACCACCATATTTTTGGAAACCAAAAAAAAAAGTATTGTTCCATTGAAATGCATTGGAGAGCGCCAGGTAGCGAGAGGTCATACCTGTCTCTGTTCAAGGCCGGACACTGGCGCTCTGGGGTTGAGGCTGGAATAATGATGAATGAGTGGCTATATGGCGCTATCTCAGTCGCTAAGCAGGATTGGCTTGATAAATGTGTGATTGTGGTGGGGAGCCGGCGTTCTCGTGGCGGGGCCCGTCATTACCGGCCGCTCACCAGTCGCTACCTGTCGCTATTCCTTCATAAATAAGGGCCTTATTCATGAAGGGATAGCGACAGGTAGTGCGACAGGTGAACGCCGGACACGGCACGCAATACAACATTTATCAAGCGGATACTAGTGAGCGACTGGAACAACGCCATGTAGCGTCCGATTCATCATTATCCCAGCCTCAGCCTACAGCGCTGGCGTTCAGCCTTGCAGAGCGACACGTATTACCTCTCGCTACCTGTCGCTCTCCCATACATTTCAATGAACGTTCTTTGCCTTCTCTTTAAACAGGGGTTTTTTATTATTATTATTTTTATTTTATTCTCAAATATTGTTGTGACCTCTCCTGGCCTTGCAAAAGCCATTTTTTCCAACTTTTTTTTATATATTTATGCAGAATTGACATGACAGGTCTGGCATTAATGTGTTCATGTCACAATGTTATAACAATGTAATTCCATATGTTTTTGCTTTGTTACTGGTGGATATGTGTTCAAAAACAGCCTTTAATCACACAGCTTCCGGTGCTGAGTCGGTCGCACTGACCAGTCGCTCCCATACAGCGCTGTACTGCTCACATAGCGACTCCCCACAAGGTATTAATCAATGCTGCACAGCGACGGGGAGGCCGATTCATTAACAGCGGCAGGTAGCAACAGTTGAGCGACTATAGCAGCATTTTCAGAGCGCCCGCTAGTAGTCGCTGTGCTTGGCCGTTGTTCTGTAGCTGATAGCGACTCAGTCGGTTTGCCGTAATGTTGAATATTGGGTGAGGAGTCGCTATTTGACAGGTTCCGCGCTGTATGGGTGCGCATGATAGCGACTGGCCCTAGCGACCGGCTCCCACCATATTCATAAAAAAATCACGCTCAAAAAATTCTCGCGCTGTGAAATGCATGTTTAAACCCCAGAGCGCTGGCGGCGATGGGTTAAAAGTAGTTTTTAACCCCCAAACAACCATATTTTTGGAAACCCAAAAAAACAAGTTTTTAAAATAATTTTGTAATATGAATACATTAATATCAGACCTGTAATATCGATTCTGTACATTTCTTTTTAAATTTTTTTTACCTTAAAAAAATATTTAAAATGGCAGAAGTGGTCACAGAATTTTTCACATTTAAAAAAAAAAAAAAAATTAATAATTAATTATGAATATTTAAAGATTGTCCCATTGAAATGCATTGGAGAGCGCCAGGTAGCGAGAGGTCATACCTGTCGCTGTTCAAGGTCGGACGCTGGCGCTGTGGGCTGAGCTGGAATAATGATGAATGAGTGGCTATCTGGCGCTATCTCAGTCGCTAAGCAGGATTGGCTTGATAAATGTGTGATTGTGGTGGGGAGCCGGCGTTCTCGTGGCGGGGCCCGTCATTACCGGCCGCTCACCAGTCGCTACCTGTCGCTATTCCTTCATAAATAAGGGCCTGAGACTCTCTGAACTAGCGAACCACGGCCAAGCACAGCGACTACTAGACTGCTAGACGCTCATCTGTCTCTACCTGCCGCTAGTAATGAATCAGCCTGTAAGAATAAATGCAGAAATAGTTTTTGTGCATTAGCTTTTTTTATATGTGCCGTTCATTTGGAGGATCTGATTTGGTAACAGAAGTACTGTACACCTTCACCTCACTTTTCTCCAGCCATCTATTGTCCACTGTAAAGCAGGCGTATACGTGTAATTTGCACTATTGCTAGACATTAGCTGTACCTGTCTAAATAGCAAGTATAATACTGGCCATTAACCTGGTCATCATTTCCATACCTCCAGAGTGTCCCTGATTTGGAGGGATTGTCCCTCCTTTGAGTCCGTGTCCCTCTGCCCCTAGTTGTTCTCCTTTGCCCACCTTTGAGGTTTATCGTGAAGATGAGGGAGCGTGGTCTAATTTAACAATTGTCCCTTTTTCCCACTCTGGAAAGTTGGTAGGTATGGGAATCTAGTGCAATCTTTTGCTGATTCAATGATAAGGTTACTCACTTGCTTATACCAGATGCACTAGGCCACTAGGTTTTTGCTATTACAGAAATACTAAAGTATAATTAGAAACACCCCCTCCCCTGGCACTCCTTACGGCGAGTCCCTGCCTATGC
Organism: Gastrophryne carolinensis; assembly: GCA_027917425.1. Lineage (NCBI taxonomy): Eukaryota > Metazoa > Chordata > Amphibia > Anura > Microhylidae > Gastrophryne > Gastrophryne carolinensis. Next base: position 59,440,672 of record CM051235.1, read on the forward strand.
GACAGCCGTGCGTGGGACCGCTGTGGGGATTGAGCTTGCAGCAAGGCCATGCCACTTTGTTTCTTTTTTTATAGTGGTTGTGCTCTGGTGGAGTGGGGTTTCCAGATACTGTTTAGAGTCTCTTTAAAGCAGAGCAAAAGCCTCTAAGGTAACCCCTGGCACTCCCTTAACCTCAGTGGCGGATTTTCTTTGCCGCCTTAGCCAAGTCCAGCAAGCAGATTTGAGATTGCCGACTGGCTAGTAGTAAATGTGCCACATCTCCTGCTTCCATTAGTCTGGTGATCAGTGGAGCATAGAAGGTGGGGCACACCACAGGAAAAACAGGGATTCAGCCCCTTCCTATGCCAACACTCAAACTGTACTTTATGACCTGCATTAGTATGTATAGTATAAACAGAAGATTGTATTACAGCCCGCGCATGCGCCATGAGAACGGAGGAAAGCGGAGTTGGCTGCTCAACCTGGGAAGTTTCACACAGTGGGGCAAGGACAAGGACCTATAATCTGTATAATCGGTATAGTGAAAATCCTGATGATAGTTTCACTGTAAGTGTCATAGTCTGGAAAACTGGGGGGGGGGGGCATATTGTGCTTTGGAAGCAATATACTTATTATTACTTTTGTTTATTTATAAAGCACCATCATCTTCTATGGCACTGTACAATGTAGTAATTATAGACAGGGTATAACTTATAATACATTATATATTATGAATCAGATGTGACAAAAATGCACAGTGATAATTAAATACAAGTGAGAGGGTCAGTGGTGGACTGGGGCCAAAAATCAGCCCTGGATCTTACCAGCCCCTTGCTGGCCTGAGTCATCCCTGCTGTGCCAGAGCGATAGCATTGGGGGCTGGGGTTCCTTGGTTTGTGGGTACAGTGGGGCTGGGTACAAGGGACTGAGAGGGAGACGGGGAGGCCGATTCATTAATAGCGCCAGGTAACGACAGTTGAGCGACTGTAGCGGTATTTTCACAGCGCCCGCTAGTAGTCGCTGTCCTTGGCCGTTGTTCGGTTGTTGATAGCGACTCAGTCGGTGTGCCGTAATGTTGAATACAAGGTGACGAGTCGCTATTTGACAGGTTCCGCGATGTATGGGTGCGCATGATAGCGACTGGTCAGAGCGACCGGCTCCCAGCATATTCATTAACAAATCACGCTCAAAAAATTCTCGCGCTGTGAAATGCTTGTTTAAACCCCAGAGCGCTGGCGGCGATGGGTTAAAAGTAGTTTTTAACCCCCAAACAACCATATTTTTAGGAAAAAAAAAACATGTTTTTCAAAACATTTTGTAATATGAATACATTAATATCAGACCTGTAATATCAATTCTGCACAATTTTTTTTTTTTTTTACCTTAAAAAAAATATCTAACATTGCAGAAGTGGTCACAGGATTTTTGACATTTAAAAAAAAAAAAAAAAAATTAATAGCAATTAATTATGAATATTTAAAGATTGTTCCATTGAAATGCATTGGAGAGCGCCAGGTAGCGAGAGGTCATACCTGTCGCTGTTCAAGGTCGCTCGCTGGCGCTGTGGGGTGAGGCTGGAAGAATGATGAATGATTCGCTATCTGGCGCTCTGTCAGTCGCTAAGCAGGATCGGCTTGATAAATGTGTGATTGCGGAGGGGAGCCGGCGTTCTCGTGGCGGTGAGCGTCATTACCGTTCGCTCACCATTCGCTACCTGGCGCTATCCCTTGTTAAATAAGGGCCTGCGTGGGCAGAGATTGAATGTGGGTGTTAAAAGCAGCAGCCCAACTGGTCCCAAGGCAGCGCGGCCACCAGGCATTGCCCCGGGATTCCCTATGGCCATTCTATCCTTGGAAAGGGCTCTGCCTTTGCGGGCTTATCGTGCTCCTGCATTTTTGGGTCTTTGGGGTGGGTCCTGCTCCCCTAGCTGCATATTCATGGGAGCAAGGGTCTGCCCAGTCCCTGCCCAATAACATTTTTGGGGGGCTTTTTGGGGCATAGTTGCTTGTATGCTTGTGCACACATAGGAATTCCTCCTCCTTATTTTACCCATTTGGAACATGGAATAAGGTCATCAGTGGCCTAGGGGAGGTCCACTCACATTTGCTGTTGTTTATTCATTTGAAGCAGGCTGGGTGGGTTGCTCACATACTGGCAATTTGTTGGTTTTACAGTGCTGTTCATGTTCATATTCATTTTCAGATCTGAGAGTTTGCTCAAGCTCAACCCACAAAAGGGACACCTACAGCCCAAGGGCCCACATAAACCCGGAGGTAGCTCTGCCTGTAGACCAGGCAGGCTTTAACTTGGTTTAATAAATGCAATCCATGGGAACGCACATCAGCGCACCACAATGCATGCATTTGATGTACATTAAAGTAATGACCATCCCTTCTCAGTTGGCTTTTCATAGCTTGATTGTTAACAAATGTCTATAAGCTCTGCTACATGCCCTCCTGTAGTCCCCAGCCCCTAAACTTGTAGCCACCATTGTTATTCCAGTGTCCTGTCCAGGGTGTCTTTTACATAAAGCCTAGTATAATAATGGGTGGGGGTGTCAGATCCTGTGTACAAAGAGGCCTCCACCCGTCTGCGTCCATGGCCTGTGTTTGCCCGGACTCCGTGCACCCTGTTTGCCCTACTCAATGAATAAAAGGACTAACAGACCATGATCACGCAATGCCTCTGCTCAATTACTCCCAAAAAAAGCCAAGGCAATACCAAACCTGTTATCAGTGACTGGTCACTACAAACATATCAGTGCAGATCCCCTCCTTCCATTTATCACTCCCTCACTGTCCTCACAACAATGTCTTTTGTTTTGTCATCCATTGGGCTGGAGCTAACCTCCATTCTCTTATCACCGTGGGAAGAGGGACTAGCCCATGGCCAGGATAAACAGATTAAAGGCTGGGAGGGGGTATGTACTAAAGGTGATCTATATACAGGTGACACAATCCACATTACATTACAGCCAGTGTTAACACCACTGTGCATGATTCAGGTGTGGACTTGACCTGTAAGAGAGTTAATTAATCCTCTGATGTGGATGTGAAAGTGGTGTTGGACTGGGGTATCTGGGGCACCAGTAGAACTCACTGTGAGGCGCACCTCAGAGGAGCACCCAAGAGGATGGTCAAGGGGTCTGAACCACCTCCTCCTCAGACTCCGAGGAGAACAGCATTGTAGCTATTTGCATTAAGGGATCAGCCAGTCCTTTTGTGCCTAAGTGGCACATAGAGCTTCCACAAAGAATCTCAATCGGATCTGTCCTTCTATTTTTAACTGGTCCCATGTTTTGTCCATCTTCTTTAGTTCCTGAAGCTCATCCAGCTGTTCTTCTCCAGGTTTCTCTTGGTTTCCCTCTTCTCCGCTGGCCTTGGGGGTTCTATTCGAATGCTTGTCTTGTTATGGAGCTGTGTGGTTTGGAGTGTGACCTATCCACTTTCACTTTAGTTGTTTTATTTCTAGTTTATTGGGCCTCTGTCTTGCTTCATTCCAAAGCTTTTCAATTGGAGGATGTGTTGAAGGCACCTGTTTGTAATGGTTTGTAGTTTATGGGTTACTTCCCTGGTATTCTTCCACAATTTGTAATCCAAATACTTATAGCAGGTAATTCACAAGTGATGCAATTGAAATCCAATTTATACGTCCTGATCGGCCGATTAATCCACACACAGAATGATTCTGTTACCATTTATTAACACATCTGCATAACACAATTGATGTCACAGTCACAAATCACAGTTCCAGGTTAACAGCGTTCCTCGGGTGATCATTCACACCACATTGCTCTGGGGAGGCCGATTCATCAATAGCGCCAGGTAGCGACAGATGAGCGACTGTAGCGTGATTTTTTCAGCGCCAGCCAGTATTCGCTGTGCTTGGCCGGCGTTAGCTTGATGACAGCGACTCAGTCGGTGTGCGGTAATGTTGAATACGGGCTGGGGGGTCGCTGTTTCACAGGTCCAGCGTTGTATGTGAGCGCCTGACAACGAATGGCCAGAGCGAACGGCTAGCTTCATATTCATCAAAAAATCACGCTCCGAATGTGCTGTCGCTGTCCATTCCTTGTTTAAACCCCAGAGCGCTGGCGGCGATGTGTATTAACTAGTTTTTAACCCCTAAACAACCATATTTTTTGAATGTAACATTATACATGTTTTTAGAATCATTTTGTAATATGAATACATTAATCTCAGACCTGTTAGATCAATTCTGCACATTTTTTTTTTTTTTTTTTTTTTTTTACTTAAAAATAAATCCTAACATTGCAGAAGTGTGCTCCGATTTTTTCACATTAAAAAAATTTAAAAAAAAATTTATACCAATTAATTATGAATAATTATAGATTGCTCCATTGAAATGCATTGGACATCGCCAGGGAGCGACAGCTCATACCTGGCGCTGTGAGGGAATTTGCAGCGGCGCTGTTCGGTCCAGGCGGCTTCATGATGAATGCCGCGCTAGCCGTCGCTCTCGCCGGCGCTAGCCTCATTTTGCTTGATAAATGCGTCATTGTGACCGCCGCCGGGCGTACTTGAGTCGGTAGTCGCCGTTAGCTGCCGCTACCTGGCGCTCGTCAGACACTACCTGGCGCTATCGCTTGATGAATAAGGGCCTAGGTCTAGCTCTCTTCCTAAAGTTGACCAGAACCCACACTCCTCTCCCCGGGGCATCCAGAATCAGGATGCCCCACTGTGTGAAACCCCCCTAAGTCGCCTGGAAATTCACTTCCTTTCCCAGGCCAACGGCACTTGCGTGAGCAGTGTCCGCCTTCCGGCTATCCCTTTAGCAGGACACGTGCAGGCGTTTGTGAATGGGATACGGTCACTAGTGCGCTTAGGGCCTTATTTATCAAGGGATAGCGCCAGGTAGCGCCAGCTATCGGCGGCTACCGACTCCAGAACGCCAGGCTGCGAACACAATCACGCATTTATCACGCTAAATGAGGCTAGCGCCGGGCGAGAGCCTCAGCTAGCGCTGGATTCATCATGTAGCAGACTTCAACGAACAGCGCCGCTGCTAATCCCATCACAGCGCCAGGTATGACCTCTCGCTACCTGGCGCTCTCCAATGCATTTCAATGGAGCAATCTTTAAATATTCATAATTAATTGATATTAATGTTTTTTTTTTTAAATGTCAAAAATTCTGTGACCACTTCTGCAATGTTAGATATTTTTTTTAAGGTAAAAAAAATGTGTGCAGAATTGATATTACAGGTCTGATATTAATGTATTCATATTACAAAATGTTTATAAAAACTTATTTTTTTTTTCAAAAAATAAGGTTTTTGGGGGTTAAAAAACTACTTTTAACCCATCGCCGCCAGCGCTCTGGGGTTTAAACAAGCATTTCACAGCGCGAGAATTTTTTGAGCGTGATTTGTTAATGAATATGCTGGGAGCCGTTCGCTATGGCCATTCGCTGTCATGCGCTCCCATACAGCACGGAACCTGTCAAACAGCGACTCCTAACCCCGTATTCAACATTACCGCACACCGACTGAGTCGCTGTCAACAACCGAACAACGGCCAAGCACAGCGAATACTTGCGGGCGCTGTGAAAATAACGCTACTGCCGCTCATCTGTCGCTACCTGGCGCTATTAATAAATCGGCCTCTTAGTCTCCATAAATAGCAGGCAAAACCTCTAAAATTCCTAAAACTGTGGACCTGGCAGAACAAGGTGTTTGGGGGTTCTCTGGCACGTTTCGGACTCACTTGTATCAATCTATGACTAAGGATCAGGTATAGTCCGAAATGCGTCAGAAAACCCCCCCAACACCTGGTCCTTGAAAAAACGGAAACACAAAAATGCAAAATGCATGCCGCAAGCGTGACAGGTGTACACATAGCCTAAGTATTGTTTTGAAGATGTTTGTAAAAAAAAAAGGTGCATCATATGTAAAAGATCGTGTAAAGCTGGCAGCAGATTAGTTTGATACAAGTGACTCGCTGATTCAGATTTGATACAATGTATAGCTCCAAGTTCACAATATGGATATTACAATCCACAGAGGAAAAACTACTTACCAAAAAAGCTACATTACTTAAAACTGCAACATCTGACCCCATCAGGGTTAAATAAGGGGCAATAAAGAGGGATGAGACAAAGTGTCTAATGCAGGGATAGGCTGCCCATTCACATACTGTACATTATCTCCATCACTTACTATACCCGATTAAGGGAATGATAATTAGATACATGGGCCTAGATCTACATTGTCATTAAGGCCCAATTGTCGTAAAAACTCACCTTTCTGCCAGCTCCATGGCACACGTACGGGCACCTGTTCAATCAATGCTGTATGCTGTACTGTGTAACCACTCACCAACCCCTCCACCCCCTGCCACTATCCTTTACTACTCACATATTTCCTCCGCTCCCTGTCGTGGTCCTCTACCACTCAGGTAACATCTCCACCCCCTCGCTGTCCTCTACCACTCACCTAAGCCCTCTCCTGGCCACTGACCCGCACCTCTAACCTAGCAGAAGACTGTGAAGCAGCGAGGACCCATCAGCAGCAGAGTGGGAGGGGGCGAAAACTGGAGGACCAGACGGGGCAGCAAGTACCAGTGGGCAATCAGCAGCAGAGAAGGGTAACTGACAAGAATCTGGATGTGGTGGTGGGTAATAAGAGGATGACCCACAATGTAGTTAATATTACCTTGCTGGTGCAAATGCTCCCCTCCAATCAGTGCCTAGCTCTCTATTCAGCTTTACAAAGAGGCCGATTCATTAATAGCGCCAGGTAGCGACAGATGAGCGCCAGTAGCGTGATTTTCACAGCGCCAGCTAGTATTCGCTGTGCTTGGCCGGGGTTTGCTTGTTGACAGCGACTCAGTCGGTGTGCGGTAATGTTGAATACGGGGTTAGGGGTCGCTGTTTCACAGGTTCCGCGTTGTATGGGTGCGCCTGACAGCGAATGGCCAGAGCGAACGGCTTGCTGCAGATTCATTAAAAAATCATGCTCAAAAATTTCTCGCGCTGTGAATTCCTTGTTTAAACCCCAGAGCGCTGGCGGCGATGTGTGTAAAGTAGTTTTTAACCCCCAAACAACCTTTTTTTTTATATGTAAAAATTATACAAGTTTTTCTAAATTTTGTAATATGAATACATTAATATCAGACCTGTAATATCAATTCTGCACATTATTTTTTTTTGTTTTTTTTTTACTTAAAAAAAAATCCTAACATTGCAGAAGTGGTCACAGAATTTTTGACATTAAAAAAAAAAAAAAAAAAAAACAGTAATAGCAATTAATTATGATTATTTAAAGATTGCTCCATTGAAATGCATTGGACCACGCCAGGGAGCGCCAGGTCATACCTGTCGTTGCAGTCGGCTACATGATGAATCCCGCGCTAGCTGACGCTCTCGCCGGCGCTATCCTCATTTAGCGTGATAAATGCGTCATTGTGACCGCCGCCGGGCATACTTGATTCGGTAGCCGCCGATAGCTGGCGGTACCTGGCGCTCGTCAGACACTACCTGGCGCTAGCCCTTGATAAATAAGGCCGTAAGCCACTCATAGCTGACATCAGAGTAGCTTAGTAAAGTAAAGTTGAGTACAGAATATATATATATATTTATTTATATATATTTATTTATAATATGTTGCAGCTAAGCCTGTCTTAGACAGGTGCTGTGCTCCTGCGCTGGGCACGGGGTACAACGGCACAGCTTACCTATCTGGTCCATGTCAATGGCCGCTCTCTGCCCTGCTTTTCAGGGTGAGGCCATTCTGCAGTCCTCCTGCGCTGCAGCGCGCTGGGAACAAGCCTGTACATGCTGGCGCTACCTGACTCTACTGTGACTTTACCCTCTATGATATCACAGTTCAACCATAAAGCCAAAGAGAGGCTGCCTGTGATCTCACCGCGCTCTAACCCTGAGCCATTAACCCCTTCCATGACGGGTATGTGCTATGCACAATCGCTTATTGTTGCACCAACGGCTCAATTTTCCCATTGGATTCTGCATCGATACATCAACTGGCATGTCAGGCACCAGGAATGCGATCTATTAAATCCTTATCTGTATACAATCGGCAGTGAACATAGCCCAGATCCCCCCCCCCCCCCATCTACCTGAGAGCTATTTGCAAATTGTAACACGTCCTAATATTTAACCAAGTCCATCAAGCTTTCTATTTACATACAGGCAGCGTCAGCCGCGGGTCACGCCCAAGCCCCACAGTACTGTACGAAATGTCAAAGCGCCATAAAAAGAAAGTAACCAGGTCAAGTGCAGTTTTTCTGACCCAAGAAGCTTGCGATTAAATCTCTAGAGCAGGTATGTCAGCTGAAAAAACAAGCAAGAAGGAGGTTATTTCAAAAACGGAAAAACTAAATGCACTTTTTACCTTGATCTGTCATTTTTTTATAAGTTATCGAACACATTTGACATTTGACCTGGGATTTTGGCAAGCCCATGATCGGCCTGTGACACCCTGAACCCCCCAATATGCCTCCATGCCAGTCACAGAGTGAGCTCCAAGGCTGAGCCTAAAGCATTGCAGGGACAGATTTTGGGCAGAGGAAGATTAGATTAGATTGAAAGTACTTAAAGGAGCACTATCGTAAAAAAATGGCCCAAGGATAAAAATCCATATAAATATGCTGAATGGAGGGAGGAGGGGTCACTTATACACCCGGTATCGAGAAATATAAAAAACAAGTCTGGCTGGATATTTTAATGAAAGGAAGAGAACATCTCGGGTGACAGACTGTCACCCCTCATAGACTAAACCTTTAACCCCAGGATTTTATTGCTATCAAGGGACGAAAACCACAAGCTTGGCGGGAGTTTTATTCAGTTCAGGTGTATAAGTCACCCCTCCCCTCATTAGTTAAAGTGTTTATATGGATTTTAAATATTACACAATTTCGTGATAGTGCTCCTTTAAGTTTTAGTATTGTAGTGGCGATATTGCATGATAGGTGTGTCATATCATCTGATGCAGAGGCTATAGCACTGGAGCCAGAAAATAGTGGGAGATAGATAGATAGATAGATAGATAGATAGATAGATAGATAGATAGATAGATATGAGATAGATAGATAGATAGATAGATAGATATGAGATAGATAGATAGATAGATAGATAGATAGATAGATAGATATGAGATAGATAGATAGATAGATAGATAGATAGATAGATAGATAGATATGAGATAGATAGATAGATATGAGATAGATAGATAGATAGATAGATAGATAGATAGATAGATAGATAGATATGAGATAGATAGATAGATAGATAGATAGATAGATAGATATGAGATAGATAGATAGATAGATAGATAGATAGATAGATAGATAGATATGAGATAGATAGATAGATAGATAGATAGATAGATAGATAGATAGATATGAGATAGATAGATAGATAGATAGATAGATAGATAGATATGAGATAGATAGATATGAGATAGATAGATAGATAGATAGATAGATAGATAGATAGATAGATAGAGGGGCCAAGTACAGGGGAGCTGGGTGGGGGTTGGGAGTTGGGATTGGATGTGGATGTTATAAGCAGTAGCCGGCCCCAAAGCAGTATGGCCTAACAGGAATGCTCCCTGGTCCTCCTATGGTCAGTCCACCTCTGATGTTTTCCAACCAGTTATACGCACACCACTGGTGGCGAATCTTACTGTGGTGGGAAAGGGGTTAAAAAACTTTTAATCTGGAAATTTTACAGATCTTTTCAACACTGTCTACTTTCTCGATTTCCATACCCTAAGGGTTTTTCCTTCTTGGTTTTGCAATTTGTTTGGTACACAAACAATGTGTTGTTTTTACGTTTAGTCTGAACAATTCCTGGAAGCATGATCAGCAGCAGTGGAGAAAGTGGAAAGGCACAGAGAACTATCAGTGGCAGCAAAGAAGGCATCAAGGACTAGAGGATTGGTACCAATGAGGACTGGAAGGCAATCAGCGGTAGAGGAGGACTCTTAGTGGCAGTTTAGCTGAAGGACGATGTGACTTGATGCATTGCAAATCGTCCCACTGAGACTCTCTTGCCCAAGGGACCATATAGCACTGAGTAGGCCCCTGGTCATAAAAAAGAATTATTCTGGCAAGTTCGGCTTCAGATAAGCTTTAAATAAATGGGACCTGAACCCGGTCCACATTAAAATTAATGGGGATCTGAACTTTGGTCAGCTGCGGTGGCGGTTGAAATCAGCCCTACCCGGTGCTACAGAAAGTTGGCAGCCAGCTCCCATGACTGACAACACTTCTAGTGCCATCTGACAGTGCTAGTACTAGGAGTGTCCTCACTCATGAGAGCCGGCGGCCATCTTTCAGTAGTCTCGGCTGGTGCCGACTTCGCACACTGCGGCCACTACCACTGACCAGGAAAAGAATCGCAGGGTCAGGTAAGTTACAGCAGCACATTCTGCTGCTGCTGGTTTATGGGCTGCCAGAGGCTGAACTCGAATACAGACTGGCTAAAGACCATGTTTGGGTCGCCCATCACTAATTTTTCTTCAAATATTCTGAAAAACAGAGCAGCCTACAGCCAAAAAAGTCACCAAATGTGCACACAGCCCGGCAGCATGAAGACAGTTGGGACATTTTGTTCAAGGTCAACAAGCTGAGCAAATCTCAGCATCCCAAAAGGCCAGATGGATACGCCGGAGAACAACACAGAGAGAGCAACACAGAGGCAACACATTTGCTCCAGCCACAGTAATAGGGGATCGTGAACAACATGACATTTGCTCCATCTGGATTTAGGAGCCAAACTCATAACAAGCAGAGAAGGTCATCTCAGGTATTGTTGACCGGCTGTGTCCAAGTGTTCGGAATGTCATCATTTTATTCCCAGGATAAGTAGAGAGTGACAGATTCATTACTAGTGCCAGGTAACGGCGCTCTGATCGGCCGTGAGCCGCTATTACAGTGCACCTCAGTCTCTGTAGTAACATTGCCGGCATTGATGAATTTGATACGTAAGTCGCTATAACACAAATATGGAAGAATAGGACCGGCACTCTATTTAATGCTGTAATCGCTTGTATTAAACAGACGTTCCATAAAAGACATCAAGCAAGGGAATAAAGTCCATGTGATGGCACAAAACAGTCTCAGTACCAACATTTCGGAGGTCAGAAGCCCCCTTTATCAAGGTAGACTGCCCTTGCTTGATGTCTTTTATGGAACGTCTGTTTAATACAAGCGATTACAGCATTCAATGGAGTGCCGGTCCTATTCTTCCATATTGGATCTACAGCGGCGCCACCGCGGTCCTGGCACCCGCCGAATGTGAACTTGTAAGTGTGAACCAGCCACAGAGAAATATCGCTATAACACCAGTACAGAGCTATATGGGAGCGAACGGTAGCGACTGGTCAGTGTGAGCGACTCAAATCATATAATAAAAAAAACAGCCCCACACAGCGCCGGCGCTTAAAATTGTGTCACTGTAGCCCAGAGCGCCAGAAGCTATGTGATTAAAGTCTGTTTTTGAGCACATATCCACCAGTAACAAAGTGAAAACTCATGGAATGACATTGTCATTACATTGTGACATTAACACTTTAATACCAGACCTGTAATGACAATTCTGCATAAAAAAATCAAAATATCAAAAAGTTTTCAAAAATGTATTTAAATAGGCCAGGAGAGGTCACACAATGATTTGATACATAAAAAAAAAATATTAAAAGAAAACCCTGTTTAAACAGAAGAAAAGTAACGCCCATTGAAATGTATGGGAGAGCAACAGGTAATACTAGGCGCTCTGAAAGCCAGAGCGCCGCCAGGATCCGCTGAGCCATCTGTGACGGTCGCTATGCGTCGCTGTAAACCTCTTAGCACCTCGCTAACCAGAATTGCCTTCATTAATGTGGTATTGCGTACAGCGCCCGGCCTTCACCTGATGCTACCTGTCGCTTACAAGGCACTACCTGACGCTATCCCTTGATGAATAAAGCCCTTAGAGAGTAGAGATGAATAGAGAGTATGGAGTTGGGCTTATCTATGTTTCCAGATTGTCAATTATTAACCAAACACAATTATTAATTGTGAGGGTGGTGTGGTGATGTCATAACCTGGAACAGCCAGGGAGAAGCAGAGAAACTGTTAAGCCAGGTAAGTAATTTATTTTCTTTAAAGTGGACCAACACCCAGGGGTGATCGGCCCGGAAATCTATAAGATTCCCGGGCCGATCACCTCCCACCCCGCGGGACATCCGAGATCGGGATGTCCCGCGGGGTGAAACCCCCCAGAAACCCCAAAAACATCTTACCTGATCCGCCGCCGCTTCCGCCGCCGCCGCCTCCCGCGTGCCCCTCCAGACGTGCGCGCGCCCGCGCCGGCCCTCTGTGAATGGCCGGCGGGGGCGCGCGCGCCTAGAGTGACGCGCGGGAGGCGGCGGCGGCGGAGGCGGCTTGGACGTTCCTGTCCCCCGCCTGGACGTTGGCGGGGATTGGCTGCGGCGTTCACGTGGGAGCATTGAGAGGTGAGTTTTTTGGGGTTTCTGGGGGGTTTCACACAGCGGGGCACCCCCGATCGGGGTGCCCCGCCGAAGTGGACCAAAACCCAGGATAGTCAAAATCCTGGGTGTTGGTCCACTTTAAAGAAGAAAATGGGGGTGGCTTAAAACCTCCCCCAAACCTCACTGATCTGCTGCCACCCCCCCCCCCCTCCAGTTTTACCTTTGGGCACTATATTTGTAGAATATGTAAATCATTGGACCAATAGCCTTAATAGAATCTTCCTAGGGGACATAACAGTTTGAGATGCTCCACGTGGTGTCACCGCCGCCACCACCACAGTGGATGATTATGCAGCAAGGGGCGAGCGGGGGGGTTACCAAATCAATACATATTACCCCTAGGAAAGATTCTATGTGGCGTCTATGCCACCTATCTGTACTACTAAAAAAAGCCATGTCTTTTGTTATGGTTTTTCTGATAATATCAGTTCATCTAGGCTATTGCTCCTCCTAGTGGCTGAAATCAGGCCACAGTCTACAGCTCTCTACTGCAATGTGGCCTAGAATTACCCCCTAATGGTTCAAAATCATGTATGCTCACCCCACAGCACACATTACCTTGGGAGATTTTTTATGTTTTTTTTATGTTTGGTTTACTACTACTATTGGAAATTGGTTTATCATTTATAATTCTAATAACATTTGCCTATTTGACTTATTCAGCCTAAAACAAACCTTCATTTCACTAAAACCCTCCCACAATGAAGGTGTGCGGAGAAGCTAGGACCTCTGTCCGGTTCGGACAGTCTCTCTACCTACAGTCTGTCACTCGTCACCCCCATGCAGTCAAGCAGTGAGAAAACTGGAACAGCATCGGCAAGCTCCCTGCATGGGACCAGGACCTGGTAAATGTTTTGCCACCTCACTGAACATCAAATTGTGGAAGATTGGAAGGATTCAATAGAGCTTTTATTTTAACCCACAAGCAGCCACTAGTTGGAGCCACTAGCTGACATAGCAAAATAAAACTGCAAAATAAATACCGTATATACTCGAGTATAGGTCGACCCGAATATAAGCCGAGGCACCTAATTTTACCACAAAAAACTGGAAAAAAGTTATTGACTCGAGTATAAGCCTAGGGTGGGAAATGCAGGCTGTGGATGTGATGACAGCAGCCATTAGGGACTCAGGTATAGGGGTCCAAGGGATGAAAAAGGGGCCCGGCTAGGTGACCCTAATAATGGCCACTCTGACCTGAGACATGCAGGTTGCCACACTATTACTGCTGGTGTTGCTTATAAATGAGAGTGCCTGCCTCCCCCCCCCCAGGCTGGTTTGCGCTGGGGCCCAATTCAAACTAGGAGCCAAGCCGTCACACATAGGTTTCTATCACCTTCTCTTCCTTCATGTTTCCTCATTACCCCTCTCTCCCTTTTCTAAATTCACTCTTTACTACTTTACTACTTTTTAAATTCTCTTTTCCACATTCTGTCCATCTCTTGTTCCAACTTCTGGAAGTATTACTCTTTTTCCCATCTTTTCTTCTCCTCAGGTTGGCCCTGGATATCATATGTGTGCTCACTTGGCATCATTAACAGTTAACAACAATTAAAAATAAAAAAAACCCAGTGGTCCCCCCACACTTACCAGTTGTTGCGCGCTGGCCACCTCCGTTCCCTCTGCCGCCGCGACTGCCCCCGCCGCCGCGACTGCCTCCGCCGCCGCGACTGCCTCCGCCGCCGCTCTCACAAACGCGCGCTGGCCACCTCCGTTCCCTCTGCCGCCGCCACTGCCTCCGCCGCTCTCACAAACGCGCGCAGGAACTTCCTGGTTGTTGCGCGCCGGTTGGTGGGCGTGCCCCATGTGGTCGGCGTCCAATAGAAACAATGGACGCCTCCCACCAACCTGCGCGCAACAGCCAGTAAGTGTCAGTGTGTGTGAGAGCGGCCACTGACTCGAGTATAAGCCGAGGCGGCTTTTTTCAGCCCAAAAAGTGGGCTGAAAAACTCGGCTTATACTCGAGTATATACGGTAACTGAAAAAATATATATTTTATTAATGAGCTATGTGGGTCGGAGGGAAGATATTAAATGCAGAATTTTAATTTTTGCCTTCACGACTCTTGTGGAACACCCCGGTTTAGGATACCTGTGTGTGTGTGTGTAAAATGAATCTTTCAGGCCATCCCATAGGGCATGCACAGGTCGTGGCATCCCCGACCATTTAGGTTCTTGCCCCCAGAGCACCCCGATTCAGGATGGCTGCTGTGTGAAACCCCCCAGGTCACCCAGTAAACTCATCTTTCCCCAGTCCCAAGGCGCATGCGTGGGCTCTCGTCCAATCAACATCCAATCAAATTGTCCAAATCGGATAATACTCGGCTAAGGGCCGAGTCTAGCCGAGAACAGCCGAGCAGAGCTGGGATGCCCCCAGGGCATGAAATAAAACCCGGGACATACCAGGTTTTCACTCGCTTTCACTCGGCTCCATTCAGCACCACTGACGGCTAAGCTGCCTGGGCAGCTGAACATACGAGTGGCACCGAAAGGAGCCAAGTACACTGCTGGCCGCATCCCCTGCTCACATCCTAGCCATCTCGTGCCCGCGCTGCCCATTCGGAAAGGCGCGGCTAGAGGCAAGCCGGGATGTGGCCGCAGCGCAGAGACGTGGCAAGGGCTCCTGGACAAGGTGAGTAAAACGGGGCTACTGGGGGGTTTTACACAGCGGGGCATCCTGAATTAGGAGAGGAACTCAGATGGCCTCCGAAGAGGGATGGGATCGGCCCTGAAATTCCCGGGCCGATCCTCCTGGGTGTTGTTCCACTTTAAATACAGATATTTACTATAGTTTTAGGGGGGATTCTCTCTCTAAAAGCATTGCTTTATACACACACGTTGTATTCTGTTTAAATATTAATATTTTCGTTCGTAATTTAAAGTTTTCAAGCATTAGGTCATTAGTTATTTCTGTCTGTCCGGCCTTTGAAATCAAAGTATATGAGTATGTAATTGGGGCCCGGCTGGCTTACCTATTGTATACTGTAATCAGTAAAATAAGCTTTTGCGTTAAAAGGGATCCAAACATAACAGCTGCCTATACATTAAACAAAGAGGGGAAGTGGGAACGGGGAGAGAGGAGGATCGGCACGGGCCCTTTGTGACTAATATTTTCCAGCCTGTAATTTAACAACCCTTCTTTCCATAATGACAGATAGCTCTGCAAGCGACATACGTGTCAGATAACTGAGCCAAAAAAGAGGGACTGGAAATGAATGAAACATCAAAAAGCTTCACAAAGGCTCAGTTGGGCTGTACAGCAAGTCTGTTTTTGAAGGAAGCCATAAAAATGATTGGGTGGATATGTGCTTAGCCCAATGTTCCCACCCCGGGGCCAAAACACAGCACTAAAAGCACTTTAAGGATGCGGGCGCGAGGCGGTTACAGTGTCCTGACCCCTGTCAGCATGGGAGATGTGCCAGAATGAAGGTAGGGTTCTTAGGCCTCAGGCTGCAAAATAAGGACCACAATGCAATGCTCTAACCCACCATTCAATAAACACAATGGTTCCTACACGGCAATTGTAGCTGAATGAGGAAACACGGCACCCATGTGGATATATGGAAATATAAGCCCTAGTAACATGTTCCTATAGACCAGCTGAGGGGGCCTGTGGCTTAGCAGCTGTTGTGAAATATATCATTTGACAGCTGCAGATCCAATGCCTGTCCCTAGTGGGATATTCAATGACATGTCAAGTTACATTAAAATCAACACCACACTATCTGAATACCAACTTTAGTATTTAAAGAGCACCTGTACTAACCTTAAAATGCATGTCACTATCCTGGGTTTTGGTCCTTTACCCTGGGTCACCCTGATCAGGGATGCCCCGCTGTGTGAAACCCCCCAGGTTGCCGAAACCAACTCACCTCTTCCCGGGCCTACGGCGCACGTGCGTCCGCTCGTCCAATCAGTGCACTAGGATCTGCTGCCGTCACGTCATCTAAGCCTCGGATAAGGCAATCAGCTCCGAGCGAGCTGCGCCCGCATCCCCCGCTGTCCTCTAACAGGGAGCGTGCCAGCGTCGGCCATTCACAAATGCCTGGCACGGACACGCGGCCTGCTAGAGGGATAGCGGGGATGCAGCTGTGGCTCGCACATGCGCCGTTGAACCGGAAAAGAAGGTAAGTGTATGGGCAACCTGGGGGGTTTCACACAGCGGGGCATCCCAATCTTGGATGCCCCGGGGGAGGGAATGGATCGGCCCGGGAATCTTATGGATTTTGGTCCCCTTTAAACCCCCGCCCATGTCTACCTCCACTGGCGCTGAGGAAGGACAGGGAGGGGGGTTACAAAATGCATTAGCCATTCTTCCCAAGTGTCCCTGATTTGGAGGGACTGTCCCTCTTTTGAGGCCATGTCTCCCTGTCCGTCGTTGTTCCCCTCTGTAGCATGCAGATCTGCATCAATAAATTATTTATTTACCTATTCAAAGTGTTTCTATTGTTGTAACTGTTACACCTATCTCCTATCCATGTGTGTCCCTCCGCCCCTCACAATGCACAATGAAGCAGACTCCCTTGATAATTGGAAGCGGGGTGAAGACATGACTAAGCACCACTAAGATGCATTTAGGCTGAGCTCGCTCTTCTATTGCATCCTGTTTCCATAGGTTTTTGACTATCCTGGGTTTTGGTCCTAGCCCTTGGGGCACCCTGGTCGGGGGTGCCCCACTGTGTGACATCAATCTTGTCCAATCAACACGCTGGCAGCCACATCGCCCACTATCCTCTAACAGGGAGCGTGCCTGCGCCGGCCATTTACAAATGCCTGCCGTGGGCACGTCTCCTGCTAAGGAGATAGCGGGGAAAGAAGGTGAGTTTCCGGGCGACCTGGGGGGTTTCACACAGCGGGGTATCCCAATTCTGGATCCCCCGGTGGAAGGGAATCTAGCAGCCCTGGAATCTTATAGATTTCAGGGCCATTGGGGCGTGGGTTTTAGTCCACTTTAAACTTTGTAGCATCTTGTTTGTAACAGTCTATGTACTGTATGTAATTTCTCCTTTGTACAGTGCTACAGATAAAGGTGGCGCTATATAAATCAACAATAACAATAATAATGCTTATTTGCAAGGGGTGCTCAGAAATGTGCTGGAAAACATTAGTAGCACTGTTAGAATCCGGGCTGACAGAAGAACTGCATCAGGTTAGTATTGTATTTTTTAATGCCTTTTAATCCTCATAGAAAGCATTCAGCCAGCATGACATAGCTTGTCCCTAAGTAAAAGGCCAGTCTGAGGGTCTCTACAAAAAGCCCAGAAGCTCTGCAGGCCAACCTTGGAAATAGCCTTCAGCTGGTCACTCAAAGTTTCTGATGGACAGTATATGAAGGAAGGTCAATCTGCAGTCTTGCCAGAGGTGTTCTATATACTGGATAGCAGTAGAAGACCACTTCAACTTTAGGCAGTTGACCTTGTGCTGTTCCAAAGAGAAACTTGTCCAAGTTCTCCTAAGTATCAAACAGGATTTTGTATCTCTGTTAAGTCGGGGAGGCCGATTCAACAATAGCGCCAGGTAGCGACAGATGAGCGACTGTAGCGTGATTTTTTCAGCGCCAGCCAGTATTCGCTGTGCTTGGCCGGCATTAGCTTGATGACAGCGACTCAGTCGGTGTGCGGTAATGTTGAATACGGGCTGGGGGGTCGCTGTTTCACAGGTCCAGCGTTGTATGTGAGCGCCTGACAACGAATGGCCAGAGCGAACGGCTAGCTTCATATTCATCAAAAAATCACGCTCCGAATGTGCTGTCGCTGTCCATTCCTTGTTTAAACCCCAGAGCGCTGGCGGCGATCTGTATTAACTAGTTTTTAACCCCTAAACAACCATATTTTTTGAATGTAACATTATACATGTTTTTATAATCATTTTGTTATATGAATACATTAATCTCAGACCTGTTAGATCAATTCTGCACATATTTTTTTTTTTTTTTTTTTTGGACTTAAAAATAAATCCTAACATTGCAGAAGTGTTCTCCGATTTTTTTACATTAAAAAAATTAAAAAAAAATGTTTTACCAATTAATCATGAATTATTATAGATTGCTCCATTGAAATGCATTGGACATCGCCAGGGAGCGACAGCTCATACCTGGCGCTGTGAGGGAATTTGGAGCGGCGCTGTTCGGTCCAGGCGGCTTCATGATGAATGCCGCGCTAGCCGTCGCTCTCGCCGGCGCTAGCCTCATTTTGCTTGATAAATGCGTCATTGTGACCGCCGCCGGGCGTACTTGAGTCGGTAGTCGCCGTTAGCTGCCGCTACCTGGCGCTCGTCGGACACTACCTGGCGCTATCGCTTGATGAATAAGGGCCTAAGTGGACCTTTGCCTTATCCAGGGGGGAGGGATTCTCTTGAACAGATCAACTCATTACACTTTTCCTTTTCATTGGTTGAGCCCGATGGGAAGATTCATTTTCTTTCAACTTAAATCTCACTAATTATGATCAATAATGTTTATTTCTCTAGCGCCATTATCTTGTGTGGAGCTGTTGAAGGTTAATCATTCCAAACAGGCTAATGCAGATAATACAAAGCATATGACAAGTGACATAAAACAGAAATGCTAATTGCACATTGATAACAAGAGACAACAGTCCTATCTGCACTGGCTTATAATCTAAAGGATAAGCGGAAGAAACAATAAGAATGGTGCAGGAAAAGGAGGAGGAGGCACATGACTGGGCTAGCGCTCCATATGCCCTACCTCCCTTAAAGTGGACCAACACCCAGGATTTTGACTATCCTGGGTTTTGGTCCACTTTGGTGGGGCACCCCTCTGAGTGAAACCCCCCAGAAAGCCCCAAAAACTCACCTGTCCCCGCTCCCATGTGACCGCTGCAGCCAATCCCCGCCGACGGACAAGCGAGGTCCATCGATGGACAAGCGAGCGCGCCCACCGCGTCACTCTTACAGGGAGCGCGCCCGCACCGGCCATTCAAAAAACGGCGGGCGTGGGTGCGCGCCCTGCTAGGGGGATGCGCGAGCAGCAGCGACGGCTTGCGCATGCGCCGCTGGATCGAGGAGCAGGTAGGGATTTCGGGGCTTTCTGGGGGGTTTCACACAGCAGGCCTGATGCTGATCAGCCCGGGAATCTTATAGATTCCCGGGCCGATCAGCATCGGGTGTTGGTCCACTTTAACATCCACCACTAGATAACGACACCAAACCACCATGTCTTTGGAAAGATTAAAATTTAATCGGCCACAGCCCAACATATAAATAGGTTACAAGCAAATAAAAGCCCCCTCCTTTCTAGTTCCGGGTCTGAGAAACCTAGGATAAGACAACCATGGGAGGGCGAGAGACAACAAACAGGTGCCAACAACAATAGTGCAAAAAAGAAGAACATCTCTTTTTTTTTAACATAACATGTGCATAACCGACCTACATAACATACATCACCTATCCCCCACACCCCAATACCCCATTCCACCAGGACTGTGGCTGAACAAACCCAACCATAACCAAAACAGGGCGGACAGGTGGGACTGCTCGTACATCCAAGCCGGGGGTCAAAGAAGAAGGGGAAGGGGACGAACCTCCCCTTTATACTCCCCTTCCCTTTGAGGTCACTTCCCCCGTGACAACTTCCACAAGGCTGGTCTGCTTCCGGGCAGGAACGCGGGTCAGTCATGTGGGCTGCCATCCTTAATGGGACGACGCCTTTTGGGGGAAATAGTTAGAACAAGTGACTTTGGTGGAGGAGAAGAGAAGGTTGGTGGTAGAGTCGGCGACTGCTTTAGTAAAGACCCATATAGAGGAGTCTGGTTGGAGAGTTCCTGTTGGTTGTGCTTCATCTCTGATGAATCACTCTCTGCAGCTGAGGCCTTAAAGTGACCAAAACCCAGGATTTTGACTATCATGGGTTTTGGTCCTTTCCTTGGGGCACACCAATCAGGGTGTGAAATCCCCCAGGTCACCCAACCTAATTCACCTTTTCCCAGTCATACACTGCATGCGCGGCTTCTCGTCAGCTCGAATCCGCTCCCACCCCTTTGTCTAAGCCTTCATCTAGAGGAGCGAACCCAAGCGTGCCCGGCGGCCGCATCCCCCGCCACCTGCTATTCACGAATGCCTGCCGTGGATAGCGGGGAGCGGCAGCTGCTTGCGCATGTGGCATTGGACCAGGAGAGAAGGTGAATATACCGTGCAACCTGGGGGGTTTCACGTCTAGGGACGTGGGTTTTGGTCCACTTTAAATAAGTGAAGTTCACTAGGAATTATTATTTAAGGGACTGTAAACCCAACAGAAATAATAAGGCAGCTATTAGCTCACCTGATGCCTCTCCTCCATTTCCTGCAGTTCTGGATAGAAGCTGTAGCAGGTCATCAAAATTTGCCTTCCTTTCATTTGCATTCCTCCAGGACCATGCAAACAAGAGGTCTAACAGTCCCTTGGTAGCATGAGCGAGCATGGCAAGTCATAGCAGTCCCACAGCTGTCTTTGACCACAGCAGAGCATGCACCAGACTCAGAAACCGACCCTGAACTTTGCTTGGAATACAAAAGGTACTTACATATAATCTGGACATCTGAGGTGCTAACAATGTCTCATTTTACACTGTTCCCACGAGGGATAAGGTGGGAGGACATCCGTATGTGCCTGGACAGGGACTTTAAGTAATATAAAGCCAGCTGAATGAAAGATGACACCCATGACAGCCAGCAGAAAGCAGGATAATTTAACCTTTTTCTAGAATGTCTTAGTTCAGGTTTCAGGTCCAACCAGGGTTCTAAGGAGATATTCAGGATGAGGGTCAGGACAGGGAAGTTTCTAGTCCCGGGCGAGTAGTGCCATTGGCCTGGGTGTCAGAAAGGCAGGGGGCGCAGAGCTGACTGCTGGCATTGATGGGATCTATAAGATTCCCGGGCCGATCACCTCCCTCACCGCAGGGCATCCGAGATCGGGATGTCCCACGGGGTGAAACCCCCCCAAAAGCCCCCAAAAACGTACCTTTTCGGCGACGGACAAGCGACGGATAAGCCGCTGCCACCGCCGTAGCCTCCCGCGCGCCCCTCTAGCAGTGTGCACGCCCGCGCCGGCCGTTTGTGGATGGCCGGCGCGGGCGTGCGCCCTGTAAGAGGGACGCGCGGGAGGCTACGGCGGTGGCAGCGGCTTATCCGCCGCTTGTCCATCGCCGAAAAGGTAAGTTTTTTGGGCCTTTTGGGGGGGTTTCACACAGCGGGGCATCCTGATCTCGGATCCCCCCTGAAGTGGACCAACACCCAGGATAGTGAAAATCCTGGGTGTTGGTTCACTTTAAAGTGGATCAAAACCCAGGATTTTGACTATCCTGGGATTTGGTCTTTGCCCCCCGGTTACCCCAATCAGGGATGCCCCGCTGTGTGCAACCCGATCTCACTCAACCTTCCTCGTCCTACAGCTCATGCACAGCCTTTTAACAGGGAGCGTGCCCGCGATAGGCATTCGTGGGCATGGGCACGTGTCCTGCTAAAGGGATAGCAAGGATGCGGCCACTGCTCGTGCATGTGACATTGGACCGGGAAATGAAGGTACGTTTTTTTGGGCTACCTGGGTGGTTTCACACAGCGGGGCATCCTGAATCTGGAAGCCCCGGGGGGAGCAAGTATGCCGGCCCTGGGTGGGTTTTGGTCCACTTTAATAATGATTGTTTTTGAGGTGTGGCAATGGCTATTATGGTAAGGGGAGATTTTTTTTCCTCATCCTGAATGCTATTTTGGCCTAAAAACTGCCCTGGGTACAGATAAGCATTGGTCTATAGTATCAGACCCACATTGGCCTTGTTTGGCCTTACAACGCATAGGGGGTTATTTAAGAAACGCTAATACCAGGTAGTGCCACATAGCGTCAGGTGAACGATGGGCGCTGTATGTGAAAACCATGTATATGAAAGTCAGTCTGGTCAGCTCCTCTAATAGCGTCATGTAGCATCACATGCGGCGGCTCAGACCCACATTGGCCTTATTTGGCCTTACAACACATAGGGGGTTATTTAAGAAACGCTAACACCAGGTAGTGCCACATAGCGTCGGGTGAATGATGGGCGCTGTATGTGAAAACCATGTATATGAAAGTCAGTCTGGTCAGCTCCTCTAATAGCGTCATGAA
Organism: Gastrophryne carolinensis; assembly: GCA_027917425.1. NCBI lineage: Eukaryota > Metazoa > Chordata > Amphibia > Anura > Microhylidae > Gastrophryne > Gastrophryne carolinensis. Next base: position 59,463,256 of record CM051235.1, read on the forward strand.
GCGTCACATGCGGCGGCTCAGACCCACATTGGCCTTATTTGGCCTTACAACACATAGGGGGTTATTTAAGAAACGCTAATACCAGGTAGTGCCACATAGCGTCAGGTGAACAATGGGTGCTGTATGTGAAAACCATGTATATGAAAGTCAGTCTGGTCAGCTCCTCTAATAGCGTCATGAAGCGTCACATGCGGCGGCTCAGTGTATACCGCCGGCGCTCTAGGTTCAGCGGCGCCATGTAGCATCTGTCGCTCAGTAGCGTTATCCCATACATTTCAGTGGTGTTTATTAGGTTGTGTATAAATAGCGTTTTCCTAAAGTAATGTTCTAATTTTTTGGTTCAAATCATTGTGTGGCCTATCCTGCCCGGCAACCAAACACTTTTATTGTGATTTTTTTTATATATATTTTTTATGCAGAATTGTATGTGCAGATCTGCCATTGCAGTATCATTGTCACAATGTTAAAACAATGTCATTCCATATGTTTACTCTCTGGTGCTGGTGGATATGTGTTTAGAAACAGACTTTTATCACATAGCTTCTGGCGCTCGACGCTAGAGCGCCCAGGTTTAGAGCGCCGGCGCTGGTTTTGTGTAGTTTTTTCTTAAATATAGGCTTCACTACTGAGTGCCAGACACACTTAACTGGCGCTACCTATTGCTCGCTGCAGCGTTGTCCTATTGTTAGATGTAGGCCCTTATTTAACAAGGGATAGCGCCAGGTAGCGAATGGTGAGCAAACGGTAATGACGGTCACCGCCACGAGAACGCCGGCTCCCCTCCGCAATCACACATTTATCAAGCCGATCCTGCTTAGCGACTGACAGAGCGCCAGATAGCGAATCATTCATCATTATTCCAGCCTCAGCCCACAGCGGCAGCGAGCGACCTTGAACAGCGACAGGTATGACCTCTCGCTACCTGGCGCTCTCCAATGCATTTCAATGGAGCAATCTTTAAATATTCATAATTAATTGCTATTGTTTTTTTTTTTTTTTTTTTTTTAAATGTCAAAAATTCTGTGACCACTTCTGCAATGTTAGATATTTTTTTTAAGGTAAAAAAAAAAATAAATAAAAATTTGTGCAGAATTGATATTACAGGTCTGATATTAATGTATTCATATTACAAAATGTTTTGAAAAACCTGTTTTTTTTTGTTTCAAAAAATATGGTTGTTTGGGGGTTAAAAAACTACTTTTAACCCATCGCCGCCAGCGCTCTGGGGTTTAAACAAGCATTTTACAGCGCGAGAATTTTTTGAGCGTGCTTTGTTAATGAATATGCTGGGAGCCGTTCGCTATGGCTATTCGCTGTCATGCGCTCCCATACAGCGCGGAACCTGTCAAACAGCGACTCCTAACCCCGTATTCAACATTACCGCACACCGACTGAGTCGCTGTCAACAGCCGAACAACGGCCAAGCACAGCGACTACTAGCGTGCGCTTTGAAAATACCGCTACAGTCGTTCATCTGTCGCTACCTGGCGCTATTAATGAATCGGCCTCCCCGCGTCGTCTTGGGCGCTTTGACCTCGGGACACCACCTAGTGTTCTGCAGCGACCACTTCCGGACGTTCTAAGCACCGCTACATAGACGCATGGCAATACGTGGCACTAGTCCTAAATTAGCCTCTAAAAGACACCATAGAATATGATATATAAAGCAATGATAATGAGTATAGCAATACCAAGAACCCAAAAGCAGGCACGCCAGGCAGGGCCGTATTTGGTGTTCATGGTGCCCTAGGCACTTTAAGTGTCTGCGCCCCCTTTTTTAAGTTAGGTCACGGTCCAGTGTGTAGGGGGAAAGGGTGCAATGGGCTAGATGCAGAGTATATGTGTGTGGAGGAGGGTACAAAGGGGGAAATGCAGAGAAGCAGGGAAGCATGTTCATTCTTTTACTGCATTCTGACATACAGGAGTCACATGACCACACCAATGGAGGGGAGATGCTCTGGCCTGTGTACAACCCATTGCCCTCCCCCTTCACTCACATACACTCTGCATCCTTCTGTGGCTGGGGGGGGGGGGGGGTGCTTGTCAGGAGGCATTAAAGTGGACCAACACCCAGGATTTTGACTATCCTGGGTTTTGGTCCACTTCGGGGGGGGGGGCACCCCGATTGGGTGTTGGTCCACTTTAATGTTCTGGCTGTGGGAATTTCTTCTCTTTACTGCAGTAGTAAGGACAGTGCCCCCCCCCCCCCTTCCAGGTTGCCACCCTAGGGTTGCCTAATAGTAAATACAGCCCTGACCCCAGGGGCATGTGGCCCCAAAGAGCTGCAAAAAGCCCACACACAGATGGCTGCACAAAGGGTATTAAAATGTTTATAAAATTACAATAAACCCCAAACAAACACAAACCCCCCAACACTATATCAATGCGCTTATGGCCAGAGATTATATCAATATAATATAACGCATCCATAATAGGGACAAATACACCCCCAAAATACATTTGCATATAATAATATAATATAATATATAATTAGATTTGCATATAATAATCTCAAAAATTAAAAAACTTAAAGTGGTCCAATCTATAAGATTCCCTGTGCCGATTGATTCCCTCCCCCGGGGGCATCCACAATCGAGATGCCCCGCTGCGTGAAACCCCCCAGGTCGCCCCATACCTTACCTTCGCTTATCACAATGTGACTACAATTAATAAAACCCCAAAAATTGAAAATATTTTTCCTTTTTTTCCATTTCTTTAAAAAGTTTATGCAAAAACCAGATGAAAAGGAAAACATTGTAGATGTGGCAGGATAGTAACAATACTTAGGCCCTTATTCATCAAGTGATAGCGCCAGGTAGTGTCTCACTAGCGCCAGGTATCGCCAGCTAACAGCGGCTACCGACTACAGAACGCCAGGCTGCGAACACAATCACGCATTTATCACGCTAAATGAGGCTAGCGCCGGCAAAAGCGTCAGCTAGCGCAGGATTCATCATGTAGCCGACTGCAACGAACAGCGCCGCTACTAATCCCATCACAGCGCCAGGTATGACCTCTCGCTACCTGGCGCTCTCCAATGCATTTCAATGGAACAATCTTTAAATATTCATAATTAATTGTTATTAATGTTTTTTTTTTTTTTAAATGTCCAAAATTCTGTGACCACTTCTGCAATGTTATATATTTTTTTAAAGGTAAAAAAAAAAAAAAAAAATTGTGCAGAATTGATATTACAGGTCTGAAATTAATATATTCATATTACAAAATGTTTATAAAAACTTGTTTATTTTTTTTCCAAAAAATACGGTTGTTTGGGGGTTAAAAAACTACTTTTAACCCATCGCCGTCAGCGCTCTGGGGTTTAAACAAGCATTTCACAGCGCGAGAAATTTTTGAGCGTGATTTGTTAATGAATATGTTGGGAGCCGTTCGCTATGGCCATTCGCTGTCATGCGCTCCCATACAGCGCGGAACCTGTCAAACAGCAACTCCTAACCCCGTATTCAACATTACCGCACACCGACTGAGTCGCTGTCAACAACCGAACAACGGCCAAGCACAGCGAATACTAGCCGGCGCTGTGAAAATAACGCTACTGCCGCTCATCTGTCGCTACCTGGCGCTATTAATAAATCGGCCTCTTAGACCAAACAAGTAAGCGGGGGGAGGCTCCCAAAGCTCCACTGCACACGCTCCGTGGGGCAACCACTTTGCAGAATGAATATAATGATATGTATAATACTTATCTTCCCCAGAATAAGTACTGAGTCTTATGCAAAGTGACCTGTTCACCATTTACAGGCTGATTCATTACTAGCGCCAGGTACCGGCACATGAGCGTCTGTAGCGAAGTGCTCAGAGCGACCGCTAATAGTTGCTGTGATCGGCTATGGTTCGCTGTTACCGAGCGCCTCAGTCGCTGGCCAGCATTGATGAATTTGATGTGTGAATCGCTATAACACCAGTACAGCTCTATATGGGAGCGAACGGTAGCAACTGGTCAGTGTGAGCGGCTCAAACAATATTCATCAAAAAAACAGCCTCACACAGCGCCGGCGCTCAAAATTGGGTCGCTGTAGCCCAGAGCGCCAGAAGCTGTGTGATTAAACCGGACCTTCACCATGATTCATTGAAAATCCCAAACCCTTAAAAAACGATTCCCCAGCATCTAAAATTAATATAGTTTAAGTTTTTAGTCACTTATTATTCTTTCCCCCACTGGGCTGCAACTCTGTCCAGGACTTTAGGATACGGGCGCCGCCATCTTGACTCAGAAGCATCACACTTACTGAGGAGAGGAGAGTGGGATAAAGTACAGGGGGCAGGTTATAGCTGTGCTTTGCTCAGGCAGAGCAGAGCTGGGGTCAGGAAAAGGTCAGCAGTCCCAGAATGCAGAGCAGCACAGTCAGAAGGCACTTCCTGTTTGCAGGCTGTCTGTTGTCCCATGAGCCGCCATCTTGGATGTTTAAAGGCTCATAACATGCAGTAGATGCAGGTAGGATGATTTTTAATGTGGCCAATCTGTATGTACAGGGTTTGGGAAACATATAAGATAGGCTCTTATTCAGAGTGAAGGTCCGCATTAAAGTCTGTTTTTGAGCACATATCCACTAGTAACAAAGTGAAAACACATGGAAGGACATTATTATTACATTGTGACATGAACACTTTAATACCAGACCTGTAATGACAATTCTTCATAAAAATATAAAAAATCAAAAAAGTTTTCTAAAATGACTTTTAATAGGCCAGGAGAGGTCACACAATTTGTTAAAAAAAAAAAAAACGTCCATTAAAATGTATGGGAAAGCGACAGGTAGTGACAGGAAGCCAGAGCACCGGCGGTATACGCTGAGCCGTCTGTGAAAATGAATCGGATGCTACATGGCGCTGTTAGAGTCGCTCACCGGAATCGCTTTGATAAATGTGGTTTTTGCATACAGCGCCCGGCGTTCACCGTTCGCTACCTGTCGCTACGAGGCACTACCTGCCGTAATCGCTTGATGAATAAACCCCAAAGTCAGTAAAAGAAGCTGTATGGCTCGATAGCAACCAATCAGAATTGAACTGATACTTTCGAAAATAGGTTCTGAAATATCAGAAGCAAAGACAGGTCTTGTTTCAGACACGGGGAGGCCGATTCATTAATAGCGGCAGGTAGCGACAGATGAGCGACTGTAGCAGTATTTTCACAGCGCCCGCTAGTATTCGCTGTGCTTGGCCGTTGTTCGGTTGTTGACAGCGACTCAGTCGGTGTGCAGTAATGCTGAATATTGGGTGAGGAGTCGCTATTTGACAGGTTCCGCGCTGTATGGGAGCGCATGATAGCGAATGGCCATAGCGACCGGCTCCCACCATATTCATTAACAAATCACGCTCAAAAAATTCTCGCGCTGTGAAATGCATGTTTAAACCCCAGGGCGCTGGCGGCGATGTGTTAAAAGTAGTTTGTTAACCCCCAAACAACCATATTTTTGGAAACCAAAAAAAAAAAAGTTTATAAAAACATTTTGTAATATGAATACATTAATATCAGACCTGTAATATCAATTCTGCACAAATTTTTTTTTTTTTTTACCTTAAAAAAATATCTAACATTGCAGAAGTGGTCACAGAATTTGTCACATTTAAAAAAAAAAAAAAAAAAAAAAATATTAACAATAAATTATGAATATTTTAAGATTGTTCCATTGAAATGCATTGGAGAGCGCCAGGTAGCGAGGGGTCATACCTGTCGCTGTTCAAGGTCGGACGCTGGCGCTGTGGGCTGAGGCTGGAATAATGATGAATGAGTGGCTATCTGGCGCTATCTCAGTCGCTAGGCAGGATCGTCTTAATAAATGTGTGATTGTGGTGGGGAGCCGGCGTTCTCGTGGCGGGGCCCGTCATTACCAGTCGCTCACCAGTCGCTACCTGGCGCTATCCCTTGTTAAATAAGGGCCTTTGTTAAATGACATCCCCAGGGTCCAGGGATAACACTGAGGTTAGAGAGGCGGTGACAGGCGTCCTCACTCACTATTCCCAAACACAAGGTTTCCCAGGCTCTGACCTGTCACCGAGATATTAAGCCAAAAGTCATCAGCCACCCACAGCCAAACAGTGGCCATGTGCTCCATGAATGTAAACACTATCAGCTCCTACACAGATTTAGATTCCACCACCCAGGCTGGTAAGATATCTGCAAGCCATCATCCAGGACAGATGTCAGAGCCGCGCCACTGACAGGTGACAACTGTATCTGTGACATGACGCCGGGCGCCGGCTTCCGCGCTATGCAGAGCGCCAGGCCGCTAAGATGGCAAAGCTTATCATTCCCTGTCAGCAGGATAATAAGGATAATCTTATTTATCAGATAGATAGAGCATTCAAGCCTGCCAACTTGGGCTTTTTTGGTTCACTATGATCCCTTCGCTTGTGAAGCCTTATTCATCAAGCCATAGCGCCAGGTAACGTCTGGCAGCGATAGGTAACGACAGTTTGGCCCTTATTTAAGAAAGGATAGCGTCAGGTAGCGCCTGGTTAATGAGAGGTAGCGACAGATAGCGACTGATCAACGCCGGACACGGCACGCAATTACACATTTATCAAGCAGAATCTGTTTAGTGACTGGGATAGCGCCATGTAGCGTCTGATTCATCATTTTCACAGCCTCTGCGAACAGCGCCAGCGTTCAGCCTTGCACAGCGCCAGGTCTGACCTCTCGCTACCTGTCGCTCTCCCATAAATTTCTTCTCTTTTTTCCCAAAAAATCACAAATAATCCTGTGAACTCTTCTGCCATTGAAAAAGCAGTTTATTCACAATTTTTTCATTTTTAAAATATTTCTTCAGAAATGACATTACAGGTCTGCCATTAAAGTGTTCATGTTACAATGTTGTTACAATGTAATTCCATATGTTTTCACTTTGTTACTAGTGGATTGATGCTGAAAAACAGACTTTAAACACACCGCCTCCTGCGCTCTGGGCTTCAGAGAAGCATTTTTCAGCACCAGAGATTTGTGAGGCTGTTTTTTTGCTGAATATGGTGTAAGTCGGTCGCTATGAGCAGTCGCTACCTTGCGCTTCCATACAGCGCTGTACTGGTCAAATAGCGACTCGTGACAATGTATTCAACATAACTGAACAGCGAAGTAGCGACCCACGGCTGAGCAAAGCGACTACTAGCGGGCGCTCTGAAAATGCCTGCTACAGACGCTCATCTATCGCTACCTGCCGCTATTAATGAATCAGCCTCCCCGTGAACGGTGACCGCCGGGCGCTGTAGCCAATACCAAATTTATCAAAGCGAATCTGGTGAGCGACTCTAACAGCGATTCATCATCACAGACGGCTCAGCTTATACCGCCGGAGCTCTGGCTGCCTGGTATTACCTGTCGCTACCTGTCACTCTCCCATACAATTCAATGGACGTTCCTCTTCTTCTCTTTAAACAGGGTTTTTTTTGTTTTTGTTTTTAATTATCAAATAAATGTGTCACCTCTCATGGCCTAGAAAAAGTCATTTTTGAAAACTTTTTTGATTTATAATATTTTTATGCAGGATTGTCCTTACATGTCTGGTATTAGTGTTCATGGCACAATGTAATAACATGTAATTCCATATGTTTTTGCTTTGTTACTAGTGGATACATGTTGAAAAACAGCCCCTGGGCCCTGGGCTACAACGACCCGATTTTGAGCACCGGCGCTGTGTGAGGCTTTTTTTTTTATGAATATGGTGTGAGTGGGTCGCACTGAGCAGTCGCTAACGTTCGCTCCCATACAGCGCTGTACTGGTGTTATAGCGACTCACATACAACAGACGCTCATCTGCCGGTACCTGGCGCTAGTAATGAATCAGCCTGCCCGTCATAGTGCTCTATGGTGCAAACCCATACCTCCCAGGTGTCCCTGATTTGGAGGGACTGTCTCTATTTTGAGTCCATGTTCCCCAGCCCCTTGTTGTTCTCCTTTGCCCTCCTTTGAGGTTTAACAAGCAGATCTGCATCAATAAATGGTTCATTTGCCTATCTAAAGTGTGTATATTGTTTTAACTGTTATTACCTAGCTCCTATCAATCCCTCAACGAGGGGGTGTGGCCTAATTCGGCAAATGTCCCTCTTTCCCTTCCTGAAAAGTTGGTAGATATGCATACCTCCCAACTTTTTAGGATAGGTTGTAACAGTTACAATATAAACATGTTAAATAGGCAAGTTATTGGTGCAGATCTGCATGTTAAAGTGGACCAACACCCAGGATTTTGACTATCCTGGGTTTTGGTCCACTTCGGTGGGGCACCCCGATCGGGGGTGCCCCGCTGTGTGAAACCCCCCAGAAAGCCCCGAAAACTCACCTTACCCCGCTCCCACGTGACTCGCTCGTCCAATCACCGGCGACGGACAAGGAGAGGCAGCGACGGACAAGCGAGAGGCAGCGGCGGACGCGCATGCGCCGCTGGAACGTGAAAAAGGTAGGATTGTGGGCTTCCTAGGGGGTTTCACCCCGCGGGAGATTTCGGATGCCCCGCGGGGAGGGATCTTATAGATATATAGCGCTGGTGAATGAAGGATTCAGTAACTGACAGATGCTTTTGTTTTTTTAAAGATTTTTTTCCCTAAAAAACAAAATGTTGGCTGGGGTTTTCCATGCTAAGTGTAAAATGAATGCAAGGTTTCCTCACCTGCCATGCATGTGATTCATCATGATATTTTACTGCATAAAGCGGCTGAACCCAAGATCTCCCCCCTGCTCTGTAACCAAGCCTCCAAATGTCGTTTATAAATGCCATCTTGCTTAGCTCTTAGACGTGTACATGCCTCTATTCTTCTTGCATTTGACTATGCGGCACAAACCATTCTACAAGTGTGCAGGGGATATCTAGCTCATTGCTCTGTTTTTTTTTCTTTTTAGTTTATTGCAAGCAATATTGTGTTGTATTTTGTTAGCGATTATCTCTTCTTTTGTTCCATATGTTTTTATTGAAGATATAGAAAAGAAAAGTACAACATAGGAGTGCTTTACAACACACAACGCTGTCCACATCTAAACATTTCAATATAACAGATATCAGCATCAACATCGACAATACCCATCCTAGGGTCATAAAGGCAGAGGGAGGGCGCTGCCCTGGTACTTGCCCTTAAAGTGGACCAACACCCTCCCATGATCGGCCCGGGAATCTATAAGATTCCCGGACCGATCAGACCCCTGACTGCACCTCCAATGTGTGAAACCCCCCAGAAACCCCTAAATCCCTACCTTATCCACGATCCAGCGGCGCCCCCCGCCGCCTCCCGCGCGTCCCTCTAGCAGGACGTGTTTCCCCTTTTACAAAGCCCAATACAAAACTGAGGTGGGTGGCCATATTAGCAGGCCAGACGTTCAGGAACACCTTTAACGCAACCCCACCACCCCATGTCTACCGGCCTGTCTGATTATCTCTTCTTTTAGTTTATTGTTATATAAACTGCCAGCCAATAAATAAATCCTTTTGCAGACATTTTACTTTTGATGCTTGTATGCTGAGTAGAAACTGAAATAAAAGCAGACAGAAAGAGGGATAGGAACACCCCTTGCTTCAGAAACTAAAATGTAACATTTTGGTTGACTGGTCCATGTGATTTTCGGCCCAAGCCTTAGTATAAAAGATAAAAATGCAACAAAAAAACTCTTCAAAGCACAGCAGATTGGCAGCTATCAAGTCACTGAGGTAAGACATGTTTGCTTTCATTTTACACCCAGCCGGGACAGTTTCTATAACTAGAGCTTTCTGCTATTTAGCCCTTTCGCTTTCCTTGGCTGAGCTTAGGCAGTTTTTTTTAATCCATATAACTAGATAACCATGCCAGGCTGGGTGGATGTGGCAGTGGATTGTCTTGCACAATGGTACCCTGTGTTCCAAATGACATCACTGCGGAAGGTGCACAAAGTCCATCCAGGGCAATTAGCATATTCCTGTTTGTGCTTCAGTGAATGTGCACCCAGCATTTTATTGGGAACACCTTACTAATACAGGGAAGACCTTCTGCTGGTGTGGTCCATGTGCCTCAGGCATGAACATGTTGTACATTCTGAGATGTTTTCTGCTCACCGCAGGTAAAAAGACAGGTTGTCTGTGTTACTGTAAAAAACTTGTCCCTCTATTAAAAAGGACAAGAAAAAAAACACCCTGCACCACCCCAATTATCAAAAACACACAATTCGAAAGGGGTGTGCCAATGTGGGAAGCCCCAAGCAAATAGCCAATTTGAAACAATATAACAGTTTGTGGCCCCAGCAACTACATGGAAGACCCACAGCGGCACCACCAACCCAGTAATTTCACTGTTTCATCAAACATTTACATCATATCATAATTACGGATTTATTAAAAAGACAAAGACTTACACCAATTATCTAAAAACATTCCTAACAGTAGGGATCATAAGGCCAAAAAGTGCCATACCACAGCCAATAAAGTATCTTTACAAAATAAATACTCAAGGTGCCAGGAAAAAAAAAAAAAACCTGGCACCTTGAAGAAGTGGGCTTGTCCTACGGAATGCGTGGGTAAAGGAACACCAGGCTCCAGTGGGGATTTCATTCGGCCATTATACGGGGTGATACTCTTTTATGTTGAATTTTCTTGGGCACTTTAAAGCGTTTCTCTTTCTGTATTAGGCATTTGCACTTTATATAAGGATCATAAGGCCAAAAAGTGCCATACCACAGCCAATAAAGTATCTTTACAAAATAAATAAGGTGCCAGGAAAAAATAAAACTGGCACCTTGAGGAAGTGGGCTTGTCCTACGGAACGCGTGGGTAAAGGAACACCAGGCTCCAGTGGGGATTTCATTCGGCCATTATACAGGGTGATACTCTTTTATGTTGAATTTTCTTGGGCACTTTAAAGCGTTTCTCTTTCTGTATTAGGCATTTGAGCGTGGGTCTTGGTCAACATTAAAAGAATAATTGCTTTTTTTCAGTTGCCTCTGGGTGATTTATATCACTGTTTCTCAACCTGGGGTACATGTACCCCAGGGGGTACACAGAGTAGTTCAGGGGTGCACCTACATGGGGGTGCCTGACAGGTCTGGTATATTATTTTAACAACAAAACATTATTTATTCTACTTTTAAAGTGGACCAAAACCCAGCTTGATCGGCCCGGGAATCTATCAGATTCCCGGGACGATCGATTCCCTCCCCCCGAGGGAACCAAAATCGGGATGTCCCGCTGTGTGAAACCCCCCATGTCGCCCTGTTCACTTACCTTGCTTCCCGGTGCAACAGCGCATGGCCGGCGCTGGCACATTCTCTGTTAGAGGGAAGCCGGGGATCCGTCTGCCAGTGCGCTCAGAGCCGCTGGCTTTAAACATCGTCTTAGATGGCGCAACGTCGACCACGCTGATAGGACGAGCGGCCGCGCATGCGCCGTAGGACAGGAAAGAGGTGACTTTGTTTGGGCGATCTGGGGGGTTTCACACAGTGGAGCACCCTGATGGGGGGGAAAAGGACCAAAACCCAGGATAGTCAAAATCCTGGGTTTTGGTCCAGTGCTTTGATGCCTGTGGTCTACTTATGTTGGTAATATTTGGAATGGATTTCCTCCATGGGGGTACTTGGTTGTAACTTCCTGTAACTAGGGGGGTACTTGGCGTAATAAAGGTTGAGAGACACTGATCTATATCACACAACTGCACAACTCAGAATCTTGTGATTTGTGGCCGCTGCACAACATAGAATCATGTGACGTGTGGCCGCTGCACAACATAGAATCATGTGACGTGTGGCTGCTGCACAACATGGAATCGTGATGTGTGGCCGCTGCACAACATTGAATCATGTGATGTGTGGCCGCTGCACAACATAGAATCATGTGATGTGTGGCCATTGCACAACATAGAATCATGTGACGTGTGGCCGCTGCACAACACAGAATCTTGTGATGTGTGGCCGCAGCACAACATAGAATCATGTGATGTGTGGCCGCTGCACAACATTGAATCATGTGATGTGTGGCCGCTGCACAACATAGAATCATGTGATGTGTGGCCATTGCACAACATAGAATCATGTGACGTGTGGCCGCTGCACAACACAGAATCTTGTGATGTGTGGCCGCAGCACAACATAGAATCATGTGATGTGTGGCCGCTGCTCAACATAGAATCATGTGATGTGTGGCCGCTGCACAACATAGAATCATGTGATGTGTGGCCGCTGCACAACATAGAATCATGTGACGTGTGGCCGCTGCACAACATAGAATCTTGTGATGTGTGGCCGCTGCACAACATAGAATCTTGTGACGTGTGGACGCTGCACAACATAGAATCATGTGATGTGTGGCCGCTGCACAACATAGAATCTTGGGACGTGTGGGCGCTGCACAACATAGAATCATGTGATGTGTGGACGCTGCACAACATAGAATCATGTGACGTGTGGGCGCTACACAACATAGAATCTTGTGACGTGTGGGCGCTGCACAACATAGAATTTTGTGACGTGTGGCCGCTGCACAACATAGAATCTTGTGACGTGTGGCCGCTGCACAACACAGAATCATTTCATTTCACTTGTTACCTGTACTTTACATTTTGCATTTACCCCTCTGATGTTCTGCCAATTATCTACAAACCTTCCCTATATAACAGAGCTTTGTCCCTCTGCCAAAGTCTTACAGATACCTGGGTGGCTTTTCACCTTTCATCACCTATGGTGGCTACAGGAATCTGTGGCCTAATTAGTGCTGTGAGGCCCGAGCCTGAGAGGGGCTCTAATACCTCCACAAACAATGCGCCCGCTGCCTGGCTGCTGGATGAAAGGAGAGGAAGGGCGAGGAGAGACGCCAGCTTTGGAGAACGCTAAAGAATGTTTGGCTGGAGGAGACGTTATCAGCAACATGAGCACAGGCCTGGTCCAGGAGCTAACAAATAACCTTACTGGCCAATATCTTACCAATGTGCAGGTACGGCATCATCTCCACTTTGGTCACCATACATAGTGGTTCTACTCAGAAATCAGACTACTTATATTCGAAGCGCTCCAAGAAGACCCAGTCTAAAAAAAGTTAACCCAAGTCACACATCAGAAAGCTAAGAGTGAGCTACAAATGTTCTACTGGGTTTCACGTGGAGGCTGATTCATTACTAACACCAGGTATTGCCAGATGAGCATCTGTATAGCGGCGCTTAGAGCGACCGCTAGTAGACGCTGTAAGCGGGTATCTGGCGCTGTAACAAATCGCCTCAGTTGCTGCAGTAACCTGGCCGGCATTGATGAATGAGATGTATGTTGGGCGCTCTAACACCAGTACAGCGCTGCAGGGAGCAAAATGTAGCGCCAGCTCAGCGCGACTCTCGGTGCTCCACACCATACTTATCAAAAAAGGACACACACACACACCGTCTGCGCTCTAAATCTGGTCGCTATAGCATAGAGCGCCAGACGCTGTTTGATTAAAGTCTGTTTTTGAACACATATCTACCAGTAACAAAGCGAAAACACATGAAATGACATTGTTGTAACATTGTGACATTAAAACTTTAGTGCCAGACCTGTAATGACAATTCTGCATAAAAATATAAAAAGCCCAAAAAGTTTCTTAAGGTGTTTGTTTGCAGCCAGGAGAGGTCACACAATGATTTGAGCAAAAAAAAAATGTCAAACATGCTGTTTAAACACAAGCAAATGAACTGCCATTGAAATGTATGGGAGAGCGACAGTGAGCGAAAGGTAATACCTTGCGCTCTGGAAACTAGAGCGCCGGTGCTATACACTGAGCCGCCTGTAATAATACATTGGGCGCTACGTCGTGCTCTTAGAGTCGCTCACCAGAATCGCTTTCATAAATGTGGTATTGTGTACAGCGCCCGGCGTTCACCAGAAGCTGCCTGCCACTATCTTTTCTTAAATAACCCCCATAGTGCTCCATTAAAACTTTAGGGGAAGGGCAGGGTTTTAAGCAAGGGCCATCATCAGGACAGGACATCTTAGACTCCAGTATGGGGCCCAATAGCAAAGGGGTGCCAGTGACCAGGCTCGGACTCAACAGAGCCCTTACTCGCTAAAGCACAGGTGATCAGCTTGATTTTGTGTCACTCCCTTCGAGTGTGGGATGGAATAAAGTACTCTGGGGGCCTGATCTCACCGCACCTCCTGGTAATGAGATTGGTCAAGAACTCGTGGTTCCCTCCGGGAAATGAGAACCCAGAAGCGTTTGTGTGGTGGGAACGGGTAGGCATCAGCAGAGTTCACCATCTAGTGGATGGGGAGAGCATGACCTCCTGGCCCGCATTGACAGTGAAGGTAAATGCTCCAGTGACTGAACAGTACAGGTACCTTCAGATTCGCCACTGGCTCACTCCCTTACTCAAAAATAAAACCCCAGGAGCAGATGCTACTGCATTCGAGAGGGCTTGCCTGCGGGGGACCCCCACGCCTGGCCTTGTATCCATGCTCTACGCCCATCTCACAGCGCTACCTCCTGACTCGAAGCACGGGTACATGGTTAGATGGGAGACAGATTTAAATCTAGTGAGGGATAGAAAGGGCAGGACGGAAATCTGGGATGGGATCAACAAATGTTCCATAATATAACTACACAGGAGGCAGCGTATAAAATGCTCACAAGATGGTACTTAGTACCAACACGCATAGCCAAGGCAGTCCCTGGATACCCGGCGTCCTGCTTCAGGGGCTGTCCCGTAGAAGGTTCGGTCATGCATATCTGGTGGGAGTGTCCGAAGGTTAGAAGGTTGTGGTCAAGGGTCTTTGGCTTGCTATACACCCTTTTGCACACTAATGTGCGCAGGGACCCTTGGGTGGCATTGCTGCATGTAAAACCGGATGGCATTACCAAATCCCAACACACCCTATTGACCCAGGTCATGTTGGCCGCAAAACTGACGATTGCAAGCTCCTGGAAGAAGGCCAGTGTTCCGTTTCAGGTGGTAAAAGAACGGCTGAACGGGATCTTTATCAATGAAAAATTGACTAGTATTTTAAAGGACTCGCACATAAAATTCATGAAAGTTTGGGGCCCGTGGGTGGAATACTCGTTCCCATATATTAAGGGTAATGCCCTGCTGCAGTGAGGGATGGCTCTAGCCTTCTCTGGCTTTGGATCCCTGCTCTTTCCTCCTTCTTTTCCTCCCTCTTTTCCCCTCTCTTCCCTTCCCTCTCTTCCTTGCCCCTACTCCCGGCCCGTGCACCCCCTCCCCCTCAATTTAAAGAGGTGGGGCGGTGATGTGCTAAATCTAAGACTGGAGGAGACGGGGCTTACCCCCCGACCCACTGGTCCGTGATATGACCATCACGCAACTGACAGCGTCAATCCGATCTCTTGAATGACAGCACTTGATAAGGGTTAATAGTGTTGATAACTGAAGTTACGCGAGTGTTGATAATCGTAAGAAGATAAGTGTGATTGGAAATTTTTCAAAGAACAGATATTTGTACCTCAAGTATTTTTCTGCAACACTTTATTATATTGTACAATCCAGTTGTTATAACAAAATTACAATAAAACGATTGAAACATAAAGCACAGGTGATCAACCTTAATACTCGAGGGCCACCAACAGGCCAGGCTTTGCAGATCTTCACAATGGAGTAATTTTAAAATATAAACTTAACACTAATTACATCACCCGAGCATCAGAGTGGAGATCTGCAAAACCTGGCACATGGGCGAAACTCGAGGGAGTGCAGGGGGTGCAAATGCACCAAGGTCAGGAAAGGTTAGGGGGGCCCCATAAGTGTTGCTGCTCCACCTTATTTATCATATAGCTGCTCACTTGCCATAATTTAAATAATGGAGTCAGCGTTTGTCTTTGCTGTTTCAGTCTTTAGTGCATCAATTGAGTTAAAAGACAGAAAAAAAGTTTTTCTCTATGAGCATTAAAAGGGCCCCATTTAATGTCGGCACCAGGGCCCCGTCTCATTTAATTACGCCACTGACCTGGTCTGTTGGTGGCCCTTAAGGAGTAAGGTTGACCACCTCTGGCAAGTGTATATAGAGGCTGATTCACTACTAACTCCAGGTATTGCTAGATGAGCGTCTGTATAGCGGCACATAGAGCGACCGCTAGTAGACGCTGTAAGCGGGTATCGGGCGCTGTAACCTGGCATTGCGGTCACTGTACTAACCAGGCCGGCACTGATGAATATGATGTGTGTTGGGCGCTGTAACAACAGTATAACGATGCAGCGACAGGTAGCGCCAGCTCAGTGCGTCTGGCACTCGGCGCTCCACACCATATTTAACAAAAAACTACACACACACACACACACAGCGTTGGCGCTCTAAAGCTGGGCGCTGTCTATTTTAGAACACATATACACCAGTAACAAAGCGAAAACACTGGAACAATAACACTTTAGTGCCAGACTTGTAAATACAATTCTGCATAAAAATATAAAAGGTTAAAAAAAAATGTAGAAAATGTTTGTTTGCAGCCAGCAGAGGTCACACAATGATTTGAGCAAAAAAAATGTCAAAACACTGTTTAAACACAATCAAATGAAAGCCCATTGAAATGTATGGCAGAGCGACACTGAGCAAAAGGTACTACGTGGCGCTCTTGAACCTAGAGCACCGGCGCTATATACTGAGCTGCCTGTAATAATACATGTGACGCTACATGGCGCTGTTAGAAGCGGTCACCAGATTTGCTTTCTTAAATGCGGTTTCCCGTACAGTGCCCGGCGTTCAATAGACGCTGCCTGCTGCTATCCCTTCTAAAAGTGGACCAACAACCAGGATTTTGACTATCCTGGGTTTTGGTCCACTTCGGGGGGGCACCCCGATTGGGGGTGCCCCATTGTGTGAAACCCCCCGGAAAGCCCCAAAAACTCACCTCTCCCCGCTCCCACGTGACCGCCGCTGCCAATCCCCGCCGCCGGACAAGCGGGAGGCAGCGACGGACAAGAGAGCGCGCCCGCCTCCCGCGCGTCACTCTTACAGAGCGCATGCCCGCGCCGGCCATTCACAAACAGCCGGCGCGGGTGCACGTCCTGCTAGAGGGACGCGCGGGAGGCGGCGGCGGCGGACGCTGCTGGATCGAGGAGCAGGCAGGGATTTAGGGGTTTCTGGGGGGTTTCACACAGTGAAGGGCACACAGTCAGGGGACTGATCGGTCCAGGAATCTTCCCCATCGTCCGGGGATATTCCCCATCTTTGGGCTGTGCCCGCTCCCCCCAACCATTCAGATAGGCTAGGGGCGGGAGTGCACCCGCTGCTGGGGATCTCCAGAGCCATTCGCCAAACATATGCACAACAAATAGCTCTGATTGGACAAGATCCCACGCTTGCAGCATAGGACCTGGGAAAGGTGAGTTATTCTGAACGATATAGGGGGTTTTACAAAGCGGAATGCCCCCGGGACACGGAACAAAACCCAGGATACACTGTAATCAGTGGTAACGGCTGTGTGTGAGGTGCTGCTTTTGTTATGAGACCAGGTGACTCAAATGTGTAAAATCTATACAAAATAAACGAAACTGACTGAAAACGACTGAAATTCTTCTTTGAATAACTGTGCAGGAAAATCTAAAGGTATTAAAGTGGAACAAAACCCTGAGTGGCCGACCCTGAAGTCTATAAGACCCGGCCATTGACCTTGCCCCTTGGGCATTCTAAATCAGGATGCCCCACTGTGTGAAGCGACCCCTGGATAACCACAGATCCCCCCATTTTTCTGGCGCGCTAACGTCATTTAGACAGGCCGAGCGGCCAGGAAGGTTACTGCTCAGGCTCCCCATCTGTGTGCAAACAGAGCTGATTGGATGAGAGCCCGCGCATGCGCTGTGGGACAGGGAAAGGTACGTTTTCACAGGCGAACTTGGGGATTTCACATATCAGGGCATCCCAAGTCGGGATGCCCCTAGGAGCACAAAACAAAACTCCAGAAAATCCTTGGTTGGGCTTTGCTCAAAACACACAAAGCTGAAAGAAAGATCATATGGAAAAATGTGTTGAGAAAAGAGAGAAAATGGTAAACTGAAAGATTCTGCAGCAGAGCCAACATGAAGGGAAAACTGTCAAAATCAGCTAAATGACTTCTAGAGCTTTTCTCTCTGTTTTAGATATATAAGTTCTGGCCAGGCAATGTTGCAATGTTGTTATCTTATGCTGGACGGCTGCCAGCACTGAACAGCTGATACTTTGGTACATTGTTTCCCCCTCTCCTCAGCATGGAACAGGCCAGAGTGTCGGGTCCCGACACTCAGAAGACATAAACATGAGCTATTAGTCTCCAGCTGCTCAACGCACACATCATTTTTTTCTAAATTTGTAATTCTTACTCCAACACTTACCTACATTCAAAGTACCATTTAAATATAAGTCACCAAGAAAAATTCGCGATACTGCTCCTTTAAGTTTCCTATATACTACTATACTAAATACTAAGGCCTGCCTGGTTGCCGTAGGGCCAGGGGTCGAATTAGGAATGCAGGCATCACATATAAGTTATAGGGCAGGTCAGTGGCAGACATTGTAGCTATATGGGGCCCAAAAATCCATGATGGCAGCCCTGATGTAAGCTATAAGCAATACAAGTTCTAAGAGGGGGAGCTGATCAGATATTCCTATGCCCCACATAATACCTTACTGAGCTCACGATTTCCATTTTCCAAAGATGGGGAGTGAGGGGTCTTATTGGGCTGAGTGTACTTCTAATGCAGGCCCTTGAAATATCACAGGGCTGCAACCCAGCACCTAGAGTCTAAAATATTCCAGGCAGGGCTGGCGTTAGCACCCGGCAAGGCGGGGCAGCTGCCAGGGGCCCACTGACAGGAACGGCCTTTGGGGTGTGCGACGACGCTTGACCGGCGGGGTCCTCGAATGGCGGGGTTCCACACAATGGGGCATCTCGATTTAGATTCCAGGGGAGGAAGTGCTGGCTTTTGTTCTGCTTTTAAGTTGCTCATCCCAGCTGATTTCCTATCCCTGGAGCATCCCAATCTGTGATACCCTACTGTGTGAAACCCCCTGGGATCGCTGACATACCCACTATGCAAGCAATTCCACCCCTGAGTTTTGATCCGCTTTACAGGGGCATCTTAATTTGGGATGCCCCTGTTTGTGAAAGAACCCCCCTGAACTCAAACTGGTGATCCCACAGTGCATTCACCAGTTCCAGGTAAGTAATGAACAAAGGGGGGGTCACACACAGGGGCATCCAAAATCAGGAGAATTTAGATTCGTTTATACTCTAAGGTCAGGTTTAAAGGGGTTTGGTGTGCTTAAAAGGAGACCAAAACTAGAGTTTTGGTCCAAATAGCATGATCCTTAGGGGACATCCAGATTTGATGTGACGCGACTCTTCACCACATAGTGGCCCACTGAGACCATGCCGCCCAAGGGCCCACATAAACCTGGAGCTGGCCCTGATTCCAGGGCTAGGTTACATCTTGCTACCAACTGATACTGATTTGGGATGCCTGGGATCGCCCATATTCTTACCTCTGTGTGGCATCCGCAGCACACCCCAGCCAGCTAGGCCAGGAAGATCCTTATAGACTTCTATGTGGCCTGACTCAGATGAGTTCTGCAGAGCCACAGTCAGGCCCAGGGCCGGCTCCAGGTTTATGTGGGCCCTCGGGCGTCATGGTCTCAGTGGGCCCCTTTGCGGTGGATAGTTGCGGGTCAAGGGTCTATATATTGTATGGCCAAAACTAAGAAGGGCTACTTGCCCTCCGACCCCCTATTGGAACTATTGTTTAGTTTGATCCCACATGAATGGGGAAGTATTGAGGAAGAGGGAGGCTGAGGGAACATAGATGAATGGGACAGAGCTAAGAGAACAAGGATAGATAGGTCAGGGCTCAGGGGATAGGGGTGGATGGGGCAAGGCTGAGTGGATAGGGAAAGATGAGTCAGGGCTCAGGGGATAGGGATGAATGGGGAAAAGCTGAGTGGATAGGGAAAGATGGGTCAGGGCTCAAGGGATAGGGATAAATGGGTCAGGGCTCAGGGGATAGGGATGAATGGGTCAGGGCTTAGGGGATAGGGATGAATGGGTCAGGGCTTAGGGGATAGGGATGGATGGGGCAAGGCTGAGTGGATAGGGAAAGATGGGTCAGGGCTCAGGGGATAGGGATGGATGGGGCAAGGCTGAGTGGATAGGGAAAGATGGGTCAGGGCTCAATGAATATGAATGAATGGGTCAGGGCTCAGGGGACAGGGATGGATGAGGCGGAGGTACATACAACCAATGGGGCAGAGCTGAAGAGACATGGATGGATGGAGCAGAGAGACAGAGAAAGGAAGTGTGTGCATCAGTGGGCCCCCCTGATGGGTGGGGCCCTCGGCAGCTGACCGGGCTTGCCGGGTGCTGACGCCGGCCCTGGTCAGGCCACATAAGTCTATAGGGATCCTCCTGATCTAGCAGAAGCCTATACGACATGCTCCCAATGAAAACAGCTTACACAGCAGAGAATGGGCCCCACTAGGAAGTGCTTAGCGCAGGCCACAGAGGTGATTAGTTGTTCTTCTCACCAGCAGCCCCTCCATCGCTTTAGCACCCGCCTGGAGATAAGCTTTATTGCATTTTCATTCCTCCCTAGAACGGACCACCCCCATAATGCTATGTCAGCTTCCCTCCTACTTACAGGCCTGACGAATCTTCAGAATGTCCTCATTTATCAATGTGCTTTTCATCATGTCAGCATGGCCTCACAGCAACCGCAATCAAACCTGCGAGGAAAAATAACAATGGAATCAACGCTTTAATATCCCTGGCTGTGGGACAACACTGGCCGTGTTTGTAAAATCCATAATGATAAATGAGGAGCAGACACATGATCATCTCTTTTTTTTTCCAGGCTGTAATTTGCAGCGCATAATGGCCAGACTTGCAAAAGCCATCCCTGCATTGCTGCTGCTCCTTCTTCAACTTAAAGCGGAACGAAACGAGGAAATTTGACCTTCCCAGGTTTTGTTCTGCGCTTCCAGGGCATCCCGAATTGGTATTTGGGAGCTGTGTGAAACCTCCCAGTTCGCCCAGTAAAATTTATTCTCCTCAGTCCAATGGTGCATGTGTGGGCTCTCATCCAATCAGAACCCTTTGCCGTGTCTACATCCTTCAGCAAAGGGCTTGGATTTCCTTCAATGCGGAGCACACGCTGCAACACACCCTATCTAAATGGCTGGAGTGGGAGCATGCACCAGCTGTCGGGCATGCAGGGGATGCCGCAAAACATGATCCCCATTGTAAACAATCAGAGCTGTTTGCTAAAAGGTGTCCGTGCATGCACCGCTCGGGCTAAGTAAGGTTATTACTGTCTCACACAGTGGGATATTGCGATTTTAGATTCCAGGCCCGCCTCTGGTGGGTTTTGTTTCACTTTAAAGGAGATCTAAAGAAAAAAAGGTTCCACCTCAGGCAAATAAAGTATACACTAACCTTCCAGATTCAATCCCATGGAGCCAGTGCTGTCGGCTTTGGTGTCGAAACTACATATCTCAGCCAGCCTCCTTTTTTGATTGGCTATGGGGAACCTAATGTTCACAGAATAACCCCTCCCTGAGCTTTCCGTTCACTCAGGCAAACTGGGTATTAAAGAGAAGCAACTGCCGATGTAGAGTCTAAAAGTCTACGTGGTCTCTCTCTTTGTGGGGCATCCCATTTTGCGATGCACCGCTGTGTGAAAGGCTGGTATACTCACATTGCTGGCCATCCCGTGCTTCCTCCCTGACCTCTAGCTGGGGCGCGTACCTGCAACAGGTATTTTTGAATGGCTGGGGCGGGTACACGGAGAAGCGGGGGTGCAGCCAGTGGTTCCCCCTTTCTTGCTGCTCTGCGCTCAGCCGCCAATTGGCTAGGGGGGTTATTTAAGAAGGGATAGCGGCAGGTAGCGCCTCGTAGCGGCAGGCAGCGTCTGGTGAACACCGGACACTGTCCGCAAAACCACATTTATGAAAGCGAATCTGGTGGGCGCCTCTAACAGCGCCATGTAGCGTCACATCTATTATTACAGACAGCGCAGCGTATAGCGCCGGCTCTCTAGCTTCCAGAGCGCCAGCTATTAACTTTTGCTCAGTGTCGCTCTCCCATACATTTCAATGGGCGTTCATTTGCTTCTGTTAAAACAGCGTGTTTGATATTTTTTTTGCATGACCTCTCCTGGCTGCAAACAAACACTTTTAGAAACTCGTTTTATCATTTTTATGCAGAATTGTCATTACAGGTCTGGCACTAAAGTGTTATCGTCCCAGTGTTAAAACAATGTCATTCCATGTGTTTTCGCTTTGTTACAGGTGGATATGTGTTCAAAAACAGACTTTAATCACGCAGCGTCTGGCGCTCTATGCTACAGCAAGTATGGTGTGGAGCGCCAAGAGTCGGTCGCACTGAGCTGGTGCTACCTTTCGCTCCCTGCAGCGCTGTACTGGTGGTACATCACATTCATCAATGCCGGCCAGGTTACTACAGCAACTGAGGCGCTCTAAGCGCCGCTATACAGACGCTCATCTGCCGATACCTGGCGTTATTAATGAATCAGCCTCCATGTGAACTGTGTTTGTGAGGTGAGTTTACCATTGATCTGGGGGATTTTGCAGACCCTGGCATCCCAAATCGGGTCGCCCCCAGGGGTGCACCTGTAATGAGGCCAGGTGAGGCAGCCGTCTCAGGTAGCACCATCTGGAGAGTGCAGCAATCGCTTGACCCATTTTTTTTTTGTTATTGATGGTTCACTGGGGATCAGTGCACCGCTGCAGGTTTTTAAAAAATATATTCAATAAATGAATATATTAAAAAACAACTACATGATGGAGAACACCAATCATATTTGATATACAGGTAATTTACTATTTGCGCAGGCCACGGTGGAATCCCCAGAATCCTTCCAGCTGACGCAGGCATCTGTGGCAGGCCTATCTGAATGGCTGGAGCGGGATGTCCCGCGGTGAGGGACCCCCCCAAAACCCCCGAAAAATCCCCGAAAAACTTACCTCATCGGCGGCGGCAGCGGCCGCCTCCCGCACGCCCCCGCGCCGGCCGTTTGTGAATGCCCGGCGCGGGCGCGCGCACTGTCAAAGGGGAGCGCGGGATGCGGCGGCGGACGCGCTGGCTTGTCCGCCGCTGTCACCCGCTTGTCCGTGGCTACGTGGGAGCGTGGTGAGCTGAGTTTTGAAGGCTTTCTGGGGGGTTTTACACAGCGGGTGTGCCCCCCTGAAGTGGACCAAAACCCAGGATAGTCAAAATCCTGGGTGTTGGTCCACTTTAAAGAGAAGTAAAAGAACGTCTATTGAAATGTATGGTAGAGCGCCAGGTAGCGAGAGGTAAGACGTGGCCCCCTGAAAGTTTGAACGCCGGTGCTGTACGCTGAGGCTGGGATAATGTTGAATCGTACGCTACATGGCGTTATCCCAGTCGCTCAACAGAATCGCCTTCATAAATGTGGAATTGCGTGCTGTGGCCGGCGTTCTCATGCCGATACCTGACGCTAAATAGTAGTCTAGGACAGTCCACCATACTCCCGTCCTCTGGATTTTAAACTGTGTGTTTTTTAAATGTCTGTTGGGCCTTACATGTACCGTATATACTCGAGTATAAGCCGAGTTTTTCAGCCCACTTTTTGGGCTGAAAAAAGCCGCCTCGGCTTATACTCGAGTCAGTGGCCGCTCTCACACACACTGACACTTACTGGCTGTTGCGCGCAGGTTGGTGGGAGGCGTCCATTGTTTCTATTGGACGCCGACCACATGGGGCACGCCCACCAACCGGCGCGCAACAACCAGGAAGTTCCTGCGCGCGTTTGTGAGAGCGGCGGCGGAGGCAGTGGCGGCTGCAGAGGGAACGGAGGTGGCCAGCGCGCGTTTGTGAGAGCGGAGGCGGAGGCAGTCGTGGCGGCAGAGGGAACAGAGGTGGCCAGCGCGCAACAACAGGTAAGTGTGGGGGGGGGGGACCACTGGGTTTTTTTTATTTTTAATTGTTGTTAACTGTTAATGATGCCAAGTGAGCACACATATGATATCCAGGGCCAACCTGAGGAGAAGAAAAGATGGGAAAAAGAGTAATACTTCCAGAAGTTGGAACAAGAGATGGACAGAATGTGGAAAAGAGAATTTAAAAAGTAGTAAAGTGTGAATTTAGAAAAGGGAGAGAGGGGTAATGAGGAAACATGAAGGAAGAGAAGGTGATAGAAACCTATGTGTGACGGCTTGGCTCCTAGTTTGAATTGGGCCCCAGCGTAAACCAGCCTGGGGGGGGGGAGGCAGGCACTCTCATTTATAAGCAACACCAGCAGTAATAGTGTGGCAACCTGCATGTCTCAGGTCAGAGTGGCCATTATTAGGGCCACCTAGCCGGGCCCCCTTTTCATCCCTTGGACCCCTATACCTGAGTCCCTAATGGCTGCTGTCATCACATCCACAGCCTGCATTTCCCACCCTAGGCTTATACTCGAGTCAATAACTTTTTCCAGTTTTTTGTGGTAAAATTAGGTGCCTCGGCTTATATTCGGGTCGACCTATACTCGAGTATATACGGGTATTTGCCAAAATATTTGAATAAAGTACCAATTGATTTTATAATACTGTAGTGCGGCTATCATTTCACAGGTAACAAGTGGTCTGACTGGCAGCCCACATACTGTGTAGTATTGAGTACCTCCCTGTATAGGGTGGTTTTTGTTCCTGTTTAGCCAGCATCCAGTCTTTTGATAATTTGTTTTCAGCAGTGCGGGAATATATTGTAATGTGTCAAAACATATGGGACAATATTGTTATAACACTGGGACATTAACACTTTAGTGCCAGACCTGTAAAGACAATTCTGCATAAAAATATTAAAAGTCCCACAAATGTGTAAAAGTGTTTGTTTGCAGCCAGGAGAGGTCACACAATGATTTGAGCCAAAAAAGAAACAACATTGAAATGTATGGGAGAGAGCTACAGAGCGAAAGGTAATATGTGGCCTTCCTGAACCTAGGGCGCCGGCGCTATACACTGAGCCGCCTCTAGTAATACATGTGACACTACATGGTGCCGTTAGAGTCGCTCACCAGATTCGCTTTCTTAATTGTGGCTTTGCATACAGCGCCCAGCGTTCACCAGGCACTACCTGCCGCTACGAAGCACTACCTGGCGCTATCCCTTCTTAAATAACCCCCTTTAAAGTGGACCAACACCCAGGATTTTCACTATCCTGGGTTTTGGTCCACTTCCGCGGGGCACCCAGATCACCCTAAAAAACTCACCTCACCCCGCTCCTACGCGAGTGCTCGTCCAATCAGAGCGCTCAGAGCCGCTGTGGTATTTACGGACAAGCGACGGACAACCTGAGCACGCTGGAGGCCGCATCTCGCGCTTCCCTCTAACAGGGAGCGCGCCCACGCCGGCCATTCACAGACAGCCAGTGCGGGTGCACGCCCTGCAAGGGAGATGCGTGAGATGCGGCTCGCGCATGGGCCGTTGGAATGGGGAGAGGGTAAGGTTTCTGGGCGTCCTGCGGGGTTTCACCGATTTCGGACGCCCCGCGGGGAGGGATCTGATCGGCCCGGGAATCTTATAGATTCCCGGCCGATCCCCCCTGGGTGTTGGTCCACTTTAAAACACTGTTTTCTCCTTTTCCACATTTCATCTTTTTTCTCTCTTTTCCACCTTCAGTCTTTTTCCCACATTCACTGTGTTTCCACGTTTACTAGCGTTCCATCTTTTGTGTGTGTGTTCAGGGGGACGCCATCCTGAAATCTTGCACAGGGCAACACTTACCCTAAGGCCGACCCTGGAAAAAAGAGCAAAAATACAGCTCACGTTGCAGGCGCGGACAGGGAGATCCCCGGCAGCCTTCCTTAAACCGGACCAACACCCGTTATTACATTAAAGGGTGTTGGTCCCGCTCTTTGCTGCTGAGAAGAAGCTCGAGGGGGGCGTCCAGAACGCTGGAGCCCCCTCGCACCTAACTTCGTAAAGAGGGACGTAAGGAAGGTGAGTGTTTTAAGCATCCTGTGAAGTTAGGTGCGAGGAGGCTCCAGCGTTCTGGACGCCCCCCTCGAGCTTCTTCTCAGCAGCAAAGAGCGGGACCAACACCCGTTAATGTAATAATAGGTGTTGGTCCGGTTTAAAGTGGACCAACACCCAGGATTTTGACTATCCTGGGTTTTTGTCCACTTCAGGGGGGCACCCTGATTGGGGGTGCCCCGCTGTGTGAAACCCTCCAGAAAGCCCCCAAAACTCACCTCACCACACTCCCACATGGCCGCGCCATCCAATCCCCGCCGACGGACAAGCGGGTGACAGCGACGGACAAGACAGCGCGTCCGCCGCCGCCTCCCGCACGTCACTCTGACAGGGCGCGCGCCCGCGCCGGCCATTCACAAATGCGCGCACACGTCTAGAGGAGGTACGTTTTTGGGGGGGTTTCACCCCGCGGGACATCCCGATCTCGGATGTCCCGCGGTGAGGGAGGTGATCACCCCAGGAATCTTATAGATTCCCGGGCCGATCACCCCTGGGCGACGGTCCACTTTAAGGAATAGCGATCACAGAAT
Organism: Gastrophryne carolinensis; assembly: GCA_027917425.1. Taxonomy (NCBI): domain Eukaryota; kingdom Metazoa; phylum Chordata; class Amphibia; order Anura; family Microhylidae; genus Gastrophryne; species Gastrophryne carolinensis. The sequence goes on from CM051235.1 coordinate 59,489,683, forward strand.
ATAGTCCAGCCTTGCGATAAAACTTAGCATTTAATCAATCCATTAAAAATAGCCCATAAGTGGAAAAGTATAAATCCAAGTTAAAACAAAATGATTAAGAGCCCAAGAGGCTTGAAATGCGTTACGGGTGCTTGGCCCATGTTGCTGCGTCTGGGCCACTGTTTGTTTCAACTTGGATTTATACTTTTCCACTTATGGGCAATTTTTAATGGATTAATTAAATGCTAAGTTTTATCGCAAGGCTGGACTATATACTGTGATCGCTAAGGCCGACCCTGACTGTAGTTCCCCTTTAAAGAATGAAACCAAATGTGGAGAATGAATTTTGTGCCACATGGACAGCAGGCAGCTCTGCATAGCCAGACACCGCGCTAAATCAGGACGCCGCGCTTTGTCTGGAATTCCCCATTATGTGGAACATCCAAAAAGTGAAATAAAAGCTAAAGCTGATTGAATGGTTTGTGAGTCATCCAGCATAGCAGAGTGAATGTGTAATTACATATAATACACGGTGTCATTGTGTAACAATAGCAGTCATAACACAACGCATGTGACATAGTGAGAGCAGTCGCAGTGTACGGCGGTGGCGCTGTGCGTTCCTCTCTCAGACATTGAGGGGAATTCATCAGGAGTTGTGTTAGGAGAGGATGAGGGCTGTTTATCTAGTGATGAGAGGCTGTGTAAACTTCCCTCTACTTCCAATTCCTGGGGAAGGATGCGTTTCAGACACCGCCGCAACACCTGGAACTCACCTGAGCCCCCCCCCCCACCCCACACACCCACCCAGACCCTTCCACTTAATAGACCAACATCAAGTCCTGCAGTCTAGACAATGACCTTGGGAGAGATGGAAGAGGCTACATTCCCAGCCGCTGTACACTTATAGAAACTAGCAGTGAATAAGCAAATCAATTAAGCTGTGTAAACTTGTAGCCAATACTTTGTTGTCTTAACGGGGCCCTCCAAGCAAAAAAGCAGACGGGGAGGCCGATTCATTAATAGCGCCAGGTAGCGACAGTTGAGCGACTGTAGCAGTATTTTCCCAGCGCCCGCTAGTAGTCGCTGTGCTTGGCCGTTGTTTGGTCGTTGACAGCGACTCAGTCGGTGTGCGGTAATGTTGAATACGGGGTTAGGAGTCGCCATTTGACAGGTTCCGCGCTGTATGGGAGCGCATGATAGCGAATGGCCATAGCGAACGGCTCCCACCATATTCATTAACAAATCACGCTCAAAAAATTCTCGCGCTGTGAAATGCATGTTTAAACCCCAGAGCGCTGGCGGCGATGGGTTAAAAGTAGTTTTTTAACCCCCAAACAACCATATTTTTGGAAACAAAAAAAACAAGTTTTTAAAAACATTTTGTAATATGAATACAATAATATCAGACCTGTAATATCAATTCTGCACACATTTTTTTTTTTTATTTACCTTAAAAAAAATATCTAACATTGCAGAAGTGGTCACAGAATTTTTGACATTTAAAAAAAAAAAAAAAAAAAACAATAACAATTAATTATGAATATTTAAAGATTTCTCCATTGAAATGCATTGGAGAGCGCCAGGTAGCGAGAGGTCATACCTGTCGCTGTTCAAGTCGCTCGCTGGCGCTGTGGGGTGAGGCTGGAATAATGATGAATGAGTCGCTATCTGGCGCTCTCTCAGTCGCTAAGCAGGATCGGCTTGATAAATGTGTGATTGTGGTGGGGAGCCGGCGTTCTTGTGGCGGTGACCGTCATTACCTTTCGCTCACCAGTCGCTACCTGGCGCTATCCCTTGTTAAATAAGGGCCTCGGTCTGTAGAAGGCATTTCAGAGCGCCCGCTAGTAGTCGCTGTGCTCAGGTGTGGTTCACTAGTTCAGAGCACCTCAGTCGCTGAGCAGCATTGATGAATACGTTGTGGGGAGTCGCTATATGAGCAGTACAGCGCTGTATGGAAGCGAATGGTAGCGACTGGTCAGTGCGACCGACTCACACCATATTCATAAAAAAAAACAGCCTCACACACCGCCAGCGCTCATAAATGCTTCGCTGTAGCCCAGAGCGTCGGAGGCTGTGTGATTAAAGGCTGTTTTTGAACATGTATCCACCAGTAACAAAGCGAAAACATATGGAATTACATTGTTATAACATTGTGACATGAACACATTAATGCCAGACCTGTAATATCAATTCTGCAGAAATAAATAAAAACTGAAAAAAGTTTTCAAAAATGTAATTTTCTTGGCCAGAATAAATGTCAGAAGGTTTGGGATCAGGAAAGGGATTTAAGGATCGTCCATAGAAATGGATGGGAGAGCGACAGGTAGCGACAGGTAAGACATGGCGCTCTGCAAGGCTGAACGCCGGCGCTGTAGGCTGAGGCTGGGATAATGATGAATCGGACGCTACATGGCGTTGTTCTAGTCGCTCCCCAGATTTGCCTTCATAAATGTGTCATTGCTGCCATGTCCGGCGTTCACCTGACGCTACCTGCCGCTACCTGCCGCTGTACAGGCACTACCTGGCGCTATCCTTTCTTGAATAAGGCCCTTAGAGTCTATTTTGTATGTCACCCTCACCCCCTATATAAACATTGGCCACATTAAAAATGATCCTACCTACACCTATTGCGTTTGTTTAACCTTTTAACATTCAAGATGGCGACCCATGGCATTTCAGGCTGCCTGCAGAGAGTAACAGGCTGATTCATTACTGGCGCCAGCTATCAGCAGATGAGCGTCTGTACAGAGGCGCTAAGAGCGACCGCTAGTATACGCTGTGATCGGCTGTTGGGTGCTGTAATAGAGCACCTCAGCCGTTGTAGTAACCTGGCCGGCATTGATGAATGAGATGTACGTTGGGCGTTCTAACACCAGTACAGCGCTGCAGCGAGTGAAAGGTAGTGCCAGCTCAGTTCAACCGACTCTCAGCAACTCACACCATATTCAACAAAAAAACAGACACACAGCGTAGGCGCTCTGGATCTGGTCGCTATAGCATAGAGCACCAGACGCTGTGTGATTAAAGTCTGTTTTTGAACACATATCCACCAGTAACAAGTGACAACACATGGAATTACATTGTCATTACATTGTGACATTAACACTTTAATGCCAGACCTGTAATGACAATTCTGCATAAAAATATAAAAAATCTAAAAAGGTTTCAGAAATGACTTTTTCTAGGCCAGGAGAGGTCACACAATTATTTGAGAGAGAAACAAAATAACAACACAAAACCCTGTTTAAACAGAAGAAAAGGAACGGCCATTGAAATGTATGGGAGAGCGACAGGTAGCGACAGGTCGCTCACCAGAATCGCCTTCATAAATGTGGTTTTGCGTACGGCGCCCAGCATTCACCAGACGCTGCCTGCCGCTATCCCTTGATGAATAAGCCCCTAAGTGTCTTCTCAATATACCGCTCTGCATTCTGGGATTGCTGTCCTTTTCCTGACCGCAGCTCTGCTCTGTCTGTGCGAAGCACAGCTATTACCCCCCCATGCACTTGCCCACCCCTCTTCCTCTCCTCAGTATGTGATGCTTCTGAGGAAAGATGGCGGCGCCCATATCCTAGAGTCCTGAACAGAGTTGCAGCTCACATGTATTAAAAAAAAGTGCTAGTGCTAACTCACAGTTTATTAACTTAGCACAATTGTTCCTAGAATAGGGGATTTGATAGCACTGGTCACTTTGTATGCAGCGGCACCTTCTGTATTGGTCACTTTTTGTGAGTTAGCACTAGCACTTTTTTTGAATACATGTAAATAATGAATTTCTACCTCAGAACATATTATTAATTGGCATAGGGAACAGTCATATTAATTTTGCAGATTATCCAAGAGGTCAGTTTTATCCATCCTTTTACATTTTGTGTTTTTTAAATGTATGTAGTAAATGTCTTTCTATGTCTGCATATGTGAGTGTGAGAAGAGGATCGGGTTTCATAGTTGCAGAGAGAGGCAGCCAATCAAGACATCTGGGCAGGTGGTGGGGGTGGTTCCGTTCTTGGTCCACTGAAGGCTGATTGATGGACCAGGTCAGCTTGGTGGGGACTGAAAGATGAATGATTTTCCTCACTAAGGAGACAGACAGAGTAAAAAGCACAGCACTAAAGCCACTGAATGAAAGGTAAGCTACTGGTATTTGTTTTTTAACTTTTGACTTTCCAATCAATTTAATATAAGGATTTCTGAATTAAGTTTGTATACATCTGGTTAGAAGGGAACCTTTTTTTTAAATAAGTGGGTGTATAATGGGTTAATGAGATATTCATTTGCAGTAAGAGGTAAAGACAATTGGTATAAGGAGGAAAAGGTTTAAAATATCCCATCTGAATCCCGGAGGACAAATGCAGCCCCTAGACTGGATTTACAGCTGTTTCACTAGTCGAATCGGACACCCTGACGAAGTGGTTATTTGCTTAGACCACGCAACGCGTCGGTGTTGTTGGGTCGTGCGGTGGTCAGGAGAGGAGCTCTTGAAATATTGGTGACACCCTTTATCATTCCATATGTTGTAGCTTCTGTCCCTTTTGATACTCACTTGCTCACTTATCTCTTACATCTTAATATAGCATTGGTTTTCTATTTTCCTGTATATACATATGTGGTTTGTATTATTTTTAAATCTTTATCTTTGACACATGCATTGTATGGGTTTCAGTACTCAGCATTTAGCACTTTAATTGGGTGGGGGTTGTATATATTTTTGTGGTTTGTTATTGTATTTATTGCACGTAGCACTTTTCAATTCAGCGTGGATTTAACTTTTCCACGTGCTGACACTATTGTTATTTGCACAGTTGGTAGCATTAGATATCTTGTGTTTGTATATCTATTCATCCACTTACAATCATTAGGGACAGTGCATATCTAATTGGTCTGGGACCATATATATTTATGTAACATAAGGGTGGCTTATATTTATGTTCCCTTATGATAGATGTGCATATGTGTATACTTATTACACTTGTTAGAGTAGAGCCGGTTTATTTGATCTGACCTTTTCCGCCGATCCTTTCTCTTTTTATTGTTGTCTTTATGTATTTTAAATGTCATTGGTGTATATGTATGTATCAGGCCCTTATTCATCAAGCGATAGCGCCAGGTAGTGTCCGACGAGCGCCAGGTAGCGGCAGCTAACGGCGACTACCGACTCAAGTACGCCCGGCGGCGGTCACAATGACGCATTTATCAAGCAAAATGAGGCTAGCGCCGGCGAGAGCGACGGCTAGCGCGGCATTCATCATGAAGCCGCCTGGACCGAACAGCGCCGCTGCAAATTCCCTCACAGCGCCAGGTATGAGCTGTCGCTCCCTGGCGATGTCCAATGCATTTCAATGGAGCAATCTATAATAATTCATGATTAATTGGTAATAATTTTTTTTTTAATTTTTTAAATGTCAAAAAATCGGAGAACACTTCTGCAATGTTAGGATTTATTTTTAAGTAAAAAAAAAAATGTGCAGAATTGATCTAACAGGTCTGAGATTAATGTATTCATATAACAAAATGATTCTAAAAACATGTATAATGTTACATTAAAAAAATATGGTTGTTTAGGGGTTAAAAACTAGTTAATACACATCGCCGCCAGCGCTCTGGGGTTTAAACAAGGAATGGACAGCGACAGCACATTCGGAGCGTGAGTTTTTGATGAATATGAAGCTAGCCGTTCGCTCTGGCCATTCGTTGTCAGGCGCTCACATACAACGCTGAACCTGTGAAACAGCGACCCCCCAGCCCGTATTCAACATTACCGCACACCGACGGGAGTCGCTGTCATCAAGCTAATGCCGGCCAAGCACAGCGAATACTGGCTGGCGCTGAAAAAATCACGCTACAGTCGCTCATCTGTCGCTACCTGGCGCTATTGATGAATCGCCCTCTTAGTTTGTACTATTACAAGTATCTATAATTGAATAGTATTTATCTTTTACTAATAATAAAATAATTATTTTTGGTACTTTTGGGAGTGCGGCCGCTTTTTGTTGCCCCATAGGGACCTTCCTGGGGGTCCGATTCGACTAGTGAAACTGTTCATCCCTATTTTTCAGGTAGGGGGCCATTGGTCTTAGCACCCCACATTTATATATGTGTCTATACATATAGTGGTGCGGAGTATCTTGTTGCTTTTATCAGTTATCCCTTTGTGTCAGGTTGTCCACAGGTTAAAAATACATATCCTCTGTTGGGATTTTACTGCCTCCAGTGATTTCCTTATCTTCCTGTTCCTGGGACATCCAGGGATTTGTCTTGAGCTGAATCTCCTGTAAACCTGTCAGTGACTCCCTAGTAGATTCCCTAAAGAGGAAGTCGTGGAGGCTGATTTATTACTAACGCCAGGTAGTGAGCGTCTGTATATCGGTGCTTAGAGCGACCGCTAGTAGACGCTGTAAGCGGGTATCGGGCGCTGTAACAGAGCGTCTCAGACGCTGTAGTAACCTGGCTGGCATTGATAAATGTGATGTGTGCTGGGCGCTATAACACTAGTACAAGTGCGACCGACTCAGCGACTCACACCATACTTATCAACAATCTACACACACACAGCATTGGCGCTCTAAATCTGGTCGCTGTAGCATAGAGCGCCAGACGCTGTTTGTTTTTGAACACATATCCACCAGTAGCAAAGCCAAAACACATGGAATGACATTGTTGTAACAGTGTGACATTAACACTTTTATGCCAGACCTGTAATGACAATTCTGCATAAAAAAAAACAAAAAAATCAAAAACGTTTTCAAATATGACTTTCTAGGCCAGGAGAGGTGCGGCAATTATTTGAGAATAAAAAAATTAAACAAAAAAAACCCTGTTTAAACAGAAGAAAATGAACTGGCATTGAAATGTATGGGAGAGCGACAGGTAATACCTGGCGTTTTGGAAGCTAGAGTGCTGGAACCATAAGCTGAGCCACCTGTAATGATGAATTGGTCGCAACATGGCGCTGTTACAGTTGCTCACCAGATTCACTTTCATAAATTTGGTATTGCGTACAGCGCCCAGCGTTCACCAGACGCTGCCTGCCGCAACGAGGCACTACCTGCCGCTATCCCTTGATGAATAACCCCCACAGGTTCACAGTGATAGTGATGCCCTCAATGTCACCTGAGCAGGAACTATGGTAAGTCCCCAGAAAGACAGAGATAATAAAAACTAAACCATCTTATAACAAATTGCTGGTTGTAGATCCACACAGGAGAGTTTGACTTTGTAAGTAGCTACTAGACTGTCCGCATAATGTGAACTTTGCCAGGTCCATCTGGAGATACAAACGGGGAAGCTGCCTTTCTTCAAACTCTGGGTGCGTGACAAACATATCTTAACGTGTCTAGAAGATGGTGATGGCCTGATGGTGTCAACTCCAAAATGTGACTTACCAAGATAAAGGGCAATCTTCTGCTTCAAATCTCAGCCAAAAGTCAGACTTGCCCCTTTAGGTTGCTCAGAACCTAATCAGCATGTGGTCTGGACTAGAGACAAGCAAATTGCCTGGAAAGGAGGTAGGACAGTCTAACTTTAGGTTATACCTTTCCAGTTATGTATCACAAGAGCATAAAGCCCTTTTTCTCTAAGTACCTGGTGTCACGCTCGGGGTAACTCCAGCCCTTTTGATAAGCCCACAACCCCCAATCTCCGCAGCCAGCTTCACCTGTAGGAGCCTCCGCTTGCCGGGACGCAGAATACGCCTACCCGGGATCGGTTGCCCCCAGGACTTAATGGCTCAAAGGATGGGAGCTTATATGTAGGAGGTCTGGAGAACCAATAGCTAGAGCGTTGGCAGAGGAAGTCCAGAGACAGGCCAGAGGTCGACAGCGGAAAGACAGAGATTGTAGCGGCACCAGGGATCAGGCAACTTGTAGTCTGGATACAGGCAGGGGTCGGCAACAGGGGTTCAGGATCGAGAGTGGTCAGTACAATCAAGGTCGGCAACAGGAGTTCAGATCGAGAGTGGTCGGTACAATCAAGGTCGGCAACAGGGGTTCAGATCAACTACAATTCACAAGAAAGACTAGGTTCTAGGTGCTATCACAGGCAACTGGCTAATGAAAAGGAACCAGATTTATAGGGACAGGCATGAAGGGGAAGTGTAGTGATTGGTGCACATTGGATCACAACCAGGATTGGTCAGAGCATAAGGGATTGATGCTCCTATCCCCCCCCCAGAGCTGTGCTAACCTGGGCTCATTGGCCCACAGAACAACTGACCAACCGAAAGATAGGGAGGAGTCCCTTCCTCGCCTGAGCGAGGAGTGAAGCTACCTCCGGCGGCCGCGCTGAGAGCAGCGCCACCGGAGGGCATAAGAGGAACGTGACGGAAGGAGGCGGGGGCGAGGAGAGAGAGGAGCAGTGCGCCGGGCGCCGAGCGGACACCGCAGCAACCGCCGACCACCCAGACCCGGCGCTGGAACGGGGCCCAGGTAAGTGACAGTTCATGACACCTGGTTTCAACAGTCACACCATTGGGTCCAGTGAATGGGGGGGGGGGGGGAATTGGACCTTGAGACTAAACTACTGGGAGACAAGACAGCCTGATCATGGAGCATCTATGGCCATGTTTTTCAGGTCAGTGTACCAAAGTCTTCTTGGCCAATCTGAAATTCCCAGGAGATCTTTGATTACTTCCAGACTGATTCAACTGAGTAGAGAATAAAACATGCCAATCAGTGAAAACCTCAATCATGGCATCTTCTCCTATAGACAGAGATCCCTGTTCTGAGCATCAGGGGTATCCACTTCCCTGTTTTAGCGAGGAACAAACATGTCCATGTCCCACTAGCAACTGAGGGCCTGGAAAACCTCTATAACACATATATTCTGTGGATCTAGCTTTGCAGTCCGCAGTAAAAAAAAAAAAACTTGTTATATATGTTATGTAAAATTTTCTAAGCCGCGGGCCTCAATATGTAGTATTGAGTTAAAGATTTTTTTCCATTCATCTCTATTTATATTTCTTTTAAGATCCAACTCCCATTACTTTTGGAAGCCGCTATGTGCGGGATCTGTGTTCTGAAGTAAAAAAAATCCTAGCCTTTTATTCATAACCGCCTCTCTATTAAAGAAAAGTTCCTCAAAATACGACTGGATTTGTCTTATTTTCAAAAAAATGGAGAGAGGGGATTGACCCTTGTGACTAAACTACTGGAAGGCCTGACAGCCTAATCAGGGACCAACCATGGCCATGTTTTTCAGGTCAGTGTACCAAAGTTTTCTTGGCCAATCTAAAGCTCCTACAAAGTTTTTGATCAGACTGAGTAGAGAAGAAAACATGTCAGTCAGTGAAAGGCTTAATCATGGGATCTTCTCCTATGACCAGGGATCCCTGTTATGAGCATCAGTGTTATCCACTTTCCTGTTTTAGTGAGGAACAAACATGTCCACATCCCACTAGCCACCGAGGGCCTGGAAAACCTCTGGACCAAGGCCCACTTCTGTGTTCCGAGCTCCATCTTGGAGGTCTCTACCTTCCCTGAGGAATATTGCTGAAAAAGTGTTAGACCATTCTAGTTAACCTATGACAGAAATGGAAAAAAAAAAGACCAGACCTGAGCAGGAGGGGTTTGATTGATCTGAATCACAGACAGACAGACGGACAGAGGAGTGGGGGGGTCGATGACACAGCTGTAGGGTCTGAAGTATACTGGATGAATGGAGCTACCACCACCAAGTTTAAAACACCATATACTGTAATTCTGCAATTCAAGGGCAAGGAGTTATCTGACCTTGCCCTTATCCAATAAATGCTTCTACATTGTGTGGTATATTCTCTCCACAACTGTGTTGAGGTCTGTGCCCAGGAAGGATAACAACTGTGACGGTACTGGGGTAAGCTTGGGAAAATGTCAAATCCACCCATGTATTTGTGAAGTCTCTAGCAGTCTCACACTTGCACCATTGAACCAGGGGTGAGTGAATACTAGTGATCTGGTGGTTTCAGACAGGGATTCAGGGCATCCCAATTCAGAATGCCTGGGGGGGGGGGGGGAGCTCACCAGCCTGTACTGAAATCATTTAAATTCCAGGGCAGGCTGCACAGAGTTTTGTTCCGCTTTAAAGTGGACCAAAACCCAGGATAGTCAAAAGTTTTGACCCCTGATTGGGGGTGCCCCGCTGTGTGAAACCCCCAGGACGCCCGAAAAGACTCACTGCTTCCCGGTCTTCCCGGCTCTGACGGCCGCATCCTCCGCCTCCCTCTAACAGGGAGCATGCCCACGTTAGGCATTCACAAATGTCTGGCGCAGGCACGTGCACTGCTAGAGGGAAGCGGAGGATGCGGCCGTCAGAGACCGGGAAGAGGTGATTCCGTTTGGGCATCCTGGGGGGTTTCACACAGAAGGGCTCTCCTGATCGGGGTGCCCCCAGGGAAAGGACCACAACCCAGGATAGTGAAAATCCTGGGTTTTGGTCCACTTAAAGTACATCTGCCTGTTGCCTGGTTTTCTGGCTTGGGTTGTGGCCACTTGCGCTCCCCGTTGAAGTCTACTGGAGCTGTTTGCCAAATGACATAGTCACGGCTAGAGGCTCTGATTGGAAAAGAGCCCACACATATGTTGTTGGACCAGGAAGAGAAGAGTTTTAAATTACTTGCCCAAAAACACACACACTCGCACATATATATATATATATATATATATATATATATATATAGTAAAATAGATAACAGAATTGTTGCAACATTCAGGCTTAGTGAGAGAGATGAAGGTTCTGCATTTAGGGGTTTTGAATAGGCCGGTGCCCCATAGCCCCGAGGCCTTTGGCCTTAGACCAGGTATCATGTTGTGCCTTCTCAGTGTTATCTTTAACACTCTGTGACAACCCAGTCGCCAAGATAAAAAAGGGATTTCAAAGCCGTTTTACTGTCCCCACATCAGTCACGTGTTGTAAATCAATGAAGTCCCGTAAAAGTACAAAAGAGTTGATGAGCTTCCTGTCATGGTCACCGTAGCCAATCACAGGCTGTTCCACACCATAACCTCTCTGACCTTACTGTTCGATTTATTATACCAGAAACCTCGCCTGAACTTGTCCTGATATTGTCCAGGTAGAAAGTTTCTACGTTAGACAAGAGGAGCCCTATATAAAATAAATGTACAGTACACACACAGGAAGCCTTTTTCTTTTTCCATTCCTGCCTGTCAGGTTTGGGCAGGTCTCCCATTATCCTTTAAGTAGTCTTTCTTCTTGTCATTATCTTTGTGGCAGGCTTAGGATGCAATTTAACAGATCCGGGTTGTGTTTGCAATGACAGGCGCTGTGCGCTCAGCCAGAGGCTATGCTGGGCTATTGTCAATGATCTCTCTGTGATGTCGGCACTGGCCTGGCCTCATTGCTTGTTTAGAAATTAACACCATGAGATCTATGGCCGGCAATCACAAGCTGATGGAAGCAATTCAGCAGAATTAGTGACGAAACACGTCACTGATACTGACAGAGAATAGCTGTGGGGGGTGCAGACATGATGCCGCTCCACATGACCCTAAAGTAGAGGTACATCGAAATGACGAAAGATGGGAAAGGGACTGCTTGTGACTCTGGCTGGGTCCCGGTCGCATTGATCCAAAATTATTTATATACAAAAAAGAACCGAGACATTTCCTTAAAAAAAAAAAAAAAAAAAAGGATCATTACAACTTTCAATAAAAATATTTAAACCGGCCCTTCACTCTGAATAAAAACTTATGTTATAGGTTTCCCACACACATTAAAAATCATCCTACCTGCATCTACTGAATTTTATGAACCTTTAAACATTCAAGATGGCGGCTCATGGAGTTTCATGACAGGAAGTGTCTTCTGACAATGCCGCTCTGCATTCATGGTTTGCTGTCCTTTTACTGACCCCAGCTCTGCTCTGTCTGTGCAAAGCACAGCTATAACCTGCCACCCTGCACTCAGTATGTGGTGCTTCTGAGGCAAGATGGCGGCGCCCATATCCTAGAGTCCTGAACACAGTTGTAGCCCAGTGGGGGGGGGGGGGGGAATAAAGTGACAAAAAACTTAAAATATATTAATTTTAGATGCTACAGAATAGTCTATTAAAGGTTTGATCTTTTCATTAAATGACGGTGAAGGTCCAGTTTGCGCTTGCGCTTCCCATTGGAGTCTACTAGAGCTGTTTGTCAAATGACATAGTCAAGGAAAACGCCTCTGATTTGACAAGTTAGACCAGGAAGAGGTCAGTTTTTTCTGGGGAGGGTGGTTCACAAAGTGGGGGCACAGAGCATCTGGGAGTGTCAAAATCCTGGGTTTTGTTCCACTTTAAAGGCATGTCCAGTTTAAGGTTTAATGAAATGTTTAAACAATACAATAAAAGTGGACCAAAACCCATTTTATATGCTGGGGAATCATTTTATAAGGGTTTGGGCTTTTCAATAAATCATGGTGAAGGGCGCTTGCCCGTGTCGGCCATTTGTGAATGGTCGGTGCGGGCACGCTCCCTGTTAGAGGGAAGCGCAAGATGCGGCCGCCAGCGTGCTCGGAGCCGCTGTGGTTTTGACGCGCATACCACAGTGGCTTTGAGCGCGCTGATTGGACGAGCGCCCGTGCATGCGCCGTAGGAGTGGGATGAGGTGAGTTGATCTGGGCGTTCTGGGGGGTTTCACGCAGCGGGGCACCCCGATCGGAAGTGGATCAAAACCTAGGATAGTGAAAATCCTGGGTGTTGGTCCACTTTAAACCAGACCAACAATTGTTGGTCCCGCCTTCTGTTCATCACAACAAGCTCGGGGGGGGGGCATCCAAAATGCTGGAGCCCCCCTCGCAGATAACCTCCCAGAATGCCTGTAATACTCACCTTCATTGCGAGCCAGTTCCGGGAAAGGAGTATCGCATTTGGCCACAGGGCCATAGTCGTGTCCACTGCACCAGCCACTGGCAGGGCCTGCCCAAGTGACTGCCCGGCGGCCAATCGCGAGACTCCTTTCCCGACACCCGTTAAAGAAAAAACAAGTGTTGGTCCGGTTTAAGTCACATGGTGTGCAGGATTCCATTTTAGTCTATCACTAAAGGAGGGGCTGTAAAATTGATACGATCCTCAGGATTGAATTGGTGGTCCTGAGCGGGGGGGGGGGGGTCTGGAGGAAGAAGAGTATATCTCTTTAATATCTCTTTAATGGATTGGAGCTTATTTTGACAGGGAAGCCATGAAAACTAAACTAGACTCTGCCTGATACAGTCAGGAAAGTTCACTGCTGTTTGCTTTTAAAGTGGACCAACACCCTCCCATGATCGGCCCCGAGAATCAATAAGATTCCCGGACTGATCAGACCCCCGCTGTGTGAAACCCCCCAGAAACCCCTAAATCCCTACCTTATCCACGATCCAGCAGCGCCCGCCGCCTCCCGCGTGTCCCTCTAGCAGGACACGCACCCGCGCCGGCCGCTTGTGAATGGCCGGCGCGGGCGCGCGCCCTGTAAGAGTGACGCGCGGGAGGCGGCAGCGGGCGCACTCTCTTGTTCGTCGCTGCCTCTCGCTTGTCTGTCGGCGGGGATTGGCAGCGGCGGTCACGTGGGAGCGGGGAGAGGTGAGTTTTCGGGGTTTCTGGGGGGTTTCACACAGCGGGGCACCACCGAAGTGGACCAAAACCCAGGATAGTCAAAATTCTGGGTGTTGGACCACTTTAAAGCTATACTGCAGGCAAAGACTACAATAGTTACACCATTGTGCCTGGTTACATTTGGCAAAGTCCTAAACTGTTTTCCATTTTTAAATTAAAGCAGAAATGGCTGAGATATCAGGGTTTACAGGTTCAGTCAATGACATTCTCATTTTCATCCCGTCCCTGAATTAACTCAGCAGAGCGGGACAGGATTGATGGTCCCTCCCTCCTTCTGTCCCTCTCTCCACCTCCTCCTCCAGATTCATCACAGATTATGCAGCATCACAGATCCAATGGCCACGCCCACTTTTTTTTCAGAAGAGAAATCATGAGGTGAAAGTGTAAACCTTGTTATCTATAATGTAGCCCAACACATTGGTGTAACAATTACCTCTGCCTACAGTAGCCTGAATAAGAGTATATCTTGTATGTTTCCCCCACCCCCTACATACAGATTGCCCACATTAAAAATCATCCTACCTGCACCTATTTTTTAACTTTTCAACATCCAAGATGGCAGCCCATGGCTCCTCAGGCTGCCTGCAGACAGGAAGTGCCTTCTGACTGTGCTGCTCTGCATTCTGGGATTGCTGTCCTTTTCCTGACCCCAGCTCTGCTCTGTCTGTGCAAAGCACAGCTATAACCTGCCCCCCTGTACTTTCCACCCTTCTCCTCTCCTCAGTATGTGATGCTTCTGAGGCAAGTTGCAGCCTGGTGGGGGAAAGAATAATAAGTAAGCGACTAAAAACTTGAAATATATTCATTTTAAATGCTGGGGAATAGTTTTTTAAGGATTTGGGATTTTCATTAAATGATGCTGAAGGTCCGGTTTAAGTTTGACTCCCAAAAATGAACTATGAAAAATACAATTCTGTCATTACTCACCTGTAGAGTTGGTATTATATGTATACAGCACGTCCTGTTCCAGAAGATATTCCTTACTCTTGGGCTATACATCCAGTAGATGGCGCTGGACTGCAGAGACAGAAAAGTGGCTCCTCCCGGCCCCATATATACCAGGAACCTCCCACAAATTCCCCAGTATTGAAAAGCAGTTAAAATGAAGCTGGGAGAACTATAACCATTATATAAAAAAATTGAACATAAGAACAATAACCATAAAGAGGTAACTAAAAATAATGATAACAATGGTGGGGTGGAACAGGAAGTGCTGTATACGTATAATACCAATTTTGTATTATTCTAAGTATACAGCACGTCCTGTTCCAGAAGATATTCCTTACTCTTGGGACATCCAATAGCAGTGTCCGTAAGGTAGGGTGGGATCCCCAAAAGTAATAGAAGACAGTTTAAACCACTGCTGCCTGCAGAACTTTGCGACCATAAGCAGCATCAGCTGAGGCCTTAACATCAACCTTGTAAAACTTAGAAAAAGTATGAACAGAAGACCAAGTGGCGGCATTGCAAACTTGTTCAACAGAAGCCTGGTGCTCAAAAGCCCAGGAGGCACCAATAGCACGAGTAGAATGAGCAGTAAGGCGAACGGGAGGCTCCTTCCCCTTAGCAGAGTAGGCCTGTACCACAGCCTGACGGATCCACTTGCTGATAGTGGACTTAGCAGACCCTTCTTAGGTCCAGACGGGAGCACAAAAAGAGCATCAGTCTTCCTGAAGGGTTCAGTAGCCACCAGATAGAACTTCAGAGTCCTGACCACATCCAAAGAATGCAAGACCCTCTCCTTACAGTTACTAGGATTTGGACACAGAGAAGGCAAAACAATGTCCTGATTGAGATGAAAGGCAGAAACAACCTTAGGCAGAAAATCTGTCTTAATACGAAACACCACCTTGTCCTCGTGTCTCTCAAAATAAGGAGGTTTGATGGAAAGCGCCACCAACTCAGAAACACGCCTAACAGAAGTGATAGCCACCAAAAAGACTACCTTAAGGGTAAGAATGGACAAGGGCTCGAAGGTAGACCCCTGCAGGACAGATAAGACCAAGTTCAAATCCCAGAAAGGTAACATAGGCTTATGTGGGGGACGCACATGAGTAACCCCCTGGAAGAAGGTCTTGACCAAGGGATGCTGAGCAAAGGATCTTTGGAAGAAAATGGCCAAGGCAGAAACATGACTTTTCAGAGTACTGAGCTGAAGACCCAGATCCAAACCATCCTAGGAATAGAAAACACACGACAGGGAAGCGACTTAGACTCGCACCAGTCACCAGTAAGTACGCCAAACCCTATAGTAGATGGAAGAAGAGGACCTTTTCCTAGCCCTGATCATGGTATTTACAACCGAGGCAGGCAGCCCCTTTTCCATCAAGATGGAGGTTTCAGCAGCCAGGCCGTCAAAGCCAGCGTTTGTAAATTGGGGTGGCGTAGGTGCCCCTGAGTGAGCAGATCTGGAACCCGGGGCAGGGCAGACTGATCTACTGCCAGCTGCACGATGTCTGCGGACCACACTCTTCTTGGCCAACTGGGGGCCACCAGTATGGCTGGTACCCGTTCCTGAGCTATCTTGCGCAGCACCCTGCCCAGCAGGGGAAATGGGGGAAACACATACAGGAGCTGAAAACTCATCCAAGACATTGCCAGGGCATCCGTGGCCAAGGCCAGAGGAGCCTGTGACAGAGAGGCAAAAATTGGAAGCTTGTGATTGTGATGGGACGCAAACAGATCCACATTCGGCTGACCCCAGCGGTGGCACAGGGAGCGAAACACCCTGCTGCTGAGGGACCACTCCCCCAGACGAGAGGTCCCCCTGCTCAGGGAGCCTGCCTCCAGATTCTCCACCCCCGGAATGTACACAGCTGAAATGCAGGGAACATTCACCTCCGCCCAGGACAGTATCAGGGACACTTCAGTGAGGGCCCTCTTGCTCCGGGTCCCTCCCTGATGATTGATGTAGGCAACCGCCATCTGGTTGTCTCTGCCTGATGGAAGGACTGAGAAGCTATAAGCATGTCGTCCAAGTAGGGAAGAATGCGAATGCCCTGAGATCTCAGCAGAGCCATCACTCCTGCCAGCACCTTGGTGAATACCCTGGGAGCCGAGGTGAGACCGAAGGGCAACAAATTGGTGGTGCTGATTAGAGATGAGCGAACTTTTGAAAAATTCGATTCGACTGATTCGCCGAATTTTCCGACAAAAATCGTTTCGACCCGAATAAATTCGCGACGAATCGCTATTAAAAACGGCTATTTCTGAGCCTCCTACAGCCTCAATAGGGTTGTAAACCATTCAGCCTTGCTGTAACACGCACAGGATGCGTGCTGGGTTAGTTAAATAATACTTTGAAGAAATATCACATGCAGATCAGAGGCATCGCTAATAGAATCGCAGAGCGGCACAATTGCAGAGAGTTGAAGTGGCATCACTATGAGGGGCAGAAGGAGCCCAAATATACACTGGAGTTGGCCTCAGGAGCCCAAAAATTGGATGAATCACACCCTGGAGTTGGCAGGAGTTGGCAGCAGCAGCAGCAGGAGCCCAAATATACACTGGAGTTGGCTTCAGGAGCCCAAAAATTGGATGAATCACACCCTGGAGTTGGCAGGAGTTGGCAGCAGCAGCAGCAGGAGCCCAAATATACACTGGAGTTGGCTTCAGGAGCCCAAAAATTGGATGAATCACACCCTGGAGTTGGCAGGAGTTGACAGCAGCAGCAGCAGGAGCCCAAATATACACTGGAGTTGGCTTCAGGAGCCCAAAAATTGGATGAATCACACCCTGGAGTTGGCAGGAGTTGACAGTAGCAGCAGCAGGAGCCCAAATATACACTGGAGTTGGCCTCAGGAGCCCAAAAATTGGATGAATCACACCCTGGAGTTGGCAGGAGTTGACAGTAGCAGCAGCAGGAGCCCAAATATACACTGGAGTTGGCCTCAGGAGCCCAAAAATTGGATGAATCACACCCTGGAGTTGGCAGGAGTTGACAGTAGCAGCAGCAGGAGCCCAAATATACACTGGAGTTGGCCTCAGGAGCCCAAAAATTGGATGAATCACACCCTGGAGTTGGCAGGAGTTGACAGTAGCAGCAGCAGGAGCCCAAATATACACTGGAGTTGGCCTCAGGAGCCCAAAAATTGGATGAATCACACCCTGGAGTTGGCAGGAGTTGGCAGTAGCAGCAGCAGGAGCCCAAATATACACTGGAGTTGGCCTCAGGAGCCCAAAAATTGGATGAATCACACCCTGGAGTTGGCAGGAGTTGGCAGCAGCAGCAGCAGGAGCCCAAATATACACTGGAGTTGGCTTCAGGAGCCCAAAAATTGGATGAATCACACCCTGGAGTTGGCAGAAGTTGACAGTAGCAGCAGCAGGAGCCCAAATATACACTGGAGTTGGCCTCAGGAGCCCAAAAATTGGATGAATCACACCCTGGAGTTGGCAGGAGTTGACAGTAGCAGCAGCAGGAGCCCAAATATACACTGGAGTTGGCCTCAGGAGCCCAAAAATTGGATGAATCACACCCTGGAGTTGGCAGGAGTTGACAGTAGCAGCAGCAGGAGCCCAAATATACACTGGAGTTGGCTTCAGGAGCCCAAAAATTGGATGAATCACACCCTGGAGTTGGCAGGAGTT
Organism: Gastrophryne carolinensis; assembly: GCA_027917425.1. NCBI lineage: Eukaryota > Metazoa > Chordata > Amphibia > Anura > Microhylidae > Gastrophryne > Gastrophryne carolinensis. The sequence continues at coordinate 59,507,810 of CM051235.1, forward strand.
GAAAGTAGCAGCAGCAGGAGCCCAAATATACACTGGAGTTGGCTTCAGGAGCCCAAAAATTGGATGAATCACACCCTGGAGTTGGCAGAAGTTGACAGCAGCAGCAGCAGGAGCCCAAATATACACTGGAGTTGGCCTCAGGAGCCCAAAAATTGGATGAATCACACCCTGGAGTTGGCAGAAGTTGGCAGCAGCAGCAGCAGGAGCCCAAATATACACTGGAGTTGGCTTCAGGAGCCCAAAAATTGGATGAATCACACCCTGGAGTTGGCAGAAGTTGGCAGCAGCAGCAGCAGGAGCCCAAATATACACTGGAGTTGGCTTCAGGAGCCCAAAAATTGGATGAATCACACCCTGGAGTTGGCAGGAGTTGACAGTAGCAGCAGCAGGAGCCCAAATATACACTGGAGTTGGCCTCAGGAGCCCAAAAATTGGATGAATCACACCCTGGAGTTGGCAGGAGTTGACAGTAGCAGCAGCAGGAGCCCAAATATACACTGGAGTTGGCTTCAGGAGCCCAAAAATTGGATGAATCACACCCTGGAGTTGGCAGGAGTTGACAGTAGCAGCAGCAGGAGCCCAAATATACACTGGAGTTGGCCTCAGGAGCCCAAAAATTGGATGAATCACACCCTGGAGTTGGCAGGAGTTGACAGTAGCAGCAGCAGGAGCCCAAATATACACTGGAGTTGGCTTCAGGAGCCCAAAAATTGGATGAATCACACCCTGGAGTTGGCAGAAGTTGGCAGCAGCAGCAGCAGGAGCCCAAACATTACTTTAAACAGACCCTGGGGTTGGCCTCAGGAGCCCAAAAATTGGATGAATCACACCCTGTGGAGAGTCATGTGGAGAAAAAGTAGCTTAGTTAGTAATATCTACATAAAATTATGAATAAACAAATGCAAAAGTTTGCCAAAGTGAAGTTTTGTTTGAGGGTGTGTTTCCACCTTTTAATTAAATCAGAAACAAGAAGGTGTCATTGCCTCTGACTAATTAGCCCTCAAAAATTCTTGGAATTTTTAATCTGGAATCATGTCTGATCCGTCTTATCCGAAGAATATTAATAAAAAGTAAGAGTAACGTAAAGGATTTTTTATCAATACTTACTTGTGGTCCGATGCGGAGGAATGTCTGTAACTTGAGAGCAGCGCCTTAAATCTGTTTTGCACGATCCATCTTTCTTGGTCTGGCCCCGTCATCAATCTACTGGAATACATCAGGCATTGTTGGGAGGAAAGCTTGGCTGATCCATGCGCCATTCATTTCCACGCAGGGCAGTCTCTGGAAAAAAAAAGTCTGTATAAACCAGGGTCTTTTTCATATAAAAACAAATGGTTATTCTTGCTTTTCAACCATATGTTCCACAGCTTTACCAGTCATTGTGTCAGCCAATGAAGCAACTTTGTCTGGAAGTGCTGCAAAAGCAGTCCACTGCATCACAAGTGGCATCTGACACCCCCAGTCAACTGTCTGCCTGTTATGCTTTGGGTTCAGCTCCACTATCCATTGATCTGATATCCAAGATCTGATAATCATAAAATTCAGCAGCTACTGCCCAGCCAAGAAGTGGAGGAGACACTCGCCTCTTCTTCCACTATCCGGCAACTAGTGATGAGGAGAGTGTCGTGGGAGGAGGTGTTGCAAGCCGAGGTAGTGGAAGAGGGTCCCTGGAGTCTGCGGCGGTGGCGGCGGCAGCAGCAGCGAATTATTGCGGACTGTTGGTAGGAAAAATCAGCTACTCAGCGATGTGGCAGTGTTCCATGCAGCATCCTGTGGAGAAAAAGTAGGTTAGTTAGTGTATATACATAAAATTATGAATAGACAAATGCAATAGTATTGCGAAAGTGAAGTTTTGTTTGAGGGTGTGTTTCCACCTTGCAATTAAATCAGAAACAACTAGCTATCATTTGCCTCTGAATAATTAGCCCTCAAAAATTCTTGGAATTTTTAATCTTGATGTCTGAGGGATTTCTCCTCTCAGACAGCGTCACCATAAGTCCAGCCTGCTGCATTACCCAGTGGTGGACCTTTCAGAGAACTGATGGCTTGTGCCGAGCCGAGGTGGAGAGTCACATGGCATGGTTGTTGAACAGAAGGTGGGCCAGTCCTTTAGCCTGTCAGTGTGTACCAAAGTGCACAGTGTTGTCTACGCCTGGAGCTGTAACTATAGACTCATGGTGGACAATATATATCCTTTTAGGCCCCCTTGGTGATTGTTGTTTCACGCTGTTCTTCACATGGTTTTCCTTGACCATCAGAGTCACACATGGGAGGAACTACTAAAAATGAGAACTCAATCCATGAAAGCATTGCTTAATCCACGAAAACTGCAAATTTGGACCCATGGTGACTGACACTTGGAAGAACATCTTGTTTGCGCTGCGACAAGGAAGCCAGAGTCATGCGTCCTGACATGGCACACGTGTTCAGTCTAGTTTTGAAGTCTTGCCCCCATCTGAAAGACATCCGAACAACAGGAAAGAAAGTTAGCATGCACTTCTGGCACTCCTACACCACCAAGCACAACCTTATTGAGCCTCAGCGTCACAAAGGTGTACCCCACCATAGTCTGATTTGCGATGTTTCCACCCGTTGGAATTCCACCCTCCATATGCAGGATCCACTATAGCAGTGGTCCCCAACCCTGTCCTCAAGGCCCACCAACAGGCCAGGCTTTGCAGATCTCCACAAAGATGCTCAGGTGGAGTAATTAGTGCAGCTGCAGAGCAATAGAGCTGGCTATTTGGAGATCCAAAAAACATGACATGTTGGTGGGCCTTGAGGACAGGGTTGAGGACCACTGCACTATAGGAACAGAGAAAAGCCATCACGGATTTCTGGATGATCCAAACGGATAGGGGGACACCCCTGTGTAAATTCAATGTAAACCATTGGCAGCTCATACGTGACACCGACCGTTTGTTTAGGCCCTTTGAGGAAGCTACATTATTAGTCAGTTGCCAGGACTATGAGATGAACGATGAGATTCCACTGCTTCATGTACTACAACACATGTTGGAAAGCATGGCTGGTCAGGGCACTGGAGACATGGCACATACATTTCACAGCCACATGAAGCCTGTGGGGGCTGAAGTGGAGGAGGAGGAGGGGGTGGGGCACAGCAAACCACAGTTTAGGTTTCACAAAATGACCATTTTATCTAGTCATCTGACAGGAGAGGAGGTGCAGCCACAGGAGCTAGAGGGTTGTGAGTAAGGCGAGACAGAGGACCCAGACACACCATGGCAGTTTACAGTGGAGATGGAGACAGGTAGTCCCTCCGAGTCACTTGCACAAATGGCACGATGCATGCTCACATGCATGCGTACTAGTGAGCGCAGAATTGTCTCCATTTGTCAGCGGGAAGACTTCTGGCTCTCCAACTTATTGGACCCTCGCTTCCGGCACAAAATGGGGGCATTTTTTACGCCCACTGAGAGGGAGGAAAAACTGACCTACTACAGAGACATCCCACGTAGTCAGTTGGGCGATGTCTATTTGCGCCATGGCCCATACTCCCGCAGGTCTGACTCTAGGGGAACTTTGCGATCACCTTCCACTGCCATGGCTGCTGGGGGGGTGGAAGGAGCAGCAGCAGCTCCATCAGCAGCAACCTCAGTCTTCAGTCGCTAGTGAGTAGCTTTCTACACCCGCATAGTGAGTCTACTCATGAGAAGCAGGAAGACCTGGAGCTGGACCTCAAACAGCAGGTCATGTCATACCTTGACATGACCATGCCAACACACCTTCAAGATCCACTGGATTTGCTGGGAAGCCAAACTTGACTTGTGCCCGCAACTAGCAGAGTTTGCCCTGGAAAAGCTGTACTGGCCGGACAGTAGTTGATTTAGATGGCAACTGGGCTGCTCTATATAACGAAGCAAAATGGCAAATTTACCTCACTATATAAGCTATTGCCCCTCAGATTTACACAGGGGCTGCTCTATATTATGCTGCAAAATGGCAAATTAACCTCACAATATAAGCCATTGCAGCTCTATATAAATAAAAATAAATAAATAAAAAAAGGGCCTGTAGAAGCTTATTTAGTATAACAGATAGGGTGACATGTGCTGGTTTGGGATGCCCATATGGGCTAGTGTTTTGGCAGCAGTACAAAAACCAATGCAAAATGCAATAGCTTAATAAAGCTGATGCTGATCAACGCTTATTTAGTATAACAGATGGGGTGCAACATGCAGGTTTGGGATGCCCTGCGGCCTGGTGTATTTAAAGCAGACCAAAACCAATTCAAAATGCAATAACTTAATAAAGCTGAGGCTGTAGATGCTTATTTAGTATAAACAGGTAGGGTGCAAGGTGCAGCTTTGGGGTGCCCTGCGGCCTAGTTAAATGAAAGCAGTCAAAAAGGAAGTGCAAACTGAAGTAGCTTAATGAAGCTGATGCTGATCAACGCTTATGTTGTATACCAGATAGGGTGCAAGGTGCAGCTTTGGGGTGCCCTGCGGCCTGGTTTATTAAAATCAGTCAAAAACAAGTGCAAACTGAAGTAGCCTGATCAACGCTTATGTTGTATAACAGATAGGTTTAAAATAGCATGTGCCTTGGGATGCCCGTGTGGCCTGTTATATTTCAAGCTGAACAAAAAGTAACAATAATCCAAGTATGAGACATCATTTTGACCTTCTTCACAGCGCCATACTTTGAAAAAAAAAATTAATTTCATGCCGATCAATCCAAAGGTCAATGCCCCTAACAAAAATAGTGTTCGGTATAAGTTTTCCTTCTGGAAGGACGTAACCTTTAGTTTACATGGTTGGGGTAGGTTATCTTACAAATTGGGATACCCCACTGTATATGAAACCGAATATAAATGCACACCCAAAAGTGGACACTCAGCCTCCAAGAGGCCTGCTTAGTTTAAATAAGAGAGCTGCTTAGTATGGTAGGTAGGTTATGTTATGTTACAGAATGGGATGCCCCAAGCAGACTTGAGATCAGTATATATGCACACAGCAGCAGTGTGTTAGCAGGCTCATACAGGCCAAATTTCTTTAAATAAATGTGCAGCTTACAGTAAATGCAGAGGCTAATGGTATGTTAAAGAATGGGATGTCCCAAAAACCAGAGAGCACCTGGCAGGCAGCAGTAAGACTATGCACAGCAAAAGTGTCTTTATCATGCCTAATTTCAATTAGAATAGGTGCAAATGGTTAGGTTCTTAAATAGAGGCTGGTGTAGTCACAGAATGGGATGCCCTAAAAACCAGCAGTAAGTACACCTGGCAGGGTCCAGTAGTGCTATGCCCAGCAAAAGTGTCTTTATCAGGCTAATTTCAAATATGATAAGAGCAAATGCTTATATGGTCTTAAACAGAGGCTGCTTTAGTCACAGAATGGGATGCCCCGGGCAGGAATCGAGCTGGCAGGGTCCAGTAGTGCTTTGGCCAGCAAAAGTGTCTTTATCAGGCTAATTTCAAATATGATAAGAGCAAATGCTTATATGGTCTTAAACAGAGGCTGCTGTAGTCACAGAATGGGATGCCCCGGGCAGGAATCGAGCTGGCAGGGTCCAGTAGGGCTTTGGCCAGCAAAAGTGTCTTTATCAGGCCTAATTTCAAATATGATAAGAGCAAATGCTTATATGGTCTTAAACAGAGGCTGCTTTAGTCACAGAATGGGATGCCCTGGGCAGGAATCGAGCTGGCAGGGTCCAGTAGTGCTTTGGCCAGCAAAAGTGTCTTTATCAGGCTAATTTCAAATATGATAAGAGCAAATGCTTATATGGTCTTAAACAGAGGCTGCTGTAGTCACAGAATGGGATGCCCCGGGCAGGAATCGAGCTGGCAGGGTCCAGTAGGGCTTTGGCCAGCAAAAGTGTCTTTATCAGGCCTAATTTCAAATATGATAAGAGCAAATGCTTATATGGTCTTAAACAGAGGCTGCTTTAGTCACAGAATGGGATGCCCTGGGCAGGAATGGACCTGGCAGGGTCCAGTAGGGCTTTGGCCAGCAAAAGTGTCTTTATCAGGCTAATTTCAAATATGATAAGAGCAAATGCTTATATGGTCTTAAACAGAGGCTGCTTTAGTCACAGAATGGGATGCCCCGGGCAGGAATCGAGCTGGCAGGGTCCAGTAGGGCTTTGGCCAGCAAAAGTGTCTTTATCAGGCCTAATTTCAAATATGATAAGAGCAAATGCTTATATGGTCTTAAACAGAGGCTGCTTTAGTCACAGAATGGGATGCCCTGGGCAGGAATCGAGCTGGCAGGGTCCAGTAGTGCTTTGGCCAGCAAAAGTGTCTTTATCAGGCTAATTTCAAATATGATAAGAGCAAATGCTTATATGGTCTTAAACAGAGGCTGCTGTAGTCACAGAATGGGATGCCCCGGGCAGGAATCGAGCTGGCAGGGTCCAGTAGGGCTTTGGCCAGCAAAAGTGTCTTTATCAGGCCTAATTTCAAATATGATAAGAGCAAATGCTTATATGGTCTTAAACAGAGGCTGCTTTAGTCACAGAATGGGATGCCCTGGGCAGGAATGGACCTGGCAGGGTCCAGTAGGGCTTTGGCCAGCAAAAGTGTCTTTATCAGGCTAATTTCAAATATGATAAGAGCAAATGCTTATATGGTCTTAAACAGAGGCTGCTTTAGTCACAGAATGGGATGCCCTGGGCAGGAATCGACCTGGCAGGGTCCAGTAGTGCTTTGGCCAGCAAAAGTGTCTTTATCAGGCCTAATTTCAAATATGATAAGAGCAAATGCTTATATGGTCTTAAACAGAGGCTGCTTTAGTCACAGAATGGGATGCCCTGGGCAGGAATCGACCTGGCAGGGTCCAGTAGGGCTTTGGCCAGCAAAAGTGTCTTTATCAGGCCTAATTTCAAATATGATAAGAGCAAATGCTTATATGGTCTTAAACAGAGGCTGCTGTAGTCACAGAATGGGATGCCCCGGGCAGGAATCGAGCTGGCAGGGTCCAGTAGGGCTTTGGCCAGCAAAAGTGTCTTTATCAGGCCTAATTTCAAATATGATAAGAGCAAATGCTTATATGGTCTTAAACTGAGGCTGCTGTAGTCACAGAATGGGATGCCCCGGGCAGGAATCGAGCTGGCAGGGTCCAGTAGTGCTTTGGCCAGCAAAAGTGTCTTTATCAGGCCTAATTTCAAATATGATAAGAGCAAATGCTTATATGGTCTTAAACAGAGGCTGCTTTAGTCACAGAATGGGATGCCCTGGGCAGGAATGGACCTGGCAGGGTCCAGTAGGGCTTTGGCCAGCAAAAGTGTCTTTATCAGGCTAATTTCAAATATGATAAGAGCAAATGCTTATATGGTCTTAAACAGAGGCTGCTTTAGTCACAGAATGGGATGCCCCGGGCAGGAATCGAGCTGGCAGGGTCCAGTAGTGCTTTGGCCAGCAAAAGTGTCTTTATCAGGCTAATTTCAAATATGATAAGAGCAAATGCTTATATGGTCTTAAACAGAGGCTGCTGTAGTCACAGAATGGGATGCCCCGGGCAGGAATCGAGCTGGCAGGGTCCAGTAGTGCTTTGGCCAGCAAAAGTGTCTTTATCAGGCCTAATTTCAAATATGATAAGAGCAAATGCTTATATGGTCTTAAACAGAGGCTGCTTTAGTCACAGAATGGGATGCCCTGGGCAGGAATCGACCTGGCTGGGTCCAGTAGGGCTTTGGCCAGCAAAAGTGTCTTTATCAGGCTAATTTCAAATATGATAAGAGCAAATGCTTATATGGTCTTAAACAGAGGCTGCTTTAGCCACAGAATGGGATGCCCCGGGCAGGAATCGAGCTGGCAGGGTCCAGTAGTGCTTTGGCCAGCAAAAGTGTCTTTATCAGGCTAATTTCAAATATGATAAGAGCAAATGCTTATATGGTCTTAAACAGAGGCTGCTGTAGTCACAGAATGGGATGCCCCGGGCAGGAATCGAGCTGGCAGGGTCCAGTAGTGCTTTGGCCAGCAAAAGTGTCTTTATCAGGCCTAATTTCAAATATGATAAGAGCAAATGCTTATATGGTCTTAAACAGAGGCTGCTTTAGTCACAGAATGGGATGCCCCGGGCAGGAATCGAGCTGGCAGGGTCCAGTAGTGCTTTGGCCAGCAAAAGTGTCTTTATCAGGCTAATTTCAAATATGATAAGAGCAAATGCTTATATGGTCTTAAACAGAGGCTGCTGTAGTCACAGAATGGGATGCCCCGGGCAGGAATCGAGCTGGCAGGGTCCAGTAGGGCTTTGGCCAGCAAAAGTGTCTTTATCAGGCCTAATTTCAAATATGATAAGAGCAAATGCTTATATGGTCTTAAACAGAGGCTGCTTTAGTCACAGAATGGGATGCCCTGGGCAGGAATGGACCTGGCAGGGTCCAGTAGGGCTTTGGCCAGCAAAAGTGTCTTTATCAGGCTAATTTCAAATATGATAAGAGCAAATGCTTATATGGTCTTAAACAGAGGCTGCTGTAGTCACAGAATGGGATGCCCCGGGCAGGAATCGAGCTGGCAGGGTCCAGTAGTGCTTTGGCCAGCAAAAGTGTCTTTATCAGGCCTAATTTCAAATATGATAAGAGCAAATGCTTATATGGTCTTAAACAGAGGCTGCTTTAGTCACAGAATGGGATGCCCTGGGCAGGAATGGACCTGGCAGGGTCCAGTAGGGCTTTGGCCAGCAAAAGTGTCTTTATCAGGCTAATTTCAAATATGATAAGAGCAAATGCTTATATGGTCTTAAACAGAGGCTGCTTTAGTCACAGAATGGGATGCCCCGGGCAGGAATCGAGCTGGCAGGGTCCAGTAGTGCTTTGGCCAGCAAAAGTGTCTTTATCAGGCTAATTTCAAATATGATAAGAGCAAATGCTTATATGGTCTTAAACAGAGGCTGCTGTAGTCACAGAATGGGATGCCCCGGGCAGGAATCGAGCTGGCAGGGTCCAGTAGGGCTTTGGCCAGCAAAAGTGTCTTTATCAGGCCTAATTTCAAATATGATAAGAGCAAATGCTTATATGGTCTTAAACAGAGGCTGCTTTAGTCACAGAATGGGATGCCCTGGGCAGGAATCGACCTGGCTGGGTCCAGTAGGGCTTTGGCCAGCAAAAGTGTCTTTATCAGGCTAATTTCAAATATGATAAGAGCAAATGCTTATATGGTCTTAAACAGAGGCTGCTTTAGTCACAGAATGGGATGCCCCGGGCAGGAATCGAGCTGGCAGGGTCCAGTAGTGCTTTGGCCAGCAAAAGTGTCTTTATCAGGCTAATTTCAAATATGATAAGAGCAAATGCTTATATGGTCTTAAACAGAGGCTGCTGTAGTCACAGAATGGGATGCCCCGGGCAGGAATCGAGCTGGCAGGGTCCAGTAGTGCTTTGGCCAGCAAAAGTGTCTTTATCAGGCCTAATTTCAAATATGATAAGAGCAAATGCTTATATGGTCTTAAACAGAGGCTGCTTTAGTCACAGAATGGGATGCCCCGGGCAGGAATCGAGCTGGCAGGGTCCAGTAGTGCTTTGGCCAGCAAAAGTGTCTTTATCAGGCTAATTTCAAATATGATAAGAGCAAATGCTTATATGGTCTTAAACAGAGGCTGCTGTAGTCACAGAATGGGATGCCCCGGGCAGGAATCGAGCTGGCAGGGTCCAGTAGGGCTTTGGCCAGCAAAAGTGTCTTTATCAGGCCTAATTTCAAATATGATAAGAGCAAATGCTTATATGGTCTTAAACAGAGGCTGCTTTAGTCACAGAATGGGATGCCCTGGGCAGGAATCGACCTGGCAGGGTCCAGTAGGGCTTTGGCCAGCAAAAGTGTCTTTATCAGGCTAATTTCAAATATGATAAGAGCAAATGCTTATATGGTCTTAAACAGAGGCTGCTTTAGTCACAGAATGGGATGCCCCGGGCAGGAATCGAGCTGGCAGGGTCCAGTAGTGCTTTGGCCAGCAAAAGTGTCTTTATCAGGCTAATTTCAAATATGATAAGAGCAAATGCTTATATGGTCTTAAACAGAGGCTGCTGTAGTCACAGAATGGGATGCCCCGGGCAGGAATCGAGCTGGCAGGGTCCAGTAGTGCTTTGGCCAGCAAAAGTGTCTTTATCAGGCCTAATTTCAAATATGATAAGAGCAAATGCTTATATGGTCTTAAACAGAGGCTGCTTTAGTCACAGAATGGGATGCCTCACAGCAGACTTAAGATCAGTTCAGTATATATGCACAGTTAGTTACTATAAGCAGCCTGAAAACGCTAACAAAGGCTGGATGAAAAAAAAAAAATCTCCCTGTCAGCCAGCTCCGTTTTTCCTACCTTTCCCTGGCTTTCTGTCTGTCTCCTGTCTGTCTCCTGCCTGTCTCCTGCCTGTCTCCAGCCTGTCCCTGTCTGTCCCTGTCTCCAGCCTGTCTAACTGCCTCAGCTACACAGCGTTCTGTCTGTCTGTCACGAATGCAATAGAGAAATGAGGAAAAGCAAGATGGCCGCCGTTAAATACCGCTGTGTGACGTCACCGGGCTTGCTGGCTGCTGATAGGCTGCATGTGACTGCCCCAGCTTGCACTGGCGCGGGATACATGTCCAGACATGTCCCGTCCGCCATCTTAGAATGCCTGTAATGTAAATGAATGGATGTTAAAGGAAAACTTCGAGTGATCGAATCGCGGGGAAATTCGGATTCGATCCGAATCGAATTTTTCCTGAAATTCGGATCGAATCCGGGTTCGTCCGGATCGATTCGCTCATCCCTAGTGCTGATCCTCCAGAGTGAACCTGAGGAATCTCTGATGACCTGGAAAAATAGGTATGTGAAGGAAAGCATCCTTGATGTCTACAGAGGTCATGAAGTCCCCTGGGTGTAGGAAATTCACACCGGAGCACAGAGTCTCCATGCGAAAGTGTCTGAATTTGACAAATTTGTTGAGGCGCTTTAAATCCAGGATGGGTCTGATGGACCCATCCTTTTTGTGAACAATGAAAAGATTGGAATAACAGCCCTTGCCCCTTTCCCTCAAGGGCACCTGGCAGATGACTCCCAGTTCCAGAAGGCCTTGGACAGATTTGATGAATCTTGGGGGCGGCCAGGCTGCAAATTCTATCTTGTAAACGTAGGACACTACCTCCTGAATCCACCGGTCTGAGACATGACGCCTCCAGACATGAGCCAAGAGCCGAAGCCGTCCTCCCACCCGATTGGGTGAGGGCGCCTCTTCATGCCTGAGGGGGCTTGGGGGAGGACTTAGGCTTGGGAGCCCAAGAGGGGCCAGGGCGGCCACATCCTCTGCCCCGGCCCCAAAAATCTCAGCGGGCTCCAGCAAAGGAAGCTCCCCGTCCAATTCTGGAACCCCGGAAGGAAGGAAGAAAGGCACCTGAACCCTGAAAGGACCAGGGCTGCCTTCTACGCTGAGGTAACTTGCCTCCCCTGGCAAACAAGTCCAGATGTTCACCAAAGAGGCGCAGCCCCTTGAAGGGAAAACCAGTGAAAGCCTTCTTAGCAGCGTTGTCAGCTGCCCACTGGCACAGCCAGACCGAGCAGTGTATTGCCACCAACAGATGCACTGCCACACATTCTAATGGTATCATCCAAGACAGAGAGAACATATGCAACAAATTCCTCACAACGCAGAAGAGCTCTATACTCTTCACTACCTGCATCATCAGGGGCCCCATCTAAGAGACCCCTGAGCAGGCTCTTAATAGCAACAGCCGTAATGGCAGAAGCACAGACCGGACGCAGCGCAGTCCCCACACAGGCAAAGGCATGGCAAGCCAGCTGATCTATGCGCCTGTCCTCCCCATCCGTCAGTGTAGTAGAGTCAGGGGAATGCATACGGATGTGTTAGACAAACCCAGAACTGGTGCATCCACCTCTGGAGGACATGACCAAGGTTTAACCATCTCAGCAGGAAAGGGATATCGCTTATCCCAACTCTTTGGCACCCCGGGGAGCCGGCTAGGCCGTTCCCACTCTTTGAGCACCAGATTATTAAAATGAGTTTGTTCAGGAAACTCCAAGCGTGGTTTAACAGTATGAAACAGCTCCCCCTGCTGCCGGGGAGCCACAGCAGGAGGAGAGGTACAGAGCGCTTCAAAAATGTGAGATAAAAGCCTGTCAGTATCATCTGAAGCCCATGGGTCAAACCCAGAATCGGCACCGTACACCCTAGATTGTTCCTCAGATGATTCTGAATCAGAAAATAACTCCCCCTCTTCTAGGGGGGTATAACTGGTAACGTAAAAAAAATTCCTCAGCCTCCATAGGAAAGAGGGAAACACCAGGTGATAAATGCCGCTTCTTAGCAGAAGCCTTACGCGGGCCAGAGCCAGCAATATCTCTCAATATCTCTCAATGCTGGCCACCCATGCAGCCAAATCAGGTTGAGACTCCCCACTGGTATGCCCCTCACTAGGAGTCAAATGTAAGCGTGGGGGGCAGGCGAAGCCAGAGGGAGCGCAGGCCCAGCCGCCGGTAACCCAGACTGCAGCGCAAGCGTCTGCTGGGCGCAGGGTACACACACCCGGACATCATCACTTATAGGGGATACCCCACACGCCACACACAGCCGGGCTTGTCCCGAAGGAACCCCAAGCACATTATCCTGAGAAGCCTCCATATGGAGATTATTGTGGCACAATAGGCCAATTGGGAATGAGGCCAATAAGGCTACCCTGGATGCCCCAATAGCCTGCTAGGGAAGTGGGAGATATACAATACAATAGCACTCCAATAAGGAGTTAACGCTAAAAGGGGATAGGACCGGGAGAAACCACAAAAAAGTTTGACCCGCCTGTAAGACATAAAGCAAAGAACCCGTAAGCATAATACAAAGAAATATAAAGAAAAGCCAGCTCGCAGGGGCACTTACGGACCGCGATAGGGGGACGCCAGACACGCAGCACAGGAGCTCCAAAATGGCGCCCGCATATACCTCGAGGGGTCCCCGTGACAAGGCCAGACAATGATGGCGCAGCTGCGCCTGAGGCGATGTCGCCGCCGTCCGCGGAGCGGAGTACAAGCGCGCGGCGGCACCGGCAATAGCAAACCAGTGCAACCAATGGCAAACACATAGCAAAACACATAGTAATATATACACCCCCCCCCCCGGAGATCTACACAGGGGGAGCTGCCTACCATCACCCGACCAGCGCAGCCTAAGCTGGGAGGCAGTAAAAGGAAACGGGTGGGAATAGTCCTACAGGGCCGCAGGCTAATAAGCCCCAATCACCTGCGAGTAGAAAGAGCCATCTTCTAGTCATCGCAGCCCAGACTGCAGAGAAGAACTGGGGAATTTGTGGGAGGTCCCTGGTATATATGGGGCCAGGAGGAGCCACTTTTCTGTCTCTGCAGTCCAGCGCCATCTACTGGATGTATAACCCAAGAGTAAGGAATATCTTCTGGAACAGGACGTGCTGTATACTTAGAATAGAGGTACCCGGTGGTGCCCTATTCTGCCTCTCCATACTTAAATGTGAGGAAATTGACACCCTGAAACACTGTTCTGCTTCCTAAATGGTCTGCTGCCATGACTAAATATAACTTGTTTTCAAGCAAGGCAACTGGATGAGACCAAAAAGTGCCTGTAAGGGCACTTCGAGGAGGAAGCCAGATGCATTGTGTTCCGCTCCAAACTGGAGAACATCGAAAAAGGTGAGAAGTGTAACTCTTTCTTTTTCAGGAAGCTCCACTCCGATCACACACCCCTGACAGAACTGCGAGACGAGACGGGTACCATCCGGAAGGGTAAGAACGGCGTAATGCAAGTGGTCTCCGACTACTACGCCAACCTCTACTCTCCGAAAGCCACGGATGATGAGGTAGCGGAAAAGTTCCTAGCGGGTGTCAAGAACACTCTTGATGCCGACGGAACTGCAGCTATGGAGGAGCCCTTGGTGGAGGGGGAGTTGCGCCGTTAGCTCCTTCAGGCGGGGCAGGACCCCGGGCAGTGGCGGTCTCCCAGCAAAGCTCTATGTAGCGCTGTGGGATCTCATTGGCCCGGACCTGCTCATGCTGTACGAGGAGATGATGGCGGAGGGTAAAATGCCCCCTTCGCTAAGGGAGGGCATGATCGCGATCTTGTATAAGCACAAGGGAGGGAGAGAGGAGCTCAAAAATTGGAGACCTATCTCTCTCCTGAATGTGGACTACAAGATCCTGGCCAAAGTGCTCGCCAACTGGCTTAGGTCAGTCATCGGGCAGATAGTCAACCTGGACCACACCTGCGGCATCCCTGGCCTTAGGATTGCGGACAGCCTCGCTCTTGTAAGGGACACCGTCCATTACATACAAACCCACAATGTGCATGGCGCCCTGGTCAGCCTTGACCAGAAAAAGGCCTTCGATCGGGTCTCACATGGGTTTATGAGCAAGGTCCTACGTAAGTATGGTTTAGGAAAGCTTTTCTGTTCCTATGTTGACCTCATGTGTTTTGACATTTGCAGCTCCGTGCTGGTGAACGGCAGGAAGACTGACCCCTTCCCTGTCCTCTCTGGGGTCAGACAAGGCTGCCCTCTTTCACCTCTTCTTTATGTTTGTTGTATAGAGCTCTTCGCTGAATGCATCAGACAGAATCCAGAGATTAGAGGGATCACCGCACTAGGACCCGGCAGACAGGAAGTCAAGTGCTCGTTGTACATGGACGACGTGACGTGTTTTGCGCAGATCAGCGTTCAATATCAGCACTCGTCCAGACCTGCGAGGACTTCGGTCGAGCCTCAGGGGCTAAAGTCAACTGCGGGAAGTCGGAAGCCATGCTCTTCGGAAAGTGGCAGCCGTCTTCTCCCGTGCCTTTCAATGTCAAGCTGGACTACATCAAGATCCTTGGTGTATGGTTTGGAAAAGAAGGCGCGCCAAATCCTGGAAAGAACGGATTGCAAAAATGAATCAAAAGTTCAGATTTTGGAAACTCACCATCGAAGGAAAGACTTTGGTGCTGCGCAGTGAAATCCTCCCTGTGCTTCAGTACCTCGCCCAAGCATGGCCACCCCGGGCCAAAACCCGGAAAACCATCGCCAAAGCTGTCTTTTACTTCATCTGGGGCTCTAAGATGGATCGTGTCAAAAGGACCAAGCTGTGCAAGGAACCTCGCAAGGGCGGGAAAGGAGTCCCGGATATACCAACCATGCTCATGGTCGCCTTCGCCAGCACCTGTGTCCAAAGAACAACAAAGAACGGTGAACCGGCTTCCACAGGTCATGCCATGTCCCGTTTTTTCCTCCTCCGGGTGTGGAGGAAACTTGGCTCCGTGCCATTCGACTGGAACCTCCCATGGTTCTACAAGGACGTTGAGGACTTCATCCTGGAGCAACAACTGGCAGGAGTTAAGGCCGATTTGTGGAAGCCCAAGACAGTCTACAGGCTCATCCGAGCCAAGGACGAGACCGAAACAATCCTGGGGCTCCCACTGGACACGTGTAGGTTCGTGTGGAAGAACGTGTCCTCCAGGAGAGTGTCCAACCAACACAAGGACCTGGCGTGGCAAGCAATCCAGGGAGGCCTGCCCATCAGGACCTTCATGCACGACCGGGGGTTGGGCAGTTACAGACACTGCCCGCTGTGTGTCGTATGCGAGGAATCAGCACAGCAACTCACCGGGAATCCCTACAGCATCTCACCCGCTCTGATGAAGGTGTAAGTTACAAACCGAAACACGTGTCAGCACAGCTACAGCAGCCTGCAGCACCAACGGCGCTTACTGAACACTAGGGACCCCTCCCGCAATCTTACAGCACAGGAAGCTTTCTGCTTGGATCAGTGCCTCATACATTGCTTGGAAGGTATCACCTCATTTCTCTTATTAACTTTGGCCTGCAGGAAAACCTTCCATAATAGCAAGCTAGTGACTGAACCTTGCAACTGACTTTTTGAGATCTGATTTGATCATCCAACTTCTTGATACTGTTGCTTTCATATCCAGCACCAAAGATACGATACTAACCCAGTATTCAGGACCCAATACATTCCTCTATGTATATAGTGTATATAGTTGTACATATCTGCATTGTATAAGCGTGTCTACCCTCTCCCTACATGAATTGTATTCCCTCCAAGTGGACCTAAATCCACATATCTAGTCTTGCATACTGCACAGGAATAAATTTGAATTTTTATTTGCATACTCAAACTTTTGTGTCAGGTATGCGTTCATACCTAGTTGTAGACAATGTGGAATAACTGCCAGCCATGAGCCAATTCTTAGGTAGATCATGTAACATTTCCTGGTATCCAGGAGTGGACTGGCCACAGAAAGACCCAGGCAAATGCCCGGTGGGCCGCACTGCTTTGGGGCAGTCTGGGCTGCCACCTTCACTAACACTTCCATCCAATCCCAGCCCCCCATCCCCATCACCACTCTATCCCCTTACCCAACAACCCCAGCCCATGTCCTCACCCTAATGATATAGCCTCAGACTTGGAGCACACTGGTTGACTGGCCAGGAAGCAGCAGAGATGCCATTGGCTGGTCATGGGCAGGCCAGGGGCACAAACAAAGGGGACCTGCACCAAACCCTTCTAATTAATACAGGTGCCACTCCCAAAGCTTACAAAGGCTTAACCAGACTACAACAAAATAGGGAGGCACACTAGAATCAATACTAGTACAAAAAATATTACTTTATTTGGTCTTAACACAAGTAAATCACTACATATAATCCTAAACATGCTAAAACCAATTAAAAAAAATTAATCAAACAATGACAAACAAAACAGACCAACATAGATAGGCAACGGGGAGAGCACCATAAAAAAAAATATATATATATATATTTTTTTTGCCATCAAATTCCTATATATATCCGTATACACATCATAATAAAAGAAAAAAAGGTTCTGATATAAATATGAAACCATGTGCATGTACTGTGAAAAGAAAGTGCATGTACTGTGAAAAGAAAGAAAAAAAGGTTCTGATATAAATATGAAACCATGTGCATGTACTGTGAAAAACCTGCCTATGACCCGGATCATAAAAATATATATGTGCTGTAAAGTGCAAGTGCAAACAATCAAAAAATAAATTTGATTGTAACCAATCTGAAATTGGTGATCAGAACCAATCCCATCAAGATAATATAAAAAAAACTAACACAATTCGTTGACTATATGAAACAATCACAAAAAACAGTATCAAAATCAATCCCGCATCATAACCAAAGTGTGTTACTGTCCTATGATGTGAACCACAGTATAGGTCACAAGATGAAACCAAAATAAACCAAATGAATTAAATCCTGGGCTGATTTCTGGCCCCAGTCAGCCACTGATGGTATCGGTGGATAGAAAAATACAATTCTGTGATTACTCACCTGTAGAATTGGTATTATGAGTATACAGTACGTCCTGCTCCAGATATAATACTTACTATCGGGTATTACTCTGCCAGATGGTGCTGGACTGCAGAGACATCGAAAATAGGCTCTTCCCGGCCCCTCAAATACCCAGGGACCTCCCACAAATCCCCAGCATTGAAAAGCAGTTAACGAGAAGCCGGGAGAATTAAAACAATCCAAACTAGTAACTATAACAATGATCACAATCACCATACGGGGACCCAAGATAATGCAAAACCAAGGGTGGGGTGGAGCAGGACGTACTGTATACTCATAATACCAATTCTACAGGTGAGTAATCACAGAATTGTATTATTCTTAGTATACAGTACGTCCTGCTCCAGATATAATACTTACTATCGGGACATCCAATAGCAGTGTCCATAAAGTAGAGTGGGATCCCCAAAAAGGTAACAGCAGACAGTTTAAACCACTGCCGCCTGCAAAACCTTGCGGCCAAAAACAGCATCAGCTGAGGCCCTAACATCAACCTTGTAAAACTTTGAAAAGGTATGAACAGAAGACTAAGTAGTGGCCTTGCAAACTTGTTCAACAGAAGCCTGGTGCTGAAAAGCCCAAGAGGCACCAATAGCACGAGTGGAATGAGCAGTAAGGCGGAAGGGAGGATTCTTCCCCTTAGCAGAGTAGGCCTGAATGACAGCCTGACGGATCCATTTGCTAATAGTAGACTTGGCAGGAGCCAAACCCTTCCAAGGATCAGAAGGGACCACAAAAAGAGCATCAGTCTTTCTGAAAGGTGCAGTAGCCACCAGATAGTACTTCAGACACCTAACCACATCCAAAGAATGCAAAACCCTCTCCTTAGCATTACTAGGATTAGGGCACAATGAAGGAAGAACAATGTCCTGATTCAAATGAAAGGCAGACACCACCTTAGGCAGAAAATCTGGCTTGAAGCGAAACACCACCTTGTTCTGGTGCCTCTCATAGTAGGGGGGCTGAATGGAAAGCGCCGCCAACACACGCCTAACAGAGGTGATAGCCACCAGAAAGACAACTTTGAGAGTAAGAATGGCAAGGGCAGCATCCTGCACAGGTTCAAAGGGAGCACCCTGCAAGGCTGACAAAACCCAGTTCAAATCCCAAACAGGCAACATAGGCTTACGTGGGGGGCACACATGAGTCACCCCCTGGAAAAAAGTCCTGATCAGAGGATGCTGAGCAAAGGACTTCTGGAAGAAAATAGCCAGGGCAGAAACCTGACCCTTCAGAGTACTGAGCTGGAGTCCCATCTCCAACCCATGCTCCAGAATCCTTGGAATAGAGAACACATGACAGGGAAGAGACTTAGACTCACACCAGTCAATGTAGGCACGCCAAACCCTGTAATAAATGGAAGAGGAAGACTTCTTCCTAGCCTTTATCATGGTATCAACAACCGAGGTAGACAGCCCCTTCTCCATCAAGATGGAGGTGTCAGGAACCGCTTACCTGATCCCCGTTCCAGCGACGTCTCCAGGCGGCCAGCTGCAGCTGTCACTGTGCGGCGGCTGCGCCGAGCGGCGTCGGCTCGAGCAGCGTCGGCTCGAGCGGCGCCCAGCTCAGCCACGCCCCCCGCTTCCTCCTCCAGGAGACGTGCTCGCGCGCGGCCGCGAGCACGTGTCTGTTATGCCCTCCGGCGGCGCTGTGCTGCACGCACCCGCCGGAGGATCAATTAAAGGGTTAATGAATCCTAGGGGATTGAGGGCTTCGCCCTCTTCTGCTCTGCAGCCAATTACCCTTGGAATCCTATGTGCTCCAATCAGTACACTGCTTCCCTCAGACCTGTCCCTATAAAGGCAATTCCCTCTCAGTTGTGAATTGCCTGTGATAGCGCTCAGAACCCTGTGTTACCTACTCCTGTGAAGTCTTGCCTGTTGCCGATTTGATTGTACGACCATTCTCGATCCTGAATCCTTGTTGCCGACCTCTGCCTGAATTGACGCCTCTCGATCCTGAATCCTTGTTGCCGACCTTTGCCTGAACTGACGCTTCTAGATCCTGATCCCCAGTTGCTGACCTCTGCCTGAACCCCGACTACGTCTTGCCTGACCCCTGGTGCCGCTACGATCTCTGCCTTCCCGTTATCGACCTATTGCCTGTCTCTGGACTTCCGTCACTCACGCTCTTGCTATTGGTTCTCCAGTCCTCCCACATATAAGCTTACATCCTTTGAGCCATTAAGTCCTGGGGGCAACCGATCCCGGGTAGGCGTATCTTGCGTCCCGGCAAGCGGGGGCTCCTACAGGTGAAGCTGGCTGTGGAGATTGGGGGTTGTGAGCTTATTAAGAGGGCTGGAGTTACCCCGAGCGTGACATTATCACAGGCCATTAAATGGATGACCTGGTACAGCAGGTGCAAGCTATGGCCACAGCGATCAACCAACTCGCTCAAAGAGTGGCCACTCAGGAATCTCGTCAAGTGCCAACTTCCTCTGTACCACCTCATTTCTCCGAACCTAAGATTCCACTGCCTGAGAAATTTTTTGGAGAACGAGCAAAATTTTTCAATTTCAAGAATGCCTGCGAACTATATTTTAAGTTAAGACCTATCTCCTCTGGCACAGAGGTCCAACGAGTAGGCCTAGTCATTTCCTTGCTTCAAGGAGACCCACAGTCCTGGGCCTTTAGTTTACCGTCCCATGACATTGCTCTACAATCAGTGACTGCCTTCTTCAATGCTATGGGCGTTTTATACGCCGATCCAGATATACAGTCTACCGCAGAGAATAGGCTTCGGGCCTTAACCCTTTAACTGCCAGCCTACCTTGAGATTTTGTCACCCTTTGTTGCCAGATTATTTTGCCCTATTTTGCGCTCCCCATGTTCAACTGTGATTTTTGAAGGGATTTCCAGGGATTTCCCAGGAAAGTGATATATTGTTTTTTTCAGCGGAGCCTGGGCTTTAACATGAAATGTCTTGTTTGTCATTTTCTAAGTGTATTCTCAATATTTTTGGGTGAAAATTGTGCAAAAAAATAAAAAAAAAACTATTTTTTACAATTTGTAGTGTTTTTTTGTAATAAAAAATGTAAGTTTGTCAATAAAATCTTATTGCGTGTGAAACCCCAATTTCTCCCGGTTACAGCGGTACCACATATGTATAGGTAGACACCCTTTCCTGCCCAGGAGACTCCCCCAAATTGAAACAACGCTTTAGGGGATTTTCAGATAAAATACAACTATGCTATGCAATATGCGCACCTTGCAGTTTTTCCAGAAAAACAACCCTTTACATTTGAAATACCCCCAACAAACTATATATTCTCTGGAAGTACACACCTCAGGCTTTCTAGGCGTACCAGGCTTGTTGATGTGGCCATAGTTTTCTGAAAGTAATCCCTCAGTGGATTCTTTGGTTGCAAAGAGTTTCCCTAAAAAAAGGATAAAAAAGCAGAATCAAAGCCACATTTTCCTAAAAAAACCTATATGCAAACCAGAAAAAAACAGAAAATCTGAAAAAGCAACATCACCTGAACAGAACGATACCCAACATGCATAGGTTCTGTCAAGGAAAGAGTTGCCAAACACCCCAAAGTAAAGCATGCGCATAGCGGTAGTTTTACTTCAGATTTTCAGCTCTGCAGACAAAGTGCGCACCTTGTGCTTTTTCTACCAAAACAACCCTTTACATTTGGAATATCCCCCATAAACCATATATTCCCTGAAAGTACACATGTTAAGCTTTCTAAGCGTACCCAGCTTGTTGTAGTGGGCTCATCTTTCTGGAAGCAATATCTCGAAGAATTCTTAGGTTGCACAGGGTTTTACAAAAAAATGTATAAAAAAGCAGAATAAAAAACACCTTTTCTTAAAATATCAATATGCAAATAAGAAAAAACAAGCTAAATCTGAAAGCGCAAGGTCCCCCGAGCAGAACAATACCCAACATGCATAGGTACCTGTAACCTTTTGACTGCCAGTCTACTTGAGATTTTGTCACCCTCTCCTGACAGGATATTTTTCACCATTTTGCGTGATGTTTAACTGTGATTTTTGCAGGAATTTCCAAGAAAATGGCATATTTTCTTTTTGTGGCAGAGTTTAGGCTTTAACATGAAATGTCTTGTTTGTATTTTTTCTACTTTTTTAAATATTTTTTAAAAAATTAAAAAATAAAAAAATATATATATTTTAAATTGTCTCCTTTATTTTAAACAAAAACATTTATTTTATTAAAGAAAACCATATTGCATGTGAAAGCCCCATTTCTCCCGATTACAATGATACCACATATGCATCGGTAGCCCCCCGTTCCTGTCCAGGTGATCCCATAAACTGAAAAGAGCACTTTATAACATTTACAAATAAAATACAGCTACTATCCACATAATAAAGGGTTAAATAAAAAAAAATTGGTGTGGGGTCCCCCTTCACGGGGGGGGGGGGGTCCACCATTTCTTGGGGGAATTTTAAGGTTTTTTTGGGAGGCAGGTAATGGGGGGTCTCTGGGTTAATGGCAAGCCACCCGCTAGCGCAGGTGACTTGCCAGACCCCCGAGCCCTGTGAACTGGTATAAGGGGTCACATGGACCCCTTACCAGTTCACAAAGGGTTAAAAGTAAAATAAACACACAGACACACTTATTTAAAAATATTTTTATTAAAAAAAAATAAATGTTTTTTAATATTTTTTTTTAATACTTACCTCCGATCCATCCATGTGTCCCACGCTGATCACTTAGGCTTCTGCTCTCCTGCTGCTGCTGGAAGCCTTTTGTACCTACTGGGTTACAGGTAAGAAAGGGTTAATTTAAAAAAAAAAATGACATAGGGTCCCCCCTCGAAGGGAGGGGGACCCCATTTTTTTTTTGGATTTTTAAGGGTTAAAACCCTTAAAAATCCAAAAAAAAAATGGCGTGAGGTCCCCCCTACCCAGCGTAACCAGCCTGTGACCAGCTATGGGGGCTTGTAGAACAGGGCGCAGGGGCCAGCTTTAGTGGCCCCTGGCCCTGCGGCTACAAGCAGCCATAGCCTAGGGCCACGGCTCTTCTGCCCCCCCCCCTGGGCTTTGGGGAGGCAGGTAATTTGGAGGGCCAGGGGTTAATGGCAAGCCACCCGCTAGCGCAGGTGACTTGCCAGACCCCCGAGCCCTGTGAACTGGTATAAGGGGTCACATGGACCCCTTACCAGTTCACAAAGGGTTAAAGTAAAAAAAAAGACAAGACACTTTTTTTTTTAAACACTTTATTAAAAAAAAAAAACTTTTTTTACTTTACTCACCTCCGATCTTCATTTCCTGTGTCCCGCGGCGATCTGCTGTCAGTGACGGCTGGGCAGAGGAGGGGGGAGGCAGGCGATCGGAGGATCGCCTACCTCCCTCCTCCTCTGTCCAGCCGTCACCGGCATCTGAAGGCTGAACTGCCGGGTGCCCCGATGACACCCGGCGGTGACGTCATCGGCCCCGCCCCCGGAGGGGCGGGGCCAGAATCCAAGATGGCGGCCGCCATCGAAGGAGGTAAAGGGAGGAGGGCTGTTATGCCCTCCTCCAGAAGACGGAAGACCCGGGGGGGGGTGATCGGAGCCCCCCCCCATGAAGAGGAGAGGCGGCGGGAGCGGAGGTGAGTAAATGTCATTTTTTTTTTTTTTTTTTTTTTGCAGGCAAATGCCGGCGGCTGCTGAAACGGGGGGGGCACCCTATTCCGGGCCCTCCCCTGCAGCCGGAGGACCCCCATTCGCCGATCGGAGCCCCTCTGGCTGAAGAGGAGACCCGGATGAATCAAACAAGGGGTCAGGTAAGTGATATTTTTTTATACTTTTTATTTTATTTATGGGGAAAGTCAGGCACGTAAATTTTACGTGGCTGGCGTTTAACGGTTGGAGAGGCAGCCACGTAAAATTTACGTGGCTGGCAATAGAAGGGTTAAAACAAGGACGGAATTCGGCTGAAGACTACTGTGCTGAATTCCGCCGCTGGGCTATCGAAGCTAGGTGGAACGATCCAGCTTTGTGTAGTCAGTTCAGGGTGGGACTGTCGGATAGCATCAAGGATGCCTTAGTCAATTTTCCCCCGCCAGCGGACCTAGATCAATTAATGCAGGTCTCCATTAAAATAGACCGACGTCTTAGAGAAAGGGCCAGGGAGAGAGTCGGGGCTCCCACGTCCTTTAGACCAGTCCAGAGTCATAGATCCCCGGTTCCCCGTGGAGAAAATACCTCATCATCTTCCCAGGAAGAACCTATGCAATTAGGGAGAACCCGCTTATCCCAAGAGGAGAAACAGCGTAGGCGATCCGAGGGGTTATGCCTGTATTGCGGGAATTCTGGTCATTTTGCAGGGTCCTGTCCCAACAAGGGGAAACCGGCGGAAAACTTCCGCACCCAGACCAGGTAGAGAGTACTGATCCGGGTGAGTCAGTTTGTAACTCTCGCCAGAATAAGATGCTTGTACCTATTGATTTGTTTTGGGGGTCCTCTAAGCAGACAGTTTCCGCCTTCATAGACAGTGGTGCGGCTGGAAACTTTTTGGACAGGAGCATGATCTCCACCTTAGGGATCCCTGTAGTTCCTCTTGAAAGATCCCTACAAGTTTTAGCTATCAATGGAAAGGCAATCCAGGGAGGTCCTATAAATACCAAGACCCCACCTCTCAGACTAATTGTCGGCTCTTCTCACTCTGAATTCTTAGAATTCTTTATTTTTGATTGTCCGGAAACTCCGGTGGTTTTGGGATACCCCTGGTTGCAACTCCATAACCCGGTGTTAGATTGGCGGGCTGGGGAGTTGGTCAAGTGGAGTGACCACTGTAAAGGTCACTGTTTTAATACAGGCCTCAGAAGCGTTCAAGTCTTACCACAGGAATTACCTCAGCCATACGCTGATTGGATCGATGTATTCTCTGAACGCTCTGCTGATACTCTTCCTCCACATCGGTCCTATGACTGCCCCATTGACTTGCTGCCTGGCACAATTCCCCCGAGGGGAAAGATCTATAACCTTACCCTGCCCGAGGAGCAAGCAATGAGGGAGTATATTACTGAAAATCTTAGGAAAGGATTTATCCGTCCCTCTACCTCGCCTGCTGGGGCCGGGTTCTTTTTTGTAGAGAAAAAAGATGGTGGCTTGAGACCGTGCATAGATTATCGAGCCTTGAATAAGATCACTGTAAAAAAACGATACCCCTTACCCTTGATTGGGGATCTGTTCAATCAAGTCACAGGAGCTTGATTTGAGAGGGGCTTACAATCTGATTCGCATCCGACAGGGGGATGAGTGGAAAACTGCATTTAATGTGAAGGATGGGCACTATGAGTACCTGGTCATGCCCTTCGGTCTTTGTAATGCGCCAGCCATTTTCCAAGATTTTGTTAATGATATATTCAGGGAATATCTCGGTAGATTTGTAGTCATCTACTTGGATGATATTCTCATTTTTTCTAATTCTTTACCGGAGCACAGACACCATGTTAAGTTGGTGCTACAAAAATTAAGAGAGAACAACTTATTTGCTAAACTGTCTAAGTGTGTGTTTGAAGTCACTACAGTTCCCTTCCTAGGGTATGTTATTACCAACCAGGGTTTGGAGATGGACGCGGGGAAGGTTTCAGCAGTTCAGGATTGGGTCCAACCCAAAACTTTAAAGGAATTGCAACGTTTTCTAGGTTTTGCAAATTTTTATCGGCGTTTCATAAAAGGCTTTTCCCATGTTGTTGCACCCCTTACCAACCTTACCCGCAAGGGGGCCTTTACTGCTGACTGGTCCCCCTCTGCCTGTGAGGCCTTTCTAACCTTGAAACGGGCCTTTACTTCGGCACCTGTCTTAGTGCATCCAGATATTCATAAAGCTTTTATTATTGAAGTGGATGCTTCTGAGCTGGGAGTGGGTGCAGTTTTGTCACAATATTCTGGTAACCCTGAGCGTCTCCATCCATGGGCTTATTTTTCGCGTAGGACAAAGGAGGCGTATACCTGCACAGCACTAAGGGTCAGAAGTGATATATAAATAAGCAAAAGGTGTGTCTGGATGCTGGTCCCGGTGGGTCCAAAAGCCCGGTAAACCGGACAATACCAAAAAAAGAGAATGGAGCTGCCAGCACAGACCCCAGGGCCCACCAATGTAACCGCTCAACAGAGACACCAAAATATAATCAATAGACAAAAACTTTATTTAAGTAGCCTGCACATATATTTAAAAACAGTTAAAAACACAGGGAATCATGGGGATGTGCATCAGACTATATACATAATATCTGGTACACCAGGTAAGTACAATCATGTCAGCATATAATTGATAAGTACACAAAACATATTAACACATATATAAAGTGTATAGCAATAAATAATTAATCAATAAATCAACAGTAAATAATTAAATGATAAACTGCTACTAAGTTTGTGCATGCCCAAGGAGCGCTCCAAAGGAAAGTGCAGAAAAAAAAGTGCTGAAAGGACCTCAGAATTGGGGTGAGTGTATAAAGTGACTAAGCAAAGAGTGATTAATAATAACAAAGATCAAACAAGGAGGGTCACAGAGAACGTGACCTAAGGAGTGCCAAGTGCAATAGGTGCCAGTGCTCACAAAGATGGATAGCTCCAGGGCAAGCACAAGGGACTATAATGCTGGTAAATAAACAGTAATTGTATCCAAGGTGTATCAAGTAAAGATCTACATTACCACATGTGTCATGGTCCTGCTACACCGCCATGTCCCATATACCGATATCACTGACGCGTTGCGTGGCGATGGCTATCTGCCACTTCATCAGAGTGTACCTGAGGTGCCACCTGTCCTGCTTAAATACCCCTCTAATCCTGATTACCCGGATGTCCTTGATTTCCCGCCCAAAGCTGTCGCCAAGTGAGGGCGGAAGTGAGTACACGGAGCATCGGGTCAAGATGGGAGCCATATTGGAAAAGGGCAAACTGTGTCTACTCACATCCCTATACATAATCATGAATCTGGGTAAATCCCACCATAGAGCGGAGTGTAACGTCTGTCCCTAACATGTGTATCCGTGTTGTTGGAGGGCGAGGAGGAGGCCGACGAGGAGCGCCCGCGCCCCGCCGTATGCTGCGCATGCGCGCTAGGCTCCAGATCTGATTGGGGAGATAGTGGTGGATACTGATCTCAGGCGCGCACTCTCACGCCCGGTCCCGGGCGCGCGCGCGCCGCCGGCCCCACGCGCAGGCGCACCCAGGACAGACCCCAAGCCCATAGAATGGCGGTACTGGGGCCCGTGAAGGGCGCGTGAATGCGCGGAGCCGCTCGCGCACGCGCATCCCCGCCAAATCCAAAAACAGGGGCACACCAAAGAGACAGCTAGTGTTACAGTTGGGTTGCAGGCAAGGACTTGGTGGCACTTAAAACTACAATGCTTCTGGCTAAAAATATACTCAGTAACTGAAATATTAAACTCTACAATAATAAATTAGCTATGATATATATATATAATTAATATATTTGTACTATTCAGTAGGAGAGAGGGCATAATAAAGTATCTACAAACCTTGGTACTTATAACACATGGTATGTGCACCAAGAATATACATAGAAAAATACACATAATTACATATTGGTTGCATATTAACATATATACAGGAGATGGGAGGGGTTGGAAGTCTAGATATAGTATATTGGATTCGATGGCCTAATTTGCCCAAGTGACCAAAATGTAAGACCAATATCGACACCATGTCACAGGGTATCTATGCTAATGGGAGGCACAATCTATTCCTGGATCCTCATATTGTAATAAATGTGTTGATCAGGCCCAAGTATAGGGGTCAAAAAGGGAAAACAGAGGGGGGGGGGGGAGGGGGGGATGGTGAGCAGGGAGAGGCAAGGGTAGGGAGGAGAGAAGAGGTATATTTGGGCTACTGGTAACTTCACAGGGTTGTGGGGCGAAGCCCAGATGGAATATATACATATCTAGGGTCCCGATGTCAATTCCTGTCCCACAGGAAAGTGGCAATTCCTCCACTGTGTTCATTATGCCAATGTCCACTTCAGAGGCAGAGAGCAAAAATGGACCAACCGGAATCCAAATCGATGCTTCCCCTAGCAGGGAGCGATCCTTCATCCCCCGAAATTCTTGTTTGTGACCGGATATTGGATCCCTGGTTGGATTAAAGCAAGCTGTTGTCACCAGAGGAGCATGGCAAATACTGGGGCATGAGGTGCTGTCTGAGGAGTGTAATCTAGAATATAAAAGGCGAAAGAGTGTGAAACACATATATGATATTTAACCTAAATATCATTGAGTAGCATAGTAGACAAATGCTAATAAGTTGCAGCATATACCCCAATGTGGGAGTAATCATCGCCCTAGAAAGGATACAAAGGAATACTCCTCATTGATTCCCCTGGGGGCTCGTGTGTCTAGGTTAAAAATCCATTCCAGTTCTTTTTGGTGGAGCATCCTTTTAATATTGCCCCCTCTGCCCCCCAAACTAATCTTATCAATGAAAGTGACTTTGAGGCCCTTAATGTGGCCATCGTGGTACCGGAGAAAGTGGGCAGCCACTGGCGATAATGTTTTGCCAGCTTCCTGATCTCTCTTCGCTAGTCTGATGTTGGAGAGGTGCCCCCTAATTCTCCCCACCACTTTGTTTTTGGTCTCCCCAATATACTGTTTGGGGCAATCACATTCCAGCATGTAAATGACTCCTTCCGTTTGGCAAGTAATGGTGGTTTTAATTTTCATCTCCATCTGGACACTGGTACTTCTCACTGTGTTGGTAGTCTGGACTAAAGGGCACACATTGCAGCGGCCACACGGCCTACTGCCCCCTTCGTCCATATATTGCTGTAGCCATGTTTTAGGCCTGCTATAGTGGCTCCTGCATAGTTTGTCACGGAGGTTGGGTGCCCGGCGTGCTGTAAGCCTGAGTCCCTTCTTGACCCATTTTTTCAGCGCAGGATCACTGCTCAGAACCCGCCAGTGTTGTTGTAAAATACGTCTAATGTCTTGCCATTGGGTGCTATACTCCATGATCAATCTTACCTCCTCCTGCTGGTTCTTCCTTTGTTTCTTATAGCCCAGGAGGCTCTCCCTAGATGTCTCGGAGGCCCTCGTGATGGCTCTTCGTATCACTTTATTGGGGTAGCCCCGTTTCTTAAAGCGTATCCGCATGTCGTCTGCTTCCCTCCTGAAGTCCAGCTCGTTCGAGCAGTTCCGTCTCACACGCAGGAACTGCCCAATGGGAATTCCCTCCTTACATTTTTGTTGATGGAAACTCGAGAAATGGAGCAAGCTGTTTGTAGCTGTATCCTTACGGAAAAGCTTAGTGGTAATGCTCCCGTTGTCTTCCATCTGTAGTTCCAGGTCCAAAAATGTGGCCTTGTCTGAAGATAAAGCATATGTTAGTTTGATATTGTAGGGATTGGAGTTCAACAAATCCAAAAATTCCAGTGCTGTTTCCTGTTCCCCACTCCAAAGCATCACGATATCGTCTATGTACCGATAATAGCATAGTAGGTGTTCATGGTATTTGCTGTATGACTCCTGCCATACAACCTCCCTCTCCCACCAACCCATAAACAGGTTGGCGATCGAGGGGGCACACCTAGCCCCCATCGCCACACCTCTGATTTGGCGATAGAAGGTTGTGTCAAAAACATTGTGGGACAAAATGAAATCCAGAAGTGTTAGTTGGAATTCATGTAGCTCTCTCTTGTCCGTGGACTCAGTGTCCAAAAAATAGCGGACTGCCCGAATTGCCATTTCATGAGAGATACATGTGTATAGTGACTCCACGTCACATGTAATTAGTATGGTCCCTGGTGGTACATGTATGGCGTTCAGTCGGCTTAAGATATCCGTAGAATCTTTGATGTAGGACTCCAAGGCAGTGACATGTGTCTGAAGGACCGTGTCTAGATAGACACAGGCGAACTCTGTCAAGCCCCCAATCCCCGAAACAATGGGTCTGCCCGGTGGCCTATCGGGGTTTTTGTGCACCTTGGGCAAGATGTAAAATGTGGGGGTTCTTGGAAAATCAACCAATAGAAAATCATGAAGTGTGCGTGTTATGATACCATCCTCAAACGCTTTGTGTACCATATTATCCAAATCCTCCTTGTAGGCTTTAATGGAATTATGTGTCAATCGTTCATAGGTACATGTGTCCTGTAATTGGCGGTGTACCTCCCTGCAATAGTAATCCCTAGATAGTACCACGACGTTTCCCCCTTTGTCCGCTTCTTTTATTATTAGTCTATCATCTCTTTCTAGTTCTCGTAACGCCTCTAGTTCTTCTTTATTGAGGTTGTTACCTGTATTTCTCGGGATGATCTTCCTGATGTCTTCACTGACTAGATTAAAGAAAATTTGGATGGCAGGACTGTTGTTCCATGGGGGTGTGAACGTCGATGGTTTTTTCAAGCGGGTCTTCTTGGATGCATCACCAATGGCTTCCTGTTCATTGAGTAGGTCCATCAAATCTGTGAGTGCCGCATCGTCTTGGGCATCCCAATTGGGATCAAGAGCCCCATCGTGTCGATCATTGAAAAATTTCTAACCTTGAAACGGGCCTTTACTTCGGCACCTGTCTTAGTGCATCCAGATATTCATAAAGCTTTTATTATTGAAGTGGATGCTTCTGAGCTGGGAGTGGGTGCAGTTTTGTCACAATATTCTGGTAACCCTGAGCGTCTCCATCCATGCGCTTATTTTTCGCGTAAATTCAGTACCGCGGAACAAAATTATGATGTTGGCAATAGGGAACTATTAGCTATTAAACTGGCATTTGATGAATGGCGACACTGGTTGGAGGGTTCATTACATCCTATAACTGTGTATACCGATCATAAAAATCTCGAATACATAGGTTCTGCCAAGAGGCTGAACTCTCGTCAGGCACGTTGGGCATTATTCTTCTCGCGCTTCAATTTTATTATTACTTTCAAGCCGGGTGTAAAAAATACTAAAGCTGATGCTCTATCTCGCATGTTCGGTGAATGTAAGGATCGGGGTGATTCTGGTGAACCAATTTTACCCACAGGTTGTGTGGTGGGGGTGTTACTTCCTGATCTCTCCAATACCTTGGCGCCGTTTCAAGATGAATCTCCTAGTGATGTACCCTTGGGGTGCCAGCTTGTTCCGCCGCACCTGCGTTCGGATGTAATTCGCGAATTTCACGATGCCAAAACTGCTGGTCATTTGGGTAACCGTAAGACGTTTATGCTTGCCCGTCGTCATGTATGGTGGCCTACCATGAGACGCGATATCACTGCCTTTATCGACGCTTGTGCTATTTGTGCTCGAAGTAAAGGAGTTCACAAGGCTCCTAGTGGCAGTTTGGTTCCTCTTGAAATTCCTGCTGAGCCATGGACCCATATTTCTATGGATTTTATTGTAGATTTGCCTCTCTCACATGGTAATACTGTCATTTGGGTGGTCATAGATCGTTTCAGTAAGATGGCACATTTCGTTCCTTTGGCCAAACTTCCTTCTGCACCTGAGCTTTCGCGGCTGTTTACTTCGCATATTTTTCGTATTCATGGTATTCCGTCCAATATAGTCTCTGATCGGGGGGGTTCAATTTACTTCCCGCTTTTGGAAACACTTCTGTTCGCGGTTGGGAATACAGATCTCTCTTTCTTCTGCCTACCATCCCCAGACTAATGGGCAGACGGAAAGAACTAATCAAACTTTGGAACAATACTTAAGGTGTTATGTTTCTGATGCCCAAGAACAATGGGCGGAATTTATTGATTTCGCCGAATTTGCTTACAATAACGCGCCTAGTGAGAGTACCAAGGTATCTCCTTTTTATTGTAACTTAGGGAAAAATCCTAGAGCTTCTTCCCTTTCAGGGTCACCTTCCAATCTGCCGGCGTTGGAGGAGTGGCTTCAAGAACGGAAGAATATCTGGACACACGTTCAGGAGATTCTTAAGACCACTGGTTTGAGGTATAAGAAATTTGCCGACCGCCGCAGATCACAGGAACCTACTCTTCGAGTAGGCGATCTAGTTTGGGTCTCCACTAAAAATATTGCGCTCCGTCAGCCATCTAGCAAATTAGGTCCAAAATTTATTGGTCCTTTTCCGATCGTCAAGAAGTTGAATAATGTGTCTTTTAAAGTTCAACTCCCGCCAACTATGAAAATACCTAATTCCTTTCACGTTTCACTGTTAAAACCGGCGAAGAATGCTCCTCTTGCTGGTCCTGCACCAATTCTTCTTAATAATGAGCCCGAGTATGAAGTGAATAAGATCTTGGATTCACGTAAAGTGCGTAATTCTTTACAGTATTTGGTGGATTGGGTCGGCTATGGTCCGGAGGAAAGATGCTGGGTGGCAGCGAGGAATGTTCATGCCAAGGCTCTTGTAAGAAGGTTCCATCGTGACAATCCAGGGAAACCGGGTGAGGGTCCGGAGGCCCCTCGTGAAGGGGGGGGTAGTGTCAGGAACCGCTTACCTGATCCCCGTTCCAGCGACGTCTCCAGGCGGCCAGCTGCAGCTGTCACTGTGCGGCGGCCGCGCCGAGCGGCGTCGGCTCGAGCAGCGTCGGCTCGAGCGGCGCCCAGCTCAGCCACGCCCCCCGCTTCCTCCTCCAGGAGACGTGCTCGCGCGCGGCCGCGAGCACGTGTCTGTTATGCCCTCCGGCGGCGCTGTGCTGCACGCACCCGCCGGAGGATCAATTAAAGGGTTAATGAATCCTAGGGGATTGAGGGCTTCGCCCTCTTCTGCTCTGCAGCCAATTACCCTTGGAATCCTATGTGCTCCAATCAGTACACTGCTTCCCTCAGACCTGTCCCTATAAAGGCAATTCCCTCTCAGTTGTGAATTGCCTGTGATAGCGCTCAGAACCCTGTGTTACCTACTCCTGTGAAGTCTTGCCTGTTGCCGATTTGATTGTACGACCATTCTCGATCCTGAATCCTTGTTGCCGACCTCTGCCTGAATTGACGCCTCTCGATCCTGAATCCTTGTTGCCGACCTTTGCCTGAACTGACGCTTCTAGATCCTGATCCCCAGTTGCTGACCTCTGCCTGAACCCCGACTACGTCTTGCCTGACCCCTGGTGCCGCTACGATCTCTGCCTTCCCGTTATCGACCTATTGCCTGTCTCTAGACTTCCGTCACTCACGCTCTTGCTATTGGTTCTCCAGTCCTCCCACATATAAGCTTACATCCTTTGAGCCATTAAGTCCTGGGGGCAACCGATCCCGGGTAGGCGTATCTTGCGTCCCGGCAAGCGGGGGCTCCTACAGGTGAAGCTGGCTGTGGAGATTGGGGGTTGTGAGCTTATTAAGAGGGCTGGAGTTACCCCGAGCGTGACAGGAGGTTTCAGCAGTCAGGCCGTCAAAGCCAGAGTTTGTAAATTGGGATGGCGTAGGGAGCCCTGAGTGAGCAGATCTGGCACCATGGGCAGAGTGTACTGATCTACTGCCAGCTGCACCACGTCTGCGAACCACACTCTTCTTGGCCACCTGCGGGTCACCAGAATTGCTGGCATCCCCTCCAGAGCAATCTTGCGCAGAACCCTGCCCAGCAGGGGGAATGGAGGGAAGACATACAGAAACTAAAAGTCCTGCCATGACATTGCTAGAGCATCCGTGGTCAAGGCCAGAGGATCCTGGGACAGGGAGACAAAGGCCGGTAGCTTGTGATTGTGACGGGGCGCAAACAGATCCACATCTGGTTGGCCCCAACGGTGACACAGAGATTGGAACACCCTGCTGCATAGGGACCATTCTCCCTGACGAGAGGTCCCCCTGCTCAGAGAGTCTGCCAGCAGATTTTCCACCCCCGGGATGTACACAACTGAAATGAAGGGAACATTGGTCTCCGCCCAGGTCAGGATCAGAGAAACTTCCTGGAGGGCCCCCTTGCTCCGGGTCCCTCCCTGATGATTGATGTAGGCAACTGCTGTCTGGTTGTCCGAGCGCACCTGAACAGGCAGGCCCCGAAGGTGAGGAGCTGAGCCAGAACTAACCTGATCGCCCGCAGCTAAAAGACGTTGATAGGTGTGTGGGCCTCCTGAGGGCCCCACCTCCCCTGGAACCGCAGGGACTTCCAGAAACCCGCCCAACCTGACAGACTGGCATCCGTGGTGACCGTCTCCCAGGAAGGGGTCAGAAAGGATCTGCCCCCCAACAGGTTCCTTGAGTCCATCCACCACGAGAGGGACCTCCTGACCAGGGGGGAAAGCACACAGACCCTGTCCAGGGACGCTGGATTCTTGTCCCACACTGACAAGAGGTGGAGTTGCAGAGGTCTCAAGTGGAACTGAGCATAAGGGACCGCCTCGAAGCACGACACCATCAGGCCCACCAGCTGCATTCCCTGCCTGATGGAGGGATGATAATAAGATAGCAGGAACTGGACCTGTGCAATCAGACTGTCCACCTTCTGTTGAGGAAGGAAAATCCTTGCCTGAACTGTATCCAGATTCATTCCTAGGAATGGAGTCACCAAGGAGGGGGACAGCGAAGACTTGGGGTGGTTGATCACCCATCCAAATGACTCCAGTGTGAACACCACCATCTGGGTATCCAATTCTGCCTAATGTAGAGATTGGGAGGTGATGAGAATGTCATCCAGATAAGGCAGCACGCGGACGCCCTGAAACCTGAGCAGAGACATCACGCCAGCCAGCACCTTGGTGAACACCCTGGGAGCTGAAGTGAGGCCGAAGGGCAAGGCCACAAATTGGTAGTGTTGATCCTCCAGAGCGAACCTGAGGAACCTTTGATGACCTGGAAATATAGGAATATGAAGGTAAGCATCTTTGATGTCCAGAAAAGTCATGAAATCCCCTGGGCGCAGGGAACTGATGGCAGAGCGCAGAGTTTCCATGCGAAAGCGTCTGCTCCTGAGAGATTTGTTGAGGATCTTTAAGTCCAGGATGGGCCTGACAGAACCATGCTTTTTGGGTACTGTGAATAGGTTGGAATAGAAGCCCTTGCCTTTTTCTCTTAAAGGGACCTTGCAGATGACCACCAGCTCCAGGAGGCCTTGCACTGCCTGCACTAGCTCCTGAGCTGACACAGAGTTCTGTGAAATCCGGGATCTGATGAATCTTGGGGGCGGCCAGGCAGCAAACTCTATCTTGTAACCGGAGGACACTACCTCCTGAATCCAACGGTCTGAGACATGAAGCCTTCAGACGTGAGCAAAGTGCTGAAGCCGTCCCCCCACACAGATAGGTGAGGGCGCGCCATCATGCCTGAGGGGGCTTGGGAGAGGACTTGATCTTGGGGCCCCAGGAGGAGCCAGGACATCCACGTCCTCTGCCCCTACCCCAGAAGTCTCCCCGGGCCCCAGTAAAGGAGACCCCCTCCCTTGTCTAGCACCACGGTAGGGGGAGGAGAAGGAGCCCTGACCCTGAAAGGGCCGAGACTGTCGCCTGCGCTGGGGTAACCTGCCTCCCTTAGCAAAAAGGTCCAGGCGGTCCCCAAACAGGCGTAGTACTTTGAAGGGAAAACCAGTGAGGGCCTTCTTGGCAGCGTTGTCAGCAGCCCACTGGCGTAGCCAAACCTAGCGGCGTATAGCCACCACAAGGGCAGAGGTCCTGGCACACATTCTAATGGTGTCATCCAAGGCAGAGAGGACAAAATTTACAAAAACATCACAACTGAAGAGTGCATTAAACACCTCACAAGGCAAATCATCAGGGGCACTATCAAGTATACTTCTTAGCAGGGTCCTAATGGCCACAGCAGTAATGGCCGAGGCACAGACCGGGCGCAGCGCCGTCCCCACACATGCAAAGGCATGGGATGCCAGCTGGTCAATGCGCCGGTCCTCAGCATCCTGCAGGGTAGTAGAGTCATGGGAGTACGTGACAGAAGTGTTAGATAGCCCTAGGACCGGGGCATCCACTTCGGGAGGGGATGACCAACACTTTACCACATCAGCAGGAAAGGGATACTTCCTATCCCAACTCTTAGGTACACCGGGAAGTCTACTGGGACGCTCCCATTCCTTGAGCACAAGGTTATTGAAATGTGCTTGCTCAGGAAATTCCAAGCGTGACTTAGTGGTATGGAACAGTTCCCCCCCTTTGCCTGGGAGCCGCAACAGGGGGAGAGATGGACAGAACCTCAAAAACCTGGGTCAGCAATCTATCAGTATCATCCGGAGCCCAGGGGTCAGAGCCAGAATCGCCATGACCCCTGGGCCTCTCGTCAGATGACCCTGAGTCGGAGAATAGCTCTCCTTCGTCCGAAGGGGTATAGCCACAAAGATGGCAAAACTCATCAGTTTCCATAGGGAAAAGAGTGACATTAGGCGTTAAGTGCCGCTTTTTAGCAGGGGCCTTACGCGCCAAGGTATTAGCAATTAACTTCTCAACAGTAGCCAGTCTAGAAGACACATCAGGCTGAGAATCCCCACTTGTATGCAACTTAGTAGGAGTGAGATTTAAGCTTGGGGGGGGTAGGTGAAGTAAAACGAGGTGCAGGGCCAGCCACTGGAAGGCCAGATTGCAGCGCAAGCACTTGCTCAGCACAGGGTACACAGACCCGCGCCTTGTCAGCGTCAACATGAGACTCCCCACACGCTACACACAGCCGGGCTTGTCCCGAAGGAACCCCGGTCACATTATCCTGAGATGCCTCCATATGGTGATTATAGCGGTACTATAGACCGATAGGGATTAACACTATACAGCAACCCGGGATGCCCCAATAACCCGCTAGGGAAGTGGGAGTAATTACACTAGGCCTCGCCAGTTAACCAACTAATAAAGGGCCGGGAGAAGCCAATGGATTCGCCCATCTGAAAGACACAATCAAATGAGCCGTAAGCAGACAATAATAAAAGGGTGGTAATAAAGATGCCCACGAGGGCACTTACGGACCGCGGTAGGTAGAGGTCCGTCACGCAGAAGCCGACCAAGCAGACAAAATGGCGTCGGTATACCTCGAGGGGCGGGCCCGCACAAGCAATGACGCTGAACGCCCCAGAGACAGGCCCCACCCCCCGAACAGCGCGAAGCCAACACATGACAAGCAGACAATGACGGCGCGCCGGCGCCTGAGGTAACGCCGCCGCCGCCAAGCGTGGAACATAGTGACATAAAGGCGCGCGGCGGCAAATTTTAAGTATAGTACTAGTAAAACAAGTCAGCGCGACGGCTGACACAAGGCAAGCCCAAAGCCAATACAAGTATATGCATACACACACACGCCCCCCCCCCCTCTTTCCCCCCGAAGGCTACAAGGAGAATGAGGGAGGACAGCGGCAACTTAACATAGGGCCCACCAATAGACAGGGGCAATAGTGCGGGAGGGGCATCCCATAGAGGCTCATCATGAGCCTGAACCACCTACCCTTTGGTGGGGGATTGCGGTGGAGCAGCGCTCCTAAGTATCTAACAGCGGTGCTGCCTACCATCACCCGACCAGCGCAGCCAAGGCTGGGAGGCACATTACTAATGGAACAGGTGGGAATAGTCCTACAGGGCCGCAGGCTAATAGCCCCGCTCACCTGCGAGTAGAGAGAGCCATTTCTTGTCCTTCGCAGTCCAGACTGCAGAGAAAATCTGGGGATTTGTGGGAGGTCCCTGGCTATTTGAGGGGCCGGGAGGAGCCTATTTTCGATGTCTCTGCAATCCAGCGCCATCTGGCGGAGTAATACCCGATAGTAAGTATTATATCTGGAGCAGGACGTACTGTATACTAAGAATAGACAGCATGAGATTTCCACCAAGCCCTAAGTTGGGCCTTAAAGCGGTCCTTCACTCTGAATAAGAACATATCTTATATGTTTCCCACACCCTGTACATACAGATTGGTCACATTAAAAATCATCCTACCTGCATTTACTGCATGTTATGAGCCTTTAAACATCCAAGACGGCGGCTCATGGGCCGTCAGGCAGCCTGCAAACAGGAAGTGCCTTCTGACTGTGACGCTCTGCATTCTGGGACTGCTGACCTTTTCCTGACCCCAGCTCTGCTCAGTCTGAGCAAAGCACAGCTATAACCAGCCCCCCTGTACTTTATCCCACTCTCCTCTCCTCAGTAAGTGTGATGCTTCTGAGTCAAGATAGCGGCGCCCGTATCCTAAAGCCCTGAACAGAGTTGCAGCCTAGTGGGGGAAAGAATAATAAGTAAGTGACTAAAAACTTAAAATATATTAATTTTAGATGCTGGGGAATCATTTTCTAAAAGTTTGAGCTTTTCAATAAATCCTGGTGAAGCAAAACAAAGCTCTTACAATCTATATATAGTTAATAACATTGGCAGCCAGAAGGTTATAAAAATGCAAAGCCAACCGTAAATCCAGACAAAAATATTAAAGACTATTTAATTTTTCCATTTATGGCTGCAAGTGAAGAATTTTAATTAAAACCAATTGGAAAATATATTCAAATTCAATAGCGATTTCACCAGCATTGATCTATTAAGTTGCTCGAGTGAGGACAACAGGAAATAAATACTGTATGTCTGAGACAGGGTGGAAAATATTAGGCTACAGATGTTTTTGAACCATGAGAGTAAAAGCTTTTCCAATTGTCAGAGGATAACTATATACAAATGTTTAAGTTCTGGGAAGACTGGAAAGACTACATGTATGGGGGCGAGTACCTCTATAGCGCCTCTGAATTTGTCAGTACCTTATAGATTAATTGCCCCATTCGTTCATTTACATGGCACAACATGAATAGTAAAGTCATGGGGTTGACCTTGCACAACCAGGGCATAATTCCGACAATAGACCCTATGTGCTTTTTTTTTCTTTTATCTCTGGTTTTTATTCTACAATTTCCAGCTGTACTCTGATCTGAATTTTACCGAGCACTTAAAGTAGCACAAGAAACCAAAAGTGATGATTGCCATGACTCTGTCTACTCACTAAGATGAATAGGCCTAGCTTGTTGTTCTTGGTCCGTACATACTATGTAAATGCTGTCTGGTTTAAACCGGACCTTCACCCTGAATAAGAGTCTATCTTATGTATTTCCCCCACTCAGTACATACAGATTGCCCACATTAAAAATAATCCAACCTACACTTTTCTGAGCCTTTAAACCAAGATGGAGCATCAGGCTGTCTGCAGACAGGAAGTGCCTTCTGGCTGTGCCACTCTGCATTCTGGGATTGCTGTCCTTTTCCTGACCCCAGCCAGTGTATATATATATATATATATATATATATATATATATATATATATATATCCTGCCCCTCTGCACTTTACCCCGCTCTCCTCAGTGTGTGATGCTTTTGAGGCAAGATGGCGGCGCCCGTATCCTAGAGTCCTGAACAGAATTGCAGCCCAGCTTAGGAAAGAATAAAAAGTAAGCAACTAAAAATGTAATATATTGATTTTAGATGCTGGGGTATAGTTTTTTTAAGTGTTTGGGCTTTTCGGTTTAAGAAAGCGCTTAGAAAGGTGCGGTTTAAGAAAGCGCTCCTAACCCAAAACATTTTGGGAACAGTGTAAAATGAGCTATTTTAAAGCATCTCAAATTCTCAGATTATATGTAAATACTTTATATATTATTGTGAAGAGGATTTCTTCACTTCAATTTCTGGGTCATGGCTGTGCTGGGAAGAGCATGCCATGGCAAAGCTTTATTAGTCATATGTATTTTCCGCTGTGGTCAGAGACAGCTGTGGGACCACCATGGCTTTCTGTACTCTTCCCCCGCTGTGAGCACTGTGAGCCCACTTGTTTTAATGGTCCTAGAGAAATGAAATTAAAAGGAGCAGCAAACTTGAGACCTGCTATGGCTTGGCGGAGAGGCACGTGGAACAGTCATCATTTAAAATGGACCAAAACTCACATTTTTAGCTTTTCTAGCATCCCCTGAATTGCTCCCCCCATGAAGTGCACCTTTTGCCTGTTTTCACTGCTCCTGCTTCACTCTAATCCAAGATAATGGTGCCTGTTTTAGATCTAAAGCTCTGCCTCCTCCTTTACTTGCCATTGTTGTGTGTGGCAATGATGTCAATGATGACTGATCCTCTGCCATCTTACACAAAAGGGACACCAAAGAAATCAGTGTTCCAGGACAATTTGAAAACCGAAAATACTCATTTCTAGTTCTACACCCTAAGAAGGGAGTATCGGTAGGAGTTTTGGTTTAAGCTGCTTTCTGCCTTATTTATTGATGTTGAGTTTATATTACCTTTTTGACTTGAGTGGTGGTGGGGGGGGGGGGCATCTAACACCTCTGTGCTGCTTGCCTTCAAAACTTCAATGGCACAGGATAGCGCTGATCACCATTGTTTGTTTCTGATGGTTTAAAGTGGACCAAAACCCACTGTGATCAATCCCCTCCCCCGGGGCATCCAAAATCGTGATGCCCCCCCTGTGTGTAACCCCCCAGGTCACCTATACATTTACCTTCTTTTCCGGCGCATGCGCGAGCCGCGGCCACATTCCTGATATCCCTCTGGCAGGACGTGTGCCTGCGCCAGGCATTTGTGAATGGCCGGTGCGGGCACGCTCCCTGTTAGAGAGTAGCAGGGGATGCAGCCATCAGCGTGCTTGGAGCCGCTCGCTGAAACAAAGGCTTAGACGAAAAGTACATCAGCGTATCCAAGTGCGCTGATTGGACAATCGGCCGCGCATGCGCTGTAGGACTGGG
Organism: Gastrophryne carolinensis; assembly: GCA_027917425.1. Taxonomy (NCBI): domain Eukaryota; kingdom Metazoa; phylum Chordata; class Amphibia; order Anura; family Microhylidae; genus Gastrophryne; species Gastrophryne carolinensis. Next base: position 59,547,574 of record CM051235.1, read on the forward strand.
AAGAGGTGAGTTAGTTTTGGCGACCTGGAGGGTTTCACACAGTGGGGCCCCCCCCAATCTGGGTGTCTGGAGGGCAAGGACTAAAACCTAGGATAGTGGGTTTTGGTCCACTTTAACTGTTAACTTATGTTTTCTGCTGACCAAAAAGGGAATTGCAATAACTATAAGCTTTTCTAACTCTATCAAGCACTAGAAAATAAAGTTATGGTTGGATTAGAGACTTAAAGTGCAACCTATGGGGCTGCTACATCCGCCATCCCCTTCCCCACGGGCATCTTGATGGGGGATGCCTGTCTGCTTGACGCCCATGAGTAAACTAGAAAAGCAGACAGATACTCACTCTACTCTACTCAGCACTCAAGGAAACAGAGGAGAAGCACATGGGTCAGGCATCAGGTGAGCTGCTTGCTGCCTTATTATTGCCATTGCCTGGACTGTCCTTTTAAGTCAATGGCCACCAGCAGAGATAGTGATCAGACAGGCTTCAGTCATTCTATAGACAAGAAGGAGGAAGAACTGACAGTGGAAACCTGGTGAGCTTCCTCTCTGGCTGTACAGGAAGGAAAGTGTCCCATTCCTAGACAAAACTAACCAAGAAGACGGACCCATTGTCATATAGTTTCTAGTCCAGAACCACTGGTTCCTGTGATGTTGAGAATTTCCTCCTGGACATCTCCTACCCAACTGCACTGTTAACCCAGAGCAGCCAAAACATGAGATCATGTGGGATGGAGCGTCATCCAACAACCACCATTGTTCTCTTCACTGCTTCCACATGCTGACCCTCTTTTGGGTGTCTGGCAATAACACAAAAGTAATAAAAAATATTCCCATAGAATACAAGGTTGTATAGAGGTTCAAAACAAACTGTGAAAAGTGTTTATGAAAGACAAAGGTCCCCCACATCGCCACACAGAGTCTCTGTAACTAATTATATGTTTCCATTTACTAATTAAAATGCAATTAAACTATTTTCTCACACTAAGACTAGAGGAAACTCTGCTAAGCTTGCCGAGAGAGAAGAAAAACTGACACCAGGGCAAAGAAAGGGCTTAAGGTGAAAAGAATCGAATCTAAAAGATTCCAGGGTCAGCCACTGTCCTTTCCAAATTGGGATGTCCCCCTGTGTGAAACCCCCAGGTCGCAGGTATTCACTTCCCTTTCCCTGGTCCAATGGCTCTCGCCAATTCAGAGCTGTTTGCCAGCCTATTTAATTAGTCAAACTGCTCTGATCGTTTACAATGAGGAGCGAGAGCGACTCTCGCTCCCCGTTAAAGCCTATCAGAGCCGTTTGGTGAATTACTTAGGCACGGCACATGGCTGTGATTGGACCAGAGCCCACACAAGTGTCATTGGTCCTGGAAGAGGTAAGTTGTACAAAATTCTAGGTTTTGTTTCTGCTTTAAAGCAGAAAGAAACACGTAAAATAGATTTTTCTGGTTTTTGTTCCAAGCCCCCAGGGAATCCCGAATTGGGATGCTTCACTGTGTGAAACCCCCCAAAAAGTACAGTTAACCTCACCTCTCTGCACTCCAAATCATCCAAACAGAGCCCTTTGCTGTGTTTACTTCCTTTCGGCAAAGGGCTCTGATTGAAATTATTGTAGAGCCGCATCCCCCGTATTCCCAGCCTCATGTGCGCTCTCACCCCAGGTTTGAGAGCTTGTACATGTGCTGTTGGAGCAGGGAAAGTTGAGTTTTTACTGGCGCCCTGCGGGAACAAGGCTGTCCACTGGTGGGTTTTGTTCTGCTTTAAAGCAAAAGTTTAGTCTCTGGATATATACTATATAGTCTCTTATGTATATAGTGCTCTCAGGTAAATTGTGTAAAATGAGAATGTCTTTCAAGACTGATCATCCTGTCCAGTGCATAGAGGTGGGACTGATACACACTGTAAGCAAAAATCTTTTCAGTACGCCTTGCTTTCATGCTTGCTGTATTTTTAACAGATCTGAAGCCAGGGCTGCCATTAGGGCACTACAGGCAGGACTCACGTATGGGTCCAGTCACTCAAGAAGGCAAGGCTGCTGGCCCTGATGGCAGTGTGGTGACTTCTCACCTGCTCCCATGCTTTCAAGGAATGAGAGTGTTGCCCTACCTAATATAGCGGATGGGCCTCTTTTCTGTTTCTTGTTCATGGACACTTGCTAAAAAAAGGTCTGCTGAGACATCTTTCTTACTGGCATCAGTGTTGTAGCAAACATGTGCTGTCCTGGCTGTTGTCACATCTATAGAGATGTTGGAATAAGACAGGACCCTGGCAAAAATTTCCATTGGTCCTGCCAAAAAGGAACCAATTCAAGAGATATTCCGGAGTAGTCTCCACGTGTGTTCCTCCAATATAATTATAAAGTTACAGAATAGGGAACACAGCTCAGCGTGATCCCAGGTACCTTGTGGATTACTCAGTGGCCCTGAGGCAAAGGAGAGGAAAGCGGGGCCCCTGATGAGATAATGTTTGTTGTTGAGATCTCTCATCTGCAATGAGTCACTACCATGTGTCTGTTCTTCTTGTGGTCAAAGAGGAAACAAGAGTAGTGTAGTATCAGCTGGAATATATATGAGAATGATCCCACTAAAATGTAGTGTGAAATGGAATCCATGTGAGACAGAAGACATGGGCTTGAAGGATAAGTTGGAACACAAACCTGTGTCCTGTGATAACATATTGCTTAAAACAGACCCTCACCCTGCCTGGGAAGATTGTCACAGGTCTGCTGTGATTCTAAAAAACCCACCCTTAGCAATGTAGGTAGTGATAGTCCTATTCCAGGTTGGGTCTCTGTCCTAAAGGGTACACAAAGGCACCATGGAACAACTTGAAACTCAAACCACCCAAATAAAAAAACAATGGGTACTCTTTTGTATCATACAGCTGATCCATCAGACATGGTTAGGCCTATTGCAATGGGGAGGGTGTGGCTGTATTCATTTTTGTATTTCTTACATTTTTTGGTTTTCTGTTAATATTTTGAATTTCCCCGCCACATTTTGTGCAAGACAATTGCCTTGGTGTCTCCTATGATTTGCAGCCCTCTAGCCTTTGTTAACCCCATTTTACAGCCATTTGGGCCCCCAAGTTTGGTTCCCCATTGACTTTAATAGGGTTCAGGGACCCAAAATGAACTTTTGTGGCAAGTTTGGACAAACTTTTCGAAGCTGAACTTCAGCGGGTTCGCCCATCCTAACACTTTAAATGGCAATTACGTAGAATCTACAGTGGTAATTCTCTTACCGTTAAGTGCCACACGCACGGCACGTTCCCTGCCCTACGCGCTAGATCCTGACATCTCGCTGGCCACTGCATGAAGGGGCATTTCATACCAGCAGAGTGAGATTATGTATATTATAATGACAGCATGAAAGGTAGCTCCTAGCGAGAAGAATCAGGGACTGATCAGCGGAATTTGGGTGTGAGGGCAGGGGACTCTGGCTTCCGCTGGTCACGTCTGGCTGTCAGTGCAGCGCTGGTGATCAGTGTAGATAAGTAAAAATAAATAAATAATAAAATACTTTTTCTGCTGTGTGTGTTTACTTGCCCTTACCCTCCAGCTCCACTACCTGTATCCCCAAGTGAAGTGCAGAGGAACCCATGGCACAGGAGGGCTATGTGGGCTGGTAGCCTTCTGGGCCTCCTCGCCCTAGTCTACCAGCCCCCATAGCTGGTGCCTGGGTTGTCTTTGCTGCATAGGGGGGACCCCATGCCATCTTTTCAAACAATTTTAAAGGTTTAACCTTTGATATTGCACATAGTAGTTGTATTTAATTTAAAAAATGTCATAAAATGCTCTTTTACATTTGGGGGGGTCTACATATTTTTATTTTAAAAAAGCAGCAGATTAAGAAAATCATTTTATTACCCCAAAATACTAGGAAAAAAGGAAAAATCATGTTAAAGCTCAAACTCTGCCAAAAAAAACAAGATATATTTTCCTGGAGATCCCTGGAATTTTCTGCAAAAATCACAGTTAAACATATAGCGCATAATTGTGAAAAATGGACTAGCAACAGAGGGTGACCAAATCCTGGCACTGAAATGGTTAAAAAACTGTGTGGGAGCAGACAGGAGAGGAGGCATTAATACTATACTGAAATTACAGTATCCGTATCTCTGTTTTGGTGTCTCCACACAATGGCTGGGATTTGTTTTTAAGTCCAAAGAGCTAGAATCCTGTCATGTTGGGTAATAGGTAAGTAAGACATTCTCATACCGCTCATTCCTCTCTGACACCATAGATTTCTCCTTCCCAGGAAACTAAACCCCACAACAACAAACAGAACTGGCACTATGGTAACAAAAAATGAAAAATAATGTCTTGAGATTTTAGCAGTGGTTTAAGTAAGACCCTGGCCTTAGTTTTCTTGAAATATCTCTTCAAAATATGGTCTGTATTTAAGTTTTATTGCAGACTAAGGCAGGAGTAAAAAGTAGGTGTGATTAAAAAAAAGAGAACATTACAGGAAGTTTTAAGTTCTTGTATGTTGTGTATTAATACCTTAAAGCATCATTATGATAGGCAAAAAGATGTAAGAATTAAGATGTCAGTGTAAGCAAAATTATTATTAGCTACCATATTTTTCGGCATGACGCACTTGGCCATAAGATGCGCCTAAAAATAATAAAATAACAAAAATATTCTAAACCAAATAGTGAGCTAAAATCCCCCCTCAGAACCGCATATGGCAGATCCACCCCATCCCCAAAAACAACATGCAGAATCCCCCCTCCCCATATAAAAGACAGTGTGCAGAATACCCCCATAACAGGTAGTGTGACAGATCTCCCATCCCCAAAACAAGCAGAATACAGATTCCCCCTCCCCAATAACAGACAGCATGCAGAATTACCCCAACCCACCATATAACAAGCAATGTGGCAGATCCCCCCACCCCTAAATTTCATACGTGCGCTATGATCGCTCGCATTAATGACATCAGCGAGATGCTCTGTCCACTTTCATTGATGAATCGGCGCAGCCAGCTGCACCAACGGTCCAGTGCAGCCGACTACACGTCAATTGTGTGAAAGACGTACAGGTGCTTTACCTCTTATCTCTCGTTGAGCGTCTTGGTTCTATGTCTGAGCTTGCTTGTGTCTTTGGGGTGTAAATTGGCAAGAATCTGCCGATACGATATGATACACATATGGCAATATAATATATCCTGATTCTGTCTCAAACATGATATATTGTTTTTTTTAAAGAATATAGCTTTGGAAAACCTCTACACATCAATACAACATTCACACACACATAACAACAATGCAGGATGACTCTCGCGGGATCTCGTTGTTTCTCTGCTGCGGGTGGGACAGAGCTGCTGCTTGTGCGGTGCGCTGCCAACTAGTGGTCGGGGGTAAAATGTTATATGTTTATAAAAGATCGATTCAAGCATCTTTTGAATCAATACTATTATTGGCTAATGAAATATTGCGATATTTGACAGAATCGATTTTTTCTGACACCCCTATTGTGTCTGCTCTTCAGTACTGGTAGGTTCTGCGCTCACTTCTGTTCAGAAGTCACAGATGATGGCTGATCAGTGTCAGTTTTCTCATCTTTTCTTACTTCCTCAGCTGTCATCACATTGTCTCCCAGATCTTCAACAAAAGTTAGGCTGTTGCTAATGGTAACCTTGTCTGTTTTGGGATTTAGGATTCTTTAACCCTTAACATCACTGTATTCGTCTTGTGCTGTTCCTTGTGCCACAGTTCATATGGAATTTGAAGAAAAAAATTCTAGAAAATAATCTGTTCTGCAATTAAGTGTTTGTCATTGCTGTCCCACCCCAGTATTTTTGTGGTAGTCCAGAGTTTGTCAGCATACATCCTATCATTTGAGTCAGAGTTCTGTTCTTTCTTTCAGCTACCCCATTTTGCTCTGGAGTGTATGGCAACGCCTTTGATGCTCTCTTTTGTTCAGCTTTAGGTACTCTTGTACCCTGTGTCTTGTGAATACACCTCCATCGTCACTTCGAAGTATGAGAGGTTTCCTCTGAAACTTGTTACTTGTCTTCACTATACAGTTCTGTAATTTGTCAAGAACTTCACTCTCGTGTTGCATTTTTACATCTAATGCCAAACTCCATGCATTCAGCGTTCAGGTACGTTTTTTTTACATCTATGCCCACGCCATACCCTCCTGCCATTAAAAGACCGTGCTCGCCTACTAGGCTGCATTTGGACAAGACTTTGAGGGTGACCTTCTTGCAGCACGGGGTTGCCAGGACCGGAGGGAATCATGTTGTATTGTGGCCAGCATTAGCATGCATAGGAGTGGCAACGTGCCAGCAGAGGAGTGTGAAGTAATAACTGCTGTGCCCTCCTCTCCTCCATCCCACTCATGTTACTTTCAGAAAATCATCATCGGCTGACACAATCAGGACTACTAGTCTAAAGTGCTGAGAGAAAAAAAGATTCTCAGAACGTTAAATCAGCCCAACTTGGGCAGGAACGCGCATTGCCTCCCAATTTAAAGTGGACCATCCTGGGTTTTGGTCCTTGCCCCCAATCGGGGGGTGCCCCGCTGTGTGAACCCCCCCAGATGACCTGAAGAAACTCACCTATTCCCGGTCATACGCCGCATGCTTGGCCGCTCGACCAATCAGTGTGCTCGGATCTGCTCAAGCCCCTGCGTCCAGGAGATTGTCTAATGCGAGCAGATCCAGCCGCATCCCCGCTACCCTCTAACAGGGATCGTGTTCGCACCTGCTTGGCGCGTGAATGCGCCTTGCTAGAGGGATAGTGAGGATGTGGCAGTTGAACCGGAAAAGAAAGTGAGTTTATGGGTGACCTGGGGGGTTTCACCCAGGTGGAGGGAATCGATCAGCCCGGGAAACTTATAGATTGGACGACAACCTGAGCATGTACGTGGGATTAGGAGAGGTGAGTTTTACTGGGCGAACTGGGGGGTTAATGGCCCTGGGGCACAGAACAAAACCCAGGTTTTGTTCTGCTTTATAGGGACACTGATAAGACGCAAAAAAAGAGACCTGTATTTGGGCTTCTACAGTAGAACAGAAGTGAGGTGCCTGTTGGTGGGGTTAGATTTTCCTTCTTGTAGCCGCTATTCCAGAGATGCCTTTTTAGGAGGCACACTAATCAAGAAGTCTGATATAAAGCAGGCCAACTTTTGAAGTTCAGGCCGCCTTAAGATGCGCAGTTAGGATAATTAGTAGACCCATATGCTGGGAGAAAGGCAAAATAAGTGGCCTGCATGTGACTTCAGTGCTGACTTTTGAAATCTTCACCCCACGACAAGACCTTGAACCTCGTTATACGATCAACTCATCTGACATTGCAGAACAATCCACAACACATCGCTGATCAGTATGAACTTCAAAGAGGACTTCCGAGAAGCTGCGATGTGAAACAAGAAGCAGCCACACGTAACACAAAACATATGGCCTCTGACATTTCAGGCAGCCTGGGGTCATTATTAAAGGGACTAATGACTGTGAGGCAACACTGGAGGGAGGATAATACTTTACAGGGGCACGACTTGTGTGATTTCTAAACCCAGCACCCATGATTTCTGAGAAAATCAATAACAAAAATAATAGAAAACACTAAAACAGTTTCCTACTGGATGGTGTTCCTCTATGCCTTTGAAGGTGACCTTCCTGGGGCCCTTGGATTTCCAGGACCTTAGAGTGCAGTGTTATATTTGCATTACACCCACTTGTCAGTGCAATGTATAGGAGGGACAACATGCCAGCAGAGGAGTGTAAAGTAATAACTGCTGTGCCCTCCTCTGCTCACTGCTACGCTGCTATTTCTCGTGAAATTCATCTGCTGACACAATCAGGAATATGTAATAAAGCAGAACCAAACCGCCCATGGCAGCTCTGTGCCAGGAAGGGCCCTGGTCTGCTCTGCTCATGAGTCCTGCATTAAAGAGAAGCATTAAAGAGGAGAAACCCATGTATTGTTTCTATCTGTGTGTATTTCCCCAGTTCACCCATTCTACTCACCCTCCTGGAGTTCCTACGAAGCAGGCTTGGACAAAATTGAGCGCACTAATTTCACTCAGCTTGGTTCCCGTTAGCCTCAAGCAGAACCAAAGGGAGCCAAGTGCACTGCTGGACACATCCCTCGCTCAGCTTGCCATGCTCACATACAGCGACTTGGCATGCATCAGTGGCCTGCCTGCACCACCCATTGAAAAAAATACCATTTTGTGAATACTCACCTGTAAAATGGGTATTTTAGGTATGTCACACACCCCGCTTCAAACATTAATTATTACTCTTGGGTTACTCCACCAGCAGGTTGCAGAGAAGTTTTGAAAAAAAACGAGCCCCTCCTGATCTATAATACCTGGGACCTCCCACTTATCTCCCAGTTTTCAAACAGCAGTAAAGACAAGGTACCAGGAAAAAACCATTGGTAACCCTCAAACTGTAAACGAAGCTTCACCCTATAAAGAATCCAGGATACCAAAAAGGGCGGGTGAAGCGGGGTGTGTGACATACCTATAATACCCATTTTACAGGTGAGTATTCACAAAATGGTATTATTCTAAGTATGTCACACACCCCGCTTCAAACATTAATAATTACACTTGGGACATCCAAAAGCAGTGTCCAGAAAGGGCGGGTATCCAACAAGGCAAAAATGCAAAACTCAAACCACTGCAGCCTGCAGAACCTTGCGGCCAAACACAGCATCCGCTGAAGCCCGCACATAAACCTTATAAAACTTGGAAACAGTGTGAACAGAAGACCAAGTGGCAGCCTTACAAACTTGCTCAACAGAAGCCTGGTGCTGAAAAGCCCAAGACGCCCCAACAGCACGAGTAGAATGAGCAGGGATACGAAAAGGGGGAGCCTTCCCCTTGGCAGAATAGGCCCCAACAACAGCCTGACAAATCCACTTGCTAATGGAAGACTTCGCCGGAGCCAAACCCTTCCTAGGCCCGCAGGGCACCACAAAAAAGGCATCAGTCTTACGAAAAGAAGATGTAGTAAGCAAATAGTACTTTACACAGCGTACAACGTCCAAACAATGCAAAACCCTCTCCTTGTCATTCCTAGGCTTAGAACACAAGGAAGGAAGAACAATGTCCTGATTAAGATGAAAAGCAGAGACCACCTTAGGAAGAAAGTCCGGTTTGAAGCGGAAAACCACTTTGTCCTGATGCCTCTCAAAGTAAGGAGCCTGAATCGACAAGGCCGCCAACTCCGAAACACGCCAAACAGAAGTGAAGGCCACCAAAAAGGCAACCTTCTGAGTCAAAGTAGAAAGAGCAATATCCTGCAAGGGCTCAAAAGGAGGAGCCTGAAGAGCAGAGAGAACCAAATTCAAATCCCAAACAGGGAGCAAAGGCTTCCTAGGAGGCCGCACATGCGAAACCCCCTGGAAAAAAGTCTTGACCAAAGGATGAAGCACAAAAGCCCCTTCAAGGTACTCAGCTGGAGACCAGAATCCAGCCCCGATTGAAGAAAATCCAAAATTCTGGAAACAGGGCAAAGATCTAGCCTCACACCAATCAATATAAGATCTCCAAGTCCTATAGCAGATGGTAGAAGAAGACCTCTTCCTGGCGCTAATAAGAGTCTGAATAACATAATCCGAAAGACCTCCCTCCCTTAAGATGGAGGTCTCAGCAGCCAGGCCGTCAAAGTCAGAGTTGGTAACTTGGGGTAATGCAGTTGACCCTGTGTGAGAAGATCCAGCCGAAGAGGCAGATCGAACTGATCCACTGCCAGACGAACAATGTCGGCGAACCACACCCGCCTTGGCCACCTTGGAGCCACGAGAATGGCGGGAACCCCTTCCAGGGCAAGCTTTCGCAACACCTTGCCTAGCATGGGAATCTGAGGAAACAGATAAAGGAACCCCAGGTCCCCCCAGCTCAGAGACATGGCATCCACCGCCAGAGCCAGAGGATCCTGAGAGAGCGACACGAATGTTGTAAGCTTGTAATTGTGACGAGAGGCAAACAAGTCCACCTCCGGTGTCCCCCACTGGAGACAAAGAGACCAAAAAACACCTTGGGATCGAGAGACCATTCCCTCCGGCGGGAAGAGCACCTGCTCAGAAAGTCCGCCTCCGTGTTTTCCACTCCCGGAATGTACACTGCCGAGATGCAAGGGACATGGATCTCCGCCCAGGCTAGGATCAGAGACACCTCTCTGAGGGCACTCCGACTGCGAGTCCCTCCCTGGTGATTGATCTAAGCAACCGCCGTCCGATTGTCTGACCGAACCTGAACTGGCAAACCCTGTAAATGCTGTGTCAAGTGAAACTGAACCAACCTGATGGCTCTCAGCTCCAGAACGTTGATGGGCAAGTGGGCCTCCTGAGGGCCCCACCGCCCCCGGAACTGAAGATCCTTCCAGAAAACTCCCCATCCCGACAAACTGGCGTCCGTGGTGACAGTTGTCCAAAGAGGCGTCAGAAAAGACCTGCCCCTCAAGAGATAGGCCGAGACCATCCACCACTGAAGAGACTGCCGAACCCGGGAGGACATCTGGAAGGGCCGATCTAACGACCTCGGTCGCCGGTCCCAAGACGCCAACAGATGAAGCTGAAGCGTCCTCCTGTGAAACTGAGCAAAGGGAACTGCCTCGAAGGAGGCTACCATCAACCCCACCCGTCTCAACCCTAACCGGATGGACGGGCGAGGATTGGAGATAAGAAGCTGCGCCAATTCCTGAATCAAGAGAACCTTAAGCTGAGGCAGAAACACTCTGTGTTGACAAGAATCCAAGGACATTCCCAGGAAGGACACCACCCTGGCCGAAGCGAGGGAGGACTTGGAATAGTTGATCATCCAGCCGAAACTCTCCAGAGTGGACACCACCTCCCTGGTGTCCGTCTCCGATTGACCGAAGGAAGGAGCCATGATGAGAAGGTCGCCCAGATAAGGCACGATGCGAATCCCCTGAGCCCTGAGAAGGGCCATCACTCCGGCCAGCACCTTGGTGAACACCCTTGGAGCCGAGGTAAGGCCAAACGGAAGAGCCACAAATGAAAATGCCTATCTTCCACCACGAAACGAAGAAACCTTTGATGAGCCGGATAGGAACATGAAAGTAAGCATCCTTGATGTCTATGGATGCCATGGAGTCCCCCTGCCGAAGAGAATTGAGGGAAGAGCACAGAGTTTCCATGCGAAATTTCCGGGAACGTATAAACCTGGTGAGGAACTTCAGATCCAGGATGGGACGCACCGATCCATCTTTCTTGGGCACTGTGAAGAGATTGGAATAATACCCGAGGCCCACATCCGAGGAAGGAACCGGGCAGATGACTGCCATGTCCAGAAGATTCCTTACCGCCGCCAGGAGCTCCTGCGCGGCCGAAGGATCGGAGGACACCCAAGACCTGAAAAACCTAAAGGAGGTCGAGACTCGAACTCCAGTTCGTAACCGGACAACACCACCTCCTGGACCCGTCTGTCCGGGACCGCCTGGTCCCAAATCTGGGAGAAGTGTCGCAACCGTCCCCCCACCTGCACGGGTGAGGGCGCCCCCTCATTGCTGAGCAGGCTTGGCAGCGGGCTTGGGCTTGGCGCCCCAGGAGTGACCGGGACAGCCACGGCCTCTCCCCCGGGTCCAACCTGCCCCTCTGGCAGCTGGAAAAGGAGGCAACTTACCCCCCTTGGCAACCAAATCCAGTTTGTCGCCAAACAGGCGTAAACCCAAGAAGGGAAGAGCCGTAAGCGATTTCTTAGAATTAAAGTCAGCCGTCCATTGTCGTAGTCACACCGACCGTCGAATAGCAACCAACAGGGCTGTGGTTCTGCTACACATCGCGATGGAATCATCTTGGGCGGCAGAACAAAGGAAACAAACGACTCACACTGCTTGAGAGAAGTAAACTCATCACAGGAGGGATCAAGGCCCGCGTACAAATCCCCAACAATGGACCTGACAGCCAACAACAAAAGCGCCGAAGCACAAATCGGCCGCAAGGCCGAACCAGCACTGATGAAACCATGGCGATCCAACTGATCGATCAGACGATCCTCACCATCCTTAATGGTAGTAATGTCAGGAGAGTGCAACACAGCCGTGTTAGAGAGCCCCAACACCTGGGCATGAACCGCAGGGGTAAAAGACCAACAATTTACCAAGTCCTCCGGAAAGGGATACCGCTTATCCCAACCAGGAGGGACCAACAAGGCGCGTAGGCTGTGCCCATTCCCTAAAGACAACCCTCTCAAAAAGTTGTTGCCTGGGAAACACCAAACGCGGCTTGGGCACATCAAACAACTCGCCCTTTGGCGGGGGGAGTGCCGCAGGTGGATCCAAAGCCAAAATTTCAAACATTTGGGCCAAAATAGAGGGAGCGTCAAGAGACACCCCCGCAGCCTGATCGCCAGCAGTACCAAACAAATGCTGGTAGCCAGGCTCGTCCGACTCCTCGAAGAGCTCCCCCTCCTCAGCCGGGGGACAATCGGACCAATCCAAAACTTCCAACACCTCATCCTCCGGATCCGGCGATGCCGGAGAAAGGTGCTTCCGCTTAACCGTAGCCTTCTGAGCTACCGCAGCGGAAAACATCTTCTCGAGGCTGGCCAATCATGCGCACACCTCGGATTGCGAATCCCCACCTATGACCACGTCACACGGGGTCCGGAATAGGCGTGGGGGGGTAGGAGATGACTGAGGTTGCGAAGAGCCAGGAGCCGGAGTGCTGGACTGGCGCGCAATGTTCTGCTGAGCACATGGAATGCATAATATAACATCATCCCCCGGGGAGCGGAGCCCCACAACCCCCACACAGCCTGGATTGCCCCGAAGAGCCATTTCCGGTATTGGTGGAAGCCTCCATACGGTGAAATTGTGGTATTCGCAATAACCCAGGGATTTACGCAATATGCAACCCGGGATGCCCCTTTTACATGTCCCGGGAGTGGGAGGATTTTAGCCCAAGAATAAGGTCAACAAGCCAGTTATGTTATGACCGGGAGACCCCTTTTAACACGGGTGTCCCAGGATCTGTAAGGGAAAAGGACCACAGTCAATCCCAGTGTAAGGAAAAAAGAGAACTAACACAGTGAGAAGGAGCATGAACTAACCAAGCAGGCAAAACAATCATGCACGCACATACTTCTTACACATGATGCATTAAAAGATACCAAAACCTATATAGGTAAATATATATATAAATAAGATATTACATACAATACAAGCACAGACCCAAAGCCTGAGGACAACCAGCCCATGAGACTGGTCCCTACATGAATAAGCACATAAACCTTAAGTGGCCCCAAGGTAGGTTACTCTAGTATATAACACATAATTTCAGTTCAAAACTAAAGCAACATTATGAAGTTGCCACTACAGCCATCACTACTCCAGAAAGGAAGTAATCCTCCTTTCGTTATATAGGACTCAGGACAGCTAGCTTGCATCTGACAACAAACGCATGACAGAGAAATGCACCAATAACGGCGGCCTGCCAGCACCTCGAGACCGTACCCAGCGCGAGAGGGAGAAGAAGGGCGGGCCGGGCACAATGCGCGAAGCGCTCCGGCCCCGCCCCCCCTCCGGAGACCCGTACAGCGCGGGCCGCAAGCAAATGCGGCCCCGCCCACGACACCAAAAACCGCGGCCCGCAAAATGGCGGCGCAGCCAGCGCTATAGACGGGCGCCTGGTAGGCGCCCTGACCTAAACAGTTGCACAAGCACCACAGAGACAAAAAGCCACTCATACCAGGACCCCCAGCAGAAAAGGACACGCACCCACACACAGCGGCGCTAAGCCCCGCCCTCCGCCACAAGTCACGCATTCACCAAAACACACGAAGTAAAGGCACCCCACATAATGCCCCCCTTCCCGTGCGGGGAGAAGGGACAGAGCGGGGATAAGGCAAGCTAAGGGGAGAACCGGGACGGGGAATCCCAAATCCGGATCACCGGGCCGGATCGTCGCATTGCCCCACGCATGGCGTCTAGCGGAGGAGATAAGCTCCTAGGCACCATGAGGTGCCATATACCTTTGCCCAGCCAGCAGCCTAGGCTGGGAGGCTTCCGGAATGTAACACTAAGGGCATACAAAAAATGACTGGGCAGAAATAGACCATGGGGGGTGCCGGGGTTTTAACCCGGCTACCTGCAAGCAGGAGACTTCTTTCTTCTGTCTTGTCGCCATCTTGCAGAGAACACCGAGAGATAAGTGGGAGGTCCCAGGTATTATAGATCAGGAGGGGCTCGTTTTTTTTCAAGACTTCTCTGCTGGTGGAGTAACCCAAGAGTAATTATTAATGTTTGAAGCGGGGTGTGTGACATACTTAGAATAGCTTGGGAGTGTGCATGGCTAGAGGTGAGCGTGGGAGCTGCAAGGAAGGCTCCAGGATCAGGTGAGTGGATCTGGAGATCCGGGGGGTTTACACAGCAGAGCATCCCAATTTGGGATGCCCCAAGGAGTGGAACTTGAATGGCCCTGGACTCCAGGGCCTCAGAGGTTCTAATTTAAGGAGACACTTACCTTTTCTTGCAATGGTCTGTCCGATAGGACACTATACAGAGGGGTTATTATGGGTCTTTCTTCCCAAGTGGTTCAGTGGCTGTGATCTACTTATTTTGGTGACATTAGTAATTGATCTTCTCCTTGAGGGTACTTGGTTGTAACTGCTTGTTGCTAGGGGGTACTTGGCGTAAAAACACTGAGAACCACAGCAATAGAGGCCCCCGGGACTACAGATCTACGGCAGGGGGTGTGCAGCAATGCAATGTACAACCAATTCTGGGTCACCTGACGGACGGAGCAAGAAGAAATGTTCTCCTTAAAGCAGAAAAAAAACCAGGATTTTGACTATCCCGGGTTTTGTTCTGTGGGACAATTGTTAAGTTAAGCCACACCCCCTCATTGAGGGATGGATAGGAGATAGGATGTAACAGTTACAACAATATAAACACTTTAAATGGGCAAATGAATAATTTATTGAAGCAGATCTGCATATCTTTTATCCACCAGCACTTTGCATTCCCTGATTAACAGAATTTACTCCCTTCTGCTGACTCGTTTCTTTTCAGTCCCCAAAATGAATTCAGAGACATTGAGACATGCATGGATGCTGAGTAGGCCCTACAGTAGGGATAGAGTTCATTAGGATTTAACAAGAAATATAAAGCAGGCTAAATGAAACATGTAGCCCCTCACAGTCAGCAGGGGGAGAGAAGATAGCATCCTAAATTAAAGAAGAAGTCCAAATATTTTGTAACACTCCACCCCCTCCTCCATCTGTGCTATGCCTAATTTGGGCAATAAAATAAAAAACAACTCACTTGGGGGCAGGCAATGTGCACAGAAGCTGAAGCTAAGACCTTGAGTGATAGTTCAATCACCCAATCCATTCAGCAGTGTTACTGTACTGATCTGTCACTCAAGTCCAACTGGCATTCAGGTCTACAGCTACCACGCAGAGCCCTGTCCACCGCCCCCCACCAGCATCATTGGAGGATTTCGGCGATTAGGTTTTATTATATTACTGCTCCTATTGACTGAGTTACAAAAACCTTGGACATCCTCTTTAACCTTTTCAGCTGGAGGGTTGAGTTTTACTGAACAAAATTGGAGATTTGACACAGCGGGGCATCCCTATTCAGGATGTCCCAGAGGTATAGAACAAAACCTGGGAAAATCAAATTCCTGGATTTTGTTCCACTTCAAATAAACGATAAGTGGCCATTGCAGAAACCAGCCTTGGTACCAGGACAAGGTTTGTGTAGGGGTCTGGATGTAAATAGGAACATGCCCTTGTACATACAGTTAATAAGAGATTAAACCCTTTTATGTTTTTTTAGCCATGAAAGTGAATAATCCTTGTAGTATTCTTAAAAGATTCAAGGGCCGCTTGTTTCTCCACGCGGCATTCCAAACCAGGATTCCTTGCTGTGTGAAACCCCCCAGAACGCTGCTATTCACTCACCTCTTGCTAGTTCCAACAGCACGTACATGTGCAGGCTTCCGTCCAATGGGAGCCATCTGCCGTGCATGCGTCATTGGAACAAGGAAGAGGTGAGTGAAAAGCCAAGTTCTGGGGGGTTTCACACAGCGGGAAAGTCAGCAGCCATCCCTGGAAACTCTTAGGGTCAGATCGTATAGGTTTTGTTACACTTTCACACTTTCCTGGTCGGGAATCATCGCTGACACTGACAACATGGGGCAGGAAGAGGTCCATGCGGGGGGGGGGGGGGGAGAGAGCCCTGCCCCCCAATCAAACCAGTCACCCAGTGCATTGGGGCAGGAGTAAGTCCAGGCGGGAGGGGGAGATAGCCCCGTCCCCAATCAAACCAGCCAGCGCATTGGGGCAGGAAGAAGTCTGGGTGGGAGGGGGAGATAGCCCCGTCCCCAATCAAACCAGCCAGCCAGCTCATTGGGGCAGGAGGAAGTCGGGCAGGAGGGGGAAGATAGCCCACCAGTGAAACGAGGCAGCCAGCGTCCGTGGTGGGCCCAGCGCCTATGCAGTGTACAGACTTTTTTTATAGGCTGTGCTACCTCAATAGGCCACCCCACAGGCCGGGGCCCTCGGCAGGTGCCCGACTGTGCCGGGTGATAGTGCCGGCCCTGCCCACACAGACACAATTGGAGCACCTTGGGCACAGAAGAACCTTCACCCTGCCATCCTCACCAAACACCAGGTGTGTGAGGGCAACATTTGCTTACCCAGCTCACTTTTGATTTTCCTGTTTTGAGTGGCTACTGAATTGTATTAGATGAGGATCATCTCATGTCACCGGCCCCCTTTAGGTCTCATAAATCAACAGCAGCTGGAGAGCTTTCCTATATCTGTCTGAAGACGGCATGGTTGCATATCATCCACGAGATCAAACACAAGTTTAAAAGCAGGAAAACAGCTGTATTATGTGGGGCTGTGATAAAGGGCCGTCCACCTCTCATGCGGCACATGCTTGGCTAGTTTACAGGGATTTTATGTATTCTGCGGTTCCTGTCATTTTTCAGGAGCTCTTCAATCACATGTAACGTAACACCCCACTGCCTAATCCTGAAAATCCTGCTCCAGCTACACAAAGGAGAATGACAGAGGAGATTAATAGTCTTTAAGGTGCATCCGGCCAGGGACATTCCCAAATCCTCCCACCTCTCACTTCTCTAAATACGTGGTTCAGTGCCTATCTCCTTCTCCTCAATTCAGGTGTGCCGCATGAGATCAGAAGAGGATCACTTAAAATACTGTGCCAGGTCTCTGACCAGACTTCAGCAAACTTTTTCTGGAATTGGCCGAATGGATTGGCTAGCCTTAGCCCTCGTTCATACCTGGCCAGTGCCGCATTTGTGGCAGACGCAGCGGTACTACAAAAAAAATCCAGCAATGGCACCTCTATGGCCCCTTTCACACCTCCTCTGTGAGGCAAAGAGAAGGAAAATGTGGAGAAAATGCAGCCGCAAAAAATGCCTGCTGCATCCTGGCTGCAAACACCCCCAAGGACCAAAACCCACAGTCTGACGTCCCTAGAAACAAGACCGCTTGATTCCCTTCCACTGGGGCATCCAGAATCAGGATGCCCCGCTGTGTGAAACCCCATACACTTACCTTCTTCTCCGATCCAGCGGCACATGCGCTACCAGTGGGTGCATCCCTGTTATCCCTTTAGAATCTGTGAATGCCCGGCGCAGGCACGCCCCCCCCGTTAGAGGGTACCAGAGAATGCGGCCGCCAGCGTGCTTGGATCTGCTCGCTTAGACCAGATATTAGACGAGGGGACAGGAGCGGATCCAAGCGCACTAATTGGACGAGAGGCCTCGCAGGCGCCGTAGGACCGAGGAAGGGTCAGTTCAGGCGACCTGGGGGGTTACACACAGCGGGGCACCACCGATTGGGGTGTCCGGGGGGCAAGGGGCAAAACCCAGGATAGTCAAAATCCTGGTTTTTGGTCCACTTTAAAGTCTATGGGGCTGCAAGTGCATATGTGTTTCTTCATGTGGTGCCGCATATGTTTTGTGGCACCATAGATTTTAATGGGATTCAATAGACAGGAAAGCAGGGCATAGGACCCAGAAACATGGAGTTTTTAAAAATGCAGATGCAAGCTCAGACAAAAATGCGTATGCAAAATAGAATCCTTCCGCAAAACGCATGTCGTAAACTCGACTGGAATGTTGCAAAGAACCAGAGGATGGTGCCCTAGGATCTTCAATGGACCTAATAAATCCCTAATAAATATGGTGAGCAAGTGGCTCTTTGCCCCCTGGGATAAAACACTGTGTGACAGTGTCCTGTCTCCCAATGAACCCTGCTTTCCCAACCTAAAGGCAATCTGGCAGAAAATGCTGCCTGGATCAAACAGTACTTGTCCACTTAAAAAAAACAAAACAAGAAAAAGTTCCAAATAAGAAAAAGGTTTGCTGCCCCACTGGTATATGTGCCTGCTCTAACTGAACACTACAATAGCCGTCCCTGATACCATGGTGTGTATACACAGGCCGTTCCAGTATTCAACTTAGCATTGTGCAGTGGTGGACTGGAGCCAAAAATCAGCCAGTCCCGTTACAGACCACCTGCTAGTCCATAATCGGCCCACAAAATTCAGTTCTGAGCCCCTGAATCGTGCTTTCCTCAGTAGGTGTAGATAATGCTGGGGCAATGGTGGATATGGGCCCAACAGACAAGATGCTGAGGCTATAGCATTCGGTGTCTTGGATAGGGAGAGTTACAGTAGGGCAGTGGGAGAGATCAATGCAGGGATTGGATGAGGGTGTTGGAAACTGCAGCCCAACTAGCCCCAAAGCAGTGTAGCCCAATGGGAATTCCCCCAGGTCTCCCTATGGCCCTGGCACTGTGACATGTACACACATGGAGGATGGCTGCTCATCCACAGAAGGATCAAGTCATCTATAAAGATGCCTAGGACCAATATGTGCTTTCTAAGATGCTTGTCCATCACTGGCCATAGGAAGACACGGGCTAATGCCCGATGGGCCGTCTGGGCTGCTAACTTTACTAACACTCTTATCCAATCCCTGCCTCTTCCCAGCTCCTCATCCCCTACCTCCTCACCCAAGCAAACAGACCCATGTTCTCCCCCTAATGATTTAGCCTCAGTCTTGGAGAACACTGGTAGAAAGGCCAGGAAGCAGAAGATGCCACTGGCTGGTCATGGGCAGGCCAGGTGTTGGTAAATCCAGTACGCCACTAGTGAGGACTGTTCAAAGAGGGGCCCCCAAGATTCTACCCCTCCTAGGGCCCTGTATGGTCAGGATATCACTCTAAGCTCATTGTTTTAATAAAGAAAACATGTGCTTTGCAAAGGATCTGTGGATGACTGATGGAGACCAGCAGAATACCTCTAGCCCGAATCGCTCTGCCACGGAACATGTGTTAAACGTTAACTCCTTATCGCCTTTGGGACTTGGGAAGGTCCAGATAGCGGTTTATCTGTTTTTGTAATTACTAATAATAACAGTCTGTTCAGGAATATAGTCCTGGAGCAGGGGTGGGATACATGATTGCTATTTACTACAAAGGGTTACATAACTAGAGGATCTCTACATTTTAGAATTAGCATTTAGAATTAAAGAGGACCTGTATCATAATGTTCCAAGCAACCCCAATCCCCAGCAGAGCAAAACTCACCTATCCATCACTGTTACCCAATCCACTGAGGTGTGAGGGCTGCAGGTTCCTGTCCTGTGCTTTGTATAACAAATTATCAAATGATCAGATCCCATGTAATGGGTCAGCTTTGCATACCTACCAACTTTTCAGGGTGGGAAAGATGGACATTCGTTAAATCAGGCCACGCCCTCCCATTTTGGGATGGATAGGAGATAGGGTTACAACAATAGAAACAATTTAAATAGGCAAATGAATCATTTATTGATGCAGATCTGATAGCTGCAAGATGAGTGGACAGTGTAGCCAGGCAGTGGGAAAAGCAAGCAGGATGCTGGGCTGCATAGCTCGAGGCATCACCAGTAGGAAGAGGGAGGTTGTGATGCCGCTGTATAGAGCCCTGGTAAGGCCACAGCTAGAAAACTGTGTGCAGTTCTGGAGACCTTACCTGCAAAAAGACATTATTCAAATAGAACGAGTCCAAAGGCGGGCAACGAAAATGGTGGAAGGACTTAAACTTAAAACTTATCAGGAGAGACTTAAAGAACTTAATTTGTACAGTCTGGAGGAAAGAAGGGAGAGGGGGGACATGATTGAGACCTTTAAATATGTGAAAGGATTGAATAAGGTTCAGGAGGGAAGTGTTTTTAAGAAGAAACTTAACGATAGAACAAGTGGGCCAACCTGAAGCTAGTCGGGGGGAAGATCAGGAGCAATGTTAGAAAATATTATTTTACAGAAAGAGTAGTAGATGCTTGGAACAAACTTCCAGCAGAGGTAGTTGAAAAATCAACAGTCACTGAATTTAAACATGCCTGGGATAAGCACACATCTATCCTAAGATAAAGAGAACATACAGTATACACATAAGGGCAGACTAGATGGACCGTATGGTCTCCTTCTGCCGTCAACCTTCTATGTTTCTATGATCTGCATGTTACACCTCAAAGAGGGACAAATGAGAACAAAGAGGGACAGGGGGAGATTGACTCAAAAGAGGGATAGTCCCTCCAAATCAGGGACAGTTGGGAGGTAGTTTAGGTTTAAATGGTTGGTCTGGTGAAAACATGAACAAAAAGCCTAGATTATTTTTCATTTCTATGTAGCAAAGGCCTTAGGTTTATACCCTTTTTGAAGAAAAAGTCTTGTGCCATGCAGACGCACTTACCCTCCTGCCGTCACAATTACTGGAGCCCACTGCTTTATAGAATGTAACAGAGGTGGTGTGCCAGACAAGGCCTTGGTACACTTCCTATGTACAAGGCAGCAAGGTGCACCACCAATTCTCCAAGACTCGTCAGCATTTAGAAACTAGCCGCTGGGTAAGCTGCTGGAGAGGAAGACTTGTGAGGCAATGCCAGCAGGTCATGCAAACTGCCACTCCTTGCTTCAGATCTCAGATGTAAACTTGGCAGGCAATAGATAAGAATCTTCGGATTTGTGCAAGCACATGGGGAGGGCTATCAGGGCTGGCTTTAGGATGGATGATTCCATGTGCAAGACTACAGGATGGCACCTGCCCCCCAGCACACTTCTCTGCTTCCTCACTACCGGCCTATTGTGGGGCAGCTGGTGGGGAGGCAATGCAGAACCGGGGGCATGATGCTAGAGGCGAGTGTCTGATTCCCTATCTCCAAGGCAATGTGGGATGCCCCATTGTGCGAAATCGGCAATATACTTACCTCGCAAGCAATCCCATGGTGTATGCACAGGCCACTTACCCAGCTTTCCCGGCTCAAAGAACAGGGATACAAGATGCTTCCAGCTCTCTAAGCTGAGCTCTGTGAACAAAAAGAGTTCAATGCCTGTTCTAATATATACAGCATAGAGTGCTGATTGGATGGGGGCATCCCACTGGTATGCTCCAGGTGTAGGGAATCCGCTGGGCTGGTCCATTTTAAGGGGAAGAACATAGGTGAGAATGGCGCCCCTTCCTTCTGACCCAACCAACCATGCACCCCAGCAGCTCCTATCGAAACCCCCCTCTAAAGCAAGAGAACAGAATTGGCCACTGCAGGGCTGGGAGCTGGAGATACTTTGGGCCTCTAGGTCTTTTTTTCGTGAATAGCTTGTTTTAGGGTTAATGTCTAGCTCAATTATTTGTAATTTCCTCTTTAAAATGGGCCAAAAACGCGAAGAAAACATAAAAAAATAATAAATAAGTGGTAAGCCTGCAAACCACTGCATGGTTATCAATGATCAGCGTTTTACTCACCCATCTAGCCTCTCTGGGATTCCATCATGGTCGCCGCCATATTGCTACACCCAAGAGGATTACAATTCCACAATCCTCCCAGGGGCTTTATGCAAATCCTGCAACCTTGCCACCCGATAGGATCTCAAGTACCACCAGTGGTACCCAGACCACTGGTTGGGAGCCTCCTATATGAAGATGACAGGCCCTGGAGTGCACCCTTCAGAAGAGCAGCCATCCAGGCCGGCTGGTCACAAGGCACATTGCCTGGCACAGGAGAACAGCATCACTGACTAATAAGTAACCTACTGATGGGGCGGGTTTGGGAAGTGAATATACTAAAGCTGATGCTGGTCATTAAATCAATGTACTAAAAATAAGAGATAAGCAACCAAAGAAATAGAGGCACTGCTGCTCCTCCACATGTAGCATTCAGGCATCATGTGTCTTCTTTAGATTTGCTACAGATGAGCGCTGCACTACCTGCTCGGCCCACATCTTACCTGTTAGGGCCCATTGACACCTATCTGATTTTTGTACCTACCCTAATTCTGTATGTGATATCCCTAACGCAACGTAGAGAAGCACAGGGAAACACAGGAGAGCAACATAAACACGTTTGCATTTTTTGCTCAAAGTGTGCTCCCTGCCCAGCCTTGGTGTGCACGTCTGCTGCCAGTCATGGGGGGAGCGGGCCCTGCCATTGATGGCAGCAGGATACACATCGACTGCTAATGTGCAATCAGCAGTGGCCACTTAGTCGGGAGCTTGTTTCCAACTTTGGAGCCCTCAGACTGGAAGGTAATTGAGAATCATGGTGACTTGTGGCCAGGTCACTGTGCGGGAGCGGTATGGGGTACGTATGCTTGGAATCAGGCTTTCAGGCTGGTATGTGTGGTAAGATATCGCAATTTGCCATGACCCTCTGCTTCGGGACACTCCAGCGGAAAAACCATGGCAATAGTCTAATTTGACTCTCAGTCCAGTTTAAGAAATTACCGGTACTTACCTGGTTTGAATGAGCCGTGTTTTCTGAATAAAAAAAATACTATTTTTTATTACTTATAAGCCATTTTGTTTCAAATTGATCACGCCAACTTCCGATTGTATTTTTTAAAGTGCATATATTTTTGTGCCAAAAAGGATGTCCTCAATGTGCTGAGATCATCTGGTATTTTTTTTTCTTATGTGTGTTCTATGGAAGCAGTTTTTGCTGTTGCTATTGGCAACCATACACCAAGATCTACAAGAGGAGAGAAGTGCGTCCTGTGTTCTGTTATGGCAGCTGCTAAGGTGAGGGAGCTCACTCACATCAACATACACCCAGCAGCAGTGTTCTACACATAATACTTAACTGGACTGGATTGAATGTCATTACACATTACACATTATAAAAGGTTTGGGAAAATGTTAATGAAAAAACTTTAATTACGCTGAAAGAATTAGTGAAAAAAAAAATCAATGTGTGTGGCTGGGACAAAATACGGGCCACTGATGTGTGGGGTCTAAATAAGCCTGGTGACCACCATCATCCAGCTCTTTCACTAATACCATTATGGAAAGGATGGAATAGCAAGAGACACAGAAGCTGGTGCACACTGCCATCTAGTGGCAGCACACAGATAAAACAACACTGGCAGAGCTACCCAATTGGTTCGCCCTGCTGTGTGAAACCACCCTAAAAGCTTTAAAGTGGACCAAAGCTCAGGATTTTGACTATCCTGGGTTTTGGTCCTTGCCCCGGGGCACCCCGATTGGGGATGGCCCAATGTATGAAACCCCCAGGTCGCCCGATCTCACTCACCCTTCCTCTTTCCTACGGCGCATGTGCAGCCTCTCGTCCAGTCAGCGCACTGGCAGACGCATCCCCCGCCAACCTTTAACAGGGAGCATTCGCGCATCGGCCATTCACAAATGCCCTGTGCAGGCACGCTCCTTGCTAAAGAGATAGCGGGGATGTGGGCGCTACTCGCGCATGCACTGTTGGAGTGGGAACAAAGGTGAGTTTTTGGGTGACCTGGGGGATTTCACACAGCGGGGTGCCTCGGGGGGGGGGGGGGGGGAGCGTGTATGCCTGCCCTGGAGTCTCATAGACTTCAGGGTGAGTTTTGGTCCACTCTAAACAACTAACCTCTTCCCCGTTCCAACGGTGCATGCGGGGGCGCTCAGTCCCATCGACTTCATTGGGAAACGCACTCTGCCGCATCCCTCACATCCCCGGTCTCACCCCAGCCAATCTGAATGGCTGGGATGGGAGCACATGCATATTGTCAGGGATGCAGGGAGATGCGGTGGCGCACGCTCCCCACGCACGCCTGCGGAATTATGGAGTCACAGTAGGCAGCTCTCATTGGATGAGAGCCTGCGCATGCGCCATTGGAGCGTGATCAGGTGAGTTTTTACTGGTGCTCTGTGTGGGGCTTCCAGATTCAGGATTCCCAGGGGCAAAGCCAGTGGCCATCCCTGGAGTCTTTTAGATTCCAGGCCAGCCGCTGGTGGGATTTGTTTGTATAAAAACTCACTGAGATACAGGGTGCAAGTCACACCCAAAGTCAGGCTTGGACTGGCCCACAAGGTTATCAGGAAAAATCCCAGTGAGCCCCTGGTCCAAGGGGCCCCATTTGAGGGTCTTCATCACCAACCTAAATTATGTATAACTTATATGTTGCATTCTAAGTGCACACACACACATACCTCCCAAGTGTCCCTGATTTGAAGGGACTGTCCTTCTTTTGAGTGCATGTCCCCCCTCCCTCGTTGTTCTCGTTTGTCCCTCTTTGAGGTGTAACATGCAGATCTGCATTAATAACTGATTAATTTGCCTGTTCAAAGTGTTTATAGTGTTGTAACCGTTACACCCTATCTCCTATCCACCATTCAATGACGGGGTGTGGCCTAATTTAACAAATGTCCCTCTTTTCCACAATGAAAAGTTGGTAGGTATATACACACACACACACACACACACACACACACACACACACACACACAATTCAGGTATGTTTTTGTGCATGGGCCTTGAATCCAAGCCACTAATACTGGCATCTAAATGTGAGGTGGGCCCCCAGATTCAGTTCCACTGGTTGGCCCAAAGTTACACTTGATTCACCAAATAATTAGCATGACCCCCCATAGCATTGGTAAAGAAGAACATTGGCCCGTATGGCTGGCCGATCCGCTCTCACAAATCGGGATGTAGATCGCGCAGGGTTGCTGGCTATACTTACATAGCACATTTGTTAGGTTGCATCCTGGCTGTAGCGGGGGTGCGTAACTGCGCCAGGCATTTTTGATGCAACCAACAGTGCGCTCTCTCCATTAAGCATGCTTAACATCAGAGCCGCGAACAGAAGCTGCAAGGAGCTGTGTGCGCTGACCGGTTCACTTGGGGGCATCCCAAATTGGAAGGAGGAACAACACCCAGGAAAGCAAACATCACAGGCGTTTCTCCTCCATAAAGTGGAGACTATGAGACTTCAGGGCATGGCTTAATCTCTTCCCGCTGGGCATCCCAAAATGGGATACCCAACTCTCTAAAAGCCCCCAGGATGCCCACTGGCGGCATCACTCTTCTACATTCTAGGCTGCATGGTCATGTACAGCCGAAGGGAGCTGAGTGATGTGCGTCGCTAGTAAGTGCAGCTAGGATTTCATTCAGCTTCTCCTCATTCAGCGTGGTGGGAGAAGCTGACTGGATGAGCGGCTGCGCCTGCGCCTTGGGCTCGAGGAGAGGTGAGTGACCTCGGGGTTTCCAGGGGGAAGGACCAAAACCTGGGATAGTGAAAATCCCAGGCTTTCGTCCACTTTAAATTGAAAAAAAACCCTAAGCATCCAGCCTGTGTGAAACCCCATAATAACTCACCTCTTCCCGGTGTGTGGGCTCTCGTCCAATCCGAGCCATTTGCTGTGATTATGTCATTCTGCAAACGTCTCTGATTGTTTTCAATAGGGAGCACAAGCGGCCACATGCCCTGCATCTTCGGAGCTGTGTGCACACACCTCCGTCCCAGCCCATCTGAATGTGTTCGCGCGCGTGCCGCTGTGTTCGTGCGCGTGCCGCTGGGGATGCGGGTGCTCTCACTCACCTTTGAAGCACATCAGAGCAGATTGATGAATGACATAGTCACAGCAAACAGCTGGAATTGGGCCAGAGCCCGCGCATGTGCCATTGGACGGTGAAGAGGTGAGTTATTATGGGGAATGTGGGGGGTTTCACACAGGCCAGACACTCAGAGCTTTGTTCCAATTTAAAGTGGACTAAAACCTGGGATTTTCACTATCCTGGGTTTTGGTCCTTCCCCCTGGAGCCCCCCGCTGTGTAAAACCCCCCAGAACACGAACTCACTCACCTCTCCTCGCGCCCACGGTGCAGACGCAGACTCGACCAATCAGCTTGATGAATTATTATGGGTGATCTGGCAGGTTTCACACAACAGGGCATTCTAAAAGGGGATGCCCCCAGGGCACGGAACAGAACCAGGGATAGTCAAAACCCCTAGTTTTGTTCCACTTTAAAAAGGAACAATGGACCCCATGCAGTCTAAAAGATTCCAAATGGGGATGCCCCGCCATATGTAACCCCAGATATCGCTCGCTATACTTAATTACCTGGCGATCCCACTGTGCTTTTGCGGGCCTCTTCCCCGCCATTCCTAACTGAGAAATCCACCCATGCCAAGCATTTGTAAACAGCTGACACGTGTTGGCATAGGAGCGGCCAGTGGGGCATGCTCACAAACCTTATGTCAGGTCGGCTAAAGGCAGCATGAGCGGAGCAAGAGTGCTGATGGTCCAGCGGCTTGCGCTTGGTAAGATTTCTATGGCGATTGCAGGGGTATCAAAGAGCGGGAAATCCAAAATTGGGATGACCCGCCAAAAAGCAACAACACCCGGGAGAGTGAAAATAATAATAATTAGGCAAGAAGGAACTCATCTGATGTCTGTCCCATGTGCCTGTCCCCCATTCCCTACAGCATGCTGAGAGGCAAGGGCGGAATGGCCATAGGGAGACCTGGGAGAATTCCCAGTGGCCTACTTTGAGGCCAGTTGGACTGCACCCTCATCCATTTCCCACCACCCTAGAATCCCCTTCAACCCCCTTTACTGTGCCTTAGCACATGTTCCACCTTTGCAATACTATAGCCCAGTGATACTCAACTGGCGGACCAGGGTCCGAATGCGGACCTCGGCACCAGATTTCCGGACCCCTGCCCTGACAGCCCTGCACTCAATATGTAGCTCCTATTCTTCCCAGTGCCCTGTAGGATGTTTGGGTTGGGGGCAAACAGCCTTTTTTAGTTTTGCCTGGGGAATCTATAGGCCCTCCCCAGTGTGTTGATTTCTAACTATCCACCCCCCTCAACAAAAGCTCTCCGCCCGGACCTTCACCTCTAACTGGATGCCTTTAAATGGACCTTTACAAGAATTGGTTGGTAGGGGAGGGGGCACTTCATACTGACCCCTGCCATCTTATCTGCCCCTACAATACTAAAGCTTCAGCACCATCTGTTTGGCCATATCCCATACCTCTCAACTGTCCCTGATTTGGAGGTACTGTGCCTCTTTTAAGTCCATGTTCCTTGGTCCCTCGCTGTTTTCATTTGTCCCTCTTTGAGGTGTAACATTCAGATCTGCATCAGTAAATGGTTCATTTGCCTACTCAAAGTGTTTACATTGTTGTAACTGTTATAACCTACCTCCTATCCATCCTTCAATGAGGGGGCATTGCTTAACTTAACAATTGTCCCTCTTGCCCTCCCTGAAAAGTTGGGACGTATGATATCCACCCCTGCCCATCACTTGTCTCTGCAGTGCTATGGTGGAGATGCCAAACTTGGGGACCGGTTTACAGGGTGCCAGAGGTGGCAGGGGGTGGCTTATGGGCATGGCTTATCCATGGACGTGGCTCGCAACAGTGTGGCGTCATTTACGGTGTGCTTTACCCCGAGCAGTGTCTCCCCCAAGTTTGGATGGCAATGCCCGCCAAGCAAGACCGGAAGTGACGCCACGCTGTTGTGAGCCATGCCCATGGATAAGCCATGCCCATAAGCCACCGCCCTGCCACGTATGGCACCCTGTAAACTGGTCCTGCGTGAGGTGGCAGCGGCCAGAAAAAGCTAAAAGTGGGCGCCAGTGGGCTGTGGCATCCATAGGAGTGGCAACTCTCTCCGGGGTGACGTGGGCAAAATCTCGGGTGATAGCAGCTGATCGGGTGGGGGAGTTAATTTTAGGAGACACCCAAAAAACTCGGGTGACTTGGCATCTGCTATGGCCTCAGCCTTGGTGTACATTTTTCGATCAGCCTAGTTGGTCACAGGTTGGCTGTAGAACAGGGATATTTCTGGGCTGATTGTTGGCCCCAGTCTGCCACTGCTGAGAGATGTTCTAGCAGGACCCCAAAGTAAAATGTATCCACGACCACCTCCAATGTGGACACTCAGCCATCACTACGCAAGTCCGGCAAGCCAGAAAGGCAGCATTTGCCTGGCTCGCTCAGGCTGGGATCACTAAGGAACAGGGCAGCTGTACGAGCACATTTATAGGTGGTCATGGAGGGGATTGAAAAAAAAAGGAAAACTTTGGACACCTGCTACAGCATCTACATCAGAAAATGGAGAAGATGCACATGGGGCAGGCTTTAGGGGAGCTTCTTGCTGCTTTATATTTCCCCTTGCCTGGACTGTCTCTTTAAAGCAGACCTTCACCCTCGATAAGAGTCTATCTAATATGTTTCCCACACCCTATACATACAGATTGCCCACATTAAAAATGATCCTACCTGCATCCACTGTATGTTATGAGCCGTTAAACATCCAAGATGGCGGCTCATGGAGCATCAGGCAGCCTGCAAACAGGAAGTGTCTTCTGACTGTGCCGCTCTGCATTCTGGGATTGCTGACCTTTTCCTGACCCCATCTCTGCTCTGTGTGTACAAAGCACAGCTATAACCCCACCCCCTGCACTTTATCCCGCTCTCCTCTCCTCAGTATGTGTGATGCTTCTGAGGCAAGATGTCCGCGCCCGTATCCTAGAGTCCTGAACAGAGTTGCAGCCCAGTGGGGGAAAGAATAAAAAGTAAGTGACTAAAAACTTAAAATATATTAATGTTAGATGCTGGGGAATATTTTTTTAAGGATTTGGGCTTTTCATTAAATCATGCTGAAGGTCCGGTTAAAGTTACCCATCCTCTACTCTCCCATGCAGTCAGGTGATACTTCAGGCATAGCTAATTGTTACATCATTGTGTCAGGCTTTGTTTGCCAATGTCCTAAAGTGTTTTCTGTTTTTAAAGTGGACCAACACCCTCCCCTGATCGGCCTGGGAATCTATAAGATTCCCGGACTGATCAGCTCCCTGACTGCGGGGCACCCCGAAAATCCTACCTGATCCTCGCTCCAGCGGCGCATACGCGGGCCACCGCCGCCTCCCGCGCGTCCCTCTAGCAGGGCGCGCACTCGCGCTGGCCGTTTGTAAATGGCCGGCGCGGGCGCGCTCCCTGCAAGAGGGACGCGCGGGAGACAGCGACGGCCCGCGCTCAGCTTGTCCGTCGCTGCCTCTCCTTGTCCGTCGGTGGCGATTGGACAAGCGAGTCACGTGGGAGCGGGGTCAGGTGAGTTTTCGGGGCTTTTTGGGGGGTTTCACGCGGAAGTGGACCAATACCCAGGATAGTCAAAATCCTGGGTGTTGGTCCACTTTAAAGTGGACCAACACCCAGGATTTTGACTATCCTGGGTTTTGGTCTACTTCGGCGGGGCACCCCGATCGGGGGTGCCCCGCTGTGTGAAACCCCCCAGAAACCCCAATAAACTCACCTCTCCCCGCTCCCACGTGACTGCCCGGTCCAATCCCCGCCAACGTCCAGGCGGGGAACAGGAACGTCCAAGCGGCTTCCGCCGCCGCCGCCTCCCTCGCGTCACTTTCGGCGCGCGCGCGCGCCCGTGCCGGCCATTCACAGACGGACGGCGCGGGGGGGGCGCGCACGCCTAGAGGGGCGCGAGGGAGGCGGCGGCGGCGGAAGATAAGGTAGGTGATTTGGGGTGTTTGGGGGGGTTTCACCCCGCGGGACATCCCGATCTCGGATGTCCCGCGGGGTGGGAGGTGATCGGCCCGGGAATCTTATAGATTTCCGGGCCGATCACCTCTCGGTGTTGGTCCACTTTAAATTGAAGAAGAAACGGCCGAGATATTTAGGTTTATAGTTTTACCTCACTACTTCTCTTCTGAAGCATGTGGGCGTGACCATCGGAACTGTGATGCTGCATAATAATCAGGATAATGGGTGGGGCTTGCTGTAGGAGGAGGCTGGGTGGGGAGGAAGGAGGGAGGGTTAGCTGGGCTTGAATAGCAGCTCTGAGAGTGCCATTCAGGCCATCAATACTGATGTGGGCGTGGTCTGGACTAGCTTCTTGAGCTAGTATTGGTGGTCCACATGCGCAGGGTGGTGCTGGAGGGGCAGATAAGGAAGTGTATTTCCTCATTCAGGGAGCAGAGCTGGAGGAATGCTTGGCAAAGGGAGATGCTGTCTATTTTTTGCCTGAAAAATCCCTTTAATATTACTGAAGATGAACTTTTATAATTACAGATGGAGGTAAATCTACACGTGTCTGCTTGCTTCCCAATATATTGCACTTTGGAAGCATTACAGTGTAGCTAGGAATGAGGGAGGGGATAGCTGGGTTGAATGGCAGCTCTGAGAGTGCCATTCAAGCCATCAATACAGAGGTGGGCGTGGTCTGGACTAGCTCCTTGATCAAGTATTGGTGGCCCACATGGCGCGGTGGAGCTGAGGGGGCATATAAGGATTTGTATTTCCTTATTCAGGGAGCAGAGCTGAGAGGATGCACAGCGCTGGATGAATGCTTGGCAAGGTGAGATGCTATTTTTTTAAAAAAATTTGCCTGAAAAATTCATTTAATATTACTGAACACGAACTTTTAAAATTACAAATGGAGGTAAATCTACACGCGTCTGCTTGCTTCCCAATATATTGCGCTTTGGAAGCATTACAACATAGCTAATACTATACCTATATGTATTCCCGGCATGGCTCGCCCAGTCACGTGCTCCCTCAGAGCGGCTGCGCACAGAGGCCTGTGGAAGCCCTAGCGGCCATTTTTATTGTTCCGCCCCTAGCAGAGGAGCGTCATGACGCAGGGAGCGTGGTGCGGCCAGGAGCTGCCTGTTAAGCCGGAACTGCCATCTTGAAGCTCCGAGGAGAGATAGCGGAAGAGCAGAGACAGGCCGGGGCCGGAGGAGGAGGAGAGGGCCCTGGATAGATGAGCACTCGGGCAACCATGTCTGAGACATACGGTGAGGGGGGTCCCTGAGCCTAGTGATGGCTGAAAGGTGCTGGCAGCAGTGATGGAGGCGGTGGGGTGACAGGTGATGCCATTGTTATTACAGGGAGATGGGGATAATGACAGGGAATGATAGTGGCGATATGGCTGACAGGTGATAATATCTCTGCGGAAGGAGATCTGATGATATCATGCATTGGGGAGGTGACCTGACAGCTGTTATCATCACTGGTGACAACTATATCTATGATGGTGGATGTGAGAATGACAGGCGATGACGTCATGACATCAGAGATGGAGGAGGCAAAAATGGGGTGACGACATTAATGGGGCACTTGGAAGAGACAGGTGATGGAGGTGATAGGAATGACAGGTGATGGAGGGGGTAGGAATGACAGGTGATGGAGGTAGGAATGACAGGTGATGGAGGTAGGAATGACAGGTGATGGAGGGCGTAGGAGTGACAGGTGATGGAGGGCATAGGAGTGACAGGTGATGGAGGGCGTAGGAGTGACAGGTGATGGAGGGCGTAGGAGTGACAGGTGATGGAGGGCGTAGGAGTGACAGGTGATGGAGGGCGTAGGAGTGACAGGTGATGGAGGGCGTAGGAGTGACAGGTGATGGAGGGCGTAGGAATGACAGGTGATGGAGGGCGTAGGAATGACAGGTGATGGAGGGGGTAGGAATGACAGGTGATGGAGGGGGTGGGAATGACAGGTGATGGAGGGGGTGGAAATGACAGGTGATGGAGGGGGTAGAAATGACAGGTGATGGAGGGCGTAGGAGTGATAGGTGATGGAGGGCGTAGGAGTGACAGGTGATGGAGGGGGTAGGAGTGACAGGTGATGGAGGGGGTAGGAGTGACAGGTGATGGAGGGGGTAGGAGTGACAGGTGATGGAGGGGGTAGGAGTGACAGGTGATGGAGGGCGTAGGAGTGACAGGTGATGGAGGGCGTAGGAGTGACAGGTGATGGAGGGCGTAGGAGTGACAGGTGATGGAGGGCGTAGGAGTGACAGGTGATGGAGAAGGTAGGACTAGCAGGTGATGGAGAAGGTAGGACTAGCAGGTGAAGGGCAGGTGGGAGTGACAAGTGATGGATTAGGTAGGAATGACAGGTGATGACAGTGATGGAGGAGGTAGGGATGGAAGGTGGTGACTTCAGTGATGGAGGTAGGAATGACAGCTGATGGAAGAGGTAGGAACGACAGATGATGGCATTAGCAATAGGGGAGGTGGAAATGGCAGGTGATGACATCAGTGATGGAGAAGTTAGGAGTGATAGGTGATGAAATCCATGATGGGATAGGTGGAAATGGGTGATGACATTGTTGATAGAGAGGGTGTGAATGAAAAGTGATGATAGATGGAAGACATAGGAATTACAGGTGATGATATCAGTGATGGGGAATATGAGAGTGATGTGCTATGATCAGTAATAGAGGAGGTGGACATGACGGCTGATGTAATTGATGATGGGGCCCTTTTGCAGGCATTAAAGTGGACCAAAACCCACGGCGTCCGGCCCGGGAATCTTCAAATCCCTCCCCCGGGGCATCTAAAATCAGGATGCTCCTCTGTGTGGAGATTGTGGTGACTGCTGATAATGTGGATGATGGAGATGATAGTGGTGACTGCTGATAATGTGGATGATGGAGAAGATAGTGGTGACTGCTGATAATGTGGATGATGGGGAAGATAGTGGTGACTGCTGATAATGTGGATGATGGAGATGATAGTGGTGACTGCTGATAATATGGATGATGGAGAAGATAGTGGTGACTGCTGATAATGTGGATGATGGAGAAGATAGTGGTGACTGCTGATAATGTGGATGATGGAGAAGATAGTGGTGACTGCTGATAATGTGGATGATGGGGAAGATAGTGGTGACTGCTGATAATGTGGATGATGGGGAAGATAGTGGTGACTGCTGATAATGTGGATGATGGAGATGATAGTGGTGACTGCTGATAATGTGGATGATGGAGATGATAGTGGTGACTGCTGATAATGTGGATGATGGAGATGATAGTGGTGACTGCTGATAATGTGGATGATGGAGAAGATAGTGGTGACTGCTGATAATGTGGATGATGGAGAAGATAGTGGTGACTGCTGATAATGTAGATGATGGAGAAGATAGTGGTGACTGCTGATAATGTGGATGATGGAGATGATAGTGGTGACTGCTGACAATGTGGATGATGGGGAAGATAGTGGTGACTGCTGATAATGTGGATGATGGAGAAGATAGTGGTGACTGCTGATAATGTGGATGATGGAGAAGATAGTGGTGACTGCTGATAATGTAGATGATGGAGAAGATAGTGGTGACTGCTGATAATGTGGATGATGGAGAAGATAGTGGTGACTGCTGATAATGTGGATGATAGTGGTGACTGCTGATAATGTGGATGATGGAGAAGATAGTGGTGACTGCTGATAATGTGGATGATGGAGATGATAGTGGTGACTGCTGATAATGTGGATGATGGAGATGATAGTGGTGACTGCTGATAATGTGGATGATGGAGAAGATAGTGGTGACTGCTGATAATGTGGATGATGGAGAAGATAGTGGTGACTGCTGATAATGTAGATGATGGAGAAGATAGTGGTGACTGCTGATAATGTGGATGATGGAGATGATAGTGGTGACTGCTGACAATGTGGATGATGGGGAAGATAGTGGTGACTGATGATAATGTGGATGATGGAGATGATAGTGGTGACTGCTGATAATGTGGATGATGGAGATGATAGTGGTGACTGCTGATAATGTAGATGATGGGGAAGTTAGTGGTGACTGCTGATAATGTGGATGATGGAGAAGATAATGGTGACTGCTGATAATGTGGATGATGGAGAAGATAGTGGTGACTGCTGATAATGTAGATGATGGAGATGATAGTGGTGACTGCTGACAATGTGGATGATGGAGAAGATAGTGGTGACTGCTGATAATGTAGATGATGGAGATGATAGTGGTGACTGCTGATAATGTAGATGATGAAGATGATAGTGGTGACTGCTGATAATATGGATGATGGAGATGATAGTGATGACTGCTGATAATATGGATGATGGAGAAGATAGTGGTGACTGCTGATAATGTGGATGATAGTGGTGACTGCTGATAATGTGGATGATGGAGAAGATAGTGGTGACTGCTGATAATGTAGATGATGGAGATGATAGTGGTGACTGCTGATAATGTGGATGATGGAGATGATAGTGGTGACTGCTGATAATGTAGATGATGGAGATGATAGTGGTGACTGCTGATAATATGGATGATGGAGATGATAGTGGTGACTGCTGATAATATGGATGATGGAGATGATAGTGGTGACTGCTGATAATATGGATGATGGAGAAGATAGTGGTGACTGCTGATAATGTGGATGATGGAGATGATAGTGGTGACTGCTGATAATGTGGATGATGGGGAAGATAGTGGTGACTG
The DNA here is from genome assembly GCA_027917425.1 of Gastrophryne carolinensis. Lineage (NCBI taxonomy): Eukaryota > Metazoa > Chordata > Amphibia > Anura > Microhylidae > Gastrophryne > Gastrophryne carolinensis. The sequence continues at coordinate 59,582,059 of CM051235.1, forward strand.
CTGATAATGTGGATGATGGAGATGATAGTGGTGACTGCTGATAATGTGGATGATGGAGATGATAGTGGTGACTGCTGACAATGTGGATGATGGAGAAGATAGTGGTGACTGCTGATAATGTAGATGATGGAGATGATAGTGGTGACTGCTGATAATATGGATGATGGAGATGATAGTGGTGACTGCTGATAATATGGATGATGGAGATGATAGTGGTGACTGCTGATAATGTGGATGATGGGGAAGATAGTGGTGACTGCTGATAATATGGATGATGGAGATGATAGTGGTGACTGCTGATAATATGGATGATGGAGAAGATAGTGGTGACTGCTGATAATGTGGATGATGGAGATGATAGTGGTGACTGCTGATAATGTGGATGATGGAGAAGATAGTGGTGACTGCTGATAATGTAGATGATAGTGGTGACTGCTGATAATATGGATGATGGAGATGATAGTGGTGACTGCTGATAATATGGATGATGGAGATGATAGTGGTGACTGCTGATAATATGGATGATGGAGATGATAGTGGTGACTGCTGATAATGTGGATGATGGAGATGATAGTGGTGACTGCTGATAATGTGGATGATGGAGATGATAGTGGTGACTGCTGATAATGTGGATGATGGAGAAGATAGTGGTGACTGCTGATAATGTGGATGATGGAGAAGATAGTGGTGACTGCTGATAATGTAGATGATGGAGAAGATAGTGGTGACTGCTGATAATGTGGATGATGGAGATGATAGTGGTGACTGCTGATAATGTGGATGATGGAGAAGATAGTGGTGACTGATGATAATGTGGATGATGGAGATGATAGTGGTGACTGCTGATAATGTGGATGATGGAGATGATAGTGGTGACTGCTGATAATGTGGATGATGGAGATGATAGTGGTGACTGCTGATAATGTGGATGATGGAGATGATAGTGGTGACTGCTGATAATGTGGATGATGGAGATGATAGTGGTGACTGCTGATAATGTGGATGATGGAGATGATAGTGGTGACTGCTGATAATGTGGATGATGGAGAAGATAGTGGTGACTGCTGATTGGTATAGTACTACTGAGTGTAGTGATGGATGATGCCAGGTGAGGTGATGCTGCTGATATTGGTATATTACTACTGACTGTAGTGACAGTTGATGCTAGGGATGGAGGAGAGGTGATGCTGCTGATATTACATGTGGCCGCGGCTGTTTATCTGTAATAGAAGTGTTAAAGGAATATGAGGTGATCGAGTGACAGATGATGGAGCTGCTCTGTATGAGTCAGTCACATATAGGAGGTGAGCTGAGGCACTCGCAGGGAGCCCCCCCCCCCCCATCAGGTTTCTGCACGCTGTGATGGGCTCTGCAGGCGATTGCAGACAGCAGGGAGCCCATTTAATAATGCAGACGCCTGTTTGTCTATCATCCATTGCGACCAATCAGAATTCTTTACTTAGGTGATGGGCCACGGTCACTGCCCCCTGCTTTAAAGGGGACCTGCAGCTGTCACTGCTGAGAAAAGTGCAGCGAGAGATCCCAGTGGGGTTAGCGATGTGATTACAGGAGCCGTCCTGAGAGGAAACGGTTACTGGCCTCCATGATGGCTAATCACTGACAATGTTTCACATTAATCCAGAGGACAACATTGTCAGAAGTGACTGGTCCCCTTTAAAGTGGACCAAAACCCAGGATTTTAACCAGAACTGGGCATTGTACGGTCCTTTGGCTCTGACTGGCCCGGGCTGAGCTGGCTGGCGGAGTCCCTCTGGTTGTGATTCAGCGTCCCTCTGCTTGTGCTGCATGCGAGGCGCCCGTCCGTCCGTCCCTCTTCGCAGCGCCTCCCGCACTGTACACAGGTGATCGTCAATCGGCTCGTCGGGTCTGACGCATTCTCCCTTCCCCACTCAGTGCCAGACCCGACGAGCGGAGCGGGCGATCGGCTGCTGCTTAAAGTGGACCAACACCAGGCCGATCCGATCCCTCACCGCGGGGCATCCAGAATCGGGATGCCCCGCTGTGTGAAACCCCCCAGGACACCCAGGAACCTTACCTTGATCCCGATCCAACGGCGCTCGCGCAGGCCGCAGCCGCATCTCGCGCTTCTGACTAGCAGGGCACGTGCCCGCGCCAGCCATTTGTGATTGGTCTGCGCGGTTGCGCTCCCCGTTAGAGGGAAGAGCAAGATGCGGCCGCCAGCGTGCTCGGAGCCTCTGTGGTTTTACTGTCACTTGGACGTGCATACCACAGCAGCTCCGAGCGCGCTGATTGGACGAGCGGCTGCGCATGCGCCGTAGGAGCGGGGTGAGGTGAGTTTTTACGAGCAATCGGGGGGGTTCACATAGCGGGGTGCCCCAGGGAAGTGGACCAAGACCCAGGATAGTCAAAATCTTGGGTGTTGGTCCACTTTAAGTGATCTCCTGTGTACAGTGTGGGCGGAGCCGACCGGCTGCGAAGAGGGACGTTCGGGCATCCAACAGTGAAGAAGAGCACTTCAACCAGGGGAGGAGAAGGAGGTAGGCTCCAGCGCCATCTTGCCTGTGTGGAGGGGCAGGAAATACAATTAATATTATGCAGAATTGCGTTCAGCATTTTGGCCCGGCCCTCCACAATATTTTTAGTTTCTCATGTGGCCCCCATGGAAAAAATAATTGCCCACCCCTGATTTTGACTATCCTGGGTTTTCGTACACTTTGAATCAGAAAAAACTCAAGATTTTGCTCCTTGGCCGCAGTGAAACCCAAATTGGGATGCCCTGCTGTCTGACCCCCCCCCCCCCCCCAGGATGTCATTCACCTTACTTGGATACAATGTGCGGGCCCTCGTCCAATGAAAGCCTTTTGCCGCAGCATTGTCATTTGGCAGACGGCGCTGATAGGTTTCAATAGGCACGGGAGTGGGCACACCGTCATTGGCACGCGTGCTCCTGTGCCAGCCATTCCCATAGGCTGGAGTGCGCACAGTCCAAGGATGCAAGCAATGCGGCCGATCTCGCTCCCCATTGAAAACAATCAGGGCCAATTGCTGAATACCACAGCCAAGGCAAACGCTCTCATTGGACGAGAGTCCGCACATGTGCTGTTGGTTTCATGAAAGGTGGGTAATTACAGGTGCTCCGGGGGGGGGTATTAACTTCCCGCTCAGAGCAGCAGCGTATGCACCATGGGAATAAAAAAAAAATCTGTGTTTTAGGCCCCCCCCAGCAGATGCACATAGTGGGGTATCCCAAATGGCAGCAGAAATGCCCTGTAACTATTCTGTTCGGTTGCGCTGTGTCAGATGTTTCTGATTTTATTTTATTTTTAGTTTGACTTTTTTTTGTAATTTATTGATTTCTTTTTGGGGTTTCAGACTATCTGTTCAAGTTCCTGGTTATTGGCAGCGCAGGAACAGGAAAGTCCTGCCTCCTCCACCAGTTCATTGAGAGCAAGTGTAAGTATTTATTACTGCGCACATTTATTCCAGCAAACCACTAACATATGTCACTCCAGGACTGAATAGACAATTCGATATGGAGTGGGCGTGACAAGACCTGACACGCCCCCTCTATTGCGATGAATATAGGGGGCGTGACAAGACCTGACACGCCCCCTCCATTGTAATGAATAGAGGGGTGCCATAGTCCCTGTGATGGATGACAGGGGTTCATCGTCAATACTATGGAAGCGACGGATAATTAGGCCAGGCAACGCGGGACTTGGATCGCGCCACATGATTGGCCGCCATACACTGAATGAGGAAGTGTTACTTAAACTTAAACCGAACCCACAGCATCATTTAATGAAAAACACAAACTATTCCCCAGCGTCTAAAATTAATATATATTTCATTTTTAGTTACTTATTATTCTTTCCCCCACTGGGCTGCAACTCTGTTTAGGACTCTAGGATACGGGTGCCGCCATCTTGCCTCAGAAGCATTACGTACTGAGGAGGGGAGAGCAGGATAAAGTGCAGGGGGTGGGGTTATAGCTGTGCTTTGCACAGACAGAGCAGAGCTGGGGTCAGGAAAAGGTCAGCAGTCCCAGAATGCAGAGTGACACAGTCAGAAGGCACTTCCTGTTTGCAGGCTGCCTGATGCTCTATAAGCGGCCATCGTGGATATTTAAAGGCTCATAACATGCAGTAGATGCAGGTAGGATGATTTTTAATCTGAACAATCTGTATGTACAGCGTGGGGGAAAAATATAAGATAGGCTCTTATTCAGGGTGAAGGTCCTCTTAAAAGCTGATGAACACAACAAACCGTGCTCATATACACCCCTCCCTAGGGCAATTTAGACATAAAAATTACTTTTTTCTTACTCCTGCTGTAGCAAATTTTAGGAACAAAATGGCGGCTCATGCATTTGCAGGCCACCTTCAAACAGGAAGTGCTGCTGGGCTTCCTGTTACGGTGTATTGTCAGTTGAATCCAGGCAGCAACATGGCTGAGATGCTGGGAGGGGAAGCGACTAAAATGGCCGCTACCTTTCTTTTCCAATTGTGCCAGGCTGTTGGTCCGGTTTAACTATAGTTCCACTTTAAAGTGGGCCAACACCCAGCCGGATCGGCCCGGGAATCTATAAGATTCCCCGGCCGATCCAATCCCTCCCTGCGGGGCATCTAAAATCGGGATGCCCCGCTGTGTGAAACCCCCCCAGGACCCCCTGCAAACCTTACCTGAATCCCGGTCCAACGGCGCATCTCGCGCTTCTCTGTAGCAGGGCGCGTGCCCGCGCCGGCCATTCACAGATGCTCCCTGTTAGAGCACATACCACAGCGGCTCCGAGCGCGCTGATTGGACTAGCGCCTTGCATGTGCCGAAGGAGCGGGATGAGGTGAGTTGAATCAAGCGATCTGGGGGGTTTCACACAGCGATCGGGGTGCCCCAGGGAAGTGGACCAAAACCCAGGATAGTCAAAATCCTGGGTGTTGATCCACTTTAAAGTGCCAATGAACCCGGGATTTTGACTTTCCTAGGCTTTGTTCCTTGTCCCCGAGGCTGAGGCTTCCTGAATTGGGATGCTGCGCCTAGTAAAACCTCTCCTCGGTCCAATGGCATATGTGTCCAATGGCACATGTGTGGCTCTCGTCCAATCAGAGCCCTTTGCCTTGTTTACATCCTTCAGCAAAGGGCTCTGATTGATTTCATTAGGGAGCGACAGCGGCACGCAGGCTCCTCCCCCAGCCTATCTAATTGGCTGGTGCAGGAGTGGGAGCACCGCCCAAAGATGCAAAGAACGCGACTGCCCCGAATCGAAAAGCGAGCCATTTACCGAAAGGCCAACTGATTGGATGAGAGCATGACTGGGTAAAGGTGATTGATTACTGCCCCCCCCCCCCCCCGGGGGTTTCACACAGTGGGGCATCCCAGAATGCTAGAGGGGAAGGCCATTGGTCAGCCCTGGGATTATTTAGATTCCCGGCCGGCCTGGGTGTTTTTTTTTTCTGCTTTAAGTTGGTATTTACGAAGCATTTGTCACTCTGAAGTGTTCTCTTAAACCGGACCTTCACCATGATTTAATAAAAAGTCCAAACCCTTAAACTATTCCCCAGCATCTAAAATTAATATATATGAATTTTTTAGTCTCTTATTATTCTTTCCCCACTGGGCTGCAACTCTGTTCAGGGCTCTAGGATATGGGCACCGCCATCTTGACTCAGAAACATCACATATTGAGAAGAGGAGAGTGGGATAAAGTGCAGAGGGGCGGGTTATAGCTGTGCTTTGCTCAGACAAAGCAGAGCTGGAGTCAGGGAAAGAACAGCAATCCCAGAATGCAGAGCGGCACAGTCAGAAGACACTTCCTGATGCTCTATGAGCCGCCATCTTGGATGGTTAAAGGCCCGTAGCGTGCGGTGGATGCAGGTAGGATGATTTTTATTTTGAGCAGTCTGTATGTACAGGGTGTGGGAGACGTATACGATTTGCTCTTAATGTGATCTTGCTTTTAGCCAGGTTACCCCCAGAATCCCTAATATCCGTTTATGATAGGATGAGTTGGACCCTCAGAATTCACACATCCGCTTTTTGATTGGCCAGCCATAGCCGGCCTGTTTCTGATCGCAAGGTTCCTATACTAACCTGACTTTCTTCTTCTAGTTAAACAAGATTCCAATCACACAATTGGAGTGGAGTTTGGATCCAGGATTGTGAACGTTGGTGGTAAATCGGTAAAGCTCCAAATCTGGGACACAGCTGGACAAGAGAGGTTTAGGTATGACTTTCAGGAGTCGTTGCCGAGGCAACATCTCTTCATCACTTTCTATCAAGTGCTATTCATCTAGACTTTTCTTTCAGAGCTCAAATGACACAGACTATAGTGCTTTGAACATCTGCTTTTCTCCATCTCCAGTTTTCTGCCCAAGCTTCTAAACGTAGAAATGCAGCTGATGCAGTGCGTTTGGGAGGTTTGCGCTTTGAGAGGCGCGCTATGTATTTTTGTGCGCACAGCTTCAGGACTCCAAAACTACATAGCACACCTCTCCGAGCCAAAACCTTCCAAATCATGTGATACAATCCTGTGTACACACCCAGAGGCACATGTGCACAGACCACACATCGACACGCATACGTGCAGACGGGGAGGCCGATTCATTAAAGTGGACCAACACCCAGGATTTTGACTATCCTGGGTCTTGGTCCACTTCGGTGGGGTGCCCCACTGTGTGAAACCCCCCAGAAACCCCCCGAAAAACTCACCTCTCCCCGCTCCCAGCGCCGACGGGCAAGCCGCGTACAAGCGGGTCCTCCGCCGCTGCCTCCCGCGCGTCCCTCTTGACGCGCCCGCACCGGCCATTCGCAGACGGCCGGCGCGGGCGCGCGCACGCCTAGAGGGGCGCGAGGCAGGCGGCGGCGGACGGCCGCCGCCGAAGATAAGGTAAGGTGTTTGGGGGGGTTTCACCCCGCGGGACATCCCGATCTCGGATGTCCCGCGGGGACGGGCCGATCACCCGTGGGTGTTGGTCCACTTTAATAGCACCAGGTAGCGTCAGTAGCGTGATTTTCACAGCGCCCGCTAGCATTCGCTGTGCTTGGCCATTGTTCGGCTGTTGACAGCGACTCAGTCGGTGTGCGGTAATGTTGAATACGGGGTTAGGAGTCGCTGTTTGACAGGTTCCGCGCTGTATGGGAGCGCATGACAGCGAATGGCCATAGCGAACGGCTCCCAGCATATTCATTAACAAATCACGCTCAAAAAATTCTCGCGCTGTGAAATGCTTGTTTAAACCCCAGAGCGCTGGCGGCGATGGGTTAAAAGTAGTTTTTTAACCCCCAAACAACCTTATTTTTGAGAAAAAAAAAACATGTTTTTACAAACATTTTGTAATATGAATACATTAATATCAGACCTGTAATATCAATTCTGCACAATTTTTTTTTACCTTAAAAAAAATATCTAACATTGCAGAAGTGGTCACAGAATGTTTGACATTTAAAAAAAAAAAAAACATTAATAGCAATTAATGAAGAATATTTTAAGATTGCTCCATTGAAATGCATTGGAGAGCGCCAGGTAGCGAGAGGTCATACCTGTCGCTGTTCAAGGTCGCTCGCTGGCGCTGTGGGCTGAGGCTGGAATAATGATGAATGATTCGCTATCTGGCGCTCTGTCAGTCGCTAAGCAGGATCGGCTTGATAAATGTGTGATTGCGGAGGGGAGCCGTTCTCGTGGCGGTGAGCGTCATTACCGTTCGCTCACCATTCGCTACCTGGCGCTATCCCTTGTTAAATAAGGGCCATAATCACATACTTGCAGCTCTTATGAAGCACTATGTATTTCCTCCTGGAAATCCAGCCACCGTCCATTCAGCAGTTCCAGCACCGGCCGCAGCCATCTTGGATAGACTGCACAGAACGTCTTCCCCCTGTGCTGTGCGTGGCCGTGTGCGTCTTCACTGAAGTGCACAGCTACTTCTGCCCCCGCCCCTATTATGAAGGGCTTAAAGGGGACCAAGGACTATCCTGGGTTTTGGTGGTGCCCGCTGTGTGTAACCTCACAGGTCGCTGAAACAAACGTACCTCTTCCCGGTCCTACAGCGCATGCGCGGCCGCTCGTCCTATCAGCGCACTCGGATCCGCTGATGTCCCTTCGTCTAAGGCGAGTGGTTCTGAGCGCGCTGACTGCTGCATCCCCTGCAACCCTCTAACAGGGAGCGTGCCCGCGCTGGCCATTCACAAATGCACTGTTGGACCATAGAAGAAGGTAAGTGTATGGCAACCTGGAGGGTTTCACACAGCAGGGCATCCCAATATTGGATGCCCCTGGGGGAGGGAATAGATTGGCCCCGGGAATCTTATAGCCGGTTTTGGTTCACTTTAAAGTGGACCAAAACCCAGGATTTTGACTATCCTGGGATTTGGTCCTTTCCCCAAGGGCACTCCGATCGGGGGTGCCCCACAGTGAAACCCCCAGATTGCCGCAGCCAATTCAGCTTATCCTGGTCCCATGGCGTGTCTAAGAGCAGTGCCTCTGATGGCCGCATCCTCCGCTTCCCTCTAGCAGTGCGTGTGCCCGTGCCAGGCATTCATGAATGACTGTTAGAGGGAGGCGTACGATGCGGCCATCAGAATCGCTGCTCTTAGACGCGCCATGGGAGCGGGAAGAGGTGAGTTGGCTGTGGCGATCTGGGAGGGGTCTCGCACAGCGGTGCACCCCCGATCGGGGTGCCCTTGGGCAAAAGACCAAAACCCAGTATAGTCAAAACTTTTGACTATCCTTGGTTTTGGTCCACTTTAAAGCAGGCCAACACTATTTCCCCCCGCTAACAGTGGTGGGTTTCGGCCTGGCCGCATTCAGACAGGCACAGGAGGGCATCCAGAATGACAGACCCCGCCGCCCCCCCCCCCCCCCCCGGAGTATCGCCCCACAGAATGCCTGCATTTCTTACTTTATCCTCGTTCAGGAAGCCCCCGATTTGCTGCTGGTGGTCAGGTGGGTGGGGCCTATTGGCTGGCCGGAACTAAGAACGCTACCCCTGAAACATGTGACCGTCGGCGGCCATTCGTGGGGCTGCATTGCCGGCCGAGGGGGCTCCAGCATTCCAGATGCCCCTGCGCCCCAGCCTGTCTGAATGCAGCTAGAAGCGGGCCAACACGTCACACATTAGCACGGAAATGGGTGGTGTTCCGCTTTAATGCCCCGGTTTGTGTTTCCTAAGGATCTGTAACTGTAGAGGCACCCAAGCTGGGATATCCCAGGGGAGAGTGTTAAAGGGGCAAAACTTGAGGTAGGCTGTTGCCAATAAGCCAGCAGAGTGCCAACCTTCCCCAGGGACAGGGAGCAGGTGCCTGCAGCTGTAGTGCAGAGAACTCTCCTTCCAATCTGGATAGTTCCAATCATCAGACACATTTACTGTGTCAGTTTTGTACCACTACGTTAGTGATACCTGTGATCACCCTAAGGGCTGCATGTCGGGAACCATTGCCAGGCTAAGTCTGTATCTGCATCTCCTAACAAACAGAGCTCAGTGGTGGCAGAAGAGATCAGCAGGACCTCCAGCAGTAAAAGATCCAGCGTCTGTTCATGACCCGAAGACATCGCATTCCTTGTGACATGTTCAGAATCGTCCAGAGATCCTAGAATGATTTTACAAATACACAAAGTTATACTTATGTGTTAACTTCTAGCTACCTGTATGTATGTATGTATGTATGTATGTATGTATGTTTCAGACTTCATTAGCCTCCACCCGGAAGGGCAGCTAGGGATCCACATCTGCACCCTATACTGGACAATGAGCCCTGTTATAAGCGTTGCTGCAGCACCGGGTGTTCCCATGTGTTCCCAGAGGTGAATCTCATCCTTCTAGTTTGGAAATGAAACTGGTTGCAGAAGTGAACCTGTCCATGATGTCCATCCTGAGAGCTTGTTACTGATATTGTTCATGATTGGATTTAAAGCAGTCATTCACTCTGAATAAGAGTCTATCTTATATGTTTCCCACACCCTGTACATACAGATTGCTCACATTAAAAAACATTTAATGCATCTACTGCATGTTATGAGCCTTTAAACATCCAAGATGGCGGCTCATGGAACATCAGGCAGCCTGCAAACAGGAAGTGCCTTCTGACTGTGCTGCTCTGCATTCTGGGAGTGCTGAACTTTTCCTGACCATAGCTCTGCTCTGTCTGAGCAAAGCACAGCTATAACCCGCCCCCATGTACTTTATCCCACTCTCCTCTCCTCAGTAAGTGTGATGCTTCTGAGTCAAGATGGCGGTGCCCGTATCCTAAAGTCCTGAACAGAGTTGCAGCCCAGTGGGGGAAAGAAGTAAGTGACTAAAAACTTAAAATCTATTAATTTTAGATGCTGGGGAATCGTTTAAGGGTTTGGCCTTTTCAATAAATCATGGTGAAGGTCCGATTTAAGCCGTTTACCCAAAGTCAACATTTGCATATTGAGAACAATCTGAGTAGGCTGCAGTAGCATTTTCCAACCACACTATGAAATCTGTAGAGAACTTCCTACAGGAAGTGATATCTACTGATATCTATTAGGGATGTGTGTTGGCAAGAATCTGGCGATATGTATCGCGATACGCGTATGACGATACAGTATATTCTAAGTATGTCACACACCCTCCCAAAGGAAGGACCCTCCTGGCCCATAAATACCTGGGACCTCCCACTCATTCCCCAGTCTTTCATCTCTGCAGTGGCGAGCAAGTCAGAAGATGATGTCTCCTCTTTGCAGGTAGCTGGGATGACTCCCGGCCTTCTATTCTTCTATTCCTGCCCGGATCCCCTTTTAAAGTGGACCAACACCCAGGATTTTGACTATCCTGGGTTTTGGTCCACTTCAGGGGGGCACCCCGCTGTGTAAAACCCCCCAGAAACCCCCCAAAACTCACCTCACCACGCTCCCACGTAGCCACGGACAAGCGGGTGACAGCTGCGGACAAGACAGCGCGTCCGCCGCCGCCTAGAAGGGCGCGGGAGGCGGCGGCGCCGATCAGGTGAGTTTTTTGGGGGGGGTCCCTCACCGCGGGACATCCCGATCTCGGAGGGAGGTGATCGGCCCGGGAATCTTATAGATTCCCGGGCCGATCACCCCTGGGTGTTGGTCCACTTTAAATTTCCTGCCTCCCAGCCTAGGCTGCTGGTCCGGGCAAAGGTAGTTGGCACCCCTGGGGCTTAGGAGCCGTGAGACTCCATAACAAGGGGTAGGCGGCTATCCGGGTTGGTGATCCCGGTTTGGGATGCCCCGTCCCTTGGCCCTACCCTGGCATGGATTCCCCCTCTCCCGGATACCCTTAGAGGGGGGGGGGGGGATTCCTTATAGATTCCTATCATTTATGTGCGTGTTTATGTTTACTGTGTGTGTGCTTTTACTCTCACTTTGACTGGCGGTCCCGCGGCGCCGGTCTCCGGAAGCTGTATGGCAATGGCGGCGGTGAGCCCATGAGGGCTTCTTCTCCTCTGGGTGGGGGGGGGGGCGTCTTTCATGTCCCGGCTTCTGGCAGGGAGAGACGGGGGAGGGTCGGGCGCGAACCGCGCCGGCCCGCCCTCCCTTCTCCTACTGCACACTGCGCCTTCCCTGTGCCTGGCATGCGGTACTGAAGGTCGGGTGAGTGGCCTGATGGCCATCTGATTCATGTGTTAACTATTTCTAGCATGGTCTGAGCGTGTGCTTGTTTTTTGTGTTCCAGGTGGACCATTGATCATATTAAAGGGGGGTTCTCCCGGTCCAGGGTCCCTGGTTAAATTTTAGCTGGCTTAAAATCCTCCCACTTGGGACTTAAAGGGGCATCCCGGGTCGCATTATTGCGTAATTCCCAAAAAGAGCATTTTACCCCTCGGGGCAATCCAGGCTGTGTTTGGGGTGTGGGGTATCCCTTTTGGGGGATGATGTATTTCTATGTGTACCCTGTGCGCAGCGGTCTATTACGGACCTCCGGTCTCCTCCCCGTCTCCCCCTCGCCTGACACGTGCTTGTGATGTGGTCATTAGTGGGGAGTCGCAATCTGAGGTGTGTGCCAGATTGGCCAATCTTGAAAAATTGTTTTCCAGTGCTGTCACAAAAAAGGTCACGGCAAAGATGAAACATTTGTATTCGGCTGCACAGGCCTTTGCTAGGGAGGATATTCTAAGTATGTCACACACCCCACTTCAAACATTAATAATTACACTAGGGTTAACGCACCGCTAGGTGGCAGCATTGCAGAGAACTCTCCAAAAACTTCAACAGGCCCCTCCCGGTCTATACATACCTGGTACCTCCCAAGAACCTCCCAGTGTTGTTCTCTGCAAGGTGGCGACAAGACAGAAGAAAGAAGTCTCCTGCTTGCAGGTAGCCGGGGTATCCCCCCGGCCCCCCCCCCCCCCCCCGTGGTCTATTTCTGCCCGGCTTTGTTTGAATGTGTTCTATGTAATGGCAGCCTCCCAGCTTTGGCTGTAGGCCGGGCAATAAGGTAGCCGGCACCATGCTGTGTGAGTGTGGCTGCTGCGCTCTACTTTGTGAGGCCTTTCGTGATTTTTACTTTGACTAACTTTATTGTAAGTTTTGCCTGCCTCTGTCCCCCCTGTCTTGTGTCTGTTCTCTCCCCTCAGGAGCCCGGGGGACGGTGCCTCGCGGCGCGCTGCGCCGCGGTCCCGCCTGTGGCTGAGCGCCGTGCCCGGCGCTTGCAGCCTGCTTGTCCGGTCTGCTCTGGGGGGGGGGAACTGGTTATCAGTGTGTGGGTCTGTGTTGCGCACTGGGAACCGGCGGGTTGCTCCGCCGGTCCCGTCCTTGAGGTCTGAGCGCGATCCCCGCCGGCAGACGCTGACGCTGCCAGGGGGCGGGGTCGCGCGCGCACGGGCCGCGCTCGGATTGGATGTCCCGGAGGGGCGGGGCCTGCTCGGCTCCCGCGCTCCCGGTGCTTGTCTCTTCCTCCCTCACAGCGCTGTGTGCGGGCCGCCATCTTCTGCGGTGCCTGGCTGCGCGGTTCTCTCTCTCCCTCTCAGGTAGGCGTTTTTAGTTTCTTGCGATGGCCCCTCGGATTGCGTCCTCTCCTCCTCCTCCTCCTTCCTCCTCGCTCCGGCGCTTCCTTATGGTGCTGGTTGGTATTAACCATTTACTTTGTCTCTGGTTAATGAGGGGGGGGGTGGTGTAAGGGGGGTTTTTTGTATGTTATGTGGATTTTGGATTTGGTGCTGGATTGACGCCTGTCCCTCTCCCTCTGTGTCTTTCAGATCCTGGGATCCCGTCTGGCAGGGCTCTCCCGGTCATATATACCTGGCTCGTGGGGGGTGTTTTTTCATTGCAATATATATATATATATCTTTATATATTTTTATAAGGGTCTTATGCTATTCCCCTGGGTCAGGATCTTGTGACTATCCTTAGACAAGTGTTAGGTTATTAAGGGGCATCCCGGGTCACGTACCGCATAAATCCCTGGGTTCTGCGAATATCATAAATTTCACCACATGGAGGCTGCCACAGATACCGGGAATGGTTCTTCGGGACAATCCAAGGTGTGCGGGGGTTGTGGGACTCCACTCCAGGGAGATGATGTCATTTTGTGTATCCCTTGTGCACAGCAGAACATTGCACGGCAGTCCAGTACTCCGGTGCCTAGCACTTCTTCGGCCGCGCCATCTCCCTCTCCCCCTCGCTTATTCCGGACCCCGTGTGACGTTGTCCTGGGCGGGGATTCGCAGTCTGATGTATGTGCCCGCTTGTCCAGCCTTGAGAAGCGGTTTTCTGCTATAGCCGCTCAGAAGGTTTCAGCTAAGCGGAAGCATCTGTCTCCGCCTCTGCCGGATTCAGATGAGGAAGTGGTGGGAGATCTGGATTGGTCGGATCGTCCCCGTGAAGAAGGTGAGCTCATTGAGGAAGAAGATTCTGATGTTCAGCAGTTGCTGGGTTCTGAGGGGGATCAGGATGATGGCCTCCCTCTCGATTCCTCTACCATTCTGAGCCAGATGTTTGAGGTTTTGGATTTGGAGCCTCCGGTTGTTACTCCTAGGCCTAAGGGTCAGCTTTTTGGGGTGTCCAAGCAGCGTTTGGAGTTTCCCAGCCAACAGCATTTTGAAGAAATTGTTTTCAAGCAATGGGAGCAACCTACACGTCTTGTTGGTGTGCCGTCTAGCTGGGATAGGAAGTATCCCTTTCCGGCGGAATTGTTGAAGCGTTGGTCTGTTCCCCCTGAGGTAGATACTCCGGTCCTGGGACTGTCCAACACGGCGGTCGTGCATTCCCCTGACACGACTTCGCTCAGGGACGGCGAGGATCGCAGGGTTGATCAGCTTGCCCGTCATGGTTTTGTATGTGCGGGTTCGGTGTTAAGGCCTGTCTGTGCCTCGGCTCTTTTGACTTTTGCTGTCAGGTCTATTGTCAGGGACTTGGGGGTGGATCTCGAGCCCACCAGTGATGAGTCCCTTGGGCTTAAGCGCTGCGATGCTTTCTTGTCCTTTATCCTGGCCGCTCAGGAGGATGCCATGTTGATGTGTGGCAGGGCTACTGCCTTGCTGGTGGCTATTCGGCGCTGTGTGTGGTTGAGACAGTGGACGGCCGATTTTAATTCTAAAAGATCGCTCACGGCTCTGCCCTTTTTGGGTTTGAGGCTTTTTGGTGAGAGGCTGGATTCTGTTGCCAAGGGAGGTAAATTACCTCAGCGCAAGAAATTTCGCCGTTCCTTTCGGGGGATGGTCTCGTTCAATCCGTCCTTTCGGGGAGTCGGCGCCGGTAGAGGTGCGGGCTCCTCGGCCCCCAGGGGCGCCAGTTGGAATAGGGGCAGAGGCCGTGGCCGCCCCACTCGCGTCTGGGGTGCCAAGCCCAAGCCGGCTGCCAAGCCCACCCAGCAATGAGGGGGCGCCCTCACCCGTTCGGGTGGGGGGACGGTTGCAACTTTTCTCCCGGGTGTGGGACCAGGAGGTCCCGGACAGATGGATCCGGGAGGTGGTTTCGGCCGGTTACAAGTTGGAGTTCGAGTCCCGTCCTCCTCCAAGGTTCTTCAGGTCTCGGGTGTCTTTGGATCCTTTGGCCGCGCAGGGGCTCCTGGCGGCAGTAAGGAATCTTCTAGATTTAGCTGTCATTTGCCCGGTTCCTCCTTCAGAGGTGGGGCGCGGGTTTTACTCCAATCTCTTCACGGTCCCCAAAAAGGACGGGTCCTTCCGTCCTATTCTGGATTTGAAGTTTCTCAACAGGTTTATTCGTCCTCGGAAGTTTCGCATGGAAACCCTGCGGTCTGCGATCGGTTCGCTTCGGCAGGGGGACTTCATGACGTCCATAGACATCAAGGATGCGTACCTGCACGTGCCGATCTTTCCTGCTCATCAGCGGTTCCTCCGTTTTGTGGTGGGGTATCGGCACTTTCAGTTTGTGGCTCTTCCATTCGGCCTCACCTCTGCTCCGAGAGTGTTCACCAAGGTGTTGGCGGGGGTGATGGCCCTGCTCAGAGCTCAGGGGATTCGCATTGTGCCTTACCTGGACGATCTTCTCATCATGGCACCTTCCTTCAGTCAAGCAGAGGGGGACACCAGCACGGTGGTGTCTATGTTGGAGAGGTTCGGCTGGGTGATCAATTACCCCAAGTCCTCGCTGGTTCTGGCCAGGGTGGTGACTTTTCTGGGGATGTCGTTGGACTCCTGCCAGCACAGAGTGTTTCTTCCTCAGGCCAAGGTTCTGATGATTCAGGAATTGGTCCAGCTGCTCCTCTCCCATCCTCATCCGTCCATTCGTCTGGGGATGAGACTGGTGGGGTTGATGGTGGCCTCGTTCGAGGCAGTTCCCTTTGCTCAGTTTCATACGAGGACTCTTCAACTTCATCTTTTGGCATCTTGGAACCGGTGTCCGGGGTCGTTGGATCGGTCCTTCCGGTTGTCCCCGCGGGTTCGGCAGTCCCTTCTGTGGTGGTTGGTCTCGGGCAACCTTCTGAAGGGCAGGTCGTTTCTGACTCCTCTTTGGGAAACTGTCACCACGGATGCCAGTTTGTCAGGCTGGGGAGGTTATTGGAAGGATCTTCGGTTTCAGGGGCAGTGGGACCCTCAGGAGGCCCACTTGCCCATCAATGTTCTGGAATTGCGAGCCATCAGGTTGGTTCTGTCTCACTTGACGCATCATTTACAAGGTCTGCCGGTTCAGGTTCGCTCAGACAATCAGACGGCGGTTGCTTACATCAATCACCAAGGAGGGACTCGCAGTCTGGGTGCCCACAGGGAAGTGTCTCTGATTTTGGTCTGGGCGGAGACTCATGTCCCTTGCATCTCGGCAGTTTACATTCCGGGTGTGGAAAACACAGAGGCGGACTTTCTGAGCCGGTGTGCGTCCCGTCAGGGGGAGTGGTCTCTCCATCCCCAGGTGTTTCGGTTACTTTGTCTCCGGTGGGGGACGCCGGAGGTGGATCTGTTTGCCTCTCGTCACAATCACAAGCTTCCGTCCTTTGTGTCCCTGTCCCGGGACCCTCTGGCTCTGGCGGTGGATGCCATGACCCTGAGCTGGAGGGACCTGGGGTTTCTTTATCTGTTTCCTCCGATTCCCATGCTAGGCAGGGTTCTGCGAAAGTTGGTTCTGGAGGGAGTTCCCGCCATTCTCGTGGCTCCAAGGTGGCCAAGGCGGGTGTGGTTCGCGGACATCGTTCGTCTGGCCGTAGATCAGTTCGATCTGCCTCTTCGGCCAGATCTTCTCACTCAGGGTCAACTTTGTTACCCCAGTTTACAAACGCTGGCTTTGACGGCTTGGCTGCTGAAACCTCCATCTTAAAAGAGGAGGGTCTTTCGGATGCGGTCATTCAGACTCTTATTAGTGCCAGGAAGAGATCTTCTTCTTCCATCTATTACAGGTATTGGAGATCTTATATTGATTGGTGTGAGTCTAGGTCTTTGCCTTGCCGGGTCTTTTCTGTGTCTAAGATTTTGGAGTTTCTTCATTCGGGGCTGGACTCTGGTCTTCAGCTGAGTACCTTGAAGGGGCAGGTTTCTGCTTTGTCTATTTTTTCTTTTGCTAGTCATTCCTTGGTCAAGACTTTTTTTCAGGGGGTTTCGCATGTGCGGCCTCCCAGGAAGCCTTTGCTTCCAGTGTGGGATTTGAATTTGGTTCTTTCTGCTCTTATGGCTCCTCCTTTTGAGCCTTTGCGGGATATTGCTTTGTCCATTCTTACTCAGAAGGTTGCCTTTCTGGTTGCCATCACTTCGGTTCGGCGTGTTTCAGAGTTGGCAGCCTTGTCTATTCAGGCTCCTTATTTTGAGGATCATCAGGACAAAGTGGTTTTTCGTTACAAGTCAGATTTTCTCCCTAAAGTGGTCTCTGCGTTTCATCTTAACCAGGACATTGTTCTTCCTTCTTTGTGTCCTAAGCCTCAGAATGCCAAGGAGAGTGCTTTGCACTGCTTGGATGTTGTTCGTTGTGTCAGGTACTATCTACGTGCTACGTCTTCTTTTCGTAAGACTGATGCCTTTTTCGTTGTGCCCTTTGGGCCTAGGAAGGGTTTGGCTCCGGCCAAGTCCTCCATCAGCAAATGGATTCGTCAGGCCATTGTTGGTGCTTATTCGGCTAAGGGGAAGGCTCCTCCTTTCCGAGTTACTGCTCATTCTACTGGTGCGGTTGGTGCGTCCTGGGCTTTTCAGCACCAGGCTTCGGTTGAACAAGTATGTAAGGCTGCAACTTGGTCTTCTGTTCATACTTTTTCTAAGTTCTATAAGGTTGATGTGCGGGCCTCAGCGGATGCTGTTTTTGGCCGCAAGGTTTTGCAGGCTGCAGTGGTCTGAGTTTTTTCTGCGTTATTGCCTGATTCGGATACCCACCCTTTTCTGGACACTGCTGTTGGATGTCCCTAGTGTAATTATTAATGTTTGAAGTGGGGTGTGTGACATACTTAGAATAATACCATTTTGTGAATACTCACCTGTAAAATGGGTATTATAAGTATGTCACACACCCCACTTCACCCGCCCTTTTCGGTATCCTGGCTCTCTATTTGGTGAAGTTTGGCTCTTTACGTTGAGGGTTACATTGTTTGGGTCTGGTACCTTGTCTTACTGCTGTTCTAATACTGGGAGGTTCTTGGGAGGTACCAGGTATGTATAGACCGGGAGGGGCCTGTTGAAGTTTTTGGAGAGTTCTCTGCAATGCTGCCACCTAGCGGTGCGTTAACCCTAGTGTAATTATTAATGTTTGAAGTGGGGTGTGTGACATACTTATAATACCCATTTTACTGGTGAGTATTCACAAAATGGTATTTTTGACTCCCTGGATTGTTCTGATTGTTCCCCGCTTGAGGAAGGGGAGCTGTATGAGGAGTCTGATGACTCCGACGATCAGCAGTTTGTGGGCGCTGATACTGAGCAGGGCCAGGGGGATTCTTTGGATACCTCTAGGGTCCTGGCTCATATGTTTGAGGTCCTGGCTATTTCTCCCCCCGAGGCGGCTCCTCCGCTGAAGGGGGAGTTCTTTGAAGTGACAAAGCCGCGCTTGGAATTTCCTTATCAAAAGCATTTTGATGGTGTCATTCTCAAGGAATGGGAGAGGCCGACGCGGCTTCCGGGTGTCCCACCGGGTTGGGACAAGAAATATCCCTTTCCGGTGGACACGGTGAAGCACTGGTCGTCTCCCCCCGAGGTGGATGCTCCTGTTTTGGGGTTGTCCAGTTCCTCAGTCCTCCATTCACGCATTGACCAGATGGCTTGTCATGGTTTTGCCAGTGTTGGATCGGCCTTGCGGCCGGTTTGTGCTTCTGCGCTTGTATTGGTAGCTGCCAGGTCGGTTGTTAGAGGATTGTTGACTTCTTCCGGGCTTTACCCGGCTAGTGAGGAGTTTGCCGACCTTAAGCGCTGTGAGTTATTTTTGTCCTTTGTGCTGTCCGCCCTGGATGACACATTGGTGATGTGTAGCAGAGCTGCGGCCCTGCTTGTGGCTATCCGGCAGTCGGTTTGGTTACGCCAGTGGGCGGCTGATTTTGTGTCCAAAAAGTCGCTCACGGCCCTTCCCTTTGTGGGGTTGCGGCTCTTTGGAGAAAAATTGGATTCGGTGGCAAAGGGAGGTAAGTTACCTCAGCGTAAGAAGCAGCATTGTCCCTTTCGGGGGCGGCTTCCTTCTCTCAGTCCTTTTGTGGGGCTAGAGTTGGCAGGGGTTCGGCCTTCCCTTCGTCCAGAGGTGATTCCTGGCCTTGGGCAGGGGTCGGGCCCGTCCATGACACATTTGGGGCTTCAAGCCTAGAGCCGCTGCCAAGCCGGCTCAGCAATGAGGGGGCGCCCTCACCCTTGCGGGTGGGGGGGCGGTTGCAACTGTTCTCCCAGGTCTGGGCCCAAGAGGTCTCGGACAGGTGGATTCAGGAAGTGGTGTCTTCCGGTTACAAGCTGGAGTTCGAGTTCCGGCCCCCTCCCAGATTCTTTAGGTCTCGGGTGCCGTCAGATCCTCTGGCCGCCCAGGTGCTTCGGGCGGCAGTAGCAAGTCTCGTGGACATGGCTGTCATCTGTCCAGTGCCCCTCTCAGACCGGGGCCTGGGCTTCTATTCCAATTTGTTTACGGTGCCAAAGAAGGACGGATCCGTTCGTCCCATTCTGGATCTGAAGTTGCTCAACAGGTTCGTCCGTCCCCGGAAGTTCCGTATGGAAACTCTGCGCTCTGCCATCCATTCACTTTGTCAGGGGGACTTCATGACGTCCATAGACATCAAGGATGCTTACCTGCATATTCCAATATTTCTGGCACACCAGAGATTCCTCAGGTTTGTCGTGGACAATCGAGATTTTCAGTTTGTGGCTCTTCCGTTTGGTCTTACCTCGGCTCCAAGGGTTTTTACCAAGGTGTTGGCAGGAGTGATGGCCATCCTCAGAGCCAGGGGTATCCGCATCGTGCCCTATCTGGACGATTTTCTCATGGCATCTTCCCTCAGTCAGGCGCAGCTGGATACCAGGACCATGGTGTCCACTCTGAAGAGTTTCAGTTGGGTGATCAACTATCCCAAGTCCTGCCTCACTCCCTCCAGGGTGGTGGAGTTCCTGGGAATGTCTCTGGATTCTTCTCAGGCCAGGGTGTTTCTCCCCCGAGCCAAGGTTCTTCTGATTCAGGAATTGACTCAGCGTCTCCTATCCATACCCCGCCCGTCCATCCGGCTAGGGATGCGACTGGTGGGATTGATGGTGGCATCGTTCGAGGCGGTTCCCTTTGCCCAGTTTCACACAAGGATGCTCCAGCTCCATCTCTTGGCGGCCTGGGACGGGTCCCCGTTCTCATTGTATCAGTCCTTTCTGATGTCCCCCCGGGTGCGGCTTTCCCTTCGGTGGTGGCTGAAACCGAGCAATCTGACGAGGGGCAGGTCCTTTCTGACCCCTCGTTGGGAGACTGTCACCACGAATGCCAGCCTGTCAGGTTGGGGGGGATTTTGGAAGGATCTTCAGTTTCAGGGGCTGTGGGGGCCTCAGGAGGCTCACGATCCCATCAATGTTCTGGAGCTGAGAGCCATCAGGTTGGTCTCACTTGACTCATCAGTTACGGGGACTACCGGTTCAGGTTCGGTCGGACAATCGGACGGCGGTCGCCTACATCAATCACCAGGGAGGGACTCGCAGCAGGCGTGGCCTCAGGGAAGTGTCTTTGATTCTGGATTGGGCAGAGGGCAATGTCCCATGCATCTCGGCAGTGTACATTCCGGGAGTGGAGAACACGGAGGCGGACTCCCTGAGCAGGGGGTCATCTCGCCGGGGGGAATGGTCGCTCTGCCCCAAGGTTTTTCGGTTGCTTTGCCTCCGGTGGGGGACTCCGGATGTGGACCTCTTTGCCTCTCGTCACAATCACAAGCTTCCGGCATTTGTGTCTCTCTCGCGGGATCCGCTGGCTCTGGCAGCGGATGCCATGTCTCTGAACTGGAGGGATCTGGGGTTTCTGTACCTGTTCCCTCCGTTTCCCATGGTGGGCAGAGTGGTGCACAAGCTGGCCCTAGAGGGCGCGTCAGCAATCCTGGTGGCTCCAAGGTGGCCAAGACAGGTTTGGTTCGCAGACGTGGTAAGGTTGGCAGAGGATCAGTTAGTCCTGCCCCTTCTGCCGGATCTGCTCACTCAGGGTCCACTGCTCTACCCCAATTTACCAACGCTGGCTTTGACGGCGTGGTTGCTGAAACCTCCATCTTGAGGGAGGAAGGTCTCTCTGATACTGTCATTCAGACTCTGGTTAGGGCTAGAAAGAAGTCTTCCTCTGTCATCTATTATAGGACTTGGAGATCTTATATTGATTGGTGTGAGGTCAGGGCCTTGCCTTGCAGGGCGTTTTCTATCCCTAGGGTCTTGGAATTTCTGCAACATGGTCTGGACCAAGGTTTGCAGCTTAGTACGCTGAAAGGGCAGGTTTCTGCCCTGGTGGTTTTCTTTCAAAAATCTTTTGCTCTTCATCCTCTGGTTAAGACTTTTTTCCAGGGGGTTACGCATGT
The DNA here is from genome assembly GCA_027917425.1 of Gastrophryne carolinensis. Taxonomy (NCBI): domain Eukaryota; kingdom Metazoa; phylum Chordata; class Amphibia; order Anura; family Microhylidae; genus Gastrophryne; species Gastrophryne carolinensis. Next base: position 59,603,394 of record CM051235.1, read on the forward strand.
GCGGCCTCCTAGGAAGCCTTTGCTCCCAGTTTGGGATTTGAATTTGGTTTTGTCTGCCTTGCAGGGTTCCCCGTTTTGAACCTTAGCAGTATATTGCACTTTCTATGCTTACTCAGAAGGTTGTTTTGCTGGTTGCCATCACTTCTGTTCGGCGTGTTTCAGAGTTGGCAGCCTTGTCTATTAAGGCTCCTTACTTTGAGAGGCATCAGGACAAGGTTGTTTTCCGCTTCAAGCCAGATTTCCTTCCAAGGTGGTCTCTGCTTTTCATTTGAATCAGGATTTTGTTCTTCCCTCCTTGTGTCCTAAGCCCAGCAATGACAAGGAGAGGGTTTTGCATTCTTTGAATGTGGTTCACTGTGTGAAGTACTATTTGGTGGCTACTTCTCCTTTTCGTAGGACTGACGCCCTTTTTGTGGTGCCCTCTGGGCCTAGGAAGGATTTGGCTCCTGCCAAGTCTTCCATAGTAAATGGATTCGCCAGGCCATTGTTGGGGCATATTATGCTCATTTTACTCGTGCTGTTGGGGCGTCCTGGGCCTTCCAGCACCAGGCTTCTGTTGAGCAGGTTTGTAAGGCTGCTACTTGGTCGGCGGTTCACACTTTTTCCTAGTTTTACAAGGTTGATGTTCGGGCCTCAGCGGATGCTGTTTTTGGCTGCAAAGTTCTGCAAGCTGCAGTGGTTTAAGTTTGTGCCTTGTTGCCTTGTTTTTGGATCCCCGCCCTTTATGGACACTGCTATTGGATGTCCCAAGTGTAATGAATGTCTTGAAGCGGGGTGTGTGACATACTTAGAATAATACCATTTTGTGAATACTCACCTGTAAAATGGGTATTATAAGTATGTCACACACCCGCTTCACCCCGCCCTTTTGTATTCTGGATCCTTTATATGGTGAACCTTTGTTAGTTTTAATTGGCTTTCCTGGTCCCTTGATCTTACTGCTATCTTTATACTGGAGAATGAGTGGGAGGTCCCAGGTATTTATGGGTCGGGAGGGTCCTTCCTTTTTTTGTTATCATCTCTGCAAGATCGCCATCTACAGGTCAGTATACCCACATGTAATGATTGTCTTGAAGCGGGGTGTGTGACATACTTATAATACCCATTTTACAGGTGAGTATTCACAAAATGGTATTATCCCGATTCTGTCTCGAAGACGATATATTGCAATTTTTTTTTATTTTATTTTTAATTAAAAAAAAATAACATAGGGTCCCCTTCCCGGGGGAGACCCATTATTTGGAGTTAAAAACAAAACACTGAGGCCCACTGAGGTCCAGCTTAGATGTTCTCTGGCCAATGCAAGATGTTGAGACCACTTACTGGTCGTGTGATCAGGTGCCTTTGCCGGTCATCTAGCATGAATACCATGTTAATGTCATTGGGTGCCTCTCCCCTCCATTAAATGTGCCTGGAGTTGTGTGGCATTGTTCACGATGAAATGGTCATCCGTGTGGGATGTGGCCAAATGACGGTGACTTCTCTGTGATTCTTCCGGTCTCTCTGTATCTCTGTTGTAACCTGCTGATGGCACGCTAAGCTCCGTGGCCACTTCCGCCTGAGGACATCCTGTTTGTAGCCGGTGCAATGGCCAGCTGCTGTTGATCATTTGCACGTGTATGTACTCCCAAATGCACATGCACGCACCCCCAGACATAGGTGGCATGGTAGATGGGCAGGCGGACAGGTGCGTGGATGTGCAGGGAGTTGTTGAGCATGCAGGTAGGGAGGCAGGGGGGTGGGTAGGTAGGTGGCCAGGCAGGCAGATGGGTTGTTGGGCAGGCATGTGGGTGTGTAGGTAGGTAGGTGGGCAGGAGAGGAGTTGGTTGAAAGGCGGATGGGTTGTGTTGGGGGGGGGTAGGACATGTGGGTGGAAAGACACAGGTGGGCAGATGGGTGGGCTTACTGGTGACCTACGGGACAAATACCCCCCCCCCCCCCAATCAGACAAAGTAATTGGCCATACGCATTCACTGCCAGGCTTCGGCACGCTCCCTTCATTAAAAAGAATTGGTGGGTGTGCTGATGTTGTGGGGTGGGGGGCTGCGGTTATTTTGATACAGAGATATTACCACTAGTAATTGGTATTCAAGCGAGAACGCCACCTTGCCCCTTTATAGATTTATACTACCAGACTAGGATGTGGGGGACAAAAAGGTGAGTGCGTGTGTGTTTTTTCTGTGTGAGTGTTTTGGCTGGACCCTTTAAATTGAATCTAAAACCTGTCCATCAACTCTAGTCTAACCTACAATCTCATGTCATCACTGAGCTGGCCATTATAAAGATACTCGCCCTTTCCTTGTAGAGTACCATCCAATAGGGGAAAGAAATGCCTGCACATAAGCAGCATCCTCCAATAGGAGATGTGCAGCTGTTTTTTGGTCCTCTCTCATACAGAGCTCAATAAGGAAAAGGTGAAATCGGGGCTCATGGGCGATGGGAGGAGACTGGTTGAAGTCCTTATGGAACTGCATCTCTCATGGCACGTCGATGTTTTGGAGGGTTTAGGTATGCCTGAAATATACTGGCTGGTCTGTGAAGTCTCAGTAGAGATAAAAAGTGCATACCATGGCCTTGATTCAATAAAGTTATAAAGGGGGGTGGGAGCAGCTCAATCACTATTATTTATACAAAATTATTATTATTCAGGGCCTGGAAACTAATTTACCGTCCAGTTTAACCCTCTCATCATCTTAGTATTAAGCACCAAACATATCTAGCTATGTGACAAGAGATTTGGTTGAATATATCTGCAGATACATGTGGAAGCCACACTGCCCCGGCAAGGCACTCTGTGTTTAGTAATTCTGAGTCCCCAAAGTTGGGACATGCAATGCAGACAAATATCTGGGAGCTACTCACCTGGGAAGCAGCCAGCCTCCCTTTAGAACACTTCACAGGGAGAAATCCATATTGACTGAATTCCTCCCTGCTTGTGCTCATGGCAATAAAGGTAGAAAAAAATTCTCATGGTAGTAAAAGATTCAATTCATGAGAAAAAAGCCTGAATTACACTGTTGCTGAATCACCAGCTAAGAAAACAATGAAAGTCAATGGCACTTTTTTACTCCTTAGAAAAGTAGAGAACTGTTTACTCCTTTCTACACTGTAGTGAAAGCTGCCATTGACTTTCATTGTCTTTTTATCTGGTGATTCAGTAACAGTGACATTCTCAGGCTTTTTTCTCATGAATTGAACTATTTTACTACCATGAGAATTTTTTTCTACCTTTATTGAATCGAGGCCCTAATGTCTATGGAACAAGCTGCAGGCCACTGTTAGCCCTGTGCCGCTAGTCTCTGGGCCCTCAGTTGCTGCTGTTACTGATGGCTGTGTTAGCTTTTCCCCTTTGAGTCAGTCAGTAGAATGAGGCCTCTCAGGTTTTTATACACTTTTAGGAATGAATTTCTCGGCTAACATTCACATTTTTCTTTTCTTTTATCAGATCGGTAACTCGCAGCTACTATAGAGGAGCGGCAGGAGCGCTGCTGGTCTATGACATTGCAAGGTGAGTGCTCACTGCTCTTATCAGTCCTCAGATTTGGATTTTCTTAGATTGCAGATTCCTTCCGGCTGACGTCCTGAGCTCCAGGTCGCTTTCACCCAATAACTGTGCACAAAGGCTCCAGTCAGACCTGTTCTCGGTAACTGGTCCTGGCCCAGGAAAAGGCTAATGATTAACTGCTGTGTTGGGTAACTAATATCTTCTGACCTCTGCTGTACTGCGGGCAAGCCTGTATACTAGGGGTGTGAATTGGCAAGAATCTGGCGATACAATACGTATATCCCAAATCTGTCTCAAAGATGATACTCTTTTTTTTTTGGGGGGGGGGGCAGCCGCATCCCCCGCTCACCAGGCAGGAAGGTCGGGCGCGCACAGCTAGAGGTGAGAAAGGATGCGGGCAGAACGCTCAGACGCGGCGAGGGCTCCAGGAGAGGGTGCGTGTTCCGGGGGGTTTCACACAGCAGGGCATCCCAAGGACTAGAACTCGGGAGGCCCTGGAAACTTTAAACCGGACCTTCAGCGTGATTTAATGAAAAGCCCAAACTCTTAAAAAACGGTTCCCCAGCATCTAAGATTAATATATTTTACGTTTTTAGTCACTAACTTATTATTCGTTCCCCCACTGGGCTGCAACTCTGTTCAGGAATTTAGGATACGGGCGCATCTTGACTCAGAAGCATCACACTTACTGAGGAGAGGAGAGTGGAATAAAGTACAGGGGGGCGGGTTATAGCTGTGCTTTGCTCAGACTGAGCAGAGCTGGGGTCAGGAAAAGGTCAGCAATCCCAGGATTCAGAGCAGCACAGTCAGGAGGCACTTCCTGTTCGCAGGCTGCCTGATAAGATGGCGGCTTCCATAAGCCGCCATCTTGGATGTTTAAAGGCTCGTGACATGCAGTAGATGCAGGTAGGATGATTTTTAATGTGGACAATCTGTATGTACAGAGTGTGGGAAACATATAAGATAGACTCTTATTCAGAGTGAAGGTCCGCTTTAAGATTCCATGGACTCCTCTTTAAAACCTTTTTTTTTGGGGGGGGGAGGGGTTTAAAAAAAAGTTTGGACTAGGCAGATTAGCATTCAGGTTCAGCCAACTGTTGACATATTTAATTTTATTTTATTAAATCGTGAATAAAAGAGGACGTGCCCTTTAAAGCAGAACAAAACCCGTCCAGCTGTCCGCCTGCCATGGCATCCCGAATCAGGATGCCCGGCTGTGTGAAACCCCCTCAGGGCACCAATAAACGCTTACCTTCCCCCGCATGACATAGTGATGGCAGACAGCTCTCACTGAACGCGAGTCTGCGCATGCTCCTTTGGAATTAGGAAGCGGGGAGTGAATAGCAGCGTTCTGGGGGGTTTCACACAGCGGGGCATCCCAAATTGGGGGACTGTTTTGCTTGAATCAGATTAGTTATTTGGGAATAAATGAGCACCAAGCACTGTAATATCTGCTGTCCACTCCCCATCTTTATTTTTCTTGACTCAAACAATAATCCCTCTTGTGTATGTTGTCCTGTCTCTATATACTGGTAGCTGTCAGTGCCAGCCTCCGCCAGGTACAGTGAGGGCTCACCACCATTATACAGGGGCCCAGGCGGTGCTGCAGGGTTACACTGGCAAAAGTGGTTCTATAACCTGCCCTACAGGACTTGCTGGAATATACCCTGTGCTACCCCGCAGCCTGGGATACCTGCTGTGCCAGGGATAGGAAGGACCTGTGACCAGCAAGCACCAATTAATTACAGCAAATTCTCCCAGGAGGCCCAGTGCCATCTAAATTATTATTTATTTATTAATAAAGCACCATCATAGTCCGTGGCACTGTACAGGGATAAGACAAGTCAAATACTTATGATACGACAATGGGGTTAGGTTCAGAGCCAGGTGAGAATTCTCCCACCTTTTTTGGGAGAGAAAGCGGTCATTGACTTTTATTGTCTACCTTGGGGCTGATTCACTGACAGGTGAAGATTTATACCCGGTAGACAATGAAAGTCAATGGCAGTTTTCGCGCCTAAAAAAAAATCGACCCCAATGTATATAATATACATGATATTATGTATCCAGTGTAACAAAAAAGTAACTAAATAACCTATACTCCAGTAAAATAAGCCTACACTCAAGCCACAGCCTAAAGCGGACCTTCACCCTGAAAAAGAGTCTATCTTATATGTTTCCCCCACCCTGTACATACAGATTGGCCACATTAAAAATCATCCTACCTGCACCTATTTCGTTTTTTTTCAACCTTTTAACATCCAAGATGGCGGCCCATGGGGTCTCAGGCAGCCTGCAAACAGGAAGTGTCTTCTGACTGTGTCGTTCTGCATTCTGGGATTGCTGTCCTTTTCCTGACCCCAGCTCTGCTCTGTCTGTGCAAAGCACAGCTATAACCCGCCCCCTGTGCTTTATCCCGCTCTCCTCTCCTCAGTATGTGTGATGCTTCTGAATCAAGATGGCGGTGCCTGTATCCTAGAGTCCTGAACAGAGTTGCAGCCCAGTGGGGGAAAGAATAATAAGTAAGTGACTAAAAACTTAAAATATATTAATTTTAGATGCTGGGGAATAGCTTTTAAGGATTTGGGCTTTTCATTAAATGATGCAGAAGACCCAGTTTAAAGCAGACCTATAGTCAAAACCAACCATAGGCCGTTGCTTGGGATGCCCTGAAGTTGGGTAAAACCCTCACTTGTACCACACGCGCGAGTGGCTGGCGACCTGTCCCATTCAACCCCTGTCCAGTGAGCGCTATCGGTTCACAGGTAGATTTGTAACTGCTGGAGTACTGTTAGCAGCTGCCTATAGTCCTTTAAAGCAGACCAACAGTCAAAAATGACTTAAACCAGACCAACACAACAAACGGTGCTCCTATGTATCCCTCCCCAGGGCAATTTAGATTGCTGCACATAAAAATGAATTTACCTTTTTCTAACTCTTGCTGTAGTAAATTTTAAAAACAAAATGTTGGCTCATGGATCTGCAGGCCAGCTGCAAACAGGAAGTGCTGCTGGGCTTCCTGTTACCATGCACTGTCAGTTATGTCAATTGAATCCAGGCAAGCAGCATGGCTGAGATGCTGGGAGAGGAAGCTCCAAAATGGCCGTTACCTTTCTTTTCCAGCTGTGCGAGGCTGTTGGTCCAGTTTAAACCGGATTAAACCGGACCTTCAGCATGATATAATGAAAAGCCCAAACCCTTAAAAAACGATTCCCCAGCATCTAAAATTAATATATTTTAAGTTTTTAGTCACTTATTTTTTATTATTTCCCTCACTGAGCTGCAACTCTGTTCAGGACTCTAGAATACGGGTGCCACCATCTTGCCTCATAAGCATCACATACTGAGGAGAGGAGAGCAGGATAAAGTGCAGGGGGGCAGGTTATAGCTGTGCTTTGTACAGACAGAGCAGAGATGGGGTCAGGAAAAGGACAGCAATCCCAGAATGCAGAGCAGCACAGTCAGAAGGCACTTCCTGTTTGCAGGCTGCCTGATGTTCCATGAGCCGCCATCTTGGATGTTTAAAGGCTCAGAAAATGCAGTAGATGTAGGTAGGATGATATTTAATGTGAGCAATCTGTATGTACAGGGTGTGGGAAACATATAAGATAGGCTCTTATTCAGGGTGAAGGTCCGGATTAATGTGAGCAATCTGTATGTACAGGGTGTGGGAAACATATAAGATAGACTCTTACTCAGGGTGAAGGTCCGGATTAATGTGAGCAATCTGTATGTACAGGGTGTGGGAGACATATAAGATAGACTCTTACTCAGGGTGAAGGTCCGGATTAATGTGAGCAATCTGTATGTACAGGGTGTGGGAAACATATAAGATAGACTCTTATTCAGGGTGAAGGTCCGCTTTAAGTATAGGTTGACTTTAGTGGAGTGGGAAGTAATCATAAATCTATTAAGTGAAGCAGAGGCCAGAGAGGTTTATTGACATAACATGCAGGTGCCCCTTAAAGTGGAACAAAACCCACCAGCAGCTGCCCTAGAATCTAAAAGATTCCAGGGCCTGGCCGCTGGCTTTCCCCTGGGGCATCCCATACAAGGTGGAGGTGAGTGAATAGTGGCGTTTTGGGGGTTTCCCAAAGTGGGGCATCCCAATATTGGATGCATTGGGGGGACAGGAACAAAACCTGGGAAAGTCGAATTCCTGAGTTTTGTTTTTAACCTGTCCTGCCCTGGCACTGAAGCAGGAATGCGGGCGGGGAGCGTTACCTTGCCTGAAATCCAGGGCTGTCACCGCCGCACCTGCAGCAGCCACACAGGGGGTCATAGGGATGCCTCCCCTGCTCTGTGCACGCTCCCATCTGTCCTTCACCTGTATGGGGGGGGGGGGGGGGGCTGTACACTGGAGAGCAGGCCCCCCCTCCTGTCCTACCTTAGTGCCAGGGTGGCAGGGCAGGGGGTTTATTTGACAGGGCATGCCTTTTAAAGTAACCAAAAACCCAGAATTTCGACTATCTTGGGGTTTGGTCCTTTCCCTCTCGGAGCCTTTCCCGCTGGTCGTCTGAGCCTTTCCCAGAGCGTCGTCACAGCGTCTAAGGCCAGGGCACGCACCCTGCTAGAGGGATAGCGGGGATGTGGGAGTGGCTCGTGTGTGCGCCAGTAAGTGAATGGGGCGACCTGGGGGTTTCACACAGCAGGACATACCGAGCCAATTGCGGTGGGTTTTGGTCTACCAGACTTCCACTTTAAAGGGCATGTCCCGTCAAATAATAGAAATGTTACTATACTAACTGTACCTGGCGTGCTATAGATCCATCCAGCTCCTGCAGTTTCAGTGTGCAGCAGAAAGCTCACCCTGGCCTCGGCCATTCCCACTCCCACCCGCCCCCCCCAAGCTTCATGACAGTGTGTGAGCTACAGGCTTCATTCACAATACCTGGCTTCCTTGCTCCCCTGCAGCGCCCCCTCTCTTCGGAAGGCAGCAAGTTATTGGGAATGGAAAGCAGTATGGAAAGCTCGCACACTGTGACAGACAGAGTCAGGGAAATGCCAGGGAGCATGGCCTACATAAATATAGTCTCTTTTTTTTTTCTAGAATCCTCCTAAACGACTGTATACTAAGTATTATTGCCTAAGGATGGGCTTTAAAGTGGAACAAAACCCGCGGGCAGCTGGCTTGAGATCTAAAAGATTCCCGGGTCAGCCGCTGGCTTTCTCCTGGGGCATCCTGAATCGGGATGACCTGCTGTTTCAACTCCCCAGGAAGCCCGGGATACACTCACCTCTCCCTCGGTCCAATGGCTCTCGGCCAATGTCCGACTCTCATTGTTTTAAATGGGGTGCGCACACTGCCGCATCCCCAGCGTCATGCATGGCTGAATGCCTGGGATGGGAGCACGCGCACGGGCAGGGATGCGGCAGCACTCATTATAGTCAATGAGAGCCTTTTGCCAAAATACGTAAGCATAGCAAACTGCTCTCATTGGCTGAGTGCCGACGCACATGCTGTTGGACCGAGGAGAAGTGAGTTTTAGTGGGTGAATTGGGGGGGGGGGGGGGGGGGGTCACACAGCGGGACATCTCATGTCGGGATGGCCCCGGGGAATGGAACAAACCCAGGAAGGTCCAAATCCTGGGGTTTGGTACCCTTTAAAGTGGACCTAAACCCACTGCGATTGGCGCAGGAATCTATAATATCGGGATGCCTTGCTGTGTGAAAACTCCCAGGTAGCCCCCAATTGACTTACCTTGTTTCCCGGTCCAACGGCATATGCGCCGCATCCCCACTATCCCTCTAGCAGGGCGCGTGCCTGGGGCCAGGCATTTGTGAATGGCCTGGTTCCTGTTAGAGGGAAGCGCCGTCAGCATGCTCGGGGCCGCTGCTCTGTAGGATCGGGAAGAGGTGAGTTGGTCTCTGGGTTCTGGGGGTTTCACGCAGCTGGGTTCTCTAGGAGAATCCCCAGGGTATAGCCAAAATTCACTTTAAAGTGGACCAACACCCAGGGGTGATCGGCCCGGAAATCTATAAGATTCCCGGGCCGATCACCTCCCTCACCGCGGGACATCCGAGATCGGGATGTCCCGCGGGGTGAAACCCCCCAGAAACCCCAAAAACATCTTACCTGATCCGCCGCCGCTTCCGCCGCCGCCGCCTCCCGCGCGCCCCTCCAGACGTGCCCGCGCCGGCCCTCTGTGAATGGCCGGCGGGGGCGCGCGCGCGCCGAGAGTGACGCGCGGGAGGCGGCGGAAGCGGCTTGGATGTTCCTGATCCCCACCTGGACGTTGGCGGGGATTGGCTGCGGCGTTCACATGGGAGCGTTGAGAGGTGAGTTTTTTGGGGTTTCCCCGCCGAAGTGGACCAAAACCCAGGATAGTCAAAATCCTGGGTGTTGGTCCACTTTAAAGAGAGTAATGACTGTTTGTGCAGTTTTAAAATCAGCCAGTAGGTGGCAGTCCAGCACCACTCCTCCAATGTAGTTCTAACTTTGTACTTGTAATTTTTACAGAATGCAACAAGGAGGAAATAAAAATCCCCATTGTAAATAGAAAATGCCCCTTTTTTCCTGGTAAGCAGCTGACAGTGACTTTCACCCTCTTGTCTTTTCTGTTGAGCTGGTCTAGTCCGGTAGCCGCCCCATTCCTCATCTCCACCTATGTAGAAACAACACTGGCCAACCGGCAGAGCTTGTACCAGCAGAGCCACGTTTAGCACAGTCATGTTCTACACTAGACTGTCATGATAAATGAATAAATATATTGGACTGGATTTCCGCTTTAAAGCTCCTTTCACACCGCTGTGCTGCATTGCGTTTTGTTTGTGTTGCCATAGACGTCCATGGAGCTGCATTTGTGTTGAGTTGGAAACACCGCATGCAGGACTTTTCCGATGAGCTGCTAGATGTGAAAGAGGCCTAACAAAAATTCCTGCAGGGCAGGTGTCAGCACTAGACATACCCGGGCAGATGTTGTGGCCCCTGCACCTTGAGAGGGCCCACCTCATTCCCTCTACCCTGGGCAGCCTGGCTGCGAAGACAGAAGATTGTCTCTCTCTGGATTATCGCAGGCGAGCGGGGCATCCCAAGCCCGTCGGCCCTGCAGGCCTATTCCCACCTGTTCCGGACCCATTCTGCCTCCCAGCCTCCGGCTGAAGGTTCAGGTGAAGGTAGGGGAGCACCTGGGGTCGGGTGTTCACAGAGCTAGGCTCTGGGCCGCAGATCCTGTACACAAAGGGTAGCCGGCCATAGGCTATGGTGAGCCTATTTGGGGGGGGGGGGGGGGGGAGGAGAAACCACCCGGGGACCCTCTTGCCTGTTTTGTTTCATGTGCTACTGGTGACTTTCGTATGATTATTGTGTTTGTGCTTCACTGTCCTCTGACTTGTGGTGCTTGGTGCTGCTGGTGACTTTTGGTAGGCTGCTGGCTGATTCCCCCCCCCCCCCCCACCGTGCGCCCTGTGTGCGCCCTCGCTTCCCTCTCGGCCTGCTCCGCTGGTGGGGGGGGGGGTAGTCCGGCCGCCTCATCATGCGGCTGATCGGCGTTTTTTATTCCGCCGTCGCGTGCGCTTGCTGTGCTGAGCCCCCCTTCTACCTCCCCTCTGGGCGCCATTTCCTGTGCTCGGGCGCCTGGAGTTTTTTGTGCGCTGCCAGGGAGTGGGGCCGCGCAATGACACAATCCGAGACATCGCTGCGCAGCCCGCCCCTCGAGGTGCCTTTCTGTCTCCTCGCCCGGCGCCATCTTGCGAGACGCATGCTTCTCTGCTGGGGTCCCGGAACTCCAGGCTGCACTCCGACCTGTAGTGAGGCCTGCTGTCGGTTCTGCACCGCTGCTGCACTGTGGATCAGTCTCTCCTGCACCCGATCCATGAGTCCGATCCTCCTCATTTTACTTTATTATTATTATTATTATTATGCATGTGGGGAATCCCGGGTCTGGGCCATTAGCGCCTATTACCCTTGACGTACCATTTTTGTTTAATCACCATATGGAGGCTTCTGGGGATAGCGAGCTTGTGGGCCCCTCGAGGCGGGCTCCGCTGTGTCTTGTATGTGGTATATCCCCTTTGAGCGGTCGCAGCGCTGTTTGTGTCCCCTGCGCCCAGAGCGTTATTGCAGAACAGGATAGGGCCTAGCGTCCCACTCCCCGTCCCATTTTACCTGCGGCTTTGCCGACATCCCCGCGTCTACATTTAGCTCCCAGTGAGGGGGAGGTCAGCCGGGGGTCCCATTCAGACCTGGCATTACGCGTGGCCAACCTTAAAGGACATTTGGCACGCCCGGCAGTCTTCTAGTAAGAAGCGGCATTTGGAACCGGCTTACTCTCTCTTTGCTGATGATGATGATGACGCCTATGTGGCTCTTGGCGGTCGTGACTCCATGGAGGAGTGTGAGTTATTCCATGATTCCGACCGTCCAGGCGACTTTGACAGTGACCCTGGACCTTCCTCGGATGAGGACATGTGGCTCCCCGACGATACGGATAGTTTGTTGTCTGCGGTGTTTGAGACCTTACACATTGTTCCCCCTAATGCGGCTAAAAGAAAGCAGGGGGAGCTCTTCCGTCCTGATAGACAGCGCCTGGTGTTCCCGGAGCAGGGACATTTCTCCAAAATGGTATTTAAGGAAGGTGAAAGGCCTAATAAACTGCCCTCGGTGCCCAAGGAGCTGGACAGGCGGTACCCCTTTTCGGAGGAATTGGTCCGTCTTTGGTCTTGTCCGCCGGAGGTGGACGCTCCTGTCCTGGGGCTCTCCAATACTTCCGTTTATCCGGACACTACTACTTTACGTGATAATGCTGATCGGCGCATGGACCAGCTTGCCTGCCATGCCTTCCCCTTTGTGGGGGCTGGTCTGCACCCTGTGTGCGCCGCGGCCATTGTCTCTATTGCCATTAAAGAGAAGGTAAAGCGCCTTGTTGAGGCTACTTGTTCCCGCAAGCGAGCGGACGAGCATAAGGAACTTTTGGCCCGTGCTGACTTTATTGCCTTTGTGCTCTCAGCCATGGACGATGCCGTCCGGCTTGGAGGTAGGGCTTCGACTCTGCTGGTTGCTCTCCGTCGGTCTGTTTGGCTGCGGCAGTGGGCGGCCAATGCTGCTGCCAAGAAATCTCTCACCGGACTTCCCTTCCTGGGACTCCGTCTCTTTGGGGAGCGTCTTGATCACGTGGCCAAGGATGGCGCCGGAGACATTCACAGCCGGGGGTCTTCTTCCTTTCGACCCTTCCGAGCGGGACACAGCTCCTCCTTCCCTGGCGGTCGCAGGGAATCCTGGGGACGAGGTAGGGCCCGCGGTCGTCCTGGTCTCTCCTGGGGGTCCAAGCCTAAGCCACCCCACTAAGCCCCCTCAGGCATGAGGGGGCGCCCTCACCCATCCGGGTGGGGGGACGGCTTCTGCTCTTTGCTCACGTCTGGAGACAACTTGTCTCGGACAGGTGGATTCAGGAGGTGGTGTCCTCCGGCTACAAGATAGAGCTGGCAGCTTGGCCGCCTCCAAGTTTTCTTCGGTCCCGGATTTCCCCAAACCCTGTGACAGCACAGGGCCTGAGGTTGGCTGTCCAGCGTCTTCTGTCATCAGGAGTGATTTGTCCTGTGCCTCCTCAGGAACGGGGTCGGGGGTTCTATTCCAATCTTTTCAAGCATTTCCGCATGGAGACCTTGGGGTCGGCGGTGAGCTCCCTTCGACCCGGCAATTTCATGACCACAGTGAACATCAAGTATGCCTATCTGCGCGTTCTTCCGGGGACATCAGAAGTTCCTAAGGTTCGCCTTGGAGGACCAACACTACCAGTTCGTGGCCTTGCCGTTCGGTATCTCTTTGGCTCCTCGGGTGTTCACCAAGGTGTTGGCAGGTGTCATGGCCCTCCTGAGGGGCCAGGGCATTCGCATTCTTCCTTACATGGACGACTTGCTGATTGCTGCCCAGCCTTTTCAACAGGCCGAGAGCGATACTCGGAAGGCTTTGTCCACTCTCGAGGCCTTCGGTTGGGTGATCAATTATCCCAAATCCTCAATCACTCCGTCCTTTGTGATGTCCTTCCTGGGCATGACTTTGGACACCTCTTAGGTCAAGGTGTTCCTCCCTCAACAGAAGGTGGAGGGTCTTCAGACGCAGGCACGGGCCTTACTGTCATGCTCCCACCCCTCCATCCGTCTGGGGATGCAGTTGGTTGGTCTCATGGTGTCTTGCTTCGAGGCTGTACCCTTTGCCCAGTTTCATATGAGACCTCTTCAGTTGATTCTCTTGTCCGTTTGGGATCTGACACAGGAGTCCTTGGAGCAGGAATTTGCTCTGTCCCCTCTGGCCAGACAGTCCCTCTCGTGGTGGTTGGACTCGAGAAACCTTCTAGTGGGCAGGTCCTTTCTCCTTCCTTGCTGGGAGATTGTCACCACAGACGCCAGTCTGACCGGTTGGGGAGGGTTCTGGCGATCTCTGAAATTCCAGGGCCAGTGGGGTCCGCAGGAGGCTCATGTACCTATCAATCTTCTGGAGCTGAGAGCGATCAGGTTGGTCCTCTCTCGGTTGACTCCCCACCTACGGGGTCGAGCAGTCCAGGTCCGCTCGGACAATCAGACGGCTTCGCCTACATCAATCATCCGGGCGGGACTCGGAGCAAGCAAGCCCTCAAGGAAGTGTCCCTGATCCTGTCTTGGGCAGAGGAGAATGTTCATTACATCTCGGCGGTTTACATCCCGGGGGTGGAGAACCAGGAGGCGGACTCCCTGAGCAGGGGGTCGTCTCGTCTGGGGGAATGGTCTCTCAGCAACAAGATCTTTCACGCTCTGTGTCGCCGCTGGGGTCAGCCGGACGTGGACCTGTTTTCGTCCTGTCACAATCACAAGCTTCCAAATTTCGTCTCCCTGTCAAGAGATCCTCTAGCCTTCACCACAAATGCGCTAGCTATTCCGTGGACCGAGTTTTGTCTCCTTTATGCTTTTCCTCCTTTCCTCTTCTGGGGCGTGTGCTGCGCAAGTTAGCCCAGGAAGGGGTGCCGACCATCCTGGTGGCTCCCCGCTGGCCGAGAAGAGTCTGCTTCGCGGACATCGTCCAGATGGCCGTGGATCTCTTCGTCATGCCCGACTATCCAGGGCTCCTCACTCGCCGCTGCGCCATCCCAATTTACAAACGCTGGCCTTGACGGCTTGGCTGCTGAGACCTCCATCCTGATGGATAAGGGGCTGCCGGCCTCGGTCGCCAGTGCCATGATTCAGGCTCGGAAAAAATCCTCTTCTATGATTTATTACAGGGTCTGGCACGCTTACATTGCCTGGTGTAAGTCTTTTCCTTGTCGCACCTTTTCCCTTTCCAGGATTTTGGAATTTCTACAACATGGTATAGAGTCGGGTCTACAACGGAGTACCCTTAAAGGACAGGTTTCGGCCTTGGCTATCTTTTTCCAAAGATCCTTCACCAGTCATAGGCTTATCAACACTTTTTTCCAAGGAGTTACTCATGTACGGCCGCTGCGTAAGCCCCTGCTACCGGTGTGGGATTTGAGCTTGGTGCTTTCTGCTCTCCAGGGTCCTCCCTTTGAGCCCTTGTGCGATGCGGCTCTGTCCTTTCTGACTCTGAAGGTGGTCTTTTTGGTAGCTATCACCTCAGTGCGTCGCGTCAATGAGCTGGTGGCGCTTTCTATGAAACCTCCTTATTTTGAGCGGCATCAGGATAAGGAGGTATTCCGTTTCAAACCGGAATTCTTGCCCAAAGTTGTCTCTGCCTTTCATCTCAATGAGGACATGGTCTTGCCTTCCTTGTGTCCTGCCCCTTCTAATTCTAAGGAACGGAATCTTCATTCTCTGGATGTGGTCAGGGCACTTAAGTACTATTTGGTTGCCACGGAGTCATTTCGGAAGTCGGACTCTGTTCTCCCTGACGGACCTAGGAAGGGCTTGCCTCCAGCCTCCAGCCAAATACACTATCAGCAAGTGCATCAGACAGGCGGTGGTGCAAGCATACTCTGCCAAGGGGAAGGAACCCCCTTTCCGTGTTACAGCTCACTCCATTAGAGCTATTGGTGCCTCTTGGGCTTTTCAGCACCAGGCTTCTGTTGAACAGGTTTGTAAGGGCCTCAGCTGATGCTGTTTTGGTCGCAAGGTGCTTCAGGCGGTAGTGGCATGAACTACGTACTGTTGCTTATTGGGGATCCCACCCTTATTCTTGGACACTGCTTTTGGATGTCCCAATAGTGAATTGAAGATGAAGCGACCCGTGCTGGAATACCCAGAAAAATACAATTCTGTGATTACTCGCCTGTAGAATTGATTTTATGGGTATCTAGCACGGGTCGCTTCATCCCACCCTTGTTCTGTTATCTTTTTTTGCCTTGTGATGGTGCTTACTTTGAGAGAGTTCATAGTGGGGATGTTACTTAACATGGTCTTTGCCTCCCGGCTTCTTGTATTACTGCTTTTCAACACTGGGTATTATGGGTGATTTGCTGCCTTTTATGGGCTGGGAGGAGCCACAAGTCTTCTTGCAGTCGACTGCGCCACCTGGTGGCGTATAACCCAATAGTGAGGAATTGAAGATGAAGCGACCCGTGCTAGATACCCATAAAATCAATTCTACAGGTGAGTAATCACAGATTTGTATTTTTTTTTTGTGTTTCTTTCCTTCTATTCTTCATTCTTTCTTTCTTTTCTTCCATCTATTTTTTGTTTCTTCCTTTCATCTGTTCGTTCTGCTATTCCTTTTCTTTCTTTGCTCCTTTTTTCTCGCTGTTTTCTATCTTCTTTCCTTCTGTTATTTGTTTTTCTGTCATTACATTTATATTTTCTTTCCTCCTTTCTCTTCTGTTTTTCCCCCATTTCTTCTCTGCCTTTCCTGTTCTTTTCTGTCATTACATTTATTCTTTCTTTCTAATGCTTTTGCATTCATTCTAATGTGTTCTTTATATTTCCGCGCATTGCTAGAGGGAAGCAGAGGATGTGGCTGTCAGAGCCGCTCAGGCCTTCGGTGGTTGTGTGCGCCGGCCTGGGTGAGTGAGGCTGCCTTGGCTGGGGGCGGGGCCGGTCGGCGCACGTGGCGCCGCCCCGCTTGCCCGCCATTTACATGGACCTGTTGTGGCCCTTGTTGGGATGCGGGGCTGGGCGCCATGTCCGTCCGGCACCCTCCTTTTTTGTCTGTCAGGCGGCGGTTGTTCGGGAGAGGGGGCGGGGCCACGCCTTGCTGTGCTAGTGTCTGGCGGGGGGGGGGCCGGAGCGCTTTGCGCGCTTAGGCCGGTCCGCCCTTCTTCTCCTTCTCTCTTCCTCCTCGTTACGGGTTGCCGATCTCGGCGGAGGTTCCCTGCGCCGCCATTGTAAGTTTTATTGTTTTCGTTTGTGACCCTTTGCGTTTGGTGCTGCAGCATACCTCTGCAGATGTGTTCTTTCACCCCTCTATCCCCTCAATATGTTTTATAGGACAGTTAGCAGACAAACAAGGACCAAGCCTGCTTGGAAATGAATCATGATCCTTGTGACACGAACAACCCTATAAAATGTTTGTGTTATGCCATAATGGTGTGAAGTGCTGGCCTTTGCCTTCCCTCTTCCCTAATGAAAGTGTGCGTGCTTTATTTACTAAGGTCACCCACAGGATTTATCACACTTTGACATGTCTCATGTTTTGTTACAGATAGTTGTTCTGTAAGTTTATGATTATAAGTGGTATTTCTTGCCTCAGAGGTTGCTATCCTCACACTTGCGCATTGTTTTGGATAATAATAATTTGATAATTCCCATAAAAAAAAAAAATCCCCAAAAAGTGTGCCAATTTCCCCTCTACAGTTTTTTTTTAACCCGGCAAACCAAGAATAGGGGCTGGTAATCCCAGCACTGAACAGCTGGCCCCCCGTCATGGTTATTACCAACCCTTATGCCCTATGGCACAGATCCTGTGCTGAGCAACAACCTATGTTGTTGTGCACCAGGCTTGTCCACATCCCTACTCCCATTGGTGGTGCTGGTAATGTAGCCCCGGGGGGTGTAGCGAGCCACCTGGCGGGATGTTGGGCAGGTGGCTTGCTGTCCCGCTGCCCTTTGAACTGTTATAGGAGTCTTTTGGGCCCCTTACCATTTTAGAGGTAGTGAAAAAGTAGATAAAACATAGCAAAAATAATCTTTATTATACTTAAAGGAGCACTATCACAAATTTTTGATTGGAACTTGAAATGGTACTTGGAATGTAGGTAAATGGTGTAGTGAGCAGTAAATGTGTGGTTAAAAAGTAATTATTGTGATTCTGTAGAGCAGCAGCTGCTGTAAATGTCGGCTGAGTGACGGAGCCCGTCACCTGGGAGCAAACCGAATGGAGTGCGGGGGGTGGAACGTCTCCCCGGCACTGCTTGTGCAGATGAGCGCCACAGATTACTGGAGGGAAGGGGAGCTGTAGAGCATCAGCTGCTGTAAATGTCAGCTGGGTGATGGGGCCCATCACCTAGGAGCAAACCAAATGGAGTGCGGGGGAGAACGGCGCTGCTTGTGCAGATGAGTGGCGCAGCTTACTGAATGGAAGGGGAACAGAGGGGGATGTGCAGAGTAAGGGGCAGAGTTTCAGTCTGTAGTGAGGGAGGGATTGTATTTTTGTGTTTTCATCCTGTTTTTGCTGCTCTACACATTTATTATTATAATTGTAAATATGTAAACACAGAGCATAAATGTATAACTGTCAATTTTCTTATTATGGAACACTGGCCCCTTAAAGTGGACCAAAACCCAGGATAGTCAAAATCCTGGGTTTTGGTCCACTTCAGGGGGGCACCCCTAAAACCCCCCAGAAACCCCCAAACTCACCTCACCACGCTCCCACGGACAAGCGGCGGACAAGGCAGCGCGTCCGCCGCCGCCTCCCGCGCGCCCCTCTGACAGTGCGCGCGCCCGCGCCGGCCATTCACAAACGGCCGGCGCGGGCGCGCGCACGGGATCAGGTGAGTTCTTTTGGGGTTTTGGGGGGGGGGTCCCTCACCGCGGGACATCCCGATCTCGGATGTCCCGCGGTGAGGGGGGTGAATCTATAAGATTCCCGGGCCGATCACCCATGGGTGACGGTCCACTTTAACTGGCTCTTGTTCCTAGATCAATACGCTTTTACCACTTCATCCGCTGTGGTTCAATTTGTAAATATTTAAACACAGAGCAGAAAAAAATATAGTTATCAATTATCTTATCAGGTGATGCTGGCCCTTTAGATAGTCCTTATTTATATAGTAGTAGAGCTACAATTCTTCCTCTTCCAATCAAAGTGACATCAAGCTATGGCGCTTTCTTATTCTACTGTCACAACTGTAACATAGTGCAGTATCCTCAATGATCATAGACTCGTGCCGCCACCGCAGTGCCCATCACCAATACTGGGTACTCTTACCAGCTGGTAGATAGTGTGAAGCTTTTGTTTTAACTCCTCTGGGGTCTCTCCTTTGTATAGATATCCAGTTAGAGACTGTAGATACTGGTTGCAACAGATTTCAGCTCACCAGGGTAGTAGAGGTATATAGTAAAACAAAAGGGAAAAGGGATCTAGTGTAATCCCGCTTTTTTAATTTTAAAAGTATGAAATGCAACCTTAAAAATGCGCACTCACATTTAAAAAATTGACATATCGCTTGTTTTAAAATAGGCGAGGCTCTCACCCTGTTCCTATCACCACGGCCGTTGGTGTTGCTGTTTAAAGTGGACCAACACCCAGGATTTTGACTATCCTGGGTCTTGGTCCACTTCGGTGGGGCACCCCCGATCGGGGTGCCCCGCTGTGTGAAACCCCCCCGAACCCCCCAAACTCACCTCTGTCAGCGGCGACGGACAAGCCGCGGACAAGCGGCTCCTCCGCCGCCGCCTCCCGCGCGTCCCTGTTGACGCGCGCGTGCCCGCGCCGGCCATTCACAGACGGCCGGCGCGGGCGCGCGCACGACTAGAGGGGCGCGAGGGAGGCGGCGGCGGCCGGCCGCCGCCGAAACTAAGGTAAGGAGTTTGGGGGGTTTGGGGGGGTTTCACCCCGCGGGACATCCCGATCTCGGATGTCCCGCGGGGAGGGAGGTGATCGGTCCGGGAATCTTATAGATTCCCGGGCCGATCACGGGTGGGTGTTGGTCCACTTTAAGGAGTCGGGTTAACTATCGCAAATATATCCTTATGATCAATCGCCGTCAACGCGTTTCACTGCCAATGGCAGCTTTCTCAAGACATTTATTATTATGATTTTCTTTAAAGTTACCCCTGCTGCTGTCTGCAACGTCTTTCAGTTTCTTATTTCCTCTTTCATATTTTAACGACTTTTTTTCATGTACTCTTCCTCTCAGCTTTGCGTGTTTGAGCAGAACAAAACCCAGGTTTTTCACTATCCGGAGCTTTGTTCCTTGCCCCGGGGTCATCCCGACTTGGGACGCCTTGCTATGTGAACCCCCCCTCCCCCAGTTCGCCTGTCAAAACATACCTTTCGATGTCCCATGGCACATGCATGGGCTCTTGTCTAATCAGTGCTGTTTGCTTGGCTGGTTCTGTTTGCACGCAGAGCTCGGCAATGTGGAGCCAGAGCGACCGCATCCCTGGCCGCCCGGCTTATTTGAATGACAATACATGGGAGCGTGCCTCAGCCCAGAGATGCTGAGGATGGGACAGCAGCTATTTACATCACCATTGGAGCCAGGAAAAAAGGACGTTTTTTGGTGACCTGGGTGGCGTTCCACACAGTGGGGCATCCCGATTTGGGATACCCCAAGGGGAAGGCCAGTGGTCAGCATTGGAGTCTTTAGACTCCAGGATGGACCCTTCCGGGTTTTGTTCCGCTTCAATACTGTTGAAAGTCAAAATCTGGGAAAGTCAAAAAGGCACCCATTCTGATAGCATGCAATTTCCCTGTGACACTAGTTCACTGTTAACATCTCCCTGATCATTGCTCATCTGGGAAATCTGTCCTTCAATCTCTTGCCTAGATTTTTATGTGACCTTTGGCAGACAAGTGAAAATAGTGTCTGCTTGTAAAAAATAGAAAAAGATTTTATGTGACAATAACCATCCTATAAAACCTTTGCAATGTGTCATAAAGTAGCCGAGTGTATTAAAATGCTACCTTTGCCTTTTGTCTTGTTATGCTAATGACATGAAGTGCTGTGCTGGTCGTGGCTTCCTCACTTTTACATCCATTGCAATCTATGTTAACTAACAGTCCATGCGTTTTACAAGTGTTAGCTGTTATGTCTTTTTTGTCTATGAAGTGCTGTGTTTACCACAAGTTTTATAACTCGTATCGTGCCTCATATCAAGTTTGTTTTGCTGCATAAAAGAAAGATGTCGCCATAAACACAATGACTACTTAACAGTCGATGTATAACGTGGGACTCTATCAACTAGCACAAAGTGCATAAATATTCGCTCCATAAGACACACTTATTTTGTCCCAGAAGCTGGGGGAAAATGCCCCTGTGTCTTATGAAACGAATACAGAAAAAAACCCTTACATTGCAGGAGCTTCCATGGCTTCTGCAGCAGCCAGGGCTCCCTCTCTTCACTTTGGTGGGTGGGAGTGGCCTTCCCTCAGGGGAAATGTTATACTAGAGCTCTGCTTTAAATTTCAAGTACTGGAAGTAATGTGGTTTTATTCTAGTTTATGGGTGGTGCCATTATTGGGGTCAAATCTGTATTTTAATCTTGCTAACCGAAGTTTCTATCTTTTGCAGCCGGGAGACTTACAATTCCCTTACTAACTGGCTAACGGATGCCCGGACATTGGCCAGCCCCAACATCATCATCATCCTGTGCGGGAACAAGAAGGATTTGGAAGCGGAACGAGAGGTGACCTTTTTAGAGGCATCACGATTCGCCCAAGAAAATGGTACGAGTAGAAATAATATTCTCACAGTTGCTGCCGGGGGTCCAATAGGCACCTTAAAGGGGACCTGGACCTATTTAAAGAAATTGGGGCATTTTTAGAGCCCTATAGGAAGCAAAGCCACCTCCCCTGATTTACTAATAAGCGGACAGTTTAAAGGAAAAATGCTTAAAATAACCTTTATAGTGAACAGTAATAGTCACATGACCATTGTCTTCTCTGAAGTTAGACCAGTCACAGGAGTCCTCCTCTTAGTTAAACAGGTTTGTTGGCTGGAGGATTGTGACGGCTGCTTGATCTCGTTGTTCTCACTTTGTTGTTCTAAAACAAAGGCATACTTCTAAAGGGAACGAAGGGGCAGCCGTGTGTGCATAGCTGGCCCTTAAAGGGAAACTGTAGGAAAAGTGCATAACTATTCTAAGTATGTCACACACCCCGCTTCAAGACATTCAATGCATGTGGGGTATACTGACCTGTAGATGGCGATCTTGCAGAGATGTCAATAAAAAAAGTAAGACCCTCCCGGTCCATAAATACCTGGGACCTCCCACTCATTCCCCAGTCTTTCATCTCTGCAGACGGCGAGCAAGTGAGGAGATGGATGTCTCCTCCTTGCAGGTAGCCAGGATGACTCCCGGCCCTCTATTGTTCCATTCCTGCCCGGATTCTTTTATCTGTGTTACTTGCCTCCCAGCCTAGGCTGCTGGTCCGGGCAATGGTAGATGGCATGCTAGGATGTCCCTCCGGGTTGGGACAAGAAATATCCCTTTCCGGCGGACGTGGTGAAGCACTGGTCGCCCCTCCCCCCCGAGGTGGATGCTCCCGTTTTGGGGTTGTCCAGCTCCTCAATCCTGCATTCTCCGGAGTGCACTACACTCAAGGATGGTGAGGATAAACGCATTGACCAGATGGCTTGTCATGGTTTTGCCAGTGTTGGGTCGGCCTTGCGGCCGGTTTGTGCTTCAGCGCTTTTATTGGTAGCTGCCAGGTCGGTGGTTAGAAGACTGTTGACCTCTTCCGGCCTTGACCCGGCTAGTGAGGAGTTTGCCGCCCTTAAGCGATGTGAATTATTGACACATTGGTGATGTGTGGGAGAGCTTCGGCCTTGCTTGTGGCTATCCGGCGGTCGGTTTGGTTACGCCAGTGGGCGGCTGATTTTGTGTCCAAAAAGTCGCTTACGGCCCTTCCCTTTGTGGGGTTGCAGCTCTTTGGAGAGAAATTGGATTCGGTGGCCAAGGGAGGTAGGTTACCTCAGCGTAAGAAGCAGCGTCGCCCCTTTCGGGGGGCGGCTTCCTTCACACCTTTCGTGGGGCTAGAGTTGGCAGGGGTTCGGCCTTCCCCTCTTCCAGAGGTGACTCCTGGTCCAGGGGCAGGGGCCGGGCCCGTCCAGGACAAAGTTGGGGCTCTAAACCTAAAACCGCTGCCAAGCCGGCTCAGCAATGAGGGGGTGCCCTCACCTTTGCGGGTGGGGGGACAGCTGCAGCTCTTCTCCCGGGTCTGGGTCCAAGCGGTCTCGGACAGGTGGATTCAGGAAGTGGTGTCTTCCGGTTACAAGCTGGAGTTCGAGTTTCGGCCCCCTCCCAGATTCCTCAGGTCTCGGGTGCCGTCAGATCCTCTGGCCGCTCAGGGGCTTCGGGCGGCAGTAGCAAGTCATTTGGACATGGCTGTCATCTGCCCGGTGCCCCCCTCAGAACGGGTCCTGGGCTTCTATTCCAATTTGTTCACGGTGCCCAAGAAGGACGGTTCCGTTCGTCCCATTCTGGATCTGAAGTTGCTCAACAGGTTCATCCGTCCCTGGAAGTTCCGTATGGAAACTCTGCGCTCAGCCATTCACTCACTTCGTCAGGGGGACTTCATGTCGTCCATAGACATCAAGGATGCTTACCTGCATATTCCAATATTTCCGGCACACCAGAGATTCCTCAGGTTTGTCGTGGACAATCAACATTTTTAGTTTGTGGCTCTTCCGTTTGGCCTTACCTCGGCTCCAAGGGTCTTTACCAAGGTGTTGGCAGGAGTGATGGCCATTCTCAGAGCCAGGGGTATCCGCAACGTGCCATATCTGGACGATCTTCTCATCATGGCGTAGCTGGATACCAGGACCGTGGTGTCCACTCTGGAGAGTTTCGGTTGGGTGATCAACTATCCCAAGTCCTGCCTTTCGCCCTCCAGGGTGGTGGAGTTCCTGGGAATGTCTCTGGATACTTCTCAGGCCAAGGTGTTTCTCCCCCCGGCCAAGGTCCTTCTGATTCTGGAATTGACTCAGCGTCTCCTATCTATTCCCCGCCCGTCCATCCGGCTGGGAATGCGACTGGTGGGATTGATGGTGGCATCGTTCGAGGCGGTTCCCTTTGCCCAGTTTCACACAAGGACGCTCCAACTCCATCTCTTGGCGGCCTGGGACGGGTCCCCGCTGTCATTGGATCAGTCCTTTCTGATGTCCCCCCGGGTACGGCGTTCCCTTCGGTGGTGGCTGAAACCAAGCAATCTGATGAGGGGCAGGTCATTCCTGACCCCTCGGTGGGAGACGGTCACCACGGGTGCCAGCCTGTCTGGTTGGGGGGAATTTTGGAAGGATCTTCAGTTTCAGGGACTGTGGGGGCCTCAGGAGGCCCACAACCCCATCAATGTTCTAGAGTTGAGAGCCATCAGGTTGGTTCTGGCTCACTTGACTCATCAGTTGCAGGGACTTCCGGTTCAAGTTCGGTCGGACAATCGGACGGCGGTCGCCTACATCAATCACCAGGGAGGGACTCGTAGCAGGCGTGCCCTCAGGGAGGTGTCTTTGATCCTGGCTTGGGCAGAGAGCAATGTTCCATGCATCTCGGCGGTGTACATTCTGGGAGTGGAGAACACGGAGACGGACTCCCTGAGCAGGTGCTCATCTCGCCGGGGGGAATGGTCGCTCAGCCCCAAGGTGTTTCGGTCGCTTTGCCACCGGTGGGGGACTCCGGAGGTGGACCTCTTTGCCTCTCATCACAATCACAAGCTTCCGGCATTTGTTTCTCTCTCGCGGGATCCGCTGGCTCTGGCAGCGGATCCCATGTCTCTGAACTGGAGGGATCTGGGGTTTCTGTACCTGTTCCCTCCGTTTCCCATGGTGGGCAAAGCGGTGCGCAAGCTGGCCCTAGAGGGCGCGTCAGCAATCCTGGTGGCTCCAAGGTGGCCAAGACAGGTTTGGTTCGCAGACGTGGTAAGGTTGGCAGAGGATCAGCTAGATCTGCCCCTTCTGCCGGATCTGCTCACTCAGGGTCCACTGCTCTACCCCAATTTACCAACGCTGGCTTTGATGGTGTGGCTGCTGAAACCTCCATCTTGAAGGAGGATGTTGTTTCTGATGCTGTCATTCAGACTCTGGTTAGGGCTAGAAAGAAGTCTTCCTCTGCCATCTACTATAGGATTTGGAGGTCTTATATTGATTGGTGTGAGGTCCGGGCCTTGCCTTGCAGGGTGTTTTCTATCCCTAGGGTTTTGGAATTTCTGCAACATGGTCTGGACCTAGGTTTTCAGCTTAGTACTCTGAAAGGGCATGTTTCTGCCCTGGCGGTTTTCATTCAAAAGTCTTTTGCTCTTCATCCTCTGGTTAAGACCACGTTACGCAGGCCTCCTAGGAAGCCTTTGCTTCCAGTTTGGGATTTGAATTTGGTTCTTTCGGCCTTGCAGGGTCCTCCTTTTGAACCTTTGCAGGATATTGCACTCTTACTCAGAAGGTTGTTTTTCTGGTTGCCATCACTTCCTATCGGCGTGTATCGGAGTTGGCAGCCTTGTCCATTAAGGCCCTTTACTTTGAGAGGCATCAGGACAAGGTTGTATTCTTGGTGTGCCACACACCCCGCTTCACTTCTTAAATATTCATTACTTCATGGGTTAATCCACCGCAGGTGACGTAGTGCAGAGAGGAAGTCTTGTAACGAGCCCCCTTCCGGCCTATATATACCTGGTACCTCCCTTCAATCACCAGTATTTTTCTCTCTGCTTGACAAACAGAGGTTGGAAGTTTCCTGCTTACAGGTAGGTCGGGGTATTCTTACCCCGCCACCCCCCTTTTGGTCTATTTCTGCCCGGTTTGAGTTTGTATACCTTTATGGTGGATAGGAAGCCTCCCAGCCTAGGCTGCTCACCGGGTAATTGGTAGACGGCACTATTGGTGCCTAGGAGCTTATCTCCTCCGCTCGTCCCCCTCTTTTGGGGGCAATGCGGCAATCCGGCATGGTGATCCGGAAATGGGATGCCCCTGTCCCGAGGGTCCCCGTAACCCCTTACTCCCCCGTTCCGGTCCCTTCTCCCTTCACTATGGAGGGGGGGGGGGGTATAGAGGATTGTGTAGCTTGTATGGTGTTTTCACTGTATTGCTGTGTGTTCACTTTAGTAGCAGACTGCGCTGCAGCATGGTGCGCTTTGTCTGTTTTTGGCTGGAGCTCCGGGCAGATACTTTAGGGATGGCCAGTGTGTTGGTCTGCTTTATGGGGGTGGGGCAGCGGACCGCGCTCAGCTGCTGTGCTTCAGATGCGTCCCCTCCCGCCTCCCTCCCTTCCCCGCTGCTCCGTGCGGCAGCCTGTGTGGCTGCGCTTGTGTCTCTTTCCCCCTCCTCCTCCGCCGCCTGGCTGGGTGTCAGCCAGCGCAGCTGGTGGCAATCCCTCATTGAATGGAACGGGCGGCTCCCGGTGACGCGGGGGGGGGGGGGAGGGGCGTAGGCGCCGGCGGAAGCGGCGCTCGGCGGCCCCAGCCTCACTTCCTTCCTGTCGCTATGAAGAGAGGTCACGTGGGGGGGGCGCGCGCTGCAGCAACACATGGGTTTTTGTGTTCTACTGCTGCGGCTGCTACATGTCCCTCCGGTCTGGCTCCTGGCGTCGGTAGCAGGTAAGCGGCCCCGTGTTTGTGGGGCCAAGAGTGAGATTTCTTATGGGGCAAGCGTTTAAGGAGGCACTTTTATCATACTATTGTGAACATGCTGCATTGTTACACTCACAAAGGATCTGATGGTTTGTTTTTCTTTCCTTTCAGATCCTGGGATCCCTCTTTTATTGCGGCCCTCCGGCTCTATATTGCCTGGCTAGTCATTTTTGATATATGAAATTGCACATTTTAGATATATATATATATATATATACATATTTTGAGACTGTTAAGGGGGACCTTTTTCTCTTAAAAAAAAAAAAAAAAAAAAAAGTATATTTACAAAAACCCTCCCTTCCGGGACACTCTTTATAAGGGGGCATCCCGGGTTGGCTTATGCCTTAAAAGTCCCAGTGTTTGCGATACCATAAATCACCAATATGGAGGCTTCTGTTACTACCGGAAACGACTCGTCAGAGCCATCCAGGGGGTGTGTAAAATGTGGGGCTGCGCTCCCTGCTGATGATATCTTTATTTGCATTTCTTGTGCAAGGCAGATTGTTGCGCGTCAGTCTGTTGATCCGGCTGCTGACCCGTCGCAACCTTCATCATCTCCTGCCTCTCCCTCCCTGTTCCGGACCCCGCGTGACACTGTCAAGGGTGGGGATTCGCAATCCGAAGTGGTGGTAAAATCGGCCAGGCTTCGGGAAGTATTGCCCGTTAAAGCGGGGCTGAAGGCCCCTGCAAAACGGAAGCGCCTGACTCCGGTATCTTCGGCTCCTCAGGACGAATTGTGTGAGCCTGTGGAATGGTCCGATGGCTCCCCGGATGAGGGTGAATTCCTCTTGGAGTCAGATGAGCCGGCAGATCAGCTTGAGGCTGATGCGATTGGCGATTGGTCGGCGGGGGTTGCCCTTGACACCCCCTCCATTCTGGCTCAAATGTTTGAAATTCTGAATTTAGATCCACCTGAGGCTGTCACCCTGCCAAAGGGTCAGTTGTTTAAAGAGCCTCAGCCGCGTTTGGTTTTTCCCAGACAGCACCACTTTGAGAGGGTGGTCCTTAAAGAATGGGAACATCCCACGCGGTTATCTGGAATCCCTTCCAGTTGGGAAAAGCGTTATCCTTTTCCGCCAGAATTGCTGAAGCTTTGGTCCGTCCCTCCTGAAGTCGATACCCCTGTGCTAGGGCTATCTAGCTCCGCTATGGTACAGTCTGCTGAGACCTCTGTCCCTAAAGATGGGGAGGATCGTAGGATTGACCAGTATGCTCGCCATGGTTTTGTTTATGCTGGGTCAACGATGCGCCCCCTGTGCGCTTCGGCCCTTCTTCTTTTAGCAGTAAGATCTGTAATCCAGGGGCTATGCGAGGATCTCAATCCCGCTTGTGATGAGTTCGCTGCGCTTAAGCAGTGCGATTCTTTTGTGTCTTACGTTCTATCCGCTCAGGACGATGCGCTGGCTATGAGTAGCAAGACAGCGGCAATGCTGGTCGCTATTCGTCGGTCGGTATGGCTGCGACAGTGGTCGGCGGACTCAGCTTCTAAAAAGGTGCTCACAGCTCTCCCCTTTTTGGGGTTGCGTCTGTTCGGGGAGAAAATTGATTCAGTCGCAAAGGGTGGTAAGATGCCACAACGCAAGAGGCCTCGACGCCCCTTTAGAGGGGCAGCTTCTGGTAGGCCGTCCTTTCGAGGATACAGAGCGGGTAGGGGGGCTTCCCTTCCCTCTACCAGTCGTACAGGTTGGACGCGGGGGAGGGGCCGTGGCCGTCCCGCCCAGTCCTGGGGCTCCAAGCCCAAACCTGCTGGTAAGCCCGCTCAGCAATGAGGGGCTGCCCTCACCCGTGCGGGTGGGGGGACGATTGCGACACTTCTCCCAGGTTTGGAACCGGGAGGTTCCGGACAGATGGATTCAGGAGATAGTGTCGTCCGGTTACAAGCTGGAATTCGAGTCTCGCCCTCCTTCACGGTTCTTTCGGTCTCGGGTGCCCATCGATCCTTTGGCCGCACAGGGGCTCCTGGCGTCGGTAGAGAATCTGTTAGAGATGGCGGTCATCCGGCCGGTACCGCGTTTAGAGATGGGCCTCGGTTTCTACTCCAATCTGTTCGCAGTCCCCAAGAAGGATGGGTCAGTTCGTCCCGTCCTGGACCTGAAGTTGCTCAACAGGTTCATCCGTTTTCGGAAGTTTCACATGGAAACCTTGCGCACTGCCGTCGGCTCTCTTCGGCAAGGGGACTTCATGACGTCTATAGACATCAAGGATGCTTATCTGCATGTTCCCATCTGCCACCCTCATCAACGTTTTCTTCGATTCATGATGAAGGATCGGCATTATCAATTCGTGGCACTTCCGTTTGGCCTTACCTCAGCTCCAAGAGTGTTCACCAAGGTGCTGGCAGGGGTCATGGCCATTTTCAGAGCTCGGGGCATTCGTGTCGTACCTTATTTGGACGACCTTCTTATCATGGCTCCGTCACTCGATCAATCGGAGAAAGACACCAGGGTGGTGCTCTCCACGCTGGAAAGTTTCGGTTGGGTGATCAACCTCTCCAAGTCCTCCCTCGCTCCGGCCAGGGTGGTGTCCTTTCTGGGGATGCAGTTAGACTCTCATCAACACAGAGTGTTTCTCCCTCAGTCCAAAATTCTTCTGATTCAGGAGTTGGCTCGGGTCCTACTCTCCAATCCTCGGCCGTCCATCCGTCTGGGGATGAGGCTGGTAGGGTTGATGGTTGCCTCCTTCGAGGCAGTTCCTTTTGCTCAATTCCACACGAGGACGCTTCAGCTTTATCTGTTGGCGTCTTGGGACCGGCAGCCTCGGTCGCTGGATCAGCCCTTCCAGTTGTCCTCCCGGGTCCGGCAGTCCCTCCAGTGGTGGTTGGTCTCGACCAATCTCGTGAAGGGCAGGTCTTTCCTGGCCCCCCTTTGGGAAATTGTCACCACGGACGCCAGTCTGTCGGGATGGGGCGGATTCTGGAAGGAGCTGCAGTTCCAGGGGCAGTGGGGACCTCAAGAGGCCCACTTACCCATCAATATTCTGGAACTGAGAGCCATCCGTCGGGTGCTTGCTCTCCTGACTCAGCACGTTCTGGGCCTTCCGGTCCAGGTGCGTTCAGACAATCAAACAGCGGTTGCTTACATCAATCATCAGGGAGGGACTCGCAGCCTGAGTGCTCTCAGAGAGGTGTCCCTGATCCTGACCTGGGCAGAATCCCATGTTTCTTGTCTCTCGGCGGTATACATCCCAGGAGTGGAGAACCTGGAAGCGGACCGCTTGAGCAGGGGCTCTCCCCGTCGGGGAGAATGGGCCCTCCATCCTCGGGTATTTCACTCACTGTGTCGCCAATGGGGGACTCCAGAGGTGGACCTGTTTGCCTCTCGTCACAATCACAGGCTCCCGAACTTCGTGTCGCTCTCCCAGGATCCTCTGGCTCTGGCAGTGGACGCCATGTCCCTGAGCTGGGGGGATCTGGGGTTTCTGTACCTGTTTCCTCCGATACCCATGCTAGGCAGAGTGCTTCGGAAGTTGGCTCTGGAAGGGTTGTCCGCCGTTCTCATGGCCCCAAGGTGGCCGAGGCGAGTGTGGTTCGCAGACATCGTTCGGCTGGCAGTGGACCTGGTCGTTCTGCCTCTTCGGCCCGATCTGCTCACTCAGGGTCGATTGTGTTACCCCAATTTACCAGCGCTAGCTTTGACGGCCTGGCTGCTGAGACCTCCATCCTAAAGGAGGAGGGTCTTTCTGATTCAGTCGTTAAGACTCTGATCAGTGCCCGGAAGAGGTCTTCTTCTATCATCTACTATAGGACCTGGAAAGCCTATATCGCTTGGTGCGAGATGAGATCTTTTCCTTGTAGGGTATTTTCGGTCTCCAGGATTCTGGAGTTTTTACAATCTGGGCTGGACTCTGGTCTTCAGCTAAGTACGTTGAAAGGGCAAGTTTCTGCCTTATCTATCTTTTTTCAGAAGCGTGTTGCGCTTAAGCCTTTAGTTAAAACTTTTTTCCAGGGGGTTACGCATGTGCGGCCTCCCAGGAAACCATTACTCCCGGTTTGGGATTTGAATTTGGTTCTTTCTGCTCTTCAGGCTCCTCCTTTTGAGCCTTTGCAAGATATTGCTTTATCTACCCTGACTCAGAAGATGGTCTTCTTGGTAGCGATCACTTCGATCCGGCGTGTCTCGGAATTGGCGGCCTTGTCTATCCAGGCGCCTTACTTCGAGAGACATCAGGATAAGGTGGTTTTTCGGTTCAAGCCAGACTTTCTTCCTAAGGTGGTTTCTGCTTTTCATTTGAACCAGGATATTGTTCTTCCCTCCTTGTGTTCTAATCCTAAGAATGACAAAGAGAGGGTTTTGCATTGTTTGGATGTAGTACGCTGTGTTAAGTACTACTTGGTTATCACGTCTCCTTTCCGTAGGACGGATTCCTTTTTTGTTGTGCCCCATGGGCCTAAGAAGGGTTTGGCACCAGCCAAATCTGCCATTAGCAAGTGGATACGTCAGGCCGTTGCTGCGGCCTATTCTGCTAAGGGAAGAGTTCCCCCTTTTCGTATTACTGCTCATTCCACTC
This sequence comes from Gastrophryne carolinensis, assembly GCA_027917425.1. Taxonomy (NCBI): domain Eukaryota; kingdom Metazoa; phylum Chordata; class Amphibia; order Anura; family Microhylidae; genus Gastrophryne; species Gastrophryne carolinensis. The sequence continues at coordinate 59,634,048 of CM051235.1, forward strand.
GCGCTGTTGGGGCGTCTTGGGCTTTTCAGCATCAAGCTTCTGTCGAACAGGTTTGTAAGGCCGCCACCTGGTCTTCTGTTCACACTTTTTCTAAGTTTTACAAAGTTGATGTGCGGGCCTCAGCGGATGCTGGTTTTGGCCGCAGAGTTCTGCAGACTGCAGTCATTTAAGTTATGCTTCACCTGGCCTTGAGATGCCCTTCCCTTGTGGACACTGCTTTTGGATGTCCCATGAAGTAATGCACACCAAGAATAATACCATTTTGTGAGTACTCACCTGAAAAATGGATATTGTTGGTGTGCCACACACCCCGCTTCACACCCGCCCTTTTCGGTATTACCGAAGCCTTTATATGGTGAAGCCTTTTTATATCAAATTTGATTTTGAGGTTACTGGTGGAATACTGGTACCTTGTATTACTGCTTTTTGATTATACTGGTGATTGAAGGGAGGTACCAGGTATATATAGGCCGGAAGGGGGCTCGTTACAAGACTTCCTCTCTGCACTACGTCACCTGCGGTGGATTAACCCATGAAGTAATGAATATTTAAGAAGTGAAGCGGGGTGTGTGGCACACCAACAATATCCATTTTTCAGGTGAGTACTCACAAAATGGTATTTTTCCGCTTCAAGCCAGATTTCCTTCCTGAGGTGGTCTCTGCTTTTCATCTTAATCAGGACATTGTTCTACCCTCCTTGTGTCCTAAGCCTAGCAATGACAAGGAGAGGGTTTTGCATTCTTTGGATGTGGTTCGCTGTGTGAAGTACTATTTGGTGGCTACTTCCTCTTTTCGTAGGACTGATGCCCTTTTTGTGGTGCCCTCTGGGCCTAGGAAAGGTTTGGCTCCCGCCAAGTCTTCCATTACTAAATGCATTCGCCAGGCCATTGTTGGGGCCTATTCTGCTAAGGGGAAGAGTCCCCCTTTTCGTGTTACTGCTCATTCTACTCGTGCTGTTTGGGCATCCTGGGCTTTCCAGCACCAGGCCTTTGTTGAGCAAGTTTGTAAGGCTGCTACTTGGTCCTCGGTTCACACTTTTTCCAAGTTTTACAAGGTTGATGTGCGGGCCTCAGCGGACGCTGTTTTTGGCCGCAAGGTTCTGCAAGCTGCAGTGGTTTAAGTTTGTGCATTGTTGCCTTGTTTTTGGATCCCCACCCTTTATGGACACTGCTATTGGATGTCCCACATGTAATGAATGTCTTGAAGCGGGGTGTGTGACATACTTAGAATAATACCATTTTGTGAATACTCACCTGTAAAATGGGTATTATAAGTATGTCACACACCCCGCTTCACCCTGCCCTTTGGTATTCTGGATCCTTTATATGGTGAACCTTTGTTAGTGTTAATTGGCTTTCCTGGTCCCTTTACCTTACTGCTATCTTTATACTGGGGAATGAGTGGGAGGTCCCAGGTATTTATGGACCGGGAGGGTCTTACTTTTTTTTATTGACATCTCTGCAAGATCGCCATCTACAGGTCAGTATACCCCACATGTAATGAATGTCTTGAAGCGGGGTGTGTGACATACTTATAATACCCATTTTACAGGTGAGTATTCACAAAATAGTATTATTTTGACAGGACGAGAGAGGGCAGCCCTAAAGAGGTGACTTTTTAGGGCTGCCCTCTCTTCCTGTCAAGAATGCAGCTGCTCCTGGAAGTAGAAACAAGGCTCTATCATAGGGCTTTACAGGTGGTCTATAGCTCCAGCCCATCTGTCATCTCGGCAAGGACGAGCACACTGCTGTTCTGCAGCCTAAGCCATAGCCAGCCTCTCTGTACCCTCTCCCCCTTCTTGTGTCTTCCACCCTCAAACTCAAGTCTAATTAGCATATGCCTAAATAGCGGTTCAGTCACTGCAGCACCTAAATAGCATTTCAATAACAGTCACACCTAATTAGCGTTTCAGTCACAGTCGCACTTAATTAGCGTTTCAACCACAGACATGGCTAATTCGCGTTACAATCACTGCAGCCCCTAATTATCATTTGAATCGTCCGTGGCTGCTTGTGGTCGTGATTAGGTGCATAAGATCATAAGACAATAGAACCTGCACCCCCTCTCTTCACTATTGATCACTGGGGAGCTGTGAAAGCCAGGGATGAGAATGCTTGAGAGTGTCTGAAGCACAATATCAGGCTCTTACAGACCACACCCATTATTATGTGGCATCACAGAGCCAAGGGCCACTCCCACATTCCTCAGAAGAGAAATCAGAAGGTGAAACTGTGAACCTTGATATCTTGGCCATTTCTTCTTCAATTTAAAAACAAGAAAACCTTTAGGGCAGTGCCAAATGTAGCCTAACGCAATGAGCTAACAATTGCCTTTGCCTGCTCTATCCCTTTGAAGCGGACCCACATTTTTTATCCTGCCTAGTCTAAAATTCCCACACATACACGTACCCCAGGGGGTACTCTGCGGTGTTCAGGGATGCACCAATTGGGGGGATGTCTGAAGGGTCTGGTGTGTATATATATTATGTTATTATATAGTAATATTTTAACACTTAAACATTATCCCTTCTTGCTTTAAAAGTACTATGATGCCTGTGGCCTGTTTTGTTTGGTACTATTTAAAATTGATTAGCCCCTTTGGGGTATGTGGTAGGAGATTTTGCTAGGAGATACTTGGTTGGAAATTCTTGTCGCTATGGGGTACTTGGCATATAAATATTGAGAACCACTGGGCTAAAAATTCCAGGGTCAGGTTACAGCTTGACCCTAAATTGGGATGCCCCGCTGTGTGAGACCAGGTAATCCCTTTGTATCAATCCCTAAGCGCATGTTTTTGCCCTGTGGTGGGTGTAAAAGTGATTATCTCTCTGTCTGGCTCACTTATTGTGTGTAGGGGTAGGTTAGGTTAGCTTAGGGTCCCTGGAACAGGACAGGGTAGTTACCAGAAATTCAACTCGCCCTGTCTTTCTCCCAGTGCTTTCCATCGGTGCCTCCCACTGCGGCAGCAGCGAGGCCACCCAGGTTAGCATGGCCTGCTCTATTCTCAAGCCCAGCCTCCTTTTAAGTTAATGGGCCAGTGGGCATGTGCACGTAGCATAGGACGCCCTATGGACCCTCAGGTAACAGCCTGGAATAAAGGTGTCAAAAGGTAATTTCAGCCAATTAGTTGCTAGTTTACAAATGCAAACCCTACCTACCTTACCTGTGTTTAAAGCCGAAGTTTAGTCATAAGGATACCCTACCCTGGCGCTGAGGCAGGACGGGGGGTTAAAAAGAAAAAGACCCCAAACCTTCTTCTCGGACCAGCTCCATCCCCTAAATCTCTGTGCGGTCGGAGAAATCACAAAGCCTCATCCCCCGGATCCACGTGTAGATTTGTTTTATTTATGAGTATTTATAACTGGGTGACTCATCTAGATTATGGATAATGGGCTCGATTCGGCACCAGAACGTGGCAGCAATGTGGTAGGTGGGTCACGTGGTGGACTAACCTGGGTGTTTCTCTCTGTTGCAGAGTTGATGTTCATGGAGACCAGCGCTCTGACTGGAGAGAACGTGGAAGAAGCCTTCCTAAAATGTGCCCGGACGATATTAAATAAAATAGATTCAGGTAAAAACTGAGGAGCCTCAAATATACAGGCAAATGAATTTGCTCTTCCAGCTCTATACTAACGTAACCTACACCCTCACATCTTCAGTCAGCCCTGCATTTGAGAGATACTCACTCTTTCCTAGCAGAGCTCCATCTGATGGGGGTAGAGGAAATCGGTGCACACATTTGCAGCAGCCGCAGCTCCTTCAGTAGGAGTGTGCATTAAAGGGGAAGTTCAGTCAAAATACAATCCCCCGCTCTGCAACCCTCTCCTGACACTGGGGGGGGGGGGGGTGTATTTTGACTGAACTTCCCCTTTAATGCACACCCCTACTGAAGGAGCTGTGGCTGCTGCAAACCTGTGTACCCATTTCCTCCGACCCCCCCCCCCCCACCTCAGTTTCCGACCAGCACCATTCTCCAGGGCACGGGCGGCACAAAGACACAAAGTGGAAGCCCGGCTCTGTGTGCACGCATGCTGCCCATTTACTTTGTGACTTTCTCAAAGATGGTCGCCCGTGCCCTGGAGAGTGGTGCTGGATCATGGCCGAGGTAAGGGTTTTTTCTTTCTTTGTAACCGCCCCCATCATAAAGAGCTCCATGTCGAATTTAAATCTTGATGCACCAGGGGCGATTGTTAAGGCAGATGAAAACTGCAGCAGGGTGCATCCTGCGCACCTCCGCACTCACCGGCGCCCACAATCCCCTGCAGTGCTTTTCGCCAATCCACAGAACGGGTCTGCTGTGCCGGCTCCATTGACATTAAGGAACAGGCTGCTGCTGCAGAGTGGATCGTGCTGTGGAGTCTGCCCATGGAACCCAGAGTATACAGGCTCCAGCCAGGCGGGGGTAAGTAAATTTTATCTCTGCAGGGCCTCCCAATTAAGGATGCTCGTCAGGAGTAAGGAAAAGCAGACCAAAAGTAATTTAATGTCTGGCGTTAAATTTTATGATTCTCTTCACATATTAGAGAATCTCTCAAAACTTTACCCAGAATCAGTTTCAAATGAACACAAAAGTGCAATTTCTGCTGAATTACTTGATTTAAAAACTCTGGGTTCAAAGCAAAGGGCTCAAACTCAGATACACAGTGGGCCAAAAATAAAAACTTGGACAGAGTTGCGAGTCAATCTTCATAATTATTGAAAACATGTCTATCCATTGGCTCATGTGCACAGCCAATAGGCTCACTTGGTTCTATTCGTCTTTTGTTAGCCCTCTTTTCTCAGTCTTCGCCAACGGGAGCTCTAAAGGCTGAATTGAGCTAAGTGTGCCACCGGGCCCATCCCCTGCTATGCTCAAGCTGGGGACGTGCCCATCCATGCCATTCATAAATGCCTGGCACAGGCATGCGCCCGGCTAAAGGTATGGAGGAGCATAGCCACAGCCTGCACATGCTCCGTTGTATCGGCGGTAGGGTAAGTTTTACCGGTGATCCGGGGGGTTCAAATAGTGATTTGCGATGCCCCAGATAGTAAAGATTGGGCGGCGCTGGACACTTTTCGTACACTTTAATCGCCCAGCCCTGAAGTCTTCAAGGACAGCCAAATATATGGTTGGTCCTCTTTAATGCAGCATGCCACTTTCCATGATGGGATGGGATCGGGTTCTCTGCATTCTGTTACCTCACGCAGTCACTTTCACAGTCACTGGGGGGCTGAGCACTGCTTGACGTCATCCTGCATAGAGGGAGACGGCAGCCAGCTCAGCCTTGGTTAGCAGTTGCATTTGCCAACCACCAGGAGAAGTACTTCCCTACTGCATCTTTATAATGGCGGGGTTTAACATCAAAACACCGCTCCGCAATGTGGCAGTGCAATCTGGCTGGCAAGCGGGCTTGTTGACTATATTTTCCTATTGCATGGCACGGCCTGCTTCCAGAAGTCCTTACGTATGGGTTATTCCACCACAAGGTGGCGCAGTGTACTGCAGAAGAGTTGTGGCTCCTCCCGGTACCATATAAAAACAGGATCACCACTAAACCAATCCAGTGTTTTCTGATAGAAGATGGCTTTTTATATTGCGCAGGTGAGCGGGGCAATCCTGCAGCCCTGCATGTCTATTTCCGCCCGTTTCTCGACCCTCTGTACCTCCCAGCCTCGGCTGACTGATCGGGTGAAGGTAGAAGAGCACTAAGGTCAAGTGCTCCAAGCCGCAGACCCTGTACCACAAAGGGTAGCCGGCCATAGGCTTTATGGTGAGCCTACTGGGGATGCTGAGTTTCTGTCCTTGCTTCTGAGGGGGTGAGTGTTTTGGGGACTATGTTGCTTGTTTCTGGTATTTGGGGTCCCCCCCCCCAACCCTGGCCTGGGCTCTCGTCGCTGCCTGCTTGCTCTCCCCCCCCCCCCCGACGTGTGTTTGGGGAGGGGGGGGCGGGTGCTGGCGGCGAGTGTTTTTAGCTGTTTTTAAACAGTTTTAACTGTTTTCGCCGCTTTGTACTACGCTCCTCAAGGTTCCTCTGTCGGCGCCATCTTGATTCTGCTGCGTGTCCGGGGCCCCTCTTCCTCCGTAAGCTGCGGCGGTGATCTCTGCCTGTGTCGCTTCCTCCCGTGGTCTGGCGGCTTGTGATCCTTCGGTCTCCTTGGTCTGTGAGTCCCCTTTGGGGGTTTTGGTTTCCTTGGGGCATGGGCTGCAGGATGCTTAAGTGTTTTTACTTATGTCTTCAGGCAGCTCCTTACCCTCCCTCATCTCCCCTTACTGGCTTCTGGGGGCATCCCTTGGGGGGGCATCCCAGGTGGCTTTTTAGTAGCCCTTACCCTGTGCTGGCCTATTGCGCCTGTCTTAATCACCATATGGAGGCTTCTGGGGATAGTGTGCTTGGGGGTCCTTCGGGGCAATCCCGGCTGTGTTCCATGTGCGGGGTATCCCCTGTGAGTAACAGTGTCACGGTGTGCATGCCGTGCGCCCAAGGTATCATTGCGGCCCAGGCTGGGCTGCCCGCTTCTCTCCCCAGTTCTGCGCCCCTTTCGGCATCGCCTACCCCCCCCCGTGCCTGCATTTAGCCCCCAGTGAGGGGGATACTATCAGGGGGTCACAATCTGATCTGGCACTTCGTGTGGCCAGCATTGAAAGGAAGCTTGCCAGGCCTGTTCCACCTAAGGCCTCTAGCAAGAAGCGGCACCTGGCTCCCACGCCCTCCCTCTTTACTGAGGAGTATGAGGAAATTGATGTCTTTGGTGACCGTTACTCCCTAGTGGAGGGGGTGTTTTACCCGGGCTCTGACTCCTCTGGTGGCAGCAGGTGGGCTGCGACAGTGACTCTGGGTCTGTGTCTGGGGAGGATTCATGGTTCCCTGATGACACTGATAGTCGTCTCACATTTTTGAAATCTTGCACATTGTCCCCCTGAGGTGACTAAGAGGAAGCAGGGTGAGCTCTTTCGTCCTGATAAGCAGCGTCTGGAGTTCCCTGAGCAGAGCCATTTCACTAATATGGTGCTCAAGGAGTGGGAACGTCCTAGTAGATTGCCCGCGGTGCCCAAAGGGTTGGATAATAAGTATCCCTTTCCTGCTGACCTGGTCAAGCGATGGTCGTGTCCCGCTGAGGTGGACACTCCCATTCTAGGGTTGTCCAACACCTTGGTCATGCCACTGCGGGACAGCGAGGACCGGCGTATGGATCAGCTGGCCTGCCATGCTTTTACATTTGTGGGGGCTGGGCAACGTCCGGCCTGTGCCGCTGTCATAACAGCTACTGCCCTTAAAGTGGACCAACACCCAGGATTTTGACTATCCTGGGTTTTGGTCCACTTCAGGGGGGCACCCCGATTAGGGGTGCCCCGCTGTGTAAAACCCCCCAGAAACACCCCAATACTCACCTCAAAACGCTCCCACGTGGCCGGGTGACAGCGACGGACAAGCGCTGACAGCGACGGACAAGCCAGCGCGTCCGCCGCCGCCTCCCGCGCGTCCCTCTGACCGCGCGCGCGCCCGCGCCGGCCATTCACAAACGGCCGGGAGGTGAGTTTTTGGGGGGTTTTCGGGGGGGTTCCTCACCACGGGACATCCCGATCTCGGATGTCCCGCGGTGAGGGGGGTGATTGGCCCGGGAATCTTATAGATTCCCGGGCCGATCACCCCAGGGTGTTGGTCCACTTTAAGAAACAGCTCAAGCGTCTCCTTCACCAAGGTGCTGGTGGGCGTGATGGCTCTGCTGCGGAATCGGGGCATTCGCATCCTCCCTTACCTGGATGACATTCTGATTGCGGCTCAGTCTCTTCATCAGGCCGAGAAGGATACTCTGGTGGTGACCTCCACTCTCGAGTCCATCGGCTGGGTGATCAACTATCCCAGGTCTCCGTCTTTGGTGCGGTCCTTTCTGGGCATGACTCTGGATACCTCTCAGGTCAAGGTCTTCCTGCCTCAGCAGAAAGTGGAGGGCCTTCAGAAGCAGGCACGGACTCTGCTCTTGTGTCCCCATCACTCCATCCGGCAAGGGATGCAGTTAGTGGGTCTGATGGTGTCCTGCTTCGAGTCAGTCCCTTTTGCTCAGTTTCACATGAGACCTCTTCAGTTACACCTCTTGTCGGTTTGGGATCAGGACCCTGTGTCCCTGGATCAGGAATTTGCTCTGTCCCCCCTGGCCAGACAGTCCCTCTCGTGGTGGCTGGACTCAGGGTATCTTCTAGTGGGCAGGACCTTTCTGCCTTCGTGCTGGGAGACTGGCTTTTGGAAGTCTCTGAAGTTCCAGGGTCGATGGGCCCCCAGAAGGCCCATGCTCCCATCATTGTCCTGGAACTGAGGGCGATCAGGTTGGTTCTTTCTCAGCTGACCAAGCACCTTCGGGGTCGGGCTGTTCAGATCCGCTCGGACAACCAGGCCACTGTTGTCTACATCAATCATCAGGGAGGGACTCGGAGCAAGCGAGCCCTCAAGGAAGTGTCCCTGATACTGTCTTGGGCGGAAGAGAATGTCCCTTGCATCTTGGCGGTTTACATTCCGGGGGTGGAGAACCAGGAGGCAGACTCCCTGAACAGGGGGACGTCTCAGCTGGGGGAATGGTCCCTCGGCAACAAGGTATTTCATTCCCTGTGTCACCGCTGGGGTCAGCCGGATGTGGACCTGTTTGCGTCCCGCCACAATCACAAGCTTCCCAGGTTTGTTTCCCTGTCACAGGACCCTCTGGCCTTCGCCACAGATGCGCTAGCAATGCCTTGGACGGAGTTTCGGCTCCTCTGTGTTCCCTCCCTTTCCTCTGCTGGGAAGGGTGCTGCGCAAGATAGCCCAGGAAGAGGTACCAGCCATTCTGGTGGCCCCCTGTTGGCCAAGGAGGGTGTGGTTCACAGACGTTGTGCAGTTGGCAGTAGATCAGTATGTCCTGAGGATCCAGATCTGCTCACTCAGGGACAACTGTGCCATCCCAATTTACAAACGCTGGCTTTAACGGCTTAGCTGCTGAAACCTCCATCTTGATGGATAAGGGGTTGCCAGCTTCTGTTGTTGATACCATGATTAGGGCTAGGAAGAAGTCCTCGTCCTTTATCTACTGCAGGATCTGGCATGCTTACATTGCCTGGTGTGAGTCCAAGTCTCTTCCTTGTCGGTGTTTTCTATCCCCAGGATTCTGTAATTTTTGCAACATGATTTGGATTCGGGCCTTCAACTTAGTACCCTCAAGGGACAGGTGTCAGCTCTGGCAATTTTTTTCCAAAGATCCTTTGCCAGTCACCGGTTGGTTAAGACCTTTTTCCAGGGAGTTACTCATGTGCGTCCGCCACGTAAGCCTATGCTGCCGGTTTGGGACCTGAATCTGGTGTTGTCTGCTCTGCAGGGTCCTCCCTTTGAGCCTATTCGTGGAGCTGCCTTGCCCATTTTGACTCTTAAAGGAGCACTATCGCGAAAAAATGGCCCAGTGATAAAAATCCATATAAATATGCTGGATAGCGGGGGAAGGGGTCACTTATACACCAGGCATCAAGGAATATCCATCCATGCTTGTATATTTTATTTTAATGGAAGGAAGAGGAAGTCACGGATGACAGGCTCTGTCACCCCTCATAGACTAAACCTGTCACACCTAGATTTTGGTTCTACCAGGAGAAGTAAACCTCAAGCTTCGCAGGAGTTTTATTCAGTTTGGGTGTATAAGTGACCCCTCCTCTCATTAGCCGACATGTTTATATGGATTTTTTAAACTATGCAATTTCGCGATAGTGCTCCTTTAAGGTGGCTTTTTTGGTGGCCATTACTTCGGTCAGGCGAGTTTCTGAGCTGGCGGCGCTTTCCATTAAACCTCCTTATTTTGAGCGGCATCAGGATAAGGTGGTGTTTCGGCTTAAGCCGGATTTCTTGCCTAAGGTTGTGTCTGCTTTTCATCTCAATCAGGACATTGTTTTACCTTCTTTGTGTCCTAACCCTGCTAATTCCAAGGAGCGGACCCTTCATTCTTTGGAGGATGTCAGGGCTCTAAAGTTTTATTTGGTTGCTACTGAGTCTTTCAGGAAATCTGACTCTCTTTTTGTTCTTACTGCTGGACCTAGGAAGGGTTTGCCTCTGGCTAAATCCACTATCAGCAAGTGGATCCGTCAGGCGGTGGAGCAGGCCTACTCTGCCAGGGGGAAGGTTCCTCCGTTTAGGATTGCTGCTCATTCCACTCGTGCTATTGGTGCGTCTTGGGCTTTTCAGCACCAAGCTTCTGTTGAACAAGTTTGTAAGGCCGCAACTTGGTCTTCTTTTTCCAAGTTTTACAAGGTTGATGTTAAGGCCTCAGCTGATGCTGCTTTTGGCCGCAAGATACTTCAGGCAGTAGTGGTTTAAATTGCCTGTTGTTACTCTTTGGGGATCCCACCCTACCTTACGGACACTGCTGTTGGACGTCCCATATGTAAGGACTTCTGGAAGCAGGCCGTGCCATGCAATAGGAAAAAGACAATTCTGTGAGTACTCACCTGTAGAATTGCTTTTACTATGCATGGCACGACTTGCATCAGCCCACCCTTGTTATCGTTATTCTTGGTTGCCTCTTTATAGTGATTGTTCCAAGTTAGTTGGGGTTTTGTTACCTTTTTTACTTTTATTATCTCCCGGTTCTTGCATAACTGCTTGTCAACGCTGAATTGGTTTAGTGGTGATCCTGTTTTTATATGGTACCGGGAGGAGCCACAACTCTTCTGCAGTACACTGCGCCACCTTGTGGCAGAATAACCCATATGTAAGGAATTCTGGAAGCAGGACGTACCATGCATAGTAAAAGCAATTCTACGGGTGAGTACTCACAGAATTGTCTTTTTTGGGGACTAAGCGGCGCTGGGGAGCAAGTGTGCAGCCGTGCGCCTGGTATAAAGGGAATACCCACAACCTCTGAACTGTCGCCTATCGATAACTGTGTGGCGGGGGGGGGGGGGCAGGGCTCGCCGGCTAAGTCTGTTGACACTGTGGCCCACAGTTTGACATGTATGGTTTGAAGCAACCATGTGGATGATCTAGGCTGTCAAACTGACAACACAGATAAATAGTATATTTGGCCTGCAGCAATACACTGCTCCCTCTATCTCCCCTCTCAAGTGTCAAAATCTGGCCCGCGAGCTAAATCTGGCCCCCAGTGACGTCAGATTTGTCCTGCAAGCAAAAATACAACAGCCACCATTGGTACTGCCGCTATCTGCATGCACACCGCACAGGAACTGTCAATCGCACAGTCTGGCAGCTGTTTCCAGGGGGCTGAGAAAACTGCCGGACAACTGAATGATTCTGTGAGTCCTGTGTGCCTACATGGAAAACAGACCGCAGCAATGTTAACTCCACGCCCCCTCACACCAACCCAATGAACCTAACCCCCCCCCCCCCCATCTCGCTAGGAAGACAGTGGAAAAGTGGGAAGAAAAGGGAATAAAAAGTAATGTAAAGTGAAATCGGTCTTAACCAGCGCCTGTTAGAGCAGACCAAAAGCTGCTTGTGCTGTCCCTGGAGTTTAAAGCAGAACAAGAACCAGAGGGCAACCATCCCTTTCTTTTTGAACAGGATGGGGCGAGCACTGCTGTTCCTAGCCCTATTTTGCCTACGGCCTCGCCGACACTCCTGCGCCTGCATTTAGCTCCCAGCGAGGGGGCCTTAGGCGGATTTGGCGCTCCGAGTGGCCAGCATAGAGAGACAATTATCGCGCTCGGTTGCCGGCAAGGCCGCAAGTAAGAAGCGTCATATTGAGCCGGGTTATTCGCTTTTTGCTGATGATGAGGTGTTTGGTGGTCGGGACTCCATGGAGGAGGGTGAGTTGTTTCATGACTCCGACTCCTCAGGGGATCGACCGGGTGGCTATGACAGCGACCCTGGGTCTTCCTCGGGCGAGGATTTGTGATTCCCTGATGACCTGGAGAAGTTATCTACGTATTTGAGACCCTGCACATTGTACCCCCGAAAGAAGCAGGGGGATTTATTTCTGCCTGAGAGACAGCGTCTTGTTTTTTCTGAACAGGGCCACTTTTCCAAAATGTTTTTTAAGGAATGGGAAAGGCCTAATAAATTGCCGTCGGTGTGTAAGGGCCTGGACACACGGTATCCTTTCCCTGAGGAGTTGATTCGCCTCTGGTCCCGTCCCCCAGAGGTGGATGCCCCTGTGCTGGGGCTATCCAATACCACGGTTATGCCGTCACCCGATACGGCTGCCTTGCGCGACCCTGCTGACCGGCGCATGGATCAGCTGGCTTGTCACTCCTTCACCTTTGTGGGTGCTGGCCTTTGCCTGGTTTGTGCCACTGCCATTGTCTCCCTAGCCATCAAGAAGAAGGTGAAACGTCTTATTGATATTGGCAGATCGTGCAAGCGGGCGGAGGAGTATAAGGATCTCCTAGCCAGCGCGGACTTTTATGCTTTTATAGCCTCGGCCATGGACGATAGCGTCTGGCTTGGCGGCAGGGCTCTGCTGGTTGCGCTCCGTCGCTCTATCTGGATGCGGCAGTGGGCATCCGACGCCGTGGCTAAGAAATCGCTCACTGGTATCCCCTTTTTGGGGCTTCGGTTATTCGGGAGCGTCTGGATCTCCTGACTAAGGATGGGAGACTCCCTCAGCGACGGAAGCCTGTACGGCCCTTTCGGGGCTCGTCTACTTTTCGCTCCTTTCAAGGAAGAAGGGGCTCTTCCTTTTCAGGTGGCCACAGAGATTCCTGGGGACGGGGTAGGTCCCGTGGCCGACCCAATCCCTCTTGGGAATCCAAGTCTAAGCCCCCTGCCAAGACCCCTCCGGCATGAGGAGACGCCCTCACCCATTAGGGTGGGAGGACGGCTTCTGCTATTTGCTCACGTCTGGAGACTGCACGTCTCGGATCGGTGGATTCAGGAGGTGGTGTCCTTCGGTTACAAAATAGAGCTGGAAGCTTGGCCGCCCCAAGATTTCTTCAGTCGCGGATATCCCAGAACCCGTTGACAGCGCAGGGTCTAAGAATAGCTGTTCAACGCCTTCTGCTGTCCGGGGTGATTCGAACGAGGACGAGGGTTCTATTCCAATCTTTTCACGATGCCCAAGAAGGACGGTACTCTGAGGCCTATCCTGGACCTGAAGGCTCTCAACAAGTTTGTCAGAGTCAGACATCTTCGCATGGAGAGCTTGCGGTCCGCGGTGAGTTCGCTTCGGCCGGGCGACTTCATGACCACGAAGGATATCCAAGATGCTGACATCAGAAGATCCTGAGGTTCGCGCTGGAGGATCAGCACTACCAGTTTGTGGCATTGCCATTTGGGATTTCCTCAGCCCGCTGGGTGTTCACCAAGGTTTTGGCGGGCTTTATGGTCCTTCTGAGGAGTCGGGGCATCCGTGTTCTTCCTTACCTGGACGACTTGTTGATTGCTGCTCAAACTCTTCAACAGGCCGAGAGCGACACCCAGGCGGTGTTGTCCACTCTCGAGGATTTCGGCTGGGTGATCTATTACCCCAGGTCTTCGATCACTCCATCATTGGTGAGGTCCTTCCTGGGCATGACTTTGGACACCTCTCAGGTCAAGGTTTTTCCTCCCCCAGCAGAAGGTGCGTTCCGACACAATTACAAGCTTCCAAGGTTCGTCTCCCTGTCGAGATCCTCTGGCCTTCGCCACGGATGCTCTGGCAATTCCTTGGACGGAGTTTCGGCTCCTTTACGCCTTTCCTCCATTTCCCCTCCTGGGTCGAGTGTTGCGCAAGATAGCCCAGGAGGGGGTGCCCACCATTCTGGTGGCCCCTCGTTGGCCGAGGCGGTGTTGGTTCGCCGACATAGTTCAGATGATCGCTATGTCTTGCCCGACGATCCAGGGCTTCTCAATCAGGGGCTGCTACGCCACCCCAATTTACAAACGCTGGCTTCGACAGCTTGGCTGCTGAAACCTCCATCCTGATGGAGACAGGGCTGTCTGCCCCGGTCGTGCGTACCATGATTCAGGCTCGGAAGAAATCTTCTTCCATGATTTATTACAGAGTCTGGCACACTTACATTGCCTGGTGTGAGTCCGGCGGTCTTCCCTGTCGCACATTCTCATTTTCTAGTTCTTACAACATGGATTGGATTCGGGTCTCCAGCTGAGGGTCAGGTTTCGGCCTTGGCTATTTTTTTTCCAAAGATCTTTCGCCCAATCATAGACTTATCAAGACTTTTTTCCAAGGAGTTACTCATGTACGTCCACAGCGTAAGCCTATGTCACCGGTGTGGGATTTGAACTTGGTGCTTTCTGCTCTCCAGGGTCCTCCCTTTGAGCCCTTGTGCAATGTGGCTTTATCCATTCTGACTCTGAAGGTGGTCTTTTTGGTAGCTATCACTTCGCTTTGTATGAAGCCTCCTTACTTTGAGCGGCATCAGGATAAGGTGGTGTTTCGACTTTAACCGGATTTTCTACCTAAGGTTGTTTCTGCCTTTCATCTCAATGAGGACATTGTCTTGCCTTCATTGTGTCCCACGCCTTCTAATTCTAAGGAGACGACCCTCCATGCCTTGGATGTGGTCAGAGCCCTTAAAGTGGACCAACACCCAGGATTTTGACTATCCTGGGTTTTGGTCCACTTCAGGGTGGATCACGCTGTGTAAAACCCCCCAGAAACCCCCAAACTCACCTCACCACGCTCCCACGGACAAGCGGCGGACAAGGCAGCGCGTCCGCCGCCGCCTCCCGCGCGCCCCTCTGACAGTGCGCGCGCCCGCGCCGGCCATTCACAAACGGCCGGCGCGCGCGCGCGCACGGCTAGAGGAGTGCCGCCGATCAGGTGAGTTCTTTTGGGGTTTTGGGGGGGGTCCCTCACCGCGGGACATCCCGATCTCGGATGTCCCGCGGTGAGGGGGGTGATCGGCCCGGGAATCTTATAGATTCCTGGGCCGATCACCCCTGGGTGACGGTCCACTTTAAGTACTACCTTGTTGCTACGGAACCCTTCAGGAAATCGGATTCTCTTTTTGTCCTCCCTGATGGGCCTAGGAAGGGCTTGCCTCCAGCCAAATCCACCCGCAGCAGGTGGATCATACAGGTGGTGGTGCAAGCGTACTCTGCCAAGGGGAAGGAACCCCCTTTTCGAATCACAGCTCACTCTACCAGAGCTATTGCAGCCTCTTGGGCATTTCAGCACCAGGCTTCAGTTGAACAGGTTTGTAAGGTTGCTACTTGGTCTTCAGTTCATACTTTTTCAAAGTTTTACAAGGTTGATGTTAGGGCCTCAGCTGATGCTGTTTTTGGCCGTAAGGTACTTCAGGCGGTAGTGTCATGAACTACGTGCTGTTGCTCACTGGGGATCCCACCCTTCTTTTGGACACTGCTTTTGGATGTCCCACATGTCAGTAATGGAGCAACCTGAACAGGACACTGGGAAAAATACAATTCTGTGAGTACTCACCTGTAGAATTGTTTTTGGTAGTGTCCTCAGGTCGCGCTATCCCACCCTTGTTCTGTTATCTGCTTTGCCTGTTATGGTGATTATTGTTGTAGTTGTTTTTTTTTCTTGAGAGAGTACATGCTGAAGCTATGTGATGTAACATGGTTTCCTAGCCTCCCGGCATGTCTCTGTTTTACTGCTTTTGAACCACTGGGGGATTTTGGGAGACAGCTGCCTTATATGAGCCGGGAGGAGCTTCGATTTTCATCTTGCAGTCACTGCGCCACCTTGAGGCGGATTACCCACATGTCAGTAATGGAGCGACCTGAACAGGACACTACCAAAAACATTTCTACAGGTGAGTACTCATAGAATTGTATTTTTGAACACTCACACCTGCATACACACCCACAAGTAATCCAAGGCAATGGCCGCTGGTTCGTCAGCCCTTGTGACCACTGCTGCCATCCAAACCTATTTGGTCCTATGGAGGTCATGTGGGGTAGTAAACGGCAGGCAGCAACATTGCAATGCACAAAGGTATGTGGGCAAACATATCTTGATGTATCAAATGGTATTTTCCAACATTTCCAATTATGTTTTTGATGGATTTGGCTAAAAAATATAGAGAAAGCGCTTAAAAAACATGTCATGTTAAATCCCAAACTCTGGGAAAAAACAGCAGCTGGAAAAAACAAGCTCACAGGTAAAGGGTAATTCCACAAACCTGGGTTTTTGTCCTCATTACAGGGGCATCCCATTTTGGGTTACCCCTTTGTGTAAACTTAATTAAAATAATAAATCTATATTAACCCATATAAAACCTTTCTTTGCTAGGTTACCTATACATATTGACCATTTTGCTTCTGTGCTTCTCAGGTGAGCTTGATCCAGAGAGAATGGGATCAGGAATCCAGTATGGAGAAGCCTCCCCACGGCACGCAAAGCACACGCATGGGGCGCAGCTGCAGAACAGACAACAGTGCAACTGTTAAGCAGCAAGAGAGGTAAGTCCCTGTCTAGGCAAAACCTTAAAAAAAAACTAGACATTCATTTTCCCTCCCCATTTAGCCGTGCATAATAATCAGCAGAATATAAAGCGGAATGAAAGGTTAGTCCCATGCCAGCCATTCAGATGTGTGTGGCATGAATCTGGAAAACTGGGAATGCCATGTGCAGCTTTAAAGTGATCCTATACACAGAAAGGAAGTTTAAGTCATTACCTTCTGTGCCCAGCACAATGCCCCAAAACAGCCTGGTTTTTTTTTTATATTCTTTGTTTTCAAATATAATCTTGGCTGTTGCTTTGCTGACATGTGAATGTCTAATCACTCTAACAAAGGTTGTGCACCTCTGCTGTAAGCATTTCCTTTCTGTACTTCATGGTATATGCTTCACTTTCTGTGATCACATGTACACATACAGAGAGTAAGTGAAGCATATACCATATAGTACAGTAAGGAAACCCTTGCAGCAGGGGTGCACAACCTTTGTTGGTCCAGGGGCCGCATTGCCTTAATATTTCACTTAAAGCGGCTGTAATAAAATAGAAGCAGAGAAAACACAGTTTACTGCAGGAAAGCTGCAATCTTAAAGTGGACCAAAACCCACTCTGAACGGCCCCCGAAACTATAAGATTCCCAGGCCCATCGATTACTTCCACCCGGGGCATACAAAATCAGGTTGCCCCACTGTGTGAAACTCCCTAGGTCGCCACATACACTTACCTTGCCTTCTGGTCCAACGGCGCAAGCCTCTGCAGCATCCCCGCTAGTGGGCCCACGCCAGGTATTTGTGAATGGCCGCCACGGGCAAGCTCCCTGTTACAGGGAAGCGGGGGATGTGGTCATCAGCGTGCTCAGAGCCGCTGGCCTTAGATGACGCGATGTCAGCGGCTCCGGCTGTGGGGTGCCCCGGGGGAAAGGAGCAGAACCCAGGATAGTCAAAATCCTAGGTTTTGGTCCACTTTAAAGCATTATATCCTAATTTATGTATATGCAGAGGTGAAGCAGAATGAAGAAGTGGGCAAGAGGTATAGAGGTGAGCAGAGATGAGGCGGGAAGAATCGGGCAGTGGTGAGATGGGAAGAGGTAAGGCAAAAAGAGTAGGAGTAAAATTGAAGGCAGAGGTTAGAAGAGATGGAGTGGGGTGAGGTGATGTGAGATGTGAAAAGCTAAGCAGATGTGAGGTGGGGAGAGGTAACAAGAAGTAAACCGATGGGCAGAGGTGAAGCAGCAAGAGGAAGCTCTGAGATGAGCCCCATTTTAGGAATTGGCTCTACACTGTCTCTAGTGGCCAGCGGTGGGGTGCCACGGGCCGCAACTGTGGACACTGCGGACGGCATGTGGCCCATTTCTGTCTTAGAGTGATTAGACATTTACATCTCAGCAATGCAACAGCCAATATTATCAGTACAATCCGAAAGCAGGTTAATGCTCTCCAGGTTCCATAGCTGAGTTTTTATTTAAAATATTTAGGAGTCTGAGGGGCTATATTCAAATAGGTCTGAGTATGAAGTTGCACCAAGAGTGATTGAGAGATTCAGTAATTACGTCTTACTAGAGCACAGTGGGAAACAGAACCCGATAGAGAGAAATAACGAGGTAAAGAGTGAGGAGTGAAAAGGAGAGTAGGCAAAAAAGGCAAAAATGAGTAGCCAAAAACATAAGTACACAGACCTACAAGGAATTGCTACTGTGACATTTGATAAATGCTGCCGAATCCATTATCCCATGCCTTTGGAAGTCAAAGAATGGATTAAGGAATTACACCATATACTGGAGAACCAAGACCTCCATGAAAGAACCCCTTGATGTTTAATCCAGGACTCAGATAGGTATAAGAACCTTATGAATTAGGCCACCATCATCCATTTAAAGTGAACTTAAACCTGCCTCAGTTATTCAGGTCCATGAGAGCTGCCTGCCGAATGACGTAGTCACAGCAGATGGCTCTCATTGGACGAGAGCCTGCACATGTGCCGTTGAAGCCTGGAAAGATGAGTTTTTATGGGCGAATGGGGGAATTTCACACAGCAGCGCTTTTTGATTCAGGATGACCCAGGGAAAAAACAGCGGCTGGCCCTGGAATCTTTAAAGTGGGCCAACACCCAGGGGTGATCGGCAGATCACCTCACACACCACGGGACATCCGAGATCGGGATGTCCCGCGGGGTGTAACCCCCCCAAAACCCTGAAAAACCTTACCTTCCAGCCGCTGTCTCTGAATGGCCGGCGCGGGCGCGCACACGTCAAGAGTGACGCGTGGGAGGCGGCGGCGGGCGCGATCCCTTGTCCGTCGACGGACGTCACTTGTCCGTCAGCGGGCATTGGACAGCGCACTCACGTGGGAGCGTGGAGAGGTGAGTTTTCGGGGTGTTTGGGGGGGTTTCAGGCAGCGGGGCACCCCAAATCGGGGTGCCCCGGGGAAGTGGACCAATACCCAGGATAGTCAAAATCCTGGGTGTTGGTCCACTTTAAAAGTCCAATTTACAGTCCAATTCGGGATGTCCTAAGAGCACGGAAGAAAACCCGGGAAAACCTTGGGACTGATTCGGAGCCAGGTGAAAATGTACACATGGTAGACTATAAAAGCAAATGGCAGTTTTCTATCGAAGTAAGTTTTCTCATCAGGCTCTGAATCAACCCCATTATGTTACAAGCTAATTTCCCAGACTCAGACAGATCCCTGATCAATTTTTCTTTTGGGCCCTAAACTAAGCAGAAAACGGGGTTCCAAGCATTAAATCGGAGGCGGTTTGTGTGTTTTTTTTTTTTCTAAAGCCTTTGCTCCTATATTTATATAAACACTAACCGGACTCAGTCTGCTGTTCAATTGGCCGCCGTACGGCTCCTTGATTGCGCAGCAGCGCCCCTAGTGTTTTTATGGATATTGAGAAACATAGAAACATAGAAGGTTGACGGCAGAAGGAGACCATACGGTCCATCTAGTCTGCCCTTATGTGTATACTGTATGTTCTCTTTATCTTAGGATAGATGTGTGCTTATCCCAGGCATGTTTAAATTCAGTGACTGTTGATGTTTCAACTACCTCTGCTGGAAGTTTGTTCCAAGCATCTACTACTCTTTCTGTAAAATAATATTTTCTAACATTGCTCCTGATCTTCCCCCCGACTAGCTTCAGGTTGTGCCCCCTTGTTCTATCATTAAGCTTCTTCTTAAAAACACTTCCCTCCTGAACCTTATTCAATCCTTTCACATATTTAAAGGTCTCAATCATGTCCCCCCTCTCCCTTCTTTCCTCCAGACTGTACAAATTAAGTTCTTTAAGTCTCTCCTGATAAGTTTTTTGAGCAAAGGCTTTAGTAAAAAAAAAAAAAGAAACACAGGCTGTTTTTGGGACACTGGGCTGGGGATTGAAGGTGACCACATAAACTTCCTTTCTGGCTATAGGATCACTTTAAAGTGGATGGAAACCTGGAAATGTGTCCACCGCTCAACCTTTGGCTAACCACCCTCCCCCGTCCGAGCAACAGGTTTTTTTTACCACCGAAGCCGCACCCTGTGCCACTTTTTGAGAGAGTCCATCAAGACGGCCGCTTTGATGAGGTGCAGCTGGCTGCCCGCATCCCCGGCATGCTGTTCAGGTGTGCACAAGCTCTCATGCCCAGCCATTCAGAAAGGTTGGTCGCAGGAGCAGAGAAGCCGGGAATACAATGCAATGAAGACGCATTGCAGGACCCGCCGGCACTCTCAGCATCGCACACATTACCCCCCCCCCCCCCCCATTCACATGGTTGGGCGGATTGGAGCACACACGATGCATAGAGCACTAACAGCCGGGACTTCGGCGGAAGCAGTGGCATTACCGATTCCGGGTGAAGGTAAGTGTCTTTTGTTATTTCATGTATTACGCGTGCATTAGCACTAATAGGAGGGGGCAGGGCAGGGGGGGGTTTATATTTTAAACCAGGGGCTGGAGTGGCCCTTTAAGATGATTCACCTTGTGCCTCAAGTGGCACAAGGTGAATCATCTTAAAGGTGAATCATTTTAAGAGGAAAGTCCATGGACCTCAGATCAGGGGTTTGCCAGAGGTCACGAGGCTCCCTGCTTATCTTACACTCCCTCCCGCATCGTGTGTCGCGCTCCCTCAGCCCCAGTATGTGAAGCTGGGAGACTGGGCTGGGATCCTAGACCTCAGGCAGCAAGAGACGTACCTCTATGTACAAAGCTCAGCCACATACAGCCTCCATACAGGCATACCGCCTCCTATGCACTGACCTCTTGCTTGGAGCGTGGTTTTACATACCTGGGCTGCGGGACAGTGGTCAGCTGAAAAGTGAGCGAGAGCACATTTAGCGGGGAACCCTGCCCTCTGATCCAAAGTCTGCAGAAAGTCCATGAGAGTAGATTCAAAAGAGGAACACAACACTGGATTTTCATTATCTCATTTTTTTTTCCCTATCCTAGGGGCATCCCTGGCATTTGGGATACCTTGCTGTGTGAAATCCCCCAGAAAGCCAGGTCTGATTTCCTCTCCAGCCATGGTGCATGTGTGGGTTCTCTGCAAATGAATTAGGCATACAGCACTGATTGGCAGTAGAGTGGCAGGCATCCCTGTTGCTGCTTCTTGCCTCCAGCTGTGCATTGCTATGGCAACCAGGGAGGGTGGGTGCATACATCAGCCAGAGGGATGCTGTGAGATTGCCAGAAAGGTAAGATGTTAGGCGAACCCGGGGGAGGGGGGGCACATTTCGGGGCATTCTAAATTAAGATGCCCCACAGAGAAGGAGACCACCAGCCCTAGAGTCTTGTTGACTCTTTAAAGCAGATCCTCTGCCTTTTTCTACATAATTGCTGTAGGGCAGCATTGTGACAGGGGGGCATGTAGATTGCTGGAGCACTCCCGTACATAGACTCCTGCAGCACCCGCAACCTGAACCTCAATCCCTGGGCGACATGTGGCTCCACAATTTGCTGTCGGCTGCCACTTGGTCCAGGCTTGACTTTAAAGTGGACCAAAACCCACGCCGATCGGGCTGTGATTCTATAAGATTCCCTGGACGATCGATTCAGCCCCCCCAATGGGGATGCCCCGCTGTGTGAAACCCCCCAGGTTGCCTCATTCACTAACGTTGTTTCCCTGTCCAACGGCGCATGCTCGAGCCATGGCCACATCCCCGCTATCCCTCTAGTATTACCAGGCATTTGTGAATGGCCAGTGCGGGCATGCTCCCTGTTAGAGGGAAGCGGAGGATGCGGGCGTCAGCAGGTTCGGAGCCACTGCTCTTAGACGACGTGATGTCAGCGGCTTCGAGCGCACTGATTGGACAAGCAGCTGCACATGCCCCGTAGAACCGGGAAGAGGAGAGTTGCTTTAGGCGATCTAGGAGGTTTCACACAGCGGGGCACCACCGATCAGGGTGCCCCGGGGGAAAGGACCAAAACCCAGGATAGTCAAAATCCTGGGATTTGGTCCACTTTAAGCTGAGAAGGAAACCCCAGACCACCTGACGGACCCACATGTCAGTCACAATGCTGCAGCACACCCATTGTGTATAAATTGGATGTGGGGCCGCTCTAAAGGAATTGCCCAAATTGTGGATTTATCATAAGAAGAGATAACAAATGAAATCCAGTCATAAATAGCAGCATTCAGTAGAACATTTCCAGCAAATAACACACCAGTATCGTAAAGCAATAGTCTCCCCTGCAATATGTGGTCACTATTCACCGCCATTTTCGTATTGCCATACTTATTGTTGTCTTCTTCTTCCAGAAAGAGAACCTGTGAATCTACTGTCGAGAAGGAGATACACTTTTTCATTATGGCCCTCCAGGACTAGACTGCACGTATCCCTGAATTATTGCACTTGATCTATAAGAAGAATGCCCTGCCTGTCTCCTCTATATATTCCTGTGTTTAAAAGCCCCCTATGACGGCCTAGCTCCTGATATGGCTCTTGACGCACCCTTAATATTAAGAGGGGGACACCCACCTCCCTTGCTTCTCCTGTAGACTATAACCTCCACTATATATTTTTAAAGTACCCAACGCCTCCAGCAAGTCCTCTTAAAGTAACCTTTTCCCACCATTAACCAAACCCTTGGTGGAATGAGGTCTACTCAGGGGACCTTTCCCTTGTAGCTGATGGAATAAAGCCACTTGGGGGAATAAGACTCGCTGGTGATGCTCTCAATTCTCCCATATTTGTATTAGAAATACTGAGGTTTGCCGTAACAAGTGGCACGCACATTTCATGGAGCAAGCTACTATAGCGTGACGTGGGTGGGGGCTTACACTGATATTCCGGTGCGGGTGCAACCACAAAGCGTCCACTCGCATTCTCATCAGAAAAACTGGAGCACATAGCTTAGTTGGAAATAACATACCTTCATCCTTACTCCATCCATGGCAGACCATCGCTTGCTTTCATGTCTCCAGCGCTAATGTGCTGCCTACTCCTCATTTCTCAGAACGCTTTGCTGCTTAATCAAGTCGACGTTCTTCTCTGCTGCCATATTCAGTTGCCATATTCTACTTCGAAGGGTCTGCAGGACGCCTCGGCCTTCTGGGGCTCTGTGCTGCTTGAAGTAACCTGATTGCTGGAAAAAACGGTTCATTTCCATGTATGTGCCCTCCATAGGTTTTGTGTGCTCATCTTAATCATCCTGTTTCTGAAAAAAAAATCATTTCTTGAATTATTTTCAGTTTTTTTTTTTTAAATGTTTTAATGAGGGTTTTCCATAAAGAAAGACAAAGACATCTGTAGTGGTGCTCAGGCTGTTGATCAGGCTTTTAGCTGATGGTTTGAGTCCCAACCTCCGTTCCTCATGCTACCTCTCTCTGTACAGGAGCTGCCCTGGTTTCTTACAAAGCTGCTTTTGGTACAAGTGGGTGGTCTCGCCCAAGCCAGAGCAGACTTAATGTCCACTTTTGAATTTTTGGAGTACATTTTTTTGGTGGCAATAGGGTGTACTCAAGGTGAAGGTGATAGTATTTTTTTTAGCCATTGTTGGAAAATGTGTGTGTTCATTTCCTGCAATCTGTTGCCATTGGTAACTGTATACCACGCCTACACCAAGAAGAGTAATGCCTGTACACAAGAGCGCCGCTTCTATGACCACTGCTGCGGTGAGGGACTTCACTTAACTCTCTCTGCTGGGCATGTGTATGGTTATGTGTGTGCAGGACTCATTTCTCTCTTCCTGGTGTATGGTTGCCAATGGCAACAGACTCACTGACAGATACTGAAAACTGCTTCCTTAAAGCAGAACAAACCCCAGGAATTTGACTTTCTAGGGTTTGTTCCATTTCCCCAAGGCATCCCAGATTCCCTGCTGTGTGAACCCCATCCCCCCCCCCCCCCCCCCCGGATCCAGTGGACCATGCACGGTCTCTTGTCCAATGAGAGCTGCCTACCGTGACTATGTCATTCAGCAGGCGACTCTCATTGACTAGTGCGCGCTGCCGCACCCCCGGTGTTTGCTGAATGTTGTAGTCACGGTAAGCGGCTCACACCCACCCATGCGCTGTTGGAGTAGGTTAGTTTTTTATGGGTATCACAGTGGGGGGTTTCACATAGCAGGGCATCCGGATTCCGGATGCCTCGGGGGGAGGCCAGTGGGCAGCCCTGGAATTTTTTTAGATTCCAGGGACAGGCCGGATGGGTTTTGTTCCGCTTTGAAAAACACATTTTCTAACATTAAAAAAATCAGCACATTGAGGACATTAATTTGCCACACAAAAATAATATAAATCCCCTGTGCCAGGTAAGGTCCAGGTCCACAAGGACCCTATTCCCCCTGTTTCCACTGCCTGTGATCCTCAAATGTAGGAGATGCTCACCTTTCCTTCTTTGTTCTGTATGTTCGTGGACCAGAAAACCACTGCACACTGCAGTGCCTCATGCCTCCTATTATTGTGGCTGCTGCATGCGTGTGCAAAGTCAGATGGAGCGCTACTTGGTGAGTATCTCTAAGTCAAGGCTCACTGATGGCATTTGCAGGTAGTTAGAGTCCCTGTGCCCAGGTTCATCTGGCAGACTATTGCATGGCTGGGTTTAAGCCTGCTTTAGGGCCATGCTACCCTTGCGAAAGCTTAAATACGGGAAACATCTGGAGTGTTTCGACTTTGTTACTGAAAGTGTGGGGGGGGGGACATGTTTGGGAATGTATCGATCTTACTTGTGTACATGCTTTTACTAATAATGCAAAGCTGTGGACTGAGTGGATTAGATAATATTAGAGTGATTAATGCTGTGTTTTCCCTCAGGCTGGCTAAGAGGACAGGCAGCTAGAGGTGTGCAGCGCCCCCCCCCTATAAAAGTGGAATGGTACATTCAAAAATCTGTCACCCCTGACTTTTCATTCTTCCGGTATAGAAAAACAACAAGCTTGGGGGGAGGGGGGTTCGGACAGGGTCTATTTGTGACCTCTACTCTTTCTATGTAGCATTTTTTTTTTTTTTAATTTTCGGGTTATAATTGTCTCTTAGCACTTTTTGCCGGGTTGTGTTCCAGTTGCAGTGCGCTCCATTCTGGGGGGTGATCTGTTTGCAAATAATGGCCTTCCTCTCATGGTAATGCCTTCCTGTCTGGTTATAGGGAGGCCACATGATGCATCAGGCAAGGATGTTACATTGTTCCTGGATTGTGGTATCTCAAGGGGGTTCTGCATAGAAAATATAGAGATCGGCCTAGGTGTACATGTGATAATAGATTTTAAAGCTCTAGCTTGTGACAGGTTGTATTAAAAGTGGACCATATCTGGCCCTTGAGTCTATGAGCTTATGATCTCTACAGTTCGGGATGCCCTGCTATATGAAACCCCTGGATCGCCCGCAATTCTTACTATTCCCCCGAGCCCGTGGTTTATGCGTGGGCAGCGCTACCATCACTTGCATCACATGGCCATGCACAGCCGAAGTGATGTCATGCGGCTGGGGATTCCATTCTGCTTCTCTAGCCACACATTAATATGCATGGCCAGAGAAGCTGATTGGAGGAGCGGCCACACCTGCGCCATGGGCTTGAGGAGAGGTGAGCAGATTTGGCGACCTGGGGGGTTCACATAGAGGGGTGCCCCAGGGGGTAGGGACCAAAACCCAGGATAGTGAAAACTACCCAGGATAGTCTAAAAGTCCAACTTTAGAAAAACATGGCTTCCCCAAAACGGCCTCCCACAGGTCCTCAAAGTAGTCACCTACCCGTTCTCTGTGGTCACCTCATTGGTTTTTTTGGGACATGGTTCCTTACAGAGTTACAGTGCCCTAGGAGGTGTCAGGGAATGGCACAGAGGCAAACAAATGCTGGTTTCATGGGGTAAGAAGGGGCCAGAATGGAAAGGTGTCCTGGAGTTGAGATTTCCTGTCCTTGGAGGGCTTGAGTCCTCAGATGTGATCAGTTGGTGGACATTTCTCCCTGTGCCTTAGGTGGGGGAATGTTTGTCAGCCACAGTCAGAGCCTATGTTCTAATTTACTACTGTGAACTGCAAAATAGTGGCTAAATTCTGATAACATTTACTAAACTCTTTAAAGCAGCTTTACCGGTTTAAATGAAGAAACCTAACCAGGGCCAAACACGACCCAGCCATTCACATCCACAGGAACAGGCTTCCCCTTGGGCTTTGAGATACAGGTGTAGGTCCACTTTAATTTGATCTTTCAATTCAAACGAGCTCTTACTCTGCTGCTACTATTATCCTGAAGTTGCGAGCGTAGGGGCTTCATGTGTTACAACCAGGGGTGCAATGGGGCTTGAAAATATCTTGTAATGTTTTTGTTGGGCCTCCCTTGCCAGTCGGTGTCTGATTTTTTTTTTTTTTTTTTTTTTTCTTTTTTCATTTTACAATTCACAATAGAAACTAGTGGCCTGGTCACACTTGTCATAGATGTCCTCTATAATGATGCCTGCGATGGACGAAAGAGAAACCAATGCTGTTATCATTGTATTTGTGTGTTATAAATACAATATTAAATAAAACATATATGTCCTATTTATGCACGTGTCAAAGAGCTTGGACTTGAAAGAGATTTGGCCGGGACAATTGCACTGGAGCCATGGGCTATAGAAATGGGGATCTAAACCCTTGTAATCCTTCCATAGAATCTTAAACCGGACCTTCAGCCTCATTTAAAGTGGACCAACACCCAGGATTTTGACTATCCTGGGTTTTGGTCCACTTCGGTGGGGCACCCCGATCGGGGGTGATCGGCTGTGTGAAACCCCCCAGGAAGCCCCAAAAACTCCCCCTCCCACGTGACCGCTGCAGCCAATCCCCGCCGGCGGACAATCGGGAGGCAGCGACGGACAGATAGCGCGCCCGCCGCCGCCTCCCGTGCGTCACTCTTACAGGGCGCACGCCCGTTCCGGGCATTCACAAACGGCCGGCGCGGGTGCGCGTCCTGCTAGAGGGACGCGTGGGAGGCGGCGGCGGGCGCCGCTGGATCGAGGAGCAGGTAGGGATTTAGGGGTTTCTGGGGGGGTTTCACATCCGATCGGGGTGCCCCGCAGTCAGGGAGCTGATCGGTCCGGGAATCTTATAGATTCCCGGGCCGATCATGGGAGGGTGTTGGTCCACTTTAATGAAAAAGCCCAAACCCTTAAACTATTCCCCAGCATTTAAAATTAATATATTTTAAGTTTTTAGTCGCTTATTTTTTATTCTTTCCCCCACTGGGCTGCAACTCTGTTTAGGACTCTAGGATACAGGCGCCTCCATCTTGCCTTTGAAACATCACATACTGAGGGGAGGCAAGAGGGGTAAAGTACAGGGGGTGGGGTTATTGCTATGATTTGCACAGACCGCAGAGCTGGGTTCAGGAAAAGGACAACCATCCCAGAATGCAGAGCGGCACAGTCAGAAGACACTTCCTGTTTGCTGGCAGCCTGAGACTCTGTGCCGCCATCTTGGATGTTTAAAGGATCAGAAAATGTAGTAGGTGCAGGTTGCATGATTTTTAATGTACGCAATCTGTATGTACAGGGTGGAAAAAACATATAAGATAAACTCTTATTCAGCAAGAAGGTCCGGTTTAAAGACTACAGGGCATGGTGAAAGCTCTCCCCAGTGGCATCCTGATTTGGGATGTCTCACTGTGTTTAATCCCTGGGATTGTGGTTAAATGTACCTCGTTCCTGGAACCCACGACACCACTGTCGACCTCCCTCCATCAGCCAGAGGAAGCTGCCTCAGCACATATACCTCAGTAAACCTATGCTGCTCATTCATATGCACTGCAAAGAATGCTATTGGTGGAGGTCTGCACATGCATCAGGGGATTGCTGGATTGAGGTAAGTTTACTACTAACCATGTGATTTCACACTGCAGGGCATCTTAAATCGGCATGCCCTGGGCTGAACTGATCGGCCCGGGAATCTATAAGATTCCCTCCCCCTGGGTCATCCAAAATCGGGATGCACTGCTGTGTGAAACCCCCCAGGTCGCCCCATTCACTTACCTTGTTTCCTGGTCCAACGGCGCATGGATGAGCCGCGGCTGCATTGTGAATGGCCGGCACGGGCACACTCCCTGTTAGAGGGAAGCTGGGGATGCGGCCACCAGCACGCTTGGATCCGCTGGCCTTAGACAGCGTGACATTAGCAGCCTCGAGCGCACTGATTGGACAAGCAGCTGCGCATGCACTGTGGGACCGGGAAGAGGGGAGTTGCACTCTGCGATATGGGGGGTTTCAGACAGCGGGGCACCCCCAATCGGGGGAAAGGACCAAAACCCAGAATAGTCAAAATCCTAGGTTTTGGCTCTCTCTAAAGTGGAAGAAAACCTGTCAATTTCACTTTACTGGGTTTTGTTCAATACCCCCAAATTGGGGCATGGAACAAACCTCTCCCTGGTCCATCCGCACATGTGCGGGCTCTCATCCAATGAGAGCCATTTGCTATGAATATCATTCCCTTCAATGGGGAGTGCCAGCAGCCGTATCCCCAGCAGCGCTTTCTTCG
This sequence comes from Gastrophryne carolinensis, assembly GCA_027917425.1. Taxonomy (NCBI): domain Eukaryota; kingdom Metazoa; phylum Chordata; class Amphibia; order Anura; family Microhylidae; genus Gastrophryne; species Gastrophryne carolinensis. The sequence continues at coordinate 59,662,281 of CM051235.1, forward strand.
AGCACGTGCACAGCCGAGGATGCAGGGGATGCGACAGCTTGCACTTCATATTAAATACAATGTGAGCCATCTGCCAAATGACATACCAAACTGCTCTCATTGGACGAGAGCCTGCGCATTTGTTGGACTGAGGAAAGGTGAGTAAATACTGGTGCCCTGGGGGGTTTCACACTGCATTCCAATTCCGGATGCCCCGGGGGAAGGTCAGCTGCAACCGACCCAGCTTGGTTTTGTTCCACTTTAAGAAGAAAGTCCATTTTCATGGACTTTTTCTGTAGTCCCCAGACCAGGGGTTCCATAGAGGCATGAGGTTCCCATTCTTATTTTCACTCCACTACTACCTTGCCCAGTGCACTCACTTTTGGCTTGCAGCCTGTAGCTGGATGTGGGGTGTTTGAGGCCAGACCATTTACCCCATAGGTTCATCAGCATCAGCCACCCTGAAGTGCGGCAGCTTCAGTTACCAGGGCTGCGTGAGTAAAGGCAGGGCCACAGGTAAAGGTAAACTGGGGTCCTTGTGTCCCTGTGGCTCCCCTAACCTTAGATCAGTGGTGAAAGTTTACTAAACTGGACTTTTGATGAAAAAGTTTAATGGAACTGAAATACCGGACCTTTGCCCAGACATGAAAAGATAACAATGCACAGCATGTAATAGAAAACTAACACAGAACCTTAAAGGGATTGTCCAGGCAGCTATATAGACAATGTAAACACAGGACACTAAAGTTCTTAATGTTCCCCCTTTTTTTTTTCTCAATACGACCCCCCCATAAAAAAAAAAAAAATTGAGAACTTGTTTTGAAGTTTACATTTTTGAAATCCTCAGCCAGTGGGCCTGGCTGCTTTTATGTCGTGTTTATATCTGCATATTTTGACATCTAATCACAATGCTGCAATACATAGGCAGCCACCGGGGGCAGGGTTATACACCACCAGCTCAGCCTTATGATAGGTGGTCTACTGCTAGGGGAATCGGGGGAGTGCTACAAGTCAGTGGCAAGTTTCTGATTCTGGTTGCTCCAGTCAGGTTACAGGAAAGGAGAGGATTGATAAATTGGAAGCATGGGCAGTTAAATGGCCAATGAAGTTTTACACAGATAAGTGTAAGGTTATGAACATGGGAAAGAGAAATCTGTGTTATGATTACACACTAAATAAAGAAATGTTTAGTAAAACTACGATGGAAAAGGACCTAGGGGTTTTAGTTAACAATAAACTTAACTGTAGTAATTAATGCCAGGCAGGAGCTGCCAAAGCAAACAGGGTCATGGGATGCATCAAGAGGGACATAGGTGCCCATGACCAGAGCATCATATCAGAACTGGAGCACGTCCAAAGGAGGGTAACTAAAGTGAATGCAGGGACTAGAGTACCCTGAAAGATTGTCAAAGTTAGGTTTATTTAGTTTGGAAAAGAGACGCCTGTGGGGTGATCTAATAATTATGTATAACTATATTCGGGTCAATACAAAGATCTGTCCCACAATCTATTTATACCCCGGAGTGTAACCATAACCCGGGGGCATCCACTAAGGTTAGAGGAAAGGTGCTTTCTCCAGCGACATAGGAGGGGATTCTTCTCTGTAAGAGCAGTGAGACTATGGAACTCGCTGCCAGAGGAGGTAGTAATGAAGGATACAGTAAAAACAATCAAAGGTGTCCTGGATGCCTTCCTGGCATGTGATAACATTTCCAGTTATGGCTACTAGACCACTGGAAGAAGATAAACAGGCTGAACTGGATGCACTAAAGTCTTTATTCAGCCGCACATACTATATTACTTCTATGATGATGTAAGCTCCTGAATCAGTGTTTTTGTTCATTTTACTTGGACAGTTCCTTTAATTTGTGGCTAAAACAAAGAAACCGGGACTAGGATACAAACTGAAGACAACACCCCCAAGTTGCTTGCATGATGCTTATGGAGACAAGGCACGGGACCTGGTGGCAGCGGCCTCCTGGACTGGTAAAGGAAACCTACTTGCCCCAGACTTGGAAGAAAGCATCTAGCATGAAGGAAGCCTGCTAGCGGCCTGCGGGTACATCTGACAGCGACCAGGAATAAGAAAATCACTCAGCATTCAACACAATATCCTGCTGCCGCTGGCTCACGGTGTGGAACATTTAAAGTGGACCAAAATTATCCCAAAAGTCCAGCTGATGCCCTCTCTCTGCGGCATCCCAAACTGGGAAGCCCCACTGTGTTAAACCCAGTTTGTTTGCAATTCTTACCTTTCCTCTGAGGCCATGACACATGTGTGGCCAGTGGTGGCATCACTCTCGGCTGTGTGCGGCTACGGCCAATGCAACTGAATGTCCGTGCACAACCAAAGGATGCAAGTGACAGCGCACGCCACCAAAGTGTGCGCCTGGGATTCCATTCAGCTTCTCCAGCCACACATTAATAAACGTGACCACAGAACCTGATTGGACCTAGGAGAGTTTGCTCAGTGAATGGCAGGGTTTCACACAGCGGGCCCCCCAAACCAGGGTGCCCCCAAGCACGGACCAGAACCTGGATAAGTGAAAATCCCAGGTTTTGGACCACTTTAAAACCCTGCAGCCAGGTGCAGCAGACGATGTGTATGATGACCAGGCAGCTCCACAGAACCACAGCTGGTGACTGCTCAATCTCTAATGTTGGGATTATACACTAAAAAAGAGGAACAATATCACAATAAGTTTTTATAGGGCATCTGTGTGCTTAAAGTGGACCAAAACCCAGAATTTGACTATCCTGGGTTATGGTCCTTGACCCCGGGGCACCCCGATCGCTGTCTGAAACCCCCCAAGTCGGCAAAACCAACTCACCTCTTCCCGGTCCTACGGCACATGTGCGGCCACTCGTCCAATCAGCGCCTCGGATCCCCTGACGTCACATTGTCTAAGGCGAGCGGCTCCGATTGCGCTGACTGCCACATCCCCCGCTACCCTCTAACATGTAGCATGCTAGTGCTGGCCGTTCACAAATGCCTGGTGCGGGCACGTGCCGTGCTAGAGGGATAGCGGGGATGCGACTTGTTGAACCGGGAAAGAGACTAAGTGTATGGACAACCTGGGGGGGTTTCACACAGAGGGACATCCCGATTTTGGATGGCCCGGGGGGAGGGAATAGATCGGCCTGGGAATCTTATAGATTCCCGAGGCAATCTCTGTGGGTTTTGGTCCACGTTAAAAAGTATACTTGTCCTACGGTCAGGAGACTTGATCCATCACAGCCAAGCTACTGGAATGCAGTTGTCCTCCTTACGGCTATGGGCTCCAGGGTATGTTCTTCCATACCTCCCAAGTGTCCCGGGTTTGGAGGGACTGTCCCTCTTTGGAGTCCATGTCCCCTGTCCCTCATTGCTCTCATTTGTCCCTCTTTGAGGTGTAACATGCAGATCTGCATCAATAAATGATTCATTTGCCTGTTGAAAATGTTTCTGTTGTAACTGTTACATCCTATCTCCTCCCATCCTGAAAAAGTTGGAAGGTAGCAAAGAAGTTTACTTTTTTTTTTGGTGAGGGTCTCATACTGACCACACTGAATGTTTCTAGCTCAGCTTTGCTGGTCTGGGACATGTTAGAGCCTGAATAGACGAGCATTAGGGAACCAGCTATTTTTTTTCTTCCTTTTTTTACATAAAATGAACATTTTGGGTGAAATGGAGTGATGTTTAGTATGGCAGGATGAAGGGGGTGGACATTAAAGCGGACCTTCAGCATCATTTAATGAAAAACCCAAACATTTTATAAAAAGATGCAGGTAGGATGAATTTTAATGTGGGCAATCTGTATGTACAGGGTGTGGGAAACATATAAGATGTTATCCAGGGTGAAGGTCCGGATATAATGTGGGCAATCTATATGTACAGGGTGTGGGACATATATAAGATATTCAGGGTGAAGGTCCGGTCTAAGGCGTCACAATGCTTCATGTTTCTCTTTCCCTTTTCCAAAAGAGAGTTCAAATGTGATTGGCCCCTTGTAGCGCAGAATTTCCTGTGCATCAGTTGTGAGCGGCGCCGTGGCTTTGGGTCACTGTAGCAAGTCATTCTCTGTCTATACATTGTCTGCGGTATGGGGCAGGAAATGGCAGCAGGAAGGGCAGGCGACACTAGATAAATAACCCCAAGATATACGCATTTTTCAAGGGCGCACAATGTACAGCAGGGGAGCACCGAGTTATTTCATGGATGAGCATTCATACGTTCAGAAAGAGGAAGCGCTGATGAGCCACACTCGCTACAAAAATAACATCTGTTAAAGGGAAAGTACCATCCAAAAATGATTTGTCAGCTGCTGTGTGTAGCTTAAAAAAGGAAGACGCGTGGCTTTGTGGGTATAAAATGTGTGTCATATCCTTCATTGCTGAAATTGGTAAAAGGGCCAATTAAAGTAGAATCCTAGACAAAATTAACTACTTTTTGGTGTTTTTTGCTGCTTTAAACTGGACCAAAATCCAATCTATAAGATTCCCGGGCCAATTGATTCCCTCCCCCTGTGTGAAACCTCCCAGGTCGCCCAATCCTTTCCCAGTCCAATGGCGCATGCACAAGCAGCGGCTGCATCCCCTCGCTATCCCTCTAGCAGGGCGCGTGCCCACGCCAGGCACGTGGCCGGCATGGGCACGCTCCCTGTTAGAGGGGAGCGAGGGATGCGGCCACCGGCACGCTCGGATTTGCCCGCCTTAGCGCCTTAGACAAAGGGGCAGACCACGTATGCGCCATAGGATCGGAAAGAGGTGAGTTTGTTCGAGCAAGCTGGGAGGTTTCACACAGTGGGACTGCTGCGAAACCAGCATTACAGCCGTTTGCTGTGACTATGTCATTCGCCAAACGTCTGTCATTGAATTCAAAGCCCAAGTGGCCGCATTCCCAGTGGCACACTCTTCCCCACCCACAGCCTGAGGATGCAGTGACATAATCACAGAAAAAGGTTCTCATTGGACGAGCATGCGCCGTTGGACCCAGAAGAAATTCTGTGATACTCACCTGTAGAATTGTTTTTTCTTTTTAATCCATTCCAGGCCGTCCTATTCATTACGATTGGGTAACCTCTCTAGACCGAAGGGCATGACTGCAAGACAAAGACGTGGCTCCGCCTCCCGGCCTATATCCTTCCTGCTGACTTCCTAGATTCCAGTTAAAAAGCAGTAGAACCAGCCGCACGGGAGGCATACCTATATCTCTTGATGGAGACAACATACAAGACTCCTCTCTCTGATTATAAATATGTACTATTTCTTTTTTTTTTTTTTTATATCACTCCACAAGACTAGGCAGCCAAGACATGGATATATCAACCTAGCATTCTTTTCAATGCAAAATATTATAATAACAAAGAACACCATAAAAAAGGTATCAAGGATAGATCATAACTTCTTATATTCCCCCAAAAGAGACAGGCCTGGAATGGATTAACAGAAAAACCAATTCTAGAGGTGAGTATCACAGAATTGTGTTTTTTCTTCCAATCCATTCCAGGCCATCCTATTCATTACGATTGGGACCTCCAAAAGCAGTGCCTAATATGGGCGGGATTCCCAACGCGGTACAGCAGGTAGTTCAATTCACTACCGCCTGAAGAACCTTTCAACCAAAAACAGCGTCAGCTGAGGCGATAACATGTACCTTGTAAAAGTTGGTAAATGTATGAACAGAAGACCAGGTGGCAGCTTTACAAACCTGTTCCACTGATGCTGAAAGGCCCAGGAAGCACCAATGGCCCTAGTGGAAAGAGCTGTGCCGCTTCCCCTTGGCAGAATAGACTCTTACCACTGTCTGTCTAATACGTCGGCTGATGGCAGACTTAGCTGGTGGAAGACCTTTCCGTGGACCCTCAGGTATGACAATAAGAAGTCCAAGCTATGGAAAGATTATGTAGTAGTGAGATAATACCTTAGTGCTCTCACTAAAGTTGCTACATCCAGCCAGTGAAGAATCCCCCTTCCTTATCAGACACTGGATCAGGACATAAGGAAGGCAAAACCATCTCTTCATTAAAATGAAAAGACACCTTTAAAAAGAAAATCCTAAAACACTCAATACATAAGGAGGCTTACTGATAAGCTGCTAATTCAGAAACCCACCTTACTGAGGTTATTGCCACTAAGAGATAACCATAAGCGCCCTTAGACTTAATGACGCATCTACCATGGCTCAAAAAGGAGGAACCTGAAGAGCTGATAAAACAAGTTCAGGTCCCAAACCGGCAGAAGTGGCTTACGAGGAGGCTGCACAATTTAAAACAAGTTCTGATAAATTCATTCTCAACTATGGGTTTCTGAAACAGGAAAGATAAGCAGATATTTGTCCTTAAAACGTACTCAATTGAAGACCTCCATTAAGACTTCTGCAAAAATCAATTTATTCTGTAAACAGAAACTGTTCTACAAGCGAACCATCTGGATTTGCCCCAAGCGATAAATGCTTGCCAGACTCTATAGTAGATCACTTGATAAAGATTTCTTCCTGGCCTGAATCATAGTCTGGATGACTCTGGCAGAAAAAAACCCTTTCTTCCAAGATAAAGGATTCAATAGCCAGGCCTTCCAAGCCAGAACTTGTGATTTGGGATGCCTTAGAGGTCCCTGTGTGAGAAGAATCTACTATGTCTGAGAACCAGCTTTTTCTTGTCACCGAGGAGCCACCAGAATGGTTGGGACTCCCTTGTGAGCTAAACCTTTTTTAGTACTCGATCCAGGAGTGAAATCGGAGGGAAATGCATAAAGAAGCTTGAATGCTGACCACTGAAGAGTCAGGACATCTGTTGCTATTGTTAGAGGATCCCAGGACCGGGACAAACTTCGACTGTGCCGTGATGCAAGATCTAAGTCTGGGATCCCCCAGCACATGCATAGGGATTGAAAATAAAAAGCAAATAAAAGAGAAGTCCAGATAGAGCCCTGCAGTCAGTCCAAATGCAAGAAAGAAACTGGGATATGGGCCGGGAGGCGGAGCCACATCTTTGTTTTGCAGTCACGCCCTTCGATCTAGAAAGGTTACCCAATCGTAATGAATAGGACGGCGTGGAATGGATTGGAAGAAGAAGTGAGTGAATACCGATGACCCACAAGCTTCTAGATTCCAGGGCTAGCCCAGCTACGATTATGTCACTGCATCCTCGAGCTGTGCACTCATTCAGTAATTCAGATGCTGGGGTCGGGGTTGGGAGTGGGTGTGCCACTGGGAATGTGGACACTCATGCCCCCATTTAAGTCATTGAGAGTCGGGACTTGATTTGGGATTGCCCAAAATCAGGCAAAATTACTCACCCTGGCCATGCTCCTGTACTGCTCACAGATCCCAGTGTCCAAAAGGGATTTAGAATGGAGTATGAATGCTAGCCTAAAAAAACCTCACGTCATTGGCAGAGCTGCAAATGCACTGCCCATGGCTGCCACTACTAAGGGGACACAGAAAGGTGAATGTTTTGCTAAATTTTAGATGTTCTAGTGTTATTTCACTGTCTGGTTTACACAACCTATATTACATTTACAATATGTGTCTGCTTTAAAGTGGACCAACACCCAGCCGGATCGGCCTGGGAATCTTATAGACCAAATCCCTCCCTGCGGGGCATCCAAAATCGGGATGCCCTGCTGTGTGAAACCCGCAAACCCTACCTGAATCCCGGTCCAACGGCGCATGCACGGGCTGCATCTTGCGCTTCTCTCTAGTAGGGCGCGTGCCCGTACCGGGCATTCGTGAATGGCCGGTGCGGGCGTGCTCCCTGTTAGAGGGAAGCGCGAGATGCGCCCGCCAGAGCACTCTGAGCCACTGAGGTAAGACGTCGCTTTGACGCGCATACCTCAGCGGCTCCGAGCACGCTGATTGGACAAGTGGCCGCGCATGCGCCGTAGGAGCGGGGTGAGGGGAGTTAACTCGGGCGATCTGGGGGGTTTCACATAGCCCCCGGGGAACTGGACCAGAACCCAGGATAGTCAAAATCTTGGGTGTTGGTCCACTTTAAGCCTTCCAAATAAGCAAGAGAAGTGCATTGATCTATATCATTGACTAATGGGACCTAAATGAGGTTTGATCTGTACCACAATCAGCAGCTTCTTGTACTTACTCAGCTCCTGCATTCATGTCTCCACCCTTTATGTCGCTTAGGTGAGTGACATAAGCATCACATAATATTCATTTTGCTAAGCCACCTGGAGTTTGGAGACCTGGATGCAGATGTTCGGTGAGTGCAGGGTCCCATAAACATAAGGACTATTGTGGGTCCTTCTGCACTATTACACCAACCTCATGAAGACTTTAATACATAGATGCTGAGAGCACACTTCCTAGCCCACACTCACACACTGAGCTCTAACTTTGCAGGGGGGGGGGGGGATTCCTAGTCTTCTTGTGACCGCAAAAGGGCCCACTGAAACTCTGTCACCCAATATATGTCATATGCCAGTACCTTCATCTGTGAATAGACGTGTGGAATACAACATGGGGGAGATTATTGCCCTGTGTCCACAGATGCAGCTGTGGTTTCTGTTCCAGTTGCAGTTCAGGTGCAGAATCCGGTCTGGTGTAAAGGTACCCAAACTGAAACAAAGACAACCTGCAACTGCATGTGCATAGATGTGAATGGAGGGCTAAAGTCCCTATGCAGGCACATGGTACCCCCCCCCCCACCCCTTGTGGGAGCAGTGTAAAATCCACCATGTAAAATAATAAAAGTTCTAAGTGAAGCTGCTAGCGTTGCTTCTATTTCTGGGTGTGGCTTGTGATAGCGGCACTGACTTAGGAGTCATGCACACTCCCTGCTATGGTCAGAGCCAGCAGCGTGACCACTGTGGCTTGCCAGGCTCACTCACACTGGTGGGTCATGATGTAATGGAATTGAAAAACGGGGCACATGTGCACACTTCCAAACACACATGGGCACACACTTGTGGCTCTTTCCAAGCATTATGTATTCCTCCTTCATCCCCTAGTTAATAACAATTATTGGGTTTGTGGTCAGGCTATGGTGGGGGGGGGGATTTTATTTTTTTCCTCACCCTGTGTGCTATTTAGTCTAGAACACTAGAGATTTGGAATTCTGGAAAATAATTATTCAATCGCGTCACCATCTCATAGTGACAGCTGCTGTCCTCTTGCCTTGTCATGCATATTTATGTGGCACTTTCTGTAAAGATATTGTATTGTATCTGATCTAAAAGACTGATAAGTACCCATGGGATCAAACACTCTAGTGGAGACTTTTAAGAGACCATTTCTAGACCTGCACCCAACATGTACCTACATCCTACTTGTGTACTTCGCTCGGTGCTGAATTAAACTTAGATCTGAGTGACAATTTTTTGCCTTTCACATGCAAAAAAAAAAAAGGGCAATAAGCATCTCATTACACCTCCCACCCCCCAAATTTCACTTGCATCTGCAACGGGGAAATACATCATTTTTCCAAAGAAGTAATGCTATTTTATTAGTAAAACAACAGCCTATGGAGTATGCTAAAAGAAATTCCATAGTTTTCTCCATAGCCCATAAAGTGATATTTCCAAACCTAAAGTAATTGTCTAGTCAGGTAAATAAACTAAATAATCAGATTTCCCTGAAGCTATTAAGGTTCCTATTTTTTTTCAACATTTTTAAAAATGGAGCCCCCAAAGGTAAGAATACTAAATTTGTGTTGATTTTCAGAGGGGGCGTGGCTGCATGCTGAGCACTGTCACGATACACTTACCTGCCCGATCCCACGGTGTCCTCGCCCAGGTCCCTGTCACCCAGCAGCCGGCGCTGGATCGGGTGGCACAGAGCTTGCCTTCCACTCATGGCCACATCCCCGGCTCGTCTGTCTGTGCTTGCGTGCGAGCACGGCTTTCTTATATTAGTTTCAATGGCCAATGAGCCCTAATATTACTGATGGGTGAAATGCCCTAATTATGTATTGGGCAATCAGCTGGGATACAATGCTGAAACTATGGACATGAATAATTTTACTTACTAGATGGGTGACTTTTGTAGAGCTTGTCGTGATAATTTTTCCCAGAGCCTTTGCTAACTGAGTGAATGTTATTCAGGATCTGGAAGATGGAAAGAAGGATGGCAGAGAGTTAAGATTGTGTGCAAACGTATGCTTAATTTATAAGCGAGCAGCCACACCAGAACAGGAAGAGTCTCTGAATCAGATCAGAGTCCAGCAGCGAGCGGCACATGCAAATGAGCAGAAGGGAAGAGGAGACAGGGCCCAGAGAATGTCTAGCAGGATATTGTTACATTGGTGGACAGACTCTACTGGGGGATGAAAAAAGGTGATCTTGGTGCAACCAGAAAAACAAGCACAGATCTATGCTTAAAAAAAAAAGAACTCAACTTCCAATACAAAACCAACTGGGACAAAAAAAAACAAAGGTCACCCCTTAAAAATATGTGAATCTTAGTCTACCCCTGAAAGCACACCCAAAGTTAAATTATCTGCACCAAAATAATACCTTGCACTACCTTTTTTTGAGGGGGGGGGGGGGGAGTGCCAGCACCAGGTATAAAGAGAGCACTTTTTACCCCAAAGTGTAGTAAATGAGCCCCATTGACTAAACCTGAACCAGTTGCATAACTCATCTAGAAGGCAAATGATTTTCGATGAAGGAAGTGACTTAGGAAACCCCAGAGTTGCAGTGCTTGTTGGTAAGTGAAGCACTATTATAAAGCAAAGATAGGCTTCCACAGAATCGTTTTTAGATGACTCAGCCCAGCTCCTCAGAATCCAAACAAGGATGGCAGGATGCCCAGAAGCATTTAGCGTAACAGTCAATTGTAATCCCATCTAATTAAGAATCATCTACGCATTCAGATAGAGAACCTCACAACACCAGCAGATATGCACTAAACTCAGGAGGATTAACCAGCCACCAAAAAACTGCTTCTAGCTACTAACATATCTAATACACAGAATATACAAAAATAATCAGGCGACTGATATACATAGGCTTTTCAGAACACTTGTACTCCTCTTTTGTACTAACATAAAATGTTGACCACAGACGGAGGCCACATGATCCATCTAATCAGCTCTAATGTGTATACCTGTTCCTAGTCATGTTCAAATGTATTTACTATTAGATGTTTGTTTCAAGCATCCAAATACTCTTTTAGCAAAATATGTTTTCTGACATGGCTCCTGATCTTCCCTCTCCTAACAACAAAACTACAAACCCTGAATATTAAAGTGGACCAACACCCAGGATTTTGACTATCCTGGGTCTTGGTCCACTTCGGTGGGGCACCCCCGATCGGGGTGCCCCGCTGTGTGAAACCCCCCTTAACCCCCCGAAAAACTCACCTCTCCCCGCTCCCAGCGCCGACGTACAAGCGAGGATCAGGAACGTCTAAGCGGCAGCCGCCGCCGCCGCCTCCCTCGCGTCACTTTCCGCGCGCGCGCGCGCCCCGCCGGCCATTCGCAGACGGCCGGCGCGGGCGCGAGCACGCCTACAGGAGTGCGAGGGAGGCGGCGGCGGCCGGCCGCCGCCGAAGATAAGATAAGGAGTTTGGGGTGTTTGGGGGGGTTTCACCCCGCGGGACATCCCGATCTCGGATGTCCCGCGGGGTGGGGGGTGATCGGCCCGGGAATCTTATAGATTCCCGGACCGATCACCCGTGGGTGTTGGTCCACTTTAAAGTGAGTGTCAATCCCAGGCCCAATACCACATATCAAAAAATCTAGACCGAAAAAGGGAGGCACTCCCATATATAAAAACCTGCGTCTTTATTGAAGAATCACATGTAACACAGGGCTTATTTAAACCAATTGAAAACACAAAATGCCATCACCATGAATACATAACAATGGTAGAGGTGGGGGGCAACTACAGGAATGTAATATTAAATATTAAATTAACAATAAATATCTCCTCCTACTGCCTGTGATCCGGATCTAAACCCTGTACCAAACTAAATAACAAAATAAAATCCCAAAGTGAATGCATATACAAAATGCAGCAATAATAATCAATAGAGCACATATATAGCATCAAAAAATCAGGCCGGCAGCCAAATGAGTATGTTGGATGACAAGGCCAGAGGCCAAATCTCAAATTTTACAGAATTTCCGCTTGTGGATTTTAGATAGCAAATATAACTTTATACTGGCCATCATACTTTCCTGCTTCTCTAATTTTGAAGGAAAAACGATTTTGGCTGGAGCTGGGCTACATGAAAACTATACATTTGAAGTGATTACTTGCATAAAAAGGATGTTTAGGCCAGTGGAACCGGGTTGTCTATTCACAGCAGACATGGTCTACTTAGTGCGTTGCAAAGGGTTGCATCTCAAATCTTAGATTCTACTGCCTCAATCGAAACCAAACTGTAGACATATTATATATTATATGCAGCCCCCAACTCCCCTCCTTCCTTTTGTCTTTACCATATTATTATATGCATCCACCTCTTTTTGTGGATCCCTAACATTTTACTAATTAGAGAACCCAGCTCTAGTTCTGTTGTGGCTCCCCAGCCCCTGATTGCCCTAATATGACCAATGACCTAATACAAACAAACATAAGCAAGCAATAACCAGCTCACCCTCAGACCCAAACAGCACGGACCTCAGGATCTCCTGAAAAACTCCCCAAATCGTTTACAATTGCAATGTCCAGCTTAAAAAGGGTTAAAACTTAGCTTTTACTTCATAGCTTAAAATGAGGATAATTGCAAACACAGCCGTCAAACATCTTGCAAGTCAGAAAGTGCTCCCCTCCACCATTGGGACCAGGTAACGCGTTTCAGGCTGTTACTAGCCCTTAGTCATACGTAGTCATAGTCATACGTACCTATCTGACTTGCAAGATGTTTGACGGCTGTGTTTGGAATTATCCTCATTTTAAGCTATGAAGTAAAAGCTAAGTTTTAACCCTTTTTAAGCTGGACATTGCAATTGTAAACTAATACAAACAAAGCCAGCTGATTTTTGGGAGGAAGATCTAAGTTTACTGCCACAGAGGGCCATAAATTAAAGGAGGTGCATCTGCATCGGGGCCCATCATTGTTGCTCCCCCATGTTATTTATCATATTTGTGCTTACAAATTTAGAAAAAGGAAGCAACATATATTTCTGTTGTTTCAATCAAAGACAGAAAAAAGTGTACCTCCTTATACCACAACTAGGTATAAAGACTGGGGTGAGGGTGTTCCCTTATACCACAACTAGCTGTAAAGACTGGGGTGAGAATGTCCCCTTATAGCATAACTAGCTGTAAGGACTGGGGTGCGAGTGTCCACTTATCATTTTATATACAATAAGTGATGCACACCACACAAAAAGTACATTTGGATGCAAAAGAAAAGGTGTATTGACTTATACGGAATATGTACACTGTCAACAGTTATACAGTATCCATTATTCTGAATATATTGCCATATATGGAGAGCAGTCCACTATATATCAGTAAACTGACATCAAGGATATTTTAATAAAAGCAGCTTGTTTCTATGTAGCATAACTGCAGACTTCTGTTCAATCTGGAGCTCATCACTAAAGCACATATGTACAATCAGAAACAATACAGGCGCCACCTTGTGGCCAAAGCGGGTCATAGCAATGTATATGCAGGTGTAACAAGGTAATTGCGGACCCAGTGATAGTGGCAACAGATCCATAAACTTCTGACTCAGAAAGTTGTAGTATTTGACAAAGTTATTTGGGTCTTATTGCCCCTGCTGCCTGTATAATAGCCTGCCACTGAACATCAGGTATTAATGTAGAAAACATGCAAAGAACAGACACATTCAATCGACATAGTGAAAAATAGTATACAAAACATATATAGAGCTCAAGGCTCAGTTTACCCAGTTTGTAGCAAGTGGGTGATCACTCAAGGAATGTGAGTTCCTAATACAGGACGTACGAGAGTGTCCCCATATACCACAACTAGCTGTAACTAGCTGTAAAGACTGAGGTGAGAGTGTCCCCTTATACCACAACTAGCTGTAAAGAGTGGGGTGAGAGTGGTTTCTTATACCACAACTAGCTGTAAAGAGTGGGGTGAGAGTGGTTTCTTATACCACAACTAGCTGTAAAGACTGGGGTGAGAGTGTCCCCTTATACCACAACTAGCTGTAAAGACTGGGGTGAGAGTGTCCCCTTATACCACAACTAGCTGTAAAGACTGGGGTGAGAGTGTCCCCTTATACCACAACTAGCTGTAAAGACTGGGGTGAGATCGTCCCCTTATACCACAACTAGCTGTAAAGACTGGGGTGAGAGAGTCCCCTTATACCACAACTAGCTGTAAAGACTGCGGTGAGAGCGTCCCCTTATACCACAACTAGCTGTAAAGACTGGGGTGAGAGTGTCCCCTTATACCACAACTAGCTGTAAAGACTGGGGTGAGAGTGTCCCCTTATACCACAACTAGCTGTAAAGACTGGGGTGAGAGAGTCCCCTTATACCACAACTAGCTGTAAACACTGTGGTGAGAGCATCCCCTTATACCACAACTAGCTGTAAAGACTGGGGTGAGAGCATCCCCTTATACCACAACTAGCTGTAAAGACTGGGGTGAGAGCATCCCCTTATACCACAACTAGCTGTAAAGACTGGGGTGAGAGTGTCCCCTTATACCACAACTAGCTGTAAAGACTGGGGTGAGAGCAACCCCTTATATCACAACTAGCTGTAAAGACTGGGTGAGAGTGTCCCCTTATATCACAACTAGCTGTAAAGACTGGGGTGAGAGCATCCCCTTATACCACAACTAGCTGTAAAGACTGGGTGAGAGTGTCCCCTTATACCACAACTAGCTGTAAAGACTGGGGTGAGAGCATCCCCTTATATCACAACTAGCTGTAAAGACTGGGGTGAGAGCATCCCCTTATACCACAACTAGCTGTAAAGACTGGGGTGAGATCGTCCCCTTATACCACAACTAGCTGTAAAGACTGGGGTGAGAGCATCCCCTTATACCACAACTAGCTGTAAAGACTGGGGTGAGATCGTCCCCTTATACCACAACTAGCTGTAAAGACTGGGGTGAGAGTGTCCCCTTATATCACAACTTGGTCTAAGCACTGGGGTGAGTGTGACCTTTCATACCACAACTTGCTCTAAGCACTGGGTGAGTGCACCCTCTTTACCACAACTTGCTCTAAATACTGGGATGTACGCTGTTATACCACAACTTGCTCTAAGCACTGGGGCGAGTGTATGCTGTTATACCACACCTTAGTTTAAGCACTGGGGTGACTGTACGCCGTTATACAACTACTTTCTCTAAGCACTGGGGTTACCTTGTTATACCACAACTTAGTCTAGGCACTGGGGTGAGAGTGTTCCTTTATACCACAACTTGCTCTCAGCACTGGGGTGAGTGTGTCCCCTTATACCACAACTTGCTATAAGCAATATGGTGACTATGCTGTTAAACCACAATTTGGTCTAAGCACTGAGGTGAGTGTATGCTGTTATACAACAATTTGCTCTAAGCACTGGGGTTTGTGTCACTACCCCATTTTAATTCTACTTGATTAAAGGAATACACCCTTTTTGTCAGGTTTTTGGTGTCCTGCCCTATTGTTTGCCTTTACTGGAATGTAAAATAAACATTTGTGTTAGGATTGTGCTCCCAGACCTGTGATTTACATATCAGCATGCTGTTTCCAAGTTTACCATATTCCTGTGTGTCTGTGAGATGGGAGGTTTTTTTTCTGGCCTCGAATAAAAAGTACTGACTATATATTCCAGAATCCTTCCACTGTAACAGGTGAGCACGTTAGCAGCTCTAGGAAAGTTAAGCAGCAGTAATGACCCCAGATGAGAAAACTGCCACTAACCCTTCAGCTACTAGAATACAAGATTGTGATCCTCACTATTTAAATAAGTTGAGTTACAGAATGAGTTAAATCTGTCATCTGTGTCTTAACCAGACAATTAGCAAGCTAGAGTGAGGAAGTCTCTGTATCTGTACAGCTAATGCACCAGTTGATGTACATTTCCAAGGTAAACACATTGTTGCTAGTGAAATCTGTTTTCTTTTATAACACAAGGTTGCAAACAAATAGAGAAAAATAACAGATAAACTTAGCACATTGAAGAAATAATTTTGGCACACACTAATAGAAATTTTAAACTCTGTTGGAAGTGGAATTACCCTTTAAAGCACATGGGGTTTAACTTCACTTTAATACTACTTGTTCAAAGTACTGGGGTTTAACTCCTCTTTAATACTACTTGTTCAAAACGCTGTGGTTTAACTCCTACTGTTCAGTGCACTTGCGTGTCACTACTGATTAATACCAATTGTTCAGGGCATGTGTATATCACTGCTGCTATCAAATAGTAATTGAGTGTCTGCCTGTTCTAATTGCACCCTGAGGACGGGCAGCTGCTGGGGCACATCTGGGCATTTACAAAATCCCATCTATGGGCACTACCTGCATTCTGCTTACTGTGGTTTAGAAAAACTACTCACTTGTTGAGGAAGTGGATATCGTGGTGTAGGTGGAAAAGATGGAGAGAGCCAATACTTCAACCGCTCACTCAGGTGCTGGCACAGCCAAGTCCTGTGAGATCCACATCCGGTTTATCTTCACAAATGTAAGGATGTCCACGTGGGTGGATAGATAGCTTCTCTTGGCAGTGCTGACACCCACCTGCAGTGCTGAACACACTTTCTGATGGCATAGAGGGCAAGCTCTTGCAAAATGTCCAATGTACCGACTTGCCTGCTGGATCTCCACTATTGCCTACTGCGGCTCGCACACCCTTTCCAACATGCAGTATGTAAAGTAGAATTCCACCTGGTTGGTAAAGTGCAGATAGGTGAACAGCAGCAGGGTGTAAATGCCCAAAGTGTGCACACTGAAAAAGACCCTGTTCTATACATGTATCAGCTTTTAGATGACTATAAAGACTCTAATGATTCTCCTTCCTCCAGGGGAAAAAGAGCCAGGAGAGGTCGTGGCTAACTTACTTGGGTATCAAGTAGAATATGCTAAACAAGATGGTTCAAAAAGGGCTGGCATGGTAATTTATCAAGTGGAAGCCAAACCTTCAGTGTACTTCATCAAGTTTGATGATGATTTCTGTCTATGATTTGGTGAAGAAGACCTACGAGAACCCTGGTGCCTGCTTGCACCAGAGAAAAATAAGGGGGGTGAAGGAGGAATGAAAAAAAGAACAAATATATTATTATTAATACTGGGCTCCGTGCTGTTCCCACGACACTCATCTCCCACAACGCAGCCATGAAAATGGCGCGTTCTCTACCCTGCTGTGCATCCTCCTCAGAAGCCTCTAAAACTCTGCCTTGGCTGGCTGCTGTTGGTCCAGCAACCCACCCTGTGAGCCACGTGTGTAATGGACAGACACCTGGGGAAATGGGCTTTCCTGTTTTTTTAATTGTTATTATTTATTTAGTTTTTAATAATACTAATCATTTATTTTTTTAATTTTTTGTTTGCTTTGCATGGGCCTGGCCATGGAGGTGAAGCAAAATCTTGTTGTCAGTGCACTGCTTGAAAAAATGCTACCCTGTGGAGACAGATTTTTGAGTGCTCAGTGCCTGGGCATGGTGGGGAGTAGTAGCAATGGGCTGACCACAGATGGTAGGCACCCTTCCCCCTCTTGTGCTGGCCGCCTGGAGCTGTGTGGCCACCACCTCTTCCGCCTAAATCTTATTGCCTTCAGTCCAGGTTGGGTCTAGGACTTAATCATCACCCCTCAATTGTCTTCCACCCACCCGCTACCCTCCTTCTCAACCTCCACATTGCTGAAAGCCACAGCAGTCGGCAGTTTCAACCTCATCGTAGATGGTGGGTGGGCAATGGTATCCCAGCCAGGGGTGTCATCATAGAGCATTAATGACTTCATGACCTGTGGCTGGTACCACCTTGCTGATTGTAAGGGGGATGAGGTGGAGGACAGTATTGGGGGCCTACAAGAATACGCTGCAAACCCTGGCACCTGCTTGCACCAGATATTTATTTATTTATGTA
Organism: Gastrophryne carolinensis; assembly: GCA_027917425.1. Taxonomy (NCBI): domain Eukaryota; kingdom Metazoa; phylum Chordata; class Amphibia; order Anura; family Microhylidae; genus Gastrophryne; species Gastrophryne carolinensis. The sequence continues at coordinate 59,680,204 of CM051235.1, forward strand.
TATATTGATTGATGTATTTATTTATTGATGTATTTCTTTAATTTTTTAGTTTTCTGTTATTATTTTGAGTACTTTCTCTAGTTATAAATATTTTTATTGCATTATTTTGTGCATTACAATGAAAAAACCCACTGAGATGCAGGCTGCAGTTCACCCCCAAATGTGCCCCCAGAGTTGAACTTGCCTCACTAAATCTTTAGCATGACCCCCCACTGTTGCTAGGGAAAACTGTTTTCTTTTATAACACAAAGTTGCAAATGAATATAAAAGAAAAAATATATAGTAGGTAAGTTTTTCACAATAAAGACATCATTTTGGCACACAATAATGGAAACTTTAAAAAAAATGCCATTGGAAGTGGAATTACCCTTTAATCTTCTGTAGATAAGAATTTTACCCTTTTATTCCCTGTATCGAAATTTAGACTGAACTAGGATTACTACCTTTCCCCAGTCCAACGGTGCATATGTGGGCTCCAATAAGAGCTGCATGCTATGACTACATCATTCAGCAGGTGTCTCTCATTGTTTTGAATGGGGAGCACCCCCCCCCATCCCTGACGTTCTGCGCACACTCCCATCTCCGCCATTCAGATACACTGGGGCGGGGGCGCACGTATGTCCAGGGATTTGAGGGATGCACCAGCGCACCTTAAAGTCAATGAGAGCCATTTGCCAAAAGAGGTGATTACAGCAAACGGCTCTCATTGTCTGAGTGCCAGTACATGCGCTGTTGGAACACGGAAGAGGTAAGTTGTTTGGGGCTTTCTGGGGGGGGTTCACAGTAGGGCATGCCCAATCAGGATGCCCCGGGAACAGAACAAAACCCGGGAAAGTCAAATTCCACTTTAAGTAGGACTCCAGTTTCTCATCCATGCACCATCAACATATAGAAGTCTCAGGTGAGCTTCTGCTACGTACATCTTTGCGTCATATCTTACTGTTGTATAGAGAAAATGGTAAAACTTCTGTAAAAATTACATAAAGCCCAGATAATTTTTTAAACGACTTGCCACTACTGCTATGGAATTTCACATTCATTAAAGAATCCCTTGACCTCAAAACCAAATCACGTCTGAAAGGAAGTTAATTTATTTTCAAATGTCATGCACTTGATTGTGTTTGAGTTTCCAAATTGAGGTTCCCCAATGTGGTGAAGACATTAGCCATAGTTTAGTAAATTACATTTGTTTTGAAAACACTGACCCTGGGTTCATCCAATACACCTTTGTAGTATCTGAAGTTGAACACACGGTCATCAACTCCCCAAACGAGGTTTCACAGAATGGGTACTGGTATTGTTGTCACTTGGTTAGTGTTGTGATCCATGTGTCCGACTCCTTGGCCTGGCCATTGTCATTAATCTCACACGTACGCACACACGCATGAGTTTTCTTAAGAATTCCATAATGGGGCTTTCGCGTGACAGCTACTTCTGCTCTTCCTGGAAGGAAGAGGGAGGGGAGCCAAGGGGAAAAATAGGCCAGGAAGTTTTGGTGAGAAATTTGAGTTTCCTCTGGCTTGTCTGCATCTCCCAAAACAAGAGGGTGTGGGGTAAGGGCACGCATGGATGTGTGTGTGTGTGTTTCTGTTTGTGTACATTCCTCATTCAATGTCACTGCTTGTTTTCCTGGATCGGTGAAGGGATTAATACGGGTCAGAAATTTCTCATTACTTGTCCAGAATACTATGACAATCTCAATGTCATAGTATACAAGTTCTCTGCCAGAACTTCCTGTTAGTGTGTGACTATTATAAATATCTTTGTAGTGTGTACATCTCAACAGCCAAATTGAGGAAGCCTGGCCACTTATACATACGCAATGAAGGTGAACTGAGTTCCTGTTATAAAATATAATCCAGAACTGTAGATTTCAGTTTTTACTTCTAAATAGTCTCTGCAACTTTCCCAAGAGAGATAATGTACCCACTTGAAGCAGGCAAGAGACAGAGGTTACTTTTCTTGTGTGTATTCTAGAAGCATCATATAAAGAAACTTTACTTACTAGGAACTTGTACATTTTAAATCTATTATGGCCTACTTTATTAACCTTTATTTCACGCCAGATATCGTTCTCAACATAACTCAAAAGAATTCAAAATCATCATGTTCCCTTCCAGCATTTATAAGTGTAATAAACAGCATTCAGTTCTGTTACCATCAGGTTTTGGAATCCAAAACATAACCTTTCATTGAAAAGATCTGATGGGCTTCCTCAAGAAAATTAACCCTCAACAAAATTAATCCCTCATAAAAGATCTGATAGGCTTCCTCAAGAAATGTAAACATCCTGAAAAAGGCTGATAAGAATCCTCAAGAACAGCAACCCTCCAGAAAAGAGCTGATAAACTTCCTCAATAAAATTAGCTCTACAGAAAAGATCTGATGGGCTTCCTCAAGACAATTAACCATCCAGAAAAGATCTGATGGGCTTCATAAAGAAATGCAAACATCCTGAAAAGGGCTGATAGGAATTCTCAAGATCAGCAACCCTCCAGAAGAGAACTGAATGGCTTCCTCAAGAAAATTAACCCTCCAGAAAAGTTCTGATGGCTTCCTCAAAAAAATTAACCCTCCAGAAAAAATCTGATGGGCTTCCTCAAGAAATGTAAACATTCTAAAAAGGGCTGATAGGAAGCCTTAAGAACAGCAAGCTTCCAGAAGAGAGCTGAAAATTTACTCCCCAGAAAAGATCTGATGGGCTTCCTCAAGAAAATTAACCCCCCAGAAGAGTTCTGATGGGCTTCCTCAAGAAATGTAAACATCCTGAGAAGGGATCCTCAAGAACAACAACCCTCCAGAAGAGAGTTGATGGGCTTCCTCTAGATAAATAACTCCCCAGAAAAGGGCTGACTGGCACCTCAAAAAAGTTAAACTTTCTGAAGAGGGCTGATCGGGAATCCTCAAGAAAAGTAATATTCCAAAAGAGGGCTGATGGGCATCCTCAAAAAAAGTAGCTCTCTAGAAGAGGGCTGATGGACACTCTCGAGAAAAGTAACCCTCCAGAAGAGGGCTGATGGCCATCCTCAAGAAAAGTGGCCCTCCAGAAGAGGGCTGATGGACACTCTCGAGAAAAGTAACCCTCCAGAAGAGGGCTGATGGCCATCCTCAAGAAAAGTGGCCCTCCAGAAGAGGGCTGATGGCCATCCTCAAGGAAAGTAACCCTTTAGAAGAGGGCTGATGTACATACTCAAGAAAAGTAACTCTCCATAAGAGAGCTGACGGGCATCTTCAAGAAAAGAAGGCTGGTGGGGATCCTCAAGAATATCAACCCTCTAAAAGAGGGCTGATAGGCATCCTCAAAAATGCCCCCCTAGAAGACAGCTAATGGGTATCCTCAAAAAAAGTAACAATCCAGAAGATGTTATGGGCATCCTCAAGACAAATTACCCTAAAGTTCTTATTCTCAAGATAGAGTCTCTAAATAGGTGCCTTGTATGTAAATCCATTGTGGACTATAGAAGCCAGTGCAGTATAGAAGTCTCCTGTGGCATATTGTTTTCTGGGTTCAGAAAATTTGGGCAAAGCTTATTATAAAAGAGTTTTATGTCTTTTTCTATCTACAACGTGGAGAGCCCCCAGTAAATGTAATGATGTAGCAAAATGTCAAAAAAGGACCATCTACAATTCTACATCCTCACCCTTGGCACATTCCATTTTGGAGCGTCTCTCTGGATCTTAATTATGATGTGCAGCATTTAGTATCTTTCTGGTGGCTATAGCGCCAGCATTTTGTCCTTTCTGGTGTTGCGCTATAGACTTCAATGGCGCAAGAAGTCAAAAGTCAGAAGATGTTCACTAATTTGCTTTGATTGTTGCACTAGGTATTGGATGGCCTGTTGGATCGGACTGACGATTATACCAGCGCCAGTGAGCGCCACTTTGTACCTGCCATTTTTCCAGTGCTGCAAAGCGTATTCATTAATTTCATAAATTGGTTGCCAATTCATCATTACAGTTACAAGAAATCACCACTGGGGACACAGGGGACAAGCAATGTGTTTAGTCTACATTTTAGTTGTTGGTGCCCAAATTACAAATTACTAAGCAAAAGAAGCCATTAAAATCAATGCCAAAAAAATGGCATTTGGCGACATCTAGGTCCTGTGTTTCCATTATTAACAAATCACAATACAAGTTCTGTACAAATAAATGTGTGCAATATTAATTATAAGCATAAAACATTGTGCATAGTGCTGCATCATTTTTGGCGGTAGTGCTAAAAAAAACACTAGCTGTGGCGGCATCAACACTAAAGCTTTTTTCTTTCTTAAATCCCACGCTGTGTGTCGCTGAGGCAAAAAAAGTGGCACTGTGTGGCGTTGGCGCTTCATTGATAAGGCTTTGATACTTATTTTTTTTTCTGCGTCAGTGACCAATCGGGTTCAAAGAGTGGTCGTAAAACTTAATTTGCCACTGCACAAAAGACACTCACATGAAGAAATGGAGGGAGCTGCAGGTCCCTACTGCTGCTTCAGTTATAATAATTATTAGAAAAGGACTTACACTACTGTGCCCTGTGATGTCTAGTGGGGGATTTATAGAGGAGATCTAACCTATTTCTTTGTCTTGATGTGTCAGCATAAGATATAGGGTTTCTGTGTGAGTGATACCCCTCTGATCCCATCAGTTTTTGGTTACATAAACTTCTGGTTGGGTCACAGCACATAGATAATGACAGGAGCTTCATTTGAGTCACAAATAATAAAAACTCATGATTGTTTTTTTCTTGATTTCTATGCAAAATTAAAACTTTAGCATGACTGGGCTAGCGCTCCATATGCCCTTACCTCCCTTAAATTCCACCACCAAATAATGAGTCCGAACCACCATATCTTTGGAAAGATTAAAATTTAATCGGTCACCCGGCAGCCCTCGGGTATCCAAACATACCATGTTCTCCCATAAATCACAGGGGGGGCTGGGAGTGCCCAATATTAAAAATATTATAAGGCAGCCCAAATCACCCAACTAATCCCTATGCACTCCCACCTTAAGCCCCCGTTGTGGACATTTCTTGAACTTCCCAATTGCTCACCAACCCCTATTGACAGTCTACTCTGGACCGCCCCAGCACTTAGGCCTAAAACGCTCAGCCTCCTAATGCGACATTCGCTCTCTGTATGGGACTCGGTCAAATACTCGGCCTCCCTGATGTCCCCCCATACTCCCTTGTTAAACATATGGGACAACCCAAACTTTCATACAGAATAAATTAGCCTTCAACTGGTGGCAAGACCGCTGAGTGACTAGGATACTGCATCTTCTCTCGAACGAAGGATCCTTTGACGAATTAAAAATGAGGCTTGATATCCCCCAGAGGGAATTTTTTCGCTACCTTCATTTAAGGCACTGGGTGCTACCTCTAACTAAACTGAGCTCCTCATTCCGCAAATGGACTCCTTTCAAGGAAATATGCAGCAGAGATCCATTCCGCAGGGGAGCGATCTCCGTGCTGTACTCTGCGCTGAATGACGGTGGTTCAAGTACCCATGGTTATGTGAAAAACTGGGAGAAAGACCTGGGTCCCTGCCAATCAGAAAAGGGATGGGCGGAAATATGGGCAACGGCCTCAAAATGCTCTATTAATGTACTGACTACCGAAACAGCATACAAGATGCTGTTCCGTTGGTACCTTGTACCGACCCGACTGAGTAAGATGCATCAAGGGCAGGCCAGTACATGCTTTAGGGGCTGCAATGCTGAAGGGGACTTCATGCACATCTGGTGGACTTGCCCCATGTTGGCCCACTTCTGGAATCAGGTTTATAAGATGGCCAATGCAATATTCCAAGTGAAAATCAGGAAGGATCCGTGGGTGGCCCTCCTCCACCTTAGGACCCCTGAGCTTACAAGGAAGCAAAATAGGCTGTTTGTCTATCTACTCCTGGCGGCAAGCAAACCATCGCTAGAGCATGGAGGAAACAGTTCACCCCCTTGGCAGAAGTGTCGGCAAGGATGAATGGGTTCCTCCTCAATGAAAGATTGACCAGTGTTTTGACTGACTCCCACAGTAGATTCTTGTCGATATGGTTGCCCTGGAGACAGTATGCCTGTCCGAATGCCCTCTTGGGGGCACTGAACTAACTGAAATTAAAGTGGTGGCAGAGCACGGGCAATCCCCCCTTCCCCCTTTCTTCCCTTTCCAGTTCCTTGTTCTATTCACTCTATCTTGGTATGTCTTCCTCTCTAACCTCTATTGCCATGGCCTCTGCACCGGGCTGCAGCTGCAGTCTGTGGCTTATTAAAATCTACCAGTGTTTATTAACCAATGTGCAGTAGAGGTGAGCGGACAGGCTAATATTCGTTACAATCTGCGCACAATGGGAAAAGAAGACATGACTTTGATGTATCTACTATGTACCATCCTTCTTACATTTTATTGTTGTACAACTAAAATCAACCTGGAGTTGTAAGTTTGTTCATGAGCACAGATTGTCATATGTCTCCCCTGCGTGGGAGGGTTCATTTTGACTATGAGTGATTATGCCTGTATTTCTGATTATAAATAAATAAAAATATTGAAAGAAAAAAAAATGTAATCGGCCACAGCCAAACATATAAATAAGTTACACGCAATTAAAGGGCCCCCCTTTTTGTTCCGGGTCTGAGAAGCCCAAGATAAGACAACCATGGGAGGGGGGAGAGACAAACGCGCCACAAAGCGGAAGCCAACGTAAGCTCGGCCGCGTACCTCCTAGGCCTGGGAGCTTAACTGAGCTAACCGCCAGAAGACAAAATTCCCCCTGTCCCCCTTCCCAATTGATCCACCAAATTCCTTATCTTACCAACCAAAACCATCCTGGCCGTTTTCCGCTGGAAACAGCCGCATACCCAACCAAATTAAGCCTGCTACCTCAGACCCGAAACCCGAGAGGGGACCCGCCACAGCCAGGCAGCGCTGACACCTTAGGGCTGCCTGGCCCGCCACAACTCCACCGCCATGTCGATCTGCTCCTTTAATGACATGTTAACAGATCGATAACCCTGTCATGCAAGTGCACCCCATGCGATCGATAAAAGCCCCAAATTCCCCAACATCGACATGGCACCGTCAACCCCCCCATTCAACCTTACAAACCACGCTATCGCCTTGTTGACCTTCACCCGAACCTTCTCTATGGCCAACAAGTCTCTAGCGTGCCGCCACACATACCAGGGGACCATTTATGACCACACCAGGACAACCCAAGGAAACACCCCAAGGAAAACAACAAGTCCCGGGTTATGGACTTGATTAAATGCCTCATCGGCACTCTCCCCAAATCGCTACCACCCGCTTGTAATGCCAAAACTCCCAGTGGCCCTAACCTCGATGTCCTTTCCAAGGTGTGCTCCTGCAGTTCACCCCACTGCAGCCCTCTCACACCGGCCCAGCTCAAACGTGCCCTCTCCTCCGGAATTCCCAGATGCGACCTGCACCTTCTCAACGCCGCTCGTTGAGCCGACCAAAATATAAAAGAATGACCGCCGATCACCACCGAGCACGCCGATCTTAAAACAAAAAACAAGGGAAGAGGGAGGGGGAGGGGAGGAGGGTGGGATGTAGGTAATGTGAAAAAAAACGATCATCTCGATCACCTATGACCGTTTGACTCTATCCGCCGATCATACCGCCGACTCCCACCTCCCCAGCCTCTTTATTATCTCTTCTGAGTGCCCCTGCCTAGCGGCCTCTATGGATGCCCCTATCCGAAAGAAGTGGGCGCCGTACTCCCCACTTGCAATCCCAAGCCCCCCCCCCAGGCATCTCCTACATACCGCCAGAAGTTGAAAACGCGAAATAAAGGAACCGTCCTCATACCTCAACAGCGGACCACCCCCATTCGGCCTGACCCCCCTAAACTCTTCAACAGCGGCAGTCAGGCATGAAGCACGAAGCGGCAACCTTCCCAGAAATAAGCTAACCACCCCCCCGATTATTTATTTATTTATTTATTTATATTGACCTTCGACAACCACATCCCCTGCAAACGAAAATGCCGCTTTAAACAACTATGCTTCGAGACACAACTAACACACCCTGGGAAATATGCCAATTACTCCCCGAAGCATTCCCCACGAGACTGGACGCCTGCTATCCGCCAATCCGTGCTCCTTCCACCAACTTTTCGACGCCTGCCGCTCCCAAATTGATTTAGTAAAATCCGACCAACCCTCTTGTCCTCCTGTCAACCGAGATCTCACCACCCGCTACCATCTCGCTCACATACCATATCAGCAAGCTCTGTCTGTCCCCTTACGTGGCCGGTACCCCGAATTCCACCTCCAAGACCCACCACTGCTGACATGTTTTCACATAAGACCCCCAAGTAGATGGTGCGACCAAACCTTGAATTAAACCAAAAGGCGTTTCACACAATCTCCAACCGACCACTCATGCCTGACTCCCGACCTCCAAAGCCTCGGATGCCAGTTTCCTGAAATGCTCCCACTGTGAATGAAAAAGAGCGTCAGCTATCCCATTTTCCACACCAGGCACATGCACCGCCCTGCACAAAAATTATACTACCAACAACCCAATACCAGCTGCCTAAGCGGCACAACAACCGACGGCGGTGACAATGTCTGTGTGTTGACCGACGAAACCACTGACATGTTGTTCGACCGAAAACAAACCGCCTTGTTCCCCCCCCCCCGCCACACAGTGTCGCTGCCACCACCAGCCACCAGTGGAAACAGTTCAAGAAAGGCCAAGTTCCTTATAAGCGCCGATTCCACCCACTGCCTTAGCCAAGGGCCCACACACCAACGACCCCCCAAATAAGCCCCAAAACCACCCGAACCTGCCGTATCCCTAAACAACTGAAGCTCTTCTTTTCCCCTTATCTGTTCCAACCAATCCGCCAGCCCGTTAAACGACTCCAGAAAATTAGAAACATAGAAGGTTGACGGCAGAAGGAGACCGTACGGTCCATCTAGTCTGCCCTTATGTGTATACTGTATGTTCTCTTTATCTTAGGTTAGATATGTGCTTATCCCAGGCATGTTTAAATTCAGTGACTGTTGATTTTTCAACTACCTCTGCTGGAAGTTTGTTCCAAGCATCTACTACTCTTTCTGTAAAATAATATTTTCTAACATTGCTCCTGATCTTCCCCCCGACTAGCTTCAAGTTGTGCCCCCTTGTTCTATCATTAAGCTTCTTCTTAAAAACACTTCCCTCCTGAACCTTATTCAATCCTTTCACATATTTAAAGGTCTCAATCATGTCCCCCCTCTCCCTTCTTTCCTCCAGACTGTACAAATTATGTTCTTTAAGTCTCTCCTGATAAGTTTTAAGTTTAAGTCCTTCCGCCATTTTCATTGCCCGCCTTTGGACCCGTTCTATTTGAATAATGTCTTTTTGCAGGTAAGGTCTCCAGAACTGCACACAGTATTCTAGCTGTGGCCTCACCAGGGCTCTATACAGCGGCATCACAACCTCCCTCTTCCTACTGGTGATGCCTCGAGCTATGCAGCCGAGCATCCTGCTTGCTTTTCCCACTGCCTGGTTACATTGTCCACTCATCTTGCAGCTTTCAGTAATCAGTGTCCCTAAATCTCTCTCCTCCGAGGTCCTGGCTAACACAGTACTGCCCATACGGTACTCAGAGCAGGGATTCCTTCTACCCAAGTGCATGATTTTACATTTAGCGACATTAAACTCTAGTTTCCACAGTTTTGACCATCTATCCAGTGAAGCTAAATCATTTTCCATGTTGCAGACACCTCCAGGAATATCCACCCTATTACTAACCTTTGTATCATCAGAAAACAGACAAACTTTTCCTACCAAGCCTTCTCCTATGTCACTTACAAATATATTAAAAAGAATGGGGCCCAGGACAGAGCCTTGTGGCACACCACTTGTAACTCGCCTTTGTTCAGATTGCACGCCATTTACAACAACGCTCTGATACCGATACCTCAGCCAACTGGAAATCCACTGAACTATCCAGGGATTGAGCCCTACCTTCAATAACTTATCTATGAGCTCCTTATGTGGTACAGTGTCAAAGGCTTTGCTAAAATCCAGACAGGCGATATCCACAGCACCACCTTCATCTAACACTTTAGTGACATTGTCAAAGAAATCAATAAGATTGGTCTGACATGATCTGCCCTCAGTAAAGCCGTGCTGTTTTGGGTCCAATAGGTCATTGATTTTTAGATGGGAAATTATCTGTTTTTTTTAAGAGTGTTTCCATTAATTTGACAACTATAGATGTTAAACTAACTGGCCTGTAATTACTGGCTTCTTCTCTACTCCCCTTTTTATGGATTGGTACGACATTGGCCATTCTCCAATCATCTGGAACCTCACCAGTTGAAAGGGAATGGTTAAGTAAATCAGTCAGAGGGGCTGCAATCACAAACAAGTTCCCTTAGAACTCTGGGGTGGATTCCATCTGGACCCATCGCCTTACTTACCCTTAGATGTGCCAGCTCGGATAGGACATCAGCCTCCAGAAACTCCAGAGCTGTGCCCTCCCAGCGGGATGCTGTGCTATGGCCATGCCTGCTACTATCTGAAAATACCGAACAAAAGTAGCTATTCAGATGGTCAGCCACAGCCTTATCTCCGTCAATATATTTATTTTCCCTATTTCTAATTTTTGAGACTGCATTGTTTTTCTTCTTTCTGTCACCAATATATCGGAAAAAGGTTTTCTCTCCCCTCTTCATAGATTTGTCCATTTCTTCCTCCTTTTGCCCTTTAGCAGTCCTTATAATCAGTTTTGCTTCCCTCTGTTTAATTTTATACGCCTCTCTGTCAGCTACACTTCCACTTACTTTATACTTCTTATAGGCAGACTTCTTATCTTTTATGATAGTGCTGACTTCCCTAGTAAACCATAATGGTTTCTTCTTCCTTTTATTTTTGCTAGTTTGTTTCACATATTGCTTAGTTGCCTTTAAGCTGGCCATTTTTAATAGTGACCACTGGGCACTCACTTCTGCTACTCTGTTCCACTCATCTAATTTTCTTTCTACATACTCCGCCATTTCCTTGAAGTTTGTCTTCCTAAAGTCTAGCTGGTGTGTGATTGCACAATGTCTGTTTTTATTCGGAACCATAAGCATTGATGGTCACTGGAACCCAGATTTTCTTCAACCCTGACCTCGGACACCAGATCCCCATTGGTCAGAACTAAGTCCAGAATGTTATCTCCTCTAGTTGGCAATGTCACAAGTTGTTTTAGAGACACTCCATTAAGTGCCTCTAATATAGTCCTGCTCTTGCATGTCGATGCACTTGGGATATTCCAGTCCACATCAGGCATGTTGAAGTCACCTGTAATTGACCCACATCCTAATGTCCTCCTTCATGGTTGCCAACAACCTCCTCGTGAACATCCGCCCCGTAGGCAAAACCAAGCACCGAGTGAAGCTGCTGCAATGTAAACCTCCTTGACTCCATGGCCCCCCACCAACCCGTCCACCAGATTCTCCCCCTTGTCCCTCGGCAACTTGCAGACCCTCTTTCCGGTGTCAATCTCAACCCTAAGAATTTCATAACCATTGCCGGACCCCAACGTCATCTCGTGCCCCCACTGGCCCCCCGAATGCCCCAAACACTTTCAACATGGTCGCTGACAACTCTCCACATATTCTGGTGCCCGCCGGCCCCACACACAGAAAGTCATCCAAGTAGTGGGAGATGGACCCCACACCGTTCTCTCCTTCACCACCCACCCCAGGAACTAACTAAAGGCCTCAAAATATGCATACGAAATTGAGCACCCCTATTGCCAGACAACGGTCCACATGTTACCCTCCCTCAAAAAACAGCCCAAGAGGTACAAACTATCCGAATGCACCGGCAGCAGCCAAAATGCAGACTCCATGTCGGTCTTAGCAATCAGTGCCCCAGGGCCTGCTTCCCTCACCAAGGCCAGAGCGAAGTCAAGCGAAGTATAAGACACCGATGACAGTTTTTTGTCTATCCCATCATTCACCGACACTCCCTTCGGGAAAGACAAGAATGAGGTGAAAATTTGCCCCGCTCCTTCTTGGGAACCACCCTCAACAGGGACACCACCAGATCCTCCAGAGGGGGGTCGCTAAATGGGCCCGCCATCCGCCCCCATGACACCTCCCTCCCCAGCTGTTTCCTTACTACCTCCGGCTAATCCCGTGCCGTTTTTAAGAGAGCGTGTCCCAGGAGAAGCCATACATGGGATCACAAAACCCAGCTCAAACCTTCCGCCAGTCACTTAGCCCCCCCTGATCGGGAAACCTATTTAGCCAAGGACGCATCTCCACCCCTCTCACCGGTGTCACCCCTTTTTTCAGGACCATCTGCACCCCTGCAGACCTCCCCCTTCCTAAAACATTGCCCCACCAAGTTGCTCCCCCCACAGCCTGAACCCTCATGCCGGTACACCCCCCTTACATTCATAACCCTCAGCCACAACCCGATGTCCCTGTGATCCCAACCCAAGCCCTCACTTATCGCCATTCATTGTCGGAACTGTTCGTCATACCGCAACCAAGCTGAGCCATCATACACCCAGTGGGCCTCCCAGATGGTATCCAGGTAGCAGCATAGCGATGAACAGTGCTCTGGATTCTTTTCCCCTATCACATTTGCCACTATAGCAAACGCCTGCAGCCAATTCCCGAAAGTTCTTGGTAGCAGCCGCAAGCGCCTTCTATCCTCATCCTCCTCCTTCCGATACTCCTTACCCTTTAATCCCTTCCTCAAACCTGAAACGCTCTTTTGCGCCACGTAAAATTGTCCACATATTCCCTACGCCAAATTTTTTCCTTTACCTCCAGTTTAAGATGCCCCCCGACAGACCCTCGAAACACACGTAGGTGTGCCCCTTTGCCAAGACCGAGATCGGCACGGGCCTATCACCCCCCCCCCGCGGGGTCCTCACCGCTACCTTCCTCCTTACATCCTGCCCTCTCAGCCCCTACTTGCTGATCGTCCCCCCCAGTACTGCCCGCCGGACCCGCCACTTATGCTGCTGCTGGGCCCTGCACTGCGCCCAGCCCCGCGGCCCCTTCACTCGCCTCCGACTCCCACCTGCGCTACAGATCCCGCACCCCTGCCATAAAACTTGTGACTCCGCTCGATCCCTCATCTGCAGAAACCCCGCCCCCCAACTTGCGACACAAATAAAATCGAAGATCAAGTATGGCTCACCAAGCAGAATGATCACGCCGCCTGGTCCGCCCGATTGCTGATCCGCTCCCTGGGTCACCGTGCCCGAATGGCCCAGTGACCAACTTCCCGCCGGACGTCCTGGTGCTGCCGCTGACCCTGAAGCCACCGCTGTGCCTCCGGAAGACGATGTCCGATCAACGTCCCCTGTTGCCACCACACGACCGCCTGTCTGATTGTGGGCGTCCTTGACGCACCATCCTGGTGTTCCGACCGCAACGCCCATTCGAGCCGGCTCCTGGTCGAACACCGCCTGCTGATAAAAAAGGAAAGGCGAGCAGCTGGTACTGGCCGAGAAACAGACCGAGTCCACGGCCATACATGTGTGCGTCCGCAGGGCTTGCGCTAAACTGTGGGGGGGGGGAGATGCCATGCGAAGGGGCCCAGGTCAAACGGCGAAGACATGGGGACGCGCCATGCCGGAGGGAGCACGGGGGCGCGCCATGCCGGAGGGACCGCGGGGGTGCGCTGTGATGATGGGGGGGCGGTGAGGGGTAGTGGGGACGAGGATCTGAGGGGGGGCGTGCAAAAAAGGGGGGGTGAAAAGCTGGTGCCTGTTATTGTATGATGTACAAATGAACACAGTAGAGCTTAGTCACGGTTACATTGCGTAAACCCTGTTTAATGACATGCAAAACTGGTCTGATTCATACAGCTGCTGGTTTCGACCTTTGCCTGTTTATCAGCTGTGCTCAATGACTGTTACTTTTCAAATTGGCTGAACACAACCTGTTCTGACCTCGAGCTCTTTGTGATCAGTCTAGGGTGCAGGGACTTTCTCCACATCATTTTGGCTTGGCCAAGACTTAATGTTAATGTGGAGCTCCAGTCAAATGAAAGTTTGGTAAATTGCTTCCCTAAAGTCGTCTACTGGCAATCAGTGACTTATGGGGTTATTTAAGAAAGGATAGCGCCAGGTAGTGCTTCGTAGAGGCAGGTAGCGCCTGGTGAACTCTGGGCGCTGTACGGGAAACCACATTTAAACTGAACCTTCACTATGATTTATTGAAAAGCCCAAACCCTTAAAAAACGATTCCCCAGCATCTAAAGTTAATATATTTTACGTTTTTAGTCACTTACTTATTATTCTTTCCCCCACTGGGCTGCAACTCAGGACTTTAGGATACGGGCACCGCCATCTTGCCTCAGATGCATCACACTTACTGAGAAGAGTGGGATAAAGTACAGGGGGACAGGTTATAGCTGTGCTTTGCTCAGACAGAGCAGAGCTGGGGTCAGGAAAAGGTCAGCAATCCCAGAATGCAGAGCAGCACAATCAGAAGGCACCTCCTGTTTGCAGGCTGCCTGATGTTCCATGAGCAGCCATCTTGGATGTTTAAAGGCTTATAACATGCAGTAGATGCAGGTAGGATGATTTTTAATGTGAGTAATCTGTATGTACAGGGTGTGGGAAACATATAAGATAGGCTCTTATTCAGAGTGAAGGACTGCTTTAAGAAAGCCAATCTGGTGAGCGCCTCTAACATGTAGCGTCACATTTATTACTACAGGCGGCTCAGCATATAGCGCCGGCGTTCTAGGTTCATTACATTTCGCTCAGTGTCGCTCTCTTTTTTTGTGTTTAAATATCATGTTTGACAATTACATTTTTTTTTGGCTCAAATCATTGTGTGACCTCTCCTGGCTGCAAACAAACACTTTTATATATTTTTGGGACTTTTTATATTTTTATGCAGAATTGTATTCACAGGTCTGGCACTGAAGTGTTATTGTCCCAGTGTTAAAATCAATGTCATTCCATGTGTTTTCGTTTTTTGTTATTGGTGTATATGTGTTCAAAAACAGACTTTAATCACACAGCGTCTGCCAATCTATGCTGCAGCACCCAGCTTTAGAGCTCCGACATTGTGTGTGTGTGTGTGTGTGTGTGTGTAGTTTTTTGTTAAATATGGTGTGGAGCACTCAGTGCCAGACGCACTGAGCTGGCACTACCTCTCGCTCACTGCAGCATGGTGATTGTACGCACATCATATTCATCAATGTCGGCCAGGTTACTACAGCGGCCGCACCGCTAGGTTACAGCGTCCAATGCCCACTTACAGCGTCTACTAGTGGTAGCTCTAAGCACCGCTATACAGACGCTCATCTGGCAATACCTGGCGCTAGTAATGAATCAGCCTTCACAGCTCTTTGAGAGAACTTAACCTCATTCAGATATTGTGGTATAGCAGGAAGATTCTGTGCTCTTGAATTACATGGAAGCAGTCATCTTGATTTATACCTGAGAGCCCTGCTTCAGTCAAAATTGCCTCAAATCTCTGTGCAGTCATCCCTTATTGCTAGCCAGAAGTAGTAAGCCATCAACTGTAAAGATTCATTGCTCAGCTGAGAGCTCCTAGAGACTTTTTAGATACATTAATAAAAATGAATGCTCTTGGCTGCTGCATGATTGACATAACATGAAGAAAAAAATGTAAAAGCTTCCTCCTCACACAGAATTCCTCCAGCAGCTGTTTATTCAGTGTGTGTGTGTGTGTGTGTGTGTGTGTGTGTGTGTGTGTGTGTGTGATGGGCAATCTCCCACATGTTTTAGAGGCATATATCTCTCTCAGTTTGGTGTCAATTGCAGCTGGTACAGGTGTGTTGTACGATGGCCACTCCCATGTAGTCCAGGAACGTAGCTATTCCACAACATCTGCATGGGATTAAGCCCCCTCAAACAGCTTATGTCACTGACTGTCAAAGGGTCAGTTTAAGAGTGAGATATATTTTTCCACCTGGAGGTCTTCTATAAGCCAGGAGAACTGCTTCATCTCGGCACACGATCAATTAAGAAAAAAAAAACCTTTTTAGGTTTGGCGTTGGAGAAGATGTCCAGTTAAGGTGTACAACATTTCCAATAAGATAAAGACCTTTCCCAAACATTAAAAAAAATTGTATATAGGAATAGTACCAAAAGCAGACCTATACCTATAATGGCCCTCATTGGTGGTCTATGTCTTACTCCTGTCCATCCTCATTTGGGATGCCCATCTGGCATTTTCCAACTCCCTGGAAATGCCCAAAGATTAGGCATTGCAACAGAGCTTTAATGGCCTATTGCCCATTCTATCTCCCATCCCAGAAAACCTAATTGTAGATGCCATAGCAATAACTAAAAAAATTGAAAATTATTCACCCTTCCATGTTAGTAGGTCGATGGCAGACGTTAGGGCAGAAAAAAAACGACTACAGTAAGAAACAAGAAATCTAAGTAAATGGAGTTAAATACTGTTGCAGCTATGTTTGAATTTACTGAATCAATAATGACTATGCTGCTAGCTAGTGAATGTAGATGCTGCTGCTGCCACCTGCTGGTTGTTCTGAGTAACAGCTTTATACTAATTGCAAATTCACTCAACTTCTCTTAAATCATTCAGCTTAGCCCACATACTAAATTATTTAAAAAAAAAGGTGTTTCATAGTTTGCATTCTCTCAGGGGGAAGATACAGCACTGAGCCTGTCCCTTGCCCCCACAGATCATAGCACTCACTGTGCTCTGTTTCAGCTTTTGCCAGGTGATATATGGCTCTGACCTGGTGATTGGGTGAGGCGACTGAAAAACACTCCTGTGAAAAACGGGATAGTGTCCCTAATGTCTGACGGTGGGTGTAGGTCCACTATAACCCTGGCAACTTTGCCTCCGAGGGTACAGGCCTTCTGAAAGTGACCCTGCTATGACCGTGGCAACAGACGCTGTCAGTCTGCTTTGCTCTTTGCATCTTTGCCTCGAGGAGGCTGTATGTCTGATGTGACCCTTGCAATATTACTTTAGGAAGGCTGTAGTTTCACTGTGACCATGACAACTTTGCCTCAGGTAGGCTGTAGATCCACTGTGACCCTGGCAACTTTGCCTCAGGTAGGTTGTAGATCCACTGTGACCCTGGAAACTTTGCCTCAGGTAGGTTGTAGGTCCACTGTGACCATGGCAACTTTGCCTCAGGTAGGTTGTAGATCCACTGTGACCCTGGAAACTTTGCCTCAGGTAGGTTGTAGGTCCACTGTGACCATGGCAACTTTGCCTCAGGTAGGCTGTAGGTCCACTGTGTCCATGGCAACTTTGCCTCAGGTAGGTTGTAGATCCTTTGTGACCCTGGCAACTTTGCCTAAGGTAGGCTGTAGATCCACTGTGACCATGGCAACTTTGCCTCAGGTAGGCTGTAGATCCACTGTGACCCTGGCAACTTTGCCTCAGGTAGGTTGTAGATCCACTGTGACCATGGCAACTTTGCCTCAGGTAGGTTGTAGATCCACTGTGACCCTGGAAACTTTGCCTCAGGTAGGTTGTAGGTCCACTGTGACCATGGCAACTTTGCCTCAGGTAGGCTGTAGGTCCACTGTGTCCATGGCAACTTTGCCTCAGGTAGGTTGTAGATCCTTTGTGATCCTGGCAACTTTGCCTCAGGTAGGCTGTAGATCCACTGTGACCATGGCAACTTTGCCTCAGGTAGGCTGTAGATCCACTGTGACCCTGGAAACTTTGCCTCAGGTAGGTTGTAGATCCACTGTGACCATGGCAACTTTGCCTCAGGTAGGTTGTAGATCCACTGTGACCCTGGAAACTTTGCCTCAGGTAGGTTGTAGGTCCACTGTGACCATGGCAACTTTGCCTCAGGTAGGTTGCAGGTCCACTGTGTCCATGGCAACTTTCTCTCAGGTAGGTTGTAGATCCTTTGTGACCCTGGCAACTTTGTCTCAGGTAGGCTTTAGGTCCACTGTGTCCATGGCAACTTTGTCTCAGGTAGGTTGTAGATCCTTTGTGACCCTGGCAACTTTGCCTCAAGGAGGCTGTAGGTCCACCATGATTCTAAAAACTTTGCCTTAGAGAGAATGTAGGTCCCCTGTAACCCTAGCATGTCAACCTTTACTTGGGAGGCTGTAGGTCTGCTGTAACCCAGGCAACCTTTCCTCGGGAGGCTGAAGGTCTTTCAAGGCCCTGGCAACTTTTGCGTCTGGGAGGTTGTAGGTCTTCTGTGACCCTGGCAACCTTGACTCAGGGAAGGTGCAGGTCACCATGATTTAGCCCGTCCACATACTGAGCAGCTTACACTGTGTCAGCCCGCTCCGGAGATTCCTGTGACATCTAAGTGCTTCTATTTCCTGTCCTCCTAGGTGATGGAGCTCCATTGATCCACTTTAGTATTTTCACCATATCCAGTCCAGGTCGTCCCACAATACTTACATGTGCCACCTGGTGGCGGAATACCCACATGTAAGTATTGTGGGACGACCTGGACTGGATATATTCAAAAACAATTCTGAGTGAGTTTCACAGAATTGTATTTTTGTTATCAGAGATGGCACTGTGATGATCTAGGCTCCATTCCTGTCTGATCAGTGCAGAGAGGTCATTTTACCTGAAAATCCTCGGGTTTCCTTAAAAGTTTAGTTTTCGTTTAAAGGTTGTGATGACTGTAAACCATTTTGCTCTTCTTTCTCCTACAGCAGAAATTCCAGTCACTCAGACACTACAAAGGAGTCATAACAAGATCTTCCTGTACGGGGCCATGTAAGGCACGACACTTGCGCACTTTCAGCCCTTACTTGGCAAAACAAAGATTATGCTGTTGAAATCATGAAGCAAATTTTCAAGATCTTAAAGCCCAACTCTGGCTAAAATGCTTATTTTTGGATAGAGTGGGCCCATTGGTGGATTCACCTGTTCACCTGGGGCCAAGTCCCAGCCTACTCTTACCTGTAACTTTGCTGGGTCCCATCTGTTGATAAGCTTATGTTGCTCCCTGATTACATACTGTAATTACTTTGATTACTTGATTTGGACAGGTGTTAAAGAGAAAGTCCAGGCAAAAAGTCCAGGACCAAAATCCACACCGATCGGCTCAGGAATCTATAAGATTCCCGGGTCGATCGATTCCTCTGGGGCATCCAAAATCGGGATGCCCTGCTGTGTGAAACCCCCCAGGTCCCCCCATTCACTTACCTTGTTTCCCGGTCCAACGGCACATGTGCGAGCCACATCCCCGCCATCCCTCTAGCAGGGCACGCTTCCTGTTGGAGGGAAGTGGGGGATGCGGCCCTCAGTACGCTCAGAGCCACAGCTCTTAGACGCCCCGTAGGACCGGGAAGAGGTGAGTTGGGCTTGGCTATTTGGGGGGTTTCGTGCAGCGGTTGGGGTGCCCCGTGGGAAAGGACCAAAACCTAGGATAGTCAAAATCCTGGGTTTTGGTCCACTTTCATATGCAGCAGAGGGGCCGTTCACTGTGCATTGGCACCCCTAAATTAGAGAACACGACCTCCTGAATACTTAACTCTTTGGGTCACACGTCCCACGTGAATGTGAGCAGCCTATCAGGGTGTTAAAAACAGCAGCCCAACTGACCCAAAAGCAGTGTGGCCCATCAGGAATTGTCCCGGGTCTCCCTATGCTCACTCCACCCCTGCATACAGCAACGGGGAGGCCGATTCATTAATAGCGCCAGGTAGCGACAGATGAGCGCCAGTAGCGTGATTTTCACAGCGCCAGCTAGTATTCGCTGTGCTTGGCCGGGGTTTGCTTGTTGACAGCGACCCCGTCGGTGTGCGGTAATGTTGAATACGGGCTTAGGGGTCGCTGTTTCACAGGTTCAGCGTTGTATGGGTGCGCCTGACAACGAATTGCCAGAGCGAACGGCTTGCTGCAGATTCATTAACAAAACACGCTCCGAATTTTTTCGCGCTGTGAATTCCTTGTTTAAACCCCAGAGCGCTGGCGGCGATGGATTTAAAATAGTTTTTAACCCCCAAACAACCATATTTTTGGATTGTAAAATTATACAAGTTTTATTAAACATTTTGTAATATCAATACATTAATATCAGACCTGTAATATCAATTCTGCACAAAATCATTTTTTTTGTTTTTTTACCTTAAAAAAAAAACCTAACATTGCAGAAGTGGTCACAGAATTTTTGACATTAAAAAAAAAAAAAAAAACATTAATAGCAATTAATTATGATTAATTAAAGATTGCTCCATTGAAATGCATTGGACATCGCCAGGGAGCGACAGGTCATACCTGGCGCTGTGATGGGATTAGCAGCGGCGCTGTTCGTTGCAGTCGGCTACATGATGAATCCCGTGGTAGCTGTCGCTCTCGCCGGCGCTAGCCTCATTTAGCTTGATAAATGCGTCATTGTGGCCGACGCCGGGCGTACTTGAGTCGGTAGCCGCCGTTAGCTGGCGGGACCTGGCGCTCGTCAGACACTACCTGGCGCTATCGCTTGATGAATAAGGGCAATAGCAACAAAACCTGACCCAACCCTTATCAAAATAATCAGACCAGCCAGAAGCCTGCGTATACACGTGGCCCAATAAACAGCCTGGGATTTTCCTGTCCCAGATCAGCCCATGAGCTGTTTAGACATCCCCCACCCCTCACTGTATTTTTTATAAAATCAATATTACATTTTTTTCTTAGTTTTTTTGTGAGAAATTATTATAATATTTTTTTTCCTTTGTGCAATTCAGCATTATTTTTTAGCTGTGAAAAGGATTTAA
Source organism: Gastrophryne carolinensis (assembly GCA_027917425.1). Lineage (NCBI taxonomy): Eukaryota > Metazoa > Chordata > Amphibia > Anura > Microhylidae > Gastrophryne > Gastrophryne carolinensis. Next base: position 59,700,858 of record CM051235.1, read on the forward strand.
CAATGTGCTAAATTGGTGCTGAATTGCACTAATGAAAAAAATAATAAAAACTGAAAAACATGAGAAAAAAATCTCAAAGTGTTGAATCAGCTTTGACAGTTTAGTTGTAACTGAACTAATTAGCATATGGCAGGCCATTCACCATAATACTACTTCCTGTTAGTCTTTTTTATCAATGTTGGGCAAAGTAAAAAAAGGAACACAGGTTGTTTTGGGGGCACTGGGCTGGGGATAGAAGGGGGTGATATAAACTTCTTTTCTAAGTATAGGTGCACTTTAATAGCACTGGCCATTATATCATATATTAGCGCTGTCATTCTATATGTGCTGAGACCCTCTGCCCATCTGGCCAGCACTGCATCCGGAGCTGGAAGCCAAGGTCAGCTCTATAGGCTGTGGGCTATTCCTTTTCCCAGAGTTCCCTGCGTGTGTGTACGTGTGTGTGCAGTTTTGCACGTCCCGCTTAGTGGTGATGAGGAGGGAGGGAGGGAGATGGTGACAGAGGACCCAGCAAAGGGGGAGGGAAAGAGGGAACTTGTCCCTTCTTTACTCTCTGTTTACTACAAACACAGTCCCGGCTGTCTGTGGTCCACGCTCCTGCCATTCATCTCAAGTGAGACGAGTGTGAAGAGGAAATGGAGGTGGTGTTTTGTAAAATGTCTGCTAATAACGGGAATAAAAACATTACATTTTGTGCTGCAGAACAATGGCGGGGCTGGCAAGCACACGTGTACGGGCGCATTGGCCTTCCTATATCAAAGGCCATTAAAAAACTCTTATCAGATCATTCTTTACTCATAGTAGACTTTTCTTCACTCACAAGATTTGTTTTCTCTATTTTTTCTTTTCTTTATGGAGATATTTATTTTTTAATATTTATTTTTTTTTTACCTACATATATTTTTTTTCTCACAGCATCTTCATATGTAGAAATCTTTGATTACTTCCAGGATATATACTCACCGTATTTTCCTTAAACTGGACCTTCAGCATCATTTAATGAAAAGCCCAAATCCTTAGAAAACGATTCCCCAGAAGCTAAAATTAGGCCCTTATTTATGAAGGGATAGCGACAGGTAGCGACTGGTGAGCGGCCGGTAATGACGGGCCCCGCCACGAGAACGCCGGCTCCCCACCACAATCACACATTTATCAGGCCAATCCTGCTTAGCGACTGAGATAGCGCCAGATAGCCACTCATTCATCATTATTCCAGCCTCAGCCCACAGCGCCAGCGTCCGACCTTGAACAGCGACAGGTATGATCTCTCGCTACCTGGCGCTCTCCAATGCATTTCAATGGAACAATCTTTAAATATTCATAATTAATTGTTATTAATGTTTTTTTTTTTTTTTTTTTTTTTAATGTGAAAAATTCTGTGACCACTTCTGCAATGTTAGATATTTTTTTTTAAGGTAAAAAGAAAAAAAAAAAAATTGTGCAGAATTGATATTACAGGTCTGATCTTAATGTATTCATATTTCAAAATTATTTTAAAAACTTTTTTTTTTTAGTTTCCAAAAATATGGTGGTTTGGGGGTTAAAAAACTATTTTTAACCCATCGCCGCCAGCGCTCTGGGGTTTAAACAAGCATTTCACAGCGTGAGAATTTTTTGAGCGTGATTTGTCAATGAATGTGGTGGGAGCCGGTCGCTATGGCCAGTCGCTATTATGCGCTCCCATACAGCACGGAACCTGTCAAATAGCGACTCCTCACCCAATATTCAACATTACTGCACACCGACTGAGTCGCTGTCAACAACCGAACAACGGCCAAGCACAGCGACTACTAGCGGGCGCTGTGAAAATACTACTACAGTCGCTCAACTGTCGCTACCTGTCGCTATTAATGAATCGGCCTCTTAATATATTTTACGTTTTTAGTCACTTACTTATTATTCTTTCCCTCACCGGGCTGCAACTCTGTTCAGGACTCTAGGATACGGGCGCCGCCATCTTCCCTTTGAAGCATCACACATACTGAGGAGAGGAGAGTGGGATAAAGTGCAGGGGGTGGGGGCTATAGCTGTGCTTTGCACAGACAGAGCAGAGCAGGGGCGGTCAGGAAAAGGACAGCAATCCCAGAATGCAGAGCGACACAGTCAGAAGACACTTCCTGCAGTTCCAAGCGCACTGGCGACCGCATCCCCCGCTACCCTTTAACAAGGAGCGTGCCCGCGCCGGCCATTCACAAATCAAAATCTCCACTTTGGTCCACTTTAATTGGAGTTAAAGAAGAACTCTAGCAAAAACACACTATGGGTCAGGTAACAAAATCTTAAGAGAGACATTTCAGGTGAAGGGTTACATTTTTTGCCCTCCCTATACGGGCTGTCAGGAGTTGCATACGTGCCTTATTAAAAAAAAAAGTGAAATACCAGAGGAACAACCACCTCCCTAGAATCTACTCTAGAGCTGGTGCTCTCCCTCTTTATAGGGCATTCTAAGATGGGTTACCCTGTCATATGTATCCCTGGAGATTGCCTGGTACAGTCTCTTCGATGGTGTTCCGACACCCCATGCCCGCTATAACTTTAGCCTAGGCACAGCATAAAGGCCTGATGTGGGCAAGCCCCACAGCTAGAGGTGATCAGAGATGCAGATGGTGGTGCAAGCTCTAGATTTTCTTGCCATATTTGGTGAAGCCAGTGTGACTTGCAGTTTACATTGCAGTGTGGATTGCAACCTGCATCCAGGTGAGCTTTTTAGTGTTCAGACACAAAAAATTTAGAAAAAAAAGGTTTTTCTACACTTTTTCCCCCAAAATGACCTGTACCATGTGATGGGGAAATTATACAGGTTAGGCATATCATTTTTCCAGTGATGTAAGGATATTTGTTTCTAAGAGGCCGATTCATTAATAGCGCCAGGTAGCGACAGTAGCGTTATTTTCACAGCGTACGCTAGTATTCGCTGTGCTTGGCTGTTGTTCGGCTGTTGACAGCGACCCCGTCGGTGTGCGGTAATGTTGAATACGGGGTTAGGAGTCGTTGTTTGACAGGTTCCGCGCTGTATGGGAGCGCATGACAGCGAATGGCCATAGCGAACGGCTCCCAGCATATTCATTAACAAATCACGCTCAAAAAATTCTCGCGCTGTGAAATGCTTGTTTAAACCCCAGAGCGCTGGCGGCGATGGGTTAAAAGTAGTTTTTTAACCCCCAAATAACCATATTTTTTGTAAAAAAAAAAAAAACATGTTTTTCAAAACATTTTGTAATATGAATACATTAATATCAGACCTGTAATATCAATTCTGCACAAATTTTTTTTTTTTTACCTTAAAAAAAATATCTAACATTGCAGAAGTGGTCACAGAATTTTTGACATTGAAAAAAACAAAAAAAAAAAAACAAAACATTAATAGCAATTAATTAAGAATATTTAAAGATTGCTCCATTGAAATGCATTGGAGAGCGCCAGGTAGCGAGAGGTCATACCTGTCGCTGTTCAAGGTCGCTCGCTGGCGCTGTGGGGTGAGGCTGGAATAATGATGAATGATTCGCTATCTGGCGCTCTGTCAGTCGCTAAGCAGGATCGGCTTGATAAATGTGTGATTGCGGAGGGGAGCCGGCGTTCTTGTGGCGGTGAGCGTCATTACCGTTCGCTCACCATTCGCTACCTGGCGCTATCCCTTGTTAAATAAGGGCCTAAGTTTGGAAACAACAGCACCCTATGGGCTATGCAGAAAAAATGTTGAAATCTTTAGCATAGCCTATAGGGCTTTAAAAATATATCCTTACATCACTGGAAAAATATTGTACCTAAACTGTAAAAATGTGCCATCATGTGTACACATGATTTTTTATGAGGGGGAAATGTAGGATAAAGACTTATTTGGCACTGTTTTGTGTATTATCGCTAAAAAGCTCACTAGGATGCAAGTTGCAATTCACAACGCAATGCCCAGCGGATGTCACAATGGCTTCACCAAATATTTAGCATGCCCCTCCACTGTGAAGGGGTGGTGATTATTTCCCCTTCAGTGTAAAGAGAGACTTGAGCAAGTGACAAGGCGGCATGGAAATGCCTAGGGGGACCTGATCTCAGAAAAAATTCTGGCTTTGATTGGTGGTCGGTTTGTGGGGGAAATCAATAGCAATTTCCTCTTCCTGATGTTGTGCTGGCACAAACAAACAGTGGGAGCTGATGCAGTTAAAGGTAAGCTACATCGGCATTCATGGAATAAGGCTCATGTGAGTTAAAATAAGGTGTCAGCGACAAGAGACCATTACATGAGTTTGTAAATGCTTAAGACAGCACCTAGGGGCATTTACAAAGACCTCTAACTTTCACTTCTTGGTGGTAAAATATCAAAAAATTTAAGGTTGAAAATCAAGCTCTTCCCTTTACTGAATCAAGCTTTATTTTGTCATAACTATGTTGAAATGAAACAGGAAGCAGTCTTTTCATGAGTTATTTTAAAGCAAACTGTCAAATGAGTCATAAGGGTGGGGCTAAATAACTTGAGATGAGCTTTAAATTGGCTTTAAATTAAAAGAAGACCCTAGGCCCTTTTTAAAGGGTAATTCAACTTTTGATGGCATTTTTAAAAGTTTATATAATCATGTGCCAAAGTGATGTGCTGAGGTGCTGAGCTTATCTGTTATTTTCCACTTCGCTATTTGTTTGCAACTTTGTGTTATAAAAGAAAAAGTTTTCTCTAGCAACAATGTATTTACCTAAGCAACGTAAACAAACTGGTGTGAGTGGTGTACGGGACAGACTTCCTGACTCTGGCTTGCTAATCATCTTTTTGTCTGAGGCAGAGACAAGACTCCACATTCCTGAGCTCACAGGTTTAACTGCTGTAATTCAGCCTATGCAGGTGAGGGCATCACAATGTTGTGAAAATCACAGGTTTTACTCCACTTTAAGACCCTGAAAACATCCGTATGCACTCGAGACCTTATCTGTAAAAAAACATTATTCAAATAGAATGGGTTCAAATGGTAGTAAGACAGGGGACATGATTGAGACTATTAAATATGTGAAAGGATTGAATACGCTTCAGGAGGGAAGTGTTTTTAAGAGGAAAGTTAAAGACAGAACAAGGGGACACAACCTGAAGCTAGTCGGAGGGAAGATCAGGAGCTAGATTTTAGAGCAGAGGTAGTTCAAAAATCAACAGTAAGTGTAAACATTGTGGTAAAGTGTATGGGAAAGTGCTGAATGGTGTATATTTCTCCCTTGCTTTGCTCTATCAGGCACGATCCATGCCGGGTTTACATGACTGGGCTAGCATTCCATATGCCCTACGTCATACATCTCACCCCACCAAAATAACAAGTCCGGACCACCATGTCGTTGGAAAGATTAAAGTTTAATCGGCCACAGCCCAACTTATATAAACAAAATGTACAAGCAGAAAAGAGTCCCCCCTATTGTTCCGGGTCTGAGAAGCCTAGGATCCCAAGAATGAAGGGAAGGGGAGGGAACAAAATTAACATCCCGACCCCCACCAAGCGGAAGCCAACATAAACTCGGCTGCAAAACCTCCTAGGCCAGGGAGCTTAATCGGGCTAACCGCAAGTGACCAAAACATCCCCTTCCCTACCAGAACCCCAACCATCCGAAAATCTTTAACCAACTCGTCCTGGTCGGTTTCCACGCAAACAGCCGCATACCCTACCCATGGAAATGCTACCTCAGACCCGAAACCCGAGAGGAGACCCGCCAAAGCCAGGCGGCGCTGAAGCTTTAGCGCCGGCCGGCCCGCCAAAACTCCACTGCCATATCGATCTGCTCCTTCAATGACATGTTAAACAAGTCGTTCCCCATGTCATTCAAGTGAACCCCATCGGATCGATAGAACCCCCTCATCCCCTCTACCTCGATGTGGCGCACGCTCAAACCCCCATTCAGCCTTACAAACCTCGCTATCGCCTTGTTGACCTTAATCCGAACCTTCTCGATGGCCAACAAGTCTCTAGCGTGTCGCCAGGCAAAACGGGGGACAATTTGAGACCACATCAACACCACCCCCGGAAATACACCCAGAAAAAACAACTTGATCAGGTGCCGCATCGGCACCTTCCCTAAATCATTCCCCCCTGCATGAATGACCAAAACCCCCGGCGGCCCCCTCCTTGCAGCCACACGCATTGTGTGTTCTCGCATGTCCTCCCAGCGCAGGCCTCTCACACCGGCCCAGCTCAACCGAGCACAATCTTCCAGAATGCCCAGCTGCATTCTATTCCTCCGAACCACCGCTCGCCGAGCCGACCAGTAAACATATGAATGCCCAACGATCACGACCGAGCACGCCGAGCACCCCGATTCTAAAACAAAAATAAGGAAAGGGAAGGGGAGGGAGGGAGGTGGGAAGATGTTATCAACCTATCCACACAATCACCTGTACAATCGATCAATCCTGTCCGGCCGAATGTAATGGCGAAACCGAGCTGATTCCCACCTCCCCAGCCTCTTTATTATGTCATCCGGCAGCCCCAGCCTAGCCCCTCTGTCGCGGCCCCTATTCGAAACGAGTGGGTACCATACTCACTGCTTGCCAGCCCCATTTCTCCAAGACATTTCCTAAAAACTGCCAAAAACTGGCGATAGGAAGGAACCATCCTCGTGCACGAGCAGCAGACCGTTCCCACTCAGCCTTACCCCCAGGAACTCCTCGACGGCGGCAGCCGGGCATGAATCACATTGCCGCAACCTCCCCAAAAAGATACCGACCCCCCGCCCCCTTTGATCTGTCTTAGACCGTCTTATGCGTAACACCACCCCTCATCAGACACTGTGTCATCCAAACCCAATCCCCCGGGTACCCATTTGCTAGGGCACACCAGCTCCCACACCCTCAGAGCTCAAAAAAATGCCAGCGAGAATGCCGCCCTAAATGCACCTCAAAACCTTACGCACAAACCCGGGGCAAAACACTGATAATCCCCCCCAACAAACCCCACGAGACAGGCCGCCTGTTATCAGCCGTCCTGTGCCCTTTCCGCCAACCCTTCAGTGCCTGGCGCACCCAAAATACTTTTGTCATATTCGCCCAACCCTCCAGTCGGCACAAGAACGCCAAAGCCGACATCTTTTTGTCAGCCGAAGCAGGGGTCGCGCTTCCCGCCAACAATTCGCTCACATACCAGATCAACAACCCCTGCCTCTCGTCCTCCTTTGCAGGCACCCCGAACTCCTCCACCAAGGCCCACCACTGCTGCCACATCTTCACATAAGACCCCCAAGTAGATGGTGCAACTGACTTTTGTATTAAGCCAAACAGGCTTCCTACAGGATATCCAGCAGCCAACCGGGGCATGACTCGCCGACTTCCCTCGCCTCGGGTGCCAATTTCCTGAAGCGCTCCCACTGTGAACGAGAAAGAGCGTCAGCTCTGACCGAAAACACACCGCCTTGTTCCTCAGCACCTCTCCCCATAGGGTCACCGCCACCACCAGTGGGAACAATTCCAAAAAAGCCAAATTCCTCACCAGGGCCGATTCCATCCACCGCACTGGCCAGGGGCCCGCATACCATCTCCCCCCTAAGTAGGCCCCGAAACCGACCGAACCCGCCGCATCTGTGAAGAGCTCAAGCTCATCATTCGCCCTCAACGGTTCCAGCCAGTACGCCAACCCGTCAAAGGACTCCAGGAAAGTGATCCACATCCTGATGTCCTCCTTTATTGCCGCCGTCAACCGAATGAAGTGATGCGGTTCCCGAACCCCCGCCGTCGCTAGTGATAGACGCCTGGTAAACACCCGCCCCATAGGCAAAACCCGGCACGCAAAGTTCAACATCCCGAGCACTGACTGAAGCTGCACTAACGTGACCTTCTTTACCCCCAGGGCCCCCTCCAACCCCCCCAACCAAATCCTCAATTTTATCCCTCGGCAGCCTACATACCCTTTTCACCGTGTCGATCTCAATCCCCAGGAATTTTATCACGGTTGCTGGACCCTCTGTTTTGTCGTGCGCCACCGGTACCCCAAAAGCCCCAAACACGTTTAGCATGGTTGCCAACAATAAATCGCATACTCTAGTGCCCGCCGGCCCTACGCACAAAAAATCGTCTAAGTAGTGGGTGACGGACCCCATGCCTGCTCTCTCCCTTACCACCCACTCCAAGAACGAGCTAAAGGCTTCAAAGTAGGCGCACGAAATTGAACACCCCATCGGGAGACACCGATCCACGTAATAGCCCCCCTCGAAAAACACCCCAAAAGATACAAGCTATCCGGATGCACCAGTAGCAGCCGAAATGCGGATTCAATATCGGTTTTTGCCATCAATGCCCCGGGGCCTGCCTCCCTTACCATATCCGGAGCGAAGTCAAATGACGTATAAGACACCGATGACAGCCCTTTGTCTATCCCGTCATTCACCGACCTGCCCCTCGGGAAAGACAGGTGGTGTATGAGACGAAATTTGCCTCGCTCCTTTTTGGGCACAACCCCCAACGGGGACACCACCAGATCCTCCAGAGGGGGGGTCGCAGAATGGGCCCGCCATCCGCCCCAAGGAAACTTCCTTCCCCAACTTTTCTTTAATCACCTCAGGCTACTCCCGAGCCGATTTCAGGTTCTTAAGCGAGCGCACCTTGGGAGGCGCTGCACATGGAATCCGAAAACCCAACTCGAAACCATCACCGAGTAATCGAGCCACCCCTTGGTCAGGGTACTTATTTAACCAGGGGCGCATCTCAGCCCCTCTCACCGGGTATACTCCTTTTTCCAGGACCCTCGGCCCCTCTGCGCCCCCCCCCGACGCTTCTTAAAGCATCTCCCAGCTGAGCAGAAGGAGTCATTGAAGGCCCAGCACAAACCACGTCTGGCCAAATCCGGCACTCCCGACCCCATTGAAGTGGCGGCCCCTTGAAAGGGGGAGGAACCCCCGGCAGCTGGGTACACTCCCCCCCTTGCATTCATCACCCTCAACCACAGGCCGATGTCCCTATGATCCCACCCCAACCCCTCACTTACCGACATCCTTTGCCGGAACTGTTCATCGTACCGAAGCCAGGCCAAGCCCCCGTACACCCGGTGGGCCTCCCAAATGGCATCTAAATAACAGAACAGTGCCGAGCAGTGTTCCGGATTCTTTTCCCCAATAACGCTTGCGAATACAGCAAACGCCTGCAGCCAATTCCCGAAAGTTCTCGGGATCAACCGAAAGCGCCTCCTATCCTCGTCCTCCTCCTTCCAGCCCTCCTTCCCCTTTTCCCAACCCCAAAACGCTCCAAGGGCAGTAACGTGAATATGTCCACGTACTCCCTTTGTCATATTTTTTCCTTCACCTCCCGTTTTAAGTGCCCCCCCAGCAGACCCTCGAAACACACGTAGGTGTGCCCCTTGGCTGAATCCGAAATCGGTAGGGACCTATCGCCCCCCCCCCCAACTCACCCAAACCGGGATCCTCCGAAATTTCCCCCACCCTGCTATCTACCTGCGCTGTCCCTTGCTGCCGCACCCCCCCCGGTGCCACTCGTTGCCACCGGCACCCTCGGCGCCCACACCGCCGCTGGCCCTGGTGGCGCCCCCTTGGCCCCCCCCGCTTGCCAATGCATCCCACCTGGCTAAAAACTCCCTTACCCCGGCCATAAAACCTGCCACCCCCGCGCTCACCCCCAGCAGCCCCACACCCAGCTTGCGATAACGAATTAAAATCAGCGATCAGTTGTGGCTCACCCTGCCGAGCGATCACGCCACTTGGCACTCCCGCGCGCTGTTCCAATTCCTGAGTCGCTGGGCCCGACTGGCCCAGTGACTCGCTTCCCGACGGACGTCCCAACGCCACCGCCGTTCCTGGTGCCGCCGTCACGCTGCCGGAGGATGATGGCGGCCCGCTGATGCTCGCCGCCATGGACCGCCCACTTGCCCGACTGCCGCTGTCTTCCATCCGCCATCCTGGTGCCTCGACCGCTGTGCCGCCCGACACCGCGTCCCGGTCTACCACCGCCTGTGGGGAAAAAAGGAGAGGCGAGCAGCTGGTACTGGCCAGGAAACCGAGTCCCCGGCCACATGCGCGCGCGTCCGCAGTACCTGGACCTAACTGCAAATGGGCAGGGGAAGATGCCATGCGCACTAGCTCGCCGGGCTGAGGGGGCGCGAGGTCAAAAGGCCACATGCTCAAGGACGCGGGGGCACGCCACGCTGGGGGAACCGGCGGGAAGAGGGGGAGTCCCGCGTTGCCAGGGGTAGGGCGGGCAACACGGGGGGGAATGCAGTACAAAAACGGGCGTGGGGGAGCTGGGATGACGCTCCCGCCAGGGGGCCCCCCGCTATGGGCGAAGGGGGAGTTGGCGCGGGGGTCATGTGTGGAGGGGGGGTGAATGACGTGTGCTGCTTGGGGGACACAACCGACGTCGAGCAGGACGCCGGGGGCCCCACTGCTATACCTGGGGGGGAGGGGGTCCCCCCCCCGGGTCCGCACTCCGCTCTGTCAAGATGTTGGGGCGGCTGGGGAAAGGGGCCCCTCCGCCGGCTTTTACGCGGGGAGGGGGCAGGGAGAGCAAGGGCTTGGGCTGCAGCACGCGATGAGCACGCTGCGCCCGCATGGTACCCCCCCGCTCCGGCGATGGGGGCGATGACTGTGCCGTCGCTCCCCGCCCTCGGGGGCAGCATAGAGCGGCGTCTCTAGAGAGGCCCGAGCGCGCAGGCGCGGCCCCTGCACTGACAGAAAGAGGAAGGGGCGGGGCCAGCAGCACTGACGCCCCGCCCGGCACGAGGGAGGGGCGGGGAGGAGCCGGCCTCTTGCGGCCCGAGCTAGGACGCTCGTTCTCCTACGAGGAGGGGGCGGGGCCAGCAGCTCCGACGCTGCGGCCCCGCCCTGGACAGCCATACTGCGACCCGAGCTCCGATGCTCGGGCCGCCGAACCGAGGAGGAGACGGATGGCCCAGGCGGGGGAGGCATCCTGACAGCTGCCGCCCCCTGGACCCAACACCCGCCCGAGCGCCGCGAGACCTGCCGCAGCCGGAGCCGCCAGGTAAGCCCAGTGCTGCAGGGTCGTCAGTAGGAGGAGGAGGGGGGTGAGGGGAAAGAAGAGCAGGGACATTAGCTGTCCCCCGCCGATCGGAACGGCGGGGGGGGGGAGGGGCTGAGCCGGGCTACAGCCTGGCGTGCCCGACGGGGACGGGATGGGGGTGGCGACGAGGAGGACTGGGAAGGGATCAGGCTCCTTACCCAGTCCTCGCCTCGTCGCATGGCTTCCCTACGCAGCTCTGCGAGTAGGGCCTCCATGGAACTTATCTGGCTGGACGAGCGTCGGTCCGACTGCTCGTCCATCCACGCCGGGGGTCAAAGAGGAAGGGGAGGGGGACAAACGTCCCTTTTATACTCCCCCTCCCCCCTGAGGTCACCTCCCCCAGTGACCACTTCCCCCATGGCTGGTCTGCCTCCAGACGGAACGCAGGCCAGTCATGTGGGCTGCCCTCCTTAAAGGCACGGCGCTTTCTGGATCCCAGTCCACATTCCCTGTCCTCTACAGGTTTTTTTCCCTAGGAGATGAGGCTAATTGCGGGGAAGCCTAAATAAAAGGAGCCGATGAGGCTTTCAGTTGGCTGGTGAACAGCCTGGGATGAGGGGCCCAGGCCGTACTGCTCACAGAGACTGACAGAACTGAATGCAGCCGAACTTGGACTTGGGATTAACAGCGTGGACTTGTATGCCCTGTAAGCGGACCTGTTACAACAAGGACTTGCAGTTTGCTGGATTATCCTACCCTGGACTTTACTAGAGCTGGTGAGGTAACCGCTTGATGTACTGCATTGTAGGCTGCAACCTTCTCTGAAGTGAAGAGATTTCTGGCTGTTGAATATTTTATTTTCAATAAAATTGCTTTTGATTTGAAGAATTGTCATCCGAGTCACTGCCATTCACCCCAGATCCTGACTACATGTATATACAGTATACACATAAGGGCAGACTAGATGGCATATAGTCTCCTTCTGCTGTCACCCTTCTATGTTTCTATATTTCTTTATAGTATAACATCTGTACAGGGTCGGCTCCAGGGTTTTGTGGGCCCCTGGGCGACAGAGTCTCAGTGGGCCCCTTGTGACAAACAGAGCCATTTAACGAACATTAAATATGCACGGCAAATGGCTCTGCATGAGTGCCATAGAACCAGAGAAGGGTGAGTTTTTACAGACAAAACAAAACCCAAGTCAAAATAAAACAAAGCGACAGACCACAGGGCCCAGCAAGACTGGGAACACATAGGTGCAGTGATGGAACGAGGAAGGTAAGCATTTAAAACATGCAATTGCTGCACGAGTGGGCCTCCCACTGGCCCTGGGCCCTTGGAACATGACCGAGTTTGCCGGGTGCTGGCATCGGCCCTGCATCTGTATATAAGCTAGAGCTCTCCTGATAAAATTACATGGAAAAACAGCAATTCCCAAATAACCAAATTTGCCAATGATCTATAAACTGGCATATCCAAAGGCCACTACTCCATTCTCATTCTTCTTGACCTATCATTTGCTTTTGACACTGTCGACCATGCTCTGCTTCTCAATATTCTTTTTTCTCTTGGAATCCAAGGTCTCGCTCTCTCCTGGCTCTCCTCCTATTTTTCTGATCGCAAATTTAGTGTGTCTTACTCAAACACATTTTTCTTTCCCTGTCCTCTGGTTGTTGGTACACCACAAGGCTCTGTCCTAGGACCCATTACTTTTTTCAATATACACTTATGGTCTTGGCTAACTAATAACCTCAATGGGCTTCCAATATCACTTTTACGCAGATGACATTCAGATCTACCTCTCTGGTCCAAATCTCTCTTTCTTTCACCTTCCTGACTGTCCATCAGGCATCTCTTCCTATGTCATCTCACTCCCTTAAATAATCTTACAATATCTGCAACTCCTCAAGCTCGATGTGTGGGCGTCATTCTGGACTCCTCTCTCTCATTCAGCCCTCACATTTACTCCTTAGCCACCTCCTGCTGTCTCCAACATAAAAACATCTCCCGCATCCGCCCCTTCCTCTCACCTGATACCACTAAAATGTTAGTGCACGCCCTGGTCATATCCAGACTTTAGCACTGCAAAACCCTCTTTTGCGGTTTACCAACAAAAAGACTGGCACCCCTTTAATCTATTCTAAACTCTGCTGCTCAACTTATCTACCTCTCTTCATGCTTCTCCAGCACTGCCCCCCTCTGTCAATCCCTCCACTGGTTACCTGCCTCTCTGAAAGTTCAGTTACAACTTTTAACACTAACTTACAAAGCTCTCTCCAACCAGGCCCCTCTCTACATCTCTTCTCTAATCGAGTGATACCAACCCAGACGCAACCTCTGCTCTGCCTCGGACATTCTCCTTGGTCACTTCCTTGCACTCCCTCCTTCAAGACTTCGCCCGTGCCTCTCCACTTCTCTGGAATGTACTTCCCTGCTCAATACACCACTCTAAACACTCCAAGCCCTCAAAACTCACCTCTTCAGACAAGAATATAACCTTGCTTAATCACTACCTTCACAGGGCGCCAAGCTCAAGTTCTACCACTTGTGATCCTGCCCCTATTCTAAGTATGTCACACACCCCGCTTCAAGAATCCATAACATGTGGGTAATATCGTCCTGAAGAGGCGTTCCTGCAGAGATGATAGTAAAAGAAAGCCCCTCCCTGATCCATAAATACCTGGGACCTCCCACTCATCACCCAGTTTTCCATCTCTGCAAGACGGCGAGCAAGTCAGAAGATGATGTCTCCTCCTTGCACTGGGGGAGTTCAGGTAGCCGGGGTAACTCCCGGCCTGTTTGTTGAATATTCCCGCTCGGCCTTCTTCTCTCTGAGTAACCCCTTATATTATATGCCTCCTCAGTTTTGGCTGCGGGCCCGGGCGAGGGTATACTGGCACCTCTGGTGCTTAGGAGCAGTGCTCCCCCCGTGAGACCCTAAAATAAGAGGGTAGGCGGTGGTTCCGGGTTGGTGATCCCGGTTTGGGATGCCCCGTCCCTTGGTATTGCCCCTGGGGTGGGTCCCTCTTCAGTCCTCATCTTGTTCATCTGTGGGGGTTGGGGGTCTCCTTCCTAGGGCCTGTAGTTTTCCCGCTGCCCTTGGTGGTGCTGTGTCACCTGTGTGGCTGCGGGTGTATGTTTTTTTTTGGTGCTTGTGCTACTTTTTCGGGTGCCGCGACCGCCATGTCGGCCGGGGCGCCGGGTGCTTTGCTGCTTTTACCTCACGTTTGTTGGGGGCAGGGCCGGCCCGCGGCGCGCCGCCGCGGCCGATACCCCGTTTCTTACTGTGCCGGTTAGGCCGGGCGGGTGCGACGCTGGACTCTGCGGTCGCACCCGCCGGGCGTGTCATTTTGGCCGGCGCCGCGGCAGCGGAGGCGCCGGTTTTCAGGGGGGTGAGTCCCGTTGGCGGCAGAGGGAGATGCGTCCTCGTCGGAGGGGGGGGGCGGGGCCGGGTTTTCGGCGCGTCGCCGCGGCTCCGCCCCTCCCTCCTCTCTGCTTCTGGCGCCGATGCGGAGCCTTGTCAGCTCCGTGCTGTTCAGGGAAGGGGCGTTTCTCTTTGCTTCGCGCGCTCTGCGCCCTGGCCACGCCCCGGATTCCTTGCCTGCGTCTCCTCATGCTCGTGGTGGACTCCATCGTTCCCTAGGATCTGTGAGTGGCCCTGTGGGTCCTATTTATCATAGCCTTTTTTATTGTCTTCTGGTCATATATTTACGGGGTTCCTTCTGTCTTTCAGGCGGAGTGTTCTATCGGGAGTGTCATCATTAGTAATTAGAGGGTTTCTCCCGGTCCTAGATTCCTGGGTTCTCTTAGTCTTAAATCCTCCCACTTGGGACATTAAAGGGGCATCCCGGGTTGCTTATTGGCGTAATTCCCTGGGTCATTGCGACTAATAAAGTTCACCTTATGGAGGCATCCCCGGATACTGGGGCAGGGGCCCCTTCGGGGCATCCCAAAAGATGCATGTTGTGTGGTGCATCCATTACAGGGGATGATGTACTGCTTTGTATACCTTGTGCACAGCAAACTATTGCGCGGCAGTCCGGATCCCAGGCTTCTGGGTCAGCTCCGCCGGCCGAGTCATCTCAACCTCCCACCCTGACACGCGCTCCGTGTGACGTTGTCATGGGCAGGGATCTGCAAGCTGAGATGTGCGCCAGATTGGCCAACCTTGAGAAAATTGTTTCCAGTTCGGCCGCCCGTAAGGCCCCGGCCAAGAGGAAGCATTTGTCCCCGGCTTTGCCGGCTGATGACCTGGACGAGTTTAATAATCTGGATTGGTCTGATTATTCTGGGCTAGAGGAAGGTGAGGTTTCTGAGGGCTCAGAGGTTTCGGACGATGAACAGTCTGCGGGCGCTGATGAGGAGCTTAGTGAGTTAGGGAGATCCTCGGATTCTCCTCACGCGCTGGCGCTGATGTTGGAGGTTCTGAAGATTTCCCCTCCCGAGGTGGTGTCACGGCAGGAGGGTGAGTTGTTTGAGGAGTCCAGGCCGCGCTTGGAGTTTCCTTCTCAACGGCACTTTCACAAGATCATTGATAAGGAATGGGACAGGCCGGCTAGGCTCCCTGGCATCCCTCAGGGGTGGGACAAGAAATACCCTTTCCCTGCGGAGGTGGTTAAGCGCTGGGTTTCCCCTCCCGAGGTCGATGCTCCGGTTCTGGGGTTGTCTAATTCCTCGGTTTTAAATAGGCCGGATTGCTCCACCCTTAAGGATGGGGAGGATAAACGTATTGACCAAATGGCGTGTCATGGCTTTACTAGCGTTGGGTCAGCCATACGGCCTGTGTGCGCTTCTGAGCTTATGGTGTTGGCTGCCAGGTCTGTGGTCAGGGACTTGTTGACATCTTCCGGGCTTCGCCCTGGTAGTGCTGAGTTCCTTAGCCTCAAAAGGTGTGAATTGTTTTTGTCCTTTGTATTAACTGCCTTGGATGACACTTTGATGATGTGTGGTAGGACATCGGCTTTGTTGGTGACTATTTGGCGGTCGGTCTGGCTGCGCCAGTGGGCGACCGACTTCATGTCTAAAAAGTCTCTGACGGCTTTACCCTTTGTTGGGTTGAGGCTCTTTGGAGAAACGTTGGACTCCGTCACCAAGGGCGGTAGGTTGCCTCAACGTAAAAAGCAGCGCCGTTCCTTTCGGGGGGCGCCTGCTTTTACAACTTCCTTTCGTGGGGCCAGATTTGGCAGAGGATCTGCGTCCCAATCTTCCAAAGGAGATTCCGGGAACAGGGGCAGGGGACGTGCCCGTTCTGGATACCATTGGGGTTCTAAGCCCAAGCCGGCTATTAAGCCGGCCCAGCAATGAGGGGGCGCCCTCACCCTTGCGGGTGGGGGGACGGCTGAGACACTTCTCCCGGATCTGGGATCAAGAAGTCTCGGACAGATGGATCCGGGAAGTGGTGTCTTCCGGTTACAAGCTAGAGTTCGAGCTCCGCCCCCCCTCCAGGTTCTTCAGGTCTCGGATGCCTTCGGAGCCTCTGGTGGCGCAGGGGCTCCTGGTGGCAGTAAAGAATCTTCTGGACATGGCTGTCATTTGCCCAGTGCCCCCCTCGGAGCAGGGCAGGGGCTTCTATTCCAATCTGTTCACGGTTCCCAAGAAGGACGGGTCGGTCCGTCCTATCTTGGATCTGAAGTTTCTCAACAGGTTTATTCGGCCGCGCAAATTCCGCATGGAAACGCTACTGTTGGCAGAGGCTAGGTCTCAGATTCTTCTAACAAAATGGCTGAAGCTAACAAAATGGCTGCCAGATATAGTTACCTGTAAGAGTTTCACATAATAGAAATATATATGTAATATATATTATTTGCTTGCAAGTTCATTTGGAAATGTAATTGCAGAAATGTATGCTAGCGAAACTTAACTGTCAAACCGCAATAACAGCCGCAATAACAGCCAGATGGGGCAACTTCTGTAACTGCTACGTGCTGACCTTTTCCTTTGTGGAAACCGTCAGTTTGCTGTTATTTGTGTGGTTTCATCATATATGTCAAAGTGCATACTGTGTCTGTGGTTTTTTGCTATATAAGTCCTCCCTAAAGCGGAAGTAAATTAGAATTTGTACTGGGTCTGTTGTATGTCGTTTATTATCGAACCCAGTCGCAAATCCTCTAAGATATCTTAAGTCACATATTAGAATTATTTCAATTATCAGACAGCGTGCCTTCAAAAGGGGATCCAGAGTGATCGCCCTAAGTAAAGACTCATTCTTTCAGCTGCGCTCGGCCATTCACTCTCTTCGTCAGGGAGACTTTCTGACGTCCATAGACATCAAGGATGCTTATTTACACGTTCCGGTTTTTCCAGCACACCAGAGGTTTCTCAGGTTTGTGGTGGAGGATCGGCATTTTCAGTTTGTGGCACTTCCTTTCGGTCTCACCTCAGCCCCTCGGGTTTTCACCAAGGTGCTAGCGGGGGTGATGGCACTGCTCAGAGTTCAGGGTATCCGCATTGTGCCCTATCTGGACGACCTACTGATCATGGCCTCTTCTTTCAACCAAGCGGAGTTGGACACCGGAGTGGTGGTGTCCACTCTGGAGAGGTTCGGTTGGGTGATCAACCACCCCAAGTCTTCTCTTTCTCCGTCCAGAGTTGTGACCTTTCTGGGGATGTCTCTGGACACCTCGCAGGCCAGGGTGTTTCTGCCCCAGGCCAAGATTCTTTTGATTCAGGAGTTAGTTCAGCTTCTCTTGTTGGCCCCTCATCCGACCATCCGGCTAGGGATGAGGCTGGTGGGTTTAATGGTGGCCTCATTCGAGGCAGTTCCCTTTGCGCAGCTCCATACGAGGGCGCTTCAGCTTCATCTGCTGACGGTTTGGGACAGGTCGCAGTCGTCATTGGACCGGTCCTTCCGGTTGACTCCCCGAGTTCGTCGTTCCCTACAATGGTGGTTGGGGTCTGTCAATCTGTCGAAAGGCAGATCCTTCCTGGCTCCACGTTGGGAAACGGTCACCACGGATGCCAGTCTGTCAGGTTGGGGGGGTGTTTGGAAGGACCTCCAGTTTCAGGGTCTGTGGAGTCCGCAGGAGGCTCACGAGCCCATCAATATTCTGGAGTTGAGAGCCATCAGGTTGGTTCTGTTTCGCTTGACTCATCAGTTGAGAGGCCTGCCAGTTCAGGTCCGGTCGGACAACAGGACGGCGGTTGCTTACATCAATCACCAAGGAGGGACTCGCAGCAGGAGTGCCCTCAGGGAAGTGTCTTTGATTCTGGACTGGGCCGAGGTCCACGTCCCGTGTATCTCAGCAGTCTACATTCCGGGGGTGGAGAACACGGAGGCGGACTTGCTGAGCCGGGCCTCCTCTCGTCAGGGGGAGTGGTCTCTCAGTCCCAGGGTGTTTCGGTCGATATGTCTCAGGTGGGGGGTCCCAGCGGTGGACCTCTTTGCCTCTCGTCACAATCACAAGCTTCCAGTCTTTGTGTCTCTCTCGCAGGATCCTCTGGCTCTGGCAGTGGATGCCATGTCTCTGAACTGGAGGGATCTGGGGTTCCTTTATCTGTTCCCTCCGTTTCCAATGCTAGCCAGAGTGGTGCGCAAACTGGCCTTGGAAGGCGCGTCGGCGATTCTGGTGGCCCCAAGGTGGCCAAGGCGCGTTTGGTTCGCAGATCTTGTAAGGCTGGCAGAGGATCAGTTCGCCCTGCCTCTGCTGCCGGACCTGCTCACCCAGGGTCGGCTATGCTATCCCAATTTACCATCGCTGGCTTTGACGGCGTGGCTGCTGAATCCGCCATCTTGAGGGAAGAAGGTCTTTCTGACGCGGTGATTCAGACTCTTATCAGCGCCAGGAAGCGGTCTTCCTCTTCTGTTTACTACAGGACCTGGAGGTCCTATATTGATTGGTGTGAAGGTAGGTCCTTCTCTTGTCGAGAGTTCTCCATTCCTAGGATTCTGGAGTTTCTTCAACATGGTTTAGATCTGGGGCTCCAAATTAGTACCTTGAAGGGGCAGGTCTCTGCCCTGGCGGTGTTCTTCCAAAGGTCCTTTGCACTTCATCCTTTAGTCAGGACCTTTTTCCAAGGAGTTACGCATGTACGTCCGCCTAGGAAGCCCTTGGTTCCAGTTTGGGATTTGAACCTGGTTCTTTCTGCTCTTCAGGGTCTTCCGTTTGAGCCCTTGAATGAGGTTGCCTTGTCTTCGCTTACTCAAAAGGTGGCCTTTTTGGTGGCTATCACTTCGGTTAGGCGTGTTTCTGAGTTGGCAGCTTTATCCATTAAAGCTCCATACTTTGAGAAGCATCAGGACAAGGTTGTCTTTCGTTTCAAGCCGGATTTTCTTCCTAAGGTGGTCTCGGCTTTTCATCTAAATCAGGACATAGTTCTGCCTTCTCTATGCCCTAATCCTAGCAACGACAAGGAAAGGGCGTTGCATTCCTTGGATGTAGTTCGTGTTGTGGAATATTATCTGGAGGTTACGTCTTCCTTTCGCAAGACGGACGCCTTTTTTGTGGTGCCCTCCGGGCCTAGGAAAGGTTTGGCTCCTGCCAAATCTTCCATTAGTAAATGGATTCGTCAGGCCATCATTGGGGCCTATTCTGCCAAGGGGAGGAGTCCCCCTTTTCGTGTTACTGCTCATTCTACTCGCGCAGTTGGTGCGTCCTGGGCTTTTCAGCACCAGGCTTCTGTTGAGCAAGTTTGTAAGGCCGCTACCTGGTCTTCTGTTCACACTTTTTCCAAGTTTTACAAGGTTGATGTTTGGGCGTCCGCGGATGCTGTCTTTGGACGCAAAGTTTTGCAAGCTGTAGTGGTTTGAAGTTGTGCATTGTTGCCTAGTTTTGGATCCCCGCCCTTGTTTTGGACACTGCTATTGGATGTCCCACATGTTATGGATTCTTGAAGCGGGGTGTGTGACATACTTAGAATAATACCATTTTGTGAATACTCACCTTGTAAAATGGGTATTATAAGTATGTCACACACCCCGCTTCACCCGCCCTTTCTGTATTCGGGATCCTCTATTTTGTGAACTTTGCGTGGTTGTGTTTTATATTTGCCTCTTCCTGGTCCCTTACCTTACTGCTTCTGTATACTGGGTGATGAGTGGGAGGTCCCAGGTATTTATGGATCAGGGAGGGGCTTTCTTTTACTATCATCTCTGCAGGAACGCCTCTTCAGGACGATATTACCCACATGTTATGGATTCTTGAAGCGGGGTGTGTGACATACTTATAATACCCATTTTACAAGGTGAGTATTCACAAAATGGTATTTTTGGTCTCCACCCCTGATCCTTTAGAACGAAATAGGGCTCTCCTTCCTATTGTCTCTTGTTATTACATTTGGTTTGAACTTCTAGTTTATAATGATCACTGTACAATATGTCTTACCTCATCTGTAATTGTACCTTGAACAGCGCTACGGAAGAAGATGGAGCTATATAAATAAACAATAATAATAATTAAAGTAATAAAATAAACTTTTTTTTAGCTTGCAAAAATGGTGACATTTAGTGACTTTCTCTCTATTTAACCTTTAAAGACTTCTTTCCTCCCTTGACGTACAATGTAACAGCTACGGATACATTTGTATATTTGACGTTATATGCAGATGTTATATTATAATAAAAAAGGTTTTTTTGAATTCAGATGTTTCAAATAAGTTAAAAAGGGATTATTCATTCATTGTAAAAAATACATTATTCTGCTGAATGGACGCTCTAACTAAGCGCTATTAGTGCTTTACTGGGGCATCCCATGTGGGTAAACCCCCCTACTTTGCATTGTATTCTTACCTCTCCAGCAACCCTGTAGTGCAGCGGTACTCAACTAGCGGACCAGGGTCCGAATGTGCCAGATTTCTGGACCCCTGTTCTGACAGTCCTGCACTCGGTTGTTTCTGTGTTGCTGTGCTCAGCGCTGCCCCTGTACTTGATCGACGATGTAATGCTTAGTCTCCCTGCCAGTGTCATGACTCTGATGCCTGGCACCTAGCATTGCACAGTACTGTACTGCACAGGCGGGAAGTGGCATTGCAAGGTGCACACAAACTTTGTTTCTCTGTCTTTGTCCCATCCAATCCTGTCCTGCCTCCCCAGCTCAGCCCCATTCATCCCTGCCCCATCCACCCCTGTCCTGCCATCTCTGCCCCATCCATTCATATCCCCCCAGCTTTGCCTCATCCATTCCTGTCACCCCAGCTTTGCCTCATCCATTCCAGTCCCCCCAGCGTTGCCCCATCCATCCCAACCACACCCATCCCTGTCCCCTCAGCTCTGCCCCATCCATCCCAGCCTTTTTTAGTTTTGCATGTGGAATCTATAGCCCCCCCAAGTGTGCTGATTTCTAACTATCCAACCCCGCCACAACAACCCCCTGCCCAGACCTTCACCTCTCACTAGATGCCTGTATATGGACCTTACAAGATGTGGATGAGTACCACTGATGTAGTGCATGATTGGGCCCTCTTCTGATCATAATAGATAGTAAATAATAATACTTATGTATCCGCTGTGGTGATTAGCTCTGGTAGACAGCAGGAGAGAGGCTCAGAGGCGAAAGTTCAACTTAAAGTCCGTGTTTGTTCACACAAAAATCCATAAAACCGAATGTCCTTTTTGGTTACATCACCTTTTCAGGAAAATGCAGCAGAAGTAAATCAGACAGGCAACGGCGTTTTTAGTCCTTGGGCAAACTTGCTACTTTGCAGCCGAATCCGCCTCTGGTCCGCATGAAACAGCCTGCACACGAGTTTTCAGCCAGGCTCACAGAGTCTCACTTAACAAGTGAGCTCCAGTCACAGACACTCCACAGCTGACTCCCCAGGCTATTTATGTGGCCTGTAAAACCCGGACCTGGGTAGGGGATGGAGTCCCACTCTGCTCTACTCCATCCCAGTAAAACCGTCCCTGGTTAGCCTTTCGGCTATACTAACACTTCAGCACCAGACTGCCATTAGCAGTTGATGCTGGAAATCAAAATACACGGTTTTACTGCAGCAAGTCCAGGTACCTTGGTGCCACATACCTTCCTGCCACCTATAGACACGTGTGCTTTTTCTGTAATATTGTTTTCAGAAGCATAGCTGTGTAGCTGTGAGCTGTGTATAAACGTATAAATCAATCTGTCTCTATTACTGAAGTTGGCAGGATGGCTGACAAGCAATCTACAAGTACAAAGCTAACTCCTTCCTTCCTGCTTGCTTCCAAGTCCACCTGACAGGCTGACACGCGTTTGCTGCCCCAAGGCACCAGTTCTGGCATGTTCCATATTATCCATATTACACCTGCTCATGTTACCAATGGTTTCCTGTTACCTCCGCCCCTGATGGAAGATAGAGCTCCAAACACTGTACAGTGCTTCCTTAATCTTATGCACATCCCCAGCAGGGCCATAGTGCTTACTCTGACTCTCAGCTACTTCTTCTTATGCTCTCAACCCCGGCCTAAGACTATATTTGTGGCCTTTATTTATATGAAAGGCAGGTAAACATAGGGTCCAGTGCAGGCAGCGGAATGGACCTGCAAAAGTCATAGATGTATGGGAAGGGTATGGGTGTTCTGCTGGCATTTACTTGCAATAGATTGTATTGAAAATGTTAACAAATACCCATTGTGGGGCAAGAAATACAATACAACCATGAAAAACAACAAAATGTCCCCCAAAACACGAAAGACATTAGCCATCCATTAACTTTAACACATGGGATTTTGCACCAAGCCTGATGGGCTCTAAGCGTTCCTTCCCATCCTGTAGTGGGGTCAGGACCTGCCGAGGCCCAGATGTTGCAAACACACTGGCGACCCGGCTCAGGATCTCCTTTCCTATCTTGTCTGACTCTTCTCCAGGGTCCCAGCCATGAGTCCTCCCCGGGAGGCTGTCATAACTAGGGGTCAAGAGATGAATGGGGTTATGACGTTTAAGAACAAAGGCCTTGATTCAGTAAGAGTTGAAAAAATTCTCACAGTAGTAAAAAATTTAATTTATGAGAAAAAAGCCTGAGAATGTCACTGTTACTGAATCTGCAGATAAAAATACAGTGAAAGTCAATGGCAGCTTTTAGTACAGTGTAGAAAGGAGTAAACCGTTCTCTACTGTTCTTAGGAGTAGAAAAAGTGCCATTGACTTTCATTGCTTTCTTAGCTGGTGATTCAGCAACAGTGAAATTCTCAGGCTTTTTTCTCATAAATTGAATTTTTTACTACCATGAGAATTTTTTTCAACTCTTATTGAATCAAGGCCAAAGTTTGAGAATGTAAAAGAAAAGACTTAGGAAGAGGGAAGGGGAGAGGAGAGGTGAAGAGAACAGAAATGAGCCTCGATTCAAAGACACATTCGTCCGAACTTCCGTAGCTGTCTGTGAAAGTTTTGGTGGGTGTTTGTCATTTTTTTGCTTTTTTTCGTCCATTTTCTACTCGCACGAACGTTCGGGAGAATGTGTATATGCGCTTTCAATGAACGGAAGCAAATCGGAGCATTTCCAAACAAAATCGGAAATTTTCCGTTCCTTCAGAAAACTTCCGTTGCTGGGATGGTTTCTGTCTGATTCAGAGAGCTGATTTCCGATGGTTCACCACCCTATAAATCCGTTTCATTTCTGATCCACTTCCGACACCTCTGAGTGCTCGGATTGCTATTGTTGAACATGTTTTGTGGCTATGTGGAGGAGTCTGCGCGCCTTTAGCACCAAGGCATTGCATGTATCAGCATGGCCGAGACCATAAATTGTATAGCAATGCATATCTGAATCAATACATTTCATGCATGCCTTATAGATGCATTTTAATGCTGACCTAAATTAGTCCTTAGCATGTAAACATTTATTTTTCCACACATCCATATAATTGCAATATTTGTTTAGACTTATGTCCTTTGTGAATTATATTTGGATTGTTGAACTTGAATCTTAATTTGTTGTAGGAGTTATTGTTTTAGTTGGTTACCTTTGCTTTGTGTAATTATTTTGATATTTGGTTGCAGGAACTGCAAGATGTGCCACTCGCCCTTGCTCCTGATGCCCGTTCTTTGCCTGCAGAATGCGGGCCAGGGGTTCTCTAATTGGGCACTATGCAAAACCCGGGCCGTGGTGGCGAGGGCCCTCTGGCTTTTGAAGTCCAGATTTTGGTGTTTGGACCATACGGGGGGGGGGGGGCACTGCAGTATGACCCCAACAAGGTTATACCAATATCTTAATTTACGTTTTTTAACAGGGACCACGCAACTGAGTGTCAGGGTCCTTCAGTTGGTGGGTGAGATGCAGGAGCTGCGCAACTCGTTGGGGACCACAGATGAAGAATAATGTTCAGTGGCCTGCCATTGCTATGTATTTTGTTTTTTATAGTTGTAAAAATGTGAAATTTACATTTTAAAAAATTGAATATTTGATGATGGTAATTAAAAAAATGTTACATTGTCATTTCATTTACAAACTACATTAACACAAAACTAATGGGCCCAGAAATATTTAAAGATGAATATTCACATGACCGAGAAGTGATTTGGGTAAGTTTTAGGGGACTAAAATGGAAGAAGAACCTAACCGAGAAGTGGTTTGGGTGTGCTTTAAGGGTCCAAAAGGGAAGATGGAGGACAGTGCTAAGTGGTTTGGGTGAGCTTTAAGGGTCCAAAAGGGAATATGAAGGATAGTGCTAAGTGACTTAGCTAAACATTGTAGTAGAAGTGAGGGTGGGAAATATGTAGGCAAGCACTTTCATGAGTTAAGTTTGTAGTGCGCAGGCGCAAGATCGTAAGGATTCCGTCTGGACGATTATTTTTTGTAAAATGGAAACAGAAACTAATGGGAAACGTAAAGGATTCGTTGGAGGATACGATGGGAATAGGGCAAAAACGAAAGTCTACGTTGTAACGTGGAAATGAAACGGAAAAGTCTGGATGGAAAATGACATCCTCGTAATTCGTAATCTGCCGTATGAACGGACGGAAACTTTACACAAGGTTTTCAATGCATGCATTGAATCGCTCGAACGCTCATACGAGAACGGAAACATTTCACAAAAAAAACAGATCGGCCCGAAAACGGAAGTTTTTTTGTGTCTCTCTGAATCGAGGCTATGGTGTCTGAACCACATTCCCCCACATAGGCCCAGTCAAATGGCATTCTTATTGTAGTGCTAAAGAATCCAGGTGAGGATTAGAGTATCCCATCCAGGGCTCCCAAACAGAAAGACATTTCTGATGCGTATAATTCAGTATAACCATTAGATTTTCGTTGGTAAGAAAGATGTTCATTTGGGAAACCACCTTACCTAATGAAAAGGATTGTCGCCTCCAAGCCTTTACAATAGTCTGATTGGTTGCTAAGCAAAGGCATGGGTTGGTAACAATATGGGATGTCCGATGCCGCCCATAGTGGGGGGCTAGAGGCCACGTCTAAGGCCATCAGTTGGGCTTTCTAGGTGGCCTTATAGTGTGAAGGAATTTAAACCTTTTTGATGCTGGGTGCCTGCACTTTTCACCCCTGCCAGCCCATCTGCAGGTTGATTTCCTGCTGTGCCCACTGTAAAATTCTTGGATCTTCAAGGCAGATTCTGAACACAATTGGAGGTTCCACTTAAATTTTAAATTTTTTAACCAAATAAACATAAAGGCTTTGTTCAGCATGATTTCATTGCATTGCTTGCTTGGCCTCTCAGGACTGCTCACAGTCCACAAAAGTCGCCAGGCTAGAACCAAGTACCCATTACTGTGCAGGTGTTGTCAGGTCTTCTGCTGCTCAGCAGTTTGCTTGATTTTCCGCCCCTTATTATTCATCCATGCACACATGCACATTCAGGCTGCAATCCTCTTTCCTCTGCACCTAAGTGGGGACCCACCAAGCTTCCCTTGTTGGCCATACTCAAGGTCCCTATGGAGTGTCTTCCCCTTTAAGAGATGGAAACTGAAATAACACTCTTTCCTGGTGCGCTTTCTCCTCCCACTCTTTTATCCTACAGTAACAATAGTCCCATCCTAATGCCTCATTTTTATTAATCGCATTACAAAAGAGAAATCTCTGAATTGACTACAATCAGACGAGAATGGATCTTTGGAAATGCCCACAGCAATCAAACAATGAATAAGAATTCTAACCAATATTTAGCCATCTGATGGCCCCAAGAATGACTTCCTCTACTGGCCCCAAGAATGATTTCCTCTACTGGCCCCAAGAATGATTTCCTCTGATGGCCCTAAGAATGATTTCCTCTGATGGCCCTAAGAATGACTGACTTTGGTAGACCTCCGGGGATGACTTCATCTGCTGGGTCTCAAGAATGATTTCATCTGATGGTCCCAAGTGTAGTTTCCTCTGATGGCCCCAATAGTAGTTTCCTCTGATTGCCGCAAGAATGATTTCCTTTGACGGCCCCAAAAATGATTTCCTCTGATAGCCCCAAGAATGAGTTCTTCTGATGGCCCCAAAAATAATTTCCTCTGATGGCCCCAAGAATGATTTCCCCTAGTGGACCCCAAGAATGATTTCCTCTGATGGCCCCAAGAATGATTTCCTCTGATGGCCCCAAGAATGATTTCCTCTGATGGCCCCAAGAATGATTTCCCCTAGTGGACCCCAAGAAGGATTTCATCTGTTGGGCCCCAAAAATGATTTCCTCTGATGGCCCCAAGAATGATTTCCCCTAGTGGACCCCAAGAATGATTTCCCCTAGTGGACCCCAAGAATGATTTCCTCTGATGGCCCCAAGAATGATTTCCTCTGATGGCCCCAATAATGATTTCCCCTAGTGGACCCCAAGAATGATTTCCTCTGATGGCCCCAAGAATGATTTCCTCTGATGGCCCCAAGAATGATTTCATCTGTTGGGTCGCAAAAATGATTTCCTCTGATGGCCCCAAGAATGATTTCCCCTTGTGGACCCCCAAGAATGATTTCCTCTGATGGCCTCAAGAATGATTTCCCCTAGTGGACCCCAAGAATGATTTCCTCTGGCCCCAACAATGACTGCCTTTGGGAGACCACCAGAGGCGTCATCTGGTGGGTCTCAAGAATGATTTCCTTTGATGGGCCCAAGAATGATTTAAACTTGCTTTAAAGAGGAGCAACACCATCTTTAGAAGTCTTGCGGGGGGTCCAACTTTTTATGGGACATCCCGAATTGTGATGCCCACTGTGTAAAACCCCTGATCGCCCAATCCATCTCTCCCTCTCTCTCCACGCCCAACATTAGCTATACCTTTAGCAGGACAAGTGTCTGTGCCAGGCATTTGTGAATGGCCACGGGCACGCACCCTGTTAGAGGTTAGTGCTAGTCTCCTTCCGGCTAGACTCGGCTTAGCCAATAATGGCAAGCGCAGCCGAGGACGCTGACTGGACAAGCCTGTGCATGCGCCACAGGACAGGGGAAAGGTGAATTTTACTGGGAAACCTGGGGGGTTTCACAGGGGCAAAGACCAAAAGGCAGGATTTTAATTCACTTTAATGTTTGCACTGATGCCCAGGCACCAGGGTGGCTCCAGGTTTATGCGGGCCCTTGGGTGATAGAGTGTCAATAGGCCCCTTGCAGTGCGGTATGATACTCCATACATGGTGATAAAGTTGCATGTACAGTGAATACTGCCTTAGAATAGAAAGAAAAAAATACTAGAAAGAACAACAAACTATAAAAGGATGGAATGACTGAAAGAAAAATAAATAAAGAACAAAAGATTTAGGAATGAATTACAGAAAACAAGAAAGATAAAAGGAAAGAAATATAAAAAAAATGGAAAGTATAAAAGCATAGAATGATTGACAGAAACAACGAAAGAGAATGAATGACAGAAACAAAAACTAATAAAAGGAATGGCCTTGATATACTAAGAGTTGAAAAAAGATTCTCATGGTAATAAAAAAGAGAATTCATGAGAAAAAAGCCTGAAAATTTCACTGTCAGTGAATCACCAGATAGGAAGACAATGAAAGTCAACGGCACTTTTTACTACAGGTAAAAAAGGGGTAAAAAGTTCAATACTTTTTTTCAGGAGTAAAAAAGTGCCATTGACTTTCATTGTCTTCCTATCTGGTGATTTACTTACAGTGAAATTCTCAGGCTTTTTTCTCATGAATTCTCTTTTTTACTACCATGAGAATCTTTTTTCAACTCTTAGTGAATCGAGGTCTATGGCCTTGATTCACAAAGGCCTTGATTCACAAAGAGTTGAAAAAAACTCTCACGGTAGAAAAAATGCAATTAATGAGAAAAAAAGCTTCAGAATTACACTTAGTGAATCACCAGATAAGAAGACCATGAAAGTCAATGGCACTTTTTACTACATAGTAAAAAGGAGTAAAAAGTTCAATACTTTTTTCAAGAGTAAAAAAGTACCATTGCTTTTCATGGTCTCCCTATCTGGTGATTCACTAACAGTGAAATTCTCAGGCTTTTTTCTCATGAATTGAATATTTTACTACCATGAGAATTTTTTTCAACTCTTAGTGAATCAAGGCCAAAGAGTTGAAAAAGATTCTCATGGTAGTAAAAAAATGAATTCATGAGAAAAAAGCCTGAGAATCACCAGTTAAAAAGACAATGAAAGCCAATAGCACGTTTTACTACATAGTAAAAAGGAGTAAAAAGTTCAATACTCTTTACAAGAGTAAAATGTGCCATTAGCCTCGATTCAGAGAGACAAAAAAAACTTCCGTTTTAGTTCCGATCTGTTTTTTTGTGTGAAATGTTTCCGTTCTCGTATGAGCATATGAGCGATTCTATGCATGCATAGAAAACCTTCTGTAAAGTTTCCATCTGTTCGTACGGAAGATTACGAATACGAGGATGTCATCTTCCATCCAGACTTTTCCGTTTCATTTTCACATGTTACAACGTAGGCTTTTGTTTTTGCCCTTTTCCCATCGTATCCTCCAACAAATCCTTTACGTTTCTCGTTCGATTCTGTTTTCCTTTTTCAATAAATATTCGTCCAGACAGAAATCCTTACGATCTTGCGCTTGCGCACTACAAACTTAACTCATTAAAGTGCTCGCCTACATATTTGCCACCCTCACTTCTACTACAATGTTTAGCTAAATCACTTAGCACTGTCCTCCATCTTCCCTTTTGGATCCTTAAAGCTCACCCAAACCACTTCTTGGTTAGGTTCTTCTTCCATTTTAGCCCCCTAAAACTTACCCAAATCACTTCTCGGTCATGTGAATATTCATCTTTAAATATTTCTGGGCCCATTAGTTTTGTGTTAATGTATTTTGTAAATGAAATGACAATGTAACATTTTTTTTTTTATACCATCATAAAATATAAAATTGTAAAAAATTTTTAATTTTTACAACTATAAAAAACAAAATACATAGCAATGGCAGGCCTTTGAACATTATTCTTCATCTGTGGTCCCCAACGAGTTGCGCAGCCCCTGCATCTCACCCACCAACTGAAGGACCCTGACACTCAGTTGTGCCACTCTGGCACGTGTGGTCCCTGTTAAAAAACGTAAATTAAAATATTGGTATAACCTTGTTGGGGTCATACTGCAGTGTCCCCCCCTGTATGGTCCAAACACCTAAATCTGGACTTCAAAAGCCAGAGGGCCCTCGCCATCACGGCCCGGGTTTTGCATAGTGCCCGATTAGAGAACCCCTGGCCCACATTCTGCAGGCAAAGAACGGGCATCAGGAGCAAGGGCGAATGGCACATCTTGCAGTTCTTGCAACCAAATATAAAATAATTACACAAAGCAAAGGTAACCAACTAAAACAATAACTCCTACAACAAATTAAGATTCAAGTTCAACAATCCAAATATAATTCACAAAGGACATAAGTCTAAAAAAATATAGCAATTATATGGATGTGTGGAAAAATAAATGTTTACATGCTAAGGACTAATTAAGTATAAGGCATACATGAAATGTATTAATTCAGGTATGCACTGCTATACAATTTATGGCCTCGCCATGCTGATACATGCAATGCCTTGGTGCTAAAGGCGCGCAGACTCCTCCACATAGCCGCAAAACATGTTCAGCAATAGCAATCCGAGCCCTCAAAGGTCTCGTAAGTGGACCGGAAATGAAACGGATTTATAGGGTGGTGAGCCGTCGGAAATCAGCTCTCTGAATCAGACAGAAACCCATCCCAGCAACGGAAGTTTTCTGAACGAATGGAAAATTTCCGATTTTGTTTGGAAAATGATCCGAACTAATGGAAATGTTCCGATTTGCTTCCGTTCATTGGAAGCGCATTCCCGAACGTTCATGCGAGTAGAAAAAGGACGAAAAAAAGCAAAAAAATGACAAACACCCACCAAAACTTTCACAGACAGCTACGGAAGTCCGAACGAATGTGTCTCTGAATCGAGGCTATTGACTTTCATTGGCCTTGATTCACAAAGCGTAGAAAAAACTCTCTTGATAGTAAAAAATTCAATTCATGAGAAAAAAGCCTGAGAATGTCACTGTTAGTAAATCACCAGATAGGAAGACAATGGAAGTCAATGGCACTTTTTACTACAGGTAAAAAGGGATAAAAAGTTCAATACTTTTTCAGGAGTGAAAAAGTGCCATTGACTTTCATTATTTTCTTATCTGGTGATTCAGTAACAGTGACATTCTCAGGCTTTTTTCTCATTAATTGAATTTTTTATTACCATAAGATTTTTTTTCAACTCTTAGTGAATCAAGGCAGATGTCAGAAAAAAAGCAGGAGAGAATGGCAGAATGAACAGATGAAAGAAAGAAAAAGACTCTAAGGAAAGAAAGAATAGAGAGACTGACAGAAATAAAAAAAAAATAAAAAAAATAAAAAAAAAAAAAGAAAGGGGGGGGGCGGGGCTTGGCATGGCTCCGTGAAGACGCACGTGGGGGAGCTCCGCACAGATCATCTGTATTTGAGCCACTTGGGCGATCCAGCAGAGCCGGGACCCTAAATGCCAAGGAGGGGGAAGGGAAGGGGAGCCCCCAGGAAGCCCTGCGAGCGCCCTATACCCTCATTTTTCCGGGCCCGAGAGGACGAGCCGGCGTGTGAGGGAGCACCAAAGATGGCGGCCGGATGCCGAGACGAGGAAGGAGAGACCACCCACCCTGCTTGTGCTGCCCGACGGGGGTCCGATGGTGCAGGGGAGAAGGACGCCCGCCCGCCGAGTGAAGGTAAGCCCCCCATAGGGGCAGAGATGGACGGGAGCGGGACGCGCGATCTGGCGGGAGGGGCGGGAGACTTCCCCCTGCCGCCGCCACCGGAGAGCAGCGGGGATGGACATAGCCGGGAGGCCGCGAGCACACTCACCCCCATGCCTGCCGCGGGTGAGCTTGCTGAGAGGAGGACAGCGCTTGAGAGCGGGAGACGCTTCATGACGGTGGAGGCCCAGATCCATGGTGGGGCGGACGGTTGCCCCGGGCATACCGGAGGAACACCCGGCGGCGCTAAGACAGAGGACTCCCTAAGAGGTATGAGCGGAGCCACCAACCTAAGAGGGGCTTGGGGGGGGCCACAGTGCATTGAGACCTGCCCTGACCCTGTGCCTGACGCGTGGCAGGGGGGCAATGGCAGCCCCGCACCAAGTGTAGCGCAGGAGCGCCTGAATGGGGCTGGGAGCCACGGGGAAGCCCTTGACTTGCTGCACCGGATCCCAAGTCCACGGAGCACGTCCTCAAGCAGTCGAGAGGGGGCACAGGTCACGTCCGGAACTCCGGCCTTTTCACCTGAGCCCGGGGACTCGCCGGGCCCCCCGTCATCCCCCGGGCGCCGTACCCTGTCGTGGGGAGGCCGTCATGATCTGCCCCCACAAGCTGAGATGAGTGGCCGCCTGCCCTGGGCCCCCACTGGTCGGCTGCAGCAAATGGAATGCGGACACCCCTCCCCCGCCGTGGGAAGTCTGCCCCACACTCCTCACACCTTCTTGGTCGCAGCTGAGCGGGACCCCCGGGATTCTGAGATCGGCCCTCGGGACGGAGGAATGATCCCTATGAACCCCGCGCCTCCGGGGTGCAGCCGGAGCTCCCACCCGTCCATACCGTTTGATGTCCTATCGCAAATAGTCTCAGAGGCGGTTAAAGTTAACATCAAAGAGGCCCTATGCGGACTCCCTACCAAGAGCGACTTCGATGGATATGTGTCCAGAATGGAGGGGGCACTTAAGAAGGAGTTGGCGACCTTACAGGGAGCGGTGACGGATGTTGCGCTCAGAGTGGACGTCGTTGAAAACTCGCAGGGGGAGCTGGCGGCACGTGTGGCGGCCCTGGAACAACAGCAAGATGAGAGTAGGCGCCATGTGTCCGAATTGCTCCTCGCACATGATGATGTTGAAAACCGCAACCGGCGTAACAACCTCCGCTTAAGGGGAATACCCGAGTCTGTAGAGATCCGCGACCTCGCGGCTGCGGTTACGGCAATCTTTAATGAGCTATTGGAGCTCCCCAGCACTAATTGCATAGAGCTTGACCGCGTACATCGCGCGCTGGGTCCACGTCCTACGGAGCGAGACAGGCCAAGAGACACTATATGCAGAGTCCACTTCTTTAAGATAAAGGAGGAGATCACCCGCCGAGCCTGGGAGAGGGGCTCCGTCATGTTCCAGGGTGCCCGAGTGCTCATTCTACAGGACTTGTCCCGCAGAACTTTGCAAATGAGGAAGCTCATGAAGCCCCTGCTGGAGACGGTCCAGAGCCGGGGCGGCACTTACCGCTGGGGCCACCCCTTCCAGCTGAGAGTCCGAAGAAATGGTGAGCTCTTTGTGCTGAAATCCCCAGGCCAGCTCCGGGACTTATTCCGCTTCCTGGAGACAGCGCCGGTGGAGATTCCGGATTGGACTGCCCCGGATCTCCCGGTGATCGGTGGTCGTCTGCCGCGGGGGGCGGCGGGCCCTATCCGAGATAGAGGACGAGGAAACAGAAGAGGACGCTGATCATCCGGCGCTGGCGCCCGGGCCTCCCTGTGTCGGTTATCCCCACAACCCAGTGTATTACATCGTGGGGGTGGGTGACCGGGACAGGTGAGGTGGGTAAAATAGTGTTGGAAACGTCTTGGCCTGCTGGCGGCCGGACGGGGTCCCTGCGGGGTGGGCCCCCGGTTGGCTGCCCGCTGTGCGTGGATGACCGATTGGAAGTCCAGAACGAGGTGGTTGAGTTAAGTGTTATACTGTGGGCCCGTGCCTCGCCCTACGCGGCTTGGCTACTTGGGGCCTCCTTGTGTCTGGCGGGGCGCGCACCCTCGAGCCTCTTTACCTGTTTATCAATATGTTGTTATGATAATTCTGTTAGGACTGTTTGCTGATGTTCCCACATGTGTGAGTAAATGAGTTCCGCTGGTGCCGGGCGGGGCGGGCCGGTCGGCCGACCAATGACGAGCCAATTGCCTCCTAGCGAGGAGTTTGATGCACCGGTCTCTGCCGAGGCGGGATCCTGAGTGGCGGCTCGGCGGGGCCGCCCTGCCTTGCATGCAGTGGAACCTTGACGATCCTGGTGCGCCGGTCTGTTGCCCCCATGGGTCCCGTCACATGTCCGTTTGTAAATACAT
This sequence comes from Gastrophryne carolinensis, assembly GCA_027917425.1. NCBI lineage: Eukaryota > Metazoa > Chordata > Amphibia > Anura > Microhylidae > Gastrophryne > Gastrophryne carolinensis. The sequence continues at coordinate 59,734,162 of CM051235.1, forward strand.
TGCCCTTAAAGTGTACTAGAATGAACATCAAGACTATAGTGCGGCTGCCCCCCGGCGGCTCTATGACCCTTGCCCTCCTCACCCCAAACAACTGGTGCACCCCTCTAGCGACGACCTAGGTCCTCGTAGACGGGAAGACAGAAGCGGACTGCCCCCCACTTCCATTCTTGGGGGACAGAGTGGTCTTTCACTGCTCTCCGCCAAAAGGCACCTTTCTCGGATCACGTACTTTGTGATCCACTAACAGACTATCAACTAGTCTAGTTCTTGTTACACGTTTGTTTACTCCCCTGTCTTTGGGTCCTTTCTGGTCTATCCCGAACCCTCACACCTGGCCCCCCCTTTATTCCCCCGCAGCCCCTGAGGTCTTAGCAGCTACCTCATCCCGCACGTCCTGCCTGTAGGTCGCCCACGGGGACTCGTCCAGCATGGGTCCGCTGAAGGTGGTCTCCCTGAATGTCAAAGGCCTTAATACGCCTGAAAAGAGAACAATACTGAGACAAGAGATGAGGAGACATAAGGCGCATATAATCTTTATCCAAGAAACACATTTTAAAAGAGGGGCATCCCCAAAGTTAAACAGTAAATATTTCCCCCACGTCTTTACCAGTAGCTCCTCTGAGGGTAAGAAAAAAGGAGCAGCCATCCTCATAGCGAGAGATGCCCCTTTCTCGTTGTTGGACTCCTGGGCTGATGACTCGGGGAGAGTAGTCATGGTGAAGGGTACTATTAGCCAGAAGCGATACACCCTGGCGTCGATTTACGCTCCCAATCAGGGCCAGGTTCAGTTTCTCAGGCAGACATTGGAGAGGGTTGAAAAATTTGCTGAAGGTGAGCTGATCCTAGGTGGTGATTTCAATCTCCCGATAGACCCCCTCATTGACACCTCGGTGGGTAGGTCAACGATCTCCCAATCTGCTCTGAGATCCCTTAGAGAGAGACTCCAGGGACTGCGGTTGGTGGATGTGTGGCGGATCAGGAACCCCACAGCTAGAGACTATTCATTTTACTCAAAAGTGCACGGGACTTATTCCCGAATTGATTATCTTTGGGTCTCTCATAGCCTGCTAGAGAGAGTCACGGGGGATGGCATCTACCCCACCTCGTTTTCAGACCATGCCCCGATATATCTGGATTTGGACCTCGTAAATAGACCCCCCCCCCCATTAACATGGAGGCTGAATGAATCTTTACTGAAAAACTCGGTGGTCCTGCAGGGGATTAGAGAAGATATCACTTCGTACTTCAACGAAAACGATAACGGGGAGGTGTCGCCCCTGACCCTGTGGGAAGCTCATAAAAGCGTCATCCGGGGTATCTTGATCCGACATGCCTCGCGACTGAAAAAAGAAAATACAGCGCTCTTGGAGAAGCTGTCAGAGAAGGTCAATGCCTTGGAGCTTTCCCACAAACGGTCAGAGGCGGCGAAGGTACTGGGTGAACTTACACAGGCTAGGATTGCCCTCAACGCACACTTGAGACAAAAAGCCAAGCATGACATTAGAAGGTGTAAGAGACGCTATTACGAATATGGCAATAAAAATAGTGCCCTCCTGGCGCGAGCCCTCAAGCAACAGCAAGCCCAGAATTTCATATCTGAGATTTTGGACGACTCCTGTCAGAAAAAACATACTTCTGAGTCAATAGCGGGAGCATTCAGGCACTACTATGCGGGCCTTTATGGCCTGAGTGGGGAAGCACCGGGGCCGAAGTTGTTAGAAAGAATCAGGCAATACCTGTCGCGCTCTAACATGGCAAGGATCACCAGGGAAGCTGCAGCCCTAATAGAAGCCCCAATTAACACGGGGGAGCTGGCGGAGGCTCTTAAACTGACTCCCGGGGGCAAGGCGCCAGGGCCAGACGGTTTTACGGCCAGATACTATAAAACCTTTGAGCCACTGCTGGGTCCGCGGCTGGTAAGGGCCTGGAACACCATACTAGATGAGGAAAACCCGGGGGCCTTCTCATGCAGAGAACTAGAAGCCCACATCACGGTTATACACAAACCGGGGAAGGATCCGTTGTCTTGTAAAAGTTATAGGCCCATCTCTCTGCTCAACGTAGATATGAAACTCTACGCCAAGATCCTGGCCAATCGTTTGGCCCCACTGATCCCCCAGCTGGTACACCTAGACCAGACAGGATTCGTGCTCAATAGAGAGGCCAGAGATAATGTTGTCCGTGCCATTAATGTTGTGCACGCGGCCAAGACCTCGGGGACCCCCCTAATGCTCCTTTCCACGGATGCCGAAAAGGCGTTCGATAGGGTGAGCTGGCCTTTTCTGAGGGAGTCCCTTCGATATATTGGTCTAGGTGACAACATGAGACGTCTCATAGAGGCGCTGTACACTACCCCTTCAGCACGTGTGAGAATTAATGGCCACCTCTCCGACCCGCTGTGGATCAAGAATGGAACCCGACAGGGTTGCCCTCTCTCACCCCTCCTCTTTGCCTTATCTCTCGAGCCGTTCCTGTGCACAATCCGTAACGACCCAGATATCCAGGGATTTGTATCCCGCGAGAGCACCCATAAGATCGCTGCATACGCAGACGACATGCTCTTCTTCATCACCAACCCCTCTGTGACTATTCCAGTCCTGATGCGGAAATTTGAAACCTATGGGAGGCTCTCCTACCTAAAAATTAATTTTGAGAAGTCGGAGGCATTGAATGTCTCCCTCCAGAGTGACCTAGTCGTGACATTGCGCCAGTCCTTCACCTTTAAATGGGCCAGGGCATCCCTGACATACCTGGGGACCCAGTTACCAAACTCCCTGTGTGACATGGTTCCCCTGAATTTCCTCCCGCTGGCCAGGAAGATCAAGGCAGACTTAGAGAGATGGGACCTCCCCACATTCTCCTGGATGGGGAGGGTAAATATAATAAAGATGACGGTCCTTCCCAGACTGCTGTATCTGTTCCAGGCCCTGCCGACTCGGATACCTGCAGGTTTTTTTACAGACCTTAACAAATCCCTCATGAGCTTTGTCTGGAACAAAAAGCGAGCGAGATTGGGGAAACACATTCTCTACAAGCCCAGAAACCAAGGGGGCATGGCACTACCAGACATCAAGCTTTACTGGGTGGCCACGCACTTACAGAGATCGTGTGAATGGGCTACATGTCAGGACTCAAAGAGGTGGGTCCAGTTGGAACGAGCCGCGGCCCGCACCCCACCCGATGTTTTAATGTGGGGGGGGGAGGCCGCTCCCTTAGAGCTAAAGAGCCATCCGACTATTGCAGCGACGCTGAGGGTCTTCAGGCAGCACAGACACTACTCTGGGATCTCCCCATGGCCCTCTCCCATGGTGCCTATTATTACGAATCCGTCACTTACCAGGGGGTTGTCCAGAGCAGACCTCAGGGAGTGGGGCGGGTTGACTCGATTGAGAGCAGGGGACCTGATCACGGAGAGCGGTTGGACGCCCCTAGCGGACCTGAGATCCAGGTGGGGAAATGTAGACCTCGACCCATGGACTCTGGTTCGCTTACAGTCTTTTGTAGCCAGGCAGGGACTGAGAAGAGAAAAATGCAGGCCCCATACTGACCTCGAAAGAATTTGTCTGGGGGAGGTGCCAAACAAACATCTAACCTCCAGACTGTACCTGCAGCTAGTGGGAGAGCGTGGCGGCCCCCCGTCATTTTGGAGGGAATGGGAGGTTGACCTAGGGACGGAATTTAGTGAGGCACAGAGGGAGAAGATGGCAGCCCTTGCCCACAGATCCTCAATAGCTACCAGAGTGCAGGAGTCCAACTATAAGGTCTTGACCCGTTGGTATTACACCCCCGATAGACTCAACAGAATATCAGCCGCAGCGGACCCCCAGTGTTGGAGGTGTGGATCCGAGCGAGGCACACTAATGCACATATTGTGGTCATGCTCCAAGATTCGAGACTATTGGGGGGGCGTACTTGCCATAATCTCTCGCCTTACAGAGGAGCCGGTCCTCACCGACCCAGCTCGAATTTTGCTGCATTTAACAGACCACCCCATAAACAGATACAAAAAATCTCTACTGGCCCACCTGCTGAATGCGGCAAAGATGGTGATCCCGAGATATTGGAAACAAAAGAGAGCCCCCACAGTGAGAGATTGGGTTATGGAAGTGCTGAATATCTCAGAAATGGAAGACCTCACTTTGGCTATGTATGACAGAGATGAGCAGTATAGGCGTACATGGATGCCTTGGTTGATCTACCAGGAGTCTGAGGAGTTCAGGCAGTCTTTCAGAGAGCCCGAGAACTCGAGTCCGGCAACGGCGCCGCCACGGCGGAGTGCCGATTGGGAGGCACACTCCAGCCCCCCCCCCCCTCTCTGACCCGGGCATGAGCTCCTCGGACCCGTGGGCGATGGTCCCCTAGAGGGCCTCAATGTGTAGCTAATCCATCTACCCGTGTGCGTGTGTGACATGCAAATTACCTAGCTGCTCCCCTACCCCCCCTTGTTAGTCCCCTCACCCCCCGTACCCCCACCCCATTGCCTAATGTGTATTGTTTATATGTTTACATAATGTTTTTGTTTCATTACTTGTATGTGTTCATGCAAAAAACCCTTAAATAAAGAATTTAAAAAAAAAAAAAAAAAAAGAAAGAATAGATGAAAGAAACAAAGAATAGATGGAAGGAAAGAAAGAAAAAAGGACTGACAGAAAGAAAGTCTCTCTGCCCCTGACAGTCCTTAGTCCTGGTGACTGCACGGCCCTGTGTCCTGCATAGTTCCTGCCCAGGGTAGGAGTAATGAGGTGTAAGGACCCCAGCACCTGCCCAGGTACACCCAGTACTGACACCTGCCCTGCCAGTCACAATGACACCACTGATACAGCAATACACAGCTATTATATATAAAGGCTGAGCTCTCTTTTATAAAGTCTTTGTCATTTGTCATGAACTTTATACACCCGCCTAATTACAACTTCTATATTACTAGGGCAAGCCGAGCGAGACTTAGGCTGGTGCTGGCGGTGAATGGGCGCGCCCCCTGGTGGCCGGCGTGCTGCAGTGCAGCGGGCTGTCACATGACGCGGGTGCACGTGTGTTTGACACAAAGCATTATGGAGGGGGAGCCCGGGAGGAGAAGGAGGAGGAGGGGGGAGCAGTGCGCTCATAGCACACACGCAGCCCCGCTGCTCCAGCGCGGAGAGCCTCCTCCGAAGCCAGCGGTGACGGCAGCCGGGAGAGACCAACTATTACTATTATTACTACTACTACAGCAGCAGGTAATGCCCCTCCTGCCCTCATCGCATGACAGCCTGCGGAGCACAGTGTATGGAGTTCACCATCTCCACTCACCCATCTCCTATACTTCCCCAGCACCCAGCTGTGATGGGCGCCCACAATGTCTCCCTGTTCCATCCTGGGACCCTCCTCATAGGGTGATGTGGGGTGTGCTGAGCATGACTGACACCACCCACCCAAGTTCTGCAAGGGTGACCCCCCCCCCCCCTTTATTTAAAAGCTGTGAGGTGGCACCCACAGGACTATATATTTATTTAGGGAGAGTGATTATTTAATGTGATATATATTAGGGATGGAGATAATATAATGTGTATATTGAGTGTACATACATACATACATATATAGTAAGAGAGAGAGAGATTGTGTGTGTGTGTGTGTATATATATATTATAATGGGGTCAGCGATTATTTAATGTTATTTTTACATATATATGTATTAGGAAGAGAGATTATATGATGTATGTGTATATATATATATATATATATATATATATATATATATATATATATATATATATATATATACACACACACTATATATACACATCATAAAAACTCTCTCCCTAATACATATGTGGTTGGTCTATATGTTATAGGGTGTGTATATAAGAGAGAGATTGTGTGGTGTGTGCATATATATTACACACCCCATAACATATAGACCAACCATATATGTATTAGGGAGAGAGATTAGATGTGTATAGTGTGTGTGTGTGTATATATGATATATATCCCCATAACATATATAGACCAACCAACCAGGGGAGCCTGTCAGCCAGGAGCTTGGGGGGCATGCTGGCACTTGTAGTGCACTAGCTTTCTAATCGTGTGACTATTGCGTAGAATAGCTGTGGCCTTGATGCCCCATAGAGGGGCATTTCTCGCTGGCGGGTCCTGGTGGTTGGCTGACCCCTCGATTCCCAGTTGGCAGCGCGCCCCTGACATTGTGATGCCTTGGTCCGCGCCAGCTGCTTCAGAGAATGCAGCGGCGGAACATTTCCTGCATTGTCCGCAGAGCTGACGATCAATCTCTTCAATGGGGGCGCGCCACACGCAGTGCTGATTGGTAGTAATATTTCCATAATCTTCATGCATGTACATGTAATGTGTGCATTTTGTTTTTTTTAGATTTTTTGGTGGGGTGGGCTAAATATCATAACTAATAATCATTTATTATAGTCCTGAATATTTGCTTTGGTGCAGCTGTTATATCTTTGTCATGATAGTGTATACACACGCCCACGCACCCATAGCGAACTTTAAAAGAACATTTAATGCAGTCAATCAATGGCACAGAATGTTATCTTTCAAAACTCCAACGTGCCTTGTTAACTAGTTAAAGTGGAACTAAACCCACTGTAGCTGGCCCTGGAATCTATTAGATTGCAGTACCAGCCGCTGACATTCTCTGATGTGGGATGCCATGCGCAGCAAAACTCATCTGCTCCCCCGGGCACAAAGGGTGGTCGCATCCCCACATCTCCGGGCTGTGAGCGTGCTCCTGCTCCCCAGGCATTCAGATAGGCTGGGGACTGGAGCGCACCCGCTACTGGGGATCCTGCTTCCAATTGCCACAAACGGAGCCTTTTGCATGCACCATTGGACTGGGAAGAGGTGAGTTTTACAGGGCATTCTGGGGTGGGCTCACACAGTGGGGCATCCCAATTCGTGGTGCTCCTGGGGCACGGAACAAAACCTGGGATAGTCAAAATCCTGTGTTTAGTTCCACTTTAAAGGGACATTTCCGGCAAGGGGTTTAACTAGCCTGCTCCCTGCTTGCCCCCCTGTCAGGGGTGGCATCTTTCAATCGCCAATGCATTCCCTGATGAATCCTATTAAACATGCTCCTTTCTGCTGACCTTTTTTTTTCCAGTTCTCAAAATGAATTCACTTCTGAGGGGACTGTCACATAAAAACATGCACGCACGCACGCATAGATGGATGCATGGATGAGTCATTCTCTGCTGCTGGGGAGGCACTGTAGAATGGACAGTGATTCCCAGGATCTATTAAAGTGGACCAAAACCCAGGATTTTGACTATCCTGGGTTTTGGTTTTTGCCCCCGGGGCACCCCGATCGGTGGTGCCCCACTGTGTGAAACCCCCCAGGTCACTGGAACCAACTCGCCCCTCCCTGGTCCTACTGTGCATGCGCGGCCACTCGTTCAATCAGCTCGTTCAAACACCCCAGGTACATAACCGTTTGGTTGTTTTCTGCCCTCCTAAGACTCAGCTCCAGCCGAGTGCGCCGGCGCCACATCACCGCTACCCTCTAACAGGGAGCGTGCCCGCCATTCATAAATGCCTGGCACGGGCGTGCGCCCTGTTAAATCAGGGAGCGGTGCTGCATGCGCAGTTGGATTAGGGAAAAGGTGAGTTTACTGGGCGGGTTTTACACAGTGAGGCATCCTGAATCTGGATGCATCGGGAGGAGCGAGTATACCTGCCCTGGATTCTCATAGACTCCAGGGTGGGTTTTGGTCCACTTTAAGCTCATAACTTTAGAATTCTGTTAGTGTGAGATACCTATCTATCACGCAGTTTGTAGCTGAGTTTCTATAATATAGCCCCATTAAACACATCATGACCATCCAAATCGGCATGCCCCTAGCAGAAAAATCTTGGGTTTAGATCCTCTTTAACTTCCAATGCTAAGCATATCATTAATAGAAAATCTATCACTGATTTATTGTGCCATAGGTTTCACTCAAGGGTGGTGGTGTACAATCAATGTCACTGTGTGCCACCAAGCCATTGCTACCAGCTCCATTTGGCAGTGCTCCTCTCCTATATCACTCTGTGCAACCTCCATCCAGACTGTGCCCCTATTTAACCACCTTTACCAGCCAGTTCAATTTACCTCTCCTACTTCCACCACAGCAGGCCAGGGGCCGATTCAGGTGGTTCCGAGGGCCACAAGCTGAGCATGACTGGTCTAAGGGCTAGCCTTTTCAAGATATACATTCACATATTTACCTATCGGTTGTAATAACCCATAACCTACCATGAGGGGCTTCCTTACACAGTGAATTGGAAACATATCGCAATTCCTTTGTACAGCGCTACGGAAGATGATGGCGCTATATAAATAAACAATAATAATAATTCCCATTTCTAGCGTCTTCATGAACTGTCTCTCCAATTGGCTGTAACACTTCAACACTGGCCCAGCGTCACTTTAGTGGCAAGGGTCCATGGGTTGCCTTTTTTTATTAACCGCTAAATATGAACTTCCTGTGCCAGTGCATCCCTCTATTTTAATATCCATAACTTTTTGTTTGACAACCACTGACAGGATGTTAGGCTAACTCTTCACAATCTGACTGACTATGAAAGCGGTAAATTAGTACATAAAAAAAAAAAACATTTAATCCACCCAAAAGTAAAGTCATGTAGGTGGTAGATAAGGAAAGCGTATAACTAGGTGGGTTATCACATTTTTCAATATGTGCTGCAGTAACTGGCACAACCAATGAGGTTGATTTCCAGCAATTCCTATTGGTCAGCGTAGGGCAGCCATCAGGGCAGAAGAGCCCAGACTCCAGTATGGGGCCCAGTTCTGAAGAAGGCCCTAATGGCCACCCTGACCTGAGACCTGCAGGCTGCCACACTACTGCTGCTGCCAATTCAAACTAGGGGCCAAGCCATCACACATAGTTTAGAGAGGGGGGCTGACTATTGAACTTATTTTGTGCCTGGGCCCCTCATAACCTGTAATGTGATGTAATTCCTATTGGTCAGCGTAGGGCAGCCATCAGGGCAGAAGAGCCCAGACTCCAGTATGGGGCCCAGTTCTGAAGAAGGCCCTAATGGCCACCCTGACCTGAGACCTGCAGGCTGCCACGCTACTGCTGCTGCCAATTCAAACTAGGGGCCAAGCCATCACACATAGTTTAGAGAGGGGGGCTGACTATTGAACTTATTTTGTGCCTGGGCCCCTCATAACCTGTAATGTGATGGCTGGGCCTCTAGTCTATTTATGGCCTGAATAATAAAGTAAGCCTTGTTGCCTTGGGGAGCAGAGGTCCAGTTCAAACGAAGGCCCCAACCATCACATGTAGGTTATAGAGGGGCCCAGTCCCTATACTGCCTATAATGTGTCTGGACCCCTAGAGTTTTTGTTTCCCATTTGGGATTTTGAGGCAGACGTGGTTGCTTTGGGGCCAGAGGCTCAGTTTAAACTAGTGACCAATCCATCACACGTTGGTTATGAGCAGGGCCCAGACCTTACTGCAGTATGGGGCCCAAAATTCCAGATGGCTGCCCTGGGTCAGTGACTGTCGCTTGGGGTGGAGAATTATTAGTTCACTGCCATAAAAAACGATGGAGCTCTGTAAAGTAAAAATTAAAAATAAAGTAAAATTCTTAGGAGTCAGATGTAACAAATGCGCTGAATATGCAATGATAACTGGATTCAGCAGAAGCGAAGAGCCCTGCGGTAATCCAAGGTGCCACAAGTATGTTTGTCTAAGGGGGGGAGGGCAACTTTCTAGATTCAAATCAGAAAGGGCAAGCAAATTCAGGATGCCCAGAGGGGATTTTACCTTCCCCTGACAGCGTGATGTCTCCCTGTATTTCTGCTTAGTGTCACAGTACTTGACGTGGTATTTCTAGAATGTGTTTAAGGCAGGAAATTGTTTATGTATCACAAAGAATTGCCAAGTGACCCCAATTTCCTGGGTCATTCCCAAGTTTTGGCCGCCTCCTCTCCATGTTGCATAGTGAGAGCACTGCATGAATACGTGCAAAGTCGTTTCTTTTCAGGAGCGTGTACGAGGCAGAAAATAGAGGCTGCATCAGCCGATGATAGCGTAGAGAGCTGACGGGGCGTGTGAGCAGGGGCTTGGGTGGGAGTGTATACATTCAGCTCTGCTGCCCTGACAACTTTGCTGTCTCTTCTAGGAAAAAGTTGTTGCCACTCCCTTTGGCCTCATTGCCTCAGAAGAAGCGTACAAGAGGAGAGAAGAGGTCGACCTGGAAGACTAGAATGCACCCTCCATCCCTGCCGGCTGCTGCTGTGATCCGCAGTACGAGCTGAATGATGGAGCTAGGACGTGCGCTACGTGCAGGGGACATGCTCACACTGACATGGATAGAGTGCATCAACTGGGGAAGCCCTTAAAGAGTGAAGTCAACTCGTCCTGTCCAACCCAGGGGAACTCCAGAACTGTGTCCACTGTACCCTGTGTCATTATGGGGGTAGACCGATACCCACAACTTCATGTAAGAGCATCCCACCCACTTCCCGATGTCCACTCTGCTGTAAGTGTGTTAAATGGCAGCAGTAGGTGTCACCTGCGCCCCTCTGTCTTGGAGAGTTCCCCTGCTCAGAACCTGTCAGCTGAAGCTGGACAAGAGGCACTGTTGGCATCGTGCACAATGCCTTCTGTAAGGACCCTAGTGGCAGCTAATGGGGACATGCCAGTTGTGAGACCAGGTATCATTGTTAATGGGGATGTTGTCGGTTCTTATTCTTCTGCGCTTGAAGGTACCAGCAGTTGTCAAGATGCTGCTGTGGCCATCAATGGACGAAGGGATGCATTGCCAACAAAAAGAAAATGGACTAGCAATGGTCTGGCAGAGAATACAGTCATGGTGATGGCACCAGAGAGTGGACCATCAGTATTCCCTCCCATGGAGGGCAAGCGGTGGCGATCTGAGGTACATGCCAGTGCCCAGGACCCTCAAGATCATAGCTGTATTCAGGAGGGACCCCATAGTGCCCCACAAACAAACATGGTCACTCCTCAAAGATTGGCCTTGGACTACATTGTTCCGTGTATGACGTACTATGGAATATGTGTGAAGGACCACTTTTTAGGGGAGGCTCTGGGTTTACGTATTCTCGATGAAGTGGCTTTGCTCAAACACAGTGGAAAATTCCGTGATGGCCAGCTGGTCAGCCAGAGGACCATACCATCCAAAAACATTCGGGGTGACCAGATTGCTTGGGTAGAAGGGAAGGAGCCCGGTTGTGATACCATCGGGATCCTCATGTCCAGGATAGACGAGGTTATCATGCACTGTAGTGGAAAACTGGGCAACTACATTATTAATGGGCGAACCAAGGTAAGCACAATTCTCTAACTTGTGTGTTCAGATTATTTTTGCAAGGCTTTACGTTTATGTTCTCTCCAGAGTCCAGGATTTGTAAACCCTACCCCAAAATGGACAAATCCTCGCCTACAGCCAAGATTTGCTAGCATTGGTTTTTTTTCTTAGTATACAGTACGTCCTGCTCCAAATATAATACTTACAAGTGGGTTATACTCCACCAGATGGCGCTGGACTGCAGATCGAAAATAGGCTCCTCCCGGCCCCTCAAATACCCGGGGACCTCCCACAAATCCCCAGAATTTCTCTGCAGTCTGGCTGCGAAGGACGAGAAATGGCTCTCTACTCGCAGGTGAGCGGGGGCTATTAGTCTGCGGCCCTGTAGGACTATTCCCACCCGTTCCACTAGTAATATGCCTCCAAGCCTTGGCTGCGCTGGTCGGGTGAAGGTAGACAGCACCACTGTTAGGTGCTTAGGAGCGCTGCTCCACCGCAATCCCCCACCAAAGGGTAGACTGTTCAGGCTTATGGTGAGCCTCTATGGGATGCCCCTCCCGCACTAGTGCCCCTTGCCCCTACCTATCGGTAGCCCTGTTTAAGTGGCCGCTGTCCTCCCTCATTCTCCTTGTAGCCTTCGGGGAAAAGAGGGGGGGTGTAAATGTGTATGCTATGCATTCTGTGTATTTTTAGTATACAGTACGTCCTGCTCCAAATCTAATACTTACAGTTGGGATATACTCTGCCAGATGGCGCTGGACTGCAGAGACATCGAAAATAGGCTCCTCCCGGCCCCTCAAATACCCAGGGACCTCCCACAAATCCCCAGAATTTCTCTGCAGTCTGGCTGCGAAGGACGAGAAATTGGCTCTCTACTCGCAGGTGAGCGGGGTTATTAACCTGCGACCCTGTAGGACTATTCCCACACGTTCCACTAGTAATATGCCTCCCAGCCTTGGCTGCTCTGGTCGGGTGAAGGTAGGCAGCACTGCCGTTGGTGCTTAGGAGCGCTGCTCCACCGCAATCCCCCACCAAAGAGTAGGCGGTTCAGGCTTATGGTGAGCCTCTATGGGATGCCCCTCCCGCATTATTGCCCCTGCCTATCGGTGGGCCCTATTAAAGTGGCCGCCATCCTCCCTCATCCTCCCTGTAGTCTTCGGGGGAAAAGAGGGGGGGTGTGTGTATAGATATGTATGTTATGCAGTCTGTGCTTTCTCTTTTCACATGCCTTTATTCTTGTGTCAGCCGCCGCGCTGACTTGTCTTTACTTTTTAAATTTACCGCCGCCGCACGCTGACTTGTTCCGCGCTTGGCAGCGGCATTACCTCAGGCGCTGGTGCGCTATCATTGGCTGCTTGCCGTTCTGGCTTCGTGCTCTTCGGGGGGCGGGGCCTGTCCCTCGAGGTATACGACGCCATCTTTCCTGCTTGGTTGGCCTATGCGCGACGGACTCCTACCTACCGCGGTCCGTAAGTGCCCTCGCGGGCGGCTTTATATCTTTCACTTTTGTTACGATGTACTTAAGGTCTTATCTACTTATGTCTTTCAGGCGGGACGAACCCTTCTTGGCTTCTCCCGGCCCTGTTTTAGTATATTACTTGTAGGCCTTGTAAAAATTATACTCCCACTTCCCTAACGGGTTATTGGGGCATCCAGGGTTGCTATATAGCGTTATTCCCTATCGGCGTATAGCGCCGCTATAATCACCATATGGAGGCATCCCAGGATAATGTTACCGGGGTCTTGGGACAAGACCGGCTGTGTGTAGCGTGTGGGCAGCCTCATGCTGACGCTGACAAGGCGCGGGTCTGTGTACCCTGTGCTGAGCAGGTGCTTGCATTGCAATCTGGCCTGCAGGTGGCTGCACCTCGTTACACTTCACCTAGTCCCCCAAGCTTAAATCTCCTACTGAGTTGCACACTAGTGGGGATTCTCAGCCTGATGTGTCTTCTAGACTGGCTACTGTTGAACAGATTATTGCTAAGTCCTTAGCGCGTTGGGCCCCTGCTAAGAAGCGGCACTTGACGCCTAATGTTACTGTTTTCCCTATGGGAACTGAGGAGTTTTGGAATCTGTGTGGCTATACCCCGTCTGATGAAGAGGAGCTCTTTTCTGATTCAGGCTCATCTGATAAGAGACCAAGGGGTCATGACGATTCTGGCTCTGACCCCTGGGCCCCGGATGACACTGACAGATTATTGACCCAGATTTTTGAGGTTCTGTCCATCTCTCTCCCTGTTGAGGCTCCCAGGCAAAGAGGGGAGCTTTTCCATACAGCAAAATCTCGTTTGGAATTTCCCGAGCAGGCACATTTCCATAACCTTGTGCTCAAGGAATGGGAATGCCCCAGTAAACTTCCCTGGGTTCCAAAGAGTTGGGATAGGAAGTATCCCTTTCCTGCTGAGGTGGTTAAATGTTGGTCATCCCCCCCCCCCCCCCCCCCCCCCGAGGTGGATGCTCCGATCCTATGGCTATCTAACACCTCTGTCATGCATTCCCCTGATTCTACTACCCTGCAGGATGCCGAAGACCGGCGCATTGATCAGCTGGCATCCCACGCCTTTGCATGTGCGGGGACAGCGCTACGCCCGGTCTGTGCCTCTGCCATTACTACTGTGGGCACTAGAACCCTTATCAGAAATATGCTTGATAGTGCCCCTGATGATTTGCCTTGTGAGGTGTTGGATGACACCATCAGAATGTGTGCCAGATCTTTTGCCCTCGTGGGGGCTATACACCGCTCGGGTTGGCTGCGCCAGTGGGCTGCTGACGACGCTGCCAAGAAGGCCCTCACTGGGTTTCTCTTTAAAGGACTGCATCTGTTTGGAGACCGCCTGGACCTTTTTGCTAAGGGAGGCAGGTTACCCCAGCGCAGGCGGCAATCTCGGCCCTTTCGGGGTCAGGGTTCCTTCTCCTCCCCTTACCGTGGTGCAAGACGGGGAAGGGGGGTTTCTTTCCCTGGGGCCCGGGGAGATTTCTGGGGTAGAGGCAGAGGACGTGGACGTCCTGGCTCCTCCTGGGGTCCCAAAGCTAGATCCTCTCCCAAGCCCCCTCAGGCATGATTGGGCGCCCTCACCCATCCGGGTGGGGGGATGGCTACAGCACTTCGCTCACGTCTGGAGGCTTCATGTCTCAGACCTGTGGATTCAGGAGGTAAGTGTCCTCCGGTTACAAGTTGGAGTTTGCTGCCGATCCCCCTTCAAGATTCAGCGTGCAAGGCCTCCTGGAGCTGGGGGTCATCTGCCAGGTTCCTTTTAGAAAAAAAGGCAAGGGCTTTTATTCCAACCTATTCACAGTACCCAAAAAGGATGGTTCTGTCAGGCCCATCCTGGACTTAAAGATTCTCAACAAGTTTGTCAGGGGCAGGCGCTTTCGTATGGAGACTCTGCGTTCTGCCATCAGTTCCCTGCGCCAAGGGGATTTCATGACCTCTGTGGACATCAAAGATGCTTACCTTCATATTCCTGTGTTCCCAGGTCATCAAAGGTTCCTCAGGTTCGCTCTGATGGATCAACACTACCAATTTGTGGCCTTGCCCTTCGGCCTCACTTCAGCTCCCAGGGTGTTCACCAAGGTGCTGGCTGCTCAGATGTCAGGGCGTCCGTGTGCTTCCCTATCTGGACGACATCCTCATCACTTCCTAGTCTCTACATCAGGCAGAGTTGGATACTCAGCTGGTGGTGTCCACTCTGGAGTCATTTGGATGGGTGATCATCCACCCCAAGTCCTCACTGTCCCCTTCCTTGGTAACTCCATTCCTAGGAATGAATCTGGATACAGTTCAGGCAAGGATCTTCCTTCCTCAGCAGAAGGTGGACAGTCTGATTGCACAAGCTCAGTCCCTTCTAGCTTGTCCCCATCCCTCCATCAGGCAGGGGATGCAGCTGGTGGGCCTGATGGTGGCGTGCTTCGAAGCGGTCCCTTATGCTCAGTTCCACTTGAGGCCTCTGCAACTTCACCTATTGTCTGTATGGGACAAGGACCCAGCGTCCCTGGACAGGGTCTGTGTGCTCTCCCCCCTGGTCAGGAGGTCCCTCTTGTGGTGGAGGGACTCTAGGAACCTGTTGGGGGGCAGATCCTTTCTTGCCCCTTCCTGGGAGACGGTCACCACGGATGCCAGTCTGTCAGGTTGGGGGGGGGGGTTCTGGAAGTCCCTTCGGTTCCAGGGGAGATGGGGCCCTCAGGAGGCCCACACACCTATCAATGTCTTGGAGCTGCGGGCGATCAGGTTAGTTCTGGCCATCTTCAGGGCCTGCCTGTTCAGGTGCGCTCGGACAACCAGACGGCAGTTGCCTACATCAATCATCAGGGAGGGACCCAGAGCAAGGGGGCCCTCCAGGAAGTGTCTCTGATTCTGACTTGGGCGGAGGCCAATGTCTCCTGCATTACAGCTTTTCCTCCCGGGGGTTGGAAAATCACCTGGCGGACTCTCTGAGCTGGGGGACCTCTCGCCAGGGAGAATGGTCCCTATGCAGCAGGGTGTTTCAATCTCTGTATCACCGTTGAGGGGCCAACCAGATGTGGATCTGTTTGCGTCCTGCCTCAATCACAAGCTTCCAGCTTTTGTCTCTCTGTCCAGGGATCCTCTGGCCCTGACCTCGGATGCGCTAGCAATGTCGTGGAAGGACATTCAGTTCCTGTATGTCTTCCCCCCAATTCCCCTGCTGGGCAGGGTTCTGCGCAAGATTGCTCTGGAAGGGGTGCCAGCAATTCTGGTGGCCCCCAGGTGGCCAAGAAGAGTGTGGTTCGCAGACGTGGTACAGCTGGCAGTAGATCGGTACGCTCTGCCCTTGGTGCCAGATCTGCTCACTCAGGGCTCACTACCCCATCCCAATTTACAAATTCTGGCTTTGACGGCCTGGCTGCTGAAACCTCCATCTTGATGGAGAAGGGGCTGTCTTCCTCGGTTGTGGATACTTTGATAAAGGCTAGGAAGAAGTCTTCCTCTTCCATTTATTACAGGGTTTGGCGTGCCTACATTGACTGGTGTGAGTCTAAGTCTCTTCCCTGTCGTGTGTTCTCTATTCCCAGGATTTTGGAGTTCCTGCAGCATGGGTTGGAGATGGGACTCCAGCTCAGGTTTCTGCCCTGGCTATTTTCTTCCAGAAGTCCTTTGCTCAGCACCCTCTGATCAGGACTTTTTCCAGGGGGTCATACATGTGCGCCCTCCACATAAGCCTATGGTGCCTGTTTGGGATTTGAACTTGGTTCTGTCAGCCTTGCAGGGTGCTCCCCTTGAACCTGTGCAGGATGCTGCCCTGGCCATTCTTACGCTCAAGGTTGTATTTCTGGTGGCTATCACCTCTGTCAGCCGTGTTTCTGAGTTGTTGGCGCTTTCCATTCAGCCCCCCTACTATGTGAGACACCAGGACAAGGTGGTGTTTGGTTTCAAACCCGACTTTCTGCCTAAGGTAGTGTCTGCCTTTCATTTGAATCAGGATATTGTTCTTCCTTCTTTGTGCCCTAATCCTAGCAATGCTAAGGAGAGAGTTTTGCACTCTTTGGATGTGGTTAGGTGTCTGAAGTACTATCTGGTGGCTACTGCACCTTTCAGGAAAACTGATGCTCTTTTTGTGTTCCCTTCTGGTCCTAGGAAGGGTTTGGCTCCTGCCAAGTCTACTATCAGCAAGTGGATTCGTCAGGCTGTGATTCAGGCCTACTCTGCTAAGGGAAAGAATCCTCCCTTCTGCCTTACTGCTCATTCTACTCGTGCTATTGGTGCTTCTTGGGCTTTTCAGCACCAGGCTTCTGTTGAACAAGTTTGCAAGGCCGCTACTTGGTCTTCTGTTCATACCTTTTCAAAGTTTTGCAAGGTTGATGTTAGGGCCTCAGCTGATGCTGTTTTTGGCCGAAAGGTTCTGCAGGCGGCAGTGGTTTAAACTGTCTGCTGCTGCCTTTTATTGGGGATCCCACCCTACTTTATAGACACTGCTATTGGATGTCCCACTTGTAAGTATTATATTTGGAGCAGGACGTACTGTATACTAAGAATAATACAATTCTGTGATTACTCACCTGTAGAATTGGTATTATGAGTATACAGTACGTCCTGCTCCAACCCACCCTTGGTTTTTGCATTATCTTCGATCCCCTGCATGGTGATTGTTATCATTGTTATAGTTGATAGTTTGGGTTGTTTAATTCTCCCGGCTTCTCGTTAACTGCTTTTCAATGCTGGGGATTTGTGGGAGGTCCCCGGGTATTTGAGGGGCCGGGAGGAGCTTATTTTCTATGTCTCTGCAGTCCAGCGCCAGTCCAGCGTAAGTATTATATTTGGAGTAGGACGTACTGTATACTCATAATACCAATTATTCAGGTGAGTAATCACAGAATTGTATTTTTCTGGTTTAATGCGGAACAAAATCTTTTTAAGGAACATCCCCTGAATTCCCCCCCCCTCCATAAAGAGTACCTCTTAGCAATATTTGATGCTGCTGTTTACTCTGCTCCCTGCTAATGCCGCCTGTTTTAGCTAGAAGTTCCGCCTTATTGAGTTATTGGCACTGTTGTGAGTGGCTGGTGATGGCATTGCCGCAAGCTATGCTATGGCGGATCACCTGCAATCTCACATTGCCGCAACAGAGCTCTCCTCAAGCTAAAGCCACGGGACATGCTTGAGATCTGGCCAGGGACTGGAATTGTGCAAACTCCCAGGGTACATTTCTGTGCCTTTAGGGCCTGTACATTTGGCTTCCTGTTTGTATGCTCATTCCCTCATAGAAATCTTGGCTTCTCCTGAGACTAGGCCCCCTCAGGGGTTTAATGGCTTGGAGCTGTGACCACACCTTATTTTGTTTAAAAACATGTGCTTTTATTTCACAATACTTTATAAATGTTTTGTAATCTTTTTTTTTTTTTATTTTCATACATCCATGTTTTCCACATTGTACACATTGACATAGTATTCCAGTACATCACGTAATTGCTTCTGTTCTTGAAGATCATTTAGAAGGGGGCAAACATGTTTCGCCTGTCTAGGCTTTTTCAATGCCCTGTATGTATTACAAATAGGTACACATCAGTCATATACTCTTTTTGTATTCTCTATGAAATGTATATTAGTAGGAAACATTGGAAATACCTTATTTTCTAATCATCCTAATGGTTATGCGACATGTATATACATAGTTCTTAATAGGTTCCCAGAGGAGAGGTGGTGGTGTGCCTGCTGCTTTATTGGTCAGCCCTTTAGAATTTATTTAAAAAATCAGCATGTCAGTACAAGTTTAATATCTGTGCATGTATAAGATTAATGACTGGATGTTTATCTAGTTACCTTATTATAATTAGATCAGGTCCCCTTTGAAAAGATCAAGTCCTCTTTAAGGATTCCAGGGCTTCCTAATGAGTGTTGCCCTTGAGATTTTTTTGGATCTGTGACATGCATACAAAAGGGGTATTCAGGTATCTCATTTACAACGCATAGTAAGTGCATTTGTTTAAAGATGACTACTGTCTTGTGCTGATTAAAAAATAAATGAAGAGTTTTATTACCTTATAGTTTGTCATGTGCAGACGCGGCGGCAAAGGGGTTAACTCCCGCAGGCCAGTCAATATTCCTCTGCCCGCTAACCAGGCTCTCCTCTCCCGTCCCACTTGGGCTCTCACCTATGCTGTGTGTGGAGCAGGATGTTTTCTCGCCGCCACGGCAGCAATGCTTCTTATGCGCTCCATGCGCTGGAGCGCATTCTCCGTTGTTTCCGGCTGCCGCCAGAAATGACGTTACGCGTCGCTGGTCCGGACCCGACAGTCAGCAGAAGGCACCATTTTACCAGAGATTCGCTTTTTTTCCTGAAGACTCACTTGTATTCATATAAGACAGCTTATCCAGGTTAATGCTATTTGTTTAAACCGGACCTTCAGCGTGATTTAATGAAAAGCCCAAACTCTTAAACGGTTCCCCAGCATCTAAAATTAATATATTTTAAGTTTTTAGTCACTGACTTATTATTCTTTCCCCCACTGGGCTGCAACTCTGCTCAGGAATTTAGGATACGGGCGCCGACATCTTGACTCAGAAGCATCACACTTACTGAGGAGAGGAGGGTGGGATAAAGTACAGGGGGGCGGGTTATAACTGTGCTTTGCTCAGACAGAGCAGAGCTGGGGTCAGGTAAAGGTCAGCAGTCCCAGAATGCAGAGCAGCACAGTCAGGAGGCACTTCCTGTTTGCAGGCTGCCTGATAAGATGGCGGCTTCCATAAGCCACCATCTTGGATGTTTAAAGGCTCATAACATGCAGTAGATGCAGGTAGGATGATTTTTAATGTGAGCAATCTGTATGTACAGGGTGTGGGAAACACATAAGATAGGCTCTTATTCAGAGTGAAGGTCCACTTTAAAGATGACTTTTACTTGACAATTTCACATTGTATATTATTTTCTTCAATATGTCGAGACCGGAACTGCAAATGACAAATGTTAATAAATGTAATTCATAAGTTCATGTATATAATTCTAGAAAAGAGGTCATGTTTATTTTTGATAGAAGCATATGCTTCTATCAAGTCCTCCCTCTTAAAGCGGCACGCCACCATTTCTCCTCCAGTTAACAACCCTGTACAAATAGCTATTTAAAATTAGTTACATTACCGGTTCAGTACATTACTAATTGCCCATATATATATTCTCTCTGTATATTGTGCTTAAGGCCCACTTGCTCATATCTATTGCACTCTATTAATCTATTCATTATTCGACATATGATGGTTCTACCTAGGTCCCTATTCTCATATTAATGTAGGGATACCCATTCTATTATAAAATGGCATGAAGCTGAGGGTTTCATTAAGACCAGGAAAGCGGGATGCCCCTAGTCTTTAAATCCACCTCGTTTCCAGCTGTAACGTCATTTTTTCAATATTTCCCCCACATATTGGGGGGTGTATTCTATCTAGACCCTGTACTTGTAGGAAACCTGGATCTTTATTGTGGTGTTTTAAAAAGTGACGACCCACCTGAGTCTTTTGGGATCCAGTTTTTGTACTGTACAGATGCTCGTATATTCTCTTTTTTTAAGGGGCGGTTGGCTTTGCCCACATAGAATCGCTCGCAAGTGCATGTCAGAAGGTAGATCACATTTGCTGTACAGCAATTGATAAAGTGATTCGTTTTAAATGTGCCTTTATCTCCTACTGACACAGTTTGGTCTGCTTTTACATATTTGCACATGTTGCACCCGCTGCAACAATATGTGCCCTTAATTTTGCAACATTCTTTTTTTCGGTTTTCATCATAGTGACTGTGTACTAGCGTGTCACATAAATGTTTTTTGATTGTCTAAAGATAACCTCAGGTTCCTTCAGTAGAAAGGTTTGTAAGTGGTGGTCATTGTGCAAGACTGGCCAGTGAGTTTGTAATATTTTTCGTATCTGTTTATTGGCTTCTGTGTATGTCATAATAAGGGCAGGTTCTTGCTGTTCCTTGTTTTTTCTTGGTCTATATAAGAGCTCTTGTCTATTTAGGCTTCTAGCCTTTTCAGTCTATCTATTCCCTCATAATCCTGCGGGCTGCCTCACTAGTTTGGAGCTATCCGCTCTGAAACTGTGGCCCTTATTTAACAAGGGATAGCGCCAGGTAGCGAATGGTGAGCGAACGGTAATGACGCTCACCGCCGCAAGAACGCCGACTCCCCTCCGCAATCGCACATTTATCAAGCCAATCCTGCTTAGCGACTGACAGAGCGCCAGAGAGCGACTCATTCATCATTATTCCAGCCTCACCCCACAGCGCCAGTGAGCGACCTTGAACAGCGACAGGTATGACCTCTCGCTACCTGGCGCTCTCCAATGCATTTCAATGGAGCAATCTTTAAATATTCTTAATTAATTGCTATTAATGTTTTTTTTTTTTTTTTTTTTTTAAATGTCAAAAATTCTGTGACCACTTCTGCAATGTTAGATATTTTTTTTAAGGTAAAAAAAAAAATTAGTGCAGAATTGATATTACAGGTCTGATATTAATGTATTCATATTACAAAATGTTTGTAAAAACATTTTTTTTTTCCAAAAATATGGTTGTTTGGGGGGTTAAAAAAACTACTTTTAACCCATCGCCGCCAGCGCTCTGGGGTTTAAACAAGCATTTCACAGCGCGAGAATTTTTTGAGCGTGATTTGTTAATGAATATGCTGGAGCCGTTCGCTATGGCCATTCGCTGTCATGCGCTCCCATACAGCGCGGAACCTGTCAAACAGCGACTCCTAACCCCGTATTCAACATTACCGCACACCGACTGAGTCGCTGTCAACAGCTGAACAACGGCCAAGCACAGCGAATACTAGCGTGCGCTGTGAAAATACCGCTACTGTCGCTCATCTGTCGCTACCTGCCGCTATTAATGAATCGGCCTCCCCGTGCGCTCCCAGCTGGCTTTTTGCGTGCTTTTGAGCATCCGAGAAGACAGCACTGAAACTGGAACCCTTTCAGGACTCGAGGGATCAAGCATGTGGCTGAGAAATTAAAAACATTGGTATTGAATCAGTAAGAGTTGAAAACAAAATCTTGGTAGTAAAAAAAAAGCTTGAATGTCATTGTTGCTGAGTCACTACTTTTTATGGTACTTGTTACTACAGTGTAAAAAGTTCCCAACATTTATTAGGTATAATCATTTCCATAGATTTTTCATTGTTGTCCTATTTAATGATTCAGCAACAGCGACATTCTCATGTTTTTTTTTTTTTACTATGAGAGGTCGGTGCAGCGGCACGGTCTCCTTACAAAGGGTGATATTGTTTCTCATTATTAGTTTTTCACTGTGCACGGCCTATTGGCCTGATTGGTTGTTGTTTGATTTCGTTTTCTCTTGGATTATGAATCTCTGATTATTTTATGCAAAAGCACTTTAGCACTAGGTTCACTTTATTTGTACTTGTTTGCACAAAGAGTTTAGAGATAAATATGTATTCTTTAGAGTTATATCACTTGGATTGTTTGCATGGTTTGCACATTTAAAGGGGGCAGGACCGCTGTAAAGTTTTTAATATGGTTTGTTTTGTATGTCATGTGTCAAATGGTGTGTTGTGAATATATATTTTTAATTCATTAAATAAATGAGGATAATGATTTGATTATTTAGATTGATTTTTTTTTGTGCTGACTTGAATTTTGTGGGCACTGGAACCACTTCTTTTTGTTAGTACTGTCTGCAGCTTACGCATTGTTTTGAGATTCTTTTGGGCCGGGCACAGCAATATTGTTTAGATTGAAGGCGGTGCGGGATTGTGTGGTATTTTTGAGTTACTATGAGAATTTGTTTAAACTTTTACTGAATCAACCCTGTTGTCCAGGCTAAAATAAAATAATAAAAAAAAAAACCTTACACTCTCCTTTATTTCTGCAGATGATCCCTCCTAGTCTGTTGCTAGATAACTTACCTAATTGGCAGATCCACATCCTGCGTCGCCTTCCCGTTATCGCAGTAATGCTGGTGTGCCCCCTCTATTGCATTTAATGGAATGGGGTGGCAGGACTTGAGGCCATGCCACACTGGCATTACTGTGACTGATGGTGTTGAGGTGGTGCCTAGTAAAAAAGGAGGAAGCAACAGATGATTGTGAAAGAGCGGCGCGTGACGTGGATCTGCTGATCAGGTAAGGCACCCAGCACTGGATTAGGAGCTAGCATCTGCTGGGGACAAAAGGTGAGTATAAAATTTTTATTTTAGCCGGGACAATGTCTTTTTAATTGTGTGTGTTGTCCTCTTACAAAGAAGTCCAAGCTTTTTGAACCCCCCCAGCCACCCTTCCCGCACGCTGTACTAAGACTAACTAATTTGGGCATTAAATAAATAACAACTCACCTGACCACCAAAATCCCCCCTTATTCTTGTCGGGCTCTGCATGGCAGCCATAGATGTGAGTGACAGACCATTACAGTCACACTGCTGCACCGGATTGGGTGACTGACCTCTCAAATGACGCACCCACACACTTTTGGAAAAGGTCCCAAGTCTCATAGAACCCTGCCTACAAAGGAGAGGTATTTCAGCCCTGGAGTTGGTTAGATTTTATCAGACCTACACTCCTTGGGGGGGAAAGTTACCAGGGAGGATGTAGGTCCACTTTCAGGTAGTGGAGCAAAGCTCTCAGAGCTTGAATGTCATGTATTTTAATGAGTGGCTTATCTGTTAGATTTTTGCCTCTTTCACGATCTGGTCAGGCAGGAACGTGTAGGGAGGGATCTTGTAGGCAGGAGGTGACCACATCAGCAGTTTTTGTTTTTGACCACTGGGTCCTCAGGTCATCTCTATTGCATGACATCAGAACAGACCTTGTCAGATTTATGGCTCTTGCAGGTTGGGCGCAGACAGGAATATATAGCGTAACATAGTGGAGAGTCTGCTCTTCTGGTCACATACCCCGCTCACTTGGACAATGTTTTCACAATGGGGCTGGTGACAGGCTGCTTGTGCAAACCTCAGTAAGTCATGGGACTGCTCCAGAGGTTTTTAAGGACTATTGTGCATCAGCTGACATGCTCTGACAGGATGAATTTATTATTATTAATTTATAAAGTGCCGTCATAGTACTGTACACATTAGTGATCGCAGACAGGGAAGAAAATAAAGTACATAGACTATTACAAATTCCACTTTACTGAGTTTGCATGAATGTTCTGAATACAAGGTAAATAGGAGATAGAGCTGTGTGTTTGTATATATATCATTTTATTGCAGTGCCATTGTGCTGTCTAGCATATAATAGCATATACTGGGTCATGATATTGAGTTCCCTCTATTGCATCGAAGAAGTGGGCAAGCTGGTATGTCTGACATGGTGGTAGTCGTTTGTCTCCTATAGCGCTGGTGAACAGAGAACAGGCCTGCATGCTGTCAGACTTGGCTTTTTGTTGCCTGGACAGTTCCTCAAAGTGGAATATATACAGGAATATATAGCGTAACATAGTGGAGAGTCTGCTCTTCTGGTCACATACCCCGCTCACTTGGACAATGTTTTCACAATGGGGCTGGTGACAGGCTGCTTGTGCAAACCTCAGTAAGTCATGGGACTGCTCCAGAGGTTTTTAAGGACTATTGTGCATCAGCTGACATGCTCTGACAGGATGAATTTATTATTATTAATTTATAAAGTGCCGTCATAGTACTGTACACATTAGTGATCGCAGACAGGGAAGAAAATAAAGTACATAGACTATTACAAATTCCACTTTACTGAGTTTGCATGAATGTTCTGAATACAAGGTAAATAGGAGATAGAGCTGTGTGTTTGTATATATATCATTTTATTGCAGTGCCATTGTGCTGTCTAGCATATAATAGCATATACTGGGTCATGATATTGAGTTCCCTCTATTGCATCGAAGAAGTGGGCAAGCTGGTATGTCTGACATGGTGGTAGTCGTTTGTCTCCTATAGCGCTGGTGAACAGAGAACAGGCCTGCATGCTGTCAGACTTGGCTTTTTGTTGCCTGGACAGTTCCTCAAAGTGGTCCAACACCCTCTGAACTTGTGAAATAGATTTGGCCAAAGCCCTTGACTATACTCCCTTCTTAGGGTGTAGAACCATTAATCTATATTATCACTTTTAAAATGTTTTTTTGTTGATGGAGGAGGCAGAGCTTTACAGTTAAGACAGGTGGTATTATCTGGTATAGAGTGAAGCAAGTCAGCCATGAAAATTGGCAAAAGGTTCTCTTCATAGGTGGAGCAAAGCAGAACAAAACCCAAGGGGGGCGACCCGGGAATCTCAAAGATTCCAGGGTTGCTGTTGGCCTTCACCTGGGGCATCCTAAATCAGGATGCCCTGCCGTGTGAAACCTCCTTGGGCATTGCAAGACTCCCCACTCACATGATTGCCATATGCACAGCCTGGCGTGGCCCCTGGCATCAGTCATGGTAATGCAGGCATGCCCATTCCATGAATTATTTTGGCACCATGCCATGCTGGCATTACTGTGACCGATTGTGCTGGGATGGGGCCTAGTCAAAAACAAGGAAGCAACGGATGATTGTGCCGGTTTGGGGCATGGATCGGCTGATCAGGGAAGACACCCATTCTGGATTATGAGCTACTATATGCTGAGTGCAATAGGGGGGTATTTAGCTTTTTTCACTTGCCTTGACCTTCCTCTACATGTAGGAGGTATTGTCATGTGTTTGATACACAAATCTCTAATGTGCATCTGGAAGCAAGGAAATATGGTCTTGAGCCTCCAGAATACTTCCATGATATTTTTTATGGTTAAAGAGTAAAGTGTATGTCTTCTATTCTGTGAAGAAATTGTCATAAACAGCCAAGCACTAAATATAAACGGCAAAGGGCTGTGATTAGACGAGGGCCCGCGCATGTGCCATAGGACCGGGGCAGTCGGGGGGGGGGGGGGTTATGATGTTATCTGTTGTCACTGTAGAGGCAACTTCTTAGGTCATGAATGTTACCTGGATAGATCAAGGAAACTTTCCATTCTAAGTTGCCAAGCTCTGCCTAAGGGCTACAGTATCCCACAACTGGCTACTCAATACATAACAAAGTGACTTGCAAACATTGGATGGCCTAATGTATGTTGCTGAGCTGCGTACCAGTAAGAATTTAATAAATGGACCAAGGTCGTGGTAGAAAAAGTATAGGCTCTTTTTAGTTTTACGTTTAGAAATTTGTTGGCAGAAATTTACTTTTTAACAAGCCAGACCAGCCTGTTGATTATAATAAGGCCTATCTGATGCTGAATGCCCTGAAGCCTGTCATCCCAAGTCTTCCTGGTGACTGAATTACCTAAAGCTGGGCATACCCTGGCAGGTTTCTCTACTCCATTTGCCAATGATTTGTCTGATCTTTATCGGACTTCCTTGCATAGGAACCAAACTTTCTGGTTGGGCATATTGTTGCAGGAATGCTTGTTTTGACTACATCGCAGTCGCTGGCATGTGCAACCAGAGGTTGTACTAGCCTCTGAATTTATTCTAACAGTCAGTGACAGGCTAATGCCCTGCTTACCCCTTGGATAAAATATGTAAGTGCATTGCCATGTTCAGGAATGTCACGTGAAATCCTTATTGCTCCTGATTACAACAGTACCACATATGTATTGGTAGACCTCCGTTCCTGCCCAGGAGATACCAAACTGTAAAGATTGCTTTATGACTTTTCTAATGAAATACAACTGCACACTATCAAGGATTACATAAAAAAAAAAAATGGCGAGGGGGGGGGGGGGGGTGAACGTTTTAATTATTCTAAGTATACAGCACGTCCTGTTCCAGAATATTCCTTACTCCTGTGTAATACATCCACAAGCCGGTGCCGGACTTCAGAAAACAGCCTGTGGCTCCTCCCGGCCCTATATAAGTCAGGGACATCCCACAAATTCCCCAGTTTTTTCTGCAGTCTGGGCTGCGAAGATAGAAGATGGCTCTCTATGTGGCACAGGTGAGCGGGGCTTATATGCCTGTGGACCTGCAGGACTATTCCCACCCGTTCCGTTCCATATTGCTGCATCCCAGCCTCGGCTGACAAGGTTCGGGTGAAGGTAGGTCAGTAAGCACCAGTTAGGTGCTGAGGAGCTAGGCTCCTACCGCAGTCCCTGCTCTGACAGGGTAGGCGGTTTAGGCTGATGGTGAGCCTTTTGGGATGCCCCCCCTGCTCCATGGGTTTCTGCCAGGCTCAACCTGTTTCCCATAGGTGTTCCCCTCCACCCTCACTCCTCCCATTGTCCACTGGGCGCCTTGTCTCCCTGGAAATCCTTTCATATTCCTGCCTCGCTCTCCCTCCGGGAGATCTCCGGGGGGGGGGGGGGGGCGGGGGAGTGACTCGTGATATAAAACTGTATTTTATGTTTTAACTGTACTGTGTTTCTGTAAACGCCTTGTACACCGACAGCGGCGTCATTTACCTCAGAGCTGCTGGGCTGCTATTGGCCGGCCGGATCACATGGGCGCGTTTCACGCTCTTCGGGGGGGGGGCTCTGTGGATGACAATTTTCACATCACGTCTCCACGGCCCACCCCTCGAGGTCTGCGGATGCCATTTTGCCTGTCCTTAGCTGCGTGTGCTGCTGGCCCCCTGCGGTCCGTGAGTAACCCCGGTGGGGTGTTTTTTTTCTCCAGGATTTTCCTTTCTGTTGTATTCTTATAGGAATGTTTTGTTATGTCTTTCAGACGGGTTAAAACTGCGGCACTGTGGTTTCTCCCGGCCATCTCCCCTCACTATCTCCCACTTCCCTAGTGGGTTCTTGGGGCATCCCGGGTAGCTCTTTAGCATTAACCCTTACTGGCCTGTTGTGCCATTCAAATCACCATATGGAGACTTCTGGGGATAATGGGCCTGGGGTTCCTTCGGGACAAGCCCAGCTATGTGTTGTGTGTGAGGTATCCCCCATAAGTGATAATGTCAGGGTTTGTGTACCCTGTGCCCAACAGGTACTTGCGATGCAGTCTGGGCTGTCTGTTACTGGCCTGGCGGTGCGCCCCCTCTGGGCCTCACCTACCCCCCCACGCTTACATCTGACCCCCACCAAGGGACATACTAGCGGGGAGTCTCAACCTGATTTAGCTGCATGGGTGCCCAGCATTGAAAAACATCTTGCTTGGTCTGCCCCGCGTAAGGCTTCTGCCAAGAAGCGGCATTTATCACCCGTGGTTTCCCTCTTCCCTGTAGATTCACTCTCAGGTCCCTACCCCCTTGAGGAGGGGGAATTATTTTCTGATTCTGAATCCTCTGAGGAACAACCTAAGTTTTACGGTGGTACTGGGACTCCCTTTGGGGAAGACCCGTGGTCCCCTGACGACACTGACAGATTGCTGAGTCACATTTTTGAAGTGCTTTGTATTTCTCCCCCGGCAGTGGCTCCGCAGCAGCAGGGTGAGCTTTTTCATATGGTTAAGCCACGCTGGGAGTTCCCTGAGCAGTCTCACTTTAATAATCTAGTGCTCAAGGAATGGGAATGACCTAGCAAGCTGCCAGGGGTGCCTAAGAGTTGGGATAAGAGGTATCCCTTTCCTGCTGATGTTGTTAAGCATTGGTCATGTCCTCCCGAGGTGGATGCGCCCGTTCTCGGGTTGTCCAATACATCTGTCATGCATTCTCCTGATACTACTACCCTGCGGGATGGTGAGGACCGACGCTTGGACCAACTGGCCTGTCATGCCTTTGCCTGTGTGGGGACGGCGCTGCGCCCGGTTTGTGCCTCTGCTATTACGGCTATTGCCATTAAAGGGGTGCTTAAGTGTCTCTTGGACGGGGCATCTGAGGATGCGAGTAGAGTATAGATCTCTCCTGCTTTGTGAGGAATTTATTGCATATATTTTTTTTCTGCCATGGATGATGCCATTAGAATGTGTGGTAGGACTTCTGCCCTGTTGGTGGCTATACGCCGCTCTGTCTGGCTGCGTCAGTCCTTCGGCTGGGTGATCAACCACCCCAAGTCTTTCCTGTCACCGTCAAAGGTGCGGTCCTTTCTGGGCATGACTCTGGATACATCTCAAGTCAAGATTTGTCTCCCTCAGCAGAAGGTGGAGAGTCTTCAAGCCCAAGCCAGGCTTCTTATGTCTTGCCCTCATCACTCCATCCGACAGGGGATGCAGCTGGTGGGCCTGATGGTGTCTTGCTTCGAGGCGGTTTCATATGCTCCATTTCACATGAGACCTCTTCAACTTCACCTTTTGTCGGTATGGGATGAGGACCCTCGGTCCCTGGATCAGGTGTTGGTTCTGTCCCCTCAGGCCAGGCGGTCTCTCTCGTGGTGGCTGGACTCAAGAAACCTTTTGGTGGGCAGATCCTTTCTGGCCCCGTGCTGGGAGACAGTCACCACAGATGCCAGTCTGACAGGTTGGGGGGGCTTCTGGAAATCCCTGAAATTCCAGGGTCAGTGGGGCCCTCAGGAGGCCCACACCTCTATCAACATTCTGGAACTGAGGGCGATAAGGTTGGTTCTCGCCCAATTGACTCCACACCTTCGGGGACGGGCGGTTCAGGTCCGTTCGGACAACCAGACGGCGATTTCCTACATCAATCATCAGGGAGGGACCCGGAGCAAGAGGGCCCTCAAGGAAGTGTCCTTGATACTGTCTTGGGCGGAGGAGAATGTTTCCTGCATCTGAACTGTGTACATCCCGGGGGTGGAGAATCTGGAGGCAGACTCCCTCAGCAGGAGGACTTCTCATCTGGGAGAATGGTCCCTCAGCAGCAGGGTGTTTGGCTCCCTGTGCCACCGCTGGGTTGAGCCAGATGTGGATCTGTTTGCGTCCCGTTACTATCACAAGCTTCCAGTCTTTGTCTATCTGTCACAGGATCCTCTGGCCTTGGCCATGGATGCACTAGCAATGTCTTGGAAGGCTTTCAGCTCCTCTATGTGTTCCCTCCTTTTCCTCTGCTGGGCAGGGTGCTGCGCAAGATTGCCCAGGAAGAGGTGGCAACCATTCTGGTGGCCCCCTGTTGGCCAAGAAGGGTGTGGTTCGCAGACGTCGTGCAGTTGGCAGTAGATCAGTATGCCCTGCCCAAGGATCCAGACCTGCTCACTCAGGGACAGCTACGCCATCCCAATTTACAAACGCTGGCTTTAACGGCCTGGCTGCTGAAACCTCCATCTTGATGGAAAAGGGGCTGCCTGCCTCTGTTGTTAATACCACGACTCGGGCGAGGAAGAAGTCCTCGTCATCCATCTACTATAGGGTATGGCATGCTTACATTGACTGGTGCGAGTCTAAGTTGCTTCCCTGTCGGGTGTTTATTCTTAGTATACAGTACGTCCTGCTCCAAATCTAATACTTACAGTTGGGATATACTCCGCCAGATGGCGCTGGACTGCAGAGACATCGAAAATAGGTTCCTCCCTGCTCCTCAAATACCCAGGGACCTCCCACAAATCCCCAGAATTTCTCTGCAGTCTGGCTGCGAAGGACGAGAAATTGGCTCTCTACTCGCAGGTGAGCGGGGTTATTAACCTGCGGCCCTGTAGGACTATTCCCACCCGTTCCACTTGTAATATGCCTCCCAGCCTTGACTGCGCTGGTCGGGTGAAGGTAGGCAGCACCACTGTCAGGTGCTTAGGAGCCCTGCTCCACCGCAATCCCCTACCAAAGGGTAGGCGGTTCAGGCTTATGGTGAGCCTCTATGGGATGCCCCTCCCGCACTATTGCCCCTGTCCATCGTTGGGCCCTATTTAAGTGGCCGCCGTCCTCCCTCATCCTCCTTATAGTCTTCGGGGGAAAAGAGGGTGTATGTGTGTGTGTGTATGTGTATAGATATGTAGGTTATGCAGTCTGTGCTTTCACCTTTCACATGTCTTTATTCTTGTGTCAGCCGCCGCGCTGACTTGTCTTTATTGCTTTTAAATTTACCGCCGCCGCGCGCTGACTTGGTTCCGCGCTTGGTGGCGGCATTACCTCAGGTGCTGGTGCGCCATCATTGGCTGTTGGCCCTCTGGCTTCGTGCTCTTCGGGGGGGCGGGGCCCGTCTTTGGCGCCTTCTGCATCATCGCTGTTACTGGCCCGCCCCTCGAGGTATACCGACGCCATCTTTTCTGACTTGGTTGGCCTATGCGCGACGGACTTCTACCTACCGCGGTCCGTAAGTGCCCTCGCGGGCGGCTTTATCTGCTTCACTTTTGTTACGATGTACTTAAGGTCTTGTCTGCTTATGTCTGTCTTTCAGGCGGGACGAACCCTTCTTGGCTTCTCCCGGCCCTGCTTTTAGTATATTACTTGTAGGCCTTGTAAAAATTATACTCCCACGTCCCTAGCGGGTTATTGGGGCATCCAGGGTTGCTATATAGCGTTATTCCCTATCGGCGTATAGCGCCGCTATAATCACCATATGGAGGCATCTCAGGATAATTACTGGGGTCCCTTTGGGACAAGACCGGCTGTGTGTAGCGTGTGGGCAGCCTCATGCTGACGCTGACAAGGCACGGGTCTGTGTACCCTGTGCTGAGCAGGTGCTTGCATTGCAATCTGGCCTGCCAGTGGCTGCACCTCGTTTCACTTCACCTACTCCCCCAAGCTTAAATCTCACTCCTACTGAGTTGCACACTAGTGGGGATTCTCAGCCTGATGTGTCTTCTAGACTGGCTACTGTTGAACAGATTATTGCTAAGTCCTTAGCGCGTAAGGCCCCTGCTAAGAAGCGGCACTTGACGCCTAATGTCTGTTTTCCCTATGGGAACTGAGGAGTTTATGAATCTGTGTGGCTATACCCCGTCTGATGAAGGGGAGCTCTTTTCTGATTCAGGCTCATCTGATGAGAGACCAAGGGGTCATGACGATTCTGGCTCGGACCCCTGGGCCCCGGATGACACTGACAGATTATTGACCGAGATTTTTGAGGTTCTGTCTATCTCTCTCCCTCCCCCCCCCCCCCCCCCCGAGGTGGATGCCCCGATCCTAGGTCTATCTAACACCTCTGTCATGCATTCCCCTGATTCTACTACCCTGCGGGATGCTGAGGACCGGCACATTGACCAGCTAGCATCCCACGCCTTTGCATGTGCGGGGATGGCTCTGTGCCTCTGCCATTACTGCTGTGGCCACTAGAACCCTTATCAGAAATATGCTTGATAGTGCCCCTGATGATTTGCCTTGTAAGGTGTTTAATGCACTCTCCAGTTGTGATGTTTTTGTAAATTTTGTCCTATCAGCATTGGATGACACCATCAGAATGTGCGCCAGAACTTCTGCCCTCGTGGTGGCTATACGCCGCTCGGTTTGGCTGCGCCAATGGGCTGCTGACAATGCTGCCAAGTAGGCCCTCACTGGTTTTCCCTTTAAAGGACTACGTCTGTTTGGGGACCACCTGGATCTTTTTGCTAAGGGAGGCAGGTTACCCCAGCGCAGGCGGCAACCTCGGCCCTTTCTGGGTCAGGGTTCCTTCTCCTCCCCTTACCGTGGTGCAAGATAGGGAAGGGGGATTTCTTTCCCTGGGGCCCGGGAGATTTCTGGGGTAGAGGCAGAGGACGTGGACGTCCTGGCTTCTCCTGGGGTCCCAAAGCTAAATCCTCTCCCAAGCCCCCTCAGGCATGATGGGGTGCCCTCACCCATCCGGGTGGGGGGGCGGCTGCAGCACTTCGCTTACGTCTGGAGGCTTCATGTCTCAGACCGGTGGATTCAGGAGGTAGTGTCCTCCGGTTACAAGTTTGAGTTTGCTGCCGATTCCCCTCCCAAGATTCATCAGATCCCGGATTCCTCAGGACCCTGTGTCAGCTCAGGAGCTAGTGCAAGCAGTGCAAGGCCTCCTGGAGCTGGGGGTCATCTGCCAGGTCCCTTTAAGAGAAAAAGGCAAGGGCTTTTATTCCAACCTATTCACAGTACCCAAAAAGGATGGTTCTGTCAGGCCCATCCTGGATTTCAAGATTCTCAACAAGTTTGTCAGGGGCAGGCGCTTTCGCATGGAGACTTTGCGCTCTGCATCAGTTCCCTGCGCCAAGGGGATTTCATGACTTCTGTGGACATCAAAGATGCTTACCTTCATATTCCTGTGTTCCCAGGTCATCAAAGATTCCTCAGGTTCGATCCTTTCTTGCCCCTTCCTGGGAGACGTTCACCACGGATGCCAGTCTTGTCAGGTTGGGGGGGTTTCTGGAAGTCCCTGCGGTTCCAGGGGAGGTGGGCCCTCAGGAGGCCCACACTGCTATCAATGTCTTGGAGCTGCGAGCGATCAGGTTAGTTCTGGCTCACTTGACTACCCATCTTCAGGGCCTGCCTGTTCAGGTGCACTCGGACAACCAGACGGCAGTTGCCTACATCAATCATCAGGGAGGGACCCGGAGCAAGGGGGCCCTCCAGGAAGCGTCTCTCTAATCCTGACTTGGGCAGAGGAATGGTCCCTATGCAGCAGGGTGTTTCAATCTCTGTGTCACCGTTGGGGCCAACCAGATGTGGATCTGTTTGCGTCCCGCCACAATCACAAGCTTCCAACTTTTGTCTCTCTGTCCAGGGATCCTCTGGCCCTGACCTCGGATGAGCTAGCAATGTCATGGAAGGACTTTCAGTTCCTGTATGTCTTCCCCCCCAATTCCCCTGCTGGGTAGGGTTCTGCGCAAGATTGCTCTGGAAGGGGTGCCAGCAATTCTGGTGGCCCCCAGGTGGCCAAGAAGAGTGTGGTTCGCAGACGTGGTACAGCTGGCAGTAGATCAGTACGCTTTGCCCTTGGTGCCAGATCTGATCACTCGGGGCTCACTACGCCATCCCAATTTACAACTCTGGCTTTGACGGCTTGGCTGCTGAAACCTCCATTTGATGGAGAAGGGGCTGTCTTCCTCAGTTGTGGATACGTTGATTAAAGCTAGGAAGAAGTCTTCCTCTTCCATTTATTACAGGGTTTGGCGTGCCTACATTGACTGGTGTGAGTCTAAGTCTCTTCCCTGTTGTGTGTTCTCTATTCCCAGGATTCTGGAGTTCCTGCCGCATGGGTTGGAGATGGGGCTCCAACTCAGTACTCTGAAGGGTCAGGTTTTTTTCCAGAAGTCCTTTGCTCAGCACCCTCTGATCAGGACTTTTTTCCAGGGGGTCACTCATGTGCGTCCCCCACGTAAACCTATGGTGCCTGTTTGGGATTTGAACTTGGTTCTGTCAGCCTTGCAGAGTGCTCCCTTTGAACCTGTGCAGGATGCTGCCTTGGCCATTCTTACGCTCAAGGTTGTGTTTCTGGTGGCTATCACTTCTGTCAGGCATGTGTCTGAGTTGGCGGCGCTGTCCATTCAGCCCCCCTACTATGAGAGGCACCAGGACAAGGTGGTGTTTCGTTTCAAACCTGACTTTCTGCCTAAGGTAGTGTCTGACTTTCATTTGAATCAGGATATTTCTTCCTTCTTTGTGCCCTAATCCTAGCAATGCTAAGGAGAGGGTTTTGCACTCTTTGGATGTGGTTAGGTGTCTGAAGTACTATCTGGTGGCTACTGCACCTTTCTTTAAAACTGATGTTCTTTTTGTGGTCCCATCTGGTCCTAGGAAGGGTTTGGCTCCTGCCAAGTTGTCTATCAGCAAGTGGATTCGTCAGGCTGTGATTCAGGCCTACTCTGCTAAGGGGAAGAATCCTCCCTCCCGCCTTACTGCTCATTCCACTCGTGCTATTGGTGCCTCTTGGGCTTTTCAGCACCAGGCTTCTGTTGAACAAGTTTGTAAGGCCGCTACTTGGTCTTCTGTTCATACCTTTTCAAAGTTTTACAAGGTTGATGTTAGGGCCGCAGCTGATGCTGTTTTTGGCCGAAAGGTTCTGCAGGCGGCAATGGTTTAAACCTGCTGCTGATTTTCTTGGGGATTCCACCCTACTTTATGGACACTGCTAATGTCCCAACTGTAAGTATTAGATTTGGAGCAGGATGTACTGTATACTAAGAATAATACAATTCTGTGAAATACTCACCTGTAGAATTGGTATTATGAGTATACAGTACGTCCTGCTCCAACCGACCCTTGGTTTGCATTTTCTTGGATCCCCTGTATGGTGATTGTTGTCATTGTTATAGTTGATAGTTTGGATTGTTTAATTCTCCCGGCTTCTCCTTAACTGCTTTTCAATGCTGGGGATTTGTGGGAGGTCCCTGGGTATTTGCGGGGCCGGGAGGAGCCTATTTTCGATGTCTCTGCAGTCCAGCGCCATCTGGCGGAGTATATCCCAACTGTAAGTATTAGATTTGGAGCAGGACGTACTGTATACTCATAATACCAATTCTACAGGTGAGTAATCACAGAATTGTATTTTTTTATCCCTAGGATTCTGGAATTTCTACAACATGGTTTGGATTTGGGTCTTCAAATTAGTACCCTTATCCCTTTCAGTGCCAAGCACACAGATTCTACGTACTCGCTTCCACTCCACTTAAGTGCCAAGCACGTAGAATCTATGTGCTTGACTTCTCCCCCTGCTACAGTAAAAGTAAAATAACAAAAAGACTCACCTGACCCCTTTGGGGGCGGGCTTATGATGTCACTCCCGGGTGTCGTCCTGGCTCCGGGCTGTCATTTCTGACACTTGTCATCGCTGGCCACAGGAGGAGGAAGGCAGGTAATGATCTGATCGCCTGCCTCCCTCCTCCACTGGCCAGCGATGACACCAACTGTCATCGGAGCTGCGAGGGACACAGGAGCTGAAGATCAGAGGTGAGTAAAGTAAAAAAAAAAGTTTTTATTTTTTAATAAAGTCATTCTTTATTCTGTGTGTGTGTGTTTGTTTTTTTTTTTTTTTTTTTTTTTTTTACGTTTAACTCCTTGTGAACTGGTAACTTGCCATTAACCCCCGGCACCCCCATTACCTGCCTCCCCAAAGCCCGGGGGGGGGGGGGCAGAAGAGCCCGTGGCCACGGGCTATGCGGGCTTGAAGCCTGCAGGGCCAGGGGCCACAAAAGCTGGCCCCTGTGCCCTGTTCCTGCAAGCCCTGCATAGCTGGTCCCGGGCTGGTTACTTCGGGTAAGGGTGTCCCCATGTCATTTGTTTTGGATTTTTAAGGGTTTTTAACCCTTAAAAATCCCCCCCAAAAAATACCCCCCCCCCCCCCCGGGCACCCTATGTCGTTTTTTTTTTTTTTTTAAATTAACCCCTTATGTTCTGTCACCCAGCAGCTATAAAAGGCTTCCAGCAGGTGAGCAGAGGCCATTGACTGCCAAGGGACACAGAGCAAGATGGATGGGAGGTATTAAAAAAAATAATAAAATATTTTTTCTCTGTGTGTGGTGTTTTATTTATTTTTTTATTTTTTTTACACTTAACCCCTTGTGAACTGGCTTGTGATGAGTTCACCGCCCTTAAGCGGTGCGAATTGTTTTTGTCATTTGTGCTAGCCGCCCTGGATGACACCATGGTGATGTGTAGTAGAACTTCGGCCTTGCTGATGGCTATTCGGCGGTCGGTTTGGTTGCGCCAGTGGGCGGTTGATTTTGTGTCCAAAAAGTCGCTTACAGCTCTTCCCCTTTCTGGGATTGCGGCTCTTTGGAGAAAAATTGGATTCGGTCGCAAAAGGAGGTAGGTTACCTCAGCGAAAGAAGCAACGTTGTCCCTTTCGGGGGGCGGCTTCCTTTACCCCTTCCTTTCGTGGGGCCAGAGCTGGAAGGGGATTGGCTGTCTTCTCCTCCAGAGATGATTCCTGGAACAGGGGCAGAGGACGTGCCCGTCCAGGACACAGCTGGGGCTCTAAGCCCAAAGCTGCTGCCAAGCCGGCTCAGCAATGAGGGGGCGCCCTCACCCTTGCGGGTGGGGGACGGCTGCGACACTTCTCCCAGGTCTGGGACCAGGAGGTCTCGGACAGATGGATTCGGGAAGTGGTGTCTTCCGGTTACAAGCTGGAGTTCGAGATCCAGCCTCCTCCCAGATTCTTCAGGTCTCGGGTGCCCTTGGATCCTCTGGCCGCTCAGGGGCTCCGGGCGGCAGTAAAAGATCTCCTAGATATGGCTGTCATTTGCCCGGTGCCTTCCTCGGACCGGGGCCTGGGATACTATTCCAATCTGTTCATGGTGCCCAAGAAGGATGGCTCCGTTCGTCCCATCCTGGATCTGAAGCTCCTCAACAGGTTTATCCGTCCCAGGAAGTTCCGCATAGAAACTCTGCGTTCAGCCATAAATTCGCTTCGTCAGGACTTCATGACGTCCATAGACATCAAGGATGCTTATCTGAATGTTCCAATCTTCCCGGCACATCAGAGAATTCTCAGGTTCGTGGTGGAAGATCGGCACTTTCAGTTTGTGGCTCTTCCGTTTGGCCTTACCTCGGCTCCAAGGGTTTTCACCAAGGTGCTGGCAGGGGTGATGGCCCTCCTCAGAGCCCAGGGTATCCTCATTGTGCCTTATCTGGACGATCTTATCATTATGGCATCCTCTCTCAGCCAGGCGGAGCTAGATACCAGGACTGTGGTATCCACTCTGGAGAGATTCGGCTGGGTGATCAACTATCCCAAGTCCTCCCTTTCTCCAGCCAGGGTGGTGTTGTTTCTGGGAGTGTCTCTGGATACTTCTCAGACCAGGGTGTTCCTTCCTCGGCCCAAGGTTCTTTTGATTCAGGAATTGACTCAGCTTCTTCTGTCCATCCCTCGTCCGTCCATCCGGCTGGGGATGAGACTGGTGGGATTGATGGTGGCTTCTTTCAAGGCGGTTCCCTTTGCTCAGTTTCACACAAGGACGCTCCAGCTCCATCTCTTGACGGCCTGGGACAGGTCTCCGCTGTCATTGGATCAGTCTTTTCTGATGTCCCCCCGGGTTCGGCATTCCCTTCGGTGGTGGCTGGAACCAATCAATCTGATGAGGGGCAGATCCTTTCTGACCCCTTGTTGGGAGACGGTCACCATGGATGCCAGCCTGTCAGGTTGGGGGGGGGGGGTTTGGAAGGATCTTCAGTTTCAGGGACTGTGGGGGCCTCAGGAGGCTCACGATCCCATCAATGTTCTGGAGCTGAGAGCCATCAGGTTGGTTCTGGTTCACTTGACTCATCATTTACAGGGTTTGCCGGTTCAAGTTCGGTCGGACAATCGGACAGCGGTCGCCTACATCAATCACCAAGGAGGGACTCGCAGCAGGAGTGCCCTCAGGGAACCTTGTCCTTGATCCTGGCTTGGGCAGAGAGCAATGTCCTGTGCATCTCGGAGGTGTACATTCCGGGAGTGGAGAACACGGAGGCGGACTCCCTGAGCAGGTACTCATCTCGCCGGGGGGAATGGTCTCTCTGCCCCAAGGTGTTTCGGTCACTTTGCCACAGGTGGGGGACTTCGGAGGTGGACCTCTTTGCCTCTCGTCACAATCACAAGCTTCCGGCATTCGTGTCTCTCTCGCGGGATCCGCTGGCTCTGGCAGTGGATGCCATGTCTCTGAGCTGGAGGGATCTGGGGTTTCTGTACCTGTTCCCTCCGTTCCCTATGGTGGGCAAGGTGGTGCGCAAGCTGGCTCTAGGGGGTGTGTCAGCAATCTTGGTGGCTCCAAGATGACCAAGACAGGTTTGGTTCGCAGACGTGGTAAGGCTGGCAGAGGATCAGTTAGATCTGCCCCTGCTGCCGGATCTGCTCACTCAGGGTCAACTACTCTACCCCAATTTACCAACACTGGCTTTGACTGCGTGGCTGCTGGAACCTCCATCTTGAAGGAGGAAGGTCTTTCTGATGATGTGATTCAGACTCTGGTTAGCGCTAGGAAGAGGTCTTCCTCTGCCATCTACTATAGGATTTGGAGGTCTTATATTGATTGGTGTGAGGTCCGGGCCTTGCCTTGCAGGGTGTTTTCTATCCCTAGGGTTTTGGAATTTCTGCAACATGGTCTGGACTTGGGTTTGCAGCTTAGTACGTTGAAAGGGCACGTTTATGCCCTGGCGGTTTTCTTTCAAAGGTCTTTTGCTCTTCATCCTCTGGTTAAGACCTTTTTTTTCCAGGGGGTTACGCATGTGCGGCCTCCTAGGAAGCCTTTGCTCCCAGTCTGGGATTTGAATTTGGTTCATTCTGCTTTTCAGGGTCCTCTTTTTGAGCCCTTGCAGGATATTGCTCTTTCTACGCTTACTCAGAAGGTTGCTTTTTTGGTTGCCATCACTTCCGTTCGGCGTGTATCGGAGTTGGCGGCTTTGTCCATTAAGGCCCCGTACTTTGAGAGGCATCAGGACAAGGTTTTTTTCCGCTTCAAGCCAGATTTCCTTCCTAAAGTGGTTTCTGCCTTTCATCTTAATCAGGACATTGTTCTACCCTCCTTGTGTCCTAAGCCCAGCAATGACGAGGAGAGGGTCTTGCATTCTCTGGATGTGGTTCGCTGTGTGAAGTACTATTTGGTGGCTACTTCTTCTTTTCGTAAGACTGACGCCCTTTTCATGGTGCCCTCCGGGCCTAGGAAAGGTTTGGCACCCGCCAAGTCTTCCATTAGTAAATGGATTCGCCAGGCCATTTTTGGGGCCTATTCTGCCAAGGGGAAGGTTCCCCCTTTTCGTGTTACTGCTCATTCTACTCGTGCTGTTGGGGCGTCCTGGGCTTTCCAGCATCAGGCCTCTGTTGAGCAAGTTTGTAAGGCTGCTACTTGGTCTTCCGTTC
This sequence comes from Gastrophryne carolinensis, assembly GCA_027917425.1. Classification (NCBI taxonomy): domain Eukaryota; kingdom Metazoa; phylum Chordata; class Amphibia; order Anura; family Microhylidae; genus Gastrophryne; species Gastrophryne carolinensis. Next base: position 59,773,381 of record CM051235.1, read on the forward strand.
ACACTTTTTCCAAGTTTTACAAGGTTGATATGCGGGCCTCAGCGGATGCTGTTTTTGGCCGCAAAGTTCTGCAGGCTGCAGTAGTTTAAGTTTGTGCATTATTGCCTTGTTTTGGATCCCCGCCCTTTCTGGACACTGCTATTGGATGTCCCAAGTGTAATGACTATTCTGAAGCCGGGTGTGTGACATACTTGGAATAATACCATTTTGTGATTACTCACCTGTAAAATGGGTATTATAAGTATGTCACACACCCCTCTTCACCCCGCCCTTTGGTATTCTGGATCCTTTATATGGTGAACCTTTTTTACTGTTACTTTTGGCTCTTCCTGGTCCCTTTACTGCTGTCTTAATACTGGGGAATGAGTGGGAGGTCCCAGGTATTTATGGACCGGGAGGGGCTCCCTTTTTTTCATGACATCTCTGCAAGATCGCCCTCTACAGGTCGGTATAACCCAAGTGTAATGACTATTCTGAAGTGGGGTGTGTGACATACTTATAATACCCATTTTACAGGTCACAAAATGGTATTTTTAAGGGTTAAACCATTAAATAAAAAGAAAGCGCTCTGGGGCTCCACTATCCAACAAGACCAGCCCGAGCACCAAATATAGGGGCTTGTAGACCAGGACATGTGGCCAGCCCCTGGCCTAAAAGGATATAAATCCTCACGGGGTCCCACTCCTGGGCTTTGTGGATGCAGGAAATGGGGCCGGTGTCAGAAGTGGCCTTTTACATCGGAGATGACCTCATCCCGCGTCACCTTTAAAAGGCCCCTCCCTGCGTCGGCCATACAAGCTGTCAGAAACAGGTGTTCTCTGCCTTATGTAAAACCTGGGAAGGGTCTAGACCCCCGCTGCTGCATCCCAGGTGGCCGTTTCTTCTTTTTTTTTTAATTAATTTTTTTTTATTTTTAATATCGAGGAAAATGTCAGCAACATAAACGTAGGCAGCTGCATAGATTCTACATAGCTGGCACAGAAAGGGTTAAATCTGAATCTGAGTGGTAATTTTTAGTCCCCCCTCAACTGCCTTTGTCCCTAGTCTGAATGATCCACCCCAAAACAACCTAAGCCATGACTCCTTTGTCAGAGGTTTGCTAGGGGGTCGCTGCTGTAGCTCTTATTTAAACGTGTCCAAATATTAAGATTACTTGCCCATGATTCAGTCTAATCTACTTATCCTCTTAGAGATGCTGACCTGGAGCAAGCAAAAGGCTTAGAAAGCCAGAGAGCCAGAGCTGCTTATTAGCGCACTTTATCCAGGTCCTAAGAGGTCAAGTGGCAGGCAAAAAAACTTTTTACATGCTGTTGAAGGGCAGCAGGAAAATATGAGGTTTTGCTGGAGGGGGGGGGTGCCCCTCTCTGGGGGTGGTGTTTAATTTGGGCATTTCTGTAAAAAAACGCTAAGTTAAAAAAAAACAAAAAAAAAAGGGAGGTGGAGACCAAATCTCTATAGACCTGAAACAAAGATTTGGTTAAGACTTTTGTTCCCTGAGCCTCACATCTGGGGCCTCTGCTAGGTGCGGTATATCACGGTGCTCTGCTGCTCTTCAACTCGCATATCAAGTCCTATCCATTATGGTGGCTACTCTAGTTAAACTCTATGCAGTGGGGGTTATAGCACCATCTTCTCCAGTAGTACTATAGTTTATCCCTGACAAATGCAGCAGTGTGATGGAGGCTGGGGGATTATTGCAGTTTAGTTGTGCCAACTCAACTGCACAGATTTCTCGTTGAAGCAGATGCCAGAAGAGTGGTATGTAGGCCAGTGCTTCCTTGAAGTTTATGGGTGGGGGGTTGTAAACTGTATTGATCCACCTGTCCCAGGTTGGTCAGGAATGGAGCAGACTAGGGGTTCTACAGTAAGGGGCATTGCGGAAAAGGGGGTTCGGGCACAGAAGTGCAGATCCAGCACTATGCCTTCTCCACATGTCAGTGGTCCCAATAAAAAGATACCGTAACTCTATAATATGCCACTTACTAAACACAGCTAAAGCATGCATGCCACAGATGACAGATGTGGAAAAGTGTAGAACCCCTGTTACATTGTGGTTCCAGAGAGTGAGCGATATGAGGTTTGAAGGCCTCATGTCTTCAATAGATGGCAGGCATGAGAGATTTGTGGCAACCTGGTATAGTTGGATAGACTATACGGAGAGGCTATAAAAACTGATGGGGTTGGCATAAGGGAGTGCCCCCCCTCCTTTATCCATGGACCCAAATTTGATGGAAAGGGCTAATCTCCATGCTAGTTCATTTATTTGGCAAGGTTTGCTGGTAGATATTGTGATTTTGTTTTTTGGGCATTCCTCCTCTGTTATAGCACCCTTGCATTGTGGAAGGCGATAGCTTGGATGCCTGTAATGTTTGTTGTAGTTGAGCTTGTATGGCTGAAAAACTAGAATGATAAGCTTTACTTAAAGTGGACCAAAACCCAGGATAGTCAAAAGTTTTCATTATCATTTCATTCAAATCATTAAAGTGGACTTTCCCTTTTAAAAGTGAGTGTCCTGAAAGCATGCTTGACTTTTTATTTTCTGCAGAACAAATATTCCCCTGACCAAGCTGAGGCCTCAGATAAGCTTGTTAATAATTAGTAGCAAGAGGCAGGTCTGAGTCACAGGGACAGTCCAGAGAGCAGCGGACAAGCGCAGACCATGTACGTGATCGAACAGCTCTCATGTGACTGCAGCGTTTTTTCTTAGAGGAGAGGTCATGGTGAGCGTGCTCTACCTGGACTGATAAATTGCCAGAGCGGCTATGGTCTTTATACACTGGTCTTCTGGTGCCAGAGTACTGTGGTCTGTTAACAATGTAATATATTTAGTATGATCCTAGCATGGGGATTTTGCAGGTACCCCAAAATATGCCTGTAGGGAAGTATTTTTACGTTTACCGAGTTTTTCGTTCTGCAAAATGCACCTCACAATAAGACAAAGGGTTTAGAGGATAAAAATAAAAAGAAATTCGGAGTCAAATCACCCCTTTACAGGCAGCGTGCGGCATTCACCTTTACAGGCAGCGTGCGGCATTCACCTTTACAGGCAGTGTGCGGCATTCACCCCTCCAATCCCTTGTGTAAGAAGGGAGTGCAATGGAGGACCAGCAGTTAAACCTATACTTCATGCGTGGCTGCCAGTCTTCCAATGCCCAGCACTACACACACCCACACCCACACGCCATATCATACCTGACAGGCTTCCACACTGCTGATCCCGTTAGTTGGTGTCAGTGGGTGGGCGTGGCCTATTTGTGGCCAGGTCTGTAAATGACAAGCCCGTTTATAGTCCCCTACCTGGGCGTTTTATGGAGGGAAAATACAGTAACTACTTAATAATAAATAAAAAAAAGAAAAAAATATGTATAGTTTCCACTCCCACACACCTACTCTATCCATTTCAATGGGGTGGGGTGCCAAGGTGGAATTGGCACACCCACTCTATTGCAATAAATGCGCTGGAGGACAGAGTATCTGGTTATCGGATATCCGTTAAAAAGGTGGCGGTGCTGCACTGATGGGGACAAAATGTAAGTATAGACTTTTTTTAATGTTATTCCTGGACAGAGAAGCCACTATCGTGCATTTGTTTGATGGAGAAAGGGATGAGCTGTGCAGTAGGGTGATTCATGTCTGTTGGTGGAGTTTCACTTGTAAGGAAAGGCTGATGAGCACAGAACCCCATAAATGGAGCCCTCCCCAACCATAACCATTTTCCTCGGATGCAGTGATTTTTAGCTTGTTTTAGAGCAGGGAGGTCCTGTGGCACATCATAGAGTCTATACAGGCAACCTAAAGTCCCCTGCCACCTAGTCCTGATCTCCTGTCACTAGTGCCTCCACGAAGGACAATCCCCCCCCCCCCCCCAAAGCCGTCACTTATCATTGCAATGGAGGGGACTTGTCAGGCTTTGGCACATGTTTCCTGAAGCTAAAATAGATAAATATTTTCTATGTGTATTTCTGCTATGGGAATGGCTTCATGTACTTTGTACATTTTAGTAAATTGTGATAAGATTCTCAGGAACTTCCCACTGATCCTCCCTGCAGCTGTCTAGGGGAAATTCCTGGTACTGGCTACAGCTAGAGTGCCGATCCTCTTCAGCTGATGGTGGCTCCCCTATGTGCATACACATCTAGGCTCTGAAATCTTAAACACACAAGGAGCAGGCTGGAAAAGTATTTCAAATATTCCTAAAATGTGCCTGTGCTTTGCTGGCCTCCCATCACAACAGTTACTGCCAACCCTTCCACTGCCAGCAGCTAGATTATAGTCATAAGCCACTTTAGGTAGAGATCTATGGCGGAGCATCCCGATTTAGCTTCCCCAATGTGTGTAACCCCGTAAACTGGGGATGTGGCCGGTGAATAAATCGCTGGCTGCTTCCCCTTATATCTGCACCAGCCGTTCAGAAATGCCTGGCTCGTGTACACACCAACCAAGGGAAGCGGGGAATGTGGCTGTGAATGTGCAGTGGATTCTGGGCAATTTAACACATCCTGGATGTCACAATTCATGACTGTTTCTCTTTAAAGTGCACCAAAACCCCGGATTTTGACTATCCTAGGCTTTGGTCCTTGCCTCCGGGGCACCGCGATCGGTAATGCCCGCTGTGTGAAACCTAGGTCGCCCAATCTGACTTACACTTCCCTGGTCCTATGGTGCATGCGTGACCTCTTGGATCCGCTCCCGTCCCTTTGTCTAAGAGCTAGCCTAAGGCAAATGGATCCAAGCATGCTTGCGGCTTACAGGGAGCATGCCCGTGCCGACCATTCACAAATGCCTAGTGTGGGCACGCACCCAGCTAAAGGGATTGGGGTGATACAGCCGCTGATTTAAGATTCCCCACTGTGTGTAAATCATAAACTCATCTTTTCCTCGCTCAAACAGCACATGGCCGGGTCACATAATCGATCACTGTTGCTTTTCTATTCTGATTTTCTTTTGCCATACTGCAAGGCAGTCTGAATGAAGCAACGCTTCCCCACACCTAGCAGTTGGCGCTCCTGCATCGGCAATTCTTAAAGGGAGCGGATGGCTGTGTGATTATCTCTGGCTATACACTGGCATAGCACCCTCAGTGCTCTTTGTGAGCTTGAGCAATAAAGCCTCGAGATCAAAAAGAAAATAGTTATTTCTGGTCCGGTCTGTACATATTGGGTTTTGATGGTGAAGAAAGAATTGGATTTGCATTGTAGGTTGGAAGAACTGGGACTGAATTGGGTTGAAGGACCTATAAACCAGGTAAGGGCTTAAGTCCTATATTCAGGATTTTGGGATTGCTAAATGGGGTCCCTACGGGGCATCTTCATTTTTGGATGGCCAGTCACGTCAAAGTAAAAAACAAGCCCAAAACATGCTAATGCTCCCTTCCTGTCCCCTCAAGGCGCAGAGAAGCCTGTCTATGCCAGTCCTTCTCCCCCCCCCCCCCTCCCATGGCATTGCATCCCCCATTGCAGGTGCAGCGGTTTACAGTCTCCCATGGGAAAGAGTAGTGCAGGTAAGATGAGGAGGAGGACAAAGCAGCTGGGGGAGGCTTGTGTCCCTATGATTGAAAGCTCAAAGCCTGTCTAGGCAATCAAAGCTGTTCTCAACCCTTCACATAAGATTCCATGATCTTTATGCCAAGAAAATCTTAATCACTTCTGAATGTATAATATCCAGGTGCATGCTGTCAATTCAGCTCACATCAGGGACTGAGCTTTCGTGGGTGGTAATGGGAGCTTTTTTTTGGAAAGCATTTATTGCTTTCTATATCAATATTTTCAGGATATTTTTGTGTGATGCTGGAATGGGGTTTATAGTATGTGGTTGGGGGGTGTATTTTGTGAAACAAAGCATGAATGGTTCTAGTGCTGTATGCCCATGTTATCTAAAAAGCAGGAAATACATTCTCTCATTTCCTCTCCCAGGAATACCCAGAGCCCTTCATATTGAACTGAAAATAGGGAGGAATGTTCCCACTCTCTTTGCTGGTTTAGTATCTCTGCAGTTCCTTACGTTGATAGGTAATTGGTGGTCAGGGAGTTCTCGGGTGTATGTATGTGTTTATATATTCCATTCATTCATTAAATAAATGGTGTTCTATCCTTATAAGCATGTTTGTATTGTACAGTCTTGGAGATGGAAGACTGCCAAGCAGGGGCACACATCCCTATATGGTGCACACAGAGGAGACGCTAGCCACATGACTGTCAGTGTTGGCTTTACTTCAGTGCGCAATCACTTGTGGCCCACCATAACTCATTTGAGGGGCCAAATAGAACATTCTGCATTAAAAATCATAGTAGAATCCTAGGACTACCTGTAAAACCTGCCTCTTGAATATGCTATGAGCCCGATGGAGGCATGGGGGGGCTGGGAGAAAAGATTTAACGGTACTTGTGCTAAATGGAGTGTCAGGGAAAATGCGTATTTAGTGAATCCAGCTGATGCCACAGCTCTCCGGACGCATGCGTTATCTTTCCCTATCCCAGTCTGTAACCTGCCAATGGCTTATATTACGCCAGAAGGGCATACCTGTGAATGGGTTCTAATGAGCTGATGTTTAGTAGAACAAGGCCCCAGAGAAGCATGGTGAGCCCCTGACTACCCTGTCGTGGTACCTCAAGCACACACTTGACTTCTCCCAGATGGTATCAGAGAGGCCCTCACGCACCTCCTTTCTGTGGGGCGGACTATTCCCTCCCTCCCTTGGGTTTTGCTAATTGCCAAAACCTACCCAAATGCCAAATATTTTACTAATAGATGACCCAATGCAGGTCTACTAATATAAACGCAGATTTGTTATATTGTTTTAAAGAGTTCAGAGCATACCCAATAGAGAATGTTTTTTTTATTCTAAATTAGATATAAAAATAATATATAATATACTTTATATACAGAAAAGAAAGCTTAACAAAGGTAAAACTCCATGTGATATTACCTCAGAAACGACCATTGTCTATGGGATTCATCATCCACAGTAGTGTACCTCCTTCAGGCACACAAGGTAGGCTCTTGGCACCCAAGGTAATGCTTCTCTTTAAAGGGACTGAGCAGCAGCTATTGCCAGTACAAAGAAGCTAATTATTACCCAAACCCCTCAGCAGGTCTTCTCGCTTAATGATTGGATAATAATCAAAGTTGCAAGATTTCTTGGAGAACGCTCTCATATGTGTCAGAGATTTGAGGGACAGATTATAGTCTGCAGTTTAAACCTCGGCTAAGTATATGAACAATGGGTAGTCCTTCAGTGTTGCGGGTTAACACACAACACAAGACACAGACAGCAAAGCTAAGCCATATTGTTACAATATGTAACAAACACACCTTGAGGAATAGTTAGAGACAATGGCTGATCTCTGTTTCTCAATCACAAAGTCGAGTCAGAATATTAAAGCTTATACCATGTCATTTTTCAATAAAATATGTACATTTATATAAAGATTTCGCTGTGTAACACCTTGATGGGACCACTTTAATATCTTAAAAAAAAATATGTTGGGTTAGAATTTACTTTGGCCAGGAGGGTCGTATGACCCTGGTTTTGTTGGCCGGATACTGCACATCCGGTAAGATGCATCATAAACTGAGATCTCTGTATCTCAAGTTCTGAGGGTGCTAACCCAAATTGCATATTAGGTAATTAAAGGTCGTTACCTCCCAGCTCTGATTATGTACTTGGTCTGTGGTACGACTGTTCCGTGACCCTGTAGTCCTTGGTTCTGTGTTTAGGATATGGTCGGTCTGACCAAATCCTTTCAGGTCTGCGATATCGGAACAACTCTCTTCAGGTGGACTTTTACGGCACAGACACTTTGGACTGCTTTCCAGGCCAGATGCGCGGACTGACCCTTTCAGGCTGCAGCCCCACTGTGTCTTAATCTTGCCACACAGCTGGCCTTTCTCATGTGGTCTTTCCCACTTCCAGAAGAGAGGCCTTCCTGCTGAGGATAATTCCAGCAGGTGTTTAGGGCGGGCACGCCAAATTTGAGAGGGTGGAAATAAAGGGGGACTCTAGACTGGTATCAAGGGATTCAGACATTTTTTATATGATTAAACTGGATATTTCATTCAGGTACTATAAAGAATCACTTAATCTAGCATCTGTCGCTTCAGATGCTAAGTGTTCATAACAGCGGGATGATTTGGCTCTATAGCCTTTTTTTATTTTTATTTTTTTAGTGAGGGCCTGCATAGATGTAGCATGCGTGGGAGCGAATGGTAGTGACCAGTTTACAGAATGGTCCATAAGCCAGTCAAGTCACAGTGGTTCCTGGGATACCCATGGTTTGCTTGCTTGTACTTCCTATTTGGTCACTGCTAACAGGTAGTCTGTCTGAATCTCCCTATTGCAGTCACAGCCCTCTTAAAAGGGCCTTATGGTTGTTGAAGGCATTAGCCTCGATTCATCTTGCCGCTAAGCCCCGCCCCCGATCACCGACTTCAGCGCTGTCAGATGCCGGTGATCGGTGCCCGGGGAAGGAGGTGGCAGGAGATTCTCTGATCTCCTGCCTCCCCCTTCTCTGGATGCCGGTCACCGGCATCTGTCAGCACAGCAGGGAGGGACAAGAGCTTACAATCGGAGGTAAGTAGAGTAAAAAAAATGTTTTTTTTATTAATAAAATTATTTTGTCTGGTGTCTTTTTATTTTTTTTTACAATTAACCCTTTGTGAGCTGGTAAGGGGTCTATGAGACCCCTTATACCAGTTCACAAGGCTCTGGGTCTGGCAAGTCACCTGCGGCTAGTGGGTGACTTGCCATTAACCCCCAGCCCCCCATTACCTGCCTCCCCAACGGCCAGAGGGGGGCAGAAGGGCCCGGGCCACTAAGTGGCTATGCGAGCTAGTAGCCTGCAGGGCCAGAGGCCACCAACGCTGGCCCCTGCGCCCTGTTCTACAAGCCCCGATGGCTTGCCCGGGTCGGAAACGCTGGGTAGGGGGGGACCCTACGTCATTTTTTTTGGGGGGGGGGGGGGTTTAAGGGTTTTTAACCCTTAAAATTCCCCCAAAAAATGCCCTCTATGTCAATTTTTTTAAATTAACCCCTTATGTCCTGTGGCCCAGCTGGTAACAAATGCTTCCAGCATTTTGTGGTGTGTGTTTTTTTTTTTTTTTTTTTTACATTTTAAGTGGACTAACACCCAGGATTTTGGTCCCCCGGGGCCGATCGGGGATGCCCCATTGTGTGAAACACCCCCGATCACCCACAATAACTCACCTCACCCGGGTCCTACGGCACATGCGCGGCCGCTCGTCCAATCAGCGCGCTCAGAGCGGCTGAGTTATGGACGTCTAAGAGACGTCTAAGCTCAGCCGCTCTGAGTGCGCTGGCGGCCGCATCCCCCACTTCCCTCTAACAGGGAGCGTGCCCGCACCGGCCATTCATAAATAGCCAGCCCTGCTAGAGGGATAGTGGGAATGCGGCCCGCGCATGCGCCGTAGGACCGGGATTCAAGTAAGTGGTAGCGGGTGTTCCGGGGGGGGTTTCACACAGAGGGGCATCCCGATTTTGGATGCCCCGGGGGGAAGGAATAGAATGGTCAAGGAATCTTAAAGATTCCCGGGCCGATCAGCCCTGGGTTTTGGTCCACTTTAAGCCATTGTGAACTTGTAAGGAGTCCATGAAACCCCTATACCAGTTCGCAAGGCTCGGGGGCTGTCAAGTCACCTGCGGCTAGCGGGTGACTTCCCATTAACCCCGGCCCCCCATTACCTGCCTCCCCGAAGCCCAGGGGGGGCAGAAGGGCCCGGGCTGATTTAGGCGGTGCGGGCTTGTACTTGGCAGGGCAGGGGGCTGCCAAAGCTGGCCCCTGCGCCCTGTTCTACAAGTCCTGCATAGCTGATCCCCGGGCTGGTTATGCTGGATAGGGGGGACCCCATGTCATTTTTTATGGGCATTTTTAAGGGTTTTTAACCCTTAAAATTAAAAAAAAAAATGGGGGCTACCTCCCCCCCCCGGGAAGGGGAACCCCACGCCAATTTTTTTCTTGATTTAACCCTTTATAGTGTGGATTGTAGTTGTATTTTATTTTTACATGTTATAAAGTGTTTTTTCAGTTTGGGATGGTCTTACAAACAAGATATTTCATGTTAAAGCCTAAACTCTGCCGCAAAAATAAAATATATGATTTTCCTGGAAATTCCTGAAAAAATCACAGTTAAGCATAGCGCAAAATGGTGAAAAATGACCTTTCAAGAGAGGGTGACAAAGCCTCAAGTAGGCTGGCAGTTAAAAGGGTTAGTAGTACCTATGCATGTTGGGTATTCTGCTTGGGGGATTTTGCGCTTTCAGATTTAGCTTGTTTTTTCTTGTTTGCATATTGATATTTTAGGAAAACTCATTTTTTATTCTGCTTTATTATACATTTTTTAAGGAAACCCTGTGCGACCAAAGAATTCTTTGAGGGATTACTTCCAGAAATATGGGCCCACTACAACAAACTGGGTACGCTTAGAAAGCTTATCATGTGTACTTTCAGGGAATGTATGGTTTGTGGCGGGTATTCCAAATGTAAAGGGTTGTTTTGGTAGAAAAAGCGCAAGGTGCCACTTTGTCTGCAGAGCTGAAATTTTTACTTTGGGGTATTTGGCAACTCTTCCCTTGACAGTAGCAATGCATGTTGGGTATCGTTTTGTTCGGGGGATGTTGCTTTTTTAGATTAACTTGTTTTTTCTTGTTTGTATCTAGTTTTCTTTAGAAAAATGTGGCTTTGATTCTGCTTTTTATCCCTTTTTTAGGGGAGCTCTGTGTAACCAAACAATACATTGAGGGAGAACTTCCAAAAACTGTGGCAACATAAACAAGCCTGGTATGCCTAAAAAGCTTGAGGTGTGTATTTCAAGAGAATATATAGTTTGTTGGGGGTATTTCAAATGTAAAGGGTTGTTTTTATTGAAAAACTGCAAGGTGCGCATAGCATAGCTGTATTTGATCTGAAAATCTCTTAAAGCGCTGTTTCAGTTTGGGGGAGTCTGCTGGGCAGGAAAGGGCATCTATCAATACATATGTGGTACCGTTGTAACGCAATAAGATTTTTTTTTTGCACATATCTCACCCCAAAATATTAAGAATACACTTAAAAAATTACAAACAAGACATTTCATGTTAAATCCCAGACTCTGCTGAAAAAAAACTATATATAATTTTTCTGGGAAATCCCTGAAAATCTCTTCAAAAATCACAGTTGAACATGCATAGTGCAAAATAGTGAAAAATGGTCTGGCAACAAAGCGTAACAAAAACTCCAGGTAGGCTGGCGGTTAAAGGGTTAAGGATCCAAAAGGGAAGATGGAGAATAGTGCTAAGTGATTTAGCTAAACATTGTAGTAGAAGTGAGGGTGGCAAATATGTAGGCGAGCACTTTAATGAGTTAAGTTTGTAGTGTGCATCCGCTAGATTGTAAGGATTTCCGTCTGGACGAACATTTATTGAAAAAGGGAAACAGAATCGCACGGGAAACGTAAAGGATTCGTTGGAGGATATGGTGGGAAAAGGGCAAAAACGAAAGCCTACGTTGTAACATGTGAAAATGAAACTGAAAGGTCACGCTGGAAAATGACATCCTCGTATTCGTAATCTGCCGTACGAACGGACGGAAACTTTACAGAAGGTTTTCAATGCATGCATAGAATCGCTCGTACACTCATACGAGAACGTAAACATTTCACAAAAAAAACAGATCGCCACTAAAACGGAAGTTTTTTTTGTCTCTCTGAATCGAGCCTATTGTCATGACCAAAAACTATACATTTGTCCCCCCGCAACTCCTCATGTCTGTTAGTGATATCAGAGAACTAGCACAGAGTCTGCTGTGTCTTCAACCTCTGCCTCATCAAGGCTGGATTTGCACCCCTCTGCACATCCATTCCATTCATTGAATTGAAGGGTATGTGCGGAGGTGATTCCTGTACTGGCATGCCCTACAGATTGCTATTAATGGAGTTTGCATGCTGAGGGGCAAGATTCCATCTTGATGGCAGCTGCCATGTTTGATGGATGCTGAAGTGGCGGTTCTTTGGTATCTGTAAGTTGGACCCGGACGGAGGAGCTGCAAGAAATTTTGTTTCCCCTTTTTTGTTAGTGTCTTAAACTACGTGGATGGTTAGTTAATAATTAAAAGAAAAACCTGATCTTCCTGTAACAACTTTTGCCTATTCCTAGTTAAAGGGAATGCAGAGGCAAAATCAAAAATCACCCAATACTCCTGCTGAAACAAAGGGCCATAATGTGTTTTTATGAAAATACAATTCTGTGATTACTCACCTGTATTATTGGTATTATGAGTATACAGTACGTCCTGCTTCGAATCTAATACTTACAGATGGAGCTGGACTGCAGAAACATCGAAAATAGGCTCCTCCCGGCCCCTCAAATACCCAGGGATCTCCCACAAATCCCCAGCATTGAAAAGCAGTTAATGAGAAGCTGGCAGAATTAAACAATCCAAACTATCAACTATAACAATGATAATAATCACCATACAGGGGATCCAAGAAAATGCTAACCAAGGGTGGGTTGGAGCAGGACGTACTGTATACTCATAATACCAATTCTACAGGTGAGTAATCACAGAATTGTATTATTCTAAGTATACAGTACGTCCTGCTCCAAATCTAATACTTACACTTGGGACATCCAATAGCAGTGTCCATAAAGTAGGGTGGGATCCCCAATAAAAATCAGCAGCAGTTTAAACCACTGCCGCCTGCAGAACCTTTCGGCCAAAATCAGCTGAGGCCCTAACATCAAACATCAAAACTTTGAAAAGGTATGAACAGAAGACCAAGTAGCGGCCTTGCAAACTTGTTTAACAGATGCCTGGTGCTGAAAAGCCCAAGAGGCACCAATAGCACGAGTGGAATGAGCAGTAAGGCGGAAGGGAGGATTCTTCCCCTTAGCAGAGTAGGCCTGAATCACAGCCTGACAAATCCACTTGCTGATAGTAGACTTGGCAGGAGCCAAACCCTTCCTAGGACCAGAAGGGACCACAAAAAGAGCATTAGTTTTCCTGAAAGGTGCAGTAGCCACCAGATAGTACTTCAGACACCTAACCACATCCAAAGAGTGCAAAACCCTCTCCTTAGCATTGCTAGGATTAGGGCACAAAGAAGGAAGAACAATATCCTGATTCAAATGAAAAGCAGACACTACCTTAGACAGAAAGTCAGTCAGGTTTGAAACGAAATACAACCTTGTCCTGGTGTCTCTCATAGTAGGGGTTCTGAATGGAAAGCGCCGCCAACTCAGACACACGCCTAACAGAAGTGATAGCCACCAGAAATACAACCTTGAGCGTAAGAATGGCCAAGGCAGCATCCTGCACAGGTTCAAAGGGAGCACCCTGCAAGGCTGACAGAACCAAGTTCAGATCCCAAACAGGCACCATAGGCTTATGTGGGAGGCGCACATGAGTGACCCCCTGGAAAAAAGTCCTGATCAGAGGGTGCTGAGCAAAGGACTTCTGAAAAAAATAGCCAGGGCAGAAACCTGACCCTTCAGAGTACTGAGTTGGAGCCCCATCTCCAACCCATGCTGCAGGAACTCCAGAATGCTGGGAATAGAGAACACACGACAGGGAAGAGACTTAGACTCACACGAGTCAATGTAGGCACGCCAAACCCTGTAATAAATGGAAGAGGAAGACTTCTTCCTAGCTTTAATCAAAGTATCCACAACCGAGGAAGACAGCCCCTTCTCCATCAAGATGGAGGTTTTAGCAGCCAAGCCGTCAAAGCCGTCGAGTTTGTAAATTGGGATGGCCTAGCGAGCCTTGAGTGAGCAGATCTGGCACCAAGGGCAGAGCGTACTGATCTACTGCCAGCTGTACCGCGTCTGCGAACCACACTCTTCTTGGCCACCTGGGGGCCACCAGAATTGCTGGCACCCCTTCCAGAGCAATCTTGCGCAGAACCCTGCCCAGCAGGGGGATTGGAGGGAAGACATACAGGAACTGAAAGTCCTGCCATGACATTGCTAGCGCATCCGAGGTCAAGGCCAGAGGATCCTGGGACAGAGAGACAAAAGCTGGGAGCTTGTGATTGTGGCGGGACGCAAACAGATCCACATCTGCTTGGCCCCAACGGTGACACAGAGATTGAAACACCCTGCTGCATAGGGACCATTCTCCCTGGCGATAGGTCCCCCTGCTCATAGACGCCACCCCCGGGATGTACACAGCTGAAATGCAGGGGACATTGGCCTCCGCCCAAGTCAGGATCAGAGATGCTTCCTGGAGGCCCCCCTTGCTCCGGGTCCCTCCCTGATGATTGATGTAGGCAACTGCCGTCTGGTTGTCCGAGCGCACCTGAACAGGCAGGCCCCGAAAGTGAGTAGTCAAGTGAGCCAGAACTAGCCTGATCGCCCGCAGTTCCAAGACATTGATAGGTGTGTGGGCCTCCTGAGGGCCCCACCTCCCCTGGAACCGCAGGGACTTCCAGAAACCCCCCCAACCTGACAGACTGGCATCCTTGGTGACCGTCTCCCAGGAAGTGGCAAGAAAGGATCTGCCCCCCAACACGTTTCTTGAGGCCATCCACCATGAGAGGGACCTCCTGACCAGGGGGGAGAGCACACAGACCCTGTCCAGGGACGCTGGGTCCTTGTCCCATACAGACAGTAGGTGAAGTTGCAGAGGCCTCAAGTGGAACTGAGCATAAGGGACCGCTTCGAAGCATGCCACCATCAGGCCCACCAGCTGCATCCCCTGCCTGATGGAGGGATGAGGACAAGCTAGGAGGGACTGAGCCTGTGCAATCAGACTGTCCACCTTCTGTTGAGGGAAGATCCTTGCCTGAACTGTATCCAGATTCATTCTTAGGAATGGAGTTACCAAGGAAGGGGACAGTGAGGACTTGGGGTGGTTGATCACCCATCCAAATGACTCCAGAGTGAACACCACCAGCTGAGTATCCAACTCTGCCTGATGTAGAGACTGGGAAGTGATGAGGATGTCGTCCAGATAGGAAAGCACGCGGTCGCCCTGCCATCTGAGCAGAGACATCACGCCAGCCAGCACCTTGGTGAACACCCTGGGAGCTGAAGTGAGGACAAAGGGCAAGGCCACAAATTGGTAGTGTTGATCCATCAGAGCGAACCTGAGGAACCTTTGATGACCTGGGAACACAGGAATATGAAAATAAGCATCTTTGATGTCCACGGAAGTCGTGAAATCCCCTTGGCGCAGGGAACTGATGGCAGAGCGCAGAGTTTCCATGCGAAAGCGCCTGCCCCTGACAAACTTGTTGAGGATCTTCAAGTCCAGGATGGGCCTGACTGAACCATCTTTTTTGGGTACTGTGAATAGGTTGGAATAAAAGCCCTTGCCTTTTTCTCTTAAGGGGACCTGACAGATGACCCCCACCTTCAGGAGGCCTTGCACTGCTTGCACTAGCTCCTGAGCTGACACAGGATCCTGAGGAATCCGAGATCTGATGAATCTTGGAGGGGTATCAGCAGCAAACTCCAACTTGTAACCGGAGGACACAACCTCCTGACTCCACCGGTCCGAGACATGAGGCCTCCAGACGTGAACGAAGTGCTGCAGCCGTCCCCCCACCCGGATGGGTGAGGGCGCCTCATCATGCCTGAGGGGGCTTGGGAGAGGATTTTGCTTTGGGACCCCAGGAGGAGCCAGGACGTCCACGTTCTCTGCCTCTACCCCAGAAATCTCCCTGGGCCCCAGGGAAAGGAAACCCCCCTTCCCTGTCTTGCACCACGGTAAGGGGAGGAGAAGGAACCCTGGCCCCGAAAGGGCCGAGATTGCCGCCTGCGCTGGGATAACCTGCCTCCCTTAGCAAAAAGGTCCAGGCGGTCCCCAAACAGGTGCAGTCCTTTAAAGGGAAATCCAGTGAGGGCCTTCTTGGCAGCGTTGTCAGCAGCCCACTGGCGCAGCCAAACCGAGCGGCGTATAGCCACCACAAGGGCAGAAGTTCTGGCACACATTCTGATGGTGTCATCCAATGCTGAGAGGACAAAATTTACAAAAACTGGAGAGTGCATTTAACACCTCACAAGGCAAATCATCAGGGCACTATCAAGCATATTTCTGATAAGGGTTCTAGTGGCCACAGCAGTAATGGCAGAGGCACAGACCGGGCGCAGCGCCGTCCCCGCACATGCAAAGGCGTGGGATGCCAGCTGGTCAATGCGCCAGTCCTCAGCATCCCGCAAGGTAGTAGAGTCAGGGGAATGCATGACAGAGGTGTTAGATAGCCCTAGGATCGGGGCATCCACCTCGGGGGGGGGGGGGGGGGGGGGGGATGACCAACGTTTAACCACCTCAGCAGGAAAGGGATGCTTCCTATAGCAACTCTTTGGAACCCCGGGAAGTTTACAGGGGCGCTCCCATTCCTTGAGCACAAGGTTATGGAAATGTGCCTGCTCTGGAAATTCCAGACGTGATTTTGCTGTATGGGAGCCTCAACAGGGAGAGAGATGGACAGAACCTCAAAAATCTGGGTCAATAACCTGGGGTCAATAATCTGGTGTCATCTGGGGCCCAGGGGTCAGAGCCAGAATCGTCATGACCCCTTGGTCTCTCATCAGATGAGCCTGAACCAGAAAAGAGCTCCCCTTCATCAGACGGGGTATAGGCACAAAGATTCCAAAACTCCTCATTTCCCATAGGGAAAACAGTGACATTAGGCGTCAAGTGGCGCTTCTTTGCAGGGGCCTTACGCGCTAAGGACTTAGCAATCAACTGCTCAACAGTAGCCAGTCTAGAAGACACATCAGGCTGAGAATCCCCACTAGTATGCAACTCAGCAGGAGTGAGATTTAAGCTTGGGGGAGTAGGTGAAGTGAAACGAGGTGCAGCCACTGGCAGGCCAGATTGCAATGTAAGCACCTGCTCAGTGCAGGGTACACAGACCCTCACCTTGTCAGCGTCAGCATGAGGCTGCCCACACGCTACACACAGCCGGTCTTGTCCCGAAGGGACCCCTGTTACATTATCCTGGGATGCCTCCATATGGTGATTATAGCGGCGCTATATAGCAACCCCGGATGCCCCAATAACCCACTAGGGAAGTGGGAGTATTATTTTTACAAGGCCTATAAATTATATACTAATACAGGGCCGGGAGAAGCCAAAAGGGTTCGCCCTGCCTAAAAGACATAAGCAGACAAGACCTGTAAGCACACAGTAACAAAAGTGAAAGATATAAAGCCACCCGCGAGGGCACTTACAGACTGCGGTAAGTAGGGGTCCGTCGCGCATGGGCCAACAAAGCAGGATAAAGATGGTGTCTGTATACCTCGAGGGGCCTAGACGGGCCCCCCCTCCCGAAGAGCGTGAAGCCAGAACGTGCAATCAGCCAATGATGGCGCACCAGTGCCTGAGGTAATGCCGCCGCCAAGCGCGGAACCAAGTCAGCGCGTGGCGGTGCCAATTTTTAAAAGACCAGTAAAGACAAGTCAGCGCGGCGGCTGACACAAGACTAAACAGAATGGAAAAAAAGTGTAAAACACAGAATGCATAGCATACATATTTACACCCCCCCTCTTTTCCCCCGAAGGCTACAAGGAGGATGAGGGAGGACAGTGGCCACTTAAACAGGGCCCACCGATGGGCAGGGGCAAGGGGGCACTAGTGCGAGAGGGGCATCCCATAGAGGCTCACTATAAGCCTGAACCGCCTACCCTTTGGTGGGGGATTGCGGTGGAGCAGCGCTCCTAAGCACCTAACAGCGGTGCTGCCTACCTTCACCCGACCAGCGCAGCCAAGGCTGGGAGGCATATTTCTAGTGGAACGGGTGGGAATTGTCCTACAGGGCCGCAGGCTAATAGCCCCGCTCACCTGCGAGTAGAGAGCCATTTCTCGTCCTTCGCAGCCAGACTGCAGAGAAATTCTGGGGATTTGTGGGAGGTCCCTGGGTATTTGAGGGGCCGGGAGAAGCCTATTTTCAATGTCTCTGCAGTCCAGCGCCATCTGGCGGAGTATATCCCAAGTGTAAGTATTAGATTCGGAGCAGGACGCACTGTATACTTAGAATATACGGATTCTGCATGGGCACAATTAGTTCAAAGGAAGTGAGCAATGAAATGCAAGGGTCATCTGATATAATTAAATAGTTGGATTTTGTTTTCCCCAAACGATTCCCCTTTATGATGTAAATATTGGTATAAATATGACAGTGACCCTTCACATTCACAAGCAGAAAAAACTCTTCATTAAATGTCACCCGTCTAACCAAGATAGTAGTGCCGCACTGCTTTAAACAGATTAAAATGGACAAATCCCTAGGTCCAGATGGCATACATATGCATATTTTAAGGGAGTTGTGTATAGTAATAGACCAGACATGATTTTTAATATTTTGAGATTCCATAATGATTTAGAACTGTTCCACAGGATTGGCACATAGAAAATGTGCTGCCAGTATTCAAAAAGGGGTCTAAAGTGGAACCTGGGGGTTATAGACCTGCAAGTTTTTTTTTTTGTTGTTTTTTTTTTACATCTGTGGTAGGCAGGTTTTCTAAGAGATGCTATCCTGGAGTATCTCAGTGAGTAATTTTATCAGCATGGATCTATGAGAAATTGCTGTTATGAGGAATTAAGTTCAAAACTAGACCAGGTAGAGTGCCATTGCATGCATTTCTAAAGCATTTGATACTGCGCCACATGCATGGATTGAGGGAAAACGTTTTACATGTGTAAATAATTGGATTACTGGAATATAGATTGATCAGTACTGGGCCCAATTCTCTTCATATAAATGGGCTGTAGGAGAGTGATTATGGCCTAGGGACCAAAACACAAACACCCCTGATCTGTCAATGAATTTGGACTTTCCATTTAAAATGGACCCCACTCCTTCATACTGTAAGCAAAAGCTTACCACCAAACGCTGGTCCTGAGGAGCTTAGCAAATTGAAATATGGTATTAAAGGCTTCAAGCCCATGCATATATAGCCTTTTGCTAGTGCTTTTCTTTGGATGTCTGTCTCAGCAGGCAGATAATTGTGAGTCACCGGGTCACAGGCTCAAATCCTGGTCTCTGACGTTGGCGTTATCTTTAGCTGCGTAGGTCCTGTGGTTACAGGAAATCATATATACTGGCTGCGTATGCGTGGGCTGTACAGCTTTTTCTTAACCCCTGCCATGCTTTCTCTCGCCACCATTGCATGTGTTGTGAGAACATACAGTACAAATTTGGCACAAGTATTGATTTACCCATCATGTTCTATGACCCTTTTCCTGGTAGGGATTGCAAATGCACATGTAAAGAAATACACAAAAGACATAGCCGGCAGTAGGAGCAATCTCTGGCTCAAAACTACTCTTATTCCGGCTCTGGCTTACTCATACACAGGGGCACAGTTACATTCCACATGACAACAAGAATTTCTTGCTTGAGTTAGGAAGATTTAGAAACCATTTAATCTTCTTCCTCTTGAGCTATGGGCAACTGAGGCTGAGCTTCTACGATGGGTCCAAGGCAGCAATAAAAGTTGAATCTACCCGCCTTACACATAGTTAAATAATGGATAAATAGTGTAAATAACCCAAATAGCAACAACGAAACAAATAAAATAGAAATGGGTATTTATGAGTTCATCTGGGTTCTAGGGAGTGCAAAATTCTATCAAATCAAGAGTTTGTAAGCTTTTACACTCCTAATAGGCAGTCTTTTGTTTTTAAACGGAGTTCCACCATGGAATGCCTCCACTGGTTATCCTTCTACCCCCAAAGAAGGGGGATCTTTTTACCCCCTTCTAGGAGGGAGGACCGGACTGGTGTCACACACCTTTCTAGGGGTATTCAAATATCCTTTTCTTATCTGCTTGGCAAATTTCAGGGGGAGGGTCGAAGAGTTGATGCTGCTCTCCAGCTCCCTGGAGTCCCAGTGGTCTGCCCAATCCCCCTGGCAGGTAATCGGCGGAGACCTTACCGTTTCATGGACCTCCTGTTGCAAACAATGCATTACTTTGTGTTCCACTGCAAGGAGTGATTGGTAATTCTATTATTCCTTGTGTTTTGCACTGTGTAAATACTTTCCATTCTAGGAAAGCACCTCTTTTCTTTTACCTTTGATTAAAAGCATAACATGGGTTTCTCCATATGGTGGCTTGCAACTCTGTATTAGGACTTGCCAAGTCACCCCCCCCCCCCCCCCATAGAGCCAAATAACGTCCTAGTGCTGATGGTAGCCAAAAGCTCGAAACAACACATGTCCATGGGTGAAAGGTTTTTGGCTGTGTAAATTTAATGTTAATCCTTGGCGTTGCACACTCAGTGGCAAATAAGTGCCTTGGATGACTCGGAGATTCAAAGAAATGATTTGCATATTCCCTCCCGGAGTGATGGGTGATTCCATTATTTTTTGTGTTGTGCGCTGTGCAAATTTTTTTCATTCTAGCAAAGCGCCTCTTTTTCCTTTACCTTTGAGTAGAGGGTATTTTTGTCTGGTTACCCCCTTAAATTACGCCTAACATGGGTCTCCCCACATGGTGGCTAGCTTGTGAATTTATGTTCCTAAGTCACTAAGGAGTTTATTCCCAGGTGGGAGGGGGTGCGAGGGGAATGCAGAGGTGGGAGTCAGGGTAATTGGAGATTAGGGAGTGGGGGAAGGAGAGCGTCACACACAGATACTGATACAGGGCAAATTGCAAATATTCTAACCGACAACTATTAACTTACATATACACCCAAGTGTCACAGGGATATATGTATCTGAATGATAGGAAAGCTATTAAATATGTAACTTGGCACAGCTAATCTTTAGTTCTAAAAAAAAAAATGGCTTCTCAGTTGACACCGAGGAAAGGTTGCCTACTGCCAAAATGTTTCCTTCATTTACCAACTGTGTAACATTTGCTTGTAATATCTGTATACACAATGTCCTGTTCACACTGACTTGTGTTACATTACCTACATGCATGATCCTTTTTTTTGTTCTTCAGGCGATGGTGGCTTGTTATCCTGGCAATGGCATGGGCTATGTACGACATGTAGATAACCCAAACCGAGATGGACGCTGCTTAACCTGCATCTACTACCTAAATCAAAACTGGGAAACAAAGGTAGGTCATGCCAAAATTACGAGCAGAGCGGCAAATATACGGCAGGCGACAGAGCTCAGAACGCCATATATTGGGAACGGGAGGTTAAAATATTGGGACGGGCTATCTCTCCCTCCTGCTGAAATTGTAACAAACAAGATGAGTCATTCTGAAAAGCCTGCCAGCACCTTGGTGTGAATTACATTGTTTTACAGTAATATAGCCAAGGTGCTTGAGTTGATTGTTTGTATTGTAATCAGCTGTGATAAATAGTAAAGCAGTCATGAGCCTACTTATTCTTGGTGTGCCACACACCCCGCTTCACTTTTAAATATTCTTCACTTATTGGGTTAACTCTCCGCCAGGTGACGTAGTGCAGAGAGGAAGTCTTGTAACGAGCCCCCTTCCGGCCTATATATACCTGGTACCTCCCTTCAATCACCAGTATTTTTCTCTCTGCTTGACGACAAGACAGAAGATTGAAGTCTCCTGCTTACAGGTAGGCCGGGGTTTTTACCCCGGCACCCCCCTTTTGGTCTATTTCTGCCCGGTTTGAGTGTTTATACCTTAAGGTGAAATGGAAGCCTCCCAGCCTAGGCTGCTCGCTGGGCAATCGGTAGACGGCACTATTGGTGCCTAGGAGCTTATCTCCTCCGCTCGACCCCCTCTTTTGGGGGCAATGCGGCTATCCGGCATGGTGATCCAGAAATGGGATGCCCCTGTCCCGAGGGTCCCCTTAGCCCCTTACTCTCCCGTTACGGTCCCTTCACTATGGGGGGGGGGGGGTAGAGGGTTGTGTATTATGTATGTGTTTTCACTGTATTACTGATCATAAACATATGTGTGTTAACTTTATGCATAGAAACAGACTGCACAGCATGGGTGCACTCAGTCTGATATTGGAGCTCCTCGGGCAGGTCCTTTTATTTACAGTGTGGCCAGTGTTTTGGTCAGCTTTAGGGGGGCGGTTGGGGCGGACCGCGCTGGGCAGGTTGGCTTGCCGCCTGAGTTCCTCAGCCCCCTCCCGCTTCCCCCCTCCCCTGTTGGTCTCCGTGCGGCAGCTGGTGTGGCTGCGCTTGTGCCTTTTCCTCCCCCCTCCTCCGCCGCCTGCCTGTGTGATTGATGCGGCTCAGCTGGTTGTAATCCCTGAATGAATTGGCCGCGCTGACCGGGCTTAAGGGGCGGTTCCCTGTGACGCGGTGACGGGGGCGTGGTGCCGGCGCTAGCGTCGTACGGCGGCCCCAGCCTCACTTCCTTCCTTTCTGGGTAAAAGGCGGTCACGTGGGGGGGCGCGCTGCAGCACATGGTTTTGTTTACTTTGTGGCTGCTGGCTGCTACATCGTCCCTCCGGCTCTGCGCTCGGCCTTGTCAGGTAAGCGGCCCCACCAGAGAGTGGGATTTTATGTCTATATTTTATAAATATGGGGGCGAGTTTTTTAAGGAGGCATTATTATTATTATTATGATTGTGCTCTTTTAAAGGCACCTTTGTGCCATGCATTAAATATGTTTGGATGTGTTACACTCATATGGGGATCTGATGGTTTGTTTTCCTTTCAGATTCTGGGTCCCTGATTATAGCGGCCCTCTGGCTCTATGTTGCCTGGCTAGTCTTTCTTTTTAAGAAAAGAAAATTGGGATATTTTTATATTTATAAAATATATACATATATATATATATATACATATATATATATATATATATATATATATATATATATATATATATATATATATATATTTAGATTATTAAGGGGGACCTTCCTTTTTAAAAAAAAAAAAAAAAAACCCTCCCTTCCGGGACATTTACTATAAGGGGGCATCCCGGGTTGGCTTATGCCTTAAAGCCCAGGGGGTGCGTAAGATGTGGGGCTTCGCTCCCAGCTGATGTCTTTATTTGCATTCCTTGTGCAAAGCAGAGCATTGCGCGTCAGTCTGTTGATCCGGCTGCTGGCCCGTCGCAACTTCCATCATCTCCTGCCTCTCCCTCCCTGTTCCGGACCCCACATGAAACTGTCAAAAGTGGGGATTCGCAATCCGAGGTGGCGGCAAGGTTGGCCAGCCTCCGGAAAGTATTGCCCGTTAAAGCAGGGTTGAAGGCCTCTGCAAAACGGAAGCGCCTGACTCCGGTACCTTCGGCTCCACAGGACGAGTTATGTGAGCCTGTGGAATGGTCCGATGGCTCCCCGGACGAGGAAGAATTCCTCTTGGAGTCAGATGAGCCGGCAGATCAGCTTGAGGCTGATGCGATTGGCGATTGGTCGGCGGGGGTTGCCCTTGACACCCCCTCCATTCTGGCTCAAATGTTTGAAATTTTGAATTTAGATCCGCCTGAGGCTGTCACCCTGCCAAGGGGCCAGTTGTTTAAAGAGCCTCAGCCGCGTTGGGTTTTTCCCAGACAGCACCACTTTGAGAGGGTGGTTCTTAAGGAATGGGAACATCCCACGCGGTTATCTGGAATCCCTTCCAGTTGGGAAAAGCGTTATCCCTTTCCGCCAGAATTGGTGAAGCTTTGGTCCGTCCCTCCTGACGTCGATACCCCTGTGCTAGGGCTTTCCAGCACGGCTATGGTACAGTCTGCTGAGACCACTGTCCCTAAAGATGGGGAGGATCGTCGGATTGACCAGTATGCTCGCCATGGTTTTATTTATGCTGGGTCAACGATGCGCCCGGTGTGCGCTTCGGCCCTTCTTCTATTGGCGGTTAGATCTGTAATCCAGGGGCTATACGAGGATCTCAATCCCGCTTGTAAAGAGTTTGCTGCACTTAAGCAGTGTGAATCTTTTGTGTCCTATGTTCTATCCGCTCAGGACGATGCGCTGGCTATGAGTAGCAAGACAGCGGCAATGCTGGTGGCTATTCGTCGGTCAGTATGGCTGCGACAGTGGTCGGCAGACTCAGCTTCTAAAAAGGTGCTCACAGCTCTCCCCTTTTTGGGGTTGCGTCTGTTTGGGGAGAGAATTGATTCAGTCGCAAAGGGTGGTAAGATGCCACAACGCAAGAGGCCTTGGCGTCCCTTTAGGGGGGCAGGTTCTGGTAGGCCTTCCTTTCGAGGATACAGAGCGGGTAGGGGGGCTTCCTTTCCCTCTACCAGTCGTACAGGTTGGACTCGGGGGAGGGGCCGTGGCCGTCCCGCTCAGTCCTGGGGCTCCAAGCCCAAACCTGCTGGTAAGCCCGCTCAGCAATGAGGGGCTGCCCTCACCCGTGCGGGTGGGGGGACGATTACGACACTTCTCCCAGGTTTGGAACCGGGAAGTTCCGGACAGATGGATCCAGGAGATAGTGTCGTCCGGTTACAAGCTGGAATTCGAGTCTCGCCCTCCTTCACGGTTCTTTCGGTCTCGGGTGCCCATCGATCCTTTGGCCGCACAGGGGCTACTGACGTCGGTAGAGAATCTGCTAGAGATGGCGGTCATCCGGCCGGTACCGTGCTTAGAGATGGGCCTCGGTTTCTACTCCAATCTGTTCGCAGTCCCCAAGAAAGATGGGTCAGTTCGTCCCATCTTGGACCTGAAGTTACTCAACAGGTTCATCCGGTTTCGGAAGTTTCGCATGGAAACCTTGCGTACTGCCGTCGGCTCTCTTCGGCAAGGGGACTTCATGACGTCCATAGACATCAAGGATGCTTACCTTCATGTTCCCATCTGCCACGCTCATCAACGTTTTCTTCGATTCGTGATGAAGGATCAGCATTATCAGTTCATGGCACTTCCGTTTGGCCTTACCTCAGCTCCAAGAGTGTTCACCAAGGTGCTGGCAGGGGTCATGGCCATTTTCAGATCTCGGGGCATTCGTGTCGTACCTTATTTGGACGACCTTCTCATCATGGCTCCGTCGCTCAATCAATCGGAGACAGACACCAGCATGGTGGTCTCCACGCTGGAAAGCTTTGGTTGGGTGATCAACTTCCCCAAGTCCTCCCTCGCTCCGGCCAGGGTGGTGTCTTTTCTGGGGATGCAGTTGGACTCTCATCAGCACAGAATGTTTCTTCAGGAGTTGGCTCGGGTCCTACTCTCCAATCCTCGGCCGTCCATCCGTCTGGGGATGAGGCTGGTAGGGTTGATGGTTGCCTCCTTCGAGGCAGTTCCTTTTTGCTCAATTCCACACGAGGACGCTTCAGCTTTATCTGTTGGCGTCTTGGGACCGGCAGACTCGGTCGCTGGATCAGCCCTTCCAGTTGTCCTCCCGGGTCCGGCAGTCCCTCCAGTGGTGGTTGGTCTCGACCAATCTCGTGAAGGGCAGGTCTTTCCTGACCCCCCTTTAGGAAATTGTCACCACGGACGCCAGTCTGTCGGGATGGGGCGGATTCTGGAAGGAGCTGCAGTTCCAGGGGCAGTGGGGACCTCAGGAGGCCCACTTACCCATCAATATTCTGGAACTGAGAGCCATCCGTCAGGTGCTTGCTCTCCTGACTCAGCACGTCCTGGGCCTTCCGGTCCAGGTGCGTTCAGACAATCGAACAGCGGTTGCTTACATCAATCATCAGGGAGGGACTCGCAGCCTGAGTGCTCTCAGGGAGGTGTCCCTGATCCTGACCTGGGCAGAGGCCCATGTTCCTTGTCTCTCGGCGGTATACATTCCAGGAGTGGAGAACCAGGAAGCGGACCGGTTGAGCAGGGGCTCTCCCCGTCTGGGAGAATGGGCTCTCCATCCTCGGGTGTTTCGCTCACTGTGTCTCCGATGGGGGACACCGGAGGTGGACCTGTTTGCCTCTCGTCACAATCGCAGGCTCCCGAACTTCGTGTCGCTCTCCCAGGATCCTCTGGCTCTGGCAGTGGACGCCATGTTCCTGAGCTGGGGGGATCTGGGATTTCTATACCTGTTTCCTCAGATACCCATGCTAGGCAGGGTGCTTCGGAAGTTGGCTCTGGAAAGGGTGTCCGCCGTTCTCGTGGCCCCAAGGTGGCCAAGGCGAGTGTGGTTCGCAGACATCGTTCGGCTGGCAGTGGACCAGGTCGTTCTGCCTCTTCGGCCCGATCTGCTCACTCAGGGTCGATTGTGTTACCCCAATTTACCAGCGCTAGGTTTGACGGCCTGGCTGCTGAGACCTCCATCCTGAAGGAGGAGGGTCTTTCTGATTCAGTCGTTAAGACTCTGATCAGTGCTCGGAAGAGGTCTTCTTCTATCATCTACTATAGGACTTGGAAAGCCTATATCGCTTGGTGCGAGATAAGATCTTTTCCTTGTAGGGTCTTTTCGGTCTCCAGGATTCTGGAGTTTTTACAATCAGGGCTGGACTCTGGTCTTCAGCTTAGTACGTTGAAAGGGCAAGTTTCTGCCTTATCTATCTTTTTTCAGAAGCGTGTTGCGCTTAAGCCTTTAGTTAAAACTTTTTTCCAGGGGGTTACGCATGTGCGGCCTCCCAGGAAACCATTGCTCCCGGTTTGGGATTTGAATTTGGTTCTTTCTGCTCTTCAGGCTCCTCCTTTTGAGCCTTTGCAAGATATTGCTTTGTCTACCCTGACTCAGAAGATTGTCTTCTTGGTAGCTATCACTTCGATCCGGCGTGTCTCAGAGTTGGCGGCCTTGACTATCCAGGCGCCCTACTTTGAGAGGCATCAGGATAAAGTGGTCTTTCGGTTCAAGCCAGACTTTCTTCCCAAGGTTGTTTCTGCTTTTCATTTGAACCAAGACATTGTTCTTCCCTCCTTATGTCCTAATCCTAAGAATGACAAAGAGAGGGTGTTGCATTGTTTGGATGTAGTACGCTGTGTTAAGTACTACTTGATTATCACGTCTCTTTTTTCGTAGGACGGATTCCTTTTTTGTTGTGCCCCATGGGCCTAAGAAGGGTTTGGCACCAGCCAAATCTGCCATTAGCAAGTGGATATGTCAGGCCGTTACTGCGGCCTATTCTGCTAAGGGGAAGGTTCCCCCTTTTCGTATCACTGCTCATTCTACTCGTGCCATTGGGGCGTCTTGGGCTTTTCAGCACCAAGCTTCTGTTGAACAAGTTTGTAAGGCCGCCACTTGGTCTTCTGTTCATACTTTTTCTAAGTTTTACAAAGTTGATGTGCGAGCCTCAGCGGATGCTCTTTTTGGCCGCAAGGTTCTGCAGACTGCAGTCATTTAAGTTATGCTTCACCTGGCCTTGAGTTGCCCATCCCTTGTGGACACTGCTTTTGGATGTGAAGAATATTTAAAAGTGAAGCGGGGTGTGTGGCACACCAAGAATAATACCATTTTGTGAGTACTCACCTGAAAAATGGATATTGTTGGTGTGCCACACACCCCGCTTCACTCCCACCCTTTTCGGTATTTCCGAAGCCTTTATATGGTGAAGCTTTTATTTATATCAAATTGATTTTGAGGTTACCGGTGGAATGCTGGTACCTTGTCTTTCTGCTTTTTAATATACTGGTGATTGAAGGGAGGTACCAGGTATATATAGGCCGGAAGGGGGCTCGTTACAAGACTTCCTCTCTGCACTACGTCACCTGGCGGTGAGTTAACCCAATAAGTGAAGAATATTTAAAAGTGAAGCGGGGTGTGTGTGGCACACCAACAATATCCATTTTTCAGGTGAGTACTCACAAAATGGTATTTTTAGAATGTAAATGGCTTACAGATAGCTCGATGTAATGTATGCATCCACACTGTGTAATATAAAGGACTCTGTAAAGATTGTCTCCTCTGTATATACCGGCTGTACACATGGTGGATTAAAGTGGACCAAAATCTGGGATTTTCACTTTCCTGGGTTTTGGTCCTCCCCATATCCCACCCGAACCCCTCCCCCGTCCCTGGTTTGGGGTGCCCCGCTGTGTGAAACAGACCCCCCTTTCAGAATGCCAAGCTTGCTCACCTCTCCTCAAGCCCACGGTGCAGACGCAGCTGCTCTTCCAATCAGCTTCTCCCGCCTCGCATATTATGTGTGGTTAGAGAAGCTGAATGGAATCCTAGCCGCGCTTTGAGCGGCCCACTGCATCAATTGATTCCCTTCATCTGTGCTCATAGACTCCAGGGTGGGTTTTGGTCCACTTTAAATACAAACCAGGACCTTATATTACATGGTTTGCCTAGATTAGCCTGATTTTTTTCAACCTTGGGGGTCCAGCTGATTTGCAATATTGGCTCATACTTGGATGTCTTCATCCCAGGGGCATGCCGATTTGGGATATCCCTGTGTGTGAAACCCCCCTGTATCGCCTGCTATACTTATTCACTGATCCAACAATGTTTGTTTCTCAACTCTTTCAATCTGGGGCACCACCTGTAGCAACGCGTGAGTTAATTTCAGCCGTAGGCGGGGACTGCAAGGTTAAATAGAACAGGTTGAATAAATATATTTAAAGTGCTACTGCAATAAATATACAGATAGTGGCATAACCTAGCACTGGCAGGCCCTAAATTCAGGAATGCAGTGCAATGTAACTATCCAATATTTCACTGCTGTGGTCCTGGCATACTAGAACACCATAACTTTGGACGAGAGCCAGCACGTGTTCCGTTGGAGCCTGGAGTTTTTATGGGCGAACCAGGGGGTTTCACAAAGCACGGCATCCGAAAGTCAAATTCCTGGTTTTGTTCTGCTTTAAAGGGACAGTCCAGTCTAAATAACTCTTGTGGTTTGAGAGCAGCCATGATGGGATTACCCGCAGCTGCTGCCCCATGCTTTTCTATTGAGATGTATGATCTCTCACTGGCTGCCTCCATACACAGATGCCCATTGTTTCTATATGGCACATCTGATCTGGGTTCTTGGATACATGTGGGCAAGGAAAGGTCCACTTACCTTTTCCTTGTATTCAATCTGTAATGGGCCCAACCCCAAATTATGGGTGTGGATAGGATTTTTGTTTGCATTTATTAAAACCTTTTTTAAAAACCTTTTTCTTAAAATGTAAATCTAGCAATATTTTGCCTCCTTTTTTTTCTAGGTTCATGGGGGGCTCCTTCAGATCTTTCCAGAAGGCCGTTCAGTTGTAGCCAATATAGAGCCATTGTTTGATCGATTATTGATATTTTGGTCAGACCGACGCAATCCTCATGAAGTAAAACCAGCCTATGCCATGCGGTAAGCGTGTCGCCTAATCAAACGTTGTGTCCAAACCAAGTATCTGAACGTTTATTAACACCATTGAGATGCAGCAATCAATTTCGCAGAGTCTTGTTGACTCTAGTAGGAGGTTCACAATCCAAAATGGTGGGAGGGGGCTGCTCCTACATTCCAGAGTGCGGATTTCTCATAATTTAAATTGGCTACTGCCATTAAAGGGACTCTGTAGTCAAAGGCAAGTGTTAGCTCATTGTATCAGGCTCCATTTGGCTGTCTTAAACTGTTTTCTGTTCCTAAATTAAAGAAGAAATGGCCGTGGTTTACAGTTTTACATTATGATTTTTCATCTAAAGCAATTGGGCGTGGCCCTTGGTTCTGTGATGCTGTATAATCAGCATAATGGAGGGGGGTCTGTAAAAGCCAGATATTGTGAGAATGAAATAATATATAATATATATATATATATATATATATATATATATATATAATGAAAATATAAATAACATCCGACAAACAATAGACATAAAATATAGTAATATTTTGTTATATGCATTTTTGTACTAATCGGTGGTGCTGGGAGGGGGTTGCAGGCTCTGTCGTCTGGCTCCAAATTACAACCACACAGGCAGACACAGGTGATTTAATTGCTAATGAGCTAGGTTTGTTTGATTGAAATACTAAGCACGATTGCTATGCATATGCTAATTGGGGAGCTCCACGGCTGATCTGACAATCGGGGGTGGAGCTATAGACCACCCATGCAAGGCATATAATTGGTTGTCTATGGCAAAGGAATGTAGGAGGGGGAGTGCCACTACTCTTTGCTTTATTTACAGTTCCAGGAGCAGCTGCATTCTGACAGAAAGGTAGAGGGCAGCAATGGCGAGGTTAGGCACTTATGCACTTTGACTACAGTGTCACTTTAACCCCATGTTAACTGTCCAGAAGATGCCTTATGCTGTCTTGACCAGTGAAAGCAAAGGCAAGTTGCTCCAACATTTCAGACTATTGAAAAGATTTTTTGGGAGACCTGGGCTACATGACACCCTAGCTGTTTATCCTTTTATCACTGTCAAATATTAAGCAACAAAGCTCGTCTATCCAGTAAAGTAAGCAGGGGGCCTTTGTTGTCATGCATTGCATGTATAAACACCAAGGCAGCCCTGATCCCTGATGGTTTCCTATGTTGCAAGAGAGCTGAACCTCTTCCCCCTGTGTGTGCACCCAGCAAATAAATATTAATAATGAATTTCTTGAAAGATGCAGACTTTTCTCTTCTTTCTTTTTTTTCCACTGGTTGAAAAAAATGTCTTCCAAAAAAAGCAATTATTAACAAACATGTCGCCAGTGTAGCTGCAATTTGATGTACAAAAGGGCCTTTGTCATTCATCTGTGATGATCTTTCTCTAGCTCTCACTTTGTGTATGCATGTCTCATTCTCCTTACAAAGGGTGTCCCTGTGATGACATAAGGGAGTCAGGGGGGTTTAGCAGATTCCAGGCCACAAATGGAGAGGAAGACAAGTGATTTGCCATTCTGCATCACTGGGTTGGCTGTAGTAAAGGTTCATGGTGCCTCCCCCAGTTGGGAAGTTGGGGCTCAGGCTAAAGGTATTTCCTTGTAACTTTTTATTGAAGTTGACCTGGGTTTTCTTCTCCTTCTACAGGTATGCAATAACAGTCTGGTATTTCGATGCAAAAGAACGATCAGAGGCCAAAGATAAATACAGACTAGGTAATATGGTGGTCATTATTTTATATCTTTATTTTTTTTAACGCTTGCATCACAGCTACCTATTGACTTAAAACATGGGTCCTCAGTTTATTGTATCTAACCTTTTGAATGTAGTTGGCCTTTGTGCTTAGAGGCTGAGCATGACTGTGAGGCATGACACTTCTTGTTTAAGTGGACCAAAGCCTAGGTTTGCAGGCAAATGGTTTTGATTGCCCCTGTGGATCGCAGCCGATCGCTTCCTTCACTCCGTGATCGCAGCTTCAGGAGTGCGATTCCCCCCACCCCACCCCCCATCTGCCTACCACATGCATTAAAATGGGCAAGCAAGTACTGCGTACTCACAGCAGAGATGGTCTGCTGGCCAGGCCAAATATGTAGTCGGGGGCAGGTAAGGTTTTTTTTTTACTTATGTAACCCCCCTCCTTTAGCACTAAGGTAGGGTGGCAGGGATTTAGAAAATGGCCATCCTGAACTGACCCTTGAAAGAGAAAAAAAACCTCTATAACGTCTATAAGACTTTAAAGGGGCATGGTCGTTCTCCTTATGGGGCTGTGTAAACCCCCCCGGATCACCCAATCCACTCACTACCTCCAACATCTTCCATTGCCACTAGATGGAGAATTGGCGTGCACTCCACATCCATTTTTAGTTTCAGAAGGGCGGGCACCCTTCTTGTAGAAGATAGGCAGTGGCAAACTGCATCTTGGC
The DNA here is from genome assembly GCA_027917425.1 of Gastrophryne carolinensis. Classification (NCBI taxonomy): domain Eukaryota; kingdom Metazoa; phylum Chordata; class Amphibia; order Anura; family Microhylidae; genus Gastrophryne; species Gastrophryne carolinensis. Next base: position 59,804,806 of record CM051235.1, read on the forward strand.
ACCTGATTTTTCACCCACCCGAACAAATAGAACAGATTTTTTTTTGGGGGGGGGTAGGGGAAGTGTGGTGAATAAATCGCCAGGGCTTTTTGCAGGACCAAACTCCTAGCCTTTATAGATTTAGGAGATTGTAGAACTTGATTTTTGGAAAATCCAAGGAAAACAAAAACTGGCTACAGGATTGATCTCTGAGTCCTGCAGGTTGAGCCAGTTTGGTTTTTAGCACTATCCTCTGCGGTGCTGAATGGCAACTGTTACATGGGAGCAAAGTGAGTGTCCCAGATGGGAGTGCGTAGGCCAAGTTTGGAGGTTCTGAAACGGCACTGTTACAGGACAATGAGACATAATGTACTTGATGAATCCGTCACCCCCCCCCCCCCCCACACTTTTTTGCCCTTTAAAGTGAAGCAAAACCCTACCGACCAGCCCCGACTAAAAGCCTGAAAGACTCCAGGGCCTGCCAATCCCCTAAGCCCAGTGTGGAACCCCGATTGGACGGCATGGGCTGCAGTGGCACTCCTGGCATGTTATGGCTGATACACGCTCCATCGCCAAGACATTCTGATGGTTGGGAGTGGGCATGTCTGCTATAGGGAGGTTGGGGGGTGGGGTGGTTGGGTATGTGCATGTTCCCTATTCTCTTGGCCTGTCAGAGCTCTATGCCATGAATACATTGGAAGAGAGCCTGTGTATGCGCCATGGGGGCTGCCAGGGGGTTTCACACAACGGGACATCTGATATACATGGGCCAAAACCCGGGATGGGGAAAATCCTGGGTTGTAGTCCACTTTAACCCCCCCCCTCCCCTTTTCCGTTGAGGCCTTCCTAGGGCTCTTTTCTACTTTATACACGTTTCCTTGTGTGTGTTCTGTTAAGTTGTTTAAGATTTTTCTGTGGTTTGACCTTGTCCCCTTTGTTTTGCCCTCTTTAGCCAGCGGCCAGAAGGGAATTCAGGTTCCAGTCTCTCATAGTGGCGCGGTGTGACCAGAATGAAGAAACCACCTAGCAGTCTTTCTGTAGGGGCCTCCGAAATTTAAGCTGCTATTTGTCTGGCAAGGGCTGGACTTTGGGCATCAAGCAGAGCGGGAAAACCCATGTTTAGCTATGGAAGGCTCTCCTCCCTGCCATCTGTTAGCTCGTCTGCTTGGCCTTCAAGTATTCTCTTGAAATGTGAATATAGTACAATGAAGATGATAGGGTTGCATCCTCCCCGTTTGCAGAATTTTGCACAGAGGTAGCACCTGGCATCCGAAAATTGTTAATGAATGTTTGCTCTAACGTTGCACATGGGCATGGGGGGCAAAGCATTATGTTTCTCCCACAGATCTCACCCCCCTGTACCAAACTTTAAGAGGGTGAGGATTGAAAATAGAGATGGATTTTCTCAAGGGGCAATCATATAATGGGGCACCAGGAGAGAATACAATGCCTCATCCCAAAACAAAGAAGGAAATATGTGAATTGTTCCAGCTGCTAAAACCTTTACAGTGTATGTAAAATTCTTTTATGTGTACAGAGGAGCTAATGCATTATTGTAACGGCCTATTACAACATTTAAGCTGCCATTGCGATGACTCGATTTTTTATACTTAAAGGAGAACTCCATAATCTTTGAAATAACGCAATACCCTATCCAAAACATGCTTTTCTCATTTAAAGGGACTCTGTAGGCTAAGTGCATGAACATCATTCATCAGCTCACCTCCTTGTGGCTGTGCTCTCCTTTCCTGTACGAACGCAGCTGCTGCTGGAGGTAGAAACAATGCAAGATAGTGGCACACCCCTGAATTCCTTTGCTGTAGACCACCAATAGTAGCGCTTAACTGGTGGTCATAGCTCCACCCCTGTTTGTCATCGCAGCAAGAACGAAAATAATAGTGTTATGCAGCCTAAAACATCACAGCCAGCTCTCATTCCAAATGCGGGAGTGCATGTGCATCTGAGAGTGTGTGCATGCGCATCTGGTAATGCACGTATTGGGGTGCATGCATGAGTGTCTGGGAGTGCTGGTCTAGGCCTTCAATGTTGCCTAGTAACAAGGAGAGAGGGAGGAGAACAACCAGGGTACTTGGAGACCCCACCCATTATGCTGATTGTGGAGTTTATGTAGGAGTGCATTCATGTATCTATTTTGTGATGCCCTGCTTTTACTCGCCTCAGGACCAGGCAGTCAGTGCATACCACTTCCACGTTCTCTCAGAGCCAGCTGAGTGTGCTGGTGCAGTGCATCCATCCTGCAAAATTGCTCAGTTTCCGTTATATTACTCCTGTTTAGGTTCTATTTAACCACTGCCAAGAGCCAACCTCAATTTACAAAAATATTGCAAGGGGGCCGGCCCTATCAAAGTAGACCTGTCACCAGAGTGTTCTCTATCCTACTGATGGGTCCTTGTGAAACCCTGCTGGATCACCCACTCTGCTCACCTTTCCGGGGGCAGACTCCAGGGCCGGCCGTGGCTGTGATTGGTCCACTTATATGTGCTGATGTGTGATTTCTTACATTGTGGAGCTCTCCTTTAAATGCTGTAAAAAATGCAAAATTGAAATTCTAGTTTTTCCTAGCACAGTAAGTTTCTAGTGTTTGAAAAATGCTTCCCAAGGGGTTTAACATTTCTGTTGAGTTTCCGGATACATTTCCAATATTTTTAAACCATTTAACAACATTTAAAATGAAGGAAAATCCTGCTTCATGTAACAATTTTGCTCTATAATAGGGCAGAGGGGTCTGTATATGGAACAAAGAGGTCTGGAGATTTACAGATCTGGTTGAGAATATGGACAGCTCTGTAGACACAGGTTTTTGTCTCTTAGGTTCTTGTGCATACTGCTCCTCTATACAGGGGGTTAAATGCTGGAGCAGGCAAGGTGAATTTAGGGATTCCCACCCCCTGTGAGAAAACACCATCTTAACAGGGGTTAAAACCCCACCCCTTCCTGTCCCCCTCAGCTCTTTGTGTTTCCTCTTGGTGTCATCAGAAGTATGGAAACATTGCTAAATAGCCTGAAGGGTTATTTGGAGAATGACACTCCTAAGGAGAGTATTCTTGAGAATTTACCTACTATCTTTAAAGCCATTTCCTTCTTAACTATTGCCTCAGAGAAGACCCTCAGAGCCAAGGCTAAGTCAACCGCTCTATTAGCCTGTGCAAGAAAGGCACTTTGGCTTAAAACATGGTCAGGAGACCCTGGAGGTCCTGGTTTCCAAAGCTAAGTTCTGTGGCATTCCATATCATGGTAATCTCCTGTTCGAAGAAGATTTATATACTATTCTAACTCACTCTAGTGAAGCAGGTAAGACATTTTCAAAACCTTACTAATACTTCCATAAGGCAGTTTCAGGGCAGACAGAATGAGCAGAAGAAAAGATGCACACAGAAGAGGCCGCAGAGAAGGGTAGTCTGCTCTGCAAACCCCCAGAGGGCCCGAAGTCCTGACAATGATTATCCGGTGTGGTGGAAGGCTCGCCTGGTTTGTAGCCACCTGTAGAGCAGTCTTCCAAAGTCAATTTGTTCTATAGACATTGGAAAGGGGATACCACTTTTTTCCTGGTGTCCTGCTCGGGTCGCTCCATTCTTGACAATTTGGTTATCCGCCACAAGGTGGCGCAGTTGACTGCAAGACGAAACTTGTGGCTCCTCCTGGCTCATATAAAGACATCTGTTTCCCTAATAATCCCCAGAGTTCTCTTGCAGTCTGACTGCGAAGATGGATCTTTCTCTCTCTCCGTGGATATCGCAGACAAGCGGGGCATCCCAAGCCTATCGGCCGCTGCAGCCCTATTCCCACCTGTTTCAGTGGACCCTTTCTGCCTCCCAGCCTCCGGCTTCTGATCAGGTGATGGTAGGGGGAATGCCGAGGGTCAGGCGTTCGGCAGAGCTATGCTCTGGGCCGTAGACCCTGTCCCGAAGAGTAGCCGGCCATAGGCTATGGTGAGCCTATATGGGGGGGGGGGGGGAGGAACCACCTTGGGACCCCTTATTATGTCTCCCACAAGCTTTATTATTGGTTGTGGGTTTTGGTGCACTGGTGCTTCATTATTCACCTTCCTCCTCCCCTCTCCTCTCCTTGCGTCCAGGCTGCGAGGGGGGCATGGGCCCCGGCCGGGGCGTTGGATTGGGCGCTGAGACGGGAGCGCGCTTGATGCTGATGCACCGGCGCGCCTGCTCTTCGTGGCAGGGAGGGCTAAGCCTCCCCTGCCTGCTCCTTTATGCGGTCTGGGCACCATTTTGGCTTTGGCGCCCGGAGCCCGCTATCGCCCCTCCTGTCTGCTGCAGGTGGGGGCGGGGCCGCACGATGACACGTTCCGCGTCATCATCATGCCCCTCGAGGAGCTCATGTCGGTGCCATTGCTGAGGCGCATGGTGGCTTCTGCATCTGGCTGTGACCCTCTTCTGCGCTCGGCCGTCCTCACGCTTCGGCCTCTTTCTTTCTGGATCTGCTGCTCCTGGCCCTGCTTCATCTGCTGCGGTCCGTGAGTCTCTTGTTTGCAAAATTTTTTTCCGTGTGCATAAGCTGTGTGATGCTTATATTTTCCTTCTCATGTTTTCCAGACGGGTCCCAGTTTATCCATAGGTGGTTTCTCCCGGTCTCTGCCCCCCCTTCCTGCCCTGTGCTTAAAGGGTTCAGAGGGTCCAAATTGGGGATTGTCCGGTTCTGGGCCGTTAGTGCCTTGTGATCCAAGTTTTTTTCCGCTATAATCACCATAATGGAGGCTTCTGGGGATAGCAAGCTTGGGGCCCCCTCGGGACTAGTTAAGCTCTGTCTCTTGTGTGGTACATGCCCTCTGAGCGGTCGCAGCGCTATTTGTGTACCCTGCGTCCAAAGCGTCATTTCGTAACAGGATGGGGCCAGTGTTGCTGGCCCCAGCCCCATTTTACCTACAGCCTCCCTGACACCCCTACGCTTGCATTTAGCTCCCAGTGAGGGGGAAGCCAGCAGGGGTTCTCAAACTGTCTTGGCACTCAGGGTGGCCAGTATAGAGCGTCAGTTATTGCGTTCGGCCGCTGGCAAGGCCGCGCGTAAGAAGCGGCATTTGGAGCCAGTTTATTCACTTTTTGCTGCTGCTGATGATGATGATGATTGATTATGAGGCCTTTGGTGGCCGAGATTCCATGGAGGAGGGTGAGTTATTTTATGATTCTGACTCCTCAGGGGATCGGCCTGGGGGCCTTCACAGTGGCCCCGGGTCCTCCTCAGATGAGGACGGTTGGCTTCCCAATGACACAGAGAAGCTGTTATTTGCGGTTTTCGAAACCTTGCCCATTGCACCCCCACAGGTGGCCAAAAAGAAGCAGGGGGACCTGTTTCGGCCTGAGAGACGGCGTCTTGTCTTTCCTGAACAGGGCCATTTCTCTAAAATGAAAAGGAATGAAAAGGAATGGGAGAAGCCTAATAGGCTGCCGTCAGTGCCTAAGGGCTTGGACAGACGGTATCCCCCGAGGTGGATGCTCCTGTTTTGGGGCTCTCCAATTTCTCGGTTATGCCGTCTCGTGATACTTCTTCCTTGCGCGATCATGCTGACAGGCGCATGGATCAGCTGGTATGTCACGCTTTCACTTTTATGGGCACTTCACCCTGTCTATGCCGCGGCCATTGTCTCTATAGCCATCAAAAAGAAGGTGAGACGCCTTGTGGATATCGCCAGAGCTTACAAGCGAGCGGAGGAGTATAAGGATCTTTTAGCTTGCGTGCCATGGACTTCGGCCATGGATGATACCATCCGGCTTGGTGGCAGGGTTTCGGCCCTGCTGGTCGCTCTTCGTCGTTCTATCTGGCTGCGACACTGGGCAGCAGATGCCACTGCCAAGAAAGCTCTCATTGGTATTCCCTTCCTGGGACTCCGGCTGTTCAGGGAGCGCCTGGATCTCCTGGCAAAGGATTGGAGGCTCCCTCAGCGCCGGAAGCGTCCTTTTCGGGGCTCTTCTTCCTTTCGTCCTGTTCGAGGGAGAAGAGGTTCTTCTTTCTCAGGTGGCCGCAGGGACTGCTGGGGGCGAGGTAGATCCCGCGGTCGTCCCGGTCCCTCCTGGGAGTCCAAGTCCACTCCCAAGGCCCCTCAGGCATGAGGAGGTGCCCTCAACCATTCGGGTGGGAGGACTGCTTCTGCTATTTGCTCACGTCTGGAGACAGCACGTCTCGGACCGGTGGATTCAGGAGGTGGTGTCCTCTGGGTACAAAATAGAGCTGGCAGCTTGGCCGCTCCCAAGATTTCTTCGGTCGCGGATTTCCCAGAACCCATTGACGGCGCAGGGTCTACGATTGGCTGTCCAACGACTTTTGTCCGGAGTGATTTGTCCGGTACCTCGTCAGGAACGGTATTGAGGGTTCTATTCCAATCTTTTCACGTTGCCCAAGAAGCACGGTACTCTGAGGCCTATTCTGGACCTGAAGGGTCTCAACAGATTTGTCAGATTCAAACACTTCCGCATGGAGACCTTACGGTCAGCGGTGAGTTCACTTCGGCCAGGCGACTTTATGACCACGGTGGACATCAGGGATGCTTACCTGCACGTTCCTATATTCCAGGGTCATCAGAAGTTTGAGGTTCGCACTGGAGAATCAACACTACCAATTTGTGGCACTGCCTTTTGGAATTTCTTCAGCCCCCCGGGTGTTCACCAATGTGCTGGCGGGCGTCATGGCCCTGCTGAAGAGCCAGGGCATTCGTATTCTTCCTTATCTGGACGACTTGCTGATTGCGGCTCAATCTTTTCAGCAGGCCGAGAGCGACACTCGGACGGTGTTGTCCACTCTCGAGGAATTCGTCTGGGTGATCAATTATGCCAAGTCTTCGATCACTCCGTCATTGGTGAGGTCCTTCCTGGCATGACGTTGGACACCTCTCAAGTCAAGGTGTTCCTCCCCCAGCAGAAGGTGAAGGGTCTTCAGGCGCGGGCCTTACTGTCGTGTCCACATCCATCCGTCTGGGGATGCAGCTGGTGGGGCTCATGGCGTCTTGCTTCGAGGCTGTACTCTTTGCACTGTTCCACATGAGACCTCTTCAGTTGAATCTCTTGACCGTTTGGGATTGGACTCAGGAGTCCTTGGAGCAGGAGTTCTCTCTGTCCCCTCTGGACAGGCGGTCCAGAGGTGATTGGACTCAAGAAATCTTCAAGTGGGCAGGTCCTTTCTGACTCCGCATCGGGAGATTGTCACCACGGACGCCAGTCTGACTGGTTGGGGAGGTTTTTGGCAATTGCTGAAGTTCCAGGGCCAGTGGGGCCCTCAGGAGGCTCACATGTCTATCAATCTCCTGGAGCTGAGAACAATTCCGTTGGTCCTTTTTCATTTGACTCCCCATCTACGGGGTCGTGCGGTCCAGGTCCGCTCAGACAATCAGACGGCGGTCACCTACATCAGTCGTCAGGGCGGGACTCAGAGCAAGCGAGCCCTCAAGGAGGTGACCCAGATCCTTGGGCGGAGGAGAATGTTCCCTGCATCTCGGCGGTTTACATCCCCGGGGTGGAGAACCAGGAGGCAGACTCCCTGAGCAGGGGGACTTCTCGCCTGGGGGAATGGTCTCTCAGCAACAAGATCTTTCGCGCTCTGTGTCGCTGCTGGTGTCTGCCGGATGTGGACCTGTTTGCGTCCCAACACAATTACAAGCTTCCAAAATTCATCTCTCTGTCAAGATATCCTCTGCCCTTCGCCACGGACGCGCTGGCAATTCATTGGTCGGGGTTCCGACTCCTCTATGCCTTTCCTCCTTTCCCTCTCCAGGGTCGCGTGCTGCGCAAGATAGCCCAGGAAGTGGTACCGACCATCCTGGTGGCCCCTCGTTGGCTGAGGCGGTGTTGGTTCGAGGACATAGTCCAGATGTCAGTGGATCGCTACGTCATGCCCGACGATCCAGGGCTTCTCACTCAGGGTCTGTTACCCTACCCCAATTTACAAACGCTGGCTTTGGCGGCTTGTCTGCTGAAACCTACATCTTGTCGTGCGTACCATCATTCAGGCTCGGAAGAAATCCTCCTCCATGATTTATTACAGGGTCTGGCACGCTTACATTGCCTAGTGTGAGTCTAGGGGGGTCCCTTGTCGCACATTTTCTTTTTCTAGGATTTTGGAGTTCCTACAACATGGTTTGGATTTGGGCCTCCAGATGAGTACCCTCAAGGGGCAGGTTTCGGCCTTTTTCCAAGGAATCACTCGTTTACGTCCACCACGTAAGCCTATGCTACCCGTGTGGGATTTGAATTTGGTGCTTTCTGCTCTCCAGGGTCCTCATTTTGAGCCCTTGTAGGATGCTGCTTTATCCATTTTGACTCTGAAGGTGGTCTTTTTGGTAACTATCACTTCAGTGCATCTCGGAGCTGGCGGCTCTTTGTATGAAGCCTCCTTACTTTGAGCGGCATCAGGATAAGGTGGTTTTTCATCCTAAGCCTGACTTTTTACCCAAGGTTGTTTCTGCCTTTCATCTCAATGAGGACATTGTCTTGCCTTCCTTGTGTCCCGCGCCTTCTAATTCTAAGGAGAGGCCCCTCCATTCCCTGGATGTGGTCCGAGCCCTTAAGTACTACCTGGTTGCTACGGAATCCTTTAGGAAGTCGGATTCTCTTTTTTACCTTCCTGACAGGCCTAGGAAGGGCTTGCCTCCAGCCAAATCCACTATCAGCAAGTGGATCAGACAGGCGGTGGTGCAAGCGTATTTTGCCAAGGGGAAGGAACCTGCTTTTAGGATCACAGCTCACTCTACCAGAGCTATTGGTGCCTCTTGGGCTTTTCAGCACCAGGCTTCTGTTGAACAGGTTTGTAAGGTTTTACAAGGTTGATGTTAGGGCTTCAGCTGACGCTGTTTTTGGCTGTAAGGTGCTTCAGGCGGTAGTGTCATAAACTACGTGCTGTTGCTCACTGGGGTTCCCACCCTTCTTGGACACTGCTTTTGGATGTCCCAATTGTCAAGAATGGAGCGACCTGAGCAGGACACCAGGAAGAATACAATTCTGTGAGTACTCACCTGTAGAATTGATTTTGGTGGTGTGCTGCTTGGGTCGCTCCATCCAACCCTTGTTCTGTTATCCTCTTTTGCCTGTTATGGTGATTACTTTTGAGAGAGTTCTTTTTGGGGCTGTGTGAATTAACATGGTCTCTGGCCTCCCGGCTTTTTTCCGTATTTACTGCTTTTCAACCACTGGGGTTATTAGGGAAACAGATGCCTTTATATGAGCCGGGAGGAGCCACAAGTTTCGTCTTGCAGTCAACTGCGCCACCTTGTGGCGGATAAACCAATTGTCAAGAATGGGGCGACCCGAGCAGGACACCACCCAAATCAATTCTACAGGTGAGTACTCACAGAATTGTATTTTTGTCCATTCCTCAATGTATGTTTCTAGAGATCAAAATACCAAGGGACATCAGAAAGAGGGAATCCTTTGCAGTTAGTCTTACAAGAACTATTTCAAAGGAATGTGATAGAAGTAGTCCCGGCCCATTCAGAGGGGCAGGGATTCTGTTTTCACATTCTCCTAGTGCAGAAGCCGTTGGGAAGTTATCGCATGATTCTGAACCTGAAAAGATTAAACCCTTTTATCAGATATAAAGAGTTCATGTATTTATTCGTTAAGGAACATTTTCATGGAGCAGGCTCTTATGATCAATTTAGACCTGCAGGATGCTTGCCTGCATATTTCAATTCTGCCTTTACATTGCCGATTCCAGAGATTTGCAGTGCAAGCATACCAGGGACTTTATCTTTACCAGTACAGGGCTTGAGCTTTTGGCTTGTTGTCAGCCCCACAAATCCAAACCAAGACAATTTGAATGTCCAAGGAAAATGGCCTCCATACATAGCAAGGAGATCCTCCAGTTTTAGGGAACTGAATGTGGTCAAGCTGGGATTGGATGATTTTTTTGCTAGTAAATTCAGGTTCAGATCCAATCCAACAATGCTTCCACAGTAGCATATCTAAATCATCAGGGTGGGACCAGGTCATTGTCCCTACTAAATTTTTCAAATTCAAATACAGAAACTACTCTACAGAAACAGATTGTGTCAATATTGGCAGTTCATTTTAAGGGGTACCCTCAACACAGTTGCAGGTTTTCTAAGTTGGGTCAGGTTCCAACAGCCAGATTGGTGTCTAAACCAGGACATTTTCTGCCAGATTGTAGCCCTTTGGGGCCTTCCCCAGATGGACTACTTTGCCAGTGCTAACAATTAAAATGCAATATTCATTCACTGATGAGGGATGACAGTACCCTGGCAGTCGATGCCCTGGGTCATCCCTGAAATCTTCACCTAGCTTACACCTTTCCTCCTTTCAGTTTACTGCCGCAAGTGACCCGGAAGATAGCATGAGAAAAGGTAAACGTTAACCTCATAACTCCTCTTTGGCCGAAAAGATCCTGGTTTTCAGAACTGAAATGGATGGTGAAGAAGGGGCCATGGCATCTACCAAATATTCCAAATTTACTTCATCAGGGCCACATTCTGCACCCAGAGCCAGTAATGCTTCAACTGACGGCAAGGATCTTGAAGGGGTCATCTTAGAGAAGAAGGGCTGTTCGGGCAGAGAAGGGCAGAGTTCAGGGCTATTAGATTAGATGCGACCACCAGACGCATCTATGCAATCTATGCATCTATTCATTTTGTGAGATCAACAAGCTAAAGAAAAAGGATGTACACGTCTAGCAGTCCGTATGTTAAAGACTCAGATTTCAGCATTATTTTCTGTTTTTCTAGACTACCAGTTGAGACAGAATCAACATAGTAATCAGTTCCTTAAAGTGGACCAAAACCCAGGATAGTCAAAAGTTTTGACTATCCTGGGTTTTGGTCCTTTCCCCAGGGGCACCCCGATCAGGGGTGCCCCGCTGTGTGAAACCCCCCAGGACGCCCGAACGGACTCACCTCTTCCTGGTCGCACAGCGCATCTAAGAGCAGCGGCTCTGACAGCCGCATCCTCTGCCTCCGTGTAACAGGGAGCATGCCCGCGCCGGCCTTTCACAAAAGCCTGGCGCGGGCATGCGCACTGCTAGAGAGAAGCGAAGGATGCGGCCGCCAGAGCCGCTGCTCTTAGACGCGCCGTGCGACCAGGAAGAGGTGAGTTGTCTGCGGCGATCTGGGAGGGTTTCACACAGTGGGGCACCACGGATCGGGGTGCCCGCGGGGAAAGGACCAAAACCCAGGATAGTCAAAATCCTGGGTTTTGGTCCACTTTAAGGCGATTACCCATAAAAGGCCAGCACTTTTTTTTTTTTAAAGGGTTTACAATGTGGGACCTCAACCGGACCTTTGCCATGATTTATTGAAAAGACCAAACCCTTAAAAAACTATTCCCCAGCATCTAAAATTAATATATTGTACGTTTTTAGTCACTTATTATTCTTTCCCCCAACGGGCTACAACTCTGTTTAGGACCTTAGGATACAGGCGCCGCCATGTTGACTCAGAAGCATCACACTTACCTAGGAGAGGAGAGCGGGATAAAGTACAGGGAGGCGGGTTATAGCTGTGCTTTGCTCAGACAGAGCAGAGCTGGGGTCAGGAAAAGGTCAGCAATCCCAGAATGCAGAGCATGATGTTACATGAGCCGCCATTTTGGATGCTTAAAGTGGACCAACACCCAGGATTTAGACTATCCTGGGTTTTGGTCCACTTTGGCGGGGCACCCCGATCGGGGGTGTCCCGCTCTCTGAAACCTCCCAGAAACCCCCAAAAACTCACCTCTCCCACGTGACCGCGCCGTTCCAATCCCCGCCGACGTCCAAGCGGGTGACAGCGGCGTCCAAGACAGCGCGTCCGCCGCCGCCTCCCGCGCGTCACTCTCGGCGTGCCCGCGCCGGCCATTCACAGATGGCCGGCGCGGGCGCGCGCACGTCTAGAGGGGCGGAAGCGGCGGCGGATCAGGTAAGGAGTTTGGGGTTTTTTGGGGGGTTTCACCCCGCGGGACATCCGAGATCGGGAATGAGGTGATCGGCCCGAGAATCTTATAGATTCCCGGGCTGATCACCCCTGGGTGTTGGTCCACTTTAAAGGCTCATAACATGCAGTAGATGCAGGTAGGATGATATTCTTGGTGTGCCACACACCCCGCTTCACTTCTTAAATATTCATTACTTCATGGGTTAATCACCTGCAGGTGACGTAGTGCAGAGAGGAAGTCTTGTAACGAGCCCCACCTTCCGGCCTATATATACCTGGTACCTCCCTTCAATCACCAGTATTTTTCTCTCTGCGTGACAAGCAGAGGTTGGAAGTTTCCTGCTTACAGGTAGGTCGGGGCTTACCCCGCCACCCCCCTTTTGGTCTATTTCTGCCCGGTTTGAGTTGTATACCTCTATGGTGGATAGGAAGCCTCCCAGCTTAGGCTGCTCACCGGGTAATTGGTAGATGGCACTATTGGTGCCTAGGAGCTTATCTCCTCCGCTCATCCCCCTCTTTTGGGGGCAATGCGGCAATCCGGCATGGTGATCCGGAAATGGGATGCCCCTGTCCCGAGGGTCCCCGTAGCCCTTTCTCCCCCGCTCCGGTCCTTTCTCCCTTCACTTGGGGGGGGGGGGGGGTATAGAGGGTTGTGTATCTTGTATGATGTTTTCACTGTGTGTTATTTCTGTGTGTTCACTTTTACATAGTAACTGTTTTTTGACCGGGGCTCCGGGCAGATGCTTTAGGCATGGCCAGTGTATTTGGTCTGCTTTATGGGGGTGGGGCAGCGGACCGCGCTCAGCTGGCCTCAGTTGGTTCCCTCCCGCCTCCCTTCCTTCCCCGCTGCTCCGTGCGGCAGCCTGTGTGGCTGCGCTTGTGTCTCTTTTTCCCCTCCTCCTCCTCCGCCGGCTCGGTGTCAGCCAGCGCAGCTGGTGGCATTCCCCCGTTGATTAGAGCAGGGCGGCTCCCTGTGACGCGGGGGGGGCGTGGCGCCGGCGGAAGCGGCGCCGGCGGAAGCGGCGCTCGGCGGCCTCAGCCTCACTTCCTTCATGTTGCGGTGAAAAGAGGTCACGTGGGGGGGGCGCGCGCTGCAGCAACACATGAGTTTGTGTGCTGCGGCTGCTACATGTCCCTCCGGTCTGGCTCCTGGCGTCGGTAACAGGTAAGCGGCCTCGCTTTTGTGGGGCCAGAATGAGTTTTACTCATGGGGCTGACTTTTAAGGAGGCACTCTCTTTGTTGTACTATTGTGAACATGCTGCTTTGTTACTCTCACAAGGGATCTGATGGTTTGTTTTTTCTTTCCTTTCAGATCCTGGGATCCCTCTTTTACTGCGGCCTCCGGCTCTATATTGCCTGGCTAGTCTTTCTTGATATGAAATTGCACATTTTGGATATATATATATACATATATATATGTATATATATTTATTTTGAGACTGTTAAGGGGGACCTTTTTCTCTTAAAAAAAAAAAAAAAATATAAAGTGTAAAAAAAAAAAAAAAAAAATATAAAAATAAAAACCCTCCCTTCCGGGACATTCTTATAAAGGGGCATCCCGGGTTGGCTTATGCCTTAAAAGTCCCAGTATTTGCGATACCATAAATCACCAATATGGAGGCTTCTGTTACTACCGGAAACGACTCGTCAGAGCCGTCCAGGGGGTGTGTAAAATGTGGGGCTGCGCTCCCTGCTGATGATATCTTTATTTGCATTTCTTGTGCAAGGCAGATTGTTGCGCGTCAGTCTGTTGATCCGGCGGCTGACCCGTCGCAACCTCTATCATCTCCTGCCTCTCCTTCCCTGTTCCGGACCCCGCATGACATTGTCAAGGGTGGGGATTCGCAATCCGAGGTGGTGGTAAAATCAGCCAATCTTCGGGAAGTATTGCCCGTTAAAGCGGGGCTAAAGGCCTCTGCAAAACGGAAGCGCCTGACTCCGGTTTCTTCGGCTCCTCAGGACGAATTATGTGAGCCTGTGGAATGGTCCGATGGCTCCCCGGATGAGGGTGAATTCCTCTTGGAGTCAGATGAGCCGGCAGGTCAGCTTAAGGCTGATGCGATTGGCGATTGGTCGGCGGGGGTTGCCCTTGACACCCCCTCCATTCTGGCACAAATGTTTGAAATTTTGAATTTAGATCCGCCTGAGGCTGTCACCCTGCCAAAGGGTCAGTTGTTTGAAGAGCCTCAGCCGCGTTTGGTTTTTCCCAGACAGCACCACTTTGAGAGGGTGGTCCTGAAAGAATGGGAACATCCCACACGGTTATCTGGAATCCCTCCCAGTTGGGAAAAGCGTTATCCTTTTCCGCCAGAATTGCTGAAGCTTTGGTCCGTCCCTCCTGAAGTCGATACCCCTGTGCTAGGGTTATCTAGCTCCGCTATGGTACAGTCTGCTGAGACCTCTGTCCCTAAAGATGGGGAGGATCGTAGGATTGACCAGTATGCTCGCTATGGCTTTGTTTATGCTGGGTCAACAATGCGCCCCTTGTGCGCTTCGGCCCTTCTTCTTTTAGCGGTAAGATCTGTTATCCAGGGGCTATGCGAGGATCTCAATCCCGCCTGTGATGAGTTCGCTGCGCTTAAGCAGTGCGATTCTTTTGTGTCTTACGTTCTATCCGCTCAGGACGATGCGCTGGCTATGAGTAGCAGGACAGCGGCAATGCTGGTCGCTATTCGTCGGTCAGTATGGCTGCGACAGTGGTCGGCGGACTCAGCTTCTAAAAGGGTGCTCACAGCTCTCCCCTTTTTGGGGCTGCGGCTGTTCGGGGAGAAAATTGATTCAGTCGCAAAGGGTGGCAAGATGCCACAACGCAGGAGGCCTCGACGCCCCTTTAGAGGGGCTGTTTCTGGTAGGCCGTCCTTTCGAGGATACAGAGCGGGTAGGGGGACTTCCCTTCCCTCTACCAGTCGTACAGGTTGGACGCGGGGGAGGGGCCGTGGCCGTCCCGCCCAGTCCTGGGGCTCCAAGCCCAAACCTGCGGGTAAGCCCACTCAGCAATGAGGGGCCGCCCTCACCCGTGCGGGTGGGGGGACGATTGCGACACTTCTCCCAGGTTTGGAACCGGGAGGTTCCGGACAGGTGGATTCAGGAGATAGTGTCGTCCGGTTACAAACTGGAGTTCGAGTCTCGCCCTCCTTCACGGTTCTTTCGGTCTCGGGTGCCCATCGATCCTTCGGCCGCACAGGGGCTCCTGGCGTCGGTAGAGAATCTGTTAGAGATGGCGGTCATCCGGCCGGTACCGCGTTTAGAGATGGGCCTCGGTTTCTACTCCAATCTGTTCGCTGTCCCCAAGAGGGATGGGTCGGTTCGTCCCGTCCTGGACCTGAAGTTGCTCAACAGGTTCATCCGTTTTCGGAAGTTTCACATGGAAACCTTGCGCACTGCCGTCGGCTCTCTTCGGCAAGGGGACTTCATGACGTCTATAGACATCAAGGATGCTTATCTGCATGTTCCCATCTGCCTCCCTCATCAACGCTTTCTTCGATTCATGATGAAGGATCGGCATTATCAGTTCGTGGCACTTCCGTTTGGCCTTACCTCAGCTCCAAGAGTGTTCACCAAGGTGCTGGCAGGGGTCATGGCCATTTTCAGAGCTCGGGGCATTCGTGTCGTACCTTATTTGGACGACCTTCTTATCATGGCTCCGTCACCCGATCAATCGGAGAAAGACACCAGGGTGGTGCTCTCCACGCTGGAAAGTTTCGGTTGGGTGATCAACCTCTCCAAGTCCTCCCTCGCTCCGGCCAGGGTGGTGTCCTTTCTGGGGATGCGGTTAGACTCTCATCAACACAGAGTGTTTCTCCCTCAGTCCAAAATTCTTCTGATTCAGGAGTTGGCTCGGGTCCTACTCTCCAATCCTCGGCCGTCCATCCGTCTGGGGATGAGGCTGGTAGGGTTGATGGTTGCCTCCTTCGAGGCAGTTCCTTTTGCTCAATTCCACACGAGGACGCTTCAGCTTTATCTGTTGGCGTCTTGGGACCGGCAGCCTCGGTCGCTGGATCAGCCCTTCCAGTTGTCCTCCCGGGTCCGGCAGTCCCTCCAGTGGTGGTTGGTCTCGACCAATCTCGTGAAGGGCAGGTCTTTCCTGGCCCCCCTTTGGGAAATTGTCACCACGGACGCCAGTCTGTCGGGATGGGGCGGATTCTGGAAGGAGCTGCAGTTCCAGGGGCAGTGGGGACCTCGGGAGGCCCTCTTACCCATCAATATTCTGGAACTGAGAGCCATCCGTCGGGTGCTTACTCTCCTGACTCAGCACGTTCTGGGCCTTCCGGTCCAGGTGCGTTCAGACAATCGAACAGCGGTTGCTTACATCAATCATCAGGGAGGGACTCGCAGCCTGAGTGCTCTCAGGGAGGTGTCCCTGATCCTGACCTGGGCAGAAGCCCATGTTCCTCGTCTCTCGGCGGTATACATCCCAGGAGTGGAGAACCTGAAAGCGGACCGCTTGAGCAGGGGCTCTCCCCGTCGGGGAGAATGGGCCCTCCATCCTCGGGTATTTCGCTCACTGTGTCGCCAATGGGGGACTCCAGAGGTGGACCTGTTTGCCTCTCGTCACAATCACAGGCTCCCGAACTTCGTATCGCTCTCCCAGGATCCTCTGGCTCTGGCAGTGGACGCCATGTCCCTGAGCTGGGGGGATCTGGGGTTTCTGTACCTGTTTCCTCCGACACCCATTCTAGGCAGAGTGCTTCGGAAGTTGGCTCTGGAAGGGGTGTCCGCCGTCCTCGTGGCCCCAAGGTGGCCGAGGCGAGTGTGGTTCGCAGACATCGTTCGGCTGGCAGTGGACCAGGTCGTTCTGCCCCTTCGGCCCGATTTGCTCACTCAGGGTCAATTGTGTTACCCCAATTTACCAGCGCTAGCTTTGACGGCCTGGCTGCTGAGACCTCCATCCTAAAGGAAGAGGGTCTTTCTGATTCTGTCGTTAAGACTTTGATCAGTGCCCGAAAGAGGTCTTCTTCTGTCACCTACTATAGGACCTGGAAAGCCTATATCGCTTGGTGCGAGATGAGATCTTTTCCTTGTAGGGTATTTTCGGTCCCCAGGGTTCTGGAGTTTTTACAATCTGGGCTGGACTCTGGTCTTCAGCTAAGTACGTTGAAAGGGCAAGTTTCTGCCTTATCTATCTTTTTTCAGAAGCGTGTTGCGCTTAAGTCTTTAGTTAAAACCTTTTTCCAGGGGGTTACGCATGTGCGGCCTCCCAGGAAACCATTACTCCCGGTTTGGGATTTGAATTTGGTTCTTTCTGCTCTTCAGGCTCCTCCTTTTGAGCCTTTGCAAGGGATTGCTTTATCTACCCTGACTCAGAAGATTGTCTTCTTGGTAGCGATCACTTCGATCCGGCGTGTCTCGGAATTGGCGGCCTTGTCTATTCAGGCGCCCTACTTCGAGAAGCATCGGGATAAGGTGGTCTTTCGATTCAAGCCAGACTTTCTTCCTAAGGTTGTTTCTGCTTTTCATTTGAACCAAGATATTGTTCTTCCCTCCTTGTGTCCTAATCCTAAGAATGACAAAGAGAGGGGTTTGCATTGTTTGGATGTAGTACGCTGTGTTAAGTGCTACTTGGTTATCACGTCTCCTTTCCGTAGGACGGATTCCTTTTTTGTTGTGCCCCATGGGCCTAGGAAGGGTTTGGCACCAGCCAAATCTGCCATTAGCAAGTGGATACGTCAGGCCGTTACTGCGGCCTATTCTGCCAAGGGAAGAGTTCCCCCTTTTCGTATCACTGCTCATTCCACTCGCGCTGTTGGGGCGTCTTGGGCTTTTCAGCACCAAGCTTCGGTTGAACAGGTTTGTAAGGCCGCCACTTGGTCTTCTGTTCACACTTTTTCTAAATTTTACAAAGTTGATGTGCGGGCCTCAGCGGATGCTGTTTTCGGCCGCAAAGTTCTGCAGACTGCAGTCGTTTAAGTTATGCTTCACCTGGCCTTGAGTTGCCCAGCCCTTGTGGACACTGCTTTTGGATGTCCCATGAAGTAATGAATATTTAAGAAGTGAAGCGGGGTGTGTGGCACACCAAGAATAATACCATTTTGTGAGTACTCACCTGAAAAATGGATATTGTTGGTGTGCCACACACCCCGCTTCACACCCGCCCTTTTCGGTATTACCGAAGCCTTTATATGGTGAAGCCTTTTTTATATCAAATTTGATTTTGAGGTTACTGGTGGAATACTGGTACCTTGTATTACTGCTTTGTTGATTATACTGGTGATTGAAGGGAGGTACCAGGTATATATAGGCCGGAAGGTGGGGCTCGTTACAAGACTTCCTCTCTGCACTACGTCACCTGCAGGTGATTAACCCATGAAGTAATGAATATTTAAGAAGTGAAGCGGGGTGTGTGGCACACCAACAATATCCATTTTTCAGGTGAGTACTCACAAAATGGTATTTTTTAATATGAGCAATCTGTATGTACAGGGTGTGGGAAACATATAAGATAGGCTCTTATTCAGAGTGAAGGACCGCTTTACTTATTGTGCTGAAAGGGTTACTGGAACCTCCACTTGAGGAAGTTCCAGAAAAGAGCAGTTATGTCTGAAATTTTGTTTTCTGTTGGCTATCACATCAGCCAGGCGGGTAAGTGAGCTGCAAGCTCTAACCACGAAGGAACCCTACTGTGCAGATAAGGTCATACTGAGACCCCATCCTTAATGTTTGCCTAAGATTGCTATGCCTCTCAATAGGTCCCAAAACATAGTGTTCCTGACTTTACATGCTACAGCAGAGTAGAGAGAATAGCGGAACAACTTTTCATAATTTTCAGTGGCAAAATAAGAGGCCTCTAAATCCACTATTTCCAGATAGATAAAACAAACTATTGTGCAGGTTTATACATCAAAGTAATGTCTGCTTCATGAGCACAGAGGACAGGGGCCTCTATAGAAGAGATCTGTACAGCAATGTGGTCATCACCCAACACCTTCTTCAAGCACTATAGACTAGATCTCCTTTCTGCAAAACACCAGGCCTTTGGTAGAAGGGTCTTACTTGCAGCTTCCCACCCCTAAGGTATAATTTCTTGCTAATCCTCTGTGTGGGTCATGCTGAAGGACGAAGGGAGAAAATCCCCATTAAACTTACAGTATACCTTTATGTTACTTGATTAAGACTGAGGGGGACAGGAAGGGTTGGGGTTTTAACCTCTGTTCAATTTGTGTTTCCTCCTAGGGGGAGGGACCACTCTCTGAAGAAATATCGGAAAGTCCAATCCTGTTCGAAAATCACAGAAAAGTGCATGTATCGGGGATTTCCCTTTCCTGGGTATTGTTCCTCTCAGGCGGGGAATCATGATTTGGGATGCCCTGCTGTGTATATCCCTCCATAATGCTATAAAAACTCACCTTCCTTTCACTCCCACTGTGGGCCCTCTCAGCCAATCGGCTCCCTTTGGCTCTGCTAGTCGCTGAGCGGCTAAGCAGCTGTAGGTAGATGAGCGGGGCGGATTCTGCCCCCATTCCCAGCAGTCTTTAGCTGTTGTGTGCCCCCCACTGCCTTTTCAAAAAGGCCCGGCGCGTTTGCATGCACCGCTAGAGGCAAGTGGGGATGTGGCCGCAGCTTTGAGGGCTCCCGGGAGCAGGTGAGTGAAACGAGATCTGGGGGGTTTCACGCAATGGGTCATCCCAATTTGGGCTGCCCCAGGGAGTGGAATGTGGTCGGCCAGTCTTTTAGACTCCAGGGCTTCCGACGTTCAGGGAAGTGCTCCTTTATATCCCGTTTGACTTGCTTGCCTCATCTAGTACATGTTTTGTGCTGAGGACCAAAAACTGCAGCACATGTTGCTGGCTTCTTGCTGTTATTTCTAATCCCCCGGCATGTGAAGACCCAGATCAGAAAGAGGGGAGTTTTCTAACTGGGAGTGTTAGTGCAATGTTTTTTGGGGTGGAAATCTACATTTTGATTTCTAGTGCCATACGTGTTGCCAGTTCTTTTAGACCCTGGGCCCCGACAACCTGATGTGCTGCCTCTCTCTCTCACTAAAAGCATGGCCAGGCTCTGGCAGTTTAATGGTAAATTTGTTTGTGCATTTCACTTTTTAAACTTTTTATCACTAGTCCAACAGCAACAGGCTGGTGTGACCATGAGATGTTTGTAAGAAAGAAATTGATTTATATTTTAACAGCTGCAATAAACCTTACCTCATTGCATAGTCTGGAGTTTTTTTTTCTAGGCACTGTATACACTACTCATAACACACACTGGATAGAATTTACAAATTAAAATTTTGAAGTTATGGTCTTTTAATAAATTAGCGTGTCTCGCCAACCTTCTACAGCGGTCGGGTGTGTGTGCCCTGAGTCTGTGCCGTCACACCCATTTGATG
Organism: Gastrophryne carolinensis; assembly: GCA_027917425.1. NCBI lineage: Eukaryota > Metazoa > Chordata > Amphibia > Anura > Microhylidae > Gastrophryne > Gastrophryne carolinensis. Next base: position 59,824,990 of record CM051235.1, read on the forward strand.
AAAGGCAGGGGTTGGGGTGCAGTGCTGTCCGTCTGTTAGTGGTGGCTGGTGCTCAGATGGGTGCTCACACTCTGTATAAATTGCTTTTGCTTTAAACAGCTTATTTGGAGAAAGCCACTGGTGGTACACGGAGGCAGGTGTACATACCATAGATGCAGGGGAGGCAGCTGCTACCATGGCCCTTGGGAGATGAGGACCCAATCCAAGTTGTCTCCACACACTGGTGCTGCCTCAGTATGCAGTGTTGATGCACTGTCTGTTGGGCCAGATCTTTAGCTTATGCAGGGTCGAACGAAGATGTCAGTGCATTGTTTACCCCCTGGCACTCTGTGTATGAAGAATTTGGGGAAACACGGTGCTGACATTTCAGTTCCAACCTGTGGAACTTACACCTCTGGCCCCTGGTGCTTCCAGCACACCGATACTGCACTACTGGGGTAGTGCCTTACGAAAAACCGGACCTCAATGGGTATCACTGTTGATGACCCAGGGACCATATTGTACCAACACTTCCTAGAACTCCAATTAGACCACAGACCTGATTTGGGATGCCTATGTGTGTGTGAACCTCAAGATCATGTGGAATCTGCCATGCCACATTTACAGACTCTCCTTCAATCAGCATTGATTGCTCTGCATATTTATGTCTGGCCGCTGCCTCAGACAGTTCATGCAATGCCTGGGAGGGCTGCACACATTGGATAGAGTGGTGTAGGGGAGGCCTGCACATTCACTATGAGATTTAGGAACAAGTTAAGTTTATTGGCAATCCTCGGAGTTTCACCTATTAGGAGACCTTTGGTGAGTCTTTTCAAATCTAGGGTCAGGTGGTGTTGGCTTTGTTCCATTTAATGCTGTAGGGGTGTTTTTTCTGGGGACTCCACTATGAGTTTTGCTTTGGGGCCATGTGAAACCTATGTATGCCACTGCTTGGAGAACCAGTAGTCTGAGCTGTAGACTAATCTAATATGTTGCCATCTATACTTTACCCAAGGCTGATTTGCTCCATAAATATAAGACGGCTCCAAAGGATGATGAAAAAGTATTAATTTGGATTTGGTGTGTTACATTCACTTTAAACTGCGTTTTGTGTGTTTATCAAGGTAGATTTACAACCCACACGCACCACCCAGGTGATACTTAAAATAATTGGAAATGGAAAGGAAGACTGTAGTTGATTTAAAAAAAAGGAACCACCTGGCCTTGACAGCCCATTTTGTTGTTTTTTTTCCATAGAAGTTCACACTGGGGGTTATAAGTGATCATTGAATTTGTATCTGGACCCTGATCTGGCTACTCCAAAAAATTACCATTAATGGTTCTGCCTGGGCAACCCAAGTCACTTAGCTGCCCATCAGATACGGGATTTAGGTCCTGTATCAGAGCTATCGTCTTGGATCGCTTCGCTTCGACTCCTTGGCCAAGCCAGGTAATTGATGATTTGTTTTTGAGAATAGTCCACAAGAACCCATTGTGCATCATGACTTGGTTGACCATGATTTGGCAGCTGGATCTCTGTCCTTGCATGACTGCTGGTAATTATAGGTCTTATACTGGGCTGGCGCATGTTGTGCAAGCCCACCCCATGAATTTCACTGGTCATAATTGACTCCAGTTCTGCTTTAACAGTTTACAAAAGGTTAAAGTGAAAAAACACACACAAGCCCTTTTTATTTATTTTTAACTAGTACCGCCTTCCATCGCCGGCTGCTGTCCCATTATGTCCAACCACAGCCAGAAGTGAGCAGCGGAAGCCAGGAGAGGGGCAGAGGATCAGTCTCCTCTGCCACCCTCTCAGCTTCTGCCGCACGCTCCCACTGCAGGTAGGGGCATTTTATATACCGACCGATGTTGGCATCGGCTCACTCACTGGCATAAAAAGACCCTACCTGCTGGGGGAGTGAGCTGTCAAAAGTCAAGTGTGGGGCAGAGAGTCAGTGTCTTTGTCTGCCTTGGCCCGGGGATGAGGCGACCCCGACACTGAACCTGGATGGAGGTGGGGTTCTAAACAGGGAAAATACCAGCCATGTGAATTTGACTTGACTGGCAGGTAAAGGATGAAAGTATGAGGTGGATGGTTGGTTTTAGGTTTTGTACTGTGGCAGGCAAAAATAAAAGGTGTGGGCTCTTCAGATAATAGAGGGGGAGCTATGAAATCTAATTGTGTGACTTGTTTATAACCAGGTGGATTGGCCAGGAGAATTCTCAGTGGGCTGCTCTCATTTGGTGCCGGCTGAGTTTTTTCCTGTCCATGTGCTGCTGCTTTCAATGCCCTCCTCTACTGGCAGTCTTCTGATTTATCCCCTCTAACCATACCTGGCCCTACTGTACCCCAGAGCCAGGACATTTCAGCCCATGTTCTGCCTTTGCAATGCTATATAGCCTAAGCATCATAGCTGTTGGCCATACCCACCGCGCCACATAATCCGACCCAAAATTAATAAAGCTTAAAGTGGATCAAAACCCAGGATTTTGATTTTCCTGGGTTTTGGTCCTTGTCCCTGGGTCTCCCCGATCAGGGATGCCCCATTTTGTGAACCCCCCCAGTCACCCGAACAAACTTACCTCTTCCCGGCCCTATAACGCATGTGCGGCCGCTCGTCCAAACGGCATGCTTGTATAAGTCAGAGCCTGTTCGTCCAGGAGCTCGTCTAACAGGGAGCGTGCCCACGACCAGGCAGAGCCGCCATGCTAGAGGGATAGCGGGGATATGGCTGTTGCTCACGCGTGCACGGTTGGTCCAGGAAAGATGGTGAGTTTATGGGCGACCTGGGGGGTTTCACAGAGCAGGGCATCCCGATTCTGGACTTCTGCTAAGGAGCCATCCAACTCTTTATTCAAACTCAGACTATATAGTTCTGTTTGTAGGTTTACTTTTTAATTCTACAGAATACATAACACACTTGTATAACCTTCTATTTAGTGTTATGAAAGAGGAGCGTTACATAAGCAGTTATTCAGTTTCTAGGTCAGTGGTTCAGAGGGTGTGTCAGGGTTTGCTGGAGTTCAGCTGAGAATTTACATTACAATTCAGAAATTAGTCAGAGAATCTTATCACACCCACCTTAAACTGAGGCATAACCTACAGATCAAACGGAAAGGAAAAAAAACACTGTTAGACTTACCAATTACGGTTTTTTTTTTAGGAATCCTTCAGCTTGACCGACCACATGGAGAGTCTTTGTAATAAGCGGTCAAGCTGAAGGATGACTTGGAAAAGAGGAAGTTCTTTTATATGTGTACAATGAATTCCACTAAGTGGCAACTAATTAATCATAAGTGGCTTTGGATTGATCATACAACCTAAAAAACTCACCCTATCCGTCAATGATCATGTATGCAAAAAATAACCACCCCTTCCTCTCAGACCCAATTAGCCTGGGTACCAGGCTTAGGGGCTGGTAACCCAGGGCTCAAAGGCCGACCATCTGGTCCCTGGCCCTGTAGTATGGGTCCAATGCTCTTCCAGGGGAGCTCAGGACACGTTGCTCATACCGATGGGCACCAAGCTCTTCTGCAACCCGGTGGCATAAGAGGGGGTGCAGGTAATCATGTGTAGGTGGCAGCATGTCAACTGCCAATACCTGCAGATGACACCCCGCCCTGCCCACCCTTGGAACGGGTATAGGGGTCCACTGAACACCTTGGCAGTTCCACTAAAGTACAGAAAAAAAGACACCACACTTAAACTTTAATGTTCTAAGTTTCACTTCTTACTAGTCTGTGTCTTCTTTCTTGTTTCCCCCGCTGTCCGGCATCGTTCTCAGATCCAGCAGGTCTTTAAGGTCCCTCACCTTGGCTTCCAGTGCATCACTGGGGTCTTTTTGCCATCTTTTGAGGTCCACAGCCGCGTTTAATATTTGCCACCATCTGGATAATTGGGGGGGGGGGACAGAGGCCCTCCACCTATCCTGCTTCCCAGCCAGGCGTAATGATTGAGAGCCAGGAAAGAAGGCTTTTATACCTCCAAGACTGTGGCTAACTAATTAATTGGAGTGGGTTTCCGGGGGGACGTCCGTGCGGGAGATTACCCTTCAACATATATATACATTTTGTATATATCCACCTTATGTACTGAAAGTGGTGGTCCTGAATCAATAAAATCCAGGGACTGGGCTACAGAAAAAAAGCCTAGATCTCAGCAGCAACAGCTTTTTCAGCTAGCAGCTTACTGTACTGTACAGTGCCACAGAACACACTTAGCCTGGACAATCCTTTTAATATAGGGGTCCATCTGTATTAACCACACTTTACCACTAGATGGCAATGTTGCACTGATTATACAGCCGTTTATGGCAATTGCCAAGTCTCACAATGTATAGATTATTGCTTAGATAACTTTTGTATCTGATCTGCAACTTTTTAGGATCTTTTTAATATTTGTATATAAGCCTGTTTTTAAGGCAGGGCAGTTTCTAGGATAAAAAGCGCTCAGGACGAAGAAAAAAAAACCCCTCCCACCAGTGTACAGTGACAAACCACAAACCTAATTATAATTAAAGGGAACGTGCACTTTTAGTGGCATTTTTGAAAGTATATTTTTGTGCCAAAAGTGCGTCCTTAAGGTGCGCTTCGGAACCGCTGATTTCACATCATCTAAGCCGGTGTATAAGGCCAGCGGCTCCGAGCCCGCTGGCGGCCGCATCCCCTGCTTCCCTCTACCAGGGAGTGTGCCAGCGTTGGCCATGCACAAATGCCTGGCGTGGGCACGCGTCCTGCAAGAGGGATAGCGGGGATGCGACGTTGGACCGGGAAGCACCACACTTAAACTTTAATGTTCTCAGATTCACTTCTTACTAGTCTGTGTCTTCTTTCTTGTTTCCCCCGCTGTCCGGCATCGTTCTCAGATTCAGCAGGTCTTTAAGGTCCCTCACCTTGGCTTCCAGTGCATCACTGGGGTCTTTTTGCCATCTTTTGATGTCCACAGCCACGTTTAATATTTGCCACCATCTGGATAATGGGGGGGGTGAGGACACAGGGGTCTTCCGCCTATCCGGCTTCCCAGCCAGGTGTAATGATTGAGAGCCAGGAAAGAAGGCTTTTATATTCCTTTTTATAGAGGCTGATTCATGACTAGTGGCAGGTATCGGCCGATGAGCGTCTGTACAGCGGCGCTAAGAGCGACTGCTAGTGGTTGCTCTGATCGGTCGTGAGTCGCTATTACAGAGCGCCTCAGTCGCTGTAGTAACATTGCTGCCATTGATGAATTTGATGTGTGAGTCGCTATAACGCCAGCACAGCACTATGCTGTGCTGGTGAGCGAACAGTAGCGACTGGTCAGTGTGAGAGACTCAAACCATAGTCATCAAAAAAACAGCCTCACACACAGCCGGCGCTCAAAATTGTGTCACTGTAGCCCAGAGCGCCAGAAGCTGTGTGATTAAAGTCCATTTTTAGACACATATCCACCAGTAACAAAGCGAAAACATATGGAATTACATTGTTATTACATTGTGACATGAACACTTTAATACAGACCTGTAATGACAATTCTGCATAAAAATATAAAAAGTCAAAAAAAGGTTTCAAAAATGACTTTTAATAGGCCAGGAGAGGTGACACAATGATTTCATAAAAAAAAAAAAGAAAACCCTATTTAAAGAGAACAAAAGTAACGTCCATTAAAATGTATGGGAGAGCGACAGGTAGCGACAGGTAATACCAGGCGCTCTGGAAGGCAGAGCACCAGCGCTATACACTGAGCTGTCTGTGATGATGAATCGGACGCTACATGGTGCTGTTAGAGTTGCTCACCGGAATCGCTTTGATAAATGTGGTATTGTGTACAGCGCCCGGCTTTCACTGTCGCTACGAGGCACTACCTGCCGATATCTCTTGTTGAATAAACCCTGAGTCTCTGAGGATTCCCACCATGTGGCTAACTAATTATTTGGAGGGGGTTTTCCGGGGGGACGTCCATGGGGGAGATTCTAGAGAGGCCTCAAGCTACCCTACCCTGGCAACTGTCATTGCCTGGGTCAAGTCAGGAGGGGAGACTTGTGCCCCTCCCCGTCATCCAATTGGCATCAGCTTTTGACATCACCGTAGCCATCTGAAGACCATTGCACCCCTGGAAGTGTAACATACCCATACTGAAGGGCATAGGGCCTGGTATACGGGCAGGACAATTGGCCCCTGAGCCCTGGGTTACCAGCCCCCCTTATTAGTTTGGGGAGGGGGTACACATTTATTCAAAGTATACAGCACGTCCTGCTCCAGAGATAAATCCTTACGTTTGGGTAAAACATCCACAAGATGGCACTGGACTGCAGAGACAGCAAAAAAGTGGCTCCCCATGGCCCCTTATTTTCCTGGGACCTCCCACAAATTCACCAGTTCTTCTCTGCAGTCGGCGCTGCGAAGGCTAGAAGATGGCTCTCTGTACTCGCAGGTGAGCGGGGCTATTAGCCTGCGGCCCTGTAGGACTATTCCCACCCGTTCATCTTTTTTTCTGCCTCCCAGCTTTGGCTGCACTGGTCAGGTGATGGTAGGCAGCACCGCTGTCAGGTGCTTGAGGAGCGCTGCTCCAACCGCAATCCCCCACCAAAGGGTAGGAGGTATAGGCCCATGGTGAGCCTTATGGGATGCCCCTCCTGCGCTAACGCCCCTCGCCCCCCGTCCATCGGTGGGCTCCTGTTAGGTTGGCCGCTGCCCTCCCTCGCTCTCCCTGGTATTTCTCTGGGGGGGGGGGGGGGTGTATGTGTATTCTTCACTCCTTTGGATTGTATACTGTGGTATGCTTTGGCTTGTGTCGCCTCGTGTGTTGGTTGCACTGGTTGCTTTTTTTTAAAAAATGGCGCCGCCGCCACGCGCGCTTATACGGCGTTCCACTGCGACTTTACCTCAGGCGCTGCTGCGCCATCATTGGTTGACATGGTCACGTAAGCGCCTTCGCACTCTTCGGGGGGCGGGCCTTGCGGATGGCGCGTTCTGCATCACTGTCTCCGCGGCCCGCCCCTCAAGGTATCTGCGGGCGCCATTTTGCTCTCCTCGTGCTGCGTGGCTGGCGTCTACCTACCGCGGTCCGTAAGTGCCCCTGCGGGCTGGCTTATTTTTTATATCTTATGTATGCATACCGCTTACGGGACCTTACTGTTTGTCTTGCAGGCGGGTCAAACTTAATTGTGGTTTCTCCCGGCCTATCCCCTCTATTTAGTTTGCTCTATTAGAGGCCTATTCTGCCTTTACCTCCCACTTCCCTAGCGGGCTATTGGGGCATCCTGGGTGGCCTTATAGCGTAAATCCCTATTGGCTGGTTGGGCCGTGATAATCACCATGTGGAGGCTTCTCAGGATAATGTGCTTGAGGCTCCTTCGGGACAAGCCCGGCTGTGTGTGGCGTGTGGGGTGTCCCCTACAAGTGATGACAATGTGCGGGTTTGTGTACCCTGTGCCCAGCAGGCGCTTGCACTGCAATCTGGATTACCTGTGGCTGGGCCTGCGCCCTGTATAGCTTCGCCTACCCCCCCACGCTTACATCTGACTCCCAGTGAGGTGCATACCAGTGGGGAGTCTCAGCCTGATTTGTCTACCAGGGTGGCTAGCATTGAGAAGCTGGTTGCTGGCTCTATGGCACGTAAGGCCACTGCTAAGAGGCGGGATCTGGCGCCTGGCGTTACCCTTTCTCCTATGGAGGCTGAGGAATTTGTTGACCTGGCCGGCTATACCCCCCTGGAAGAGGGGGAATTGTTTTCTGATTCAGAATCATCTGATGAGCAGCCTAAGGGTTATGCTGATTCTGGCTCTGACCCATGGGCTCCTGATGATACTGACAGGGTTTTGGCTCACATTTTTGAAGTACTTTCTATCTCTCCTCCTGCCGCGGCTCCTCGGCAGCAGGAGGAGTTGTTTTACACTGCTAAGCCACGTGTCATGCATTCCCCTGACTCTACTACCCTGAAGGATGGTGAGGACCGGCGCATTGATCAGCTGGCTTCCCATGCCTTTGCCTGTGTGGGGTCCGTGCTGTGTCCGGTTTGTGCCTCTGCCATTACAGCTGTGGCTATTAGGACTCTGCTCAAAAGTATTTTAGATGGGGCTCCTGATGATGCTGCTAGTGAAGAGTATAGAGCCCTTCTGCGTTGTGAGGAATTTGTTGCATATGTCCTCTCTGCCTTGGATGATACCATTAGAATGTGTGGCAGGGCTTCTGCCTTGGCGGTGGCTATACGCCGCTCAGTTTGGCTGCGCCAGTGGGCAGCTGACAACGCTGCCAAGTAGGCTCTCACTGGGTTCCCCTTTAAAGGACTGCGTCTATTTGGGGATCACCTGGACCTGTTTGCTAAGGGAGGCAAGTTACCCCAGCGCAAGAGACAGTCTCGGCCCTTTCGGGATTCAGGTTCCTTTCTTCCCTCCTACCGTGGGTCCAGAATGGGAAGGGGAGCTTCATTTGCAGGGGCCCGGGGAGATTTCTGGGGCAGGGGCAGAGGGCCTGGCCGCCCTGGCCCCTCCTGGGGTTCCAAGTCTAAAGTCTTTCCCCTAAGCCCCCTCAGGCATGAAGGGGCGCCCTCACCCACGGCTTCGGCTCTTTGCTCACGTCTGGAGGTGTCATGTCTCAGACCGGTGGATTCAGGAGGTAGTGGCCTCCGGTTACAAGATAGAGTTGGCAGCCTGGCCGCCCCCAAGATTCATCAGATCCCGGATGCCTCAAGACCCCCTGACAGCTCAGGGCCTGTTGCTTGCTGTGCATAATCTACTGGAGTTGGGGGTCATCTGCCAGGTGCCTTTAAGGGAAAGGGGCAAGGGCTATTATTCCAACCTTTTCACTGTTCCCAAAAGAGATGGGTCTGTCAGGCCCATCCTGGAGCTTCTCAACAAGTTTGTAAGATCCAGGCGTTTTTGCATGGAGACTCAAGGATGCTTACCTCCATATTCCAGTCTTTCCAGGTCATCAGAGATTCCTCAGGTTCGCTCTGAAGGATCAGCATTATCAGTTCGTGGCATTGCCCTTCAGTCTCACTTCGGCTCCCAGGGTATTCACCAAGGTGCTGGCGGGCATTATGGCTCTGCTGAGAGCTCAGGGCATTCGCATTCTTCCCTATTTGGACGACATTCTTATCACTTCTCCGTCCTTCCAACAGGCAGAGCTGGACACTCAGTGGGTGGTGACCACTCTGGAGTCATTCGGCTGGGTGATAAACCACTCCAATTCTTCCCTGTCTCCCTCTTTGGTAAAGCCATTTCTGGGCATGAATCTGGATACAGCTCGGGCCAGGATCTTTCTTCCTCAGCAGAAGGTGGACAGTCTGCAAGCGCAAGCTCAGCTCCTTCTGCCCTGCCCTCATCCTTCAATCAGGCAGGGAATGCAGCTGGTGGGCCTGATGGTGTCCTGCTTCGAGGCGGTTCCTTATGCTCAGTTTTACACGAGGCCTCTTCAACTCCACCTCTTGTCTGTATGGGACAGGGACCCTGTGTCCCTGGATCAGGTTTTGGTTCTGTCCCCCCTAGCCAGGCGGTCCCTTTCATGGTGGCTGGACTCAAGGAACCTGTTGGTGGGCAGATCCTTTCTGGCCCCTTGCTGGGAGACAGTCACCACGGATGCCAGTCTGACAGGTTGAGGGGGCTACTGGAGATCCCTAACATTCCAGGGGCAGTGGGGCCCTCAGGAGGCCCACACCACTATCAACATTTTGGAACTGAGGGTGATCAGGTTGGTTCTAGCCCGCTTGAACCCGCACCTTCGGGGTCGGGCTGTTCAGGTTCGCTCGGACAACCAGACGGCGTTTGCCTACATCAATCATCAGGGAGGGACCCGGAGCAAAGGGGCCCTCAAGGAAGTGTCTGATCCTGTCCTGGGCAGAGGACAATGTTCCCTGCATCTCAACCGTGTACATTCCGGGGGCGGAGAATCTGGAGGCAGACTCTCTGAGCAGGGGGACTTCTTGCCTGGGGGAATGGTCCCTCAGCGACAGGGTGTTTTGCTCTCTGTGTCACCATTGGGGTCAGCCAGATGTGGATCTGTTTGCGTCCCGTCACAATCACAAGCTTCCAGTCTTTGTGTCTCTGTCCCAGGACCCTCTGGCCTTTTGCTGTGGATGCTCTGAAATTGCCCTGGCAGGGTTTTCAGCTACTGTATGTCTTTTCCCCGTTTCCCCTGTTGGGCAGGGTTCTGCAGAAGATAGCTCAGGAAGGGGTGCCAGCAATCCTGGTGGCCCTCCGTTGGCCAAGAAGAGTGTGGTTCGCATGACATCGTGCAGCTGGCGGTAGATCAGTACGCCCTGCCCAAGGATCCAGACCTGCTCACTCAGGGGCGGCTACACTACCCCAATTTACAAACGCTGGCTTTAACGGCCTGGCTGCTGAAACCTCCATCTTAATGGAAAAGGGGCTGCCTGCCTTTGTTGTCAACACCATGATCAGGGCTAGGAAAAAGTTCTCTTCTTCCATCTACTATAGGGTTTGGCGTACCTACATTGACTGGTGTGAGGCTAGATCTCTTCCCTGTCGTGTGTTTTCTATTCCTAGGATTCTGGAATTTCTCCAACATGGTTTGGATCTGGGGTTTCAACTCAGCACTCTGAAAGGTCATGTTTCTGCCTTGGCTGTTTTCTTTCAGAGATCTTTTGCTCAGAATCATCTGGTCAAGACCTTTTTCCAGGGGGTTACTCATGTGCGTCCACCACGTAAGCCTATGTTACCAGTCTGGGACTTGAACTTGGTCCTATCTGCCTTGCAGGGGTCTCCTTTTGAGCCTGTGCATGAGGCTGCTGTTAGGCGCTGGACACCCTTCTCTCTTAAGCCAGATAATCCCCAATCTCCACCGCCTCTTCTGCCTTTAGACAAGTCCCCGCTCGCAGGAGACGCGGATTGTGCCTCTCCAGACTCGGTTACCCCCAGGACTTAGTTGGCGCAAAGATTACCGGCTTAAGGTGGAGACGGGTGAACGGCGGGGTATCCCGAATATGGATGCCGGGATGTAAATGGGATTACAAACGGAGAGTCAATCAGAGAGGTCCAGAAACAAGCCGAGGTCAAGCCGGGTGGTCACAGAGCGCGGTATCCAAGGGGTCAAGCGAAGAATAGTCAAAACGAGCCGAGGTCAAACCAGGTGAGCACCAAAACGCGGTAACAGAGGGATCAGGCACAAGCGGAGTCAGGACAGGCGAAAAGGTCAGGACGGGCAGCAGACAAGGATGGTCAGAGACGAAGCCGAGTTGAACACAATAAACGCAGACTAGAACGCACACCCTATTAACCAGAGGCTATAACGGGCACTGGACAATGGGGCAGCATGGTAATAAAGGGAAGACTGGCCAATGGGAAGGGGAAAAAGGAAAGGAGAGGGAAGTGTGCTGATTGGTGCGACTGTAACTACCCAATGGGAGCGGTCCCAGGAACTGGACCTGCCCAGGCCAGACGGGCTATCCAGTCCCTGGGCCCGTCTCCCATCAGGACAGCAGAGCAATCAATTTAACACTCGCCCCCGGTGGATGCGCTGGGAGCAGCGCCGCCTGGGGGCATATACCGAGCGTGCTCGTGCGCGAGCACGTGAATGGCCGGGCGCGCTCCCGACCGGGAGAAGCACAGCCGCGCCGGCAGAGGACACCATGGGGCCGCCTGCCCCCGCCGCACGGCCCGCAGCGAGGCCGCCTCACCCCGTCGCCACCACGCCGGCCCCAGAGCGGTGCAGAGGACCAGCAGCAGGACGGGGCTGTGACGTGGATAGCAGCTACTACCAGAGCCTGGGGCAAAATGGGTAAATTTTTCCCTTCTGGTACAGTAGAAGAGGAAAAACTACGTGACAAGGCATCAGCCTTCACGTTCTTGGATCCCGGTTTATAAGTAATAGAAAAATTGAACCGGGAGAAGAACAGAGACCAGCAAGCCTGCCTTGGGGTCAATCTTTTAGCGGACTGAATGTACTCTAAGTTCTTATGGTCAGTAAAGACAGTAACGGGAAATTGAGCCCCTTCCAGCCAATGTCTCCATTCTTGAAACGCCAATTTAATTGCCAATAGTTCTCGATTCCCAATATCGTAATTTCTCTCGGCAGGGGTAAATTTTTTGGAGAAGAAGGCACAGGGATGAAGGCGCTCAGGGGAACCGATATATTGCGAAAGCACTGCTCCTACACCGACTTCGGAGGCATTCACTTCCACAATAAAGGGTAATTGGCAGTCCGGGTGCACTAACACAGGGGCGGAACTAAAAACTTCTTTTAATTCCCTGAAAGCCAAGACGGATTGCTCTGGCCAAACAGCAGGATACTCCCCTTTCTTGGTGAGATTAGTGAGGGGGGCTACCAGGGTGGAAAAATTTTTAATGAATCTCCTATAGAAGTTGGCAAACCCCAAAAATCTTTGTAAACCCTTAAGATCTTTGGGTTGTTCCCACTCTAGTACCGCTTTAACCTTGGATTGGTCCATGGAAAGGCCGGTATTAGAAATGATGTAACCCAAGAAGGGAACTTCAGTAACCTCAAATTGGCATTTTTTCAGTTTGGCAAATAAATTATTCTCCCTGAGCTTCTTAAAACCAGATGTTCTGATAGCGAGGAAGAAAAAATCAGAATATCATCCAAATACACTACAACAAAACGGCCCAAGTATTCCCTAAAGATTTCATTCACAAAATCCTGAAAGACTGCGGGAGCATTACACAAGCCAAATGGCATTACCAGGTACTCATAATGCCCTTCATGGGTATTAAAAGCTGTTTTCCATTCATCTCCCTGCCGAATCCTAATAAGATTATAGGCCCCGCGGAGATCTAATTTGGAAAACACTTGGGCCCCAACCACCTGAGTGAACAGCCCATCAATTAAAGGCAGGGGATACTTATTCTTAACCGTTATTTTGTTCAAACCCCGGTAATCGATACAGGGCCGGAGTCCCCCATCTTTTTTCTCGACAAAGAAAAACCCTGCCCCTGCCGGAGAAGAGGACGCCCGTATAAAACCCTTCTTGAGGTTCTCAGCGATATACTCCCGCATAGCAAGATTTTCGGCTCGTGTTAAATTGAAGATTTTCCCCCTAGGCGGCATAGTACCCGGGAGAAGCTCGATGGGGCAATCCCAAGGTCTATGAGGGGGAAGTTTATCAGCCGCTTTTTCAGAGAATACATCAGAAAAATCTAGATATGGGCTAGGCACTTCTTCAGGGGATAACTGAGTGGCTCGCACTGGAAGTTCCAGACAGGAATGAAAGCATAGAGGGCCCCATTTAACAATTTGCCTAGTTACCCAATCGATTTGGGGATTATGTTTCTGTAGCCAAGGTAACCCAAGAACTAGAGGGGTTGAAGGCATTTTTAGAACTAAAAGGGAAATTAATTCAGAATGCCCCGCTCCCACTCTAAGCAGGACTGGTGAGGTTCCCCGCAATGGGTGTGTCGTCAATGGCAGAGACCCGAATGGCTACAGGAAGGGACTGGAGCGGAATTCCTAGGCTTTGAGCTAAATCAAAGTCAAGGAAGTTCCCCGCTGCACCACAATCTAAGAGAGCTTCCAGACTGATACATTCTAGGTCAAGTTTTACCTGGACCGGAATCATAAATGGAGACAATACACAAGGAGATACCTTACAGCCTAGGTGGGTCCCCTCGATTCCCCCTAGGCTCTGAAGTTTCCCGACGGCTTCTTGGGGCAGGCTCTGACCATGTGACCTATTCCGCCACAGTAAAGGCAGAGACCTTCTGACAAGCGCCGACGTCTCTCAGCTTCAGTGAGCCTGGTGGCGCCCAGCTGCATGGGCTCCTCAGAGGAAGGCAAGGCTGGGACTTCGGCTCTCAAGCTGGAGTCGGGATGTGACCCTTTTTCCAGGCGTCTCTCCCGCAGACGTCGGTCAATGCGAATGGCCAAATGCATGGTTTCGTCCAAGGTCTGAGGAACTGGATAGTTCACAAGAATGTCCTTGATGGAGTCAGACAAGCCTAGCCTGAACTGACCGCATAGCGCCGGATCGTTCCAACGTGAATCGACCGCCCATCGTCGAAACTCTGAGCAGTATTCTTCAGCTGGCCGTCGTCCTTGGCGTAAGGTACGAAGCTTTGCGTCTGCTGTGGCCCCTCTGTCAGGATCATCATATAAAATCTCCATAGCTGAGAAGAAACTATCCACAGAAAGACGAGCCGGATCCTGGGGTGACAGACTGAAGGCCCATGATTGTGGATCCCCTTGGAGGAGGGAGATAACGAGACCCACGCGCTGCTCCTGTGACCCGGACGAGGTTGGTCGAAGATGAAAGTAGAGCTTACACGAGTCCCGAAAATTTGCAAATTTGGCTCTGTCTCCAGAGAACTTATCTGGAAGTGGAATTTTGGGTTCCACTGATGATGCGGCCGAAGCCCCTTGAGGGCTGGTGTTAATCGGAGCTGGACGGTTCTCCTGGGCCGCCACGTGATGGGCCAGGTGCTCAACGGCCGCGGTTAAGGCCTGCACCTGCTCCAATATCTGGTCCATTCTTTCTGCCCGTTATACTGTTAGGTGCCGGACACCCTTCTCTCTTAAGCCAGATAATCCTCAATCTCCACCGCCTCTTCTGCCTTTAGACAAGTCCCCGCTCGCAGGAGACGCGGATTGTGCCTCTCCAGACTCGGTTACCCCCAGGACTTAGTTGGCGCAAAGATTACCGGCTTAAGGTGGAGACGGGTGAACGGCGGGGTATCCCGAATATGGATGCCGGGATGTAAATGGGATTACAAACGGAGAGTCAATCAGAGAGGTCCAGAAACAAGCCGAGGTCAAGCCGGGTGGTCACAGAGCGCGGTATCCAAGGGGTCAAGCGAAGAATAGTCAAAACGAGCCGAGGTCAAACCAGGTGAGCACCAAAACGCGGTAACAGAGGGATCAGGCACAAGCGGAGTCAGGACAGGCGAAAAGGTCAGGACGGGCAGCAGACAAGGATGGTCAGAGACGAAGCCGAGTTGAACACAATAAACGCAGACTAGAACGCACACCCTATTAACCAGAGGCTATAACGGGCACTGGACAATGGGGCAGCATGGTAATAAAGGGAAGACTGGCCAATGGGAAGGGGAAAAAGGAAAGGAGAGGGAAGTGTGCTGATTGGTGCGACTGTAACTACCCAATGGGAGCGGTCCCAGGAACTGGACCTGCCCAGGCCAGACGGGCTATCCAGTCCCTGGGCCCGTCTCCCATCAGGACAGCAGAGCAATTAATTTAACACTCGCCCCCGGCGGATGCGCTGGGAGCAGCGCCGCCTGGGGGCATATACCGAGCGTGCTCGCGCGCATGCGCGAGCACGTGAATGGCCGGGCGCGCTCCCGACCGGGAGAAGCACAGCCGCGCCGGCAGAGGACACCACGGGGCCGCCTGCCCCCACCGCACGGCCCGCAGCGAGGCCGCCGCACCCCGTCGCCGCCAAGCCGGCCCCAGAGCGGCGCAGAGGACCAGCAGCAGGACGGGGCCGTGACGCGCCGCGGGACCGGGGCCGGGAGGCAGGTAAGATCCTTACAGCTGCTTTGTCCATTTTTATTTAAGGTAGTCTTTTTGGTGGCTATCACTTCTGTTAGGCTTGTTTCTGAGTTGGCGGCGCTTTCCATCAAGCCCCCTTACTTTGAGAGACACCAGGACATGGTGGTGTTTCGCTTTAAACCAGATTTTCTGCCTAAAGTTGTGTCTGCTTTTCATCTCAATCAGGACATTGTTCTGCCTTCTCTGTGCCCTAATCCTAGTAACCCTAAGGAGAGGGCTCTACATTCCTTGTATGTGGTCAGGAACCTGAAGTTCTATTTGGTGGCTACTGAACCCTTCAGGAAGACTGATGCTCTTGTTTGTGGTTCCTTCTGGTCCTAAGAAGGGTCTGGCTCCAGCTAAGTCTACCATCAGCAAGTGGATCCCTCAGGCTGTGATTCAGGCCTATTCTGCCAAAGGGAAGAATCCTCCCTTCCGCCTTACTGCTCATTCGACTCGTGCTATTGGTGCCTCTTGGGCTTTTAAGCACCAGGCTTCTGTTGAACAAGTTTGCAAGGCCGCTACTTGGTCTTCTGTTCATACTATTCCAAGTATGTCACACACCCCGCTTCCAATATTCATGACATATGGGTTATAGCCAGTAGAGGGCGAACTTCTGCACAGATGACAGGAAAAAATGAGAAGCCCCTCCCGGTCCATAAATACCTGGGACCTCCCACACATTACCCAGTTTTAGTCTCTGCAGACGGCGAGCAAAAGAAGATGGCTGCGTCTCTTCCTTGCAGGTAAGCCGGGTTTACACCCGGCCATTTTGTCTCTATTTCTGTCCGGACCTTGTTGTTTTAGTCCCCATGCCTCCCAGCCTTGGCTGTCGGTCCGGGCGACGGTAGACTACACCTTTAGAGGTGAATTAGGGAGCCATGCTCCCCCGTGAGACCCCATATTTAGGGGTAGGCGGTATCCAGGTTTGGTGATCCTGGTTTGGGATGCCCTGTCCGGGTTTATCCCTTCCACCCTGTAGTGCGGGATTCCCCCCCTTCTGGGTCTCCCTGTTCCCCTCTACTTGGGGGGAGGGGGTGCTTTTCCTTCTCTCCAACACTTCTTTTAACGTGTGTGTGTGCGGGTATGTGCGTGCTTCACTCGTTGCGTGGTGTGTGTGGGCTTTTGGCCGCATGCGGAGCCCTTTTTTACATGGGGAGCTTCTCCCCCTCAGGTTGCTTAGAAAGGGGGGCTAGCCGCGGCCCTCCCCCTTTGCTTATGGTGCCATTGCGGAGCCCAGCTATTTGCTTGGATCCGCGTCTTTCAGATGGGGGCGGGGCCAGGCGCAGCACGGTCCACGCTGGCCCGCCCTTCTTCTCCCTCTCTCTCTCTCAGGATCTACTGGCTGGCAGGACGGCATTTATCCTCCGTGAGTGCCCTGTTGGGCCCATCTTTTTTCTATATATGTGCGCTGCGTGTTCCTTCTAGCGCATTAGGGCAGCCAACATGTCCTTCCATATGTTATGTTTATATATATATATATATATATATATATATATATATATATATATATATATTATGTCATATTTATGTACTTTGATTGCATGTGTGTGTGCCTGCTCATGGGTCCCTTCACATTATGTCTTTCAGGAGGACTCCCTATCAATTATATTAAAAGGGGGTTCTCCCGGTCCAAGGGTCCCTTGCAGATAAATTTGGGGTCCTATAAATCCCCCCACTAGGTACTTAAAGGGGCATCCCGGGTTGCTCAAACAGCATAATTCCCTCGGGTCATTGCGACTACCTTAAAATCACCATATGGAGGCTTCCCAGGATACCAGGCTTGGGCTCCCTTCGGGGCAATCCCGGCAGTGTGTGGGTTGTGGGGTATCCCTTACGGGGGATAATGTACTGATTTGCATACCATGTGCTCAGCAGGCCATAACGCGGCAGTCGGGGTCCCAGGCGTCTGGGTCCGTGCCACCGGCCTCATCTCCTGCCCCACCCCGCCTTATCCACACCCCAAGTGACACTGTCATTGGCGGGGAGTCGCAATCTGATGTGTGTGCTAGATTGGCCAACATCGAGAAATTGATTTCTAGCTCTGCGGCCAGAAAGGCCCCCGCTAAGTGAAGACATCTGTCTCCAGCCGCGCCGGTTCTGGATTTTGATGACTATGATACCCTTGACTGGTCTGATTATTCCCCGCTTGAGGAGGGGGAATTGTTTGCTGAATCTGATGCTGAGGATCAGCAGTTTTTTTATGCTGATACGGGGTAGGCGCAGGGGGATGCCGTTGATACCCCCAGGGTCCTGGCCCATTTATTTGAGGTGCTGGATATTTCTCCTCCAGTGGAGTCCCCTCCGCTGAAAGGGGAATTCTTTGGGTCTTCTAAGCCTCGCTTGGAGTTTCCAAATCAGAATCATTTTGAAAGCATGATTCTTAAGGAATGGGAGAGACCTAGCCGGCTCCCCGGGGTTCCTCAGGGATGGGATAGGAAGTATCCCTTTCTGGTGGACGCGGTTAAGCGATGGTCGTCCCCTCCCGAGGTCGATGCGCCCGTTCTGGGATTGTCCAACACCTCTATTGTACATTCTCCAGACACCACCACTCTAAAGGATGGTGAGGACAAGCGCATTGACCAAATGGCCTGCCATGCCTTCGCTAGTGTGGGTTCAGCCTTGGGGCCTGTTTGTGCATCTGCGCTCACGGCTGTGGCTACCAGGTCTGTGATTAGGGACCTGTTGAGTGGTTCCCAGCTTAACCCGGCCAGTGATGAATTTGCAGCCCTTAAGCAGTGCGAATTGTTCATGTCTTTTGTTTTATCTGCCTTGGATGACACAATATGCATGTGTAGTAGAACCTCTGCGTTGCTAGTGGCTATTCGCCGATCGGTCTGTTTGCGCCAATGGGCGGCTGACATTGTGGCTAAGAAATCACTTACAGGGCTACCCTTCCTGGGTATGCGGCTGTTTGGAGATAAGTTGGATTCGGTGGCAAAAGGTGGAAAGTTACCACAACGTAAGAAGCAGCGTCGCTCCTTTCGGGGGGCAGGCTCCTTTAATCTCTCCTTTCGCTGTGCCAGAGCAGGCAGAGGAGCTGCCTACTCTACCTTCAGAGGTGATTCCTGGAACAGAGGCAGAGGACCTGCTCGTCCTGGACCTGCCTGGGGTTCCAAGCCCAAGCCCGCTGCCAAGCCAGCTCAGCAATGAGGGGGCGCCCTCACCCTTGCGGGGGGTGCTTACCTTCATGTACCAATCTTCCCAGCACACCAGAGATTTCTCAGATTTGTGGTGGGAGATCAGCACTTTCAGTTTGTGGCCCTCCTTTTCGGGTTGACTTCGGCACCAAGGGTGTTCACCGAGGTGCTGGCGGGCATAATGGCCCTTCTCAGAGCCCAGGGCATTCGCATTGTGCCATATCTGGACAACCTCCTCATTACGACATCTTCTCTCAGTCAGGCGGAGCTGGACACCAGGTTGGTGGTGACGACGCTGGAGAGGTTCGGCTGGGTGATCAACCATCCCAAGTCTTCTCTCTCCCCCTCAAGGGAGATCTCGTTTCTGGGCATGAATCTGGATACCATTTGGACCAGGGTGTTCCTACCTCAGTCCAAGGTGCAGATGGTTCAGGATCTGATACGTCTTCTCCTGTCCAAACCTCGTCCTTCTATCCGGCTAGGGATGAGACTGGTGGGATTGATGGTGGCTTCCTTCGAGGCAGTTCCCTTTGCTCAGTTCCACATGAGGTCACACCAGCTCCATCTATTGTTGGCCTGGGACAGATGTCCCCAGTCATTGGATCAGTCATTCCTGATGTCTCCCCGGGCTCGGCAGTCCCTTCAGTGGTGGCTGGACCCAAGCAATCTGATGAGGGGCAGATCTTTTCTGACCCCTTGTTGGGAGACGGTTACCACAGATGCCAGCCTGTCGGGCTGGGGAGGTTTTTGGAAGACACATCAGTTCAAGGGGCTGTGGGGTCCTCAGGAGGCTCAGACCCCCATCAATGTCTTGGAGCTGAGAGCTATTCGGTTGTTTGTGTCATGCTTGACGCATCACCTACGGGGCTTACCGGCTCAGGTTCGATCAGACAATCGAACTGCGGTAGCTTACATCAAGGGACTCACAGCAGGAGTGCCCTCAGGGAAGTCTCTCTGATTCTTGCATGGGCGGAGAGCAATGTTCCATGGATCTCAGCAGTGTACATTCCGGGAGTGGAAAACACGGAGGCGGACTCCCTGAGCAGGGGATCCTTTCGCCGAGGGGAATGGTCTCTCAACCACAAAGTATTCCGGTCCCTCTGTCACAAGTGGGGGTTTCCGGAGGTGGATCTCTTTGCCTCACATCACAATCACAAGCTCCCAAGGTTTGTGTCTCTGTCTCAGGATCCTCTGGCCCTGGCAGTGGATGCCATGTCTCTTGCCTGGAGGGATCTGGGGTTCCTGTATCTGTTCCCCCCCCTTCTCCATGGTAGGCACGGTGGTGCGCAAGCTGGCTCTAGAGGGTGCGCCAGAAATTCTGGTGGCCCCAAGGTGGCCAAGACGGGTTTGGTTCGCAGACGTCGTAAGGCTGGCGGTAGATCAGTACAGGCTGCCCCTGTTTCCGGATCTGATCTCTCAAGGTCCACTACGTTACCCCAATTTACAAACGCTGGCTTTGACGGCGTGGCTACTGAAACCTCCATCTTAAGGGAGGAAGGTTTGTCTGAGGCTGTGATTCAGACTCTTGTTAGAGCTAGGGAGAGATCTTCCTCTAACATATACTACAGGACTTGGAGGTCCTATATTGACTGGTGTGAGGCTAGGGCTTTGCCTTGCAGGGTGTTTTCGATTCCTAGGATCTTGGAGTTTCTACAACACGGTCTGGACCTGGGGTTCCAGCTTAGTACCTTGAAAGGGCAGGTCTCTGCCCTGGCGGTCTTCTTTCAAAGGTCTTTTGCTCTGCATCCTCTGGTTAAGACCTTTTTCCAGGGGGTCTCTCATGTGTGGCCCCCTAGAAAGCCTTTGGTGCCCGTTTGGGATTTGAATTTGGTTCTGTCGGCCCTCCAGGGGCCTCCTTTTGAGCCGGTGCAGGATGTTGCTCTTTCTGTGCTCACCCAAAAGGTTGCCTTTTTGGTGGCTATTACCTCTGTTCGGAGTGTCTCTGAGTTGGCGGCTCTGTCCATTCAGGCCCCTTACTTTGAGAGACACCAGGACAAGGTGGTTTTTCGCTTTAAGACAGATTTTCTTTCTAAAGTGGTTTCTGCCTTCCACCTCAATCAGGATGTAGTTCTACCCTCCTTGTGTCCTAAGCTTAGCAATGACAAGGAGAGGGTTTTGCATTCTTTGGATGTGGTTCGTTGGTGGCTACTTCTCCCTTTTGTAAGACGGACGCCTTGTTCGGGGTTTGGCGCCCGCCAGGTCTACCATTAGCAAATGGATACGTCAGGCCATTGTTGGGGCCTATGCTGTGCTTCTTGGGCTTTCCAGCACCAGGCTTCTGTTGAACAAGTTTGTAAGGCTGCTACTTGGTCTTCTGTTCATACTTTTTCCAAGTTTTATAAGGTTGATGTGCGGGCCTCAGCAGATGCTGTTTTTGGCCGCAAGGTTCTGCAAGCTGCAGTGGTTTAAATTTGTGCATTATTGCCTTTTTTGGGATTCCCGCCCATGTTGGACATTGCTGTTGGATGTCCCATATGTCATGAATATTGGAAGCGGGGTGTGTGACATACTTGGAATAATACCATTTTGTGATTACTCACCTGTAAAATGGGTATTATAAGTATGTCACACACCCCGCTTCAACCCGCCCTTTTTGTATTCTGGATCCTTTATATGGTGAACCTTTTATTGTTAAGATTTTTGGATTTGGCTCTTCCTGATCCCCTTATTGCTTTCCTATACTGGGTAATGTGTGGGAGGTCCCAGGTATTTATGGACCGGGAGGGGCTTCTCTTTTTTTCCTGTCATCTCTGCAGAAGTTCGCCCTCTACTGGCTATAATCCATATGTCATGAATATTGGAAGTGGGGTGTGTGACATACTTATAATACCCATTTTACAGGTGAGTAATCACAAAATTGTATTTTTTCCAAGGTTTATGTTCGGGCTTCAGCTGATCCTGATTTTGGCCACAAAGTTATGCAGGCGGCAGTGGTTTAATCTGCATGTTGTTGCCTTTTGGGGATCCCACCCTACCTTACGGACACTGCTATTGGATGTCCCAAACGTAAGGGTTTATCTCTGGAGCAGGACGTGCTGTATACTTGGAATAATACAATTCTGTGATTACTCACCTGTAGACTTGGTATTATACGTATACAGCACGTCCTGCTCCACCCCGCCCTTGTTTTCATTATTCTTAGCACCTCTGTATGGTGATTGTTAACATGGTTAAATTTGTTTGATCATGGTTATTATTCTCCCGGCTTCTTGCTAACTGCTTGTCAATACTGGGGAATTTGTGGGAGGTCCCTGGAATATAAGGGGCCGGGAGGAGCCACTTTTTTGCTGTCTATGCAGTCCAGCGCCATCTTGTGGATGTATTACCCAAACGTAAGGATTTATCTCTGGAGTAGGACGTGCTGTATACGTATAATACCAATTCTACAGGTGAGTAATCACAGAATTGTATTTTTTAAAGTAGAAAAAATAGAAAAAATGTGTCATTTTCAATGTAAAAAGTTTACCAGCTAGTGAAGCTGACTTTTCTGTCTTGCTCTGAACAGGTGAGAAAAGCCTGCACTAAAAATAGTGATCTCTGCCAAAAGTCTTGCTAAAAAACACTCCCTGAATCACATGGATTTTTACCTTTTGGAAAAAATGTTTGTGATTTCTTGCATGAAAGAAAAAAATTAAAATTCTCTCCGAGTCTGCTGAATCGGGAGAGTGTCTAAAACCTGCTTTATGAAGCCTTAATATTTCCATATCTCCTCACCTCACTTTTTTACACCTTACCCCACTCTGTCTCCATTTTCAGGGTTCCCGCTTTCTCATTCTCATTTCCACATTCCCTTACTGCTGTATTCTACATTTTCTCATCTTTTTTACATTCTCTACTTTTTTGTTAATACTTCCCCTCTGTGCATTCCCTCATTCTGTCTGCTTTCTACACTCTTTCTGTCATTTCCACATGCTCTCAGTATTTTCCGAATCTCCCCGCTCCTCTTTTTTCCACCTTACCCCCGTCTTTCTCTTTTTTCAGCGTTCTTTTTTTCCTGTCTTCTCAATCTAATTTCCACATTCCCTACTCCTTCTCTAGTCCACATTTGCTTCTCATCTTTTCCACACTGTCTCCTTCTTTTCTTTTTTACCTTCCCTCCATCGCCCTCTCTCCCGCTCTCTCTCTCTTTTACACATTCTCTCCTTTGTGCTACACTCCTGCTCTCCTCTCTGCTTTCTCTCTTTCTCTATAATATTATAGCTAATATTTTCCATATCTCCTCACCTCTCTCTCGTTTCCTCCTTTTTTCAGTGTTCTTTTTTTCACATTCTCATTTCCACTTTCCCTACTCCTTTATTCCACATTTACTTCTCTTGTTTTTCGTTCTCTGCTTTTCTTTTATACCTTCTCTCCATATCCCCCTCTTTTTACCTTCACAACATCTTCCTTTGTTCAACCCCTCTTTTTTTCCACATTCCCCCCTTTCTCTCTTTTCCACAGTCTTTTCTTCTCCTTTCGTTCATTTTCTCTTTCTCTCAATATTATCCATATGAGCAAATTAGATTGGATACATTACAGGAACAATCAAAGAGAATGGAAAAGATTTAGAACAATATAAAGATTTACCTTCATTTAAAGAGGACCTGGATAAAATGCAATCATATCTAGATAAAATGGAAGACAGCATTACAAACACAAGAGAGAATACATTCTCTAGGGATCTGGAGGATTATAAAATAAATGTATACTTGGAAACCAGGGCCGGCGTCAGCACCCAGCAAGGCGGGACAACTGCTGGCGGCCCACTGACAGGGCCGGCCTTCGAGGGGTGAGACCGGCAGGGAACTGGGAGGGCACTGCCACAGCTGGTGCCCACATCTCCTCGCGCTGCGCCAAAAATGACCGAGGTGGCGGTGCAACTTTCCCTGCTGGGCGGGGACAACACTATGTAGCAATAAGGTTCAACTGCTGCATGTGCTGTCCCCACCGGGGAGAGGGGAAAGGACCTCCACACCACATGACAGGCACACCGCGGGCTGCGGGCCATCAAACAGCAGGCGGCAACAAGGAGACCAGGAGTGTGTGCCGGGAGGGAAAGCACTGTAGAGGTAGTTTTTTTTTTTTTTTTTTTTAAGGAAGCTTTTCTTTTCTTCTTCTTAGGAGACATCCAGTTTTGGGACGTCCCTTGGTGATGTGACGCGACTCTTCACCACAAGGGCCCACTGAGACCATGCCGCCATGCCCCACATAAACCTGGAACCTGCCCTCTTGGAAACGTATAGCAAAAGATCAAAAGAGTAATCAGGGCCGCACAAAGGTTTTACATGGCCCCATATCAAAGCTGTTAGTGGGCCCCCAAAAAAGGCACCAACAGCATTAATGTGGACCAAAACCCACAACACACAGCCCTAGGGTTGAAAAGTCCTAGGGACTGGTGAAAGCTCTCCATAGGGGCATCCCGCTGTGTGAAACTCCTGGGACTGGCCATAATCTTACCTCGTTCCTAGATTTCATACTGCATGTGCAGGCCTTGGCTACACCACTTCATCTGATGTGTGCTGCATCCCCGGGATTTGTGTGCACAGCCTGAGGCAGGGGCTGGGGGGGGGGGGGGGGGAGGGGGGTCCCTCATTTAATGTCAGCATTTTTGCTATATAGTAATATGCACAACAATCAATGCTGAGTGAAGTGGACCAAAACCCACCCTGGAGTTTATGAGAGTAGACTTACTTCCTCCACCGGGGCATCCAGATTCGGGATGCCCCGCTGTGTAAAAGCCCCCAGGTCGCCCAGTTTACTCACCTTCTCCCCAATCCAACGGAGCATGTGGGAGCAGCGGCTGCTGCCTGGGATAGCTGCTCCCTTCTTTGCTTGCCTGTCTTTTTCCTGCTTCATTGTAAAGGTCCACATATATATTTCCACCTTATATACTGAAAGTGGTGGTCCTGAATCAATAAAATCCAGGGACTGGGCTACAGAAAATAGCCTAGATTTCAGCAGCAACAGCTTTTTCAGCTAGCAGCTTACTGTACTGTACAGTGCCACAGAATGTTTACACTTGGCCTGGACAATCCCTTTAAAATAGGGGTCAATGTACGTATTAATCACACTTTACCACTAGGTGGCAATGTTGCACTGGTTATACAGCCGTTTATGGCAATTACCAAGTTGCACAGATTATGTGTTAGCTCATTTTAGTTAAACCGCACCTTCACCATGATTTATTGAAAAGCCCAAACCCTTAAACTATTTCCCAGCATCTAAAATTAATATATTTTAAGTTTTTAGTGGGATAAAGTACGGGGGGCGGGTTATAGCTGTGCTTTGCTCCGACAGAGCAGAGCTGGGGTCAGGAAAAGGTTAGCAATCCCAGAATGCAGATCAGCACAGTCAGAAGGCACATCCTGTTTGCAGGCTGCCTGATGTTCCATGAGCCGCCATCTTGGATGTTTAAAGGCTCATAACATGCAGTAGATGCAGGTAGGATGATTATTAATGTGGGCAATCTGTATGTACAGGGTGTGGGAAATGATATGCTCTTATTCAGAGTGAAGGACCGCTTTAACTTTTGTATCTGACCTGCAACCTTTTAGGATCTTTTTGATGTTTGTATAAGAGCCCGTTTTTAAGGCAGGGCAGTTTCTAGGCTAAAAACCACTCAGGGCTAAGACCCCCCCCCCCAGTGTACAGTGACAAATCACAAACCTAATTATAATTATAGGGAACGCGCGCTTTTAATTGTACGTCCTTAAAGTGCTGAGCTTTTCTATTATTCTCTCTCACGTTAGTGAATGTGTGTTTTATGGAAGCGGTTTTCAGTCTGCAATCTGTTGCTATTGGCAGCTGTACACCAAGATCTACAACATGAGAAATGTGAATCCCTTCCAAGCAATAAAACAGTGCTTTACGATATGATTATAAATTAATTAATAATTAATTAACACTACATATTCTGTACGCTGCTTCTTTACAAGGAAAATCGGTTGACATGAATGCCCAGTAGGTGGCAGTATAGATAACAGTAGCCAGTAGATTGGCAGTATGAATAGTCCCATCACATGTTTAGAGATAAACAAACTGTTTCTTCCAAACCAGAATTCCCTCAGAATTTTAAGGAAAAATTGTGGCTATTAGCCCCAGCCGTGGAGTGATGTGGCTGATAACCCAGTATGGCTTGGCATCAGAGGACTGGAAACTGCTGCAGAATGTCTTAGCATGTATTTAATGCTGGGGTAGTGGTGCCCTGTTTTTAATGCTGGGGTAGGGGTGCCATGTATTTAATGCTGGGGTAGTGGTGCCCTGTTTTTAATGCTGGGGTAGGAGTGCCATGTATTTAATGCTGGGGTAGGGGTGCCATGTATTTAATGCTGGGGTAGTGGTGCCCTGTTTTTAATGCTGGGGTAGTGGTGCCTTGTATTTAATGCTGGGGTAGGGGTGCCATGTATTTAATGCTGGGGTAGGGGTGCCATGTATTTAATGCTGGGGTAGGGGTGCCATGTATTTAATGCTGGGGTAGGGGTGCCCTGTATTTAATGCTGGGGTAGTGGTGCCCTGTATTTAATGCTGGGGTAGGGGTGCCATGTATTTAATGCTGGGGTAGCGATGCTCTGTATTTAATGCTGGGGTAGTGGTGCCCTGTATTTAATGCTGGGGTAGCTGTGCCATGTATTTAATGCTGGGGTAGTGGTGCCATGTATTTAATGCTGGGGTAGGGGTGTCCTGTATTTAATGCTGAGGTAGTGGTGCTCTGTATTTAATGCTGGGGTAGTGGTGCCATGTATTTAATGCTGGGGTAGTGGTGCCATGTATTTAATGCTGGGGTAGGGGTGTCCTGTATTTAATGCTGAGGTAGTGGTGCTCTGTATTTAATGCTGGGGTAGGGGTGCCATGTATTTGATGCTGGTGTAGTGGTACCTTGTACTTAATGCTGGGGTAGTGGCGCCATGTATTTAATGATAGGGTAGTGGCGCCATGTATTTAATGCTGGGGTAGTGGCACCCTGTATTTAATGCTGGGGTAGTGGCGCCTTGTATTTAATGCTGGGGTAGTGGCACCCTGTATTTATTGCTGGGGTAGGGGTGCCCTGTATTTAATGATGGGGTAGTGGCGCCATGTATTTAATGATAGGGTAGTGGCGCCATGTATTTAATGCTGGGGTAGTGGCGCCCTGTATTTAATGATGGGGTAGTGGCGCCATGTAATTAATGATAGGGTAGTGGCGCCATGTATTTAATGCTGGGGTAGTGGCGCCTTGTATTTAATGCTGGGGTAGTGGCACCCTTTATTTATTGCTGGGGTAGGGGTGCCCTGTATTTAATGATGGGGTAGTGGTGCCATGTATTTAATGCTGGGGTAGGGGTGCCATGTATTTAATGATGGGGTAGGGGTGCCATGTATTTAATGCTGGGGTAGGGGTGCCATGTATTTAATGCTGGGGTAGGGGTGCCCTGGATTTTATGCTGGGGTAGCAGTGG
The DNA here is from genome assembly GCA_027917425.1 of Gastrophryne carolinensis. Lineage (NCBI taxonomy): Eukaryota > Metazoa > Chordata > Amphibia > Anura > Microhylidae > Gastrophryne > Gastrophryne carolinensis. Next base: position 59,851,955 of record CM051235.1, read on the forward strand.
CATGTATTTAATGCTGGGGTAGTGGTGCCATGTATTTAATGCTGGGGTAGTGGTGCCATGTATTTAATGCTGGGGTAGTGGTGCCATGTATTTAATGCTGGCGTAGGGGTGCCATGTATTTAATGCTGGGGTAGCGGTGCCATGTATTTAATGCTGGCGTAGGAGTGCCATGTATTTAATGCTGGGGTAGCGGTGCCATGTATTTAATGCTGGGGTAGTGGTGCCCTGTATTTAATGCTGGGGTAGTGGTGCCATGTATTTAATGCTGGGGTAGGGGTGCCCTGTATTTAATGCTGGGGTAGTGGTGCCATGTATTTAATGCTGGGGTAGTGGTGCCATGTATTTAATGCTGGGGTAGGGGTGCCATGTATTTAATGCTGGGGTAGTGGTGCCCTGTATTTAATGCTGGGGTAGGGGTGCCCTGTATTTAATGCTGGGGTAGTGGTGCCATGTATTTAATGCTGGGGTAGTGGTGCCATGTATTTAATGCTGGGGTAGTGGTGCCATGTATTTAATGCTGGGGTAGTGGTGCCATGTATTTAATGCTGGGGTAGTGGTGCCATGTATTTAATGCTGGGGTAGAGGTGCCATGTATTTAATGCTGGGGTAGTGGTGCCATGTATTTAATGCTGGGGTAGTGGTGCCATGTATTTTATGCTGGGGTAGGGGTGCCCTGTATTAATGCTGGGGTAGTGGTGCTCTGTATTTAATGCTGGGGTAGGGGTGCCATGTATTTAATGCTGGGGTAGGGGTGCCATGTATTTAATGCTGGGGTAGTGGCGCCATGTATTTAATGCTGGGGTAGTGGCGCCATGTATTTAATGCTGGATAGTGGTGCCATGTATTTAATGCTGGGGTAGTGGTGCCCTGTATCAATGCTGGGGTAGTGGTGCCATGTATTTAATGCTGGGGTAGTGGTGCCATGTATTTAATGCTGGGATAGTGGTGCCATGTATTTAATGCTGGGGTAGTGGTGCCCTGTATCAATGCTGGGGTAGTGGTGCCATGTATTTAATGCTGGGGTAGTGGTGCCATGTATTTAATGCTGGGATAGTGGTGCCATGTATTTAATGCTGGGGTAGTGGTGCTCTGTATTTAATGTTGGGGTAGTGGTGCTCTGTATTTAATGCTGGGGTAGGGGTGCCATGTATTTAATGTTGGGGTAGGGGTGCCTGTATTTAATGCTGGGGTAGGGGTGCCATGTATTTAATGCTGGGGTAGTGGCGCCATGTATTTAATGCTGGGGTAGTGGTGCCATGTATTTTATGCTGGGGTAGGAATGCCATGTATTTAATGCTGGGGTGGGGTCCCCTTTATTTAATGCCGGGGTAGGGGTGCCCTGTATTTAATGCCGGGGTAGTGGTACCCTGTATTTAATGCGGTGGTAGGGGTGCCATGTATTTAATGCTGGATAGTGGTGCCTGTATTTAATGCTGGGGTGGGGTGTCCTGTATTTAATGCTGGGGTAGTGGTACCCTGTATTTAATGCTGGGGTAGGGGTGCTCTATATTTAATGCTGGGGTAGTGGTGCCTTGTATTTAATGCTGGGGTAGGGGTGCCATGTATTTAATGCTGGGGTAGGGGTACCATGTATTTAATGCTGGGGTAGGGGTGCCATGTATTTAATGCTGGGGTAGGGGTGCCATGTATTGGCATGGATAATGGCTCTTCTCATGGGCTCAGCCCCTGGTTAGGGCCAGTGTGGCAGCCTTCCTGGGGGCACCCATAATGGGAACAAAGTGGGTATCACAGGGGCACCCATAATGGGCACACAGTGGGTATCACAGGGGCACCCATACTGGACACACAGTGGGTATCACAGGGGCACCCATAATGGGCACACAGTGGGCATCACAGGGGCTTTGCCATGCTTCAGCTGTGGGAACTGCCAATAATTGACCATTTCCAGACCGCCTACTTACCTTTTCCTGTCAGTGCCAGGGGGCAACACGAAACTATGACTTTTTTTTATCTCTGTAAATATATTTAGCCCTGGCTGAATCTCTTCATACCCAGGCAGGAACCACCCCTAACACCAGTTATTGCCCCTAATAATTTTGGTGATAAGTAGGCACTTTAGGACTTTGTCCAGTGAACTCCCTCCTGATTTAGGATGCCCCACTGTGTGAAACCCCCCAGATTACCCATAAAAAAAACTTACCTTTTCCCAGTCCTACAGTGCATGCAAGGGCTCTTGTCCAATCAAAGCCATTTGCTGTGCATATTAAAGCGGACCAAAACCCACATTTTTAACTAGCATCCCCCGAATTGCTCCCCCCATAAAAACGAACTTTTGTCAATTCTCACTGCTCCTGCTTCACTCTAATCCCAGATAATGGCGCCTGTTTTAGCTGTAAAGCTCCGCCTCCTCCATTCATTGCCACTGTTGTGTGTGGCAATTATGTCATTGCCACACCTATAAAATACAAAAATTAGCCAGCTCACCAACAACCTCCTTGAGGCACGGAAAGGGAGATCCCAGGCAATCCTCCTCAAAAAACGTCAAAATCTGTGTCTTGTCCAGCCTCTTGTTAATATATAACTTTTAATGTTCCAGTTTTAAAAGCCAAAATATGGAAAAGAAATAGAGCTTGGATAAAGCAATATAGAGAAGGGCGCCGGCCCTTTAAGGCCGGCAGCCCCATGACAGGCCTGCGCTTCCTGTTGGAAGCTGACCAGCCTATGGAATTGGGGGAAGAAATCGGGGGAAGTGACCTCAGGGGAGGGGGAGGGGGGAGTATAAAGGGGCAGGTCCCCCCCTCTTCCTCTTTGGCCCCTGATCTCTTCGCTGGAACGTGCGGTCAGTACTGACGCCCGTCCAGACCCCTAGCATGGAAGCCCTAATGTTGTTTCTGCGCCGGGAGGTGGAGCGGCGAGGACTGGGTAAGGAGTTTGCTGTCTCCGGCCCCCGCCTCGCCGCCCCCTCCTCCCGGCCGGTCCCGATGGGTGAGGCCTCAGCCCTTCTCCACCTCGCCGCACTATGCGGCGGGGGAACCCCCCTTTAACCGAGGGCTCGCCTGCTGGGCCCTCTATGCAACCACCCCACCCCCTTTCGGGGTCGCTGGGAGGGCGGGGGGGTCGGCGACCCCTCCCCCAATCAGCTGCAGGCTTAGCCGTTCGAGCTGGCGTCGCCGCTCCCGGGCCTAGCGCGGCTGGCGTCCACCACTTTCAGCGCGCTCCGCGCCACGGATGATCCAGCGCCGCGTCCCAGCTCACGGGGGGTGATTGCATGGAACGGACAGGCTCCTCTCCTCTTCTTTTTTCCCAGCAGGCGATGTCCGATCAGGAAGGGATCCGGAGTGGAATGGCGATCGGGGCATCAGGACGATGGGCCGGAGAGGCCCGCGCTGAGTCGGCCAGGCTTGCGGCGTCCAGCGCGGGTGGGACGAGATCGTCATTTGGAGCTCCAGTGGCGGCACCGGGGTCTACGAGTGCGTCACGACATCCGGCAGGAGGCAGGATCCGGGGTCAGTCGGGCTCCGGATCTCGGGACGACGGTCGTGGGGAGGGCATCCCGAGCGGTGGGTCCATTCATCAAGGTGAGCCTCTACTAATCAGCGTATCCAACAACGCGTCGCACTCGGGGTTTGAGGGGCTCGCCGGGGGGGGGGGCTCCGGCGGGTTGGGGGGTTTTATAACAGGTATGCGGGAGTTACTGGATAGATGGGAGGCTACAGGTTCGGAGTCGGCGGTGGACCCGCGGGGGGTGTGGGACCCGGCGTCGGCGAGGGGGGAGTGCCCAGGGAGATGGTTGGAGCAGGTGTAACAGCATGGTGGGGGGGGGGAGTGTCGGTACCGTTATTAATGTTATTTTCTTTTAGACTCTGCGTGCTCGGTGTTGGTGGTCGGCCATTCATTTGTTTTTTGGGCGGCGCAGAGAGCGGCGTTGAGAAGGAGCGGCAAACAGCTCGGCATTTCAGGGGATCGAGCGAAGCTGGTGTGGGCCGGCGTCAGGGGGTTGAAGTGACAGGATATGAGAGAGCACGTCTTGAAGTTGGCGATAAAGTGGGGTCCTCCAGGGGTGTTGGTGTGTCACGTGGGGGGGGAACGATTTGGGCCAGGTGCCGATGAGACAGCTGATCACCAGGGACTTTTCTAGGGGAATTTCCCGGGGTGGTTTTGATTTGGTCCGAGATAGTTCCCCGGTACGAGTGGAGGCACGCGAGGGATCCAAGGGCTATTGTCCGGGTGCGTATTAAGGTGAATAGGGCGATTGCCCGGTTCGTTAGACTGAATGGAGGGCTGAGTGCACGCCACGTGGAGGTGGAAGGAATTAGGGGTTTCTACAGGGCCGATGGGGTACATCTAAACGGGTTGGGGATAGATCTGTTTAATCTCCTCCTTAAGGAGCGAATCGAATTGGCAGTGGAGAGGTGGCGGGCTGGACGGCGCTAAGGTTTCAGCGCCGTCCAGCTTTGGCGGTCTCCTCTGCTCGGTTCGGTTCTGAGATGGCACGGAAAGTGGGGGTAGGTTACAAGGAAGCGGCTGTTTCGGCGGAAACGGGCCAGGAGGATAGGTGACTAAGTTTAAGGGGAGGGGAGGGACAAAGGAAAGGGGTTAGGGTGGATCTTGGCAGTTAGCCCCGTTGAGCTACCAGGCCTAGGAGGGATGCGGCCGGGCTCACGAATCGGCTTCTGTTTCAGATTCCGGGAGGTAGTTGAGCCTTCGGGCCGCCTCCCCTCCCCTTCTGTTTGCAGTTAGGGTATGGTGGAATCTCAGACCTGGATCGGGGAGATCGGGAGTGCATTGTTAATTGTTATTTGTTATTGTTTTTATGTTGAGGCTGTGGCCAATAAAAATTCCATCAATTCCGAAGAAGTGGTTGTTGGCTCCATTACTTGGGAGTGTGGGTGGGTTGGTGTCAGCTGAAGGCGTATGGAACGCTAGCACAGTCATGACCCAGACGTTGTCAAAGCCTTGTCAAACACCCATAAGGCGTTTTGAGCCGCTCGGGCTCTTAATCATGTATGAAACAGATGTTTGACAAGGCTTTGGCCAAATGTATTTCACAAGTTCTGTGGGTTTTGGTCCGCTTTAATGCTCTGCAAACAGCTTTGCATGGGACAATTGGAGGAAGACGGACACACCCCTGGGAGAGGGAGCCTGTCTGAACCCAGAGAAGCCAGGGCAAAAGTGAGATTTGTGGTGACCCGGGGGCGGGGGGTGTTTACACAGTGGGGCATCTGAGGGTTTTGTTCCGCTTTAAAGTGGACCTATCACCAGGATTTTCACTATCCATGGGTGTGCACCTCAGCTGCAGTGGGGCCGGGGATGTGGCCTGTGATAGCGGGAAAGTAATCTGTTCCTGGTCACTGCAGGGGGTTCACACATCGCATTCTGGATCGGGATGCCCCGGGGGCAATTAGTTGCATGGGATCATTGCTGGATGCTCTAGGAATGTTACTAGGCACTAAATAGCCAATATGTAAAACCACCCATACCTCTATATTGTACATTATGCAAATGACAGGCCTACTCCACCAAGATGCTGGAAGGAGTAAAAGCCTAGTGCAACCTCTGCCCATTGGACATGTGCTGTTGGACATGTGACTTTTTATGGGTGAACAGGGGGGTTTCACACAGGGGGGTATCCTGATTCAAAATGCCCCGGGGAAAAGTTAGCGGCCACCCCTGGAATCATTTAGATTCCAGGAAGGCCTCTGCTGGGTTTAGTTCTGCTTTAAATGGAGCCCTTTCACGGCTCATACTGTAAACTTTTTTCTGCCTTTAAACTCAGTTGGATGCAGCTAGACAACTAAAAACTGAAAAAGCAGAGGCAAATGAAGCGTCCTTTATCTAAATGATGCCAAGTGAGCACAAATCTAATAAAATAAGATGGAGGAGCAACAATGATGGGGCCCCACTGACCTCCTGACCCCGATGCAGACACCCCCTTGCACCCGCTATAGTTACACCCCTGGACAGTATATATCATTCTTCCTCCCTCTCGTCTCCATATCTCTTGCTCCGAATGTATTCCAGCATCAATGTAGTTTTGCAGCATCTGTTACATCTGACCCATACTTCCCTGGGTATTGTGAGTATTCTAATATGTACAGCACCACAGAAGATAATTACAATATTCATTTCTGCTTATAGTTGTCTTTTCTGTGGGTGCTTGGCAGCATACTCATGGGTGGGTCGGGCCGGGTCTAGGTTTGTGGGGGCCCTTGAGTCTTAGTGGGCCCCTAAGTAGTGTCTCACATGATGTAAACTTTCAACTCCGCTTCCTCAAATGGATCACCTATGCTGCTAATCACCCTCCAGTCCTTATTGCCTTCCCTATAGCCACCAATCATCCTCCCATCCTTATTGCCTTCCCTATAGCCACCAATCATCCTCCCATCCTTATTGCCTTCCCTATAGCCACCAATCGTCCTCCCATCCTTATTGCCTTCCTTATAGCCACCAATCATCCCCCCATCCTTATTGCCTTCCCTATAGCCACCAATTGTCCTCCCATCCTTATTGCCTTCCTTATAGCCACCAATCATCCTCCCATCCTTATTGCCTTCCCTATAGCCACCAATCATCCTCCCATCCTTATTGCGTTCCCTATAGCCACCAATTGTCCTCCCATCCTTATTGCCTTCCTTATAGCCACCAATCATCCTCCCATCCTTATTGCCTTCCCTATAGCCACCAATCACCCTCCCGTCCTTATTGCCTTCCCTATGGCCATTAATCATCCTCTAGTCCTTATTGCCTTCCCTATAGCCACCAATTGTCCTCCCATCCTTATTGCCTTCCTTATAGCCACCAATCATCCTCCCATCCTTATTGCCTTCCCTATAGCCACCAATCGTCCTCCCATCCTTATTGCCTTCCCTATAGCCACCAATCATCCTCCCATCCTTATTGCCTTCCCTATAGCCACCAATTGTCCTCCCATCCTTATTGCCTTCCTTATAGCCACCAATCATCCTCCCATCCTTATTGCCTTCCCTATAGCCACCAATCACCCTCCCGTCCTTATTGCCTTCCCTATGGCCATTAATCATCCTCTAGTCCTTATTGCCTTCCCTATAGCCACCAATTGTCCTCCCATCCTTATTGCCTTCCTTATAGCCACCAATCATCCTCCCATCCTTATTGCCTTCCCTATAGCCACCAATCGTCCTCCCATCCTTATTGCCTTCCCTATAGCCACCAATCATCCTCCCATCCTTATTGCCTTCCCTATAGCCACTAATCATCCTCCCATCCTTATTGCCTTCCCTATAGCCACCAATCATCCTCCCATTCTTATTGCCTTCCCTATAGCCACCAATCATCCTCCCATCCTTATTGCCTTCCCTATAGCCACCAATCATCCTCCCATTCTTATTGCCTTCCCTATAGCCACTAATCATCCTCCCATCCTTATTGCCTTCCCTATAGCCACCAATCATCCTCCCATCCTTATTGCCTTCCCTATAGCCACCAATCGTCCTCCCATCCTTATTGCCTTCCCTATAGCCACCAATCATCCTCCCATCCTTATTGCCTTCCCTATAGCCACCAATTGTCCTCCCATCCTTATTGCCTTCCCTATAGCCACCAATCATCCTCCCATCCTTATTGCCTTCCCTATAGCCACCAATTGTCCTCCCATCCTTATTGCCTTCCCTATAGCCACCAATCACCCTCCCGTCCTTATTGCCTTCCCTATGGCCATTAATCATCCTCTAGTCCTTATTGCCTTCCCTATAGCCACCAATTGTCCTCCCATCCTTATTGCCTTCCTTATAGCCACCAATCATCCTCCCATCCTTATTGCCTTCCCTATAGCCACCAATCGTCCTCCCATCCTTATTGCCTTCCCTATAGCCACCAATCATCCTCCCATCCTTATTGCCTTCCCTATAGCCACTAATCATCCTCCCATCCTTATTGCCTTCCCTATAGCCACCAATCATCCTCCCATTCTTATTGCCTTCCCTATAGCCACCAATCATCCTCCCATCCTTATTGCCTTCCCTATAGCCACCAATCATCCTCCCATTCTTATTGCCTTCCCTATAGCCACTAATCATCCTCCCATCCTTATTGCCTTCCCTATAGCCACCAATCATCCTCCCATCCTTATTGCCTTCCCTATAGCCACCAATCATCCCCCCATCCTTATTGCCTTCCTTATAGCCACCAATCACCCTCCCATCCTTATTGCCTTCCCTATAGCCACCAATCGTCCTCCCATCCTTATTGCCTTCCTTATAGCCACCAATCATCCCCCCATCCTTATTGCCTTCCCTATAGCCACCAATCGTCCTCCCATCCTTATTGCCTTCCTTATAGCCACCAATCATCCCCCCATCCTTATTGCCTTCCCTATAGCCACCAATCATCCTCCCATCCTTATTGCCTTCCCTATAGCCACCAATCATCCTCCCATCCTTATTGCTTTCCCTATAGCCACCAATCATCCTCCCATCCTTATTGCCTTCCCTATAGCCACCAATTGTCCTCCCATCCTTATTGCCTTCCTTATAGCCACCAATCATCCTCCCATCCTTATTGCCTTCCCTATAGCCACCAATCACCCTCCCGTCCTTATTGCCTTCCCTATGGCCATTAATCATCCTCTAGTCCTTATTGCCTTCCCTATAGCCACCAATTGTCCTCCCATCCTTATTGCCTTCCTTATAGCCACCAATCATCCTCCCATCCTTATTGCCTTCCCTATAGCCACCAATCGTCCTCCCATCATTTTTGCCTTCCCTATAGCCACTAATCATCCTCTAGTCCTTATTGCCTTCCCTATAGCCACCAATCACCCTCCCATCCTTATTGCCTTCCCTATAGCCACTAATCATCCTCTAGTCCTTATTGCCTTCCCTATAGCCACCAATCATCCTCCCATCCTTATTGCCTTCCCTATAGCCACCAATCACCCTCCCATCCTTATTGCCTTCCCTATAGCCACTAATCATCCTCTAGTCCTTATTGCCTTCCCTATAGCCACCAATCATCCTCCCATCCTTATTGCCTTCCCTATAGCCACTAATCATCCTCCCATCCTTATTGCCTTCCCTATAGCCACCAATCACCCTCCCGTCCTTATTGCCTTCCCTATAGCCACTAATCATCCTCTAGTCCTTATTGCCTTCCCTATAGCCACCAATCATCCTCCCATCCTTATTGCCTTCCCTATAGCCACCAATCATCCTCCCATTCTTATTGCCTTCCCTATAGCCACCAATCATCCTCCCATCCTTATTGCCTTCCCTATAGCCACCAATCATCCTCCCATCCTTATTGCCTTCCCTATAGCCACCAATCATCCTCCCATTCTTATTGCCTTCCCTATAGCCACCAATCATCCTCCCATCCTTATTGCCTTCCCTATAGCCACTAATCATCCTCCCATCCTTATTGCCTTCCCTATAGCCACCAATCATCCTCCCATTCTTATTACCTTCCCTATAGCCACCAATCATCCTCCCATCCTTATTGCCTTCCCTATAGCCACTAATCATCCTCCCATTCTTATTGCCTTCCCTATAGCCACCAATCATCCTCCCATCCTTATTGCCTTCCCTATAGCCACCAATCATCCTCCCATCCTTATTGCCTTCCCTATAGCCACTAATCATCCTCCCATCCTTATTGCCTTCCCTATAGCCACCAATCACCCTCCCGTCCTTATTGCCTTCCCTATAGCCACTAATCATCCTCTAGTCCTTATTGCCTTCCCTATAGCCACCAATCATCCTCCCATCCTTATTGCCTTCCCTATAGCCACCAATCATCCTCCCATTCTTATTGCCTTCCCTATAGCCACCAATCATCCTCCCATCCTTATTGCCTTCCCTATAGCCACTAATCATCCTCCCATCCTTATTGCCTTCCCTATAGCCGCCAATTATCCTCTAGTCCAGGGGTACTCAAGCACTTCTTGTAAAGGTCCATTTAGAGGCATCCGGTGAGAGTTTAAGGTTCGGAGAGGGGGTGGGGGGGGAGGGATAGTTAGAAATCAGCGCTATAGACTCCACAGGCAAAAATAAGAAATGCTGCTAGGCCTCCCACCCCACCCCACTCAGCGAAGCCTATTGGGCACTGGGGAAAAACATTTATTTTTTCTTTGGCCCCAAAGAACTTACAGCTCTGGCCCACGGCACAACGTGCAGACCATGTACAGGGGGGACTAGGCAATGTTACTGGCAATAAGGTCTGGTAACAGGGATAGATAGGGCTCAGGGCAGGGGGATGAATGGGAGAGGAGCAGTAAGGAAGATCGATGGAAAGACAGAACAGGAAGGGCAGGGAGGGATGGAGAGAAAGCCTGGAGGAAGGATGGATGGGCAGAACTGGAAGAAAGAGTAACGGATTGGCAAAGCTGGAACAGGGATGGATGGGGCAGAGCTGAGGGGACAGGGATGGATGGGGCAAAGCTGAGGGGACAGGGATGGATGGGGCAGAGCTGAGGGGACAGGGATGGATGGGGCAGAGCTGAGGAGACAGGGATGGATGGGGCAGAGCTGAGGAGACAGGGATGGATGGGGCAGAGCTGAGGGGACAGGGATGGATGGGGCAGAGCTGAGGGGACAGGGATGGATGGGGCAGAGCTGAGTGGACAGGGATGGATGGGGCAGAGCTGAGGGGACAGGGATGGATGGGGCAAAGCTGAGGGGACAGGGATGGATGGGGCAGAGCTGAGGGGACAGGGATGGATGGGGCAGAGCTGAGGGGACAGGGATGGATGGGGCAGAGCTGAGGGGACAGGGATGGATGGGGCAGAGCTGAGGGGACAGGGATGGATGGGGCAGAGCTGAGGAGACAGGGATGGATGGGGCAAAGCTGAGGGGACAGGGATGGATGGGGCAGAGCTGAGGGGACAGGGATGGATGGGGCAGAGCTGAGGAGACAGGGATGGATGGGGCAGAGCTGAGGGGACAGGGATGGATGGGGCAGAGCTGAGGAGACAGGGATGGATGGGGCAGAGCTGAGGAGACAGGGATGGATGGGGCAAAGCTGAGGGGACAGGGATGGATGGGGCAGAGCTGAGGGGACAGGGATGGATGGGGCAGAGCTGAGGGGACAGGGATGGATGGGGCAGAGCTGAGTGGACAGGGATGGATGGGGCAGAGCTGAGGGGACAGGGATGGATGGGGCAGAGCTGAGGGGACAGGGATGGATGGGGCAGAGCTGAGGGGACAGGGATGGATGGGGCAGAGCTGAGGGGACAGGGATGGATGGGGCAGAGCTGGGAGGACAGCGATGGATGGGGCAGAGCTGAGGGGACAGGGATGGATGGGGCAGAGCTGAGGGGACAGGGATGGATGGGGCAGAGCTGAGGGGACAGTGAGGGATGGGGCAGAGCTGAGGGGACAGGGATGGATGGGGCAGAGCTGAGTGGACAGGGATGGATGGGGCAGAGCTGAGTGGACAGGGATGGATGGGGCTGAGCTGAGGGGGCAGAGCTGAAGGGACAGGGATGGATGGGGCAGAGCTGAGGGGACAGGGATGGATGGGGCAGAGCTGAGGGGGCAGAGCTGAGTGGACAGGGATGGATGGGGCAGAGCTGAGTGGACAGGGATGGATGGGGCAGAGCTGAGGGGGCAGAGCTGAGTGGACAGGGATGGATGGGGCAGAGCTGAGGGGACAGGGATGGATGGGGCAGAGCTGAGGGGGCAGAGCTGAGTGGACAGGGATGGATGGGGCAGAGCTGAGGGGACAGAATTGGATGGGGCAGAGCTGAGGGGACTAGTAACTAAGTTTGTTTGTACCTTGCAATGCCACGTCAGTACTTCATACTGCAATGCTAGGGGAGCCATGACACTGGCAAGGAGATTAAGCACTACATCGGTGATCAGGGGGGCTGCTATGAGCATGCAACACAGAAGCAATTTATTGCAGGACCGTCAGAACGGGGGTCCGCATTCGGACCCCTGTCCGGCAGTTGAGTATCACTACTCTAGTCCTTGTTGCATTCTCTACTGCCACCAAGCACCCATCAGCCCTTACTGCTTGCTCCACCGCCACTAAAGACTTTATCCCTGCTGTTAGCTGTCACCTGGTTCTTGACACTTTCTGAGTTTCCATCAGTTGCCCTCTATTTCATGCCACCTCCATCAATTTTGCTGAGGCCAGCCATGAGCAGGTCTGTGCAAAACATCCAGGATTTGGTGGTTCGCGACCACTGTAAAATGGCCAAGTGTGAGCCTGAGTGGGCCGCTGAAGATGCCAGGGGCCCTGGCAAATGCCCAGGTTTGCCCTGTGCTGGCACCAGCCCTGTTTTGGTGCATAATATATATATAAATACTTTATAAAGCCTTTGGCTTCTGTGACTGGCTAAATCTTTTTTTAGTGGTGATAGTATCATGATTTTGCCCTGTAGCTTTGAGATTCCTGCGCCCAGGTTATTCAGCCAGACACCTGTGTTTATTACTGTGTTTAATGATTTGGTTGAACTTTTGGAATCTGAAAGCACTCCTTTTTTTTTTTTTTTTTAATATATAGTGCATGTGACTACAGGGTAGGATTGTGGGATGGAAGTTAAGATTGCATCACCGTACGCTTTTTGTGCATACTTGCTCTGTGTGCTATGCAAGTGGATTAGAGACTGGCGTAGAAATGTAAGTAACTCTTTATGTTTTATATCAGTGTGATGTGAGTAGGAGTTTTCCGGGGGGAATACTATTGTATTACTGTACTGTATGTGGTGCCTGCTGCCTACAGGTTTTCAACGCTTACCTTAAAGTGGACTAACACCTGGCCCTAGAGTATAAAGGAGTCCTGGGTCCCTGAAACGAGGTGCATATATACTACAAAAAAAGGGTAGCAGGTTTTACACTGGGGGGTATCTCAAATTGTGATGTCCATGGAGGGGGGGCATTAAAAAAAAGGTTTTGATCCTTTTTAATGGAAAAACCTTTAATTTAAAGTTGACCAAAACCCATGATTTTGCCTATCTTTGGTCCTTTCCCCGCTGTGTGAAAGATCGCAAATGCCAACTCACCTCTTTCTGCTACGACGGCGCATGCCCGGCTGCTCGTCCAATCAGCGTGCTCGGTGCCGCGGACATCACGTCATCTAATCCTTCATCTAAGGCCAGCGGCTCTGAGCACGCTGGCGACTGCATCCCCCGTTTCTCACAGGGAGTGTGCCTGCGCCGGCCATAAACAAATGCCTGCCGCAGGCACGTTGCTAGAAGGATAGCGGGGATGCGGTCGCGGCTTGTGCATGCGCCGTTGGACCGGCAAACAAGGTAAGTGTATGGGGCGACCTAGGGGGTGTCACCCGATTTTAGATGCCCCGGGGGGGGGGGGGGGGGGGGACAGATTGGCCCGAGAATCTAATCGGCATGTGTTTTGATCCACTTTAAAGTGGACCAATGCCTGGCCCTAGAGTCTAAAATAGCCCTAGGACTGGGACCCTGAAATGAGGTGCATATATGCTACAAAAAAAGAGTAGCAGGTTTCACACTGGGGGGGGGGGGGGGGTTTCTCAAATTGTGATGTCCATAGGGGAAGAATGAAAACTTGGGGTGGGGGGCATTAAAAAAATGTTTTGGTCCTTTTTAATGCAAAAACCCTTAATTTAAGAGTGTAGGGCAACTCATTTTTAAATCTCCCGTGTTTCATTGCCTTACTCTTGGCACTCTCCACAAATGGCTCCCTCCCACGACTTTCCAGCATTATGTGCCATGTAAAAGCTCATACAGTTATTTTTTTTTCTGTCTTTTAACTTAGTTGAATACAGCTAGACAAAAATAAACAGCAGAGATAAACTGTGCTTAATTTCTCTAGCACAAACATGATAAATAAGGTGGAGGAACAACAATGATGCCCCCCCCTGACTTTCTGGGCACCAGTGCGGTCGCACCCACTATAGATACACCTCTGTTGGAGAGTGTTGGGTCTTCTTTCAAGCAAAAATGCTTTGACCCTTGTTTTTAGAGTTTTAGATTTTGACTATCCTGGGTGTTGGTCCTTTCCCTTGGGCAATCCAAGTGAAACCCCCAGATCGCCTGAGGAAACTCACCTCTTCCCAGTCCTACAGCGCATGCACAGCCACTCGTCCTATCAGCACGCTCGAAGCCACTGACATCACGCCAGCGGCTTCGAGCGTGCTTTGAACGTGCTGGTGGCCGCATCCTCCACTTCCCTCTAGCAATGCAGTGAATGGCTGGCGCGGGCATGCAGCCGCGGTTGGACCAGGAAGCAATGTAAGTGAATGGGGCGACCTTTGGGGTTTCACACAGCGGGGCATCCTGATTTTGGATGACAACCAGATGGCTCAGGGTCTCTAGGACCAGTGGGGGCACAGTCTTCCAATCAATGTGTTGGTACTGAGGGTGATTCTGTTGGTTCTCAGGTATTGGTCTGCCCAGCTCTGGGGCCTAAGTAAACCATCAGGGGGTGCCAGGAGCTGGCAGGCATTCCAGAAAGTGAGTCGTATCATGAGGTGGGCAGAACTTCATGTTCCATGCATCTCAGCGGTTCACATTCCGGGGGTGGAGAGTCTGCAGGCCGATTATTTGAGCAGGGAGACGGTGGTCCCTTCATCAGGACGTGTTTCAAGCCCTCTGCGACCAGTGGGTAGTGCCGGAGGAGGGTCTCTTCGCATCTCGGCACAATCTGAAGGTCCAGAGGTTCATCTGCAGGGTGCGAGACCCCCTGGCCGTGGACGCTCTGCCCATTCCCTGGACAGGGTACAGACTGCTCTATGCATTTCCGCCACTTCCACTGCTGGGTTGTGTGTTAAAGAAGGTCAACTGTGAGCAGATTTCTCGATACCCCAAATATTGGAACACTCTTAAGGGCATGCAAATTGAGAACTTGTTTAAACAAAAATACTAATGAATAAAAACATACAGGACAACAAAATTCCCAGAATCTGTTAGTCTAGGAATCGGATCTTTTTCAGGAATTGGGAAGGTTACATGTTTGGCTGCTATACTACACACTGTAGGATTTTTGTTTTGGCTTCCAATGGAATGAAAGGCACAGAGTTGCAGGTTCAATACCCGGCCATGGAACATGACTAAAGGTACCCTGCTTTCTGGGTGCTATAGTTAGGGCAGCCCACCTTTTGAGCATGTGTATACTCACTGGGGTGGGGGGTGGGGTAATGTGTTGGTTTAAATATGTATGGGCAAGCATACAATGGCGACCAAAACCAAAGAAAATTCCATGTCCCTGGGGCATCCTTATTTGGTATTCCTTACTTTGTGAAACCCCTTTGAAGGCTTAAAGCAGTGGAAGGAGGGGGTCACTTATACACCTCGCATCAAGAATTATCAAGTTGATGACAACACCCCTGTCATTCCTGATACACTCAAACTTGTCACCCCAGGAGCTTGAGTTTTATTTAGTTCGGGTGTAGAAGTGACCCCTCCTCTCATTACCCAATATGTTTATATGGATTTTTGATATTACACAATTTCAAGATACACCTCCTTTAAGGGTACAGCGACCCCAGAGCTCCTGAGCGGGACACATTAGAATACCTTTGGCTAAAGCGCATGGCATGTACAGTCGGAGAAATGTGGGCAAAGCACAGACTGTTCATACACATTATAAAATGCTGTTTGAAGGAGAGCCCGCACATGCAGCATGGGATTGCCAGCAAGGTGATTAAATCAAGGGGAGCTGGGGGCTTCGCACAGCAGGGGCATGCCAAATCGGAACATTATAATGCCAGGCTCTGGTCCACTCTGATGTGGATCTTATTTTATTTTCAACTCTATCTTCTAAGTGAATAACTTTTATACAAGTTGCAGTTTTTTTTTTTTTATTTTAAGCTGGTTGTATTTTAATTAAGTTATGCACTTTTGTTAAAGTGGACCAACACCCAGGGGTGATCGGCCCGGAAATCTATAAGATTCCCGGGCCGATCACCTCCCACCCCGCGGGACATCCGAGATCGGGATGTCCCGCGGGGTGAAACCCCCCAGAAACCCCAAAAACATCTTACCTGATCCGCCGCCGCTTCCGCCGCCGCCGGCGGGGGCGCGCGCGCGCGCGCCGAGAGTGACGCGCGGGAGGCGGCGGCGGCGGAAGCGGCTTGGACGTTCCTGATCCCCGCCTGGACGTTGGCGGGGATTGGCTGCGGCGTTCACGTGGGAGCGTTGAGAGGTTTTTGGGGTTTCTGGGGGGTTTCACACAGCGGGGCACCCCCGATCGGGGTGCCCCGCCGAAGTGGACCAAAACCCAGGATAGTCAAAATCCTGGGTGTTGGTCCACTTTAAATGATTGCTCCTACAACAAAAACTGGCTTGACAAAACAGGTTCTAAGGATAATTACACCATTCAACTTGACATTTATCAGGGAGGGAGAACATTTTTTGGCACAATTAGTTTGTTAAAATTAAAGCAGATTTCCATAATTTCGTTTTATTTTATCAATTGCCCTCTGGGAGATCTGTGTTTGGGATGCCAAGTTCATGAAAGTTCATTAGTGAACCCAAATGAACCCAGGAAATAGCTGCGCATTGCAATGACACATGTCTCTTACTGGAGGTGGTGCGGCTGCCTCATGGGTGTGTAGATACTGCCCCCCCCCCCCCAATCAGGGAAAACTCTGATATGAAAAGGTGAGTCTCACTTTAATGCAGAGTGAGGGGGCAGGTTAGTTTAGTGTACCTAAGAACCAGGACCCTCCCTTGCACAACTGCATGTAGGTCTGCTTTAAATAGTAGAAAAATAGGAGCAGTTTATTGCAGTTGTGAAATAAAATTGCCTGCTACTGGTCTTCCAGGGCCTAACCTTCCTCTCTCAGGCCTTGACCGGCCCACTACAACCCAAAAGCTCCCTAGCACCACCCCCAAAGAGCTTCTCATATGATAAATGAGTGTGTTTATCCACTCTATATTTATCTATATTTCCTGTTCTATCCCCTCTAGCCTTTAACCTTTCGCCTCTGCTGCCTACGGGGTGCTGTCCCTTTAAGTAGGGCAGCCACATGACTGGCCTGGGTTCATTCCCGGAAGCCAACCAGGGAAGTGGTCGGGGGGGGGGGGGTGAAGTGACCTCATGGGGAGAGGGGTCCTCTTTGACCCCCCCTACCTGGGCGCTACTGGTCTTCCAGGCCCTAACCTTCCTCTCTACAAAGTTCCAATTTAGGAACGCACACCACAACAATAATTTGTTAAATGCAAAAAAGTTTATAAATCCAAAATTTGGACACATAAATAATCACAATATGCTAGTCAATTGACCAGAGCTCAAAAGCAAAATAACATAACTAGTTGAATATGCATCACTAGTAGATTTCAACAGGTATAAACAAGGGAGCAACACTGACACCTGGTGGACACATCAAAATATAGCAATCATATGTACAATGAATAGGGATACGTCCCAATAATAGAGATATGTCTAACATAAACAGATGAATGATGTGCTATCCACAGTTAAGAGTAGTCCCATGTAGACCAGGAAATCAGAATATGCACAACAGAAAGTGTTTTGCCAATATTAGTAAATAGCAGTAATACAAGTTTAAACTAGAACATATACTGAAGTGTGCAGAAACAGTACAAGTGCATAATGAACAGTGTTAGAAACACATGATATTACATGTTACCATAGGTGTAATGATCGCTCTTTTTTTTTTTTTTTTTTTACGTTTTTATTTATGCTTTTCAAATTGTACAACAAAGCAATACAATTACAATTGCAATTATACCACCATTACACTATATTACAACTATAATCGTAACCACTACAACAACAATACACACACACCCGCGTTATTCACACCTCATTCACTCTCATTCTCACCTGCTTAGATAGAGCTCAGAGTATAAAGGAGAGATTTCAGCCCTGGAGAGTGAGCCACCGGTAGCCCCTAGTCATTAGTAGAGTTGGGGGCATTGAGCCACGTCCCCCATACTCGCTCAAACTTGTCCGGACATCCTCTAGCCTGGTAGGTCATCTTATACAGAACCAGTTTACCGTTAATCAAACTCTTCCAACCTGAGAGGCTCGGTTTATTTGGATGTTTCCAATGTAAGAAAAGGCATAAAACATTAGTAGACGTAACAGGATTATTTGCGGACCATCATCTAACATGGGTTCTACCACACTTAAGAGACAGAGGGGCGCTGCTTTCCTCACAGGGAGGCCCATGGAAATCGAGATAAAGTTGGACACCTCATCCCAGAATGCAGAAATAGTCGGACATTCCCAGATCATGTGGAGTAAAGGGCAAAGGTCTGTTTCTGCCAGGCCCATCCTTTTCAATCTAACCGGGGTCAGATACACCTGATGAAGCCATTTGGCCTGGATCAGCCTATCTCTAGCATCTATAACAGAGGAGTATAGATTGTCTACCGCTTCCTCCCAATTCTCCTGATCCACACCCGGGATCAAAGCCTCCCACTTCCTCTGTGCTTTTTTTAAGGGGGACGGTTGGCTTGCAAGAAGGGCAGTATATAACGTAGAGGTGGGTTTCCTTATATCTGTGGATCTTATCAGGGATTCAAGTGGTGCCTCCACCAGCTGCAGTCCCTCTATAGGGATCTGGGATCTCAGGGCGTGCCGAAGCTGTAAGTACCGGAAGAAGTCCCTGGGCGACAGCGTATATGCATGGCACAGCTGCGCTAATACGGTTATTCCCTTTCTTTTCCAAAAAATTGTGTCAGGAAGGGCCTTCAGTTCTGGCAGATTAGGATTATCCCAGAGGGGGGTATTGGGAGACCATTCAGTAGGGGATCGGGGGGGACTCCTCATAGCCTGTGCTTTCTGCCACACATGTAGTGTCGCTCTCATACATGTAGTGGCGCATGGGAGACCCTTTGTTCCCCTGTACACCAAACTCTGCAAAGGGAGCAGTGGGCCCAACAGGGCGGACTCAAGAGCCACCACCGGGTTGCCAACGGGGGGGTTCATCCACCACGTAGTGTATACCAACTGTGCGGCATAAAAATACAGCATCATGTGCGGAGCAGCCAGGCCACCCAGTCCCGACGGGGCTCTAAGGATGGTCCTGTTCATTTTGGGGGGAGAGACCCCCCATATGAACCGGAATATGATGGAGTCTAGAAGTCGAAAGTGTGAGGCCGGAAGCACCACAGGCGACGCTTGGTATAGATATAGGAACTTAGGGAGAAAGATCATTTTAATTATGTTAATGCGACCGATAAGGGGAGAGTCGCCCACTGGGTCACTTTTTTCTTAAGGGCGCCTACTACTGGGAGGATATTAAGTTCGATAAATTTGGAAGGGTCCGCATGCATGACAATTCCCAAGTATTTAAAGTTGTCCACTCTCCGAAGTAAAGAGACCGGGGAGATACGGGCTCCCCCCGGCTCATCCACCGCGTATAAGCTGGACTTCTCCCAATTAACTTTTAGACCTGAGAATGAACCAAATTTTGTTATTAGCTCCAGTAGCGC
The DNA here is from genome assembly GCA_027917425.1 of Gastrophryne carolinensis. Lineage (NCBI taxonomy): Eukaryota > Metazoa > Chordata > Amphibia > Anura > Microhylidae > Gastrophryne > Gastrophryne carolinensis. The sequence continues at coordinate 59,871,279 of CM051235.1, forward strand.
CTCTAGAGAGCCCTCAGCATCAGCCAAATAAACTAAGGTATCGTCCGCATACATGGAGACCTTCTTGACCACCCGTTGCAGTCTCCACCCTTGGATCTTAGCAGAGTCTCGGATTAGTGACGCCAAGGGCTCAATAGCCAGCGCAAACAGTAGTGGGGAGAGTGGGCACCCCTGTCGTGTACCCCGACCCAACTCCAATTCAGCCGTTACGATTCCATTAACTCTAACTCTCGCCTTGGGATTCCGATAAAGTAGTTGGACATATTTGACATATGTTGGGGGGAGGCCAAATTTATTTAACACTGCCCACAAATAGTGCCATTCAACCGAGTCGAAGGCCTTCTCATTATCGCGAGAGACCACCACTCTACTCCCCGCATTGTCATGCCTAATTTGCAGGTTACTAAACAGCCGTCTTAGGTTAATGCTCGTCGTTCGGCCTGGCATAAAGCCTGATTGATCATTGCCAATGAGGGAGAGTATTACCTTATTTAAGCGGAGTGCTAGTATTTTGGCGAGAACCTTGGCATCCTGATTCAAGAGAGAAATCGGCCTATAGGAGCTGCAGGCATCCGGGGGTTTCCCATCTTTATAAATAAGGGTGATAGTCGCCTGTGCAAAGGTTTCAGGGAGATGCTCTGATTGCAGGGCCCCCAAGAAGACCTCCAGCAGCCTCGGCGCTATGGTTTCACTATTTTTCTTGTACCACTCGGAAGGGAGTCCATCTGGGCCCGGGGCCTTCCGGTTAGACATTTGGGCTATTGCTCTCGCTACTTCATCGCAGGTTATTGGGCTATCTAACATTTCCCTATCTGACTCCGACAGGGAAGGGAGAGCTATAGGAGCAAGATAAGAATCCAGCTCATCCAGATTGTAACTGACTTTAGAGGAGTAGAGATAGCTGTAATAATCATAGAATTGTCTAGAAATTCCCTCCGAATCCGTGATGAATTGGGCCTGATTAGTGATACCCGCAACCAGCGTTTGTGGACTTTCTGCTCTGGAGAGGTATCTCCTCTCATTACCCAATATGTTTATATGGATTTTTGATATTACACAATTTGAAGATACACCTCCTTTAAGGGTACAGCGACCCCAGAGCTCCTGAGCGGGACACATTAGAATACCTTTGGCTAAAGCGCATGGCATGTACAGTCGGAGAAATGTGGGCAAAGCACAGACTGTTCATACACATTATAAAATGCTGTTTGAAGGAGAGCCCGCACATGCAGCATGGGATTGCCAGCAAGGTGATTAAATCAAGGGGAGCTGGGGGCTTCGCACAGCAGGGGCATGCCAAATCGGAACATTATAATGCCAGGCTCTGGTCCACTCTGATGTGGATCTTATTTTATTTTCAACTCTATCTTCTAAGTGAATAACTTTTATACAAGTTGCAGTTGTTTTTTTTTATTTTAAGCTGGTTGTATTTTAATTAAGTTATGCACTTTTGTTAAAGTGGACCAACACCCAGGGGTGATCGGCCCGGAAATCTATAAGATTCCCGGGCCGATCACCTCCCACCCCGCGGGACATCCGAGATCGGGATGTCCCGCGGGGTGAAACCCCCCAGAAACCCCCAAAACATCTTACCTGATCCGCCGCCGCTTCCGCCGCCGCCGGCGGGGGCGCGCGCGCCGAGAGTGACACGCGGGAGGCGGCGGCGGCTTGGACGTTCCTGATCCCCGCCTGGGCGTTGGCGGGGATTGGCTGCGGCGTTCACGTGGGAGCGTTGAGAGGTGAGTTTTTTGGGTTTCTGGGGGGTTTCACACAGCGGGGCACCCCCGATCCGGGTGCCCCGCCGAAGTGGACCAAAACCCAGGATAGTCAAAATCCTGGGTGTTGGTCCACTTTAAATGATTGCTCCTACAACAAAAACTGGCTTGACAAAACAGGTTTAAGGATAATTACACCATTCAACTTGACATTTATCAGGGAGGGACAACATTTTTTGGCACAATTAGTTTGTTAAATTAAAGCAGATTTCCATAATTTCGTTTTATCTTATCAATTGCCCTCTGGGAGATCTGTGTTTGGGATGCCAAGTTCATTGAAGTTCATTAGTGAACCCAAATGAACCCAGGAAATAGCTGCGCATTGCAATGACACATGTCTCTTACTGGAGGTGGTGCGGCTGCCTCATGGATGTGTAGATACTGCCCCCCCCAATCAGGGAAAACTCTGATATGAAAAGGTGAGTCTCACTTTAATGCAGAGTGAGGGGGCAGGTTAATTTAGTGTACCTAAGAACCAGGACCCTCCCTTGCACAACTGCATGTAGGTCTGCTTTAAATAGTAGGAAAATAGGAGCAGTTTATTGCAGTTGTGAAATAAAATTGCCTGCTACTGGTCTTCCAGGGCCTAACCTTCCTCTCTCAGGCCTTGACCGGCCCACTACAACCCAAAAGCTCCCTAGCACCACCCCCAAAGAGCTTCTCATATGATAAATGAGTGTGTTTATCCACTCTATATTTATCTATATTTCCTGTTCTATCCCCTCTAGCCTTTAACCTTTCGCCTCTGCTGCCTACGGGGTGCTGTCCCTTTAAGTAGGGCAGCCACATGACTGGCCTGGGTTCATTCCCGGAAGCCAACCAGGGAAGTGGTCGGGGGGGGGGGGGGTGAAGTGACCTCATGGGGAGAGGGGTCCTCTTTGACCCCCCCTACCTGGGCGCTACTGGTCTTCCAGGCCCTAACCTTCCTCTCTACAAAGTTCCAATTTAGGAACGCACACCACAACAATAATTTGTTAAATGCAAAAAAGTTTATAAATCCAAAATTTGGACACATAAATAATCACAATATGCTAGTCAATTGACCAGAGCTCAAAAGCAAAATAACATAACTAGTTGAATATGCATCACTAGTAGATTTCAACAGGTATAAACAAGGGAGCAACACTGACACCTGGTGGACACATCAAAATATAGCAATCATATGTACAATAAATAGGGATACGTCCCAATAATAGAGATATGTCTAACATAAACAGATGAATGATGTGCTATCCACAGTTAAGAGTAGTCCCATGTAGACCAGGAAATCAGAATATGCACAACAGAAAGTGTTTTGCCAATATTAGTAAATAGCAGTAATACAAGTTTAAACTAGAACATATACTGAAGTGTGCAGAAACAGTACAAGTGCATAATGAACAGTGTTAGAAACACATGATATTACATGTTACCATAGGTGTAATGATCGCTCTTTTTTTTTTTTTTAAGTTTTTATTTATGCTTTTCAAATTGTACAACAAAGCAATACAATTACAATTGCAATTATACCACCATTACACTATATTACAACTATAATCGTAACCACTACAACAACAATACACACACACCCGCGTTATTCACACCTCATTCACTCTCATTCTCACCTGCTTAGATAGAGCTCAGAGTATAAAGGAGAGATTTCAGCCCTGGAGAGTGAGCCACCGGTAGCCCCTAGTCATTAGTAGAGTTGGGGGCATTGAGCCACGTCCCCCATACTCGCTCAAACTTGTCCGGACATCCTCTAGCCTGGTAGGTCATCTTATACAGAACCAGTTTACCGTTAATCAAACTCTTCCAACCTGAGAGGCTCGGTTTATTTGGATGTTTCCAATGTAAGAGAAGGCATTTCCTCGCATAAAACATTAGTAGACGTAACAGGATTATTTGCGGACCATCATCTAACATGGGTTCTACCACACTTAAGAGACAGAGGGGCGCTGCTTTCCTCACAGGGAGGCCCATGGAAATCGAGATAAAGTTGGACACCTCATCCCAGAATGCAGAAATAGTCGGACATTCCCAGATCATGTGGAGTAAAGAACCGGTGCCAGTGTTGCACCTAGGGCAAAGGTCTGTTTCTGCCAGGCCCATCCTTTTCAATCTAACCGGGGTCAGATACACCTGATGAAGCCATTTGGCCTGGATCAGCCTATCTCTAGCATCTATAACAGAGGAGTATAGATTGTCTACCGCTTCCTCCCAATTCTCCTGATCCACACCCGGGATCAAAGCCTCCCACTTCCTCTGTGCTTTTTCTAAGGGGGACGGTTGGCTTGCAAGAAGGGCAGTATATAACGTAGAGGTGGGTTTCCTTATATCTGTGGATCTTATCAGGGATTCAAGTGGTGCCTCCACCAGCTGCAGTCCCTCTATAGGGATTTGGGATCTCAGGGCGTGCCGAAGCTGTAAGTACCGGAAGAAGTCCCTGGGCGACAGCGTATATGCATGGCACAGCTGCACTAATACGGTTATTCCCTTTCTTTTCCAAAAAATTGTGTCAGGAAGGGCCTTCAGTTCTGGCAGATTAGGATTATCCCAGAGGGGGGTATTGGGAGACCATTCAGTAGGGGATCGGGGGGGACTCCTCATAGCCTGTGCTTTCTGCCACACATGTAGTGTCGCTCTCATACATGTAGTGGCGCATGGGAGACCCTTTGTTCCCCTGTACACCAAACTCTGCAAAGGGAGCAGTGGGCCCAACAGGGCGGACTCAAGAGCCACCACCGGGTTGCCAACGGGGGGGTTCATCTACCACGTAGTGTATACCAACTGTGCGGCATAAAAATACAGCATCATGTGCGGAGCAGCCAGGCCACCCAGTCCCGACGGGGCTCTAAGGATGGTCCTGTTCATTTTGGGGGGAGAGACCCCCCATATGAACCGGAATATGATGGAGTCTAGAAGTCGAAAGTGTGAGGCCGGAAGCACCACAGGCGACGCTTGGTATAGATATAGGAACTTAGGGAGAAAGATCATTTTAATTATGTTAATGCGACCAATGACCGATAAGGGGAGAGTCGCCCACTGGGTCACTTTTTTCTTAAGGGCGCCTACTACTGGGAGGATATTAAGTTCGATAAATTTGGAAGGGTCCGCATGCATGACAATTCCCAAGTATTTAAAGTTGTCCCCTGTCCGAAGTAAAGAGACCGGGGAGATACGGGCTCCCCCCGGCTCATCCACCGCGTATAAGCTGGACTTCTCCCAATTAACTTTTAGACCTGAGAATGAACCAAATTTTGTTATTAGCTCCAGTAGCGCCTCTAGAGAGCCCTCAGCATCAGCCAAATAAACTAAGGTATCGTCCGCATACATGGAGACCTTCTTGACCACCCGTTGCAGTCTCCACCCTTGGATCTTAGCAGAGTCTCGGATTAGTGACGCCAAGGGCTCAATAGCCAGCACAAACAGTAGTGGGGAGAGTGGGCACCCCTGTCGTGTACCCCGACCCAACTCCAATTCAGCCGTTACGATTCCATTAACTCTAACTCTCGCCTTGGGATTCCGATAAAGTAGTTGGACATATTTGACATATGTTGGGGGGAGGCCAAATTTATTTAACACTGCCCACAAATAGTGCCATTCAACCGAGTCGAAGGCCTTCTCATTATCGAGAGAGACCACCACTCTACTCCCCGCATTGTCATGCCTAATTTGCAGGTTACTAAACAGCCGTCTTAGGTTAATGCTCGTCGTTCGGCCTGGCATAAAGCCTGATTGATCATTGCCAATGAGGGAGAGTATTACCTTATTAAAGCGGAGTGCTAGTATTTTGGCGAGAACCTTGGCATCCTGATTCAAGAGAGAAATCGGCCTATAGGAGCTGCAGGCATCCGGGGGTTTCCCATCTTTATAAATAAGGGTGATAGTCGCCTGTGCAAAGGTTTCAGGGAGATGCTCTGATTGCAGGGCCCCCAAGAAGACCTCCAGCAGCCTCGGCGCTATGGTTTCACTATTTTTCTTGTACCACTCAGAAGGGAGTCCATCTGGGCCCGGGGCCTTCCGGTTAGACATTTGGGCTATTGCTCTTGCTACTTCATCGCAGGTTATTGGGCTATCTAACATTTCCCTATCTGACTCCGACAGGGAAGGGAGAGCTATAGGAGCAAGATAAGAATCCAGCTCATCCAGATTGTAACTGACTTTAGAGGAGTAGAGATAGCTGTAATAATCATAGAATTGTCTAGAAATTCCCTCCGAATCCGTGATGAATTGGGCCTGATTAGTGATACCCGCAACCAGCGTTTGTGGACTTTCTGCTCTGGAGAGGTATCTCCTCTCATTACCCAATATGTTTATATGGATTTTTGATATTACACAATTTCAAGATACACCTCCTTTAAGGGTACAGCGACCCCAGAGCTCCTGAGCGGGACACATTAGAATACCTTTGGCTAAAGCGCATGGCATGTACAGTCGGAGAAATGTGGGCAAAGCACAGACTGGTCATACACATTATAAAATGCTGTTTGAAGGAGAGCCCGCACATGCAGCATGGGATTGCCAGCAAGGTGATTAAATCAAGGGGAGCTGGGGGCTTCGCACAGCAGGGGCATGCCAAATCGGAACATTATAATGCCAGGCTCTGGTCCACTCTGATGTGGATCTTATTTTATTTTCAACTCTATCTTCTAAGTGAATAACTTTTATACAAGTTGCAGTTGTTTTTTTTTATTTTAAGCTGGTTGTATTTTAATTAAGTTATGCACTTTTGTTAAAGTGGACCAACACCCAGGGGTGATCGGCCCGGAAATCTATAAGATTCCCGGGCCGATCACCTCCCACCCCGCGGGACATCCGAGATCGGGATGTCCCGCGGGGTGAAACCCCCCAGAAACCCCAAAAACATCTTACCTGATCCGCCGCCGCTTCCGCAGCCGCCGGTGGGGGCGGAAGCGGCTTGGACGTTCCTGATCCCCGCCTGGACGTTGGCGGGGATTGGCTGCGGCGTTCACGTGGGAGCGTTGAGAGGTGAGTTTTTTGGGGTTTCACACAGCGGGGCACCCCCGATCGGGGTGCCCCGCCGAAGTGGACCAAAACCCAGGATAGTCAAAATCCTGGGTGTTGGTCCACTTTAAATGATTGCTCCTACAACAAAAACTGGCTTGACAAAACAGGTTTAAGGATAATTACACCATTCAACTTGACATTTATCAGGGAGGGAGAACATTTTTTGGCACAATTAGTTTGTTAAAATTAAAGCAGATTTCCATAATTTTGTTTTATTTTATCAATTGCCCTCTGGGAGATCTGTGTTTGGGATGCCAAGTTCATTAAAGTTCATTAGTGAACCCAAATGAACCCAGGAAATAGCTGCGCATTGCAATGACACATGTCTCTTACTGGAGGTGGTGCGGCTGCCTCATGGGTGTGTAGATACTGCCCCCCCCCCCCTCCCCAATCAGGGAAAACTCTGATATGAAAAGATGAGTCTCACTTTAATGCAGAGTGAGGGGGCAGGTTAGTTTAGTGTACCTAAGAACCAGGACCCTCCCTTGCACAACTGCATGTAGGTCTGCTTTAAATAGTAGGAAAATAGGAGCAGTTTATTGCAGTTGTGAAATAAAATTGCCTGCTACTGGTCTTCCAGGGCCTAACCTTCCTCTCTCAGGCCTTGACCGGCCCACTACAACCCAAAAGCTCCCTAGCACCACCCCCAAAGAGCTTCTCATATGATAAATGAGTGTGTTTATCCACTCTATATTTATCTATATTTCCTGTTCTATCCCCTCTAGCCTTTAACCTTTCGCCTCTGCTGCCTACGGGGTGCTGTCCCTTTAAGTAGGGCAGCCACATGACTGGCCTGGGTTCATTCCCGGAAGCCAACCAGGGAAGTGGTCGGGGGGGGGGGGGTGAAGTGACCTCATGGGGAGAGGGGTCCTCTTTGACCCCCCCTACCTGGGCGCTACTGGTCTTCCAGGCCCTAACCTTCCTCTCTACAAAATTCCAATTTAGGAACGCACACCACAACAATAATTTGTTAAATGCAAAAAAGTTTATAAATCCAAAATTTGGACACATAAATAATCACAATATGCTAGTCAATTGACCAGAGCTCAAAAGCAAAATAACATAACTAGTTGAATATGCATCACTAGTAGATTTCAACAGGTATAAACAAGGGAGCAACACTGACACCTGGTGGACACATCAAAATATAGCAATCATATGTACAATGAATAGGGATACGTCCCAATAATAGAGATATGTCTAACATAAACAGATGAATGATGTGCTATCCACAGTTAAGAGTAGTCCCATGTAGACCAGGAAATCAGAATATGCACAACAGAAAGTGTTTTGCCAATATTAGTAAATAGCAGTAATACAAGTTTAAACTAGAACATATACTGAAGTGCGCAGAAACAGTACAAGTGCATAATGAACAGTGTTAGAAACACATGATATTACATGTTACCATAGGTGTAATGATCGCTCTTTTTTTTTTTTTTTTTTTTTTTTTTTTTAAGTTTTTATTTATGCTTTTCAAATTGTACAACAAAGCAATACAATTACAATTGCAATTATACCACCATTACACTATATTACAACTATAATCGTAACCACTACAACAACAATACACACACACCCGCGTTATTCACACCTCATTCACTCTCATTCTCACCTGCTTAGATAGAGCTCAGAGTATAAAGGAGAGATTTCAGCCCTGGAGAGTGAGCCACCGGTAGCCCCTAGTCATTAGTAGAGTTGGGGGCATTGAGCCACGTCCCCCATACTCGCTCAAACTTGTCCGGACATCCTCTAGCCTGGTAGGTCATCTTATACAGAACCAGTTTACCGTTAATCAAACTCTTCCAACCTGAGAGGCTCGGTTTATTTGGATGTTTCCAATGTAAGAGAAGGCATTTCCTCGCATAAAACATTAGTAGACGTAACAGGATTATTTGCGGACCATCATCTAACATGGGTTCTACCACACTTAAGAGACAGAGGGGCGCTGCTTTCCTCACAGGGAGGCCCATGGAAATCGAGATAAAGTTGGACACCTCATCCCAGAATGCAGAAATAGTCGGACATTCCCAGATCATGTGGAGTAAAGAACCGGTGCCAGTGTTGCACCTAGGGCAAAGGCCTGTTTCTGCCAGGCCCATCCTTTTCAATCTAACCGGGGTCAGATACACCTGATGAAGCCATTTGGCCTGGATCAGCCTATCTCTAGCATCTATAACAGAGGAGTATAGATTGTCTACCGCTTCCTCCCAATTCTCCTGATCCACACCCGGGATCAAAGCCTCCCACTTCCTCTGTGCTTTTTCTAAGGGGGACGGTTGGCTTGCAAGAAGGGCAGTATATAACGTAGAGGTGGGTTTCCTTATATCTGTGGATCTTATCAGGGATTCAAGTGGTGCCTCCACCAGCTGCAGTCCCTCTATAGGGATCTGGGATCTCAGGGCGTGCCGAAGCTGTAAGTACCGGAAGAAGTCCCTGGGCGACAGCGTATATGCATGGCACAGCTGCGCTAATACGGTTATTCCCTTTCTTTTCCAAAAAATTGTGTCAGGAAGGGCCTTCAGTTCTGGCAGATTAGGATTATCCCAGAGGGGGGTATTGGGAGACCATTCAGTAGGGGATCGGGGGAGACTCCTCATAGCCTGTGCTTTCTGCCACACATGTAGTGTCGCTCTCATACATGTAGTGGCGCATGGGAGACCCTTTGTTCCCTTGTACACCAGACTCTGCAAAGGGAGCAGTGGGCCCAACAGGGCGGACTCAAGAGCCACCACCGGGTTGCCAACGGGGGGGTTCATCCACCACGTAGTGTATACCAACTGTGCGGCATAAAAATACAGCATCATGTGCGGAGCAGCCAGGCCACCCAGTCCCGACGGGGCTCTAAGGATGGTCCTGTTCATTTTGGGGGGAGAGACCCCCCATATGAACCGGAATATGATGGAGTCTAGAAGTCGAAAGTGTGAGGCCGGAAGCACCACAGGCGACGCTTGGTATAGATATAGGAACTTAGGGAGAAAGATCATTTTAATTATGTTAATGCAACCAATGACCGATAAGGGGAGAGTCGCCCACTGGGTCACTTTTTTCTTAAGGGCGCCTACTACTGGGAGGATATTAAGTTCGATAAATTTGGAAGGGTCCGCATGCATGACAATTCCCAAGTATTTAAAGTTGTCCACTCTCCGAAGTAAAGAGACCGGGGAGATACGGGCTCCCCCCGGCTCATCCACCGCGTATAAGCTGGACTTCTCCCAATTAACTTTTAGACCTGAGAATGAACCAAATTTTGTTATTAGCTCCAGTAGTGCCTCTAGAGAGCCCTCAGCATCAGCCAAATAAACTAAGGTATCGTCCGCATACATGGAGACCTTCTTGACCACCCGTTGCAGTCTCCACCCTTGGATCTTAGCAGAGTCTCGGATTAGTGACGCCAAGGGCTCAATAGCCAGCGCAAACAGTAGTGGGGAGAGTGGGCACCCCTGTCGTGTACACCGACCCAACTCCAATTCAGCCGTTACGATTCCATTAACTCTAACTCTCGCCTTGGGATTCCGATAAAGTAGTTGGACATATTTGACATATGTTGGGGGGAGGCCAAATTTATTTAACACTGCCCACAAATAGTGCCATTCAACCGAGTCGAAGGCCTTCTCATTATCGAGAGAGACCACCACTCTACTCCCCGCATTGTCATGCCTAATTTGCAGGTTACTAAACAGCCGTCTTAGGTTAATGCTCGTCGTTCGGCCTGGCATAAAGCCTGATTGATCATTGCCAATGAGGGAGAGTATTACCTTATTTAAGCGGAGTGCTAGTATTTTGGCGAGAACCTTGGCATCCTGATTCAAGAGAGAAATCGGCCTATAGGAGCTGCAGGCATCCGGGGGTTTCCCATCTTTATAAATAAGGGTGATAGTCGCCTGTGCAAAGGTTTCAGGGAGATGCTCTGATTGCAGGGCCCCCAAGAAGACCTCCAGCAGCCTCGGCGCTATGGTTTCACTATTTTTCTTGTACCACTCGGAAGGGAGTCCATCTGGGCCCGGGGCCTTCCGGTTAGACATTTGGGCTATTGCTCTCGCTACTTCATCGCAGGTTATTGGGCTATCTAACATTTCCCTATCTGACTCCGACAGGGAAGGGAGAGCTATAGGAGCAAGATAAGAATCCAGCTCATCCAGATTGTAACTGACTTTAGTGGAGTAGAGATAGCTGTAATAATCATAGAATTGTCTAGAAATTCCCTCCGAATCCGTGATGAATTGGGCCTGATTAGTGATACCCGCAACCAGCGTTTGTGGACTTTCTGCTCTGGAGAGGTATGCCAAGGTTCTCCCATTTTTATCCCCTTCTCAAAAATTGTATGCTGTTTAAATAATAAGCTCTTTCTAGTGGATTCTGTTAATGCTAGATTATACTCCCTCTGTAGGGCATTAAGTAGATTATGATCTGAGGGGCTAGTGGTTTCCACAAATCTCTCTTCCGCTCTGGCTATTTTCTCTTCCAGCTCTCGGATGGTCCTCCCCCTCTTTATCCTGGCCCCTTTTATGGCACTGATGGCACTGCCCCTGACCACCGCCTTGAAAGTGTCCCATCGTGTGTTAGTCGAGGTCTCCTCCCCATTGCACTGCCAGTATCTTTCCTGTTCTTTAGCCATTGAACCAAAGACCTCCCCATCCTCCAACCATAAGGGGTTCAATGTCCAGGGCCTCAGGCCCTCCCGGTTCCCGGACATACGAATTGTAACCATTAACGGTGAGTGGTCTGAGATGTCCCGCGACAGGTATTCACAGGCCACTACTCTGGTCAGCAGGCACTTAGACCCGAAGGCCAAGTCTATGCGCGAGAGGGACTTATGAGGGATAGAGTGGCAGGAAAAAGCCCGCTCCCCGGGATGTCTCCACCTCCATATTTCAGTTAGGCCCAGGGCCTCCGCCCATCCCGCTAATGGAGTGGGCGGGCCCGTCCCAGGCGTCAGCCGGTCTAGAGCTCTATCAAGGATCATGTTAAAATCACAGATCAGCAAAAGTGGATCTGGTGGGAGGGTAGCCACTCTATCCATAATCTCTCGGAGGACCCCAATGTCAAAAGGGGGCGGGATGTACAACCCCACCATCAGGATTTTAACATCGTATACTTTTGCATGTATAATAACAAACCTTTAAAGTCAGAGTACACCGAAATGATAGCAAAGGGCAGATGTTTGGCCACCAGAACCGAAACGCCCCTGGCATAGTTAGAGTAATGGGAATGAAATAAATGCGCGATCCATGGTCTTTTGAGGGACATTGATTTCTGCCCTAGTAGGTGGGTCTCCTGCAGGATCATAATATTGGGTTTATGGTTTTTCAAAAATTGGAGAACCAAGGATCTCTTTATCTTGTCATTGAGGCCGCGCACATTCCACGAGATCACTTTACACTCCATGCCAATTTAGTCTGAGACTCTTATATGCCAGGCAAACGTCCAGGGCCCCAGTGGCCCACCATCCCCCCAGAGCTCTAGAACAGCAGGTCACACCATTCACTCCATCACACATACCAACAACTTACACAACCAAACCACATTAGATGAATAAACATCAACCAATAAACTTAGCCTCAGAAAAAAATATATACCCACTCCCGCCCTGCTCTACCTAACCCAACTGTGGCGAGCTTATTCCCTTAACTAACAATTAACCTAACTTAAACACTGGTTGTCCGTAGTGTTAACCACAAGACGTGTTCACTAGATGTGGGCACTTCAAGGGGTGTACAGGATACATACACCCCAGGGGGTCTAACCATCCCTGAACCAAGGGTAATGAAGAGAGGAGGGGGGAGAAAGAGAAAACCCACAGGCTCCTGCGGTAACAACAGGGGGGGGGGGAGGGGAAGGATGGTTACCCTAGACTGAAGTCCCCCCCCCAGAGTCCCAGCCCCTTCAGGCCGCAAATGATGGACGGCAGGTATATACGGCCCCCCAGGCCGTCCGCCAGTGCAAACCCCGCCCTCAGTCAGCCGGCAACGAGTCAATCCAGGCACTTGCATTCTCTACTGTAAGGAAGAATCTTGTAGTCTCCCCGTCCTGTACTCGCAGCTTGGCTGGAAATAGCATTGCGTATTTGATTTTCTTTTGTCTGAGGCGTGCTCTCACATCATTAAAGGAGCAACGCTGCACCTCAGACGAAAAGTCCGGGAAAAAGGACAAGCGCGATCCGTTGTACAGGATGTCCCGTGGCCTCCTGGCAGCCGCCAAAACTGTGTCCCGGTCTCTAAAGTTCAGTAGCTTCAGGATAAAAGGGCGCGGGGGGGCCCCGGGCAGCGGGGGCTTGAACGGGATCTGATGTGCCCTCTCCACCGCAAAGAATGGTGAGAGGTCCTCTGGCGCCAGGGCCCCACGGATAAGACCCTCAGCGAATTTTTCCGGGGCGTCCCCCTCCGCTCACTCCGGTATCCCCAATATTCTTATGTTATTGCGACGGTTTCGGTTTTCTGCGTCTTCTGCTCGGTCCGTGAGGAGCCTCACCTGGCGCTGCAGAGACTGAACCGCTGAAGTAACTGACGACAAGCCATCTTCCGTCACACCGATTCGCCTCTCTGACTCGGACGCTCTGTCCTTTATCTTGTCTAGGTCATGCTTGAAGTAGTTGAGTTGTTCTTGCAAGTTGTCAAACTTCGCTGTTAGGACGCTTTGGCAGTTGTTGATAGCTGCCATTATCGCGGCGTTATCAGGAATAGAAGTGGGCGAGGCTGTACGGTCCTTAGGCGAATCGGCCATGGTCTGTGTGCCGCAGTGCAGAAACCCGGTGCGCCTCTTTTTATTGCCCTTCATATAGGGACAGTGGATTTAGGGCAGTCGCTCACACCGCCCCCCTGAGATGGAAGCCCCCTGTAGGCAAGCAGTGATTGGGGTAGCCGGAACGATGAGGTGCTTATGTTGTCGATTGGAGGGGGGGGGCAGCCGCCTCCGTCCACGTCCCAGACTCAGCGCCGTCTACAGCAGGTGGTCAATGTCCCCTTCAGGTACACTGCAGCACGTTCCCCTGCAGTAATGGTGTAGCCAGAGATATTAGGGGGTTGAGCAGCCAGGAATATTAGGGGAGTGAGCAGCCAAAGATATTAGGGGGTTGAGCTGTCAGGGATATTAGGAGGTTGGGCAGCCAGGGATATTAGGGGGTTGGGCAGCCAGGGATATTAGGGGGGTGAGCAGCCAGTAATATTAGGGGGGTGAGCGAGCAGCCAGTGATATTAGGGGGGCACCGTTCCCAGCCCCACTACTGGGGGGCCACACACCCTGCAGCCAGAGCCAGCAGCTGGCACACAATATGTGGAGCGGAGGAGGTCGGTGGGGCGGCACACGTGACACCGCCTCTCAGAACTGCTGCTGGTGGAGGGAGCGGCAGGCCAGAGTGAAGCGGCGGGGGCTGCCGCCGATGACAGCGCATGGGTCCCGGCCGCGCGCTGCAGCCAAACAAGAGGAGCGGGAGCGGCGGGCTGAGTAAAGTGGCGGGGGCCGCCGCCGATGACAGTGCGCGGGTCCCGGCCCCGCGCTGCAGCCAAACAAGGAGCCGGAGCGGCAGGCCTGGGTGAAGTGTCGGGGGCCGCCGCCGATGACAGTGCGCGGGTCCCGGCCGCGCGTTGCAGTCAGACAGGAGGAGTGGCTGTCGGGGGAACCCTGCGGTCACCGGCGCCGCCGGCGGAACGGGCAGCACAGTTCCAGCGGGAGACAGAGGGGGATGGACGAGTCCTCAGGTGGGGTCCCGCTCACCTCCTCACACGGCGTCCAGGCAGGGCAGCTTCAGCCAAGCAGGGCGTCCTCTCCAGAGCGGGGATGGGCTCCTCAGTCTGCAGGCCTCTCCTCTCCACTCCAGTCTCAAGATGGCGCCGGGTCCGGACGTCCAAGAGCTCTCGAACCCACCAGGCTCCACCGTCGATCAGACCACTTCACCACTCACCCCAGGCACCTCAGGTATTGCACTGGGTCATCCCTCTCCGTTCAGAGCTGGCTTAATGGGATATATGGGGTTTTATTAGGATGATTCTCAGGAGCCCTCGTGCCACACGTCCTTCCAGTCCTGTTACATAGCCACGCCCCTTGTAATGATCGCTCTTTAAGGAACGTTTCGGGGTGGTGAGACCCCTTCATCAGCAGAGCGATGTCCCTGCACCGCCGACAGCACTTAAAGTATAAACTGTTTCCCCCCGGCCGACCAATCGGCACACGCCAGCGCACAGCCAATCAGGCGCGCGCTGACGTCGCCTCCGTATGACGCCGTCCCGGCCAGTCTGCACAGCTAGTGGTTTTCTAACCACAAATATGGCGGCGGCGACATACGGAGGCTTTATTTCTTCAGTTTGGCAAGAAGAATGGCATGCCTGTGGAAGCATAAGATAACTGAATTAATAAAATATAAGAAATGTTTAGTCAAAGCACAGCCCTCACACTTCTTAAAGGGGAACACACTACTAACGTTAAGAGGGAACTCAAAACCACAGATAGAAGAATATATTGGTCTGAATATACAGACATTCCTGGCGGTCTTACTACAGACCTCCCCATGTACCACCAAGTATGTAAGCAAAGTAATGTGTTCCACAGTAATAAAAAATCCAATAAGGAATACCTTGAAAGAGAGGGGGAACAATTAATACAGCTAAAAATAAAAATTATGTAAAAGAACTATACACCTATGTATATTACTAGAAGAATGGAGAGAAGTCGATATCCTCGTTAAGACCCCTAGGAGCCTTAGTATCCAGTCTATATATCCATTGTAGCTCCTTTTGGAGTAATAGACGATTGCGGTCACCGCCCCTTCTTGGAGAATCAGCCTTGTCAATTACTGTGAATCTCAACTGGCTAATTTGATGTCCTGATTCCAGGAAGTGTCGGGCAATAGAGGTAACGTCACCACGTCTAATACAACTCCGGTGCTCGCTAATGCGTGTCCGGATTTCTCTCGTGGTCTTGCCCACGTAGCCAAGGCCACATGGGCATTTGATCAAATAGATAACAAAAGTGCTGGAACAGTTAAAGAACTGTCGAATTCTAAACCTTTTACCCGTATGGGGATGTGTAAATGAATCTCCCTTACTGACATAATTGCACTGGTTACAGTGTCCACAGCTATACATCCCCAAAGGTTTTTGTCTAGATGTGAGCCACTCAGAACCTGCTGAGGATACTGACACCGAAGATGGCACTTTTTGATCTGCCCTAATGAGACTACTACGTAAGTTTGGAGGTCTTTTTCTGACCATCAATGGTGGTTCTGAAAATATGCTCGGGAGCTTGCTATCGTCCCCTAGAATGTGCCAGTGTTTACGAATGATATGCTCAATTTGTGGTGACTTGATGGAATATACCAATGGGATGGGTAGACATGGTTCTGTTGACTTTGGTCTATATTTAAGAAGGGACTCCCTAGTTCGGGAGAATGCTTTTGTCTTGGCCTCATTAATGATGGTGGGGTCATACCCCCTTTCTAAAAAATCCTGTGACATCTAACCTTCCTCTCTGTCAGGCCTTGACCAGCCCACTACACCTCAAAAGCTCCCTAGCACCGCCCCCACAGAGCTTCTCAGATGATAAATGAGTGTGTTTATCCACTGATGTTATTGCATGGAGGAAACAAATCATGGTCGGGTGGATATATATGGTTATAACTGATGGTAATTCCAATTTCGATGGCATTTTTAAACTGCTTTTCTGTTATTTATCATCTGACTCTGGACCCTCAATTCCCCTCTATATTTTCTGTTCTATCCCCTCTAGCCTTTAACCTCTCTCCACTGCTGTCTAGGGGGCGCTGTCCCTTTAAGTAGGGCAGCCACACGACTGGCCTGCGTTCCTACCTGGAAGCAGACCAGCCCTGTGGGAACTGGTCGGGGGGGGGGGTTCTTTTTGACCTCCCGACCTGGATGGACGAGCAGTCCCACCTGCTCGCCCTGTTTTTGGTTATGGGGGGGTTTGACTGGCCACAGTCCTTTTATAAGGGGGTCTTGAAGTGGGCATGTGGAAGCTATGATTTTGTGTATGTAATATGTTTTATGTAAACAAGAATAAAAAAAAATGTTGATGGCACTTGTTGGGGTGCATAGGTTTTAATGTTATTTATTGAATTTGAGATGTATTTATGTTTTATATATATAAAAAAAAAAAAAATGTGTATATGATAAATATATGGTGTGTACTTTGTATGGAAGAAGTGTGGGGGTGTTGCTGGAATTGGGGGTTCAATGGAGGGATACCTGTTGTAATGTGGGTAATTTGCCACTGACTTTTCACAGCCATGGGGCGGGTCTCCTCTTGCGTTTCGGGTCTGAGATAGCAGGTCGTCTTGGCAGAGCATGCTGCTGTTTTCAGCGGAAACTGGCCTGGGGGGATCTTGTGGTAAGTTAAGGAATTTTTAAGTTCAATTCGGGAGGAGGAGAACGGGGGGGGGGGGGGGGCAGGGGTAATTTTGACAACTCGCAGTTAGCCCAGTTAAGCTCCCAGCTTACTTGTTGTTACTTGTTACTTACGTGTTACTTGTTGTTAGGAATGTTGGGCTGTGGCCATTTAAACTTAGGGGTTTATTCATCAAGGGATAGCGCCAGGTAGTGCTTCGTAGCGGCAGGCAGCGTCTGGTGAAAGTCGGGCGCTGTACACAATACCACATTTATGAAAGCGAATCAGGTAAGCGACTCTAACAGCGCCATGTAGCGTCCAATTCATCATTACAGGTGGCTCAGCGTATAGCGCCGGAGCTCTAGCTTCCAGAGCGCCAGCTATTACCTTTCGCTACCTGTCGCTCTCCCATACATCTTAATGGACGTTCCTTTTCTTCTGTTTAAACAGGGTTTTTTTCTATTTATTTTTTCTCTCAAATTATTGTGTGACCTCTCCTGGCATAGAAAAAGTCATTTTTAAAAACGTTTTTAATTTTTTTGTTTTTTTTATGCAGAATTGTCATTACAGGTCTGACACTAAAGTGTTATTGTCACAATGTTACAACAATGTCATTCCATGTGTTTTCGCTTTGTTACTGGCGGATATGTGTTCAAAAACATACTTTAATCACACAGTGTCTGCCGCTCTATGTTATAGCGACCAGATCCAGAGCGCCTACGCTGTGTGTGTGTTTTTTTGTTGAATATGGTGTGGAGTGCCGTGAGTCGGTCGCATTGAGCAGTCACTGCTGTTCGCTCCCTGCAGCGCTGTACTGGTGTTAGAACGTCCAACATACATCTCATTCATCAATGCCAGCCAGGTTACTACAGCGACTGAGACGCTCTGTAATAGCGATCCACAGCTGATCATAGCGTCTACTAGGACATTCTGCCATAGTCTGGTCTCACAGGGAGCAGATATTCCCTCTTTTCTCCAGGGGTGGGTCCTCCATCCTGTCGAGAAACTAAAGCTGCATACACTTCGTAGCAAGGCCAAATGTATACTGTTCTGACCTTTTTTTATTGTTTTATATTTATTTATATTCTTTATATGTTTTTTGCATTACAGGATGGAGCTCTTATCATTGTCTGTGGCACTCCTGGCCTTGTGTATTGCTTTGCTTTTGTTTAAATACTCAAGAATGATAAGTGAGAAAGCCAAACTCCCTCCAGGGCCAACCCCGCTTCCCATTATCGGCACCCTGCACAAGACTGGCATTAATCATCTGGGTATATCCCTAATGGAGGTAAGTGCAAATATACATAATGACTTTTATTGAATGTGGAAGGTCAGATTCATCAAATAACTCAGCAGAGTGTCCGTGGTATTCAACATTATATTTGTGCTGGTAACCAGCCCCCCTTCTTAGATTTTATGCTAAATTAACTCCCTTTAGCCAGTGACCAAACAGCGAGCCCGGGCTTGGCCGGCTGTCAGTCATTGGCAGCAAGTGATACATCTGATGTGATGAAATCTATCAAATTTGGATGCTCATATACATCCAGTGGGCCAGATAGGAGCGTGCACTTAGCATGGGAACACTGCAGTCTGCAGGATTACTACAGATCAAGGCTTTGTGGGGGGGGGGGGGGAAGGTGAGTGTTTCTACACTTACCCCCCCTGGATGGATGGCTATATGGAATCGATTAGGGGTCTTTTAGACACCAGAGGTCTTTTAAACAGCCACTTTAAGAGGCGTTCGTTAACACCAGTTTAGTTTAGTCTCTAAACTTTTAGTTTAGTCTCTAAACTTTTAGTTTAGAGACGCGTTCCGCACACAGAGCTGTGCTTGTCTGAATCTCACATCGCCGTGCAGCGTGTGTGCCTGCTAGGAAGACAGACGGCAGCTGCACTGACGGTAGAGTACCAGTCGCTTAAAGTGGAGCAAAACCCAGGATTTTGACTATCCTGAGATTTGGTCTTTGTCCCTGGGGCACCCCAATGGGGGTGCCTGCTGTGTGAAACCCCCCAGGTCACCGAAACCAACTCACCTCTTCCCGGTCCTACGGCGCATGCACGGCCACTCGTCCAGTCAGCGCGCTCGCAGCCACTGATGTCTCATCGTCTAAGGCTTTGTCTAAGGCCAGCGGCGGCCACATCCCCCACTTCCCTCTAACAGGGAGTGTGCCTGCACCGGCAAGGGCACGCGACCAGCTAGAAGGATAGTGGGGATGCGGCTCCCACATGTGCCGTTGGACTGGGAAAGAAGGTAAGTGTATGGGTGACCTGGGGGGGTTTCACACAGCAGGGCATCACAATTTTGGATGCCCCGGGGGAGGGAAGCACGGCCCGATCGCCGTGGGTTTTGTTCCACTTTAAAAAAAACAAGCTGCTAGTGGGCCAAATCTGATAGATAGATTGAAGTCAGCAGATAAATGAAATTGTGGGAAATGTGCACACCACTACAAAGTAAAACCAAAAAAGTGTGCTGTAAGGGGACATTTTGAAAGTCCAGTTGTCTTGACCTTGAGCAGACCTGGGCATTGTACGGCCCGCGAGCCGTATACGGCCCTTTGATTGGCTCTGACCGGCACGGGCTGAGCTGGCTGGGGGAGTCCCTCCTCTCGTGATTCGGCGGCCCTCCGCTCGTGCTGCCTGCGAGGCGCCTGCCCGTCCCGTGAGGAAGGGAGAACGTGCCAGACCCGATGAGCCGAGCTGCTGATCGGCTGCTGCTTAAGTGATCGTCTGTGTACAATGCAGGAATCGGCAACCCGTTGCGAAGAGGGACGGGCGGAAGCCTGACATAGAAGAGCCCAACCAGGGGAGGAAAAGGAGGTAGGCTCCGGCGTCATGTTGTCTGGGTGGAGGGACGGGAAATACAATTAATACAATACAATACAATTAATATTATGCAGAATTTAGTTCAGCTTTTTGGCCCGGCCCTCCACAATATTTTTCGTTTCTCATGTGCCCCCATGGAAAAAAATTATTGCCCACCCCTGACCTTGAGCCTTTAGCCCAACCTCCATACTCATGCAGCAGAAAGAGTCAGCAGGACCAAGGGGTCAGTTGGCAGCTACTGTAGCAATATGGCTGCAACAGATAAAAGATGTTCTTTCTTTAGAAAGGGTGGGCACTATGTACTTTTCTAGTTGGGATTTTTTTTTGTATAAAATACAAAACCTTTTAGTATACAAAACATAAAACCTCCAAACAGAATGTCAATGTATCCTTTATCAATCTTTTTATTGTGTATATTCTGAACATCATTCTATTAGCATAATACTGTTCATACACAGAATTTAAAGATTACAGACAACTTAAGTCACAGTCAGTAGCTTATTCGCTGCATACAAGAAAATGGATTCAAGAGTTACTAAAAAAGTTCAATTCAAATTAAAAAAAAAGAAAAATAACAACCCCTGTGAGGGGGGGGGGGGGGGTGAGGGGGGGAGTAAAGGAAAGGGTCGAGGAAGGATCAGATGCTTATTAGGTTTACATCAAAATCTGTAGGGAGAAAATTCCGAACCCAAGGTTTCCACACCTCCATGAACAGCTCCAAAGTCCCATTGTGAATGGCGGACATTTTTTCCATGGCCATAATGCAGTTACCCTTGTTTTTAAAGGCGTTGACGCTCAAGGTGGGAGACCTCCAAGCCCCAGCTATCACCAGCTTTGCCCCTGATAGGATATAATACATCAACCACTTTTTCAGTCTAGAACTGTGGGGGATTGGGGCGTTAAGGAGAGCTTCCCAAGGGTCTCTGACCACAGATCTACCACATACCTTGCTGAGAACTCTAAAGATTCTTGACCAAAATTCCCTAACTACTGGGCAATCCCACCACACATGCGGTACGACCCCGGAGAGAGGCACCCCCGAAGCAGTTCCCCTGGGACTCAGTGGAAAAGTGTTCCATTCTCTCTGGGACCATCTACCATCTTGCCATTAGTTTTACATTAGCCTCGATTAAAGTCACAGACACCGAGCAAACAAAGGAAGCGTTCCACATCCTCCTCATTTTTCTTGATCCATCTCTCTACCCAGTTCATGGTGCCAATTTTTGGTATAGGATGGGCCAAGTTATGATATATCTCTGAGATTGCTCCTCTGCCTCTGGGATCCCTACAGCAGCGCGTCTCAAAAAAAGTTAGTTTTTCAAACTCCTGCCAATTCCCCACCGTGGATCTCACAAAATGGTGAACTTGCAGACAACAGAAATGCTCATTAGATGCCAGGTCTGTTGGAATGTACTGACCTCTGAAGATTGCAGAAGAATGTTAATTTATCATAACTAAAGCACAAACATATTTCACATGTTGTATCACACATCAGAAAAAGTTTTTGGTTATGGTGATGTAGACTCTTGATTTTTCATGTAAGGAGAAGTTAAAGTCAAAAAGGTTATTCCTTATTTAGGATGTCCGAATGTGTCTACCCTGATCGAAAACCAGAGACCAGACAGCCCTCTACTTACCATTTTTGTGTTCCAGCATTGCCAGCTATTTGTGACCAATCAGATTCCCCAGAGTGGCTGGGAAAAACCAGGACTGCAAAACACTACGCTCTTACTGTAATTTTAAGGATGCCCTTCAACCTAAATGATTACCACCACAATACATAAGTGTGCGCTCCCGCAGAGTTTGAGCCCTAATATGAAATGTCTTGTTTGTTTTTTTTTCTTAATATTTTTGGGCTAAAAAATATATATATATTTGTAAAAATAAAATCCTATTCAGGGTGAAGGTCTGCTTTAAACGGCTAGTTACATAGCACCGCTGCTGTGTATACCCAATGTAGCTAGTGATTGGTTGCCTTTTTGAAGAACAGAGTCATTCTTTTGCTCCATATCACTAATATTTCTTTGCTTTAAATCTAGATGTATCACACGTATGGGGACATTTTCACAGTATATCAAGGAGAAACTCCTAATGTTGTTCTGTGTGGGTACAATGCCATTAAGGAGACTCTGATTGACAAGTCTGAGGAGTTCAGCGGAAGAGGCAGTTACCCCATATTTTCACATTTTTCTAAGGGAGATGGTAAGCATGATTTAATGCTGTGGGCTTTAATGCCGTGTGAGGGAAAAAGCCCATCCCCATCTCAATGGAATTCCACTTTAAATTTACTGACTAAATTCTTTAGAATTTTGAATACATTTTTAATAAATTGAACCACTAGTTAAATGTATTAGTAGTATTTTGGCAGCACTTTACTCAACTATGCCAACTACTTCTAGCAGTGAGCACGTGTCACATGACTGAAAGGTTTCACTGGCTCTTGTAGTCCATCTGCATAGAGTGGCCTTTGAACCCACAGCGCTGGAGACCACCCTTAATAAATTGACACGCACACAAGGTACAGTTCCCAGAGTGATCTGATCATTTATTGTTACAGCTCGCATTTATACAACACAGAACAAAGAGCTAGTGATGAAAGTGAAACTAGGTGGTCTTGCCATGTCACGTCATTTTCAAAAGGGATAGCAGGGATGTGGCCGCTGCTCGCGCATGCGCCGTTAGACTGGGAACAAAGATGAGTTTTCAGGCAGCCTGGAGGGTTTCAAACAGCAAGGCATCCCAAATCTGGATGCCCCTGGGGGAGCGAATATGCCTGCCCTGAAGTCTCATAGGCTCCAGGGTGGGTTTTAGTCCACTTTAACATTGCTTATGGTCTTTGTTACTTTGTTTTGTTTCTTTCTTTACTATTTTGTTATTTAGTTACATTGATCTTTATACTTTTTTTTTATTTTTATTCAGGAATGGCATTCAGCAATGGTGAGAAATGGAAAGAGCTAAGGAGCTTTGCAGTGGCAACCTTGCGAAGCTTTGGAGTAGGCAATAGGAATATTGAGGAGCGTATAAAGGAGGAGGCTCAGTCCCTGGTTGATATATGGAAGGCAACTAAAGGTTATGCATTTATCCATCCATCTATTTGTTTATTTAAAGGAACAGTTCACTTTTCTGATAGAATTTTTGTGTGCCAAAAGCTGATCTAGCATTTTTTACATTTTTCTTATGTTAGCAAAAGTGTGTTTTACCACCATCTGCAATCTGTTGCCATTGGCAATGTACACCAAGTCTGTACAAGAAGAGAGATATGAGTCATTTATACACAGAACACTGCTGCTGGGCATGTGTAAGATTGAGTGAGCTCCCCTCAGCACCTTGAGGACATCCTTTTGGAACAAAAAAAATACACTTTCCAAAATTCCATTGAAAGTTCCGATCGGGGGGGTGTCCTGCTGTGTGAAACCCCCCAGATTGCCCAAAAACTCACCTTCATTTCTAGTCCAACGGCGCATGTGTGAGCAGCAGCAATATCCCTGCTATCCCTTTAGCAGGGTGCGTGCCCGCGCAAGCCC
This sequence comes from Gastrophryne carolinensis, assembly GCA_027917425.1. Classification (NCBI taxonomy): domain Eukaryota; kingdom Metazoa; phylum Chordata; class Amphibia; order Anura; family Microhylidae; genus Gastrophryne; species Gastrophryne carolinensis. Next base: position 59,894,746 of record CM051235.1, read on the forward strand.
TTTTTTAAATAGCTGGTGCGGGCATGCTCCCTGTTAGCGGGGGATGCGGCCGACAGCACGCTCGGTTCTGCTCGTATTAGACAAGCGCCTGGATGAAGGGGCTGTAGCGGATCTGAGCGTGCTGATTGGACGAGCGGACCTGGGGAGTTTCACAGAGGTCGCCCAAACAAACTTACTTCTTTCCGATCCTACGACATGTGTTGTAGGATCGGAAAGAAGTAAGTTTGTTTGGGCGACCTGGGGAGTTTCACAGAGTGGGACACCCCCGGTCGGGGTGGCCAGGGGGCAAGGACCAAAACCCAGGAAAGTCACTTTAAAGCGGACCAAAACCCATAAACTTGTGAAATACATTTGGCCAAAGTCCCTGCCGATATTCCCTTCGTAGGGTGTAGAACTAGAAATGGATATTTTTGCTTTTCGATATCCTGGAACACTGTTTTTTTTTGCTGTCCCTCTCTGTGAGATGGCAGGTGATCATTGCCATGAGGAAATAATGACAAACTTGCCCTGGGCAAATATCAGGCATTTTAAATTGGACCCGTAGTCAAATAAGGCTGGGAGCTCAAAATGGGCTTTTAATACTTACCTTTCTGGGATCCACTACAGCCTTTCCTGTGGCTGCCAGTTGGGTTTGCCTGGTGAACCTTACCTCTGGTGGTCATGTGGGCTGTGAGAGTGGTGCCAGAGCATGAACTGAGTGAGTAACTATGCCTAGGGGAACGCAAGTCAGTGGACCTAAAGTCTTATTTGGTTTTTAAAGCTTTAATATATATTATAATAATTATGTTTAAAATATGCATCAATTACACAAGGTAATGTGTAATGTGCTAAAAAATCATCAGCTATTACTATCAATTTTGCAAAATATGTTGGTGTTATCCCTGAACTGACCATTTTTTGGAGGATTCAAATTGGGACACTGAGCATTTTAAAGGTTAACTTATACACAGACTTGAAAAAAAATGCTGCATTTTAGGCCACTCCTGTGTATGTAATTAGATATAGCCCCACCCCCAAACATATGCTTAAAGCACAACTCTGGTCCTGTCATGTCCCACGATGCATGTTTCATTTTACCCAGGTTAACTGCTTGATATAGTGTTTATTTACATAGGCCGAGCAGTGTTTAACTGCTTTTGTCCCTTCCTGGCTCCCTTAGTCTATCTGTGATGCAAGCATCTCCTCCCTGCTTCCCCCCTCTCCCTCAGCCATATTCTAGTTTGCCTCGAAGCAGTGCTGCTTCCTCCTGCAGTCTACAGTCTTTTTACGTGCTACTTGTTATGTAAGAAGTGTTTATTGCAAGATTCTGTACTGAAATAAAGCTTATGAAACGTATCTACGTATGTCCATGACAAGCCGAGTAAGCAAGCTATCTGCCAAGCCTTATGGAATAAGAACACATCCGTCACAGACAAGCTGTCTGCAGGATTCACATTACTGCCATCTGGTGAGTCAGGATGTTGGTGGTTAACCTACTGCTCAGTTAATCCATACACTCCACTACCGCCAGAGGAGACTATTCTCCAAGCAGCTTGTCTAAAGACCCTCCACAAGTGGCCAGTCCACTGCAGCTACTCAGTCCCTCAGAACAACCCTGTCCTCTTAGGCGATCAGGAAGCGTTCAACATGGTCTTTTTCCCTGTCGCTTTAACAAAGGGTTAACAGACTGTCTGAAGCAACCATCTACAGCCCAGACTGTCCAAACCTTTTAAAGATTTGGAGCCAACCAACTCTCACTACTTACTGGCTTCCCCTGTTCTGGGGTCTACCATTTTCCTTAGAGCCAGAGTGACCTCTAGTGGCAGTATAGCCTTACTGCACCCACTCTACCTTCTGCACTTTAACTGACTTTTATGTTTAATTACAGCACACAGGGTATTAACTAATTCCCAACCAATTACTTTTTTTGAAAAGTGATGGCTATTCCATCGTCCTGTTACATACATTGGCCTCGATTCAATAAAGGTAGAAAAAAATTCTCATGGTAGTAAAATATTCAATTCATGAGAAAAAAACCTGAGAATGTCACTGTTACTGAATTACTAGATTAAAAGACAATGAAAGTCAATGGCAGCTTTTACTAGAGTGTAGAAAGGAGGAAACAGTTCTCTACTTTTCTTAGTAGTAAAAAAGTGTTATTGACTTTCATTGTTTTCTTAGCTGGTGATTCAGTAACAGTGATATTCTCAGGCTTTTTTCTCATGAATTGGAACTTTTACTACCATGAGAATTTTTTTCTATCTTTATTGAATCAAGGCCATTGTGCGTTATTTTGTTTTTGTTTTTTAGGCTCTCCAGTAGACCCCTATGAGTCCATCAGCCAATCAGTATCTAATGTCATATGCTCTGTGGTTTTTGGAACACGTTTCAAAAGCAACGATGAGAATTTTCGAAAACTCGTCAGCTGTATCCAGGAAAATTTTAGAATTATGAGCAATACATGGGGATCGGTGAGTATTATTAGCTAGAATTTGTAATAACAGACAATATAAATAATTAACATATATAGATGTAACATACCTAGAAGAGCTTTTAAATATGATAGATATGAGAGCTAAATAAAGAGCATGTTCAGTTCTTTGTTTAGCTCTATTATTGTAATATTATATTTATCAGATTGGCATTATTCAGGTATCATATGCTTTGTGGCAGCAACTGTCAGTATCTACTTAAAGCAGACCTGAAAGTGAAATTCCACTTCTGATGGCATTTTTTAGAAGTTTCCATCATTGCTCAATGTGCTGAACGTATCTGTTTATTTTTATCGGTTTGCAAATTGTGTTATTAAAGCTGTTTTCTGTAGCAACAATGAGGACGAGTTGGAGACAGGTGAGAAAACTCACTCATTTTTTTAGGAGAGAAAACTGCAAATCACTTTCATTGTCTATCTTGGGGCTCAGGTAAAAATTGACACCAAGCTGTTGAATCAGCCCCAAGGTAGACAATGAAAATGAATGCCAGTTTTCTCTCCTTAGCAATGTACACCAAAGTGGTCTCTTGGAGTGCATATCAGAGACTTCCTAACTCTGGCTTGCTAATGATCTGATTAGCTAAGGCACAGACCACAGGTTTAAACCCATGTGCACTAATTCAGACTTTGCAGATGAGGAGGATTACAGTCTTCTGTTCCAGTTGCTAAAGGGTTACTGGCCATGTTCGCAGCTGGGAAAGTAATAACTATTGTGTGATTAGCTCACCTGTTACAGTGGAGGGATCCTAAGTTTTTATTCAAGGCCAGGAAAACTGCTCCTACTTTAGGACCACAGACACACAGGAATATAAGAAACTTGGAAACATCATGCTGATAATTAAATCACAGGTCTGGGGGCACAAGCCTAACATGTATTTTACATTGAAAAAGAGAAAAAACATAAATGAGAACACCAAACCAAACCTGACAACAAGGGAGTATTCATTTAAAGTCATCCAACAGCCAAATAAAAAAACAAGGGTCGTCACTTTTTTTCTCCTGCCGCTGATTGGTGCTAGTCTGGATCCCATCCCATGCTGCAGCTGTTCCACTTTGCACTTTCCACTTTGCCCCGGTCCTAAAATGCATTAACTGACACTTCTGTGCCCGCTATGGCCCGCCCACCCTCAGAGGGGCGTGGCCACATCCTCTCTATTTACTTCTGTGGAGGGGGTGTCGCAGGCCTCAGCACACCCCCTCCATTGCAATATTGACCTCTGGTAGGGTTTTGGGATGCCTGATTATTGGGGATGCTGGGGCAAATAGTATCTTTGGTGCAATGCAGGTCTCCTCAGACACATCTACAGTTTGGGAATAAGGATAAGACTCTGCGGCAAACTCTGGTTCTGGTGCCCCCCCCAGCTTTCCCCCAGGTTTGAGGACACTGTGACGCCTTTAGGATTGCAGGAGAAGCTGATATGCTGGTGAGGTTTCCTGGAGCTTCTGGTCCACTTGTTTCCTCGGCTGCAGGGCAGGCTGCGTTGTCTCTGGTTTGGTGGAAATCTTACTCCACTTGTTCTCTAGACTTGAGCAAAAAAGTCTTCCTCCTCCAGACCCGGGTTATATCATGGCCACAGCTGGCAGGTGGGGTCGGTGACAGTGACTTCTGGGATTCAAGTGTAACCAGGGTATTTTGTCCTCCACTTTCGGCCAGTCCATGTTGTGTAGCCCCACATTTTGCAGGTAGCACAGAATACAGCAGCATGTAGATCAGGGATAACATCCCCCCAATTAGGACATAGTAATGCAAGACGCTCCTTGCAGGTCATCGTCTGGGTGACAATAGTGACTGGATGGAGGTGAGACACCCAGATAAGATCCTGGTCCTTGGCGTTCTCTGCTGTACAGGGTTAATCGTTTCTTGGCTGACCCACAGCAACAGCAGCAAAAGGGGATTTTCTCTGGGTCGAGCATTCAGCCCACAACTTCAGGGAAGGTAAAGACACAGTCCCACAAAGAGGGCTCCCATACACACCTAGATGACACCAGATGTAGAGGGCTAAGAACTGTAGTTTGGGATTCCCCCTGTAGGAGTTTGGGAAATGACGAGGAGAGGCCCATGTTATAGCAGGACCTGGCATCATGGCAAATGTGGTTACAAGAAGTATCCTCACCTGGTCTGTCCTCCAGGAGTCATACCGGTGTGATTTATGCCCCATAGAGCACCATCCTGCCTCCCTGTCCTTCACAGGGGGTAGTCATCAGACCTGACCCTCCAGGTCCCTACATAAGCAGTCTCCTCCCGGGTACTTGTCACAATTTAGTGCACATGCCGTGAGCCTTCACATTGGCCTGTTGAGCAGAGCGGGCACGAGCTCTCTCATCTCCACTGTGGCTCTTAAATGGGCCAAGAGCTGACCAGCGTCCGCTTTGCCAGCTGCGCAAAAAAGCAAATTACAAGCAATCAAAAAAGGTGAGAGATATTTATATTGCAGCAATAGCTATACAGTGGTGCAGAATTTGTATGGCCCCTATTTTATTTAAGGGTATTGGTCTGGTTTTGGACTGTCAGACCATCCTGTGTCACACACCCACTATATATATATATATATATATATATATATATATATATATACATGGTATATATATATATATATATGTGTGTTTAAATATCGTTGGTTGAAAACTAGAGCTAATATGCCAGCATTTTTTGTCTTTTTCTTGTTACTCAGCTATTTAATATCTTCCCTAACTTCATGAAATATGTGCCTGGACCTCACAAACAGCTGAAGGTGAACTTTTCAACTCTCACAGATTTTATTCGAAAGAGGATGGAGGACAATATTAGAACTCTGGACACTGAGAACCCCAGAGACTTCATAGATTGTTTCCTGCTTAGAATTCAGAAGGTAACATCATGTTGACATTCCTGAAGTCAGTATAACTCTACCTTCTCTGGGAACTTTGAAGCTGCTTAGAAGACTGCTGCCAGGGCTTGGGAATATAATTGAATAATCCATGTTTTATTTTCTATTTACTTTACTATTTACGGCCAATCACATGTCAGCTCAGGTTCCCCCTATGCTAGAGGAAGTTAAAGGGACTGTCCATAAAAAAACGAAACTCGCCTTTTGCCCCTAGCAGAGGATAGCTTCTTCTCCAGCAGTTTCCTGGTTGATTTCTGCACCGTCCAGGTCTGATCTCCTGGTGGCATCCTTGCCAAAAAGCCAGTGTTGTAGCTACTGAGCAATCGCAAGCATGGACGCTGCTAAAATGCCGTATTCAGAGCTTTTTATGGGAGAGTACCTCACGAAGCCCATGGTTTCCTTCCTCAGGATGGTCAGTAAAGTAATTAACACAATGAACACTCAGGGATTGTACACAAGATCGGGAAAGCAAGTGTTGGGAATAGAGGAAACCCTACCCCATTCCCGGCCTAACCCAGCCCAAAATCAGCTCCAAACCCTAAACCTACACTAACCCAACCTGTACACAGCTCTAACTCTATCTCATTCCCGGAGAGCCCAACAATAGGGCTGCTTCAGCACCTTGAGAATTTTTCTCACTTTTTTTTTTAAAAAAACATTTTCGGAACCCCATTAAAGTCAGTAGGAGCTAGAACTTGGGGACCACGAAATAGCAGTAAAATATGGGTAGTAAGGACTTGATGGCTGCAAATTAAGGGGAAGAGCATGGTGTTTGCCCTGCACAAAATGGGCTGGAGAAAGTACTCAAAATAACAGGAAAAAAAAAATATTAATTAAATATTTAATTTTGAGATGTGTCAGAGGCCAGGTGCCAGGGCGGTTGCCCTGCACAAAATGAAGTAGGGAAAAACAAATAAAATAACATTTTTTAACAAGTGTCAGAGGACCAGGAGGGAGGTGAAGGAGGTGGATGTTTCTGTGTAAGTGGAAGAGGTGAATGTGGCGATGTAGGTGGAAAAGGTGAAGGAGGAGGAAGCACTAAAACCACTCACTCAGGTGCTGGCACACCCATGGGATCCACGCTTCATCTTAAGACACGTGAGGATGTCCACACTGGCTGTTGTCGGTGATGACACCCCCCTGCGGTGCTGAACACATGTTCTGATAGGACACTTTCTGCAGGGCAGGCCAGCACCGCCAATGCATAGAGGGCAAGCTCTGGCCACCTGTCCAATTTACCGACCCAGAAATTCAATGGGGAGAACCCATCACTAATTACCAGGAGATGCGTTGACAGATACTGTAGTCATCCCGCATATGGGTCAAAGTCTACCTCCTGGTACTACGAGCCGTATTTGATGGTGGTTTATGTGGTGGACAATTAATTAAGGTGGTCCACATTGTGGCCATGCTCACCCTCCCTTGTGAGATGGTGCTGGTGCCCCACTCCACTCCCACTCTGGTGCGTTCTCCTTCTTGGCCTTGTGCCACCATTGAGCCCTCAAAGTCAGCTGGGAACTCCACCAGTAGTACGTCCACCAGAATGCATTTGTACTCTCTCATCTTTCTATCCTACTCCAGTGCTGGAATCAAGGAGGTGTTATCCTTATAGCAGGGATCCAGCAGGGTGGCCACCCAGTAATTGGCACTGGTGACTATGCGGACAACTCCGTCGTAATTTCCGCAGGCACTGGAGAACGTAGTCGTGAGCCAGGCTGCCCTGAGTCAAGGAGAAGCGTCAGGTGTCTCCTCCTCCCTCCAGCCACACTCCAGTGACACCCGTGAGCTGCGCTGGGTGCCACCCTGCTGTCCTCCTCCTCCTACCCGCCAAATCTTCTGAATCCTCCAAAACAGTCCGCTGGCTGGACAGTGGAGTACCTGGCCGCTGTCAGCACAGCAGCCCATCCTGTTAGCCACGTGTGCACTTCCCTAACACCTGGGAAAATGGGCCTTCCTCTTCCTCCTCTGCTTCCTACTGTGTCACCATCACATCCTCCGTCATGGCCTGAAGGGTTTTTTCAAGCAGACAAAGGAATGGGGATGGTAGTGCTGACGATGGCGTTATAGTGCTGACCATATTGGTGGCGTACTGGAAGCACTGCAGCATGGCACAAATGTTTCTCATGGAGGCCCACTCATTGGTGGTGAAGTGCTGTTAGTCTGCACTCTAACTAGACAGTCGAGCAGCAGCAGGGTGTGAATGTCGAAAGTGACCGCAGGTAGCATGCACTTTATTCAGCAGCTCCGGCATGTCTGGATAATGGGCCAGGTAATTTTGTAACCCCAAATTGAGCACATGCACCAGGCAAGCGATGTGCATCAACCCAGCTCAGCCCAAGGCTTCTACAAGTTTACGTCTGTTGTCGTACACAACTTTGCTGCGCTTCCACCCCCTTCTCAGCGCTACCCTCCCTCTTAGCCCCCACATTGCAGAAAGCCGTAGCAGTCAGCACTAGGCTTTCATCATCATGGGTATCCTACAATGGTCCACTGGCCCCCTCCTCATCCTCCAACAGAAGTTGTTGGCCAAAAATTAAATGTGTCCAGTGATATGGTTACAACGAACACTATAAACAGTTAACCAAACATTTCCACAGCTTAAATTGGACCAACCCCCCCCAGGTCATCCAGATTCGGGATGCCCCACTACCCCATCCAACATATGCAAGCCACAAGGTTCGGCTGCCATTAGCTACACTTGTAGCAGGCCGGGCACCTGCGGCAGGCATTTATGAGTGGACAGAGCGGGCATGCACCCTGTAATAGGGATAGCGGGATGCAGTGTAGGACCGGGGAAAGGTGAGTCTTACTGGGAGACCTGGGCTGCTTTACACAGCGGGGAGTCCTGAATCGGTCACAGGGCTCAAAACCCGGCATAGTAAAAATCCTGGGGTTTGGTCCACTTTAAAGTCATTCAACAGCGATAGAAAAAAACAAAGTAGTACTTACCTTTTGTCCTGCCTAGCTGATCGCTGATAATCTGGCAATCAGTAACTTGCCTGTTTGCTGGATCTGAGCACACGCAGTAGCCGCTGCATCCTGCGCTGTCCTCCATTGCAATGACTGGAGAGGGTGTGGCAGGGCACTGTGACTGATGGCGAGTTGCGATCATGACCCCTACATCAAATCTGACAAGAGGGACAGCACGGGATGTGGCAGCTGTGTTACTGGATCCGAGAGTTACTGATCGCCTGTCTCAGCTGCGCGGGACAAAAGGTAAGTACCTTTTAGTTTTCTTCTATGTCTGCTGAATCACTTTAAAGTTCCTGTCCAGGCAAACAATAACTTTTTCCTGCCTTATCTCCCTTGAGAACAGTAAATAATAAGCCAATTCAAAGCACCTGAAAATCTCTGATTGTATATAAATAGTAGGGGTGTGAATTGGCAAGAATCTGTCGATACGATGTAATTTTAATTTAGATTTTAAAACATAGGGTCCCCCCTTCCAAAGGGGTGGAACCCCACTTTTTTAGAATTTTAAGGGTTAGAAACCCCTAAAAATCCCCCCAAAAATGGCGTACAAGGCGGCATAGCCTGAGCCCCCCATTACCTGCCTCCCCGAAGCCCAGGGGAGGGCAGGTCACCCGCTAGCTGCAGGTGACTTGCCAGACCCAGAGCCTTGTGAACTGGTATAGGGGTTGCATAGATCCTCACCCAAAGGGTTAACAGTAAAAAAAAAATCACACATAGAGAAAATGTCTTTATTAAAAAAAAAATGTCTTTACTGACCTCCAATTGTCAGCTCCTGTGTCCCTCGCTGATCCGATGACAGATGCGGTGAATGCCGGCCAGGGGAGGGGGGAGGCAGGAGAACAGAGGATCACCGGCACCGGGGCGAGCTGGGATGACACCCGCAGGGGTGACGTCATCTGTCCTGTCCCCAAATGGACGGGGCTACTTGTGAAGATGGCGGCGCCCGTCGGGAAGGCATGGGGAGAGGGCCTGTCGGGCTCTCTCCTGAAGACCGAAGAGCCCGGGGGGGGGGGGGGAATTGGAGGCCCCCTGGGTGAAGAGGAGAGCCGGCCGGATCGAATGAGGGGTCAGGTGAGTGTTTTTTTTTACTTCTCTTTTACTGTAGTAGGGGGAGTCAAAATCGATACTAGAAAGAAAAAAAACGATTCTAGTATTGTCAAATGAAATATCACGATACTTGACAGAATCGATTTTTTCTGACACCCCTAATAAATAGGCAAAACTGATTTCTTTGTTTCAGTTTCAGACTTTGTGGCAGTGCTAGGAAGGGCATGGTGCAGCTTTATGAGTCTTTTGTATGCTCTTCTGTGGCTTGAAGTGCTCACTCACACTGAGAGCACCAAGGGACACGTTGACCGTAGGATCAATTTTTTGCGTGGTCCAGGAGGAATAACATTTAAAAAACGAAACACTTTGAAACCCTGCTGCTGCTTCTACCCTGTGCTGCAGGAAACGGAGAAGAATTAGCCAGAGCTTCTTGCTGGCTAATTATTGTCATAGAGTTTAGAGTCCCCTTAAAGAAGCTCTCCAACCGTTTCTCTTTAAGATATAAGGAAGTCTCCCGACCATCTCCCTATAACGACTAAGAGAGTCTCCTGACGGTTACTACTAAAGTGACTACCCAAAACAAATCATCAAATAGTAACAGCCAAAAGGAAATATGGAAATATAAAAAGGTGCAGGACCTAACTATCTATTCTTTATGTCACCAGGAAGGAAAAAACAGCAAGACTTTCTTTAATGAAAAAACTTTAGTTATGACATCCATGATGTTGTTTTTTGGCGGAACTGAGTCAGTAGGCTCAACATTACGATATGCATTTCTGCTGCTAATGAAATATCCTGACGTTGCAGGTAAGATATGATTTAGCTGTGACCATGTACATTGATTTTCTATCTAGGATGCAATTTGTAAATAGAAGCCCCCCAAAATACCTAATTATACAGTATAAGAAGGGTCAATAAACCATGGACATGTTATTGTACAAAAAACTGATTAAATGCCTTGCACCAATGTAACCTTAAAACTCAAAACAATGGAGGGGGCTACCAAGATGGCGGAGCTGTCTTTATTATACTGGGCACCAAGCCACGAACATTTTAAAAATAATAGTGAATAAGAGCCCAGTGCAAAGAAATTGAAGTGATTGACCACCCAATTTAAAATAACAAAAGGTCACCCGCAGCTGATGATTACTGAGCCGCCCCTGGGCATGACCAGGGGTCGGAGTTGAGTCCGTGTCAGACTTGCGCCCCCACCATCAGTCACAGGAGTGTTGCCACACCCTCTGGATGGGGTGTGATGAGCAGGGCCGGCTCCAGGTTTACGTGGACGCTTGAGTGGTATGGTCTCTGTGGGCCCGTTTGTGGTGAAGAGTCGCGTCACATCACTAAGAGACGTCCAAAATGTAATGCCCTTTAAGGATCAAAAGAAAAGAACTTTAAAAAAAAAAAAAAAAACTTCCTCCACAGCGCTTTCCCTCCAGGCACACACTCCTCCTGGTCTCCTAGTTGCCGCCTGCTTTGTGATCGCCCGCAACCCACCGGCGTGCCTGTCACGTGGTGTGAAGGCCACTTCCTCTCTCCCTGGTGAGGACAGCACAGACAGCAGAGGAACATTATTGCTGCATACTGTTGTCCCCGTCCAGTGGGGAGAAAAAAAGTTGCACCGCCACTCCCAGTCTGCCGCCGGTCAAGCGCTGTGGCACACCCCAAAAGGCCGGCCCTGTCAGTGGCCCCCCTGGAGGCCAGGAGCCCCTGGCAGCTGCCCCGCTTTGCCGGGTGCTGACGCTGGCCCTGGTGCCAAGGCCTGAAAAGAAGTTGCACCGCCACTTCCAGTCCGCCGCAGGTCAAGCACCGTGGCACACCCCAAAGTCCGGCCCTGTCAGTGGGCCCCCTTGGAGGCCAGGGGCCCCTGGAAAATGCCCCGCCTTGCCGGGTGCTGACGCTGGCCCTGGTGCCGACACCTGACACGCATTCTCAATTGTATTGAATGTACAGGGCAGGTAATACTGATGTTGGGGGGCATGAGATGGACACAAACAGCCACTGGCTGCCGTCCAGGCTTCAGGCAATGCAGGGTGCGATCCAGCGATCAGGTGAGTTGCTGACTGTTGGAGTTGGACTAAGCAGCAGCAGGGGACAAAAGGCCAGTACCATTTTGTTTTGGGGGGGGGGGTCAATCACACAATGCTTATCTGATTACCTGATTATATGGGGATCTTCATGGCCTCAGGTGGCATCTATTGTGCTTCTATGTCCTGGGGGAAACCCTGTTCCAGTAGAAGTATCCCATTGCCAGGGATTGGGGGCTTGGCTCTGGTTATTGTATCCCAACCCTTCTCCTCAAGAGCCACCAAGAAGTCACATTTTGTGGATCTCTATGTATTCTCTGTCTGAGCACTAATTACTTCATCTGACCATCTGTTTGGGGATCTGCAAAACGTGGCTCATTGGTGGCTCACGTGGAGCGATGTGGGGAACTAGCAGTGGAGTGGTGGAGAATGGTGTTTGTCTTCTGAATGAAGGCCAGGTCTGATGCATGATGTGCCTGGCAGCAGCTGCATGGAGAATGGGTTTGTGGGTGTAGGTAGTGAGTGTAGGTTTCCTGTGTTCGTCCTTTAAACCTTTCAAAGAGGCAACATTTATAACTACAGTATGAACAAGAACGGTCTCCTGTTAGTTAGGAAGTATCATTCATAAGATCCAAAACATTTTCTGCGAATAAACATGTTTTTCTTTAATGATTTAGGGGTCGATTCAGCACCAGGTAAGAAAAGTGCGCTACTTTTTAGGAGATAAAACTGCCATTCACTTTCATTGTCTACCTTGGGGGATGATTCAGCAACCAAATATGAATTTTCAACTGGTGCTGAATCACCCATGTAGAAGACAATGAAAGTAAAGAAAGTAAATAGCAGTTTTCTCTTCTAAAAAGAAGTAACCCACCTGGTGCTGAATTTACCCCTTAATCCTTATGTACATGTAGAACATATGGCACAGGCAAATGTTTGATAATATACACAATCCAATATTTAATCTCCTTAGACAAGATCTACCAAGAGATAGACAATGTCATTGGCCATCGTCTACCAAAGTATGAGGACAGAAATCAGATGCCTTACACCAAAGCATTCATCCACGAAGTGCAGAGATTTGCTGATCTCATCCCTTACTCTATACCCCGACAAGTGGTAAAGGACACTAAAGTCCGTGAATACACAATCCCAAAGGTAAGAGTATTCCCAGTAACCCCAAAGGCTTAGAGTATTTGTAACCTTAGAGATAGTGTGTTGAACCTTAAATTTTTATACGCCAAGCGGGTAGAATCTTTGTGGCTGTTTCTCTGACCGTTAAAGTGAACCAAAACCCACGCCTTGGGCCCTGGAATCTATAAGACTAACTAAACAAAACAGTCCCCTGGGGTTTTGCAGGGGAGCAGTTTTATGGTGACAAGAAGAGTTTTTTTTTTTTCCTGTAACACAGAGATAGTTTGAAAATAACAGCTTTATATGTGTGTTTCCCAGCACCTTTGGATAGACGCATTTCAAATGCGTTTCGGGCAGTTTATAAAAGAAATTTTGTAAGCTGTCCACAAATTGCAAAAGCTCTCTTTAACCTTATTGCATTACCCTCCCATCTGCTTCCTCCTGAGGATTCCCTTCAATGAGCACAAAAACACTTGAATTGCAAACTGAGAATCATTTTCCACAGTTGCAATGTAGGTCTTGTATAAAGCAGACCATAACCCTCTTCTGGCTAATGGCCAGCCGATTCTGTATCCCCAGGACATCCTGATTTTGGTATGGCTGGCTGTGGTGGCATTCCTCCGAATGATGTGCGCTCTTTTGCCAGGCCTAGCTGAATAGCCAGCATGGGCGTACACAGATGAAGAGGAGTGTGGGGACACCCAGTAATCCATTCATTCAGAACAAATTGGCGAATATTAATATTCATTGCAATCTACTACCTGTCTGGAAGCCCACGCATGTGCAGTGGAAGCAAGTTAAGAATATATTCGATCCCTGGGATCTCAAACATTTGGGATGCCTTGGCAGGGGAGTGAAAAACCTAGGTTTTGGTCCACTGTAGTTTGCCCCAAACGGTGGCTTCAGCCTTTTCACATGTTATTCACCTTACTTTTGCACTTCCCGGATGATGTAAAAGCTGAGGGTAATTAGTTACCAAGCTTCCACGCTGGCATACGGCCACATTGGAGTTCAGGTAGTAAGAAGCCTCAGTGCCACACAACCCACTTTTTGGACTCAGCAGCACTCAGAGTCAGGTTTAAAGTGGACCAACACCCAGGATTTTGACTATCCTGGGTTTTGGTTCACTTCGGGGGGGCACCCCGATTGGGGGTGGCCCGCTGTGTGAAACCCCCCAGAAAGCCCCAAAAACTCACCTCACAAAGCTCCCACGTGACCGCGCCGCCATTCACAAACGGCCGGCGCGGGCGCGCGCACGTCTAGAGGCGCGATGAGGTAAGATTTTTTGGTGAGGGAGGTGATCGGCCCGGGAATCTTATAGATTCCCGGGCCGATCACCCCTGGGTGTTGGTCGACTTTAACAACTGAAACAATGCTAACACCAATGTGGCTGCTGGCTAGCGTCTTATTTAACTATAGCGCCGAAAAAGATGCAGCACTGGGTGCTCTGGTTGAAGCAGTGGCAGCTGTAACCTGGAGCTGTAACTCAAGATCCCATAGAGCACAATAGGCAGAACTGGATTAAAGTGTTAAACACATTTATTTGCACAGAACTTACCTTGTGACTTGTCGATAATTGAAACACATCACATAACCTAGAGCGACAAAATGTTTTTTGTGTGTTATTAAAATTAATTAAAATGGCTTCTTTTGCTTAACAATGTGTAATTTAGACACCAACAGTTTTAATGCAGCCTAAACACTTCGTAAAGTTTGCTCCCTTTGTCCTCAAGCAGTGATTTCTTGTAAATGTAATGATGAAACGCTGACAAGTGCCGGAAAAATACAGAGCCAAATATTTCAAGGAGGAAAAAAAATCATAAATATGCCGGGGAACACCTGAAAAACAGCAGTACAAAGTGGCGCTCACTGGTGCTGGGCTAGGCCACTTCAAGTGATTCAACAAAGTTGACTAATTAAATTCACCCAGTCAAATAGGCTCAAGGCTTGAAAATGCGGGCACATCATTTATGTTTCCATGTGCAAATGACTTTAGTAAGCGATCATTTCTGTAAAATCTTCTAGAATTTTCTAACTGTAGATTTCTGAAAGCTTTGGTGCTGAGAAGCCTTTATCCAAAATGGTGCATTTGTTTTCTACATTTCACACAGCTTGGGTATGATCAGGTGATGTCCTCCATGTAATATATCTCTGTGAATTTGTGACGATTATTTTTTAATGCACTTGTGCAACGAGTATTTTTGTTATGAAGGATCACAGTTATCCATGTAATGCTAGAAATTTATTTAATAATACATCACAACTGACAAAATGTTTTGTTATTCATCCCACTATTAGGAAAGGCAGCTGGATGATTTTTGAAACTAGCCAACTACAACAGCTATTGTAGTTGGCTAGATTTATTCCTACAGATATGCAGGAGTTAACTTTATTACTATTTATATTGTAACAGTTTCAAATAAAATGAAAGAGGCATTATGGCCCTTCATCCAGATTACCAGACTGGTGCAGCAGGCATAGTAAGGCCAGGGTCAACAGCCTGCCCCTGGCAACTTACCTACCCCATGGCTTTTTGCCAAGGTTTAGCACTTTTCCTGGGGTGTCAGATTTACAATTTTATTAAACTAGTGATAAAAATATATGAATTTTATAAAGAGGTGTATCGAGTAACAGATCAGGGCAACTGAACTTGCTGTTTTATTTTGCTCCACATGTTTTGGTATTCATCCCACTGGATATATGTGTGAATTCAACATTGCCTATTAGGAAAAGCGGCTGTGTGAATATATCAAAGTAGAAAAAAAAACAGCTATTGAAATTGTGTATATTTATCCTGCAGACATACTGGCGTTAATATTATATTTATTGATTTTTACTATTTTAATACAAATGAAAAAACAATCATGGCCTCTCCCTCCAGATTACCAGGCTAGTGCACCAGTCTGGGCCTAGCAACTCAATGGCCTCTTTAGCCTTTGGCCCAGGTTTGGTGCTCTGCCCAAGGTGTCGGCATTAATTTTTTTAAAATTAAAACAGTCATAAAAAATATAAAGTTAATTCCGCTTGTCCTGTTCACCGATAAAAAAAAAATATGTTGTCAATTGCAGACTTGGCTTTTTAGGCAAAAAAAGAACATAAGGGAATGCACTGGGTATTTTTTATACCTGCTCAAAGCAGCTGTTAAAAATTCATTCAAAAGAGCAGTAGAAACAAGTAAAAACACAGCTAAATCACACTTTTACATTTTTTTTTCACAAAAAACAGACTCATTTTTTGTTAGACTTTGTTGAATCGAGACTATTATCATGGCAGAAAAAAAGCCTGAGAATTTCACTGTTGCTAAATCACCAGCTATGAAAACAATGAAAGGCAATGGGAAGAAACGACTTCCTAGCTGGTAATTCAGTAACAGTGACATTCTCATTCTTTTTTCTCATAAAGTGAATTTTTAACTACCATGAGAATTTTATTGTCAAATATTTCATTGTAATATCGCTTGCCACAAATCCTATTGTAATACAACACCAATAATGGTAGTACATACAAATCAGTTGATATTACCACAGTTGTACAATAATGTATTTGCTTGGCCTTGATCTGGCTTGGTGAAAAGATGACGGTAGCCAGTCGTTTCCCTCACCACTAGCTCAGTTACTTCACCCCCAACTAGGCCACAAGAACCTAGATAAAGCAAAGCTCGGATCCATAACCAACGGGCAGGGTCCGGGTCTCTCAGCACCATCTTGCAGCTCTATTTTAGATAGGGAAAGGTTTATGCTACAGTGGTTTAGGGACAGATACGCTTTATCGTGTAAAAAACAGTAAAAGCACTGGCTTGTCACAACTGTCTGTATTGTCTGAGTGTCCCCTTATCAAGCTCTAAGCACTGGAGTGATTGTGTAAACCTTTTGTCAGGCCGAGGGACACCCGCCTTCAGAGTAAGCCCATAACCCCCAATCTCCGCTGCTAGCTTCACCTTTAGACAAGCCCCCGTTTGCCGGGACGCTTTATACGCCTCACCGGACACGGTTGCCCCCAGGACTTAATAGCACAAAGGATGTGAGCTTACAGGGGTTGAAGGCAGATGAACCAGAGGCCAGACTGGGCAATGTCGGGTAAGTACTGGAAACAGTTCGGGTACTTCGGGAACAGGTAATACTGGAAGCAATTCGGGTGCTCAGGAGAATTCAAGCGTAGTCAGTCAAGCCAGGGGTCACAACGGGAGGTCAGAGAGCTGCGCAGTACAAGGGATGAGACGAAGACGTGGTCGAGATTCAAGCAGATGGTCAATAACGGTTTAAACAGGCAATCACAGGAACAATAACAAAGCCAGCTAAACGCTATCACAGGCACTGACACACTGAAGAGGTAATCCCTTTATAGGACTGAACCCGGCTGGATTGGACAGGGGGGCAGTGACTGTGATTGGTGCACTTTGGATCTGTGTGCTGACTGGTGCACTTTGGATCTGTGGTTTGATTGGTGCACTTGGAGAGCTCTGGGCTGATTGCCCCAGCTGAACTCCAAAGGCATACTGCCCAGAACTGCACCTCCTAGGTTTAGCTCTTTTAAACAGCCTCCAGTGGCCACTCTGTGTATAGCACCACCTGAGGACATAAGCTGACTGTACTCGCGCGCAAGCACGAGTAGAATGACAGTGGACGAGGGAGGAGGGCGCGCTCAGCGACACGCGCACCGCTGGAGCTGGCATCTGAGGCAGAAGCGGCTGCTGGGCAGGAGAAACCCTGGCCAGTTGCCTAGGGACACCACGGGCACGGACTGAAGGCAAGTCATTCATGACACCTTTATAGCAGATCTAGCTGTAAAGCTTGGGGTGATTGTGTACCCCCAAATACCAAACCTAGCTGTATTTACTGGGGCGAGAGTGTCCCCTTATACCAAACCTATCTGTAAAGACTGGGGTGAGTGTGTCATAGCATACCTAGCTGTAAAGCCTAGGGTGGCTGTGTACCCTCAAACACCAAACCTATATGTAAAACCTGGGGTAAGAGGGTCCCCTTATACTACACCTATCTGCATTCACTATGGTAAGAGTGTCGCTTTAACTGCAGGTATCTAGCAATGCAGAAAGCAGCAAATGAGGAACAGGACGAGGTGCTTCTGCTGCTGCTGGTAATGGAGCTGGTGCTTGTCTGGTCGCTGGTGCTGCAGGGAGAGGACATCTTTCATCTTTGCCTGCTCCACCTTCCTCTGGTGCAAGCAGACGTCTGAATTCGGAGCACATTTTTGTAGGCCCCAGTACTGCTGGCAGAGGGGTGAGGCCAGAACAAATTGACACAGCCGTAGATTACATTGCACGCAGTGCTACCAATTCCCGGAGGATATTCCATTCCATTCTACCCACTCCACTGCACCTGAGAGTGCAGAGCCCCCCACCTTACCCCCCCCCTCGTAAAATCTGCAAGGCAGTCCCAGCCAGAAGTCACGGAGTGAATAATGCTCTATGATGACATGCCTGACTGGGATACCATGGGCCATCTTCCTGCCCCAGTTGCAGACCTAGGGCTTACGGATGCCCAAGAGCTTCTGTGTGTGAATGAGGCCGTGGCCAGCATACCATCACAGAACACCCTGATAGATGATGGGACCCAAGTGCAGACTGCTGCAACTTTCTGCAATGTTGAGGCTGAGAGGGAGACTAGCAGGGATGAGTGGGTGGAAGAGGATGCCAGGGAGGTTGATGAGGTCCTAGACCCTACGTGGACTGAAGGCCACCACAATTTGGAGGAAGAGGTGGTTGTCACATAGCCCCAGGCAGCCAGCAGAAGAAGAAGGATGCAAACCTTCAGCAGTCAGCCATTGCTGCTCCAGCCCCACACACCCAGGGACTGAGCGCTCCAAAGCAGGCTCACAGGATCTTACCAGCATCCACAATGGACAAGACAGAGGTAATTTGCAAGCTGTGCCAATAGTCAAGTGCGGGAAAACTGCTGGTTTGTTCTAATCTCTGCACCACGCGCATGACCTGGCATCTGCAAGCAAACACATGAGCTGCAGTTGCAGAACTACCAGAAAAACCTGCAAGCTCCTGAGTCTGCCTCTGTCCCAGCCTCCAACTCCACCTCCCCAACAACAAGGCCACCTGTCTCACACTAAAGGGAAAATGTGAGAACCACACCAGCTCCAGCACCAACAGCAGAACCACCACCAAGCCGGTCCACATCATCCCAGGAAAACATTTAGCTCTCCATCCCGCAACCTTTGAGAGAAAGCGGACGTTGGGCCCATCTTACCCATAAGCCCTGGATGGGAGAATCTCAAATTTGCATGCTTTTGAAATACTCCCGTTTTGCCTGATGGAGATGGACACCAGTGATTTCCAGTGTCCACCTCACCACGGACATGTGGACAAGTAAGCATGGGCAGGGACGTTACATCTCTCTAACTGCCCACTGGGTGAATGTAGTGGTGGCTAGTAGTGAGGTGGGAATCACTGTGGCGGGGGAAGGAGACGAAGGGGAAGGAGGAGGACTGCTTTCTCTCATAGCAGGGTGGCACCCAGCACAGCTCACGGGTGTCACTGGAGCATGGCTGGAGGGAGGATCAGAAAGTAGGGGAGGGGACCCCTGACACTGAGGACAGCTTCTCCTCAACTTATTCCAATGTCCGCCACATCCACCACCATTAGATACAGCCCGTATTACCAGGAGGCACACTTTTACTCACCTGCTGGATGCCTACCTCTCCACATGTCTTCTGGTACTGAGCAGTGGGTCCTCCGCATTTAATTTCTGAGTGCCTGAATTTGACACATGGCCATAGCTTGTCCTTTATGCCTTGGAGGTGCTGTCCTGCCCTGCGGCCCTGCGGCAAATGTCCTATCAGAACATGTGTTCAACACTGCAGGAGATGTCACACAGTCAAGAGGATCTGCCTCATTCCTTAACATGAACCAGGCGTGGATCCTACGGGACTTGGCTGTGCCAGCACCCAGTGACTGGTTAAAGTGTTTTCTAGCTCCTCCTCGGTCTCTTATGCTTAAACCGCCAGCTCCCCCCCCCCCAGACTTCTAACATCTGTAAAAAAAAAGAAGCAATATTTTATTCTATTTATTTGTATATAGATTGATGTATATATTTATTTATTTATGTATAGATTAATGTATATATTTGTGTATAGATTCATTTATTGATTTATATATGTATAGATTGGTATATATTTGTGTATATATTTTTATGGTGTGTGTGTTTATATATATATAATCATATGATGTACCATATTTTTCGCCCTATAAGACGCACTTCTTTTCCCCAAAAGTGGGGGGACATTCCAGTGCATCTTATTGGGTAAATGGGTGAATGTAAAAACAAAAAGTAAACTCACATGTTACGGGCGCTCCCACGTTGCTGACTGGGCTGCCTGGCACACTGCAAGAGGCCAGAAGGAGGAGCGGTGGGCTCTGTGCCTGTCCCCGCCACTGCTATCGATGTCTCTTCCGGCAGTGACAGCAGAGGCAGGGGCAGCGCCCGCCGCTCCACCATCTTTTCAGCTGCTGTCCTTGCCTCTTCCAGCCAAGGCATGCACATACACCCAGCTCCGTGCAGCGGGCTGGTGTAGGCCACACCCACCCGCTTCATGGAGCCAGATGTTTGTGCGTGCCCCAGCGAGAGGCAGCGGCAGTAGCAGGAGGCCAGAAGAAGATGGGAGAGGAGCAGGCGCTGTCACTGCCCCCATCGTTGCTTCTTACTGGCCAGGCCACGCAAACACCCGTCTTCATAAAGCGGGTGGGTGTGGCCTGCGCCCGTAGCATGTGAGTTGACTTTTTTTTTCCATCTTCTTTTGACACCTATGAGGAAGGGGGGGGGGGGATGCCACACTGCCTATGGGAATACGATGGGGGGGAATGCCACACTGCCTATGGGAATACGATGGGGGGGAATGCCACACTTTCTATGGGAATGGGGAGGGGGGAATGCCACACTGCCTATGGGGAATGGGAGGGGGGAATGCCACACTGCCTATGGGGAATGGGAGGGGGAAATGCCACACTGCCTATTGGGAATGGTAGGGGAGTGCAGAGCAGCACAGTCAGAAGACACTTCCTCTCTGCAGACAGCCTGAGACTCCGTGGGCCGCCATCTTGGATGTTTAAAGGTTTAGAAAATAGAGTAGGTGTAGGTAGGATGCTTTTTAATGTGAGCAATCTGTATATACAGGGTGGGGGAAACATATAAGATAGACTCTTATTCATGGTGAAGGTCCGGTTTAAGTGTGGGTTTCTTCCTTCTCTTACACATGCAGATCTTCCCCTCCACACCGTTTGGAAGAAGAAGCACCAAAGATAATAGCAATTCTAGTCCTTTCAAAACAATCCTGCCAACCCTCTAACAGTAGAATGTTGGACGAAGAAAATTATTACAGCACAAAAAAGGGCAAATAAATAATAACAATATATGTTATATGTTATGCAATTACTGAATCTTACTGAATTACTGTTTAGCTACTCGACTGGCAAGTGATCTGCAATGTTGTTCTGCAAGTTAAGACAATTTTATGCGCTGTTTGTCTTATTAGGGTACTGACATCATTCCTTTTCTGACATCTGTACATTGTGATGAAAGTCAGTTCAAGGACCCAACAAATTTTAATATAAACAACTTTTTGGATGAAAATGGCAAGTTTAAGAAGAATGATGCCCTGATGCCATTTGCTATAGGTAGGTAACTATGACTGAAATCACAGACTTTCCTATGTATTGCTGGACGTTTAAAGTGGACCAAAGCTCTCACAGCATGACACTGGAGTCTAAAAGGCCGCTAGCCTTCCTCTGGGGTATCAGAAATCGCCTGAACCCCACCCAAAGCAATACCACACATACCCTCCTCCATACCCACAATCCAGCACGAGGTCTCTGGGTCTTTGGAACTGCCATCTTGATGAGAAAGCACAGTGTGGCTTCCCCCCTCGGTGCATGATCTGCCCAACCACCCTGCTGCTTTGTGCTCTCTCTGAAACCTAGGAATTTAGCTTACCTGGGTTTTGTTCCATATTACAGGTGTGGGACATGCCGATGCCCTCGTCTGTTTACCCACCTGGATCCCCGCTGCCACAGAGCATGCACAGGGCTCTCATCTAATCAGAATAAAGCATGGTGCATATAAATCTATCTCTGAATACATTGTCAAATGCCTCCCACTGGCCGCTCCCCTCTGCAGTGCTCAAATCAGCAGTGCATTGCTGGGGATGCCACCAGAGGCCTGTGCATGTGCTGTGGGATCAGTTCTGGGATGATTATATGTGCCATCCAAGGGCAAGCTGTAATATGGCCCTTATGCTGCCCTTAGACGCTTGCTTAGACGACGAGATGTCAGCGGCTTCGAGTGTGCTGACTGGACAAATGACGCATGCACCATAGGACCGAGAAGAGGTCAGTTGCGCTCGTTGATCTGGGAGGCTTCACACAGGGGAAAAGGCCCAAAACCCAGGATAATCAAAATTCTGGGTTTTGGTCCACTTTAAAGGCACATTTCTATAAATTGAGGGGGTATGCTAGTAGAACTTAAGGTGGAGGATTTAGCACTTGCATGCTGGGAATAGCCACTAGATGAGGATTTTAGAATTGTATTGACTTTAGCTCTGTGAAGAAATTACTTCATATTTATTTTTTCCCCAAAAAAGACTTTATAGGTTTATAGGGATCACTATTTTTATATTCTTTTATTGAGGTCCCCTTTTTTTCCAGCGGTTGAAAAGTTGTATTTGTTGAATTTGTGTATTTTATTTAATTTGTTAATTAATTGGTTTTGCAGCAGTATGAAGCATGTTCTTTTAAACAGATACCCTGATGTTATTGTTGTATACAGTATATTTATGTGGAAGTACAGTATATTTAAAGTATTTTTAGGTGCACAGCTTAGGTATATAAAAGTTTATATACACAAAAAGAATTGTTACCAGTGGGGTAAGTTTAGATACAAGTTAACTATTCTGGGGATAAAAGTTAATCTGCAAATAATACAATTCTGTGAGAATCTCACCTGTAGAATTGGTATTATATGCATACAGCACGTCCTGCTCCAGACATATTCATAACGTATGGGTATACCTCCGCTTCAGCGCCGTGCACTGCAGGTCATGAAGAAAACAAGCTCCTCCCGGCCCTACATATAGCAGAGGACCTCCCACAATCCCCAGCATTGAAAAGCAGTGAGAAGAGAAGCCAGGAGAAACAAACCACCCAGAATATCTGGCAATAAAACTAAGTGATTACAATCACCATACAGAGGATCCAGAAGAGTGAAACCAGGGTGGGGTGGAGCAGGACGTGCTGTATGCATATAATACCAATTCTACAGGTGAGATTCTCACAGAATTGTATTATTCTAAGCATACAGCACGTCCTGCTCCAGACATATTCATAACGTATGGGACATCCAATAGCAGTGTCCAAAAACAGGGTGGGATCCCCTTGAAAAGGCACAGCCAACAGTAAAGCGCTGTCACCGAATACCATGCTGTTTAAGCAACGAGAGCGAAGCTCTAACCTCAACCTTTGAACCTTGTAAATGGAGAACTGAAACAAACAGTGGACTAGCCAGCTTGTCAACCAGAACATAGTGCTAAAAAGGCCCAAGCCATGCACTTATGGTAAGAAAATGAAAAGACAATAGGAAGGAAGAGTCCTTCCCCTAAAGGAATAGGCCAAGCAACAGCCTAACCATGCTACTACACTAGAAGGTAGCCATGGCAACTCAAAACTTTCCCGCAGGAATAATGTCCAGGTCGCAGACGGAACCAGCCAAAGCGCTAACAACAATACTCGGCAGAGGCCAAGAGTACTACAGGTCCGGAAGGACGACCAACAGAATATGACCCAGCCAGAGGGCCCTTAGCCCATGGAAGCGATCAACCGGCACAACAATAAGGGGGCACCGGTAGCCCCCAGAAAATAAAATGCCAATCAGGGACCAGACAGTTCAGACAGAACTCGAACCCCAGTAGAGGGGCACAGATCCCTAATATCTCATAGCCTGGAGACAATAGCCCAGAGACCAGAGGATCCGGCAAGGCATAAGGGAAGCAAAATAACACCTGGATCCAAATAGGTGAAAGGCGTGCACCCTACCTCATGGTATACAGCTATACACAAGGTATGTATGTATATAAAAATATACATAAATATATATATAATGACTAGGACCGGCAAAAGAGCCATTCCTTATGGCACAAATCTGACTGGAGCAAGCTCCCCAGAAGAGTAGCCTGATGGAAGGAACAGGCCAGGTAAGGACCTGAATAAGACCCATGGAAACCCTGGTAGGGCACCAGAATAAGTCATCCCCTAAAAAGGGGAACTTGGAATCCCCCAGGAATGCACCTGAGAAGACCCTAAGGAATGCAAACAAGAGATTGGATCAGGTCTTGCAATAGAAGAACGGGGCAGGCCCCAACCATAGACTGGGTCAAGTTGTGAGCCAACACCAAACACTGCCTATAGGACCCTAGTCCCAGGAGCAGATATCATCCCGCAAGGGAAGGAGCTTAGACCCAGCGGAACAGCGTGGGTACAACATAACCTAACCTAGCGTTGCAGAACAAAGTAGGTAAAGAGGAAGAACAAGTCCAGAGCCTCCAAGGAACAAGACCCCAGAAGAGTAGCCTGATGGAAGGAACAGGCCAGGTAAGGACCTGAATAAGACCCATGGAAACCCTGGTAGGGCACCAGAATAAGTCATCCCCTAAAAAGGGGAACTTGGAATCCCCCAGGAATGCACCTGAGAAGACCCTAAGGAATGCAAACAAGAGATTGGATCAGGTCTTGCAATAGAAGAACGGGGCAGGCCCCAACCATAGACTGGGTCAAGTTGTGAGCCAACACCAAACACTGCCTATAGGACCCTAGTCCCAGGAGCAGATATCATCCCGCAAGGGAAGGAGCTTAGACCCAGCGGAACAGCGTGGGTACAACATAACCTAACCTAGCGTTGCAGAACAAAGTAGGTAAAGAGGAAGAACAAGTCCAGAGCCTCCAAGGAACAAGACACCCCGAGATCTGTCGTCTCCCACAGGGTAAGCACAAAATCTGCCAACGCTAAAGTATGCCTAAGGCACAGGCACCTTAATATGATAAAAACAGGCCTCATGAGGAGACATACAGTCCTATTGTTCTAAACAGAACTCCCTGAGGCCCAACACCCCACTGGGCCACCCAGGCCCCTGGCATAAGGTGCTGCTTGCCCTCAGAGACTAACGCAAGCTCTCCCCACGCCCGATAGGGCAAGGGAATAATGTCTCACAGGTAAACTAACCAGCCAGAACCACTAACCCCAACCGGGGCAGACCAACCTGGCCCATAACAGTAGTAGAACTCTGCGATAGAGACGGATTCCACAGAACCCTGCTAGCATGAGCACCTAGGCTCACAGAGAAACTCCCCCGAGAGGGATACTACCGGAGGGGCAAGGACTATTAAGTCCTCCCAAGGAATCAGTGCTGCCCTGGAATAGAACCAGGCCCAATGAGCTGCGAAGGGGCCACCACTGTCCTACCATGGACAAAAAAAGTCCCCTAATGGACAGGTGCTAAGGCAGAGTAGTTCCCACTAGGACCACTAATGCATAATATGACCAAAAAAAAACCATCTAGGGATCTGAACCTTCAAGGTCCCTTCCTAGGACCCCCTTGGGGGTTCAGAAGAATAAACTCCCTTTGACCTTCTGTCAGAATAGGTACCATGGTAACCAACAGCAGGGCAAAATAGAGAGAGGAGAGTAATGTTCCCCCACAGTACCCTCGACCAAACAGTAGGATTAAAACTGCCTCCACTAGGAGTACAGTAAGCCGTCCTAGACCCAGGTTGCAAACCTCCTTTTCCAGGGCTAGCGGCTAAGGCGCCTCAGAGCCAAAGATCGCAGCGCTAAGAGATGTCAAAAGACAGTCACCAACCGGCACGCCAACGGCAATTTTGTCTGGAAAAAACTGTACAGGACGGAGGACCAGCGGCCTCATACCAGTAAAACCTTATAGCCAAGGAAAAAGACACTAAGTGAAGCCTGATCCAGGCACAACCATGAACTAGGGTGGGACAGAATTGGATCCGAATTTGCCAGGTTCCATCCCACAACAGCCTTCGTGAAAGCACAGTAGGGCCTGATAGGTCCCCTGGTGGACACCCCCTGGTGCGGTGTGAGTCATCAGACCCTTTAGAACCTAGTGCGTACATGGGTGCAACAGAGGGCCCAGCCGAAGCTTCCACGGCGTCAGTGATCACCCATGCCCCGCAGAAGAGGGTCCAATATCCAGAAGACTCCTTGGAGTCTTATGAAACATCCAAACACGCCACCAGCAGTCAATGGCCCCCTGGTACACAAACAGCCCTGTCAAGGGCGCCAGGCTGAATGCCTATGGAAACAGATACCATACCCCCCTAGGGGTAGGCAACTAGACTCCCTTGTCCTTGGGGGGAGGAAGGGGCAGACCCGCAAAGGTGTCCCCGTTTGTATATGATAAAGGCGTTCTTCAAGAAGGCCATACCTGACAGGCCTAGTTAAGCCTGCGCACATACCTGAAGAAAGGCATGAAACCAAAGTCCTCCTGACCAACTCAGGGAAGGACCACCCAGCAAACGTTATCCCATATCTGGAGGAACTATCTCCTAAAGCCAGGAGTAAGGTGCTGTGGCCATCCCCTCACCCAGATGGGTGAGGGCATCCCATCATGCGTGAGGGTCTTCAGGGAAGGAAAAAGAATTAGCCCGGCCAGAAGACCCTGGGCATTGAACGTCAGTCCTGGGACCGGACACCGAACCAGACCCTGCAAGGGGCACCCCTGGTTCTTGCTTAACAGTATGATATGGAGGGGGAGGGGTATCCCTTCTCCGCAGGGGGCGCAACGGAGGCCTCTGACTGGGTGGACTATCCTGTTTCTCAAAGTCCAGACGAGCCCCAAACAGGCGATGCCCTCTAAAGGGAAGCCCCGTCAAGGTCCTCTTAGCGTCATCGTCCGCCCCCCACTGACGAAGCCAGAGCAGGCGACGTATAGCCACCACTTGGGCAGAAGTCCTCGCACACATTTTGATGGGGTCATCCAGAGCCAGAAGGATAAATTTAACAAAAATATCGCAGCTGGAGAGTGTGTAAAACACCTCCCAGGGTAAATCCTCAGGCTGCTGCTCAAGCAACTTTCTTATAAGAGTCCTAGCGGCCACTGCCGTGATAGCCGCGGCACAGACAGGGCGCAGCGCCGTGCCTGCACAGGTAAAGCCAGCCTATCAATGCGCCGATCCTCGGCGTCCCGCAGAGAGCTGTAAGCCGGAGCTGTAAGGAAGGGGGGGTTAGGAACCCCAATAATCGTGCATCCACTACCGGGGACGAAGACCAAATATCTACCATCTCGGGGGGGGGGGGAAAGGGTATTTCCAAACCCAGTCCTCCGGGGGCTTTTGAAGAGCAGCTGGACATTCCCACTCTTTGAGTACAAGAGAATGGAAGTGGGCTTGCTCAAGGAATTCCAAGCGCGCGGGCGCAGTGTGGAAACGCCCCCCTCTCGACCCGGAGGCGAAATGGACAGAACACTAAAAATCCTGAGTAACATTCCGCCAATATCAAGCTGATCCCAATCAGCCTGTCCAGCATCGTTCTGACCCCTCGGCCTCTCGTCAGAGGAGCCTAGGTCCGAGAACAGGTCCCCCTCTTCCGACGAGGCGCTAGCACGTGTGGAAAAAGATTCCTCTGAGCCCATAGCACAGGCCGAAGCCGCGGGGGTCCAAGGCCGTTGTCTATCCGGACCCATCCGGCCGGACAAGCCCTCCACAATCTGGCCAAGCGTGGGCCGTCTAGGAGAAAGGTCTATTTGCAACTCGCCACTTGTACAAGACTCAACAGGAGTGAGGTTTAGTGAGGGGGAAAGGGGCGAGAAGGAGCGAGGTACAACCGCAAGCGTCGCTCGCAATTCCAGCGTCTGTTCAGAACATGACGAGCAGACCCGTGCCCCATCCGCCCCAGCATGGGGGAGACCGCACGAGATACACAGCCGGTCTTGTCCCAGAGGGACCCCGGTAACACTATCCTGAGATGCCTCCATATGATGATTGTTTAAAGACAGGATGCCAGTAGGGATTTATGCAATAAGCAACCCTGGATGCCCCACTACCCGCTGATCAATGTGGGAGATTTTTGGGAAGGCCCGCTCCTTATACGTATGCGTATAGCAATATATACGTATATTATAGTATGAAAAGTATATGGCTATAAATGGATATGAGGCCGGGAGAGGCCACCGGGAACTCAGCGTCTGAAAGACACAAAGGGAAAGAGATGTCAGGATCATGCGCAGATGGACAAACAATAATCAGAGAGATTCGCCCGCAAGGGCACTTACAGCTCAAGTGGAGGAGGAGACCGCCACGACGCACGCGTGAAGCTAACCAAAATGGCGGCAGGACAAGCACGAAAGGCGGGCTAAATACTCCGCCATGACGCGTAGCGCGCCGAACTAAGGCCCCGCCCATACTAAAAAACGCGAAGCTCTGAGGTAAAACGTAAGGCCAGGAAGCCACCATAGGCCTAACCGCGCTACAGAGCCGGAACCCACACAAACGCAGGCACCGCGGAAAAATATATGTCAAGCAACATAAAAACACACACAGCGCAGCCGAATTAAGGAGCAAGCAACGCGGCTCTGACATCTCTGATCTAATAAAGGGCAGGATAGAAGCCAAGAGCGTGACACACCGGCAATACTGAGACCGCCACACGCGTACCCTCCCTCCCCCCTTTCTTTTCCCCCTAAGTGTACGGGGAAAAGAAGGAAATGACGACCCGGTGATAGGGTCCAGCACAAAGTGGCGAATGGGACAGTAATGCGGGAGGGGCATCCGTTAGAGGCTCACCATCAGCCTAAACCGCCTACCCTATGGTTGGGGGATTGCGGTGGAGTCTAGCTCCGTAAGCACACAAGGTGCTGCCTACCTTCACCCGACCATCGCAGCCCAGGCTGGGAGGCATTGTGAATTTCAAAAGGGACGGGTGGGAATAGTCCCGCAGGGCCTCGGGCTGTAAAGCTCCGCTCGCCTGCGAGAGCGTGATACTTCATGTCTTCGCAGTTTCAGCACTGCAGAGAAATCTAGGGGATTGTGGGAGGTCCTCTGCTATATGTAGGGCCAGGAGGAGCTTGTTTTCTTCATGACCTGCAGTGCACGGCGCTGAAGTGGAGGTATACCCATACGTTATGAATATGTCTGGAGCAGGACGTGCTGTATGCTTAGAATAGTTTGTATTTCCCTTGGTTATAATGATGCTCATTGATTAGACCCTGCATTAGAAAGGACCTATACTTACACCCACACTGGGCAGCATGATGACTGAGATGCTTTCTTCTCTGGCCATACATTGCTTATTTAGGTAACCAGACAGTTAGGTAGCAGGGGCCTGGGCCTACATACCATAGAGGTAGTGCAGGCATGTGCACCTGGGCCCACGCTGCCTCCACCCCCTCTATGGTACCAAGTGGTGGACTGGGGCCAAAAATCAGCCATAGATTTTACTAGCCCCTGGCTGGCCCGAGACATCCCTGCTGAGCCCCCCCCTCACAACCATGATGTCTAGGTTATAGCCTTGGGGGCCGGGGTTCCTTGGCTTGTGCGTACAGTGGGGCTGGGTACAGGGGGCTGAGAGGGAGACTAAGGAGCCAGGCAATGAATGTGGGTGTGAAAAGCAGCAGCCCCAAAGCTCGGATCTTTGCCCCGGGTCTCCCTATGTCCGCCCCTATTGGTACCTGCATACTTACCTAGCCATGCCACCTTTTTCCCTCTGGGACGCGGACCCTGCTCCTGCAGCGGCGCCACGTGCAGGCCCCACCTCTACGTCTGTGTTGTATGCGGGCCCTGTCGTTACATCCGCAACCCCCATCTCCGATGTCGTCCTTCTCCTCGGATGGCGCCATGCACTCAGTCCCCATCTCCGATGACGCCATGTCGAAGAAAGTTTGCAATCGCCAGGTGAGTGTCCATGGGGGGGGGGGGGGGGGGGTAGGGTGATGGTTTGCTGATGATGGGGACCGTGCTGGGGGCCCTGCTATGGATTCCCATCAAGGCTATGTACGCTGCTGCTAGGTAGTACCTCTGGATGAACACGTGGCTCACATCCTTCCAGCAACTGCGCCTCTTACTACCTGGAGAGTGGAGGAACAGGGGATTGCTGGCATTGATGGGAAATCAGACAAAGGGGGTTATTTAAGACAGGCTAGCGCCACGTAGTATCTGGTGAACGCTGGGTGCTGTATGTGAAACCACATTTAAAAAAGCAAATCTGGTGAGCGCCTCTAACAGCGCCATGTAGCGTTACATGTATTACTAGAGGTGGTTCAGCAGCCCCATATATTACCTTTCGCTCAATGTCGCGACCTATCGCTCTCTGCAGCGTTGTCCTCTTGTTAGATGTGGTGTAGTCTTGGGCGCTTTGACCTTAGGACACCACCTAGCGTTCTCCATTGGCTCTGCAGTGAATCAGGGACAGTGCTTCTACAGCGCCCACCACACTTCAAATTCATCAATGTTGGCCAGGATACTACATCGACCACAATGCTAGTTTACAGCGCCCGACACCCGCTTACACTGTCTACTAGCGGTCGCTTTAAACGCCGCTATAGAGACGCTCACATGGCGATATGTGGTGCTAGTAAAAATCAGCCTCAGACTTTAAAACTTGCTATGAAAGACAATGTTTGCTCTTATGAAAAGATTTGCTCTACTGCTAAACACTGTTAGTACATTTTTGGAATACAGAGACATACAGTAGGAGTACAAGTGGTAGGAATATAAAAAGGTATAATTTGATTGATTTTCCTTTCTCTCTCTTAAGGTAAAAGAATATGTCCTGGTGAAATTCTTGCAATGACGGAGCTTTTCTTGTTTTTAACCATCATATTGCAGAATTTTACGGTCAAGTCACTAATACCCCCAGAGGAGATTTCAGTTGCACCGGTTTCAGTAGGGATGGGGAAAGTAACCCCTGTCTATACCTTTTCTCTGGTCTCTAGAAGCGATGATAAGTAAATAAACATTACATGAATTGAGCTAAAAAAGCATTAACTGTCAAGCTCCTTGTTGTGATGGCTTTGCCATACTACTGCACATCATTATTTAGTGCGTGCTTTGTCTGAAAAAATTTCCATACACTTTTTACGGATACGTTAAACCATAAAGGTTGGGTCTGGCACCCCTAGTAAAGAGATACTATGAATAAATGAAACTTTGGGTGCAAAAAAAAAGTCCTGAGGTGTTCCCCCAAAATCACCTCTTTGAACAATATAGAAAAAAGATTGGACTAATGCACACCACACCAATATTAAAGTGGACCAACACCCAGGATTTTGACTATCCTGGGTTTTGGTCCACTTCGGCGGGGCACCCCTATCGGGGGTGCCCCGCTGTGTGAAACCCCCCAGAAACCCCAAAAAACTCACCTCTCAACGCTCCCACGTGAACGCCGCAGCCAATCCCCGCCAACGTCCAGGCGGGGATCAGGAACGTCCAAGCCGCTTCCGCCGCCGCCGCCTCCCGCGCGCCACTCTCGGTGCACGCGCGCCCCCGCCGCCCATTCACAGAGGGCCGGCGAGGGCGCGCGCACGTCTGGAGGGGCGCGCGGGAGGCGGCGGCGGCGGATCAGGTAAGATGTTTTTGGGGTTTCTGGGGGGTTTCACCCCGCGGGACATCCCGATCTTGGATGTCCCGCGGGGTGGGAGGTGATCGGCCCGGGAATCTTATAGATTTCCGGGCCGATCACCCCTGGGTGTTGGTCCACTTTAAGTTGCAAATAAAATTGTATTGTAATTCATACAAGTGCAATTACACATAAGCAACAAAGGATACAATATGGGTTCAAAATTGCAAAGTATTCCCAGTCTTCAGGATCGTTAACCACCTCAACAAAGAGAAGAAAAAGTCATAAAGAACTACAGTTATACTGGAGTAAAATGGAATAAAGAGAAACAATTACCCCTAATAATGGTGAGGTGGTTATACAATCGGTCCTGAGGAGTGTCAAACAAATGGAGCTATGGCCCTTATTCATCAAGCGATAGCGCCAGGTAGTGTCTGACGAGCGCCAGGTAGCGGCAGCTAACGGCGCCTACCGACTCAAGTACGCCCGGCGGCGGTCACAATGACGCATTTATCAAGCTAAATGAGGCTAGCGCCGGCGAGAGCGACGGCTAGCGCGGCATTCATCATGAAGCCGGCTGGACCGAACAGCGCCGCTGCAAATTCCTTCACAGCGACACGTATTACCTGGCGCTACCTGCCGCTCTCCCATACATTTCAATGGCAGACGCTGCAATGATTGTTCTTAGTGGTTAGGGGGTTTTTTGCTTTTGGACAAAATTCAACACATGTTTATATTGATATGTTTTATGAATCTAGCTGGTTATTTATGTTTTTTTTTTTTTTTTTTTTTTTCACAATGTAATGTTGTGAGTGACATGGGAATTGCATCTCCTCCACCCAAACTCATTGGCCTCAAAAGCGCTGGTTTTCCACACAAACGGGGCTTGTAAAGCTATTTTGTAGCCTGTCAGGTTGGGCGGTCACGTTCGCTCTTCGAAATTGTCAGCGCCCAAGCTATTCGGCAGCCCTGTCCTTGATGAATCTGTGTTGGTCAGTGTTTGTGCAGTCGCTGTTTTAATTCGCTATGTGGCGGCGCGAGCGTCGCTGTGCCTCGCTGCGCTGCGTTGTGCGGCGCTGTGCTGTTCATACATGTGCCCTTCTGCCATTTGCAAGGAATTCACTTCCCGCGACCCCAGTCGTTGTTAATGAATACACTGTAGTTGTGAGCGTGCCTGGCCACATATTGCAGGATTAACATTCAGTCGTACCAGCTCATAACAACCCGTTATGCATTCTCATGTGTGCCACATTTTCAGGTAGTTGTCTAGTTTGATTGTGTGATGACTTTGTGAAGGAATAAGATTTGTATATTTAAGCACAACGGTGTATGCTTTAGAAGGACCTATGCATTCCAGTATGTAGAACCCCCTGCTAAATCAAGCTAATAATTTGTGGCGCCGTGGGCCCTAGCTTGTTTTTCAGCGTCATTTTAATGTTTTTCCGCCATTTAGCTTGCACATAGCTGATATTAGCTTGTCCCTGCTGCGCGCATGTTTTTTTTTTTAGTTTGGAAGCACAGTTGCTTGCGTCATATCCGGTTCCGGGATCCTCCTTTGCGTTTCAACGCCACCTTAAGGTAAAACTGTCTTGCGCTTATGCCAATAGCTTGTTTTTCAGCGTCATTTTAATGTTTTTCCGCCATTTAGCTTGCACATAGCTGATATTAGCTTGTCCCTGCTGCGCGCATGTTTTTTTTTTTAGTTTGGAAGCACAGTTGCTTGCGTCATATCCGGTTCCGGGATCCTCCTTTGCGTTTCAACGCCACCTTAAGGTAAAACTGTCTTGCGCTTATGCCAATAGCTTGTTTTTCAGCGTCATTTTAATGTTTTTCCGCCATTTAGCTTGCACATAGCTGATATTAGCTTGTCCCTGCTGCGCGCATGTTTTTTTTTTTAGTTTGGAAGCACAGTTGCTTGCGTCATA